>CM077208.1:35630333-37099834 GCA_039654625.1 Rhinogobio ventralis
CAGTCTCTGGCTATAGTCGTTGATTTACTGCCATCTAGTGGACTTTATGAATCAGAGAGAGCAAGTAATAATAAAAAATCACTCTCAGAAAAAATGTGCAAAAATTTGACCTTTAGGGGTACAACAGCTTGTCACTGAAATGACATCGTTGTACCTTTTTTTACACCTAAAATGTTCATAGTAGTACCTTAAGGCAGGGGTTTTCAAACTAGGGTCCGTGGAAAAGTCTAGAGAAAAAACATGAACAAATTTGAAAGAAATAAATAAGATTCAAATAAATAAATAAACGATTAAATGTTAAATTAACATATAAAACATGCATAAAAATAAATAATAAAATAAGTAAATAAATACATTTGCTTAATTTATTATTTATAAATGTAATTAATTTCTTATTTATGCATTTGCTTAAAAGTGTAGAGAATAGTAAGTATAAAATTAAGTAAATAAATGAATGAATTCGATTAAAATAAATAAAAAAATGATTGAATCAATGGTAAATTAACATAAGATAAAACTGTAAAAAAGTTAATTAATTAATTAATTACATTAAAATAAATATGCGGAAAAGCCTAGAGTAAAACTGTGAATATAATAATAGTAATATTAAAATTAATAAATAATTAGCTTAAATAAAGTTTAGAGAAAAATACATATATTATTAAAATAAATAAATAAATGATTATATGTTAAATTAACATTTAATAAAATGTAAACAAAATTAAAAAAATAACGATTAATATAAATTAATAAAAATTGGATTTAAATATACAAATAAATGATGCAATTAACAGTACATTCTTATAGTGAGTAGAAAAGTAATATATAATAAAGTCATTAGAAACTAATGTTAGATATATAATATTATTTATTTTAGTGTATTAATTGGGTGTTTATAAATGACAGATGTCTTTTAAATTTCAGGATGGGTGTCCCTCACACGAGGATGTTCACCTAAAAGTTTGAAAAGCCCCGCCTTAAGGTACATATTGCTACTCTAAGGTACTAATATGCACCTTTTAAGGGTGAAAAGGGTACAAAGATGTCCTATCAAGGGTTCTGCCCCAGGGACAAGCTGTTATTCCCTCATAAGTCGCACGGGTATATTTGTGGCAATTGCCAACAATACATTGTATGGGTCGAAATTATCGATTTTTCTTTTATGCCAAAAATCATTAGAGTATTATGTAAAGATCATGTTCCATTAGGATATTTCCTACCGTAAATATATCACAAATGTATTATTAGTAGTAATATGCATTGCTAAGGACTTCATTTGGACAACTTTAGAGGGGATTTTCTCAATATTTTGGTTTTTTTGCACCCTCAGATTCCAGATTTTCAAATAGTTCTCAGACAAATATTGTCCTAACAAATCATACATCAATGGAAAGCTTATTAATTCATGAAAACTTATTTTTTTGAGGAATAAATCACAATTAAAAAAAAAAAAGACCCTTAATTATGACTGGTTTTGTGGACACATATGCTTACATCATGTGAGAAATTCACTGAAATATTGAGTATAGAGAACAAGGTTACAATTATTCTAGACTGTGCAGGCAGTTTACAAGAAGGGAGGGTCTAGTGAATGTTCTCGAAAACACTGGACTGGGCTGGACATGCGAATAAGTGTAGGACAGCAGGGGGCAGTAGTGCAGCAATCCTGCCGCAAAAGAAGAAGAGGAAGAGGGCGTGGAAGCTTCTAGACGCCTGCACGTTAGCTTTAGCTTCTCTTCCTTTATCCCCGTGAAGCGGTGCTCCGGTTTTCAGCAGAATGTCCGCGGTTAAAGCACTAAACCCGAAAGCAGAGGTGGCCAGGGCTCATGCGGCTCTGGCGGTGAACATCAGTGCCGCCCGGGGGCTTCAGGACGTGCTGAAGAGTAACCTGGGACCCAAAGGAACAATGAAAATGTGAGTTTGTCCGGCTGCGGCGCCGCTTTGTTAGCACGTGCGTGTCACCCAACAATCCGCTAGCCGGTTGAGTCCAGCATGTGCTCCGGCGTTTACGCACTTTTCCCTGTCATAACGCAATCTTTTGCGGACAATCTGTTTGTTGAGTGAAAGTGTAGGTTTGAGACGATTTTTTGCACCCACTGGCTGTCAAAAAGTTAGCATCAGGGCTATCAACTCATCGTGACAATACACTTTTAGTCATAACGCACCTGATCAGGAGCTCTTTTGTTTATAATCTGTGATTGAAGTGGATATTTGTTTAATACCTGTTTGCAGAACTTTGGTATCGTCAAGATTTTATTTTAATGCTACTGCGCATGGACAATAAAACGAATAATAATAAATTAAAAATACGAATGGTTGTCTTAACTGGTTAAATTCAACATGTAGGCCTAATATTTTTTTTATGGAATATTTAATATAGATTATTTGTGTATTATTTATGTGCCCTCGTCATCTTTAATCAAAATAACTCCCGTTGTCATGACAAATCGGGTCCTCCCTCGAAATCGGCTCTCCCCAAACTGTCATGTAATGATTATCCTAAATATACGAATGATATTAATTTTAAATACGCATACGAAAACACATTAGTGCATAATTAAACCAATTGAACGTAATTTCTTACACTTGATTAACCGTTAATAAATAATAATAATAGTAATAGCCTATTAAAGGCACAATATGTAAGATTTTGGATTAAAATATCCAAAAACCACTAGAACAATGTTATATGTTTTGTTGACTTGTGTACATTATCCTACATGTTTCCAAGAATGTTTAAATCCAGAGAAATAAGTGATTTTAACCAGGACATGGACCGTGTCCATGCCACCTATCAATGACATCATATAGTCAATAATGACAATAGTCCCCAGCAAGCGGGTTGTCACGTTGGTTATGTTGACAGAAGTTAGCTTATTTTCAGGCGCTGCGTAATCATTGCGCCGCTGCACCCATGGTACGGCAGCAAAGTTCCTGGATTATTATGCAGGAATGAGAATATAGTTCCTAGCCATATCGGTCTAGAAAAACGCAACTTTTAATTTTCCGTCGGTCTTGGTACACGATGTAACTATACACATCACAACATGTAAATAGAAAAATGTTGCTGTTATTTTGTCACTTATTGAGCAGTAGGCTAGCTGGAGTTGTTTACCTCCAGTCTTTGTGCTAAGCTAGGCTAACTGTGGGTGCGTCAGACAGTTATGGCACGCATGGAGATAAAAATGGTATGTATGGACTTATCTAACTCTGGGGGATACGGTGAATAAGCTAAAGTCCCAAAAAGTCGGCGTGTTCCTTTTAATGATGATTGAGAATATATGTAGGGCAAGTGCAAATGTGTTGTATAAACTAAGCTGTCAGGTTAATTGTTTATCTGTATGCTAGTATATAAGCGAACTAATAGAGACATAAATGGTCATTATAACACCGTTGTTGGCGCTAAATAGAGTACCTATTTAAAGCAATTTGAGCCAATGGGATTGTTTAGGGTCCTAAAGGAGACCTGATTTTTTTGGAGGGGACCCAATTTGTCACTACACCGGCTGATTGAATGATTAAATCGATGGACAAAATTAAGTCACGCTCTACATTTTGTTTCTTGTTTAGGGAAAGTGTTTCATTGACACTTAAAAGGTACACCATGTAATTTTTGTTTTGTTTAAAATTAAAAATGTAAATAATCAATACATCAATCATTCTCCAAAATGTGTTTTTGTCTGATTTAATATGGTAAGCCTGTTATAAATATGTATTCACGTCATGTCGTAATTACCGTTGATTCTGAACTGGAAGCCTTAATGTGCTTGTAGAACTTGTAGAGTAAACTGAAATTTTCTGAGACCTACGACTTGTACCACCTGACCAGTGCAGATAAGGTGTGTTCGTCGTGAAGTGACGCTGTGCAGATCGATCGTTGTGACAAAGTACCGCGAGAGCGATTCGAAAGTGTACAGAGCTTGATTTAAAGTAATTACAAAAGAAAACATGTTTCCTTCTGCTCTGACAATGCTCCCCAACTCGAAGGATTGGTTTTTCGTGCAGGACAATGCTCCAATCCACACAGCCAGGCCAATCAGTGTGTGGATGGAGGACCACCAGATCAAGACCCTGTCATGGCCATCACAATCTCTAGACCTGAACCCCACTGAAAACCTCCAGAATGTAAGCAAGAGGGTCACCAGAAACAAAAAACGTTTCAGTTAGAAGCTGGTATCCAAAAAAGTATTGAAAGAAAAAATTCTCGAAAGATTTTGACGTAATTGTGCCATTTTACCGTTTCTACAGATTAAAGTGAGCAGTGCGTCTAAACAACGGAGCATTTCACACCACAAGCACTCAGGGTTGTTTATGGTAATGATCGTTTAGCGCTATATCTATAATATTTTTGTCTAGAGCCATAAGTGCTTCATTCAAGCCCTTTCCACTCCGCACGCATTGCTTCGATCTCTCCCTCGCTCAAAACGTAAAGCATCACATTAAGATCTGCAGATGACGTGGTTATTTTAACAGCAGCAGCAGAAATGTGAGGAGCAGCAAAATAGATACTTTCGCTAAAACACTGCAGAAAACGAGAATGTGGCTAATACAATGAATTTTATCTGCATACAGATGACTCTGACTGAAGAGCATTTCATAATAAAAAATGTTGGAATTTGAAAAATTATTTAGAGATGGCAAGGGAAGACAAACTTTGAAATTACTAGTTAACTTTGACAATATTTTAATGTTTGGGTGAGCTAACTCTTTAAAGGTGCAGTGTGTGAATTTTAGCGGCATCTAGCGGTGAGGTTGTGAATTGCAACTGTCCACCACTCACCCCTCCCTTTCGAAGCACATAGATAAGCTACAGTGGCTGACACAGGACAAAAATGTTGTCGTCGGAGAGAGAGCAGAGAGTGACTAGCGCTCTGTAGGGAAGTTTATGGCTACTGTAGAAACATGGCGGCGCAAAATGGCAACTTCACTGTAAGGGGACCCGCGGTGTATGGAGATAGAATTCTAAGATAATATTATTATGTAAGGTCTTTATACACCACTGAAAACATAGTTAGGTATATTATATTGCATTTCTGTTAATAGATCCTCATAAATGCTACACACTGCACCTTTAATTGTGTAAAATTAGGAGCATTTAGTTCTAATTATTCACATGAGGATAGATCAAGAATTACACAATTATCTAAAAGCTGCAAAAAAATGCAACTTACACATGCCATCTTGGCCTGCCCTTACAAGCTGAAACTGTCACATGGGGAAGCACTTCTTTTTTTTTTTACTGTTTTTATATCAGCGGTCCTAGTTCCAGTTTCCCTTTTTTTAAAGATTAATACAGACTACTGTTATTTCATCTCACACAGACGCAGAACATACTTTCTTGTCCTCTTTGCAGTTTGTTCAAGTGCATCCTTTTGGCCCAGACACTGGCGATGTGAGGCGATGACACAGCTAGCTTTCATCACTGCTAGTTCTTTGACGTCGACTTGGTGCGCCATGGTCTTTAGTTGCTCTAAAATCACTGTAATCCATGGCTTCACTGGGCTTATTGCTTTTGTAAAACTGTTACAACATATATCTAGCAAGATTTCATAAACACAGCAACGACTTTAATAATTTATTGATGAATTATAATTTTCACCAAGCAATGCAATTCTTCAGCAGCATTTGGCAGAATGGTTGAGCAGCACAGACGCATTGGTACAGTGATAAAGATGTAAGGTGGCCACAGGTGTGCGTTTATAGAATATTTTACAAATGGCTTTGAACGTGGCTCAGCCAATCATAATCAAAGACTGGAGCTAAGTGAATGGATATAAAGTGAATGCAACACACAAACATGACATCTTGAACATGATGCTCCATGCAGCACTTGCTCAATCCTTATGTTAAACCCTAAACGAGTTGTTCTGTTCATTTCGCAGGCTTGTGTCTGGTGCAGGAGACATCAAGCTCACTAAAGATGGGAATGTTCTGCTGCATGAGATGGTAAGAGCTTTACTCACTCAACGGTTTATTTCCAGCAAGGTTCTTAACATTTGTAAGTATTTGTATGAACAAAGATTCAACAACTGTCTGAGATATAAACGAAATGCATAAATTCGTTATAATAAATAATAAATTCGAAATAAATTAAATACTCATCTCATCCTCATGTGGCACCTGTTCTTGCTGCGAGTTGTAAACTCACTCTTCCACCAAGGCATTTGCAAGTTCGAGCACATCCATACATGGTCACACGTGGTTTGGCACTGCAAGGACGATCCGCTGTCTTTCATGTCTCCCTGTAGCACTGTCTTGCATCACGGGCATTGCGGTTTATTTCTCTGGCTACAGAGTCAGTAGTAACTCTTTAGTGTCCAAATTTATTGTAACTGATGTTAATTGTCTACCGCCTGTGATGGTGCAAGTGCAATAATTGTTTATGGCTCATTGAACAAGCTTGTTTAAACTAGGGACTGATTAAGCATTTTTTAAAACTCTTTCCCCGCCCGCATTTAAAAAAAAGTTGCCTGCTACCGCCAGCATTTTTGATAGTTTCATGTGCCCCAGAATATTTTGTTATATCTGAACATGCAATATATACATTTTAAAAAAAGCCTCCGCTTTTAAACAAAGCATTTTATTCTAGCTTCATGCTTTTATCAACACTCGAATGTGGGTAAGTTTCATTAAAAAAAGCAACATTTTGAGCGAAAAGCTGAGAAAATCATGTTTTTGTCAAAGACTGCGTCCAGATCGGATAAAGAACAATGATCAAACACAGATGGAGTAGATCTGGAGTCCATCAACACCCCCAAAGCATCACAATCCTACAGCTCGTCCTGGCTCGACACTTCATTCAGTAACATCAGGCAGTTTTGATTTATATGCTGTTTAATGTTTGATCGCGTTGTATATGCTTGCATATGATATCGCTTGTTTCTGCTCATTTTTTGCCTGTGTTTTGATCTGGAGATTCAGTACTCTTTCAGAAGATGTGTAATAGCGCCCCCTACCGTATAACAGTGAAAACACGGAAAGCCGGAAATTTCCATCAATGGCGGGGAAAGAATGAACTGATCAGTATCGGCTGTCCTAAGCCTGATCCTTTATTTTTTGTCAGCTGTAACGCAGGTGTTGTGCAGTAGGTGGCGGTATGCACCAAGTAGGTTTACCAACCGCTTTATAACCTTATTTCCACTTGTTTAATTTTGTGCAATTATTCTGCTTATTGTACGTGTTTACATCTACTCTTAGGGCTGTCAAAATTAACAAGTTAATTTAGCGATAAAGTTTTTTTTTTTTAGTTTATCGCATTAAAAATATTTAACGCGATTAACGCAGCATCCTGTTTTCTGTCATCCTTTGGCTGCGGTACAGTAGGCCTATATAATCACATAGAGGCTGCGTCCAAAATTAATGTTATTTCACGACCGCTAAAAAAGTAAGTTCTATATAGTATTGGTGTGTGTGTGTAGTATGAATGTAATCTAGATGTACTACATTCAGCATGTTGTCATTATGTGACCTACCAGCATCAGTTGCGTTGCTCCACTACCATTCATAAATCCATTCCGTTGGCCTCATGGGATAGTAAAGTGTCCATCGTATGCACACTTCAGAATCTTGCTGGAAGTAGTAGGTCATCTGGGTACTTTTTGCCTTCTCTTTTGAGTAGTGAATTTGGACATACTATTGTCACATACTGTTTTTCGCCCACTATATCGCGTAGGGAAGTATGCAATTTTTGGATGCAGCCTGAGCCAGACTACATAATAGATGAGCAAGCAATCTCATTGGCTGCAGGATCAGCAGAGGCCAATTAGCTTGTCTGTGAAGGATTATTAATTACCTGTTATTCAAGCCACTCTCTGAAACGGCATATGTTCCTGAGATTTTCTTTTGTTTCTTTTTCCAGCAAATCCAGCATCCCACTGCTTCATTAATTGCCAAGGTGGCCACGGCCCAGGATGACATCACGGGAGATGGTACAACATCTAATGTGCTTATTATTGGAGAGCTCCTCAAGCAGGCAGACCTCTATGTTTCCGAGGTTTACATGTGCTTCTCATATTTCTACATTTATCTTAAGTTAAAAAGCCATGTTCCCCTTTTAAAGCAGTCTTTTTCTTGTCTGAAGGGTCTTCACCCCAGGGTAATTGCTGAGGGATTTGAGGCTGCTAAGGAAAAAGCCCTTGAGGTGCTGGAAGAGGTAAAGGTCATGAAGGAGATGGACAGAGAGACTCTCATCAATGTAGCCAGGACCTCACTCAGAACCAAGGTCCATGTGGAGCTGGCCGATTTACTAACAGAGGTGAGAAACATTGTTTGAATATCTAATACATTTTCTAATGTGGAAAAAAAATAGTTTTAACATGGAAGAAAAAGGTTGTATTGCTTGTCACTGTATCACAAGTTGTGACCATGGCATTGTCTTCAAAGTGGTCATATTGAAAATCAAAATGTCCTTGGTATTTATACGTATTAGGTTTACACTACAATAAAAACACTGCAAGATTCATACCTCCAAGCATACTCCCCAGTTTAGAATGACCCCCCCCCAAAAGACATGTGCCGAGATGCAGTAATACAGTATATCCACGAATCATGGGCACAAAATTCAGCGAATAATTCCTGTTTACATTTAATATTTCCAACACTGCGTGTATGCTGTCAAAGAAGAATCTGCTTCTACATGCCAATACAGTTGTAGTCGTAGCGCCACCTACTGGAAAGAAGTCACATGTTTTATACTGTAATGCACTCATAGCATCATTAAAATATCAAGTGCTAAACATGGTAGCAACATGCTTTTAATTCCATCAACGTTTCAGTTACTGTAACTGAAATGTGAATTTTGGGGATGATTGGATTTTTGAGTTACAGCAACTCAAACATTTATGGAATTGATAGCATGCTTTAACGCTTAGCTAAATGTATCTAGCATGGTTTAACATGTTTCTAGCATGTTGCTACAATGTTTAGCACTTAATATGATGCTATGCGTGCATTAGTCCAAAATTTGTCACTTCCTCTTTCCAGTAGGTGGCTCTACGACTATAACCAGGGGTTATAGTCGTAGAAGCGTTCCCTCCACGTTTTCTGCTGCGCATCGTTTTTTTTACCACGCATCCGCACCCGCGCACCAGTTATGTGCACCACTGTCATATGTCATGTCACTTCCTGTTGCAAGTAGGTGGTGCTACGACTAAAACTGAATATTGGTATGATGTCTTCATTACATCCAATAATCCCCAAACTTCACGTTTGTGTATTGGCCTGAAGACATCTTCATACCAATACTCAGGTATGGTCGTAGTACCACCTACTTGCAACAGGAAGTGACATGTTTAGCTTTGTCATGCACTCCAAGCATAATTTTAAAATATGCCCGCAAGTGTTAAACATGCTAGAAATATGTTCATCACTTCTTGCAGCTTTAATAGTTTTAGAGCTATATAAACAAAGATCTGAAAATGCATTTCATGACCCTTTAAAATGATCAATATTAATTGGATAGCACCTATTTCCCCAGTACATTTATATTTGGTTTCGCCTGTAACACATGTGCTTTTTCTTCAGGCTGTGGTGGACGCTGTTCTGGCTATCAGGAAACCAAACGAGCCCATCGACCTCTACATGGTGGAGATCATGGAGATGAGACACAAAACTGACAGTGATACACAGTAAGACTATACACATGGTTTCCTCTCTTGTGTGGATTGTAGGATTTTCTTAAAGGAACATGCAGACTTTTTGGGACTAACTTATTCACTGTATCCCCCAGAGTTAGATAAGTCCATACATACCATTTTTATCTCCGTGCGTGCCATAACTGTCTGACGCACCCACCGCTAGCCTAGCTTAGCCCAAAGACTGGAGGTAAATGGCTCCACCTAGCATACTGCTCAATAAGTGACAAAATAACGCCAACATTTTCCTAGTTACATGTTGTGATGTGTATAGTTACATCGTGTACTAAGACAGACGGAAAATGGGTGCAGCAGGCGCAATATTACGCAGCGCCTGAAAATAGTCCACAGCACGCGCTCTCTGCAAGCAGGTTGTCACGTTGGTTATGTTGGCGGAAGTTAGCCTATTTTCAGGCGCTGCGTAATATCATTTCGCCGCTGCACCCATGGTACGGCAGCAAAGTTCCTGGATTATTACACAGGAATGAGAGTATAGTTCCTAGCCATATCGGTCTAGAAAAACGCAACTTCTCATTTTCCGTCGGTCTTAGTACACAATGTAACTATGCACATCACAAATGTTGGTGTTATTTTGTCACTTATTGAGCAATAGACTAGATGGAGTCGTTTACCTCCAGTCTTTGTGCTAAGCTAGGCTAGAGGTGGGTGCGTCAGACAAAGTTATGGCACGCACGGAGATGAGAATTGTATGTATGGACTTATCTAACTCTAGGGGATACAGTGAATAAGCTAAAGTCCCAAAAAGTCGGCGTGTTCCTTTTAAAGGAATAGTTTTGTACATGACAGTCTGACTTCTGAGTAACACAAAAAGTGAATATTTAGATTAATGGGCAGTCTTTTCCGTATAATGAAGTAGTGATGATTGGGGGATGATTGGAGGTGTATAACTATACTGCTTCTGGGCTGTATTCCAAGTCTTTAATTTATTAATCAAATGTCTGTGTGCTATGCCAGTTTTATGGAAAAAGAAATGTCTGCTTAAGCTTGAATTTCTGGCCTCTGCCCAAGTTATTAATGTATAAAGTCCCCTTGGTTTCCCTGTGAGAAAAGTAACTCGGGTGTGGACTGAATAAGGATTGCAGCACAGAGAAATTGTTACATTTCACAACTGTTTGGATTTATTCATGCTTAGACTGATCAGAGGACTGGTGTTGGACCATGGATCCAGACATCCTGACATGAAGAAGAGGGTGGAGGACGCCTTTATTCTCACTTGCAACGTTTCTTTGGAATATGAGAAAACGTAGGCTGAACATATGGTCATATTGAATTATGTATAGTAGGTTACTGGGTGTTGCTATTCATCTATGAATCTGTTACTAAACGATTGCCTGTTTTCACAGAGAAGTGAACTCTGGGTTCTTCTACAAGAGTGCAGACGAGAGAGACAAGCTGGTGAAGGCTGAAAGGAAATTCATTGAAGATCGTGTGATGAAGATAATTGATCTAAAGAATAAAGTGTGTGGAGATACTAAGAAAGGCTTTGTGGTCCTCAATCAGAAGGTGATGTATAATTATTTTAGTTTGATTTTTTTTTTACATACATTTTTTTAAGGGCAAGCATCGCCATTAGTATTGGCAAGTCTTGGGGTTCGTGTACAGACCCCTAGAATTAAAGGCAGGTGTTTGGTGCCCTGTACAGGTTCATCCACATAATCATCATTACAAGTCGTCATTTAAATTAAAATTGGCTTAAATTGCCGTAATTTGCTTTTGACGCAGTGGTGTAGATAGTGTAACAACCACTGGTTTAAAAACACTGAGAAAATTGTCTGACCACCTGCCCATTGTGGCAGTGATCAGCTTGGACGAGCACTACTCATATTTTCATGACATGCAGAAAGTGTTTTTTTACAGCTGCAGTCCGTAACTTTTTTTTTTTTTTTTGTTAATTATCCAAAATCAATTTGAGCAAGTACATAACCAGGCAGTATACAAAATCCTTACCTTAGCCCGATTCACAACGGTAAGCTTGTAATAATGTGTTATAATTTGAGTGGTACTGGTGGATTTCTATGGTAAATTCAAGCATGTTTTTGCATCATTACATCACGTCTGTATACATAAAGAAAGAGTCAGGCTAGTCGTATCGCATGTGAGGATGCTGCAGGTGGCGGATCATTTATAGCCTTTTCTCACAGCAGCTGGAGTAATTAAATGTATCATTTGATGGTGGATTGTAATCCAGAAAGATCCAAACAACAATCATCAGTGACAACTGGAGATTCACCCGTAGTCAAAAGCAGAAGATTAGACTGTACAGAAATTGAAATATACAGGCTAATACACTAAATATAGTCACAAAATGCTGATGTTGATAACATTAACAATTTGAGAAAGTATAATAATAATCATTTGCATGGTTTGATGTGATGTGAGCCAAGCGATCTTTAAATTCAATGGCTGTTGCTTTATTGTAATGCTTTTTTTCTCAGTTGGTCAGAATAAAAGTGGCAGACATGTTACTTGTTCAGATGACATTATCCGGTGAAAATTCTTATTTTGGTCGTACTTCCAAGACGTAGAATCTGTGATCGAAGTACAGTATCCACACCGGTGCGGTGACTGACAGCCACACAAACTCCTCAACATTAGATTCATCTGCGCAGAGGAGCTGCGCCGATGCACAACTCGCATAAAGATGATAATTCCACAAATAACTGCAATTGCAGGTTTCAAACAGAGATGGCGACAAAAAGGCAACTTACGGACTGCAGCTTTAATGTTTTTGTTTATGCATTTAAAGGATGACACCCTCACTTTCACCTATGTGTATCTCATCAGACATGTGGAGTGTCTGTCCTTGAACTTTTTCAGCTTGCTAAATCACTTAGTTTAAACCAAAATTACTTATTTTTTACAGGGTATTGATCCATTTTCTCTGGATGCTTTGGCCAAAGAGGGCATTGTGGCACTGCGTCGAGCAAAGAGGCGGAACATGGAAAGGTAAGAGAATAATGTTAGGTCGGGTGCACCGATACCCCTTTTTAGGGCTGGACGATATGACCTAAAATCAAAACCTCGATTAATTGAACACTTTACCTCAATTACAATTAATGAAGGATAATTTTTTTTGCCCTCATAGTTCACTGACAAGGTATGTGCTGTAAATATGCTTGACTATTAAAGGTGGGATATTTCTTTTAAATAAATTAGCACTGTGAGTACAGTTATTATATAGTCATACCGTCTTTCTATTAATTGTGAAGCTGTGCGTTGTATGTAGCTACTTCAAAAGTAGAAAAATATATGCTATAACTCCTGTGATAAATCACAGGACAGCGTTGACAATAAGTTTCTGTGCGTGCGATCTTCACGTGATGTGCAAGCTACTGTCTGCTCTGTATGCATGCTCGTGTGTCACAATGCATCAGCGCAGTAGCTCAATATGATGATACACATCTGATGGTCTAAAATCGCTTGAATGTCCAAACTGGACAAAATAAAATTGACAAAGTTTAGTGAAGATGCAAGTAAAAGTGATCTGGCTTCAGGGCTTGCGTGTTGTCAGAGACACGACACGTCTCGGCTCTGTGTCACAGAAAACAGCTCGCGAGCACTGAAGTGCCATGTTTTCCATATTGATGTTATTAAATGCTGTAAAATCATTTGAATGTTCAAACTGTCAAGCCTTTAAACATACAATTGACAAACTTACGTGAGGAGGCTGTCTGCGTGTGTGGACTCGGTGTTTGAGTTTGCCTTGGTGTTTCTTCCATGCCGCTGACTGGACGGGGCGGAGTCACGTGACCACGCACGGTAGTATGTTTTTAAGGGGAAAGTAGCCTATTAACAGGATTAAAAAATGAAATAACCGACATGGAAAAATGTTGTCGGTTAGAAGTTTACTTTTTGATTAATCGTCCAGCCCTACCCCTTTTTGATTCTCATACGCAATTTTCGTATTCTCATATATAAATAAAATGAACTACGCTACTTGATTATGCATCTGTATGGGTTTTTATTTATAATATTTTCAGGTTAAACAATCGGGCATTGGTCTCAAACTCAGTTCCTGGAGGGCCAATGCCATGCAGAGTTTAGCTCCAACCCTAATCAAACCCACCTGATCCAGCTATTCAAGAATTCTAGAAGAATTTCTAGAAACTTCCAAGCAGGTGTGAGTTGGAGCTGGTCTGTGGCCCTCCAGGAACTGAGTTTGAGACCACTACAATATAGGGGCTTTTGCACCGGAGGAACCTTTGCTTAGTTAGAACTAATGGCGGAAATACCCGCTTTTTGTTCGCACTGCAGGAACTGGGAATGATTTTAGTTCTAGGAACTCCTTTTGGGGGAACTAAATTAGCTCCTACTTCAGAGTAGGGTATAACCCAGCACAATAGGAACTACCAGTGACGTAAGTGTACTCTGATTGGCCGAACGCACACGAAACGCCAGCTCCCGCCATTTTTAAATAAGCCGTAAACACACAGATTATAGTCTATATATTTACTCCACAAACATGGAAAACATTGATAAAGTAAGGGAAAATTTACACTAAGGAGAAAATCCAACGTGACTTTGAGGGGACTAAGCGAAACATGATTATGTATTTCTGCTAAGTTAGAGACATTGGGCATCAACCACACAGCAAATGCTAATACGGTTTACTTTCTTGTATAACAATTTTATCTAATAACATATTGGACAGGACTGTTAAACAGATCGTAAACTAATAAAGACTTAGAATGTGATCGCTGTGTGCTCAAGCTCTGGCGTTCTCAGCGCCGTCACATCAGAGTTCCTACTGGCGGTGCAAATGCAACCCGGAAAACGGTCCTAGGGGAACATTTAGTTCTCGGAGAACCAACCTAGTAGCCAGTTCCTATAATTACCTGGTGTGAAAGCCCCTATTCCTTTGCTAAGCCTTTGCTAAACCTTATTTTAAGGACTTAGTCAGATTTTTTTAATCATTTGAAATGTGCTGTGTTTTATATTCCAACGGGACTTATATAATGTATTTAACATCAAATAAGCAAAATATAGACACTTAAAGGTTTTAATAGACATAGTTCTCATGTCTGTGAGGCAAGTATATGATGAGTTTCGGTTCATTTTTATGATGCGCTCCAGAAAGCATTTCACAGAGACTAAGATGGCATAAAGTGTATACTCTTTTTCTTTATTTTACAAAAGCAAAACATTCTGTTATTTTGAATGTACACAAAAATAGGCAATTTACAGTTTTGAATGTCTCACTCTTATCTTAACCTTTTATCTTATGACCATAAATAAGTTGCTTCTGCCGCTATAAGGAAAAAAGTCCAAGTGATCGCGCCCACACACAACCTATCAATTCTAGCGTTGCTAACTGAACATCACATCCTATTCATCGTCAAACTAAAAATGCAGACTGCCAAAAATATAAATTTGGCTCAATTTAAATTCTGTTGTTATGCCTATAATAGATCAGTGTGACCACCGCCTTACCGTCACACTGGTGATGTTCGCATGTGAAGGATGACATTTTTACGTGGATATTGGGACATGAGTGAAGTACAAAGCATTTACGTGTTAAATAAGTTTAGTATCCAAATACATGCAAATATGTAAACATTCAGATTTGTGCCGAATGAGAGAGAAGCCCAATTCTGGTGTTGTGCTGAATTATCTGACAGATTATTGCCCAACCAAAAGACCCCACAATGTTTTTGAATGTATTAAATGCGACTGATACTCCCCCACCAAAACAACTTGAGTTTGACCTGTTGCTGCTGTATTAAAAAGTCCATATTATACAGATGGGGGCCAGTTAATGCCAATAAAACAAGCATATTGTGTTCATTACTCCCATCCACATCAACTTTGGGTTCAATTGATCAACTTTTTTTATAATTATGAGAGGGGACATTTTCCACCCTATAAGGGGTCCCTGGTCCCAAAAGTCTTGAAGCCCTGGCTTACACCATCAAAGGTGGTGTTTTTGTTTTTTGCATTTTGTCAATGTAAAAGCAAAATCCCTACTATTCAAAATGTGTTCTCTTCTCATAAGGCTGTCTCTGGCATGCGGTGGTGTAGCGATGAACTCTGTGGACGATCTCACGCCTGAGTGTTTGGGACATGCTGGGCTTGTGTATGAGCACACACTGGTGAGTGCACACAACTCTGAACAACAGTCTGAATGTCAGTTCATTGTCACTTATGTTTGGCTTTCTGTCACAGGGAGAGGAGAAGTACACATTCATTGAGAAGTGTGGTAACCCTCGTTCCGTGACCCTGCTGGTGAAAGGGCCCAACAAGCACACCCTGACACAGATCAAAGATGCGGTCAGAGATGGACTCAGGGCAGTTAAAAACGCCATTGAAGATGGTAGGTAGCCAAACCTTCAGGTGGTGTTTTCTTTGATCTTAAACCCACTTTTCTTCTGAGCATCCCTAGTGTTATAGCACTTTTTCACTGCATGGTAACGTATGGTACGGCTCGGCTTAGCTCGCTTCACTTTTCCTGCGTGGTACAACTCGGTACGGCACGGCTCGGTTTGGTTTTCCACTGCAGTTAGCAATGCTTTAAAGTGGGTGGGATTATAGAATGATCGTTGTAATTGTGCCGCTTCTACTTCTCGGCATGTGGATGTTTTTAACTACAAGACGAAGAAGTTTGTTTTAAAGAAGGCTGATGGCAGCAAAATAAAATACTGCTAAAAAGTAGGCACTCGTACAACAAGGCACAGATGACATCACTTAATTTGCTTGACGGCACACAAGGGTAAACTAATCTTGTATTTAGCAATGTGTTTAGGGTCTCAACCGTTATATCACTGTCACAAAAGCATATAATGGTAGTGACGATTCTCTCTGAACAATCAGTGATCACCAGTGTTTACACGTCACTTTTTAGTATCGGTACGGCACGCTTGGAACCTCAACCGAGGTGGTACTAATTAAGCAAACCGTACCAAGCTGTACCGAACCGCACCATGCAGACGAAAACCACCAAAAAGTGAGCCGTACTGAGCTGTACCGAACTGTACCATGCAGTGGAAAAACGGCAATAGTCACTTCCTGTGTAGACTACTACATCATAAGACTGACTAGTTTTAGCATACACTTGTTCCAGTTCACATAAATGTGAAAATTTTCATAATCCTTAAACCCTTTTATTGCCACTATTTTAAAGAGAGCATTTTATTCAACATCAAAAAACTTCACACACCTAAAACGGCTAATGGCAATGCGAACTAGAGATCTCAAGAGGCGATGTTAGACTGTGGTGCTGGTTTTCTCATGTTGTTCTCTGTGTTGGCAGGTTCTGTTGTGCCTGGCGCCGGTGCGTTCGAGGTGGCTGTGGCTAATGCTTTGGTTAATCATAAGCCCAAAGTAAAGGGTCGGGCCCAGCTGGGTGTGCAGGCTTTTGCTGATGCCCTCCTCGTCATCCCTAAGGTACTGCAAAAACCATACCAAAAGTATTGAATTTGATTTGCTTTCTTTTTTCCATACTTTTCCAGACCTTGAAAATTACTCACATTTATTTTTTAAAGAAAAATAAATGGGGGTATCACACAAGAAGTGTGTTTTCATGGCAGCTGTTTAGTGATTCTTTAGTGACTGTCGAACACAACTGAATCAATTCAAGGTGCGTTTTTTCATTATGCAAAATCCAGGTTTTAAGCGTTTTGGTTTCTTCTCACGATATTCTTAGCATCGTATTACAGAGCCTCTAAAACAGGGATGGGCTAACTCGGTCCTGGAGGGCCACTGTCCTGCAGAGTTTAGCTCCAACCCTAATCAAACACACCTGATCCAGCTAATCAATGCCTTCAGGATTATTAGAAAGCTACAGGCAGGTGAGTTTTAGAGGATTGGAGGGTTGGAGCTAAACTCTGCAGGGCAGTGGCCCTCCAGGACTGAGTTTGCCCATCCCTGCTCTAAAAGGACCTTTGCACAAATAACAAAAAATACAGACTTTCGTGTGCGCATGAGAAACCATTAAACTTCGCATATAGGACAATGCTCACTGAGCCACTATTGCACCATCAGCCCATTTCACGGTGTGCTTTCTTGGCTGCCACAGAGTGTGCATTTAAAGCACACCTAAGGCCTTGAAATATGACATACTACCCTAATGAAGACCAAATTTTGAACAGATAGGTCTCTAAATCATGTGCACCCATGCTCGCGTTTTCTTCGTAGGCAGTGATGCACAGGAAATATATAAAATTAGAATCTGTAATGCGTATGCACGTAAAAAATTCCCATGTAAATTGTTTCTTGAGGGCACTAAATAGTTTCTTGTGTGCATGAAAGTTTTATTTTAGGGGCTTTGTATGTTGTCACTTTGAGAAAATCAATCAATTTTGTACAGATGACTGTACTATATACCAAATATAAAGCTGAAAATAATGCTTTGTGAACCATTTGTTAAATATGGTCTGAATCTATGGAAAGGTCTGAAATGGAAAATGTATATGAAGCCTGACCATAGAAGAACAATAATCTCTTTAAAAAAGTGTATGCACAGTATAAATCACTTGGATCAACAAGCTTTTTGTGTAAAGGTGGCTTTGACTTGCGTTTCTCTCCTTTTCAAAGGTTCTGGCTCAGAATTCAGGCTATGACCCACAAGAGACTCTAGTGAAGCTCCAGAGTGAATTCAAAGAGACCGGACAACTGGTGGGAGTGGACCTGAACACAGGCATGTGACCATTATCTCAAAATATAGCTCAATTTATTTTTTTAAAGATTTCTGTGTTTGCTCTAAAATAGCTCAAAAGGGATCAAAAGCAGTCAATGTTTAAAATGTAAAAATGTTGTAATACTGTAAATCAGAGGTGTGCACAAAGCCTGTATCCCAAAATCATCTTTATCTGTATTTGGATAAAAACAGGGCTGAAAACATGGAAATGGGCAGGGCTTTGACTGGAAGTTTGAAAAATTACATGCAAAGCCTGTTTTAATTTTGTTCCCTTTATATTTAAAGAAAATGTATAATTGTAATAAGTTCTAATTAATGCAATAATAATAAATGTAAAAAATTTTTTTTGTAATTTAACCTGAGTTGGCCAAAGTGCTGTACATGGAGAAGATCAATGCCTCAGAACACATACAAATTACAAAGAATTAAAAGCACGAGAAAAAAGTTTTTTTTCATGGATTTAAATAAAAAAATTGGCTAACGTTGAAGCAGTTCTGATGGGTAGTGGCAAGTTGTTACACATCTTGGGGCCCGCTACTGCGAAGGCTCGGTCTCCCCTGCGTTGCAGGCGAGATAGTGGTACCACCAAACGATGACCATTTTGGGATCTAAGTGATCTTGAAGGATTGTATGTAATAATCAGGTCGGAGAGATATTTAGGGGCTAAATTATTGAGAGCTTTATTGACGAATAACAAAATCTTGTAGTCGATATGGTATCGGACTGGTAAAATTGGTGTGATATGGTCTCGTTTGTGGCTACCCGTGAGTAGATGGGCAGCCGCATTTTGGACCATTTGAAGGCGAGAGAGTAACCCAGAATACAAAGAATTACATCAAGTCGAGTTGATATAAAAGCATGAATTACTGTTTCGAAGAAAGGTTTGGTGAATATGATAAAACAAATCAACACCATAGTTGGTACCAGTTTTTGTCTAATTTAAGACCATTATGTAGGTGAAATCATAGATCTTTAACGTTAGAAGTAAGATAAGGAGTTAGAGTGCCGAAGTCAATTAAGTCTTCGTCTGGGTGCCATTTTGGCCCAAATTGAATGATTTAGGTTTTATCGTCGTTAAATAGCATGAAGTTATTAGTAAGCCACGAGTATTCTATATAATATAGCTGATTAGAGAAAATGCAAGTTAAAAGAAGAAATTCAGTGATATTGAAAATTGCTAAAACAACTTTTACTATGCATATAAATTGGCTGTTGACATGGCATTTTCACTGTCTCACAAGATAAAAATGAATATAATTAGTATTGTCATCATTTAAAATGCAGTAAATGGTTACACATTTCTTTCTTACATGGATCCGTTGATTAAAAAAAAACTCCATTGTCTGTAGATTTCTCAAAATTGTCCTATGCTGTGACTGTCTCAAGCACGGTTCAATAACTTTTATAAATGAAAAAGAAAAGCATACAAATGTTAATAAATAAAGCGTCTGTTTTAGTAAATGACTATCAATTTTTCTAAAAGCGTAGGAACTTGATGCATTGTCACTGAAAACCATGTCCTCCGGTGTGACACCATATCCTGATTTTAAATCGGGCAATTCCAGTTTAAGTTTAATTGGTTGTTTAATTAGTTGAAGGACCCCATTCAAGGTCATGTTACTGTGAAGCTCATGGTAAGATTTTGTCTCAGAATTGTTCAAATATGCAACTTTTTTGGAACCACTATAAAAGTGTTAAGTTTTGTTGTCCTTTGGTGCGACACCCCTGGGATTTTACACATTTCTGTAAAAGTTTTAAAAAAAACTGTGAAAGAATTGACATTTAGTAACCCTTATATTTTCTCAAACATCAGACTTCACACTACTTATGTATTTTATGTTTTGCAAAAAAAAGCATTTTTACTTATTTGTCAACTACTCAAATGCAAATCCGAACAAATTATAAAGAATACAAAATGCTTTTCGGCTCCGGGAGAGAGCGAGACAGAGAATCGTATCATACAAGGTTTAAAAAATTAAGTAGACGCATCAAGTAGTAGAAAATGTATGATTCAGTACCTTAGTTGATATTACTCTTGTCAAGCTCATTTTATTTTTGAGAAACGTGCAGAAGTCATTGCGCTAATTTCCTTCATACAGCTTACACTAAAATCAGTTGGCAATAAATGTGAGTTTTTATATAGCCATCATCACACTTTCTGCTGGCTCAGCTGTTATCTGGCAAACACGATAAAAACTTTTTCCTATTACCAGTAGAGTTTATTCGTTTTAAAGTCTGTGACTTTCCAAATAAGGTATTTGGCTTTGGGCACATCCCTATATGTGTGTGTGTTAAATGTGAACGTCTCTATCCTCCACCTGTGAGCTCATTTCAGATGTTTGTGTGATGGTATATTGGAAGAGAACATCTGCATCCTTCTAGCTCATTTGTGGCTGGTTTAACATCAGTGTGGTGTGTGCTGTCTTGTCTGCAGGTGAACCCATGGTTGCGGGAGAGGCCGGTGTGTGGGATAACTACTGTGTGAAAAAGCAACTGCTTCACTCCTGGTGAGACCTGTTCCCCTGTTCAGTAGCATAGCACTGCTAACTCTTTTCTCTTACTCTATAGTAAATGCAGTCAGACACCATCAGCACACTCTGCGTTTGAATGCATCTATGAAGGAAACTGACTGTCTTCAGAAAATCCTTCCTCCATATAATCAGAACCAGATTAAAATGAGGGATAGGCAGGGCTTAAGTCCCAGAGCAAGGAGGGGCCTGTGATTTGGCTTAATGTGTAGCATATTGTCATATGTTTTACATAAATACCATTAGTTTTATTTAGTTTATATAGACACTTTTTTTTTTTTTTTTTACCATGGTATGGAGGAGGCATGTATAGGTTTTACGATCTTGAGGTTAGCATGATCTATAAATGAATGGTGGTCAAGGTCAAATGCAAAATAAACTTTTCCTTTTCCTTAGTTTTTCCTTATAAAAATAGCTTTACACCGTTTACAGGTGTTACTGTTGTTAATGCAAGTGAATTTACATCTGCATCACAATTCAAATGCAGTGCATTCCTGTCAGGATAAAAATACTATTATGGCTCGTTTCCACCGAGCGGTACGGTACAGCATGATTCGGGAAGGTAAACCCTGATTTGGCTTGCGTTTCCACCGCCAACAGTACGCTTATGATAGGCATGGTGTAGCGATCGACGTCATTTACTTGTGCAAAGAAAGCGACGCAGTATGCAACAAAAGACGACATGCAGCAGATCTTGTTCTTGCTTCTCGGCATGTGGCTGTTTGTCACAAGATGACGACGCACATTGTTTGAGCCCAGGCTGCAAGAAAAAACACAGCCAAAAAAGCATGCACAAGTGACGATTCTATCAACCAGTTCTGCAGTGAGTCTAGCTCCACCGTTTAGTACCGGATAATTGTGCTAGGTACCTCAACAGAAGGGTGGTAAGGTACGGTTCGGAATTAGGGTATCATTCACAGCTTCTGACAATGGAAACGCCAAAAATTACGTACCGTACTGAACTGTACTGAACCGTACTGCTCAGTGGAAACAAGCCATTAGTAACTGCACTACTGTTGTGAAATACAAGTGACACCTGCCCCAGTGTTACCAAATCAGCTGCTGGTGGCAGTCTTTTTATATGTTAGAAATGTTAAAAAGAGAAAGTGCAATGGCCAGTATGGCGAATAAGCCCCGCCTTCTAAATGAAAGGGCCAATCGTTGATTAGTAAATTCATTGTGTGTCACTGCAGCTGCCGTTAGAAGCTCCGATTGCTATAGAAACATACGTTTTGAGATGCGCGTTTAGGACGGTGCATTAGCTTTGTCCAGGATTCGGGCATTTAGAAACAATTTATGAGACGGTTGTCTGCCGAGTGAAATGACTTTGATTTATGTTCATTAACTTAAGTAGTGATCAGATTCCTGCAGAAAATGCAAAGTCGATTACAGTACCTTTGTTGTACAGCCCACTGACTGAAGTTCATGAAGTCAAACCACTTGCATTTCTAAGGCTAAGCTCATGCTGTTTGGAAATAACAACTGCATTTACTTACAGATCTGATTTTATAAATGTTCCTTTCACAGTAGCTTGAATACTTTCTATATAAACAAGTCACAAGCAGTATTCTATTCTTGAGATTGCCATCGCCTGTAACCATAGTGACGGTGATTAAAGTACATATCAAAGACGTCCAAAAAACTGGATATTATCATCGCAGTCAACACGGTGCGAGTTCCAGGAAAATCTTAACCGTCAGCAGCTTTTATACCCGAGTGGAGAGTGACTCATTTGAGGTCAAAATGTCTGTAACAAAATTTTAGTTTACCTAAATATTGCAAATATTTGAATTTATATTCAAATTTAAAAAGGCATAATTTCAGTTAGTGGGAAAAGGCTTTTGGTTTATCTCCTGAGGCCAAAAGTAAATTGTTTATTCAAAGCAATGAAATAACATGACTGTCTGTTAAAAAAACTGTTTTGTTCATAATTGATGCAATGTGCTTATCACAGTACTTTTTGCACTTAAAACATGAGATGCAGCGGAATGGGAAAACCCACAAAGTCTCAATTTCTTTTAACTTTACATTGCTTTCTAAACGCGTGACTCTATTGCGCGAGATTACAGTACAACAGTCAAAGATGTCCATCTAGTGCATGTTTACATGGAACACAATGGAAAAGCAGAGAATGTGTTCTGTGTGAACAGCTTGGTTACGGTTTTGACAACCAAGATCATCTCCGCATTGAGCTTCTCTATTTCTGCAGTTTTGAATGAAAACACAGCAGCGCTACATCAAGTGACAGCAACTCGTACATCACATCTGATAAGTCTGCCTGACGCACACCATGGGCCCTATTTTAACGATCTGAGCGCATGGTGCAGGTGCACAGGCTGTGTCCGAATCCACTTTTGCTAGTTTAACGACAGAAAAAATAGTCGACGCACCAGGCGCATGGTCCAAAAGGGTTGTCCCTAGTCTCTTAATGAGTCATGGGTGTTTTATGGGCGTGACGTGCAATAAACCAATCAGAGTCTCATCTCCCATTCTCTTTAAAAGCCAGTTGCGCTCGCACCATGACTGATTCGCTATTTACATGGCGGAATATAGACACCCTCAACCTGACGAGTCAGTTTAAATACGTGTGTGTATTGCCACGATTGGTTTAATAATTAGCCAATTTCATTCGTCATTACTGCAAATAGGTCATTCTGATACATGCAATGACTATCCATCATTTTATCTATGTACACAATAATAATCTTTTACGTTGTAACCCTTTTATTTTTAATATTTGGTGTGTGTAATAGTGTACGTGTGTTGTGCACCACCTATAGGTGCATATTACTATCGTGCTCTTTAAATAACACAAAAATACTGCACTATTGACTTTAGAGCATGTTTTTGTTAGTCAATGGGCAGTCGTTTTCAGTTCCTCAAAATAGCAACGCGCCAACAATGCTCCTGAACACGCCTCGTTTTCAGACCAGCACGCCCATGAGTGAACAGATGGGCGTGAGTGCATTTGCTATTTAAACAACGTGGCGCTGGACGTAAAAATAACTGCGTCAGGCTGAAACAAGCAAAAAACATTTGCGTTGTGCCGAGTATATGATAGGACCCCTAAAATTTGAATGTGCCATGTTTGCATTTGAATGTGGATTCTCATTTTAAATTCTGTGAATATTCTAAATGGAATGAGCCCTACAGTGCAGAGTGGTTCTTTCCCATTGTATGATGTGACAACCTTAATGAAAAAAGGTTTTGGCTCAGGCATCCGTCTCATCTCTCTCTTCTTCTCTCTCTCTTCTTCTTCTCTCTCATCTGCACAGCACTGTGATCGCCAGTAACATCCTTCTGGTTGATGAGATCATGAGGGCTGGCTTGTCTTCACTCAAAGGATAATCCACCGTCAAAGAAGAGACGATGACCACTCCGATCTCTGCAGTTACCCCGCCTGGACTCAAGACCACAATCCTAGGCTGTTGTCAACATGTTTGTCTGCTCAACCAGTTTTGTCCATTTTTATGACCTAGGAAATGTTTCTCCCCTCCAGTCAGTTGGTTTATTTAAGAAATTGTTGCATAAGCACTGAATTGCAATACACACTTTCTTTTGTACTCATTAAAGGTTTGGCTTTTTTTTTGCGCGAATTCTTCAGCATGTGTGAATTTAACATGAGCTACTGGCCAAATCAAGAATATCCATGAGTGCATTAATTTGTGTGTATATAGAAAGACGGTTCACTACTGTTACTGTGAATGGGAGAAAACATAACGTATGTCTTGCTTTCTACATTAAAAAAGTCATCACATCACTGCAGCTGCCGTTAGAAAATCCTGTTCTCATAGAAACAATGGGTATGTTTACATGCCGTAGTTTTTGTCAATCTGAATGAATCCAATCACATTTCAGATTTAAGTTCTGTTTATAAATTAGATCTCGCTTTCGGCCGGTTTTATTTTCAGCAAATGTGTTCACGTTTATTTGTATGAATATAAAAATATTCAACATTGAGACAAACTGATCAAGTTTGAGATATTTGATGAACAGAAATGGAATGAGTCGATATCAAAAGTAACAACAGTCTCTGGTGTGGCTACCAGCTGCTTAAAGTACTTGGAGTTTTTTTTATTCAGATATTATCAGCCCTTTCAGAAGAGAATGTACAGGAAGAAATGACCATGGATACAGATCTATGGTCAAGCTTTTTTTTAGTGTTTATTGTTCAGGTGTCAGCTTCTATACATTTGCAGACAATTTTAAAGGTGGTATACCTCGTACCATTATTGCATCATGACGTTTGGCCTACATCTATCGTCCCCACACCTAAAAAACGTCCTGTGGTAAAAACTGGTCTAGGCTAAATATGTTAAATCAGTGCTTAAATGTCTGATTTGAGTGTTTAAGAGGAAATCTTGCCTACAGCACCAACATTTTTAGGAACGGCCCGGTTAACAAATTTAACTGCCCAAACAGCAACATTGTATCGGCCCCGATCCGTCCCACATCTGGTAAATGTGGATTCAACGCATACCAGATGTGGGCCGACACTATTGCTGTCTGGGTGTACTATAGAGTGTCAGCTGACTTTTTTCCAGAATTGTTACATGTTAACTTAGCCTTCATATATAGTTGTCTGTGTAGTCATGTGATAACAGACTACAAAAAAAACACTATAGTTGAGCATTTTATTGATACAGATGCTACATGAACAGTGTTTTATTATTGCCTTGCTGAGGACAAGATTAGGGCAGAGCTCAGCGATCTGGATGGTAGACAGCCTAAACATGCTCTTCCTTTCAACTTGCACTGCATAAAACAAGGAGCTAAGACAATCTGATAAACTTGTCACTGTATATTAATTTGAACCTGAAATCTTGATAATGTCAACTCAAGTCCATCCAACATTTATGAAACATTCAACATGTCCAAAATTCCATCATGAAATGTACATTATTAACAACAAAATTGGTGATGATACCCAAATAAACAAATCTCATTAAAAGCAAACATAGCAAAGGAACCGTATTCATGAACTAAAGATATAATATATATACTGCACTTTGCTAGGATTGCAGCATGGCTGTATTTATCAATGAAAATAAGTTTTGTTCACAAATTTAATTTGAACTATTTGAAGGGACATGTGTATGCACAACAAATGTGAATTGGAATTTCAACGTAGTGTGAAAGTCTAATGCAGAATTTACCTAAAAAAAAGGTCATTTCTGAGGAAAGATGCTCATTTAGTACCCTAGCCATTTAGTTCTAGCCTAGTCCAGAAGTGCATGGTGGGAAAAGCACCCTGGATTAAGTTATATAATTTAAGCTTTTCATTTATGGTGGATCAGTCATCTTCATCACTTCCAAAGCCTTCTTCATCTTCCAATGCCACTCCCTGAAACAATCTAGAACAGAACATAAATAAATAAACAGCAAATGCACCAGCCATTTTAGCACACTTTATAATCTGAAATCAATTATATATGACTTTAAGACCAGGAATTGTATTTGCAAAGGAAGGAAACTCCAGGCAAGGACATGAGTATGTGATAGTGGGTTCACAGTACATATTTCCTTTATAGAAAGAAAGGAATATGTACACCTCTCCTTGACAATTTATATATAGTATTGAATATCTGTGTTTACATACACAAGAATACATTTTAGAAAGAGCTGATCTAAAAATCAAAGCAGGGATAACATTACATAAACCCTGAACGCTCAGTTTAAACTCCGCGTTTAAAACAACTTTAAAGTAGGGGTCTAATGCTATTCCATGCATTCTGACTTGTTTAAACTGTTCAAGAGTTGATGCTCATGCTAAACATGGCCGAAATGTAAAAAAATGAGTTGGACGTATGACGGAGTATTTCTGTTGCAAATACACTCAGGATTTAAACAAGTTTCGGAATGTTTTTTTCAAGTATGGGCCTTTATGATGTCATACAGGGGGAACTGCTTATATGGCAATTCTCCCGGATGAGCACACACACACATCAACCAGAGCGAGAGCAAGAGCGCACCCATGAACGAGCTGCATTCGGTTACAGAAGCCGTTGGCAGCGCTGTCATTTTGTTTTTAGACCACGAAATCAACAATGTCATTAAAGAAGATGTTTTTGGTTGTGAGGGAAAGATAACCTGTGATAATCCAGCCTTTATCCATGTAAACATTTTTCAGTAAAATATCCAAAATCCACAAGGCCAGTGTTACATATTTTGTTCAGTTGAGTACTTACAATATCCCAAATGTTTCCAACTATTTGTAAATCGTGAGAAAATTGCTATTTTAAGCAAGGAACGGGACGTGTGAGGGAGTCGCCTATCTGCGTTACCTTTGGGTTTCTGGTTTTATTTAGCAGAAACGCTTTACTCTCACTGCAGTGTGCAACAAGTGTCATAGCAGCCGCCGAGCGAACGCACAGAGTAACGTCATAACATAATTTAATACACTCAAATGCATCTAATATGTTAAACAGAGCTGCGTTACGGAAATGGCGCCGGCGACTGGCATAATAAAAGTCCCGCTGTTCGCGAGGTGTGTGTTGCGTTCATCTTATTAACAATCGCTCCAGCGGCCTTGCTCAGCTCACACACCACTCGGTCCTGCTCTGCTTCATACTACAGTAACGTTAATAATCACATCCATGAACATGATTTCTGCCTGAGTCCTATCCCGATACTTTTCCACCGGCTGTAGAGGTGAAGACCACATGTCCCAAGATTCTGCGCTCAAACTTGGCGTCATCAAACTACGCCTTTGTTTTGAGTAGGCGACCTCTAGCGGACGGAAGTGTTACATAATGCACCTTTTAAGGGAACAGTACGCAGTTTGTTTTTTCGGAGCAGCAACAAAGTTGTGCAAGTGTGTTTGTTTGTTCCTGGCATTTCTGTGACGAATGTTTTATAAACAAGGCCCAGTTCGGCACTGGATTTGCAGATCGTTTGTAACTGAAAGACTGTCCCAGCGATAAAATATCCCGGTCATGAGTGGAATCTGCAGGCGGTGAGTGAAACTGCATCAAATGTGTTTTGTTGGCAATCGGCGCGTAAGTGCATATAAATGTAAACAATACGAACATATAGTGAATCAAAAGTTATCCAGGGATAATGCCGTGATGTATTGTGAGTGTGTGTGTCACAGGTGTGTGTGTGCTCGTGTCTCTTTAGCTCCGCCCACTGCACGCCTCTACGAGCTCGGCTGTTTTCGGAAGGAATCGGGACAGCGTATTTGTCTTTTATAAAACTTTGATAAAACTAAAGACTCTTTAGAGATATGAAGGATGAGACTGGCAGAAACTGTGTGTTATGACCCTTTAAGAGCGCTCACAGAAAGACATTCTCAATAGAGTGCTGGTCCCAGGAGTCACTATGGATATGGATGCTAAGAAGACGAGTGCTTTTGTTTAATGGCAGTTTACATTATTTGTGCATATCACAATCTACTGGACTGCTGTGCAATAATTTTTTTAATAATCATTTAGCTTCTCAATTTCATGTCATATGTCAGTGATGCAGAACTGTTTTTGATGTCTGCAACTCTTAAATTTTTTGTTTTGTTTGTCTTTTCTTTCTCATACATAGTCTAAATCATTAATCTAAAATTGGATTATAGATTAATAGTTAAGTCTTATCACTGTGACTTTACCGATTATCATATAACCGTGGATAAACTAGGAGCTGATCAAAACACTGGCATATAATTTGTCTGTGGACAATTGCGGTGGTGCAGTCTCAGCATTTTAGGAGGGGAGGTTGGTCAAATAAGCGGGTGTATAATGGGTCTGTGGACAATGAGGGGGTGGGGTTGCTCAAAACAGTGCACAGCATCCATGGCCCCATTTAATATATGCTATGATGCCACCTGTTCTTATTCATGAGGCTTCAGTGGTTACTTTGCCTACTTTCTGGAGTGGTTTTTGCATTAAAATGTATCCGGGTAATAGGCAAAAAATTATGTGTGCTGATCACAAGAATCCGTCATGACTAAAGTTACCCAATAAACAGTTTAGGACATTTGCATTCCCTTGTCGGGTTACCAAGCATTATGGGGTAGACTGTGTAGCTCTGAAACGCACATAAGGGCTCATCGAAGACAGAATATGAAGAAACTCACTGGTTATAGCATGGTGAGTTGGGGTTGTTGAAGTGGCTATAGGGGTTCACTCTGCTGAGAGCGCCCAGACAGATCCAGCAGAAATACTTCTGACAGGAGGAACAGGTCATCTTGTTACAGCCATGCACCTTCTAAAGAAATGGGAAAATGAGAAGAGCACTTTCAATCAATGCACAGAGTCTAAATTGCACACCTTTGCACAACACATCAGATCTCAGTTTGCAGATGGTTCCCATGATTTTTCTCCAAAGTTAAATTACTTTTAGAGATTTCTGGGGCTGTTTTTCATTGTAATGTTTTATTGAAGAAAATATTTTTACAAAAATATTTTAACTTAAAAAAAAAAATCACTTGTCTTTTGGTTATAACTTTTGAAAACTTTGTCCAAGAAAAGAAATATGTAATTCAATTCTTAAAACTTTTGCAGATCTTTTCTGATTCTCACCGAAAACGGTCTCAGATGTTCACTGGAGTGTTCCACACAGAAATGAACACATTTTTGATTTTCCCTTTGTTCAAAAGTTAAATTGCATAGTTAATAATGACCTAATCTAACACAGAATGTCTGAACTCCATCGCAGCTTTCATTGGCCAAGGACCGCCCAGAGGCCGTCTGACTGACATGTAAAGCAACCACAGTTCGTTTTGTTTCGAGTCATGTTTAGGGGCATGAAAATGTAATGTCGATGTCCCTACAATAACAGACTGTTATGTTAAACTCTTGTACGTATTTTAAAGAGTCTATGCTGCGAACTTTACACACTTTTGAAAATCCAGCGTTTAGTTGATCCTGATAAGCACTTTGTCACAGTTGTAAACACTACTTTCTTCTTCCATGAGGGGGTTTGGTGTCACGGCGTGTTTCCAGGCGGACCGTTACACAAGACACGCATGTCTCCGGGACATCATGTAGAATTCAACCAATCAGATGACGACTTTTAAAGTCCTGAAGTGTTTCCAGTTATGTGTGCCATATGCATCAGACATTGGTCCGTGGCACTTCCCCCTCAATGTCTATGGTGGTTATGGCCCTGGTGCAAACAGTGCACTGTGTTAGGTTTGTATAAAAGCTTTTTGGTAAAACGTGGAGATCCGTCGTAAAAATGGAATTTACTGAATAATGTGGAATTTGGCAAATTTTGGATGAATAGAGCAAAAGTAGGCCTGTACACTTAATCAAATCATGATATGGACTAATGTCGGTGAATATTAAAATGCAAAAAGACTTTTAAATATGAAGTCTGCATGTTCTGGTTGAGCATGTGATGCTTGTAGTGTTTTTAGCATCTGCTGTCTCACTATATGAGACACTCGACATGAACTTCATTTCCAGAGCTGCTCACTTCACAAAGCTTTACTTTGACCACACGGTGTTTAATTATTTTAAAAAGAGTGTTTTTTCTCCATTTCCTGAAAAGTAGCAGTTTAGGTCATACTAGGTTTCCGACCGACAGAAATTAGGTTGGGTGGAGATATCTAAATCAGAGAAAATCATTGGTTCGGGTAGGTGGCAGGTGGATGATTTCTATTTAACAGCGGATTCGGGGGACATCAGAGCTGATCCACTCAGCTCTAATCTACAGTTCTAGGTCTTCTTGTTTCCTTTTGAATGCTGAATACAGACTACTGCCACCTGCTGGTACGGGAGAGTTATGTCCTCTCACGCAGGTGCAGAACGTATGTGCTTGTAGTCTGTAGTAAATCGCAATTTTTTTTGCCCAATGTGAGGCAACGCCAGTCGGCTTTCATCAGCGCTTGTTCTTTGGCATCGGTTTGGTGTGTCCCTACCTTTACAGTTAAAGGCTACACATGCACAGACATTTTTGGCCATTGCATAATGAATTGTATGTTCTGAGCATCTTGTGGCATGAGGACATTTTTTTTTCAAAGACTTATTTTGGGCAATTTTGCCTTTATTGAGGGAGCATAGTGTGGAGGACTGACAAGCAAAGTGGGGAGTGAGAGGGGGACAGGATCGGGAAAAGGACCACAAGCCAGGTCTCGAACTCTGGTCGTCTGAAGCGCAACTTTTCCATTTTACTGTGCACAATCCAGTAGTTTTTGAACACAAGAATGCATCTTATGTAATTGTCCCAAAGAGAAACACATCTGACTGGGATCAGCCTAACTATTAATGACATTTCATTCAGACAAGCCACCTAGTACATTTTGAGAACATGTAGTACAGGTGCTGGTCATATAATTAAAATATCATCAAAAAGTTGATTTATTTCACAAATTCCATTCAAACAGTGAAACTTGTATATTATATTCATTCGTTACACACAGACTGATATATTTCAAATGTTTATTTCTTTTAATTTTGATGATTATAACTGACAACTAAGGAAAATCCCAAATTCAGTATCTCAGAAAATTAGAATATTACTTAAGACCAATACAAAGAAAGGATTTTTAGAAATCTTGGCCAACTGAAAACTATGAACATGAAAAGTATGAGCATGTACAGCACTCAATACTTAGTTGGGGCTCCTTTTGCCTGAATTACTGCAGCAATGCGGCGCGGCATGGAGTCGATCAGTCTGTGGCACTGCTCAGGTGTTATGAGAGCCCAGGTTGCTCTGATAGTGACCTTCAGCTCTTCTGCATTGTTGGGTCTGGCATATCGCATCTTCCTCTTCACAATACCCCATAGATTTTCTATGGGGTTAAGGTCAGGCGAGTTTGCTGGCCAATTAAGAACAGGGATACCATGGTCCTTAAACCAGGTACTGGTTGCTTTGGCACTGTGTGTCCTGTTGGAAAAAGAAATCTGCATCTCCATAAAGTTGGTCAGCAGCAGGAAGCATGAAGTGCTCTAAAACTTCCTGGTATACGGCTGCGTTGACCTTGGACCTCAGAAAACACAGTGAACCAACACCAGCAGATGACATGGCACCCCAAACCATCACTGACTGTGGAAACTTTACACTGGACCTCAAGCAACGTGGATTGTGTGCCTCTCCTCTCTTCCTCCAGACTCTGGGACCCTGATTTCCAAAGGAAATGCAAAATTTACTTTCATCAGAGAACATAACTTTGGACCACTCCTTTTTGTCTTTAGCCCAGGCGAGACGCTTCTGACGCTGTCTGTTGTTCAAGAGTGGCTTGACACAAGGAATGCGATAGCTGAAACCCATGTCTTGCATACGTCTGTGCGTAGTGGTTCTTGAAGCACTGACTCCAGCTGCAGTCCACTCTTTGTGAATCTCCCCCACATTTTTGAATGGGTTTTGTTTTACAATCCTCTCCAGGGTGCGGTTATCCCTATTGCTTGTACACTTTTTCTACAACATCTTTTCCTTCCCTTCGCCTCTCTGTTAATGTGCTTGGACACAGAGCTCTGTAAACAGCCAGCCTCTTTTGCAATGACCTTTTGTGTCTTGCCCTCCTTGTGCAAGGTGTCAGTGGTTGTCTTTTGGACAACTGTCAAGACAGCAGTCTTCCCCATGATTGTGTAGCCTACAGAACTAGACTGAGAGACCATTTAAAGGCCTTTGCAGGTGTTTTGAGTTAATTAGCTGATTAGAGTGTGGCACCAGGTGTCTTCAATATTGAACCTTTTCACAATATTCTAATTTTCTGAGATCTGAATTTGGGATTTTCCTTAGTTGTCAGTTATAATCATCAAAATTAAAAGAAATAAACATTTGAAATATATCAGTCTGTGTGTAATGAATGAACACAATATACAAGTTTCACTTTTTGAATGGAATTAGTGAAATAAACTTTTTGATGATATTCTAATTATATGACCAGCACCTGTATACATGCTTAGTACTGACCTCTATATGAGAGCCACAGCAAGGGCACTGTTTAGAGTTATTTTTAAGCCAGTCTGTGCTAAAAGACTCCTCCACTGCCTTCTGAATGACCCGTTTTCCAAAACGCTTTTCAAGGAACTTCTTTCCCTCTTCGTTTGCGGAAATATACTCATCCCTCAAACTGCGAAGCTCATCTGGAAAAGAAAAGCACACCTTTTGAACTGTAGAGGGAAACAACTGACCAAGTAACTGCACTTCACATTTTATAGCAAGAAAGCTGAATGCTGAGCATCCAATAAACTCATAGAAATACTAATATCAGAAACAGACAACAAATTAGCTAGCAGTGACAACTCAAAAGGTATAAATATCCTTCATCTTACCAGCAGTTGCTATGCAGTTCGAAAGGCCATGATAGCTTCTCTTACAGAGGGTACAAAAGGCATATCGGCAAGAGGGACAGATGCCCATGGTGGAGTCAGGCTCTACCATTACAGCCATACAGCAGCTCATGCGGGGGCAGTACACAACATCCGCCATTAGGTCCAGACTTGACTGCAGCAGAAGACGATCGTAGCGGGCAAATTCATTTTCGCCCACAAGAAGTTTCACCTATTATAATATGAGCAATGTCCCAAACCATTCAATCAGTTCTCAAAACAAAGACACATTTCTCAAAACGTTTAACACATTTTCACACTTTCCAATTTGCTTAAAAGATTTCTGCAAAACACAAAAATGCCATCAATTTAGACAGGTTTAACCATTCATAAATCACAAACACAAAAAAAATAACTCAAATGTCACAATGTGATCTTAAAGGGATAGTTCACGGAAAAATTATCCCATATTTTACTCACCCTCAAGCCATCCTAGGTGTATATGAATTTCTTCTTTCAGCCAAACACAATCGGAATTATATAAAAAAAATGTCCTGGCTCTTCCAAGCTTTATAATGGGAGTGAATGCTACCATTTTTTGAAGCCCAAAAAAAGCACATTCCTCTATCATAAAAGTAATCCATATGGCCCCAGGGGGTTAATAAAGGCCTTCTGAAGCAAAGCCATGGATTTTTTGTAAGAAAAATATCCATAATTATAACTTTATAAACAGTAATCAGTAGCTTCCGGTAACACCAGTCCGCTCGTTCACGAGAGATTCGAGTTCCACCGTAGGACAGGTGAGAGTAGACGCCTCTCGCAGTTCAAACAAATAGAGCAACAAACTCAAGCTCCTCCCACATTTCACTTTAAAAATGATCATTTTAGACTTCTAATTCGTGACCAGTGTTTTGTTTTGTTTTATCCTCTACGCTTCAGCATTCATCAACTCATCATGCGTCAGGTCAGAGGTCACTCTTCCGCCGCAACTAGACTCACGTACAGATGTTACCAGAAGCCAGTGATTATAGTTGTAAAGTTTTAAATTAAATACAATAGTTTTAAAAAAGTTTAAATATGGATATTTTTCTTACAAAAACGCATGGCTTCGCTTCAGAAGGCTTTTATTAACCCCCTGGAGCCGTGTGGGGCACTTTTATGAGCTTAAAAAAAAATGGTACCATTCACTCCTATCATAAAGCTTAGAAGAGCAAGGATATTTTTAATATAACTCTGATTGTGTTTGGCAGAAAGAAGAAAGTCATATACACTGTGGATGGCTTGAGGGTGAGTAAATTATGGGATAATTTTCATTTTTGGCTATCCCTTTAAATAGCACAGATTTATCTATGAGTAAACATTAAGTAGTAAAACTGATGACACAATATAAATTGATGACATAATATAAATAGGAGCACAGGCGATTATGTGCTTTAGAAAATGCATCCTAACACTGGAAAGAAAGTTAAAAGAATCATCTACAGGGTTTTAATACTACTTACACATACATTATACTTACAGTACACAGCAACAGTACTTCATATGAGAAAAAGTATTTTTGAGTATGTAAATATGAGACGACTGCCAAAGGAAGGTAGAGAAAGTCTTTTGATTTGCTCAGGAGACCAATAAACTATTATAGTACTGTATACTGTAATGAATTTACAGTATAAGAAATTTGGTGGAAGTGGTTTGGTTTGGTTTGGCCACAAGTGCCGAATTGAGTTCACTTCTGTGTCGTCTTGTGCTTAAAATTGCATATGTGTTTAACCCTCTGGTCCTCTTCGGTCAAAAATAACCGACATAGGAAATACGCAAAAAAACAATAACTCAGGAAATCTTCTGGTGATACAAACCACAAATCAGCCATGATGCAGAAAAAAAGTGCACAGCAATGTAGGGGTGACTCTAAAATATCAAGAGTGCAAAATAGACACTCTTAGACCCCTGAAATCAATAATTCAGCCACAATGCAGTAAAAAAAAAAACAGCAAGGAAGAGGTTGCACTCTAAAACATCAAGAGTGCAAAAAAGACACACACACACTCAAACACACACTCATGTAAACACACTCACAAACCACAATATTATACGCACACAAATTAACTGGTGTGGCTGTAACAGTATGGTAAAATTGAGCCGAAAGCCTCAAATAAGAGGTTAAAATCAGATCAGACCCAGATTTATTAAGCGGTGATAAAACATACCTGGTGATTTTTGTTACATTTGTATTGAATTTTGATGTTATGTGTCCAAAATGTTCTCTCTGCTCAGGTTTGAATGTCGTAAAATTTATGCAAAAACTGAAAAAAACTAACATTTTAAACCTTGACAAAAAGTAGTCTTTTAGAATGTCTAAGTATAAATCAAATTCTACAACTTAATAAAAAGTAGTATTTATGTCTAAAAACACTAGAGAATTTATAAGCCACTTTATATAGAGTTAGATAGCCACCGTCGCCTTTGTCTTTTGGCTTGCTCAGTTTGGGACACTAAAATTTCAACTATATTACTGATCTGCCCGCACTGACACTATATGATAATTGAAATGAGCTGGATAACATCACTGTTTTCTCCAGAGCTTGTTGCATTACTTTCCTGTTAACACTGTGAAGCTGCTTTGAAACAATTGGCATTGTAAAAAGCACTATATAAATAAAGGTGACTTGACTTGATATAGGAATCTAGTGTTCACAACATGGCATTACATCAGTTTTTCTTTTTTTACTCCCACCAGATGGCACTAATCTCCCTTCCAATTTTTTTATTTTGAATGCCTCGACTCTACTTTAACATGGAATACTGCTTTAATTGAAAAATAATTTTAAAAAAGTACTATTTTTAATGGGGAAAAATAGCTAACAAAAATTGTATAAATATTGCATAGTATCATAAAATAATAAAAAAATATTATTGAACTAAAATATATTACACTGGCTTTCTTACATTTTAAGGCTTCGGTCACTTTTGACCGTGAAGAAGCCAAGTGTGACCCCTAAACAAAGAGGACCAGAGGGTTAAACAGGCAAGACTTGTACATGTACAAATAAGCTTGAGTGAAAATTCCATCAACTATCCAGAGCATCTTTTGAGCAGTGGCAGTCCTTATAGTCGAGCCCCACAATACCCATTCATAGCTCACACAATGACACAATCATACAAAAAAAGACAAAAGATACCTGTGTAGGAGTGGCCATGGACATACACTTTGGCTCAGGGCAGTTAAGGCATTGAACTTTGCCATCTCTTATTTGGATCTCGAAGTATTCCTTAATGCAGGCCTTGCAGTAAACATGCTGACACTCTTTGAAGAGCAAAGAGTCGGATCCCAGCTTCTCAGAGTAGCAGATGCCGCAACAGAACACCTTCCCATCGAACACCTTCTGCTTCTGAGCTTCGTCAAAGTCTAGCAGCTGAGTTAGTATATCTGTGCGAGGGTCAACTTCTTGAACAGCTCTTGGGTCTAAATCTTGTGGCTTACTTTTTTCTCCAGAAATGTCTAATGCTTCTTTCTGACCAGATTCACATTGTTGCTGACTGCAAATGCTTTGGATTTCAAGTGGAGACTGGATTCCCAGGAATTCCAGAGTCTCTTCCTTTAGGAACTGGATCCAGGTAAAAAGAACCACATTGCCTTGGTTCTCCTCCCATAGCTCATCCAGTCTCCTGCAAAGTGCAGTGATCTGATGGGATGAGAGTGGAAGATTAACAATAAGATTTTATTGAATGCCACATATCAATCACGTCAGCAGCAGAAAAAGATGTATGTGATGTTTGCACCAAACATAATGACCCAAATATTTCACAGACTTCCACCGGTCAAACACTGATATCCCCAAACTAACACCATTCATCAATGTCAAAGCTGCTGTGTCAAGTTGATTGGGATGCCCAACTTGAAACCCCCTGGTCCCCAATCACTTTCATGATGGTCAGGAAAATTATGAACATTCTTCTTTTGTGATCCACTGAAGAAATCCATGCAGGTTTTCAGTGACAACGGGAAAATAATGACGTATTTATTTGTTGAAATATTCTCCTAAAAAAGCTGCCTTTTACACTAAATTAAATGTCATTGGCTGTTTAAATAAAAGGAAAGTTACATTTATGCGAGTATGACTGATTGCTTTTTAGTCACGTTAGGATAAAGAAAAATACTATTTTTAAATTATTGGGAAGAGATTTAAGTCATGATATGTACTTTGTACTTTTATGTCTACATGAAATTGGAGTAAACTGTATTTTAAAGGGGTCATGAACTGAGAAATCAAATTTTCCTTGAGCTTTTGACATATAAGAGGTCAATATCCTGTAAGTTTCAGAACTGAAAACTTCCTTGTTAATCCAAAAACAGCTTTTATTGTAACCAAGCACAGAAAACGACTCATTGTGGAATGTGCCTATAATAGAATAAAAAAATTTACGGTTCTCTGTACCAATTTCGGTACCACAGCAAAAAAATTTACATTTTATACCTATTTTTTTTTTTAATATTAAATTAAATTTACAGTTTATTATTTATGATGATAATCATTAGAAGTAAATAATACATATAAACATTTAAAGGCGACATGCCGTTTTAAAATAAACATTGTTTATCAAAAAGTGAAAAAAAATAAGCAACCCTCTATGCACACCTAATAATAATTATTAGCAGTAGTATTATTATTACAGTGAGACATAGCTAAATCTATTGTACAACAGTAGCCTAATATATTTCTAATATAACTTATTTTGACGGGTTGCCGTGAAGACCTTTGAGTGTCTGTGTTCATGATATGACAGTTTTCTAAATGCTCATGATGTGACTGAGAGCGGAGTTTATGAAGTTTATGCATTCATGTCCTCATATAGTGACACAGCAGAGGCTAAAAAGACAACGAATGTCAAAAATGAAACCGCGCGTCTGCACCATTCATTCACACAGAGACTCAGACCATGGAGGATTAATATTTGAATAGTATTTTGCAGCTTAATATTCACAGACACTAGTGTGTGTGTGTGTATATATATATATATATATATATATATATATACACACACACACACACACACACACACACACACACTCACCTAAAGGATTATTAGGAACACCATACTAATACTGTGTTTGACCCCCTTTCGCCTTCAGAACTGCCTTAATTCTACGTGGCATTGATTCAGCAAGGTGCTGAAAGCATTCTTTAGAAATGTTGGCCCATATTGATAGGATAGCATCTTGCAGTTGATCGAGATTTGTGGGATGCACATCCAGGGCACGAAGCTCCCGTTCCACCACATCCCAAAGATGCTCTATTGGGTTGAGATCTGGTGACTGTGGGGGCCATTTTAGTACAGTGAACTCATTGTCATGTTCAAGAAACCAATTTGAAATGATTCAAGCTTTGTGACATGGTGCATTATCCTGCTGGAAGTAGCCATCAGAGGATGGGTACATGGTGGTCATAAAGGGCTGGACATGGTCAGAAACAATGCTCAGGTAGGCCGTGGCATTTAAACGATGCCCAATTGGCACTAAGGGGCCTAAAGTGTGCCAAGAAAACATCCCCCACACCATTACACCACCACCACCAGCCACCTTCTGTTTACACCAAATTCTGACTACCATCTGAATGTCTCAACAGAAATCGAGACTCATCAGACCAGGCAACATTTTTCCAGTCTTCAACTGTCCAATTTTGGTGAGCTCGTGCAAATTGTAGCCTCTTTTTCCTATTTGTAGTGGAGATGAGTGGTACCCGGTGGGGTCTTCTGCTGTTGTAGCCCATCCGCCTCAAGGTTGTGCATGTTGTGGCTTCACAAATGCTTTGCTGCATACCTCGGTTGTAACGAGTGGTTATTTCAGTCAAAGTTGCTCTTCTATCAGCTTGAATCAGTCGGCCCATTCTCCTCTGACCTCCAGCATCAACAAGGCATTTTCGCCCACAGGACTGCCGCATACTGGATGTTTTTCCCTTTTCACACCATTCTTTGTAAACTCTAGAAATGGTTGTGCGTGAAAATCCCAGTAACTGAGCAGATCTGGCACCAACAACCATGCCACGCTCAAAATTGCTTAAATCACCTTTCTTTCCCATTCTGACATTCAGTTTGGAGCTCAGGAGATTGTCTTGACCAGGACCACACCCCTAAATGCATTGAAGCAACTGCCATGTGATTGGTTGATTAGATAACTGCATTAATGAGAAATTGAACAGGTGTTCCTAATAATCCTTTAGGTGAGTGTGTATATATATATATTATTTTTTTTTATATATTTATATTCGGCTACAGTCTGGAGCCCTGCACTTAGATAAACACGGAAGCAACTGAAACAGCTGCCTATTAGTGGGTACCGAATATACTCTGTACTACAGAAATGCTGGTATCGTCACATTTTTACAATTTCAGTACCGACTTGGTACCAAAGTACCGGTACTTGTTACATCCCTAATAGATGGAGAAAGACAGAAGATCAACGCCTACTTCATCATTACAACTTTGGCCCCACCCACTGGCGTGTTAGTGAGATGACGAGGAGAGAAGAGCGATACAGGATCACTGGACTAAAAATAACATTACCTTCCAAAGGATCCTCATGCTAGGAAAGTGTTTATTTATTTTCAACAATGTGAATGTCTCAGTTGAGCATTATTTATTTGTATTGGTACATTTTCACTGTGGATTCTTTGGCAAATTAGTCCCAGTTTGGCGCAGGCTCTGCAAACAGACTTTTACGATATGGACGCGACAGTAATGCCACAACATGCAAGCAACCGTGTTAATTCTAATGCCTGATCTGTGACCAGTGATTTCTGATATGTAATGATTCATGTTCAGTCAGATGTTTGTCTATGTGTCAGTAAATCAAACCAGTGACTAAACACTCAACTTCACATTGTTTCTCATTGTTTAAAATAATCTGTTATTTAAACTGTGGTTAAATTATATATAGAAAGTGATCAAAGAACACTCCCTTTACAATCGCTGGAGCGATATGGAGTTTATCAGTGACTGAGTTCTGGACTTAATAAGTTGTTGATTTATAATCAACAAATCTCTTATTTACATTGTGTTTGCACTGTTAGTTATGATGAAAGCATTCGTTAGTGTGCAGAAATCGAGTTGCAATGACACATTCATGCGCTCAACATGTCTGTGATCGGCTACAATGCTCATCACTGCAACCTTTCATGCCACGATCTGAATATATAATGCCATAGATCTAAATATAATGCTAAAAGCAACACTTCACGATTAGTTAATCTTGAGAGCTGTAATAGTAAAAGTGTGCTAAAAGATTTCAAGAGAGTGCCACATGTAATACTTAGTTATTTTATATGCAAAGATGTTAGCCAATAACAGCAGTGGGCGTTTACACTGAAGTCTCGCATCAGCCAATCACAGCAGTGGGCGTTTACGCTGAAGTCTCGCATCAGCCAATCACAGCAGTGGGCGTTTACACTGAAGTCTCGCATCAGCCAATCACAGCAGTGGGCGTTTACACTGAAGTCTCGCATCAGCCAATCACAGCAGTGAGCGTTTACGCTGAAGTCTCGCATCAGCCAATCACAGCAGTGGGCGTTTACACTGAAGTCTCGCATCAGCCAATCACAGCAGTGGGCGTTTACGCTGAAGTCTCACAGCAGCCAATCACAGCAGTGGGCGTTTACACTTAAGTCTCAAAGCAGACACGCCCCTTAAAACAGAGCGTTTAAATCAGAGGCTAAAATCAGAGTAGGAAAAATGCATTTTATTTCTAAATTATGACAATGTTTTTATGTAAAAATCATATTAACATTATAAGTGCACCCCAGGAAACATAAAATAATAAAATAATGCAGTTCATGACCCCTTTAACTCAAGTAAAGTACAAATTCCCTAAAAAGTGTAAGGATAGTAGCAAAGTACTATTACTCAAATACTTCACACCTCTGCTCTTTGGATGAATCAGCCTACATGGCCTGTCAAACAGGAAGTCATGGCTAAAAGAGCAGAAAGTTGGTATGAAATGGACGTGTAAACCGACTGTTCTATTGTAAAGTGACATGTCTGAGTGAAGCTGCTCATCCAACAAGAATAAGAACGTAGAGTGGGACGTCTATCAATCAGTTGTTGAATGAGTGTTGCGTAACTGCTGCGTGACCTTACGTATGTCAGCAGAGAAAAGGTGAGTATATCACAGGAAGTTATGACATTAAAGACTAAAGATTAAAGACTACAAAATCAAAAATTAATTGTAAAAAGATCAAATTACAACAACAAAATTAAACATTTCAGGACATTACTAAATAGGACTTACCTGGACTCTTGTGAGCCATTTGGAGCTTATAGTAAAAACAGGAGACGATTCTGACGGGTAGTCTGTAGGGAGCTCAAAACTCAGAACCAATGGAGGTAGAAATGATATGTTATACTCTGTGGATTTCTGTCCTGTAAAAAAATAAAAATCAACAACAAATATAAATATATATATATAAATAAATATATATGACTATGTTAGAACAAGGTTTAAATATCCACAAAAAAATAAAGTCTCACCCTTGACTAGCAGTTTGAAGTAAGGAGGAAGCTCTAGGCACAGATGAATCTCACCCTCCTTTCCTGATTCCGCCTGGTGAAATTCCTCTTCATCATATATGCTTGTTAGAGCAAGCAGTTCATCTTTTTTCGCTTCCTGGTCGTCTGACATTTGAACATTCCTGAAATTAATATGAAATCAAGTAACATTTATATATTTTGTAAAGCATCTTGAGCAATGGAAATACTCTAAATCAGGGGTGTCAAACTCAGTTCCTGGAGAGTTTACTCATTGTCCTGCAGAGTTTAGCTGCGTTCACGCCATGTCGTAATTACCGTCATTTCGTGATGACAACACATTAGGGCCGTGCGATTAATCGAAATCATAATAAAACTGCGATGTGAGCATGCACGATTTCTAAACCACAGAAAAGCACTATTTTTCCACCATCCCCCTAAAGGGCCGTTCACATGTCATGTCTAAAAACGTGTGGAAAACACCGGCTGTGCCGCTTCTCTGCTTTCAATGGATGCGCTCCTGTGGTGTCTGCCGTTGCTAAGCAATCATAAGCCATGTTCTCCATGAAGACAAGGAAGTTTCAGCAACAGATAAATGGATTTCCAGCCCTTGCATACACTCTGCTACTAGATATATTTATGAAGATGAGGGAAAAACCCCCCTGTACAACTATCATCAGCTGTTCGTCCATTTTGGCTGAGCTTTCAATGTTACGGAAAGGGTGAAGCTGGTTCTTGTCACATGGCCTTTGGTGAGCTTGCAGCATTCTGAAAAGTTGAGATTTTGTCATCCCACTGCGTCTACATTTAAAATAACGAACTTGAGCGTGCAAAAAATGCGACGTGAACTGTAGTGTGCAATCTGAATGCCATGCGCCTTAATCTAGCGCAGAACAGAGTCCGTTTACCAATACGCCATGGAAGAATGCACAGAAACAGGGAATGTGAATTCAGGGCAGGATAAGGACCAAAAAGGAAAGATGATCCAGGTAATTTGCGAGACCTGTCAAACTTTCACTGCGGCAAAACAGAGTATTAAGGCCATTCACACAGAACGCATTTTTGACGCTGGTCTAGAGATGCGTTTTTTTAAAACTTATTTTACTAAGAGCACCGCGTAGAACATTGTGTCATGTGTGAGATGTTGCAAAGGACGCGAAAAAGATTTTTCCAAACCTTGTATACAAAAAAAAAAAAAAAAAAAAAAAATCGATAATACAAGCATTTGCGAACTGCACAAATACGAAAAGAGTTCAAGAAGGCATAAAGAAATAATGTCAATATAATTTATGCAAAGATATTGTGCCCGCAAATATTGGCAATGAAGCCAGCTTTCCGAAAAAGTTATACACACAAGTATGCGTGTAAGGAAATATTGTTTCAAAATCGTGATTAAAATCGAAATCGTGATAGATTTTTTTTTTTATCTATAACGCACAGCCTTACAACACATGATGTTCTATTTGAAGCGGTTCACGTCCTCGGACTGGGAATAGGCCGTTACCTGCTCCGATTACTAGTGTAAAGGAATTTCTGCCTGCATTATTGTCAATGGAGGGACGTCAGTAAGAAAATTAAACTAATTTAGTTGAACTTAACAATAAACATCAATATTTAAAACTGTTCATTTAGACGTACACGATAACCTACTATGCATGTCATCTTTTATTTTATTGCGTAACATTATCTGAGAGACGTGATTGTCAACGCTGCAGTTACTGCCCAAGGAATCCTCACTCATTTAATTTTATTTTTAATGTTATTTTGTTTATTTTTGCATTATATTACCATTACCTATTGCACTCAAACATGCAGAATATGATTATTGCCGCTGTTTTGACTCCTTTACACATTTTATAAGCCCTTCACGAGTTCTCAGCTGCTCAAAATACCATCATATAGGCCAGTGGTTTTCAAACTTTAAGCGCAACCTTCTTTTTTTTTTGTCGCGACCCATACAACCATGATGGCCTACAACTATTTACATTCAAACAAGTCAAGCCAAGCATAAGAATACTTATATGCAATGGGCCATTTGACTGTATTATCCATTAAACCACTAGATGGCACAAAAATTCAGCTCAGCACTTTTCCACACAACCGCTTTTGATCCTTGTTTGCAACGCAAAGTTGATTCTGCACTTATTTGATCTAGCTATATATGGGTTAGCTATATATGAATTTTAACCAATTAATCGTTTGCTGCATACTTAAATATACACTACAAATATATATTTTTTTTTATGTTTTTGAAAGAGAAAAAAACAGGTAAGTCACGTATAAGTCGCATTTGATTGCATTCAGAAATAATTCCGGTAAATAAAGCGAAATGTTATAATGTACTACAAACATTATAAACACTACAAACACAGCTATAGGTTATTTTATTTCTCCTCACTCCACAACAAATCTAAATCTAAATTTAACGGTATTCAGAACAGATCAAGAATTAAAAAATATATACAAGTAGGCTAACTATAAACAAGCTAAAATGAAATCATTTAATGAGAAACTGAAAGTAACCAGCATTTGGCTCACGTAGCCTAACTCTCTCACTCGAATCCAAATGTTTCCATATTTGCGATGTATTTGGATGCTAAACGGTTATTTATTATAGGCTTTGTACTTCAATATCGATGGAAAAAATCATCTTCACATGCGCAAAAATGTGCTTGGAAACACCACAGCGGCAGTGCTCACGCTGAATGGCATGAATTGTAGGCTACTACTGACTATTTAAACTGAGCTGTGTAACTTTTTAAATGTTAGGTTGACTATTTTATGTTGATAATGAACAGGCTGCGATGTCAAGTTTGCAATGCTGGAATATGTTGTGCGTGCGAGGCGCCGGCGCGATCAGAGGAAACATAAAATACTCCGTCATTTTGGTCATACAGATAATAAGAGTAGGACATCGTTGAAAATTGCAAAGCGTTTACTTGCATTGTGCTATTGTAAAATAAAGAAAACAAGATGTGCTTTCTGTCGTCTGGGTTTCCTTTCTGTGAACTTGTTTGAGGAGCGCCGTGCCTCACAAAAATGAACCAAACTCAGCAGCACACTGTCACACAGTTTTTTCTTTCTTTTTGTAAATCTGTTAATTATTTAAGTCAAATATATTTCACGTATTTATTCCTTTTATATAGGCCTATAGACTATGATTTTATGAAAACAAATTTTGTTATTTTTTATTTTTAAAATGTAACTTAAATTTTTTATTACATTTTCCTTAAATCCCATTTTTTAAGTCTCGCGACACACCCGAGGGTCGCAACCCAGGGTTTGAAAACCCCCGATATGGGCTACGCACATACAGCAAAATATACGTCATAAAAGCAGACCAATCAGGTTGTGAACATATCCCAATGCCTTTAGGTTCGGTATCTTTAGGTTTCATGTTAAAAATGCCAATGTGAATGCTAAGCGGACCAGGACTAAATGTTTTTTTTTTAGTGTGAACACACCCTTAGTGGACAAAACACCGGAGCTGAACATCCTTAACCTGACACCGTGTCCTAACTACACGCGACACGATACGATTCCAGCGACAAGCAACTTGTCTGTCCACACCAGACGAGACGCGACTACAAGATGCAATAAATCAATCAAAAACCACAGCCAATCAGAACAGCGTGTGGGTGGGCTCTCGCGGCAAGCCTACGGCACCAGATTAATCTTGACGGCACTTGCAAGGAAATGGATAAGTAGCCTACAATATTCAAATTCACCAATATTACACCATTTAAATTACTAAAATACACACGGAGTTACTAAAACAATCTTTGTCATAGAATATACTTGTTTGTTCACAGTTTGAACGTTCTTGTTTCCATTTGTTTAATTTCAAGATCTGAGGTGAATTATCCTTTGTTGCTTTTAGTACGACTATGTTACACAGCTGGGAGCACTAAATGATATTCAAAGTCACATTACACTCTTTTAACATTAAATAAAGCACATAAACATTACCTGAGATTATCATTGCCATGTTTTGTGTTGTTGTTCCAGCCGCAACGTCGCAGAAATAGAAACCATTTCTAAAATAGAATCATCGCGTGTCGCCGTCGCGGCTGGTTAGGACAAAAAAACTCTAACATGGAAAAGATACCTTTTATTGCATGTCGTGGCATCGCGGCACGTGTAGTTAGGACACGGTGTGAAGCTCCAGGGCCCCGGGAAGCACATATGTGTGTGAGAAGCTTCTCAACTATGAACTTCAATAAATGCAAGTACAGGTCCAGGCTTAGTGATGCCCATCTTGAAGCTACACTCAGGGTTTCAACTGTGACCTACATCAGGGCAATGTGGCTCAGATGTGTGAGCAGAAGTGCTGCCAGGTGTCTGGCAAGAAATAGAATAGTGTTAGAGCTGCACGATTCTGGATACACTGAGAATCAAAAATTGTTGTTTAAAATTGAGATTGCGATTCTCCCACGATTCTGAAGAAAAAAATAAGACAACTGAACAAAATAACATAATTTACTAGAGGTTCTGACAAAATGTTCATGGCTTCAGGCTATTTATAAAATACATTAATTTGAATGAAAATAATTTAAAAAATACTTTTAATGAAGGAGTCATGTCTTATTCATAAAGACTTGTTTCATTGAATCAGCGTTTGTGAAGGAATCTCTTGAATGATTGATTCAATGACAAACACTTTTTAAACAGTCTCATCGCCACCTCCTGGTGTAATAAGCGATGACTTATTAACACACACAAGTGTCAAAACACTTCAAAAAGGTGATTTGCTCTATTTTGATCGCTAGATATCAGTGTTCATACCCAAACTATAAACTTTAATCCAAGTACACATTTGTCCCCCTGCTATTTAAATGTTTGTAACACATAAATAATGAAATGTGTAGTTGAAGTGAAGCTGCTTATCTGTACATTTCCATGGCAGCGCTCTCTCTCTGGATCAGCGGCAGCGTGAACGCAGATTTGAATGTTGCAGTGCAATGATCTTACTTTAAAAGGTTAACCAAAGTCCCTAAAGTCTTTGGTTTGGTCAGCAGATTGTGAGTAGCCGTGTTTTCGCTGCCCATATCAATGAATGAGAGCATTCACATCGGGAGCATGACAGCCGACTCTCTCATTAACATGGGCAGCGAAAATATATGCACTGCTCACGCTCCGCTGACACTTGTGACGTGAAACAGCCATGATAATAGACAGCGGAATCGTTGTCATTTAGAAATAATATTGCGTGGGTGTTTGAATCGAGATCGCGATCTTTTAACGATTAATCGTGCAGCTCTAAATAGTGTGCAAATGTATACACCGATCAGGTATAACATTATGACCAAATATTGTGTTGGTCCCACTTTTGCTGCCAAAACAGCCCTGACCCGTGGAGGCATGGACTCCACTAGACCCCTGAAGGTGTGCTGCGGTATCTGGCACCAAGATGTTAGCTGCAGATCCTTTAAGTCCTTTAAGTTGCGAGGTGGGGCCTCCATGGATCGGACTTGTTTGATCAGCACATCCCACAGATGCTTGATTGGATTAAGATTTGGGTAATTTGGAGGCCAAGTCAACACCTCAAACTCGTTGTTGTGCTCCTCAAACCATTCCTGAGCCATTTTTGCTTTGTGGCAGGCGCATTATCCTGCTGAAAGAGCCACAGCCACCAGGGAATACCGTTTCCATGAAAGGGTGTACATGGTCTGCAACAATGCTTAGGTAGGTGGTACGTGTCAAAGTAACATCCACATGGATGGCAGAACCCAAGGTTTCCCAGCAGAACTTTGCCCAAAGCATCACACTGCCTCCGCTGGCTTGCCTTCTTCCCATAGTGCATCCTGGTGCCATGTGTTCCCCAGGTAAGCGACGCACACGCACTCGGCCATCCATGTGATGTAAAAGAAAACGTGATTCATCAGATCAGGCCACCTTCTTCCATTGCTCCGTGGTCCAGTTCTGATGCTCACGTGCCCACTGTTGGCGCTTTCGGCGGTGGACAGGGGTCAGCATGGGCGCCCTGACTGGTCTGCGGCTATGCAGCCCCATACGCAACAAACTGCGATGCATTGTGTATTCTGACACCTTTCTATCAGAACCAGCATTAACTTCTTAAGCAATTTGAGCTACAGTAGCTCGTCTGTTTGATCGGACCACACGGGCCAGCCTTCGCTCCCCACGTGCATCAATGAGCCTTGGCCGCCCATGACCCTGTCTCCGGTTCACCACTGTTCCTTCCTTGGAGCACTTTTGATAGATACTGACCACTGCAGACCGGGAACACCCCACAAGAGCTGCAGATTTGGAGATGCTCTGACCCAGTCGTCTAGCCATCACAATAATTTGGCCTTGTGAGATATTGATGATATTATTGTATATTGACGATGTCTCGCAAGTATCGCAATGTTGATAATAAAAGTCAGTTACGTGACGATAATCGCCAATATCTAGGAAAAAAAAGACAAATATAGTACACATAGCCCCGTAGTTACCATGCACATATTTATTCACATGCAATAGCATGAATTAAATGGCTATTTTGTAGACTATAGTAGGTAATTAATTGGGTTAGTAATAAAAAAAAAATCTATACTGGAATCACACGATACTTAAGGCCAGGAATCGAATAGGACTACTTGTTATTAGGGCTGGACCAGAATATTTGAATATTCATTCGGTGGGTTGGTATTCAATTTTCAATTTTTGGATTTGAATATTGTTTTGTTTTTTGTTTTTTTTTTAAATATAAATATAATATAAATATTCTCTATAAAATCTGGTGAATTACAATACTTTTTTTTTTACAATTATCTTATAGCCTAGCCGTTTTTAATAGGATGGACAGTTGAGGAACCCAACCTCGTTATACTTTAAAAATATATTTGCTTTTTCTTTCTAAGTGTTCCCTGCAACGGAGTATTCTCTGTCTAGAGCGCACAACTGCGTGAGCTTATACGGAAGAAGCGTATGTCTGAGCTTGCATTTTGGGTTAAGCTGCGTTCGTTTGACATTGTGGAAAATAGAATAATAGAATCAAAATGTATTAGCCTTTTTACCCGTTAGGGATGTGACGATGAGAAAATTCTCTCACCCTCAAGCACATTACAGTGCTTGTGCACTGTGCGGCCCTGCGCATTTTACTTTAGATTCAGAATTAGCGCCAATTCGGGGGCGGTTCGCTTGAATGGTGGGTTCATTCTCGTGATGAATGAAATCTGACTCCTGCTGCTGATGTGCTGCGACTCTCGTTCGGCTCACGCTGCACGTTCAGTTTTTAATTGTAGTTAATCTGTTCTCTAACCGAACTAAATTATTTTTACTACTATAAAATATAAAAAAATGGCGGTGGGGGCGGTGCCGCAGTGGGCAAGTGATGTAACCGGTGTTATGCCTGAACACTGGTAACACCGACTATCACAGCAAGCCTGTTACCCGTTATCATCAATCTAAGTGAATCTACTGCGAAATATAGAAGCTTGTCACTGGGATGTAACAGACCGGTGTGTTTTGCATCACTAGTGCAGTGTCTGTTGTCGGAGCATAAGCCCTGCCCGCGTGAGGCGCGCCACTGAGAATCTCAAGATTCCTGCCTTTATTAGAGAGAAGAATATGTTCAGCCCCCTCCCTCCGAAGCTTTGAATATTCGGTGTTGATTACTACCGAAGCTTCGAAGCTCAAAAAAATGCTATTCGGACCAGCCTTAAAAATTTGACATTTTCGATAAATTAACATTGCAATGATTGCATATTAATAATTTGATTTTAAACCATTCTTCAAGAGCGAGATAAAGCAGACCACACTTCTACCCACACAGTTTTCTAAGATGCACACAGAGAGCAAGTTCACGCACAAACACACACAAAATTGTCAAAATATCCCCATAAACAGTTAGTTTTGTCACATAAATGGTTGAGAAAGAAAATGTGTAACAGCTTATAGTGGATTTGTGCATTGACAGCAACCTATACGCGCTGGTTCATTTCGGTTTTAACCAACATAAATTAGAATTAAATTAGTGTTATTATTTAGAATTAACTTATAAAGTGTCTATGACCCATTGAAAATAACAAAATTTGTCTTCCAGGGGTTCAGTCGGCTACATGCGCAAATACCAGCAGAACTTGAGGATTCACACCATCACATCACGCACCTGCAGCACAGAGTAAAATAGCCTATATAAAAGTAATAAATACAGCCAAAACTGTTGTGTATTTATGGTGTGTGTCGGCTGTGTTGTCTCAGGCGATTATCGATAAAATATTTTTTACATATCGCCCAGCCGTAACATATACATATATATATATATATATATATATATATATATATATAGTAATGGAATTTGAAGTACATGAGAGCTAACATCTCAGCAAGTAAAGTTAATTTCCAGTAATATTGCACTTTCTTGTTGTGCTTGAATGTTAAAGGGGTCTATTTTCCACCCTGGTTTTGAGCCTCTCTCCTTGAACGCTCGGTTTTTATGGGCGTGCCGCACTGAAGACTTGGAAGTAAACGCCCACTGCTATGATTGGATAAGCTTTGCATAATATAATGAGTTTTGGCTCCCCCATGAGTACACGTGAGGAATTGTTTTGAAAGCGTGTGGGAAAACGGCAACCGGAATGATTCACCCACAGGGCTCGCAAAATGTCTTGATCAAACAAACACAATGATTTATCTCTCATCCACCTGCAATTAATTGGAATGGTATTTTTTATTACTTGGCCCGCCCCGATCGGTGGATATAACCGTGAACCATGCATCACTAACACACACTCACACACAAGCCTCACTGCAGAGTCAGACAAATCAGCATGATCAAAACTTCCATGATTGTATTTTTCCTTCAAATATCAAGTCAAGAGAGTGAACAACGCACATCAAGAAAGGAATGTTATTTCACTATTTAAGATAGCCCGTTTGCAGGCCGGTGATACAATTTGGTAGCCCGTCTGAAAAACACACAGCCCCGGGACGTTGGGCTTTGCAAGCCCTGGCCTACACATGTTCGAGTCTGATCACAAATCGCAGCACAATGAACCAACAACACCTCAAATAAAGGATTCTCCAGCCTGTGACAGCGTGCTAATGTTCAGTTAGAGACATACACATAATCAATAGATATCAAACGATCTGTAACAATGCAATACTATCACATATATTTTTACTCACATTAGTGTGTTGCTTCATTCATTCATGTAATCTCATCCTGTCTGCAAATCCAGTCTCTTGTTTACAAACAAATCCGTGGTGAAATGAAGGAACAAACGCGCAGTGTCTTTCTCCATGCATTCATAATACTAGAATACGAATGAAGCTTACGCAGCATGTTTATTGCTTGGAAGTTCGATCCGGTTTAGCTCCACGTAGGCCTATGTTATTTATCTATAACATGCCATGCACAAATCGGTGGGCGGGGCTACAGAATCAGGCGCTCTTCGTCTTCGGTTAAGGCGGTGTTTCACCAAACTCTGACGTCACAGGGAGGCACATTCCCAGATCGAGCGTTTGCTAAGCCTGGTGTCAATAAAAGCTTAACAATTAAGTTTTCAGCTCTGAAACTTACAGGATATTCTTACATCACCATGACCTTTTATATATCAAAAGCTCAAGGGAAAGTTCATGATCCCTTTAAAACGGTCCTCCTATGAGATGTCAATCACAGCAATGGCCCCCAGCCAATTTGAGTTTGAGACCCCTGATTTACACTGATTATGTTTAAAACATAGGAGACAAATGGGATATGAAAACATTCAATGAGCACTCAGTAAGTCAGTCCAGACAGCATTTCAAATGTCAAGTCAAAATGTAGGTGAATTATTGATAATATTTCTCTTAAATAATTGCATCAGGGAGATATTGGCACCCATAGTAAGTCCGGCTAAAAGGAACCTACGACAACCATTGGAATATGAAAAATAACATTTAGGTTTATTATACAGCCTAATGATTATTTTCCTAAAAAACAATTGAGGACTGCATTCGTATAAAGGGAGGTATCGGACAAAGCTCACCTGTAGGAAGTCTAGCACTTCAGTGTGAGCCTACAACAACCGTTTAGAAGGTTAAATGTTGTTTTGTTATATAAATATATATTTCTGTGCATGTTAAAAACGTGTGAGTCTTTTGACATCGCATATGTTTTGAACTGTGGGGGAACATTTCAGATGATCCCTTAGGAGCACTTCAAACACGAAACTAATAACTTTACCGCACTGTCAACCCACGACTACAGTCCAAATGATTGAGTTTAGTTATTCCCTGTATTATTTATCTGAATTGCGACCTAAGAAAAGATATTAACTTGTAAAACACGTACCTTGCTCTGTGCCTGATGCAACTTCAGCAACTGCCGCTTCTTCTTCTTTTGGTTTAATGGCGGGTTGAGAACCAACGTCATCGGTGCCACCCGCCACCTACCGTGCTGGAGTGGGAAGAGAATTAAAGGGATAGTGCAGCCAAAAATGAAAATTAGCCCATGATTTACTCACCCTCAAGTCATCCTAGATGTATACAGTGCTTGAAGTGGTTATGTAGGGATTGTTTAGTCAATAATTCAAGAAGGTCCATATTTTAAAGTTCTTTCTAACTTGTACTCAGCCTTAAAACTAACATATACACTCACCTAAAGGATTATTAGGAACACTCTGTTCAATTTCTCATTAATGCAATTATCTAATCACCTTTCATCTAATCACCTTTCATGGCAGTTGCTTCAATGCATTTAGGGGTGTGGTCCTGGTCAAGACAATCTCCTGAACTCCAAACTGAATGTCAGAATGGGAAAGAAAGGTGATTTAAGCAATTTTGAGCGTGGCATGGTTGTTGGTGCCAGACGGGCCGGTTTGAGTATTTCACAATCTGCTCAGTTACTGGGATTTTCACGCACAACCATTTCTAGAGTTTACAAAGAATGGTGTGAAAAGGGAAAAACATCCAGTATGCGGCAGTCCTGTGGGCGAAAATGCCTTGTTGATGCTAGAGGTCAGAGGAGAATGGGCCGACTGATTCAAGCTGATAGAAGAGCAACTTTGACTGAAATAACCACTCGTTACAACCGAGGTATGCAGCAAAGCATTTGTGAAGCCACAACACGCACAACCTTGAGGCGGATGGGCTACAACAGCAGAAGACCCCACCGGGTACCACTCATCTCCACTACAAATGAGTCTCGATTTCTGTTGAGACATTCAGATGGTAGAGTCAGAATTTGGCGTAAACAGAATGAGAACATGGATCCATCATGCCTTGTTACCACTGTGCAGGCTGGTGGTGGTGGTGTAATAGTGTGAGGGATGTTTTCTTGGCACACTTTAGGCCCCTTAGTGCCAATTGGGCATCGTTTAAATGCCACGGCCTACCTGAGCATTGTTTCTGACCATGTCCATCCCTTTATGACCACCATGTACCCATCCTCTGATGGCTACTTCCAGCAGGATAATGCACCATGTCACAAAGCTCGAATCATTTCAAATTGGTTTCTTGAACATGACAATGAGTTCACTGTACTAAAATGGCCCCCACAGTCACCAGATCTCAACCCAATAGAGCATCTTTGGGATGTGGTGGAACGGGAGCTTCGTGCCCTGGATGTGCATCCCACAAATCTCCATCAACTGCAAGAAGCTATTCTATCAATATGGGCCAACATTTCTAAAGAATGCTTTCAGCACCTTGTTGAATCAATGGCACGTAGAATTAAGGCAGTTCTGAAGGCGAAAGGGGGTCAAACACAGTATTAGTATGGTGTTCCTAATAATCCTTTAGGTGAGTGTAGTTCTTGTAATTGTTTAACTAGCATTTGTTACAATAAGAGTTTGTTTACAAAGCAAGACCATTGACGGCTCCTCATTACCATGCAGGCCAATGTTAACTTTTTTCTTTCTTTTTTTTTTTATCTATAGCATGAAAAATAGCAACACAGTTAGAAACTATAGCGACAAAATGCCACAGGTGTAATATACATATTTAGTGACAAATCTATTCCCTTAACTGATTATCTATTATAAATTCTACAAAATAAATAGGGTAAAAAGGCTCCTTTGATTTTATTTTCCTCTAAACCACTAGATGGCAGAAAAACTTGCCTCAGCACTCTCCAAGTTGATTCTGCGCTCATTTGATCTAATATTTGATGTTTTTAAAGATGTTGTAGATTTAAGTAGAAAATAAGAATCGCTGAAATTATTGAATATATTTTGAAAAGGTCTTGTTAATGTTTGTCAGTTTTGTTCAAGGTAATTAAAGCAACAGTTTTTCAGTAACGGAAAGAATATGTAAAGTATGGTATTTGGGGTAAAAGGCACCATATTTAACATGATAATAAACAGCGGCTGACTTTTCCATTTATTGAGGTTAGATTCAGATTGTAAGTATCATATATTAAGTTGGGTGTCCACCTTAGAGATAATAGCCACATTTATAATTAAACCATCAGATTTTAAAATGTGATATTAATCATATCATATAATAAAATATAATTTATTGTTACTACTGTAAATCTATATTGAATTATTATGCGATCTCCTTCAATGCTTTCAGAATCAACGCTCCGGTGAGAATATGCTAGTTCTCGCGAGAACCAAGTTTTGTTTTGCTCTATCCTCTGCGCTTCCGTGTTCGTCACCGGACCTTACGTCACGCCAGCGTCTCTCGTGAACGCGCATGCGACAGTTAGCAGAAGTTAGAGATTACAGTTTGTAAAGTTTTAAATATGTATATTTTTCTTACACATACGCATGGTTTCACTTCAGAAGACCTTTATTAACCCCCCGGAGCCGAGTGGAGCACTTTTATGATGGATAGATGCACTTTTATGGATTTCAAAACAGAAACCATTCACTGCCATATGCTTGGAGTTTTTAATATAACTCTGATTGTTTTCGTCTGAAAGAATAATGTCATATGACCTAGGATGGCTTGAGGGTGAGTAAATCATGGGCTTTCGATTTTCATTTTTGGGTGAACTATCCCTTTAACTCTATATTCCTATAGCCTATTTTTTAATCCACTAATCCTAAAGAATATCATGATGGCATGTATTTGTTTCCCCGCATTTGGACCATCACTTAATGTACTGTGAATTCTTGATATCCTAAACACTGCAATTGTTCCTTAAGTTTCTTCCTTTCACATACCATCAAAACATGCCCTACAGTTCCCTCTATTAAACAAACACCACACGATCCTGTGTTACGTAGTGATGGGCGTTTTCGAAACACTGCTTCGTGAAGCTTCGAAACCTTTGAATCTTTTGTTTCGAATCAGTGACTCACTCGGAGCGCGAATCAAACTGCCATAGTCACGTGATTTCGGGCTTCGTTGCGTCAACTGTTTCGAGAGTTCAATGGCTTGCCGCCAGAGGGCGATGATCGCTGTGAAACGAAACAATGAACCAGCGTCAATATGGTTTTTGCCTGATCTCGGATCAGTTTTATAAAGTTGTAGATGTCTGTAATGACACATTTGTATAATAAAAAATGTATGGACTCTTATTGGCCTGACTAGCCACATCCTCCATAAAACGCAAAAACAAGCCCTACAAATTATTAAAATAAAATAAAATGCACATTTATTTATATAGCGCTTTTCACAGCAGCTTTACAGAAAATGTCAATGTCTACTTTATAATTTAGAGCGATCTGCTGTCACAGGTATATAAAGTAATAAAGAACACATATTATATAGATAGACACTCATATTTAATGGTATTTGATGATTTGTAGATTTAATTTATAGATGACTCTTTTTTTTTTTTAAACAAACAAACAAACAAACAAACAAAACAAAAAAACATTTGCAATTGGTTTGTTTTTATGCATGTTTGTGCTGACATGTCGTTACACTGTTTTGACCAGCAGGGGTCACCAGCGTGCGGTGTTTCGAACGCTTCGAAACAGTGAATCATTTCATTGATTCAATTGATTCGGAGTTTCGAAAAGATTCGCTTCTTCCATCCCACCTCTCCCGGAAGGCCCGGCGTCTGTCTCCCGCATATTGATAGCGGCATACATTTTTTTTAATTATGGTGTGGTGTGTGTTAATAATAATAATAATAATAATAATAATAATAAATAAGGATATTTGAATCTAAATCCTGTTAGACAAACTGTTAATCTCAGATAATTGAATACTGTAGTACAGCTATACTTTCTCCTGTCTTGGACCTGGACCATATTTGTTGGAAGAATGTTAATTACACCCATTGCAAGTAGCTTTTCTTTCTTTTTCACATGCTCTGTGAAGCACATGCTATTGTCTCTTTGCAATACATTTATTGTCCATTTATTGTCCTGTTTAATGTTTTCTTATTATAACAAATACTGAATGATTAACCACTATAAATGCCTATGCAAGTATGACTCTAGACCTGAATGCCATTAAGACAAGTAATGTCAATAAGTGGGTGTCCTAAGCTTGTTTAGCCGATATATCAATCATTTAATTACCATACGCTCCTTGATATACAGGTAACTGCATGATATGGATTCTGGATAAACCGATGAGAATTAAATGCCTTTTATATCTTGTCTTGATTGAATATGTTAAAACTGAGAGCGAGTAAGTGCATATTACCACATTTAGAGGGCCATTAAACATTTTTATCAGATATACACTCACCTAAAGGATTATTAGGAACACCATACTAATACTGTGTTTGACCCTCTTTTGCCTTCAGAACTGCCTTAATTCTACGTGGCATTGATTCAACAAGGTGCTGAAAGCATTCTTTAGAAATGTTGGCCCATATTGATAGGATAGCATCTTGCAGTTGATGGAGATTTGTGGGATGCACATCCAGGGCACGAAGCTCCCGTTCCACCACATCCCAAAGATGCTCTATTGGGTTGAGATCTGGTGACTGTGGGGGCCATTTTAGTACAGTGAACTCATTGTCATGTTCAAGAAACCAATTTGAAATGATTCGAGCTTTGTGACATGGTGCATTATCCTGCTGGAAGTAGCCATCAGAGGATGGGTACATGGTGGTCATAAAGGGATGGACATGGTCAGAAACAATGCTCAGGTAGGCCGTGGCATTTAAACGATGCCCAATTGGCACTAAGGGGCCTAAAGTGTGCCAAGAAAACATCCCCCACACCATTACACCACCACCACCAGCCTGCACAGTGGTAACAAGGCATGATGGATCCATGTTCTCATTCTGTTCACGCCAAATTCTGACTCTACCATCTGAATGTCTCAACAGAAATCGAGACTCACCAGACCAGGCAACATTTTTCCAATCTTCAACTGTCCAATTTTGGTGAGCTCGTGCAAATTGTAGCCTCTTTTTCCTATTTGTAGTGGAGATGAGTGGTACCCGGTGGGGTCTTCTGCTGTTGTAGCCCATCTGCCTCAAGGTTGTGCGTGTTGTGGCTTCACAAATGCTTTGCTGCATACCTCGGTTGTAACGAGTGGTTATTTCAGTCAAAGTTGCTCTTCTATCAGCTTGAATCAGTCGGCCCATTCTCCTCTGACCTCTAGCATCAACAAGGCATTTTCGCCCACAGGACTGCCGCATACTGGATGTTTTTCCCTTTTCACACCATTCTTTGTAAACTCTAGAAATGGTTGTGCGTGAAAATCCCAGTAACTGAGCAGATTGTGAAATACTCAGACTGGCCCGTCTGGCACCAACAACCATGCCACGCTCAAAATTGCTTAAATCACCTTTCTTTCCCATTCTGACATTCAGTTTGGAGTTTAGGAGATTGTCTTGACCAGGACCACACCCCTAAATGCATTGAAGCAACTGCCATGTGATTGGTTGATTAGATAATTGCATTAATGAGAAATTGAACAGGTGTTCCTAATAATCCTTTAGGTGAGTGTATACCTGTTTTGCACATTGCTAAAAAAACATGGTAGTCCTTATTATGTCCGTTACTAAGGGTAAATTATTAAAGGGATAGTTCTCCTAAAAATGAAAATTCTGTCATTATTTAGTCACGCTCAAGTTGTTCCAAACCTGTATACATTTCTTTGTTCTGCTGAACACAAAGGAAGATATTTGGAAGAATGGAAGAATGTAACCAAGCAGATCTCGACAGCCATTGATTAACATAGTATTTTTTTTCCTACTATGCTAGGTCCCATAGATACGGATACTGAACTATCCCTTTAAAGGTGCTGTATGTAAGTTTTTGACTGTACTAAAGCATAAAAATATCATAATATGTTTACAGATATTTAGGAAACATGCCGAGTTCACATATTCGTTTCTCTGAAAAACAATGCTATTTTAAACGCTACTTTGAAATGTGTGTTCTGTGTCGAAATGTCTGTTTTTGTTTTGGTCTGTGCGATAACGCATGTTGCCAATTTACCCAATAGTATTGCGACACCACAGATTGCCAGTTGGCGGAAAACACAGCGTATTACAGTCACGGAAGCCAGCAAACAAACCGGGTCAGAGATCGCAGATTCTACCCGACCTAAAAAGCCTCGGCATCCATGTAAAAATCTCTATGAACGAGAGCACATTAAAACGAGGATAAATCAACTCATCAACTTACAGTGTGTAAGTCTCCTTGCCTTCCATTGTCAATTGCGCTCGTTCCTGTTGCGTGTCCTCAAACTGGCAACCCGCGTGAGCGTCGAGTCTGAGGAGGGGCAGGGCAAACTACATTTTGAATTTGGACTGCAGTACCCATTTCAAACACTAGCTGTCATTCTTACATACAGCACCTTTAAGGGGTTATTTAACGTCACAATATGTGAGACATGTCTACATCATCAGTTTTTGAGCATTTACGCATTTTTATGAGAAGGAACTCTGTATGTCCAATCACTGTGCTGTATTATACATGATATTACAGCACATAATTTAAATGTTTCATGGCAATGGCGTTGCATTGGTAGGTATACGCCAAAAACAACAACAACCTCAACATAGAGGGGTTTGCAATACAGATGTCGTCTTATTTACAACATGATAATGTGTAGCCGTCACGCTGGGCTACTGCGTCTTATGAGGCAGCGGCAGAAACGTAGGAGACTGGTATGAGCAGCTTTATTCTGTGCTGTTGTCTCCACCGGTTTCAAAACATGTCTCCGGTCCGGTCCGTTATATTGTCATTTTCTGCTCATCCCGCACTTTATTACAAGAAGAAACCTTGTTTCTGCAGTACTGAAGGGATGGATTCTTGAATGTGTATCATTTGAGTGGTTGTGGGCACTGGGTTCACTCAGACCTGTCTCCTACATGACCAATTAATTAAAGCATTTACTTTATTTTTCATCTTCAATCACCAGAGAATAATGGTGAATATTGTCTGAACCTCTTACTGAGAGAAAGTACATCTTATCATTATGCTTTGGGAAAGTTTCCTGATCAGAGCTAGAGCTCGACCAACTCCGACCTTGAAGGAGCTGTGTATCTGTGGGTGTGTGTGAAGTATCATTTGTTACAGGACGTTCTTGAGGTGAGCAACTGGCACCCAGGGGAGACGAAATGACCATCTGACAGACAAACTGTGTTTTGTGACCTCAGTGAGTCACTTTGTGCCTAAACTGGGATTTTGGTCGTCATCCTTATAATCAATGGAGAAATGCTTCTGTCTAACAGCCTATATGTGGACGTTTTCTAAGTTTATCTATGGGTGATTCTATAATTGCAGGTACATTTGGTGTCCAAAGTCAGTATTTTTTCAAATGGTTATATTTTAAATAATTTTAATAATTTGTTACTCATTGTCATGGATCACAAGATGTCACAGGCCATAACAATCTAACATTTCCATTAAAAAAGTGTCTTATATAGCTGAAAATCATGATTTCTTGTTGTCCGAATTAGTGTATTTTGTCCCATCATGTATGTGTAGCCTAATCAAAATATTTTATTTTACTTTTCTTTTGATAATATTTCATTTATTTTATTTATAAAAGCCCTAAATAGTCATTTTCCTAATTCTACAACATTAAACTGTATAAAAATAACTTTTATCTTATAAAAAATGTGTCCATAAATCTTGTCAATTCTGTTACCGTACCATACTTTGCCTTTAAATTGGTGAAATTATCTCCCACAATTATGTAAGATACAGGAAATTATGTCACTTTCCCTCACTGATAAGATCTGAAGCACTGAAAGGTATGTGTGAGAAGGAGAGGGAGAGGGGATAAGAATCACCAGGAAGACACTATTTAAATTCCTTAAAGACACAGGGTTGATGAGCACAATAGGAGAACATTTTAAAATGGCATGATGTTATACACTCCTGTACAGTAGGTGGCGGCAGGGATGGATTATGACTTGCAAAGGCCCTGGGGCCAATTATCTCCAAAGGCCCCCCCACTTAGTGCGATTATAAAATATTACAGGGGCTGCAAATTTTTCGATTTTTAATTAAATAAATATAGCCTATATGCACAGCGTGTTAGTGAAGAGCGGCAGTGATCGGTAGAAAAAGCTGCTCCATCTCTGAAAGCAACACGTTTAAGTTTGATTCACTTATAACATGCATTTGAAAAAGCAATACACTTCAAATATCTTCCAAAACTTGTAATGCGAGCGTTAATAAACCAGTTTTCCACAGAGCCATTCAGTGGGAGATTCAGTTAATTTGAATGGAAACAGCCAGTTTCTTATTATAACTGAATTTATTGATCAAAGAATTTTACATGAAAGATGATGCATACATTTAATAAGGTTAAGTTTTTTAATTTTTAAAGGTAAATAATGCCCTGAGGTAAATATCACAAATATGCAGATTTAAGTAAAAGCTGATAGAACACTGATAATAGAATATATAGAACCCCTGCAAATAACATAGGGGTTCATAGACAATTGGAAAAGCTTTTGGGGCAGACCTGACTTGTTAAAAAAAGATGGTATTCATCCCTCCGCTCTTCTCTCTAGTAATTCTGGCACATAGTCTTAGAGCTAAACCTTGACTAACTGGGGCCCAGGTCAGGAAGCAGACGGAGTGGCTTAACCGACCGTCTGCTAGCTGTCTCACGTCACAGAAGTCAGATAAAACCCAGCACATAGAGACTCTTTCACCTAGATATTATCACATAGAGACTGTGTCTGTTCCCAGAATTAGTAAATACAAAAAACTCTCGAACCCACTTAAGGGAAAAAATTTAATTGATGTCCAACAAATAAAAAACAGATATAATACAGATGATCAAATGATAAAGCTTGGGTTGATGAATATTCGATCCCTTTCCTCAAAAGCGCTTATTGTTAATGATATGATTACAGATAATAATCTAGATGTGCTGTGTTTGACAGAAACCTGGCTAAAACCTGACGACTACATTACTTTAAATGAGTCCACCCCACAAGATTATTGTGAAAGGGCACCGGCGACTATGGCATAATAAAAGTCCCGCTGCTCGCGAGGTGTGTGTTGCGTTCATCTTATTAACAATCGCTCCAGCGGCCTTGCTCAGCTTGCTCAGGCCTTGCTTGGGTCTGCTCTGCTTCATACTACAGTAACGTTAATAATCGCATCCTTGAACATGATTTCTGCCCGAGTTCTATCCCAATTTTTTTCCACCAGCTGTGAAATGAAGACCACATGTCCCAAGATTCTGCACTCAAACTTGCCGTCATCAAACTACGCCTTTGTTTTGAATAGGCGACCTCTAGCGGACGGAAAAGTTACATAGTGCACCTTTAAATTTAGATTTAGATTTGTTGTGGAGTGAGGGAAATAAAATAACCAATAGCTGTGTTTGTAGTGTTTATAATGTTTGTAGTACATTATAACATTTCGCTTTATTTACCGGTAATATTTCTGAATGCAATCAAATGCGACTTGTACGTCACTTACCGTTTTTTCTCTCTCTCAAAAACATAAAAAAATATATATTTGTAGTGTATATTTAAGTAATGTTTACTATGCAGCTGCGCTTGGGAAAGCGCCCGAGATGAGACCGCTACAAAGACCATTGATTAAGAATACATTGATTTATACATAGTTAAGCAAATCAAAATGTATTTTCATATTGAATGACAGAGTGTGCAGACTCATTTGAAATTATATTCTGCTGAAGTGAACGAAATGAAAATAATTAGTTAATTTTGCTAAACAAGACTCAAAGATCTGAGTCAGTAGGGATGGGCGATACCAGTTATTTTGTTTTCGATACCAATATTTTTAAAGACCAGTATCGTTGATATTGATACCGATACTCTCGAACACTGTCTGTGATTGATTGGTTCTGTCTTGCAGCATTTGTGTGTGCTCAGATGAGCAGGAAGATAGTTCTACTAACCCTAACCCATGGAAACATAACACAGGGAAATTTGACTGTTGCAAGGAGAAAGAGACATTAGAACATGTGATGATAATCTGTGGTAAATATTAATAAAAAATAAATGAAGTGATTTTAGAAAAAGGACTCTGGGAACATAGGATCTTTTTTTTCCTACATTTCAGTAGCGTCTGACATTTAAATGTATCATCAGTCACATTTGCAAATTTATATTTAATCTATTCTGTGCTTGTTGTGAAAAAGAACAAATCATTTTTAGCGATGGACATGCCCCTTTTTGTGCAGTCAGTCAACAGTCAATCGAATTTGCCTGATTAATTTATTTTGTTCCTGAACAATTGCAATTGGGTCACATTATAGTCAAGGTAGTAGCATTGCTACACAGAACTCTATGCACCATAGAGGTTTTCACCTCAAATGACATCAAAACAAATTTTATTTACATATATTTAGGATTATGTTTTGTGCATACTATCTTTGCATTGCACCCGCTTTCCCACCTTGTTAAGACTGACTCACATACTGAATGGATGAATGACTTGCCCTTTCTCCTTTAGTTTTTAGTCTCAAGTTCCTTGGCATGACTAATATTTTGACATTCATATTACCAAAGCATTTGCAATGTTGCAAAAGTTGATCAGCATCATAACTTTGAGAATGTCATGACTGATTTAGCAAAGCTGGTCGTGTCATTCAGTAGGTCCGACCCAATGAAATGCGCCTTCACAGCCCTCATTTGAAAACGATTGGCTCATACCAGCTCATCTCACGCTTTTGCATCAGTGGGGAAAATAATTATTGCCATGTAAATCGTCCTTAGCTGTTTTACAAAATGTGGAGTTTCCGTGACTGTACAAAGCACGTAATAAGAGGCAGGTGCTGTTCAATTTGTTATTGGATTCCTGTTGCTAAGCATTAAGCCATAACATTGGAGCGGTGGGTTAAACACATTATAAAAAGCCCTTCGGAATTAATGTAGCCAAGATTCATGAATGTTAGACACTACAAACAAGGCTATGGCAATGAGGTTTTATTGTTTTTGAGATTAAAACATAAAATCAATACTTATACCCTGCCACAATGAATTCATTTACTATGAATTACTCTTTATGGTTATACATTCAGGTATTTCACAAGGACAGGATAGGTAGTGCCTATGTGCTTCTGGTTGTAGTGATGACAGACAACCTCCACCTCGTAGACGTTAAAGGAGACTTTCACTCGCTCGTTTGGGGACGTGAGAAAACACAGTGTGTACAGGGCAAACTCAAACTCCGGGCTCACACCAATAAAGATGCTTCCTTTGGGTTTAATTCCATTCTTCCAACTGAACTGGAGCGCCATCATGTGTTTGTTCTCATCCGGCTGGCAATGAGACAGAAGGTAACATGAAAGCAAGAAGAAAAATAAATTATGAATATGTATCCAGCCAAAGCGCGAAAGCGCAGTTTGAATCTGGCAGTTATGTGACGTCACTGAACATTCTAAATCCCATATGTGGTACTGTACTCTCGGGCACAGAAATAAAAATCCCATATGTGGGAGTGGGACCGTACTGCTCAAAAGGTTAAAGAGGAAGCCCATCCCTTAGCCTTTCACCCTCTGCCTATGTGTGACATGTAAGACCCAATGAGGTTTGATGTTTTTGCTGTGTCGCCATATTGGATTCGGCAATGAGCATACATAGGCCCTGTCCCAAATGGCACCTTAAGTTCCTCCCGAGTCCAGACTTTCTTGATGTAAGGCCTCTTTGATCAGAAGTTCTTAAAGGGATAGTTCACCCAAAAATGAAAATGTGATGTTTATCTGCTTACCCCCAGGGCATCCAAGATGTAGGTGTCTTTGATTCTTCAGTAGAACACAAATGAAGATTTTTAACTCCAACCGTTGCAGTCTGCCAGTCGTATAATGCATGTCAATGGCAACATTTTGGAGTCAAGTCAACTTTATTTATATAGCGCTTTTTACAATGCAGATTGTTTCAAAGCAGCTTCACAGTGTTAAACAGGAAAATAATGCAACCGAATTTGATTGGAGAAAACGGTGATGTCATCTAGCTCATTTCAATTATCATATATATTCAAGTAATGTAGTTGATATAGTTAATTTAGTTTAGTAATTACATTTATTTGGATATTTATTTGTAAATTTAGTGTATGAGAGTATGTAGAGTATGAGAGCTATGAGAGTAAAAAAACATACACATACGAATCCATATTAAACCCTGCGGCTTGTGACGACACATTGATGTCTTAAGACATGAAACAATTGGTTTGTGTGAGAAACCGAACAGTATTTATATAATTTTTTTTACCTCGAATGCGATCTATGTACAACAGCCGTCACTGCACGCCATCACTTCCGGTGGGTGAGGTCAAATGTACATGATATGGCGTATCTCAATCGGATACAAGCGGCGGAAGTGATCTCTCGCGCGTATCTCTACACCATATCGTGTATTTTGACCTCATCCACCGGAAGTGATGGCGCGCTGAAAACTGATGTACATAGTGTTTGAGGTAAAAAAATTATATAAATACTGTTCAGTTTCTCGCACAAACCGATCGTTTCGTGTCTTAAGACATCAATGTGTCGTGACGAGCCGCAGGGTTTAATATGGATTCGTATGTGTATGTTTTTTTACTCTTTTATCTCCTCATACTCTCAACTGTTACCATTGACATGCATTATACGACTGGCAGACTGCAACGGTTGGAGTTAAAAATCTTCATTTGTGTTCTACTGAAGAAACAAAGTCACCTACATCTTGGATGCCCTGGGGGTAAGCAGATAAACATCAAATTTAAATTTTTGGGTGAACTATCCCTTAACTCTGGCTCTCAAGGGCCACTGTCCTGCAGAGAGATCAAACTCAACTGCCTAGAACTTTCTAATAATCCTGAAGACCTTGATTAGCTTGCTCATATATGGTTGATTAGTGTTGGAACAAATCTCGAGGACCAGATTTGAGAACTTTTGGAAACTATTGATTATTACTGTATGGACTTTAGTGCATCTTCTTTTTTGTTACGCAAAAGAAAGAAAATCATAAGACTTTGGAATGACATGGAGGTGAGTGAAAAAAAAATGGCAGAATTTTCTTTATTTTGGGAATAAAGCAATCTGTTACTAGAAAAGAATAAAGTAAATGAATCTAAGTGGTATTTGTATATTCCGGTGATATCACAAACATACCTTTGGTGAGTTGGCATTCACACTATATCCTTTGTAGTCAATGTGTCCTAGTTTCTCTTGTAAGTACAACTGAATCCAGTTATGAAAACCAATGACGGTGTGGCCTCCTCTTGTCTCTCCTACAAAGACATGCTCAAAACCAGAAGAGTCCGGTCTTGTGTGGAGAAAGAAAATGACTTTTATTACATAAATGAATATCAGCCTGTGATATTAAATCATTTTACTCAATATTCAAGCTGAGGATGTATTTTGGAAGTTATCTGTCTGTGTGAACAGGGACCGGATTCATTAAATATTCTTAAGAATAACGTTGTGATGTATCAGAAATAGCAAAAGATCTTTTCTTCTGCACTGTGACATACATCTGAGTGAAAGAAGAAAACAATGTATCCATTAGTTGTTGATTGGATGGAGGCAGATTTGAACGCAAGCCTGTCAATTGTAAGAATTCACCTGAAGATTGAGTTATGACATTTTGAATTTGAAAAAAAATTAAACTTGTTCTTAAAGGGATACTCCACCCAAAAATTAAAATTCTTTCATTATCTACTCACCCTAATGCCGTCCCAGATGTGTACAACTTTCTTCTATGGAACGCAAACAAAGATTTTTAGATCCATTTCTGTGAGTCCATATAATGTAAGTGGATGGGACCCTCAAAGTTTATGCTTCAAAAATGTAGAAAAATGAACATGACGCAACCCATACAGTGGATGTAAGCTGTCTTTTTAAGCAGAACGATAGATGTGTGTGAGAAAAATTCTAATATTTTAAATTTTTAACTACAAACCACCACTTCCGGCCAGCTATTATATGTCTTGCATTCATGTGTTCAAGGTTGGTCAAGTGTTGGTCCTCGATGCTTTTGCATCACTTCTCGCACGAGCTTCACAATGTGCTTACATGACGCTTCACAACCTGCTGCCGTAGAGCTTCACAGCGCTCTCATGTATGACAGCTGGCCAGAAGTGATGGTTTATAGTTTAAAAAGTTTAAAATAACAATGTTTTTCTCTCACACACACACCTGTCATCTCATATGGGTTACATTTACATTACATTTACATTTATGCATTTAGCAGACGCTTTTATCCAAAGCGACTTACAACTGAGGAGTACAGGAAGCGATCCGTTATGAAGAGGCGTAGAAACGCAAGAAGTGCCTTAAATACTACGTTTCGGGCATTGCTCAGAGTAGTGTAAGCTAGAATAGGGAGGGTGTAGAGATAAAATCGAAATGTATCCTCCTTCTAGCACGTAATACGCTAAGAAATACAGCAAAACTGAGTATTACAAAAACACTTACTTACGGCACGTGCTTCTTCACTGTCCAGTACGCTATTGTGTTCTTTTTGCATGGTTTTTTAAGCAACAACTTTTGGGCACCCATTCACATTATATGGAAATCTTAAAATCTTAATTTGTGTTCTACTCAAGAAAGAAAGTCATATACATCTGGGACAGCATTAGTAAGTAAATGACGGTTCGTAAATGATGTGAGAATTAAAATTTTTTGGGTGGAGTATCCCTGTAAGACAAAACTTAAAAATCATCATAAAATAATGTCTTAAAGTTAAGATATCCTCCGATTTGTGTTAAATCCCCAAAGGTAAAATGTTTAATGAATTTATTGGGTTGTAAAATATTAAAGGTGCTGTATGTAAGAATGACAGCTAGTGGTTGAAATGGGTACTGCAGTCCATATTCAAAATATTGTTTGTCCCTCCCCCTCGTCCTCAGACTCGACACTCACGCAGGTTGCCAGTTTCTGGACACGTAACGGAGCGAGCACAATTGACAATGGAAGGCGAGGAGGCTTACACAGTGGACGAGTTGATTTATCAGCGTTTTAATGTGCTCTCGTTCATAGAGATTTTTAAATGGATGCAGAGGCTTTTTATAGCAGGTAGAATCTGCGATCTCTGACCCGGTTTGTTTACTGGCTTCCATGGCTGTAATACACAGTGTTTTCCGCCAGATGACGACCTGTGGTGTCGCAATACTATTGGGTAAACTGGTAACGTCTCGGTTATGTATGGTAACCCTCGTTCCCTGAAGGAGGGAACGGAGACGTACATCGGACGTCACCGACGAATTGGGATCACTTCTGGGAGCCCCTATCAGCTTCGAGATATAGAGAACGGGCCAATGGCCATTGGCGCACTCCGCCCCGCGCTGCGGGTATAAACAGGAGGCGAATGCAGCGCACTATTGTTTTTCACTGAGGAGCCGAACTAGTGACTATGGGAACGAGGGTTACCATACGTAACCGAGACGTTCCCTTTCAGTCGGTCACGTTCGACGTACGTCGGACATCACCGACGAATTGGGATCCCTTTGGAAAACGCCACAGTTACTACCACTTCCAGCGCCCAGCGAGAGCCCCTCAGACCCCGTCTGTTCCGGGCGGGGAAATTCACGCAGGGAAGTCACACTGCTGTTCTGCAAGACCCACTTCAACAGACTATTGGATAATGCTGGGAAAGCGTGCCCAGAGGGACGCTGCGGAAGCCACATCATGCCCGAAGGGAGTTACCATGTGAAGAATACACGTATGGACTGGCTGTGGGCAGTGCAACATACGGAAGTCCCAGGGGTGGCCCCGGCCAAACAGGCGGGGGAACAACACCTAACTGAGACGGCAGAGTGCTCTGCCGAGGGAAAGACACGGGCTCGCCGTAGGGAGCCGTACCGTGGAAGAATACACAGTCCCGAAAGGGAAGGACCTTCAGGTCGATCGCTGCAAACCAATCTTGGGGACGGATGTACTCGAAAGTGAGCTTCTGCGTCAACATCTGAACGGGCGGTTTGTGAAGGGCCCGGTTCAGGACTCACAGGTCCAAGATTGGTCATAACCCACTGCTTTTCTTGGGCACAATGAAGTAGGAGTTATAGAACCCCAACTTCATGTCGGCTGGAGGGACCGGCTCCAATCGCGTCCTTCGCCAGTAGGACTTCGATCTCTTTCCACAAGATGGGCGTCGCAGCTCCACACAACAGTGAAGTGGACGCCTAGAACTTGGGAGGATGCCGTGCGAACTGAACCGCATAGCCGAGCCTGGTGGTGCAGGTGAGTCAGCGGGACCGTCCCGGAAGTGCTAGCTAGGCTTCCGGAAACCGTACCATGAACACACCCGCCCCACAGACGTACCCGCAGTAGGGCAGCGAAGTGGAGGGCAGGGACCCGACCCAAGAGGCACAGCGTCCTGAAGTGGGGTCTGAGTGCGCACGCAGCACCTACCTGCCCCCACGGTTGGACAGAGGGTATGAGAGAAGGCATGGTAGCGTTCTCAAGCCATACGCTGCGGTCCGCTGGCGACTGAAGGAGGGGCAGAGAGTGGCAAGGCTTTGTGGCGTCACACACTGCCTACCTCACCTCCTTCCTCAGCGGGGAACAAGAGTGGCGAGGCATAGCATCGCGCACTGCCGTCCTCACACCGCTGAGAAGAGGGGAATGAGATTGGCGAGGCTCCCCGGCGTCGCACACTGCCATTCTCGCCCTCTTGTGGGGAGGGGAATGAGAGCGGCGAGGCTTCATACCGTCACACGCTGCCATTCCTGAACTCCTGAGACCCAGAGGTATTGGAACTGCTCTTAAGAATTTGGGTACCACTGGCTGTAACACCAGTGGCGGAACAGAATTTAGCAATGATTCTCCACCCGGCCCTCCTCCGGGGAAGAGCAGCTTCAACCAAGTCCGGGTCACCCGTCTCAGCTGACTGGCAGCCGAGACGGGTGGCATCGTGGGATGCCCATGGCGAGCAGACTGAGGGGTTCCATCTGATTTGCACTGTGGAGGACTGCTGCACAGTCACCGACAGTGTCGCCGAAAAGGGTCACCTTGTGAGATGTGAGCATCGAGAAAGCGTACTTTGGCGACGTCTCACACCCCTACAAGGTAGCCCAAGGGTGTTTCTGGACCAGGGTGGACATCGTCTGGCCAAGGGCCAGCGCTGTGACTTTAAATGTAAATCAGTCACTGTGCGCAGCTCAACCTCGGCTCAGAACTACCCTTGTGCACTAAGAGCGCAGGGCGGAGGTGGCCTGCCAGTGGCACTGCCACCTCACCGATGAGGGTAGTGAGAGAGAGGAAAACTTTATCCAGATTATGGCCCTATTGGCACCCCATATTTTGGCACCAAATAGTTCCACACTGCCAAAGCTTTCCAATGCACATCCGGGAAAAAGGCAAGGGGGCGGGCAAGGCGATTTACGCGTTGCACTACGCCTCAGCCATCCGGGAAAGCATGGCTGTCCAGTCTGAATCTGATTCAGCATGAGCACACACCATTATAGTGGTAAACTCAGCATCATCTTCATTTCCAGCTTATAACAGCCCTCTCTCCGATGCAGCGATTGACATCTGTCCTCTGCTAGAGCCCCAGATGAAACGCTAGGTCCCCTTTTTTTTTTTTTTTTTTTTTTGGAACCAGCAATTCCACCTGTAAGCTACCAGCAGGCATGTAAGACCGTGAGCGTGGCCGTCAAGACGGCACACTGAACACTCAAGCCCCTACGAAGAAGGCCAGACGAACAACGCGCCGACGTGGTCATGCTCTCATGAGAGAACATGAACCACCCACGAATACAGTCTCAGCATGCTTGCGATGCGACAGAGGAGTGAGGGCCCACGGAGATGTACTCGGCAGGGAAGCCCCACTGTAATCCTCAGGTCACCAAGGCTTATTAGCCGAAGTAGCCCCTTTCTGGTGCACCAGAAAAGAAACTAGATCGGGGAATAGGCGAAGGGACTCAACCCCGTTTGAGGTTAAGTCTCGACCGCGCATCTAAAGCGCCGAGTGACGCGCTGGGTTGCCATGACAACCCGCGCTGTCAGCCGGCAGCTAGACGGCACACGGCGCGCTGAACACTCAAACCCTCACGAGGAAGGCGAGACGAACAACGCGCCGACGTGATCCCGTTCTCCTGAGAGAACATGGATCACCCACGAACGCAATCTCAACATGCTTATGCGAGAGGGATCGTGGCCGTCAAAAGGACAGGAAACAACCGCATCCAGAAACGCACGGGTGGAATGGCGTCTTGAAAAAGACGCTGTGTCACACCCGCGCTGCTCTTTTAGAAGAAAGCTCTTTTAAATGTGCTGAAGCACCCAGGAACGACCACGGCAAAACACAGGAGAGTAATGCAGCCTGTGTATGCACTCACCGTTGGGAACGCCCTCACCAAACCAACAGTGCTGTAAAAACAGCAGTCACTCAAAGAAGCTTCTTCTCTTGTTCTCTTTCTTTCTCTCTCTGCTGAAGCAGGAACAGTCTCCTTCGTCAACACCGTGTTCGGCTCCGAAGTGAATGACAATAGTGCGCTGCATTCGCCTCCTGTTTATACCCGCAGCGCGGGGCGGAGCGGAGATGCAAATCTCGCACGCCAATGGCCATTGGCCCGTTCTCTATATCTCGAAGCTGATAGGGGCTCCCAGAAGTGATCCCAATTCGTCGGTGACGTCCGACGTACGGATTTATCTTAAGTCAATTTATCCTAAGTCAATTCTCATGTTGTTCTAAATCTGTATGACTTTATTTCTTATGTGAAAATAAAATAATATATTTTAAATAATTAGGGTAACCAAACAGTTTGGTTACCATTGACTTCCATTGTATACAGGGGAAAACAACAACATCTTATATTCTACAGAAAAAAGAAAGTCATACATGTTTGAAATGACACGAGTAAATGATGACAGAATAGGCATTTTGGGGTGAAAAATCCCTTCTTTACTTACTTACTGGATCCTCTCCTGGCATACAGCTCAAACCAAATGTGATAGAGCTGCTGCTTGAAGGCTGTGGTATCCTCTGGAGAGAGATGCTTCTCCACTAGATATTTGTGGGCAATCTAATGTTAGCAAATATACAATAGTTGCAAATTACTATTAAGTACACTATCTTACGGAAATTGTATGGTATAATAAATTAATTTCTCAGTTTAGATTTACCCCTGTGCATGGTACTTCACAAGAAATAAAACAAACATCTCAAACTGTTATTTTGAAAAAAAGGATACAGCGGAATTATTCCTCGTCGCAAGTAATGAATAACTTCAGTGACCCGATTATTACCTTCATAGTGGGAGTCTTTATGATTGAATCCAGGAACTTGTGATTTTCCAGCTCTTCCTCTGGTGTGACAATCTCTGGTTCACCAGTATCACTTTCATAGTTGTCCAGAAGTGAGATGAAAGCTAAAATGACACAATATCAAGTTCAAGTTCTGTTTATTTATATAGCACTTATAAAACAGCCACACGACTGACCAAAGTGCTGTACAATGTGTCAGACTAAAGAATAAAATATAAGCGATATACACAACTAAAACACAGTAAAACAAAGTCAGACCCCAATTTTAACAAAACTAAATGAATATATAGAATAAAACCAAAGAAAGCAAGGTAAAGACATTAAAAGCACAACAAAAACTATAAAGAAAATGAATTATAAGCAATAGAAAACAAGTGCGTTTTTAGAAGAGACTTAAAAGTGGTCAGGGAAGGGGCTAACCTAATTTCTAGAGGCAGATTATTCCACCGTAAAACCACGGCCCAACCACAGAAAACGCTCTATCCCCTCTGCGTTTGAGTCTGGAATGTGGGACTAAAAGAAGGTTCTGGTTGCTGGATCTCAAACTTCTGGAAGGAGTATGAGGTTGCGGCAATTCAGATAAATATGTGGGGGCTAAATCATGTAGAGATTTATAAACAAATAGCAGAATTTTAAAATCAATTCTGAATTTAATAGGCAGCCAATGAAGGGTCCTCAAAATTGGAGTGATTGAGCACTTTTACGACTATTATGAAGGAAGCTAGTAGCAGCGTTTTGAACTAGTTGAACACGAGCAATTTGAGACATTGAAATACTGCAGTAGAGTGAATTGCAGTAGTCTAGACGCGAGGTGATAAAAGCATGAACAGCCATCTCTAGAGTTTTATGATTTAGGAAAGGTTTGATTTTAGAAAACCGATGAAGATGGTGAAAACTAGAGTCGAATACAGAAGAGATGTGTTTGTCAAATTTTAAAGACTCATCTAGCAGAACGTGAAGATCTAAACGCAGATAGTCTACCCAGATCAAGGCTGGTGGCCTGAGAATTATCAGTGGGTCCAAAAATTATAACTTCATTTTTGTTCTCATTTAAAGATTTTTAGCTAGCCAAGATTTAACCTCATCTAAGCAACTTAATAAGGTAGTACAGGCAGAAGGATAATTTTTGACAATTGGTAAGTAATTTTGGTTATCGTCTGCATACAAATGGAAAAGTACCCCGTAACGTCTTAAAATGGAGCCCAAAGGTAGCATGTACAGGGAAAAAAAGAGTAGGCGCCAAGATAGAGCCTTGAGGAAGACCACGGATTAGATGAGCAATAGATGAGGAAAAATTGCCTACGGGAGTGTTCACACTTAACGTCTTTTTTGAAACTGCCAGCGTCTGTTTCACATTATAATCCTTTGGAGTAAACCGTGTTTTCCAAAAAGTGAATACAAATAAGGATATTTTTATTATATACAGGGTTTTTCCTGCATAGAGAATTACGTGGCGGCCGCCACCGTCAAATTTCTTGCGCGCCTCCGTCTGTCGACAAAACTCAGACAGGCAGTCACATGCTCAGATTAGGCATCAGAAATATATATCGTCACATGATCAAGAGGATCAGCAATTCTTATATTATGATTTGCTGGTACAAAGTCCTCTAAAGCCATTCCATAGCTGAATGTGAGGGACAGAAGAATATTTGCACCGTAAAAGTTCACGGAAACTCGTCTTCCCTCCACTGCAGCTGTCAATCATTCTCCGTTCAGCATTCAAACAACGCGTCGCATTTGGTTATGACAGTCAGCAGCACCCATTATAATACTTGATATGTAGATAAAGGGCTGTGGATTTGGATAAAATGACTTTATCTTGCTGGAGATTATAGCTGTTTCTGAATGATGCTGTACTCGCTATCGGTTGACAACACAAGGACTGTTAATTAGCATCACACACACAATACCTGGAATTTAAAACTGTGAAGAAACAAATGATCAGTAAACTGTTGGACAGATATACATTATAGACTAGGATTTGTGCGCTCCACATCTGTTCTCTTTGTGCCGTGAACTTTTCAATGCACACTGGCGCAGCGCTGCGACTCCATGTTGCTTTAAGCACATCATTCTGCACCTGGGATGCGCATAAGTGCTTTGTGCCGCTCTGTTTTGAAGCGTTTCATATTATGGTTTTGTGCACTGAAAGATTATTAAAAGCCTATCTTGTTCTCTCGTATCTATCATATTTTTGTTGCCACATTAAAAAGCTGCATATTACGTTTACAATAAACATCTTGTAATTTTATATTATTTGTGTTGGCCCATATATATATATACACTCACCTAAAGGATTATTAGGAACACCTGTTCAATTTCTCATTAATGCAATTATCTAATCAACCAATCACATGGCAGTTGCTTCAATGCATTTAGGGGTGTGGTCCTGATCAAGACAATCTCCTGAACTCCAAACTGAATGTCAGAATGGGAAAGAAAGGTGATTTAAGCAATTTTGAGCGTGGCATGGTTGTTGGTGCCAGACGGGCCGGTCTGAGTATTTCACAATCTGCTCAGTTACTGGGATTTTCACGCACAACCATTTCTAGAGTTTACAAAGAATGGTGTGAAAAGGGAAAAACATCCAGTATGCGGCAGTCCTGTGGGCGAAAATGCCTTGTTGATGCTAGAGGTCAGAGGAGAATGGGCCGACTGATTCAAGCTGATAGAAGAGCAATTTTGACTGAAATAACCACTCGTTACAACCGAGGTATGCAGCAAAGCATTTGTGAAGCCACAACACACACAACCTTGAGGCGGATGGGCTACAACAGCAGAAGACCCCACCGGGTACCACTCATCTCCACTACAAATAGGAAAAAGAGGCTACAATTTGCACGAGCTCACCAAAATTGGACAGTTGAAGACTGGAAAAATGTTGCCTGGTCTGATGAGTCTCGATTTCTGTTGAGACATTCAGATGGTAGAGTCAGAATTTGACGTAAACAGAATGAGAACATGGATCCATCATGCCTTGTTACCACTGTGCAGGCTGGTGGTGGTGTAATGGTGTGGGGGATGTTTTCTTGGCACACTTTAGGCCCCTTAGTGCCAATTGGGCATCGTTTAAATGCCACGGCCTACCTGAGCATTGTTTCTGACCATGTCCATCCCTTTATGACCACCATGTACCCATCCTCTGATGGCTACTTCCAGCAGGATAATGCACCAGCTCGAATCATTTCAAATTGGTTTCTTGAACATGACAATGAGTTCACTGTACTAAAATGGCCCCCACAGTCACCAGATCTCAACCCAATAGAGCATCTTTGGGATGTGGTGGAACGGGAGCTTCGTGCCCTGGATGTGCATCCCACAAATCTCCATCAACTGCAAGATGCTATCCTATCAATATGGGCCAACATTTCTAAAGAATGCTTTCAGCACCTTGTTGAATCAATGCCACGTAGAATTAAGGCAGTTCTGAAGGCGAAAGGGGGTCAAACACAGTATTAGTATGGTGTTCCTAATAATCCTTTAGGTGAGTGTATATATATATAATTATTTACATTCATATATAAATATGAAGAAGGAGTAAAGCAAGAAGAAGTGCTAGATAGTTCAATAAGAGTTTATGTTTTGGAATAAAAAATGAAATTAAATATTCCAAATTAGTGTCGGTGTATTTTGATTTTCAGAATTTCATTTTACTCTCTGTGCCTATAGGGGTGGGCCGGGGATGGCAGGAGTTGGTGGCAATGTAAGTATCTGGATATTTGCCGCGGGGCGAGGGCTTCGATTACCTCTCTTTTTTGACCATACATGTGTTTGCATCCCTGATGAGGTCACCGAGGTCCGGACCTCAGTATTTTTCTGAGGTGTATATAATAAATGTTGTGAAATAATTGACTAATAGAGTATTACCACTACTTTAGTGCTACAAGGATATTGACAGCACCAAGATCTGCTCATCTGAGCTGCCTGTGGTCTGTCACCGCTCGTCAATGTCAAAATATTTAAGATGACCAATCAAATCAAAGTAGGCGGGCTTTATGTTCACAGAAGCTGCTGAGTGCGATTTCGCAGCGCAGGTCGCTTCAGTAAACGGTGCGAGGTGTAAGTAGCTAAACTAAACATTTCGTATTTGACAGCTGTTTTAGAATAGAAATGTTAAACAACTGACAAAAATAATAAGGCAAACAAATAAATTAATTTTGAATTAAAAAAGGACATTAACAAACCCAAAATCATCAGATTAGGCATAAGATAATGAATGTGTACATACTGTGAATTAATTTAATAAACTTATTTACCTAGCGTTCGTAGCCTTCAGTGAATTAACTTGTCTAAGAAAATGCTTAATAAAATATAGGCTAACTATCAGTTGACCCTAGGTTTACTTTCTTCACTGACAGATGAAAATGAAAAGACCATCAGTGAAAGCTCAGCTTTAGGAGGGGAAGAGACAGGGCAAGAGAAGGAGACTGAGAGAAAAAAAAGAGTGAAAGAGTGATGGAAATTAAAGAGTGATGAAATAAGGAGAGAGCAGGTATTACAAATAATCTACTGCCCACTAACATGGATTTGAAAGCTATTTATTATGCTTTTTTGGCTTTCAAACATCTTAAAATGCACATATGTAGATCAGAGAAATCTAAATTTTCTCGGGGGAACATGTCCCCCAACCTCCCTAAATAGCTCAAATTTGGGACCTCACTGATTTAAAAACTCTGCCTACGGCCCTGAGAGGAGGTTTTGATCAGTTGTGTGGATAAATCTGATGGTTTGAGATACAGGCCTACCCATGTTTGCCTGTGATTGCTATATATTCTGAAACTTTTTCACAATTTCAATGGTTCGCTGCTAGGAGGTAATCTTAGTTAACCCATAACCTAGTATCTGTATTAGGGCTGGGCAACTCTAAGCCTCAAGATCCACTTCACTGCAGAGTTTAGCTTCAACTATGATCAAACTCACCTGCCTGTAGCTTTATAGTAATCCTGAAGACCTTTGCCATGTTCGAAATCGGCCCCTATACCCTCATTCACTATTCCCTACATTACTCCACTAATATAGTTTACTTGAATGAAAACGAGTGAGTGAATTCAGGAACTGAGTGCGCTGGAAGGGCTGCCGCTTTTTGCATAGTTTGTGCACGCTGTTTAATAATTATTTAAAACATAGCAAACTGGCAGCTGCAGTAGTAATGAAAAGATTTATCTTGAACTCTGCCATGAAAACTAGCATGTATAAACCGTATTTAAACAATTTAATAATCAATTAAAAATGAATTTATACCTGTATGATATTACGCTGGACCAGCGCGGTTTGCAAAATGTATGGATGATTGATTCAGCAGTGGCGCCATCTCCTGGCGAGACGCGGAAATTCATTCAGCGTGCGACTCTCACATTGCATTATGGGTATACTCTAGCTGATGAGCGTACATCAGTTGTACACTCGTTATTGCGGTGCATTATGGGATTGAATGAGTGCACTCAATAACGTCCACTATGGTTTCGGACACCACTACAAATGGCTGTCCCCTCAAATAGTGCACTATGTAAGGGAATATGGGGCGATTTCAGACACAGCCCTTGATTAGCTTGTTCGGGTCTGCAGGATAGAGGATCTCAAGGTTGCCCACCCCTGCTCTATATCATTTTCACCTGATCTCGGATCAGTTTTAAAATGTAGACATTTTTAATTACACATTTGCATAATAATAAAAGTAAGAGCAGTAGTTAATTGCCAATTTATTGACCTGATTAGCCAATCCCTCCATAAAACACTCACAACAAGCCCTAAAATTAATAAAATAAGACATATTATACAGACACGTAAATGTTTAATGACCAGTAGGTGCCATCAGCGCTTGGTGTTTCGAGTGCTTCGAAACAGTCTTTTTTTTCCAAAGCAGTTCAGTTGAGTCGAAAAGCTGAGTTTCTACCATCTTCTTTCATATTGTTTGAGTGGCTCTTCAATTGCACAAAGTTAAATTTCTTAAAGGAGTCCTATTATGCCCCTTTTTACAAGATGTAAAATAAGTCTCTGAGGTAAGTGTGTGTTAAGTTTTAAGATAATTTTTTATAGCATGTTAAAATTGTCACTTTTTGAGGGTGAGCAAAAACAAGCTGTTTTTGTGTGTGTCCCTTTAAATGCAAATGAGCTGCTACTCCCCGCCCCCTTTTAGAAAGAGGGCGGAGCTTCAAGAGCTCATGCTCCAGTGTTCTCTCATGCACTGAAAATGTCAGAAACTGCTCAGTCTTTTATGTCTGGGGGCGGGGTTTATGTAAATTTTAGGGTTTGTGATGTCACCAACCTGTGAAGAAGCTTGTTGTAGTCCCTACCAGCTGTTATTGCTGTTATTTATAAAAAGTTTTTTCTCTAAAAGAAAATATCTCCCTTTGCATTGAACTTTGAGCTTGAACTTCTCCACCACGGAAAATTCGGACAACCTTCAGTTTGTTAATATCATATAATACAATATTACAGTACCAATACATTACCAATACTACAGTACCTCGGGGTAATTCCCATCCTGAATATAATACAATATAATCCAATACTTCAAGGTAATTCCCCTCCTAAAGTATAGAGGGTATGCACATGACGTCACCATCGGCCAGAGTGACTGCGGTTACGCCCGCTGAGTGGCAAAAAGACTGAGTGGCAGCATTGGTTTTTAGCGTGAATGCCACGAAAATCACACAAAACTCATTTAAAACGGGAAAGAGCTTTGAGATTGACTGTACAAACAGATTTGACAAGAAATCTGAGGTATATTTTTACAGACTGCTGAAAGCTACAGAAAAGAGAAGCAAATGAATCGCTGCAATTCAGAAACAATGTGATTCCAGGCAGCGAAACGTGGATTTGCAGTTATGATATGAGTCAATATGTTGAATTTTGGGGTAAAATCATACCCTATATATTGTATTGTTATATATAACGATATATAACATTGATATAAGTGATCACCCGGATTTAGACCTACCTATATTGTATTCATATAAAGTGTTGACAGGCAAATTTGCTTTATTTATTTCCACGCCGTTGAAATCAGGCACATATAAATGTCAGAAAACATGATTTCTGGCTGCATGTCAATATCCATGGATCACTGGATCTTTGGTAAGTTGTAAGGCCGTGTGTCCAACAAAAGCGTTTTTTCACGCGGCTGGCTGGCGTATTCAATTGTTTTTAATGGGAGCGTCGCGTTTTTAGAAAGCCATGAGCATAACAAGGCGCTGAGCGAGTATTTCACTTCCGCGGATATTCTGTATCATAACAAGCAATGAGTCTCAACTGAAAAAACCGCTGCGCTGCCAAAACGCTCTCAAGCGCTCACAGCAAAGCAGAGCACCTAGCGTTTTCAGCTGGCTAAAAACTTTTTGGTGGACACGCGGCCTAAGGAACACTATATGGAGTCTAACCTTTAGTTTAAACTGATTATCGGTTGTTTTACTCGCATTTCCCCTATTAAAGGTTCAGTGTGTAAATTTTAGCGGCATCTAGCGGTGAGGTTGTGAATTGCATCCGCCCACAAGCTAATCAAGGTATAAATGAATAAAAGGAATACGTTTATTCACGGCCGGGAGCTCACTGGTCACAACAACCAAGAGAGACTCCCTGAACAGAAAAAAATTTACATTTATATCTTACATTAAAAAATCAGTTCTTCACTGTGGTTATAGTGACCTGGTGATTGGTTTGTAATGATCTAAGCCAATCATATGACAGTTACTTCTACTGTGTTTTTTAGGCAGGTCTATATTCTTTGATCATGTGATGTAGGATATAGATATATATGGTCTTTGAGCTGAGCATCCTTAAAGGGATAGTTCACCCAAAAATAAAAATTCTGTCATCATTTAGTCACGTTGTTCCAAACCTGTATACATTTCTTTGTTCTGCTGAACACAAAGGAAGATATTTGGAAGAATGTTTGTAACCAAGCAGATCTCGGCAGCCACTGACAAACATATCTTAGCTGGAAAAACGCTGAGCTTGCAAAGCTCTTTCAAGCACCACCAGCTGGCCGTTTTCAGAAGAGCACCAGACATTTTTAGCTGGCTAAAAATGATTTAGTGGACAGGATAATTGAATATTTATTGCTAGGCATATGGCCAATTGGTCTCTTTAGCATGTATGCAATATACTGGAGCCAAACCTGAGAAGGAAGTCCAGAAGGTTCCACAGCGTTCCTGGACATGTAATTTGCGTAGTTGTAACTCATGGTCGGGGATTATGCTAATTATGAATGACCTTGCATGCACGCCCTATTTACGAATGTTTGGAATTCATTCATATGCACACGTTTAACTACTGAATCCGTTGTATACGAAGCGTTTGTGAGAGGAGAGTTTTCGTAAAGGTCCAATTTTACGCGCAATTTACTCTGCTCATATATTTACAAAAGTTTCATGAATTAGGCCCAATGTCAGGAAAGATTACGGCGACTTGCACCTTCTGTAAAAAGGTTCAGGAAAATGACCTCAGGTAGCCTAATACTAATCCTGTGCGAATAGACCCGCTGTAAATATGTACTTAAATATTCCGTCATTTCCTGTTTAAAAGTAGTTTTCTGCAGCGTTTCAAGTATGAAGGGGCTGTTGCGTTCTAGACGGTGGGACAAGTCTGTGGCAAACCTCAAGTGTTTTCTGCTTACCATTCAGATCAAAAAGAAAGTCGAAAGCACTTGTCAGAGGCACAAAACTTCTTTTAGCTTTAGGTAAGTGCCTATTACCAACAGAATCCAATCAGAATTTAATTAATAAAATCGTTTGACTGGACCTAACTGTTATATATAGATTATATGTGTTTGCACACGTGATATCAGGAAGCCACTTAATGCGCACATGATGACAGGGAGGTGACGGCTGTGCGTAAATTTGCACGGGATGAGAAATCTCAGTAAAAGTAGCAGAAGTGGCAGACTAGGCTGCTAGTTTTACTGAGATTTCTCATCCCGTGCAAATTGGCTATTAATATTACAGACGTCCTGTGGTAAAATGACATTACTCCATCTACCCTTGTTAAACTAGTCACGTCCGATAGGGCTTTAGTCTGCACTCCTCTGCACATTCCATGTAGAAACACTTTTTTTCTGAGGCCATTACATAAAACATTTCTATCACACTTTAAATGAACAAAATCACACATATGAGCTGATTTCCTACCCAAAAAAGTCTCCTTTTTGAAAATGTTTTCATCAACAAAAGTGAACAAAGGCAACCCTGCTCCATCATTGCAATCCTCAAAACCGGTCAGATCACCCGCTTTGCCCTGTGAGATAAAGAAAAGTTTGAGGAACTTCCAAAAGCATTTAAAAAAAAAAATTCAAGCATGGCTGGCATAACTTCTAACAGGCAGTTAATCACTGGGTAAACACAAATTATTATTATTATTCATATTATTATTACATGTGAAGACAGGAATGTTTTAACAGCTGCTTAGTGTGTAAACTCCAGAATAGAGACTTAACCAGAATATTGACCTTAATCAGAAAATAATAACACTACAGTTTAATAAACATTAATTATTAATGCAATCAATTAGTTGTGATTAAATCATATACTATATCATTAACAATCCTAGTAAGCATTCAAGTTAACATTTTGCACCCCCGTCCAAAAGTGTCTCTGTGAATGGTTTTCTAAACACAGCACTAAAGTACAATGCTCATCTGAGTTTGTATGTGTTAAATAGGAGCATGGGCTCTCTCTGACCTTATGACCTTAAGTCAACAAACATAAAATAGAAAATGCACGTCATGTTTTTAGTGTAAATTGTAAAGGATGCAACGGAAAGCAGAGGTCGAATATTGTTCAGAATTATTATTTATATTATTATTATTCTTTTTTTTTTTTTATTTCTAGTGAACTTGTAAACTTCACACAGGAAAGATTTCAGAATTACCTGTAGACATATGCGATAATCTATCCCAGGTCTCAGCCGGTTGACATCATTGTCCCAGAGCTCCTGAATCATAGCTGAAAGTTCTCGATCACCTTCAATCATTTTTTTTCTTTTTTAATTCCTAAGGATTCACTACAGGTGTTAAAATATACGTCATGCGAAATTAATTTCTTTATTCAAAATATGGTGACATTTAAAAAAAAAAAAAAAAAAACTGATTTTGATATAAAAATAACCTTCAGATTTGGTAAGTGAGCAATTATTTAAGCGATAATTCATTTAATGTAACATTTGTTATAGTTGCATTATTTTTTCAGAGTGCAGTTATTATTATGGCATGTAAAAGACTAATACATTTCTAAACACTACGTTCTGAACTGACACCTGAAAACAATTCAATACATAAACAATAGGGCTGGGTAAAAAATATTGATTTCTCAATTTCAATCATTTCTCGATATCGATTCTTAAATCCCAAGAATCGATTAGTCATCCTGTTTTTAGTTGATGAATAAACGAAACATTGTAGCGCGCCTCCCATCCAATAAATCTCAATAATCTTTGTGCTTTGCTACTATTGATATGAAACAATGTCTCAGATTTCAAATTACGTCCATTTATTACAAAATTCAAAAACATAAATACCGTTTTGGTGCTGTGGTGTGAGACTGCTCTGGCGCAGCTCAGCTCAAGAGAAGCGGCACGTGAACTGATCATCACCTCCGCCTTAATACCAGTTACAGCGCGGAATAAACAGACATGAATAAGCATCTGAAAGTGTGTTAAAAGATAGAGTAAAGCTTACCGAAATCCATATCGTCACATGGAATCGCTCAGTGTTTCAACCGCGGAAAGACGTCAGTAAAACAGCTTGTAAAAAACCATATCCAGTGTCTATAAACTCGTTAGTCAGCTAGAAAAATTAACTCTAGAGAGGAGCATTTTGCTAAATATATGCACCATATTACATAGGCTATTCCTTATCATTTGTAATGTTCTTCAATATTTAATGCATGTATGAATAAATCTGGCAAGTTTTTATGAGAGGCAGCCACCATTTAAATGTTTATATTTCAAAAAACCAATTGGAGTAGAAATATGATTATGTAATTGTAAAGTTAGTAATATAACTTTATTATTATAAAAAAGCATCGAGTGTAATTTAAGTGTTTGTATAGAAATCAGTTAATTTTTTCCTTCAATATTATAGTAGGCTACAACTGACTCCCATAGTTTACAGCATTAGTTAAGAGATTTGTTTTCCTTGAGAAAATTTGCCATGTATTGTACCTGATATATATCCAAAAGAATCGAATCGCAAGCTTGTGAATCGAAATCGAATCGAATTGTGAAATTTGTGTCAATACCCAGCCCTAATAAACAATATATGCATACACTGACCTGGTTCCTCACAGCGATGTGGGTTAGTGGTAGATTTGGATTGTCTTCTCAATAACAGTGATGCAGGTATGCCACAGCAGCTTAGAGCAATGGTGTTAGCGCACATGGACTGGTTGGGTAAGACGCAGCAACCTTCCCACACCATGACAGAGGGCCTATTCTAAAGGGTTAGCCAGTGTCAGCAACTCTAGCCAAAGGGATTAGAGCAGGTTGTGGTGCTTTTGAATGTGCCTCTACAGTGAAGGCAAGTGCTTTGTATTTGTTTTCGTGAGGTATTGACTCTTTACCTGACACTGTGTACATTCTTCTAAAGCCCGACCCAATCCCCAAAACACTCTAGCCTGACTAGGCAGACTTCCCTTTTTTTCATATGAAAGTTACACTCCAATATATATATTCATTGAATGTCTTACAGGGTTAATATTTCGATTTTGGATGATATTCACATACTGTTTTAACTTTCCATAAAATTAGTTTCACTTTTATTTTTAATTCATTATTTCCCCCCCATTTGATTTCTACAGTTACTGCAGCGATGAAAGGAAAACGGTGGGCAATATGCATTTAAGTTTATAAAAATAGGAGGACTACGTCAGTCATTTGTATTTGCCACACTTCCTGCTACTAGCTAGTGGCGCTATGATTATAACTAAATTTTGTAGATGTCTTATCAAACATGTGAAGTTCGAGGCAGATCGTAAATTGTATGCTTGAGTTACAACAACTTTCTATTTCATGGCGATAATAGCATGCTTTAGCACTCAGCTAAGTGTTGCTAGCATGTTTTAGAATGTTTCTAGCATGTTTGGACTCTTCTCAAACATATCAAGTCTGGGGCAGATCGGACATTGTATGCCTGAGTTACAACAACTTCCTGTTTCGTGGTGTTAATCGCATACATTAGCACTTAGCCATGTGTTGCATGATTTAACATGTTTCTAGCATGTTTGGTAGTTTGTGGCATATTTAAATGTGTTTCAGGGAGTGAATTACAGTAGCCGCGTTTCCATTACCCTTCAAATTGCGCAAACTGAAATTGCGAATTGAAAATACGCCCCAATGGAAACGCGTCAATTTCGCAAAAACTCCCATATACTCGCATGAGGTGGTTTTTCAGGCAATTCGGAAAAGGAAATTTCCACAAAAATGCAATGGAAACAGTTTTTTCGCATTTACAGGTCACCTGGCGTACGTAAAAGTCGATCATTCTTTACAGATGGTGCGGTATGTTCAGAGTTCTTTATTAAACTCATAAAAGACAATAGAATTACAGGAATACTGGATTCTAAGCACAGAAATATTGCAAAAATCAAGACCTTGAAGCAGATATGAGGGAGAAACACCCACAAACACCTCATACGCTCAAGTGTAAGGGGCTTTCCTTGCCATTAATGCTTGAATAACACTCACGTCTCCTTCCATTATAAATAATGGCTTGTGCGGTGGATGGGATATACATAAAGCTACCAACATACGTGGCATCATTTTTGGAATGACTTATCATGAGAGGAAAAAAAAAAAGTTTTAGTCGCATAACATAGGTTTTTTTCCCCCCAACAATATATTTATTGATTTTCCACAAATTTAAAATCACAAACTAACAAAAGCAACAACAATAAGCACTGAATTTGTCTTAAAAGGGAAAACAAAACAAAAAAGCACAAACAAAACAAAACAAACAACAACAACAACAAAAAAAGCTAAAAAAAAAAATACAGTCTAATTTCAGCATACTGGCATTAAATGGTTGTTACAAAAGCTCTTATCTGTGAAATCCAAACAACATAATATTAGCAGTCCCGGGGTCCAAGTAACTTAGGAATGGTTCCCATACTTTGTAGAAAAAGTCTGTCTTAAAGTGAATTATACGTGTAAGGTATTCCAGTGGTAATAAAAAAAGTCTTGAAGAAAAGGTTCTCAAGTCAAGTCAAGTGAAGTCACCTTTATTTATATAGCACCTTATGCAATACAGTTTTAAAGCAACTTTACAGTGATAACAGGAAAATGATTTAATGATGCAAACAGAATTCATTTTTCGTACAGCAGCTCTAAAAGAAAATGGTTTCATTGTTCAGCTGAAGTCAGTTCAGTGTTGATTCATTTCCGTTGTAAAGATCATCAAATATCAAAATAGTTCATTTCATTTATAAAGCAGTTCCCTTTCAGTCAGTACACTACAAGTTACGTCAGTTACTGACGGAATGGGGGTTTCGCCTAGAAGCCAATCGCCTTTGAGCTCTACAAAACGAGCCAATGGCATGAAAATGCCATGGGTCTGCGGAATTTGCATGCCGCAACCCCGCCCCACGGCGTGGGTATAAAGGGCGTTGCGTGGCAATCTCGCATTATGTTTCTGCTTCAGAGCCGAGTTTACTGCCTGAGCACTTTCCTCTTCAAGACGAGTTTCTCTCCAGAGTGTTGGTGTTACGGCACGTTCCAGCGAGTTCCGCATTTCCTGTCTGATCTGTGCAGTGATCGGTGCAGTCCCCTCTACCACACCCCAATCTACTTCCTCCACTGGAGGGGGTACTTTGGCTGGTGGTCAGGGTGATCTGAGGGTTACGGTGTGGAACAACCCGACGAATCCTCCTCGGGCCACACCCCCCTCCTGCACACTGCAACCTGTGGTGTTGCCTGATGAGGGCGCCGGGGCTTCCCGTTCGGGGCCCTGCGTTTCATTTGGCGCACCCGCGGAGGATGCTATGTCGATCGCCGCATCACAAGGTGGGCTGGACTCCTCCGGAGATGACGATTCGGCTATGTTGCCTCCTTCGGGAGTCCCAGCATTGCCCGAGTCCGATCCGGAACTCACAGCCATGCTTGCCCGGGCGGCCGAGACGATTGGGCTTGTGTGGAAACCTCCGCCATGTCCCGAGCGTTCCCGGCTAGATGATTGGTATCTGGGGGCGGCCCGTGCCGAAGGCGCCCGTCAGCCCCCAGTGCCTTTCTTCCCGGAAGTGCATGAAGAGGTGTCGAAATCGTGGAAGTCTCCCCTGACTTTTCGCGATCGCTCGGCAACCACTTCCGCCTTCACTGCCCTCGATGGCGGCGCGGTGAAAGGGTACACTGGGGTTCCCCCTGTTGAGCGCTCTGTTGCGATGCAACTGTGTCCTCAGAGTGCTTCGACATGGCGCGGTGACCCAAAGCACCCGTCCAAAGCCTGTAGATTCACGTCCACGTTGACGGTGAAGACCTACAGAGCTGCGGGCCATGCCGCGTCCGCCCTGCATGCCATGGCCACCCTACAGGTCTATCAGGCCAAGGTGCTCATGGACATGCACGAGGGCAATGCTGACCCTGCATTAATGCAGGAGTTGCGGACGGCCACCGACCTCGCTCTACGAGCGACGAAGGTGACCGCTCGCTCTCTTGGTCAGGTGATGTCCACTTCGGTGGTCCAGGAGCGACATCTATGGCTCAACCTGGCTGATATGAGAGAATCTGAGCGGACACGTTTCCTCAATTCTCCCATTTCCCAGGATGGGCTATTTGGCGGGGCGGTCGAGGACTTCGCCCAACAGTTCTCGACCGCTCAGAAGCAGACTGAGGCAATTAAACACATTCTGCCCCGGCGCCCAGCTGCTGCCTCCACCCAGCCGCCGGCTCAGATGCCTCAGTCTGCTCCCCGCCGAGGCCGCCCCCCCTGCGACTCCCGCCCCTCCTGCCCGGCCCCAGCAGCAGCCTTCACCCGGGCCGAGGCGTGGAGGACGTCGCAGAAAGGCGGCCCCGCCCGTCCCAGCCCCCCAGCCTGCCAAACGGCAGTCTAAGCGGCGGTCCTGAGACGGGCGGCTCGGAGGTGACCTCGGTTCTTTCCCAGGAGATGGTGGCAGGACCACTCCTTCCCCCGGTGGAGGGCCGGGGGAGAATCTTTTGTTTTCCCCTTCCGCCGCTGGCCTCACGGCCGGCGGTACCCTATCAATGGTTAAAGAAAGAACTGACATTCTCACCTCCGAGCCTCAAGAGGGCGCGGCTGGCAGTGCGCGACGCCCCATGGTCTCGCCGCTCTCGGTCCCCTCTGTCGCCAGCCCCCTGGCAGACGAGACCCCTGTGGAACGCTGGTCCTTCCCTGGTCTCCTCTGTCAGGGCGCGGAATTCGACCCCGCCCACACCCCGGGACGCTCCCATGCCTCCCTTGTCTGGGCCGGTCATTCCGCCTCGCTGCCCCATCGGGGGTACGCCGGTGGTTCGCATGACCCCGCTGGTTCAGTTCTTGGGAGCCTGGCTAGCGCTTCCCAACCTGTCCAGTTGGCTCGCTCGCACCATCCGATTCGGCTATGCGATTCAGTTCAGTTCCCGCTTTCGGGGAGTCCGCTACACCGTGGTGGGTGGCAATGCCCCTGTCATGCGTGCGGAGGTCGACACCCTACTGGCGAAGGGTGCGATCGAGATCGTCCCTCTAGCCGAGATGAAGTCCGGCTTCTACAGCCCTTACTTCATTGTACCCAAGAAAACCGATGGGTTACGGCCAATCCTGGACCTGCGCGTCTTGAACCGAACCCTGCACAGGCTTCCATTCAAGATGTTGACAGCCAAACGCATTTTCGAGTGCGTTCGTCCCTCGAATTGGTTTGCAGCGATCGACCTGAAGGACGCGTACTTTCATGTCTCCATTCTTCCTCGACACAGACCGTTTCTACGGTTTGCCTTCGAGGGGCAGGCATATCAGTACACGGTTCTCCCCTTCGGGCTAGCCCTGTCCCCTCGCGTCTTTACGAAGATTGTCGAGGCAGCCCTTGTGCCGCTCAGGCAACACGGGGTTCGCATCTTGAACTATCTCGACGACTGGCTGATTCTAGGCCACTCTCGGGATCAGGTTTGCGAACACAGGGATCTGGTGCTTCAGCACCTCGCCCGTCTGGGCCTTCGGGTCAACTGGGAAAAGAGCAAACTCTCCCCAGCGCAGAGGATCTCTTTTCTCGGTATGGAAATCGACTCGGTCGGCATGTTCGCGCAGCTTACGAGCGAGCGCGCGCAGTCTCTGCTGACTTGTCTTCGCCAGTTCGAGGGCAAGAGTGCGGTTCCACTGAAACTTTTTCAGAGGCTCCTGGGGCATATGGCGTCAGCAGCCGCGGTGACCCCGCTTGGTCTGCTCCATATGAGACCGCTTCAGCACTGGCTCTGCGATCGAGTCCCGAGATGGGCATGGCAACACGGCACCCTCCAGGTCCCAGTGACCCGAGCCTGCCGTCAGACCTTCACCCCGTGGTCGAACCTCAGCTTTCTACGGGCAGGTGTTCCCCTAGAACGAGTTTCCAGGCATGTTGTTGTCACAACAGATGCCTCTTCCACTGGCTGGGGCGCCATGTGCAAGGGACATGCTGCCGCGGGCTCCTGGATAGGACCCCAGCGCCTATGGCATGTCAATTGCCTCGAGTTGCTGGCCGTACGTCTTGCAGTGCACCGCTTTCGAGCCCTGCTCAAGGACAAACACGTTCTGGTCCGTTCAGACAGCACGCCGACAGTAGCGTACATCAACCGACAAGGTGGTCTACGCCGGATGTCGCAACTCGCCCGCCATCTCCTCCTATGGAGTCAGAAGCATCTGAGGTCGCTTCGTGCCGTTCACATCCCGGGAGACCTGAACTGTGCAGCCGACGAGCTGTCGCGGTTCCAGCCGCTCCCGGGGGAATGGAGACTCCATCCCCAGACGGTTCAGCTGATTTGAGAACAGTTTGGCGACGCACAGATAGATCTGTTTGCCTCCCGCGACTCTTCCCATTGCCGCTGGTACTATTCCCTGACCGAGGGGACCCTCGGCACGGATGCACTAGCGCACAGCTGGCCGCGGGGCCCATGCAAATATGCGTTTCCCCCAGTGAGCCTTCTCGCACACGTTCTGTGCAAGATCAGGGAGGACAGGGAGCAGGTCCTTTTGGTCGCCCCATATTGGCCCAGCCGGACCTGGTTCTCAGAACTTGTACTCCTTGCGACAGCACCTCCCTGGTCGATCCCTCTGAGACAGGACCTCCTGTCTCAGAGACGGGGCACCATATGGCACCCGCGTCCCGACCTGTGGAACCTCCACGTGTGGAACCTGGACGGGACGCGGCAGGTTTGAGTACCCTGCCACCTCAGGTGGCGGCTACCATCACTTCCGCTAGAGCCCTGTCTACCAGACAGGCCTATGCGTTGAAGTGGAACCTCTTCGTCACCTGGTGCTCCTCTCGGCGAGAGGACCCCAGAAGATGCTCGATCGGGTCCGTGGTCTCCTTCCTCCAGGAAGGGTTGGAGCGAAGGCTGTCTCCCTCCACCCTGAAGGTCTATGTGGCTGCTATTTCAGCCCATCATGACCTGGTGGATTCTAAAACGGTTGGACAGCACGACCTGGTCAGTAGGTTCCTCAGAGGTGCGAGGAGGTTAAATCCTCCTCGCCCACCTCAGGTACCCTCTTGGGACCTAGCAGTGGTCTTAGCTGCCCTGCAAAAGGCTCCCTTTGAGCCATTGCAGTCAGTCGAGCTGAAGTTCCTTTCATTGAAAGTGGCGCTCCTGACTGCTTTGGCCTCCATCAAGAGGGTAGGGGACCTGCAGGCATTTTAGGTTGACGAAGCGTGCCTGGAATTCGGGCCGGCCAATTCTCACGTCATCCTGAGACCCCGGCCTGGGTACGTGCCCAAGGTTCCCACCACTCCCTTCAGGGACCAGGTGGTGAACCTGCAAGCGCTGCCCTTGGAGGAGGCAGACCCAGCCTTGGCACTGCTCTGTCCAGTACGCGCCCTTCGCGCTTACGTAGACCGGACGCAGTGTTTCAGGACCTCAGACCAGCTCTTTGTCTGTTACGGAGGGCAGCAGAAAGGGAAGGCTCTCTCCAAGCAGAGGTTGTCCCACTGGATAGTGGACGCCATTGTCCTGGCATATCAAGTCCAGGGCATGCCATGCCCCCTCGGGGTAAGAGCACACTCCACCAGGAGTGTTGCTTCCTCTTGGGCTCTAGCGCATGGCGCCTCGCTAACAGACGTTTGTAGAGCTGCAGGCTGGGCGACACCCAACACATTCGCAAGATTTTATAATCTCCGAGTGGAGCCTGTATCCTCTCGTGTACTCGCCCCTACTGGCCAGTAACCGGACAGGCTCAGGTGTCTTCGCTTGCTGCGCCATTCCACTCCGCGGACTGGATGCGTGCGCTATTCCTCTCAGGTGAGCTTCCCCAGTAAGCCCTGAGCTCCTCCAGCACTGTCGATGTCGTCACCAGAGCGAGTGCCCTTTTCAGGCCACCCCTCGTGTTCGGCTAGGTGCCTCCGTGTGCATGGTTCCCCCGCTGGGTAACCCCCACATGTGTATTTCCACGGTAAGTCTCTTGTAGCTCGTGTCTTCCCTTGGCAAGACACCTTGCCACGCCTGGGGTTGAAATATTCCACCTTCGGCTGGATACCCCAGAGTGTTCCCTATGCAGCTCCTTCGGGTCATAGGTGTATTCTTCAAGTCCCCCCCTTTGGGTTGGCATTGTGTTGCATTCTCCACGTGGGATATGCTTCCCAGTGTACCTTGGTAGCGTTGAGCCTAGCCCCTCGTTCGTGCCACACTCACGGCAGGGAGCCCGGGTCAGCGCAGGACGCTGGAAGACAGCCGTCATGGCGAGATTGTATTGGGACCCCCATTCCGTCAGTAACTGACGTAACTCGTAGTGTACTGACTGAAAGGGAACGTCTCGGTTACGTATGTAACCCTCGTTCCCTGAAGGAAGGGAACGGAGACGTTACGTCCCCCTGCCATGACCGCTGTACCGCTGGAACTGGCCGGGCGCTCATGCCTCGGCTCTTCAGCAGGTAAACATAATGCGACATAATGCATACACCTATGATTCCGCAGACCCATGGCATTTTCATGCCATTGGCTCGTTTTGTAGAGCTCAAAGGCGATTGGCTTCTAGGCGAAACCCCCATTCCGTCAGTAACTGACGTAACGTCTCCGTTCCCTTCCTTCAGGGAACGAGGGTTACATACGTAACCGAGACGTTCTGCAGGAAACAGTAGTGTCATCATTCAGCTCAGTTCTCATCCAATAGTGTCAGTGCAGTCAAATCAATAATATTGTTGAATATTAAGTGTCCCCAGCTAAGCAAACCAGAGATGACAGTGGCAACCTCCATCAGGTGACACAAGAAAAAAACCTTGGGAGAAAAGGTTCAGTTGCTCAGTTCTCCTCTGGCCAACAAACTAACAGGGTGTGATTACGATTCAGGCTGCGTCACAAGTCAGAAATCAGATTGTGGATCAGTAGCATTCAAATATTTCTTCTAGTTCCTTTTGCTTGAAGATCAGATTCATCACGCCAGTATGGAGACGAAGCTGGTCATAGGGTCTGTGCGAGGACCTGTCTGGTCTCTGCTGAGGATCTGTGCCGATGGCTATCATGTCAATGAGGCCTTCACAGGGGATTGTCTAGTTGACAGGATCTCTGCTGACATTCAGGGCTGTGTTGTGGTCGTATATAGACGCAGGTCCACCATCTGATCTGGATACGGACCAGATATGGCTGACTACAGTAACCTTGGGATAAACAGAGAGACTAATATTAGCGTAGATGCCATTCTTCTTACGAGTATATCGGGTGTTATAGGAAGTGTTCCCGGTTCCGGTTGACCTAGTTTATGCAGCCAAACTAGCATTTAATTGATGTGAATTCACGAGGAAGAGGAGTATGGTAAACGAGATGCCTAAATTTATGTTGGTGGAGTTGGGGAGGTGAAAGGGATGCCAAAACAGCTGATGCCAGAAAAAGGTGGGTGGCTGCTTATATGCTCTGGCAGTTAATTGAAAGATTAGATGGGTTCACTCCTCCCGAAATTACGTTGTGAACTTCACTTATAGAAATGTGATAATGTGTTATATGTATGCCAGGTTAAAGAGATGTGTTTTTAGTCTAGATTTAAACTGACAGAGTGTGTCTGCTTTCTGAACAAGGCTAGGAAGACTGGGTCTCATTCATTAAGCATGCATACAGACACATTTTTAGGTTATCTATGTACAAATGTTTCATACTAAAATGTATTCTAAATTTACGAAAAAATGTAGGATCAGCTGAAACCACAAGTATGCAAAAAGCACTTTCTCCGGCCTTATAATCATGTTAAGAAGTTATATTTCCTGTTAACATGACTATAATTATATAATATTATATTTATATAAAATTATATAATAAAATAAACAAGTAATACAATTTAGTTTCATCTTAAATATATTTCATCATATACAGTAAAAGAGTAAAAAAAGCTGCGTTATAACGAGGTAAACTAATACTACACTGATATGAACCTATAGAGTACTCCTGCCCTGAGAGCAGCACATAGTACACTAAAAATAACACAGTGGTATTAAATTATTGAGTACTCCTGCTTTGAGAGCAGTGCATAGTACACTAAAAATAACACAGTGATATGAACCTATTGAGTACTCCTGCCCTGAGAGGAGCGCATAGTACACTAAAAATAACACAGCGATATGAACCTATTGAGTACTCCTGCCCTGAGAGGAGCGCATAGAACACTAAAAATAACACAGCGATATGAACCTATTGAGTACTCCTGCCCTGAGAGGAGCGCATAGTACACTAAAAATAACACAGCGATATGAACCTGTTGAGTACTCCTGCCCTGAGAGGAGTGCATAGTACACTAAAAATAACACAGTGATTTGAACCTGTTGAGTACTCCTGCCCTGAGAGGAGCGCATAGTACACTAAAAATATCACAGTGATATGAACCTGTTGAGTACTCCTGCTTTGAGAGCAGTGCATAGTACACTAAAAATAACACAGTGATATGAACCTATTGAGTACTCCTGCCCTGAGAGGAGCGCATAGTAAACTAAAAATAACACAGCGATATGAACCTGTTGAGTACTCCTGCCCTGAGAGGAGCGCATAGTACACTAAAAATAACACAGCGATATGAACCTATTGAGTACTCCTGCTGTAAGGCTGATGTTTGGTTGGGCTCTTTGTTTTCATGTGTCATGTGATCCCCACGTTTCCCTTGTGTTCATGCCATGTGCTGTTGTTCCCTTTCAGTCGGTCACTACTACGACAAATTGAGATCACGCAAGGGAGATGTGACGCTCTCGTTCCCCTCTTCTCAGCGGAGCGAAGACGACAGTACGCGCCACTATGCCTCGCCGCTCTTGTTCTCCACTGAGGAAGGAGATGCGGAAGACAGTGTGCAACGCCACGAAGCCTCGCCACTCTCGTCCCCTCCTTCAGTCACCAGCGGACAGAAGGGTATGGCTCGAGAATGCCACCATGCCTTCTCACGCATCCTCTGTCCCCCATGGAAGCAGGTTGGTGTTGCACCGCACACCCAGACCTCACTTCAGGATGCTATGCCCCCCGAGTCGGGTCCCTGCCTTCCACCTCGCTGCCCTACCATGGGTACATCTGTGGGTTCATTGGTACGGTTTCTGGAAGCCTGGCTAGCACTTCTGAGACTGTCCCGCTGGCTCACCCGCACCATCAGACTTGGCTACGTGATTCAGTTCGCCCGGCATCCTCCCAAGACACAGATGTCTCTGGGACTTACGTAAGTATGCGTTTCCCCCAGTGAGCCTTCTTGCACAGACTCTGTGAAAAGTCAGGGAGGACGAGGAGCAGGTCCTGTTAGTTGCGCTGGACTGACCTAACCGGACCTGGTTTCCAGAACTCGCGACAGCACCTTCCTGGCTCATTCCTCTGAGGAAGGACCTACTTTCTCAGCGACAGGGCACCCTATGGCACCCGCATCCAGACCTCTGGAAACTCCCTGTCTGGTCCCTGAGCAGGACGCTGAGGCTAGGTGACCTACCCCAGTCGCTGGTAGACACCATCACGCCTCTATGCTCAATAATGTGCCTTTGACCTTTCATTATGTATATTTTGATTTTGTTGTGCACTATGATGTAAATAAACTACAAACAAACAAAAAAAGACATTCTTTTAATCTCCTTAAAGTTTGTTTCCCTCACCTTCACCTTGATAGGCCCATTAGGGCAGGGTCTTTGTCTCCTCAGGTGTGAAACACATCAATATTCATGACCATTGTCACTCTCTCACATACAGCCTTTCTAACACAAAAAAGTCTCACAAAAGTTAAATCATTATATTGTTTTATGTGAATTAGTGGAAAGGATGATTTATTTTTGGCATTTTTGCCTTTATTATGACAGGACAGTTAGTTGACAGGAAGCAACATTGGAGAGAGAGAGAGAGAGAGAGAGAGAGAGAGAGGGACGGGATCGGGAAAGGTCCACAAGCCGGGACTCGGGACGCTCGAAGTGCAACTGTGCTATATGTCAGCGTGCTACAGATACAGTACTCAAATGTAATGTGAACAAATGTTCAGTATGTGTTTTATAGCCTTATTTCAGTGACTTAATTTTTTTCTTTTCACTAACCATGCATAAACATAATTGCACACACATTGCTATAAAAGCGCCATCTGAAGAAGAATTTGCATATGTGAATCGGAAACATTTCCATTCAATAAATGTGCAGATATATTGTGGCAAGGTGGCCTGGGTCAACCCATGATTCATACATCCTTACAAACAGCATGGTTGGGATGAGGCTCCAAGCTGGCAGGGTGCGCGATGGGTGGCTTCTTGGGGAGTGATGCATTTAAAGTTATGGTTCTATCTAATTGTATTTTTTAAATTATTTTTATTTGCATTTAATTATTCAACAACCCTTCAGGAGTCCGCGGTTATCCACTAAAGACGTGGCTGGTAACCCCCCTCACCAACCCACAAACTGTAGAGCGGGCGATTGGGCAGCTGAAATGTCAGTGGCGCTGCCTTGACAGGACTGGAGGGATGCTGTTATACCGCCCTGACAAAGTGTGCCGCATTGTGCTGGCCTGTGGTGTGCTGCACAATGTCGCGCACAGGCATGGCATACCACTTGGTGAGGTGGCAGCACCGCCAGATGACCCTGACCCAGGACCAATGTATGTGCAGCCCAACCAACAAGCCATTCAGGCCCGTCAACATGTGATTGCGACAATATAAATGGTAATCGGAGACAAAGGTCATTTTTTGACCAATTCCTTTAATGAGTGGCTTATGTCTGTGAGTGCGTCAGTGATATTTTTCAGGTGACTGTTAATTTCTCTGATGGCCATAACGATTTGCTGTTGTGACTCCAGAACAGCATGCGTCAAGACTCGGCCAGACGGACGGGCCTCAGCACTGGGGGGAGCACTGGAAACGCTGGGCACAATGGGCGCTGGCTGCTCAGGAGGGGCGGATTCCGAGTGCGTGCCAGTGGATGTTCCGGCCGTTGCACCATATGAGTCTAAATAAACACAGGCACATGTTAACTGTGATTTGAGTCTGTTCCTTATTAATGGGTACACACATTTGCCATAAATGCAATGGATACGTAAAATCTCTGGTGTACTTTTGGTCAGCTACATTGCATGCATTTGAAAATTAAATAGGTTTAAATTGATTTAAGTAAGGGAGGAGACTGGGTGGGGCGTTGTGCTCGTGCATGTGCGCTTAATTTTACGTTAATTGGGATGTACAAAGAGAATATGCGTGGGATCCTTTGTACGCAGAGATTCATACATCTGTTTTTTTTTGTGCGTACGCACATTTACAGCTTTGTCCGTACGCAATGTTTCAGTATGAATTCAATGCAAGTCTTTGTACATGAGGCCCCTGGTGTGGATAAATGATCCAACCACACAAAGAAAGAAACTTGAGCCAAAATGGACAGGACCATATTGGGTGGTTACTATGGGGTATACTTTATACAGTATTAGACTTGAGAAATGTAAACGCAGAACCTAAGGTTGTTCACTATGAACGCTTGAAGCCTTAGTGGTCCAGGTGGAAGGAACCAGCACTAACCTCCAAAGGTGCTGGTCAAGATGTAGACAAAAGTGTTCAGAAGTTAAGACCACTATACACAGCTTTGTCAGGGCCGCTGGTTGGTGAGAATAGGGCCCCTGTACTTTCTTCTGTTCTTCATGTTCTGGTCACATGTGCAGGTATCTCATTCACTTCAATTGGTTGAACAGGCCTCATCAATAGTTGGGGAGCACAAGTCTGAGGGTGTGGTAACTCATTCAGGATGTCTTATTAAGGATTGGTATAGATTGCAATTTTGTCATTGGTTTCAAGGTTTTACAATGTAAGAACATTTTCACATTGTGTATTTTGTTCTTTCCTGCACAAAATCTGTGATTGTTTTATGTTATGATGTGTTTGAGGGCAAAAATACGAAAAAACAAAACACAACAGGTGATGAAAACATGTTTATTTTGTACAATGGTTACAAACTGTTTGATATTGCCTGTTATGGTATGGTATATCTCTTATATGTCCTGTTAACTCTTAAATGTGAGATTTATTTTTGTGTGATTATTTTGTGTTTATGTAAGTTGGGAAATCTGGTTACTGTTCATGGGTGTACTTCTGGGTGAAGCATAATGTACCGCATGGTGTTCCTAACCGCATGAGCTCTGACAAAAAAAAGTCAGTAAAGCTTCATATCTCTGTGTATGCCTGCATTATTATCTCAAACCCATCTACAAGACACTGTAGTTTCCACAGCCCCTCTTACACAACTACATCCATGTCATTCAACAGTATAATAATAAACAGTGCATTCCTTATGGCTAGATGATATCTCTGGGAAAATTATTAGGAGCAAAATGATTAGGTTTCTGATATGAGTGTAGATGGCACACAAACAGCAAACCGATTCTGTAAAGGGCTGATAATAATGTTCATATTTCTCATAAGAGGATTTTCAAGATACTCATATGACACCGAATTTTAATATGAGTACGAACTAATTAAAAATTAAACATGCCCACGTGTATGATGCAAAACTACCAAGATGCATACATATCCACAAAATACAAAACCATGCTGGTTTGTTCAACTGGAAGGTTAATGGATTGGAAATCAAACTCTATATTTCTGTAACTGTAAATTATGTATTACTGTATTAAACCAGAAATGTTTACTTATCTGTCATTTTTGCTACCAAACAGTTGCACCTGTTCAGTTATTTGGAAGAAAAACTAAATATAAATTTTTAATGCAGCAGTACATTTTTTTTTCTTTTCGAAACATCTGATTATACCCCAGCACTTTGGAAAATTCTGAGATTTTTGTCCACAGTGTTTTTAGTTGCATTTGTTTTAGTGTATATATACACACTGCATTTCATCAATACATACATATATATATATATATATATATATATATACAGTACTGTGCAAAAGTCTTAGGCGCGTTGGTATTTTCACACGAAAAATGTTTTTAAGCCAGTTATTTATATCTTTTACTGTAGTGTGTCAGTAGGAAATATCAGTTTACATTTCAAAACATTCATTTTGCAATTAATTGTAATAATCCAGTGAGATTTTTTTATTTTTTTATTTTTTTTTATGCACAAGAAGTCTGACAGCAGCCGGTCTGATCTGATCTCACCATCATCGAGTCTGTCTGTGATTACATGAAGAAACAGAAAAAACTGAGACAGACTAAATCCAGAAGAACTGAGGCAACGTCTCCCAGACACTTGAGGAAACCTTCCTGCAGAACTACAGTACTGTGAAAAGTTTAGGCACTTGTCAGAATGCTTTAAAGTGAGAATGCTGTCAAAAATAATAACATAAATAGCTTTTATTTATGAATTAACTTCTATTAACTAAATCAAATCGATATTTGGGGTGTCCACCCTTTGCGTTTAAAACGGCTTTTGTCACCTGCATCTGTTCCTACACCTATTCATGGAGTTTTGCAGGAAGGTTTCTTCAAGCATCTGGGAGACGTTGCCTCAGTTCTTCTGGATTTAGTCTGTCTCAGTTTTTTCTGTTTCTTCATGTAATCACAGACAGACTCGATGATGGTGAGATCAGATCAGACCGGCTGCTGTCAGACTTCTTGTGCATAAAAAAAATAAAAATCTCACTGGATTAATTGCAAAATGAATGTTTTGAAATGTAAACTGATATTTCCTACTGACACACTACAGTAAAAGATATAAATAACTGGCTTAAAAACATTTTTTGTGTGAAAATACCAACGTGCCTAAGACTTTTGCACAGTACTGTATATATATATATATATATATATATATATATATATATATATATTAGTTGCACTCTATTTTATATCGTATTAAAGAATTTAAATAAGTAAAATAAGGTACACTATATTGCCAAAAGTATTGGGACACCCCTCCAAATCATTGAATTAAGGTGTTCCAATCGCTTCTATGGCCACAAGTGTATAAAATCAAGCACCTAGGCACCTAGAATGGGTCGCTCTCAGGAGCTCAGTGAATTCAAGCGTGGTACTGTGATAGGTTGCCACCCGTGCAATAAGTCCATTTGTGTAATTTCCTCACAACTAAATATTCTATGGTCAACTGTTAGTGGTATTATAACAAAGTGGAAGCAATTGGGAACAACAGCAACTCAGCCACGAAGTGGTAGGCCACGTAAAATCACAGAGTGGGGTCAGCGCATACTGAGGCGCACAGTGAGCAGAAGTCGCCAACTTTCTGCAACAGAAGTCAATAGCTACAGACCTCCAAACTTCATGTGGCCTTCAGATTAGCTCAAGAACAGTGTGTAGAGCGCTTCATGGAATGGGTTTCCATGGCCGAGCAGCTCATCCAAGCCTTACATCACCAAGTGCAATGCAAAGCGTGGGATGCAGTGGTGTAAAGCACGCCGCCACTGGACTCTAGAGCAGTGGAGACGTATTCTCTGGAGTGACGAGTCTGGGTTTGGCTGTTGTCTGACTGCATTGTGCCAAGTGTAAAGTTTGGTGGAGGGGGGATTATGGTGTGGTGTTGTTGTTTGGGTTTGGCCCCTTAGTTCCAGTGAAAAGAACTCTTAATGCTTCAGCATACCAAGACATTTTGGACAATTTCATGCTCCCAACTTTGTGGGAAGTTTGGGGATGGCCTCTTCCTGTTCCAACATGACTGCACACCAGTGCACAAAGCAAGGTCCATAAAGACATGGAAGAAAAAAGACAAGTTTGTTGTGGAGGAACTTGACTGGCCTGCACAGAGTCTTGACCTCAACCCAAATTCCCATAAACACACTCCTAAACCTTGTGGAAAGTCTTCCCAGAAGAGTTGAAACTTTTATAGCGGCAAAGGGTGGGCCAACTACATATTAAACCCTACAGATTAAGAATGGGATGTCATCAAAGTTCATGTGCATGTAAAGGCAGGCGTCCCAAAACGTTTGGCAATATAGTGTAACTACATAGGTTAAGGTTAGGTTTAGGGGTAGGTTCAGGGTTAGTACCTTAGGTTACACTTTATTTTATGGTGTCATTGTCACAGTGTAATTCTATATTTAAGTACTGAGTAATATTAATTAACAACATGTACTTACTATAGGGTTAAGGATTTGGCTGAGGGTTAGTTGCATGTAATTATGCATAATTTACTGTTATTACCATGGTAAGTACATGTAACATATGTAACAAGGACACTGTAAAGAGTTACCATAAAGGGCTACCTATATTTTTCATCAAGACGCTTGAGCAGCGGCGCCCAACACCAAACATATTTACTGTATGTACTCAGAAGCATAATTATCAACCTGGGGTGAGATTTCTGAAGTTAATGGTTTATTAAAATAGAAAGTGGGTTGTGCTTGCATATGTTACATTTTATTAATGATGTTGTGATTTATTTGTTTCCCATGTATGCATGTTAATGTTATAAAGATAATATTTAGTACATGCATGCATGTCATTTGCTAACTGCAAATAAATAACACACACAATAACGTATCAATCTACAGATTATCTACTAAATTCATTGAAATAAATGTTTTTTGTTAACTGAAATGTCCTCCTACATTTAAGCCCAATTTATTCATTTACAACATAAAATAATACATGAACAAAAAATTAAAAAAGCATGTAGACATTTTGCAGTTTTTTTGACAACATTCTGTTACATGTTTCTGGAAATACCTAAGACAGTGCTAGTGAAGGAAAACTTTAGTTTTATACCATCTTAGTTCTATAGTTACAAAATAAAATAATAATAATGATGATAATTTAAAAAAAGAAAAAAATAATAATGGGGAAATATGACTATAGTAGCCTACAGAATACTAACCCCATCAACTGAAAGATGAGTTGGACTAACTTCTGGTTAATATTTATTTCGTGGGTATACACCACACCTATCCAAGGATGAATAGGAGGCTCATACTGAAACCCAAAAGGATGCAAAAATTGAAAACAGTAATTTTACATGTAACAATATCATTGTGCATTTATAAATGACAGACATCTAGAAGTGGCCATAAATGATGTAAAATGTAGCTGGATTGTTCAAGTTAAGCTTTCCTGACCCTTTTTTGCCTTTTATCAGTTGATGATAATAAAAGACATTTGCTAATTTTGGCCTAAAAGGTGCATGCATTATACAGTATTGATTATTTACAACATTTGTACAGGTGACCAAACGTGTTACCAGCCGTGACCACACATGAAAAACTCTTTTCAAACACTTACATTTTTTACATTTGATCTTTAGAATGCACAAATAATAAAATGCTATGACACATTTGTTAATATTTGATTGATTGCTTTTACCTCATATAGGCCTGACAGCCATGCATTTGGATAAAGTTTCTCAAAATCTCTTTAGTGCTTGCTCTTTAGGGGCCTAAAAGAACATGTAGGCATGCAGTACTCATATTTTCTGCTTTTGCCCAACCAATTCTGGATGAATAAACTTACAGAAGCAGGTTTCCACTGTATGCCCCTTCTGCTTGTGTGTATTTTTTTCGTTTTTTTTTTTTTGCTACAACTTTTGCTTTATGCACAAGATATACTTTCTAGAAAAAAAATATGTAAACATAGACAAACCAACAATTCACATATTACATGAATGCACAAAAAAACGTAAACTGTCAAACAAACTAATAAATAAGTAAATAATAAAAAAATTGCACATAACATAGACTGGAAAAACAACAACAACAACACAATGCAACTTAATGTTTTCAGTGGGTTCCCTTTTCCAAGAAAGGGTCTTGCTGGAATCTGTAACATAAAATAAGGCCAGCCTTTATATAGGCCTATACATATATATATTTTAAAGATAGAGATAGGAAAACCAGTAAACTACGTTGAATAGACCAAATGCAGTAGGAAAGAAAATGCGGGCATAAGAGTCTATCTTAGCAACACGGATGTGCAAACGGCCGTGCCGCCACGCTCCTGAGCGACAGTCCTCGAAGCAGCAGAAGAAGCTGGTGCAGTCCTTCCCATCCAGACATTCATAACCGTATTCCTCATCCCGCTCCTGCATGTGGGTGGCGTTGTTCATCTGGATGGCAGTGGCTGAGCGCGGGCGGATGTCCACAGTGGGGGCCTGCTTTTAGAAGAAAACACACAATCAGCAAGGGTCACGTCAAATACACGGGACATCTCGACCAGCTGTTAGGGTCTGCGTTTAAACATCTGTCAATAAAGGTGTATTAAATTATGTGTAACTGCAATATTTGGCTGTAAAACTGTTTTTTGTCTTTCTTAATATATACTACTTGAATGAATACTAAATTAATATTATGGCTGTTCAATTTACATTTAATACATTTGTCTTTTGAACTTTTTATATATTGTTGTTCAATGATTATATTACATTAGAGTGGTTCCCAAACTTTTTAGAGTGGCGTATCCCCTGAGACGCACTTCTGCGTACCCCCACTCGTCCACTTAGACTGCTGTCACATTTCCATTAAGGGATAATATTTGCCTTTTAAATTAATTTTTCAGGTGCATTTTTTACCTTTATAAAGGCAAAGTTTTTCTAACCCTATTAAATGTATGAGTCATGTTTTGTCAAATTCTGAATTAATTATTAATATAATAAAGCAATAAATGAAAGAAAATCATTAATTTCTATCAAATGAAATGATCAAAAGCCATCTTTGCACTGCAGTGGCACAAGCTGCATCTAGATGTATTTACACACTGTGTTATGCTGCTCAGTGGCATTAATGCAATTACAATGGCATACATAATGTTATGAGTTATGTTAAAAATGTTGAATAGAGACACTGCCCGGAAAAATGGTTTTAAATAAGCAAATACTTAAGTAGATAATACTTTTCACACATTAATTAGTACCTCTGAGTATTGTACCTCAATGCAAGAGTCCAGCACTCTGTAAAGTCTCCTCCAGCACACCCCAAAGACTTTCAGTGAATTTAAGGTCTGGACTCAGAGGTGCCGATTCATGTGTGGAAATGATTCTTCATGCTCCCTCCCAACCATTATTTTACAATTTGAGCATAATGAAATTATATATATGGCCATAATGTGTCTACATGCTTGGTTAAGAAATGAAAAGCTACACACTCCAATTAATTAGGGTTGGATAACTGTTATAACGTATATAACTGTTGCCAAACGTATGACATGCTAGAAACATAATAATCACTGCAATAATAATCCAATCATTGACTCTATTTAAATCCAAACAGCTACTTTTTTTTCTTTGGTAGTGGCTTTGGTAGTGGTAGTGGCTAATAGCAACTAGATTATATTTACATATAGGTACCTTACGAATACCTTAGTGTTGTTGTACATCAAACGATATGCCATAATAAAATAGTGTAAATTATTACATGTATTAAAATTATTAAATGGATGCATGCACCTACCCCTAACCCTAAACACTTTATTATCAAACACACGTTAGACACTATATTTCCACTTTTCGAATATTTTCTTCAAAAGGGAGTACAGCGAGGATTCGAACTCGGTCGATCTGCGTCAAAACATCATACCACATGGTTTACCCCTACACTATTGCTACTGCTGACAACACAGCATCTTCCGTAATTTTGTCTGGCCCAATCAGACGTCAGTGGGCGGAGTTAGTGTAAAATAGGCTCAGTGTATAAAATGATAGTAAAAACAAAGTGATACTTTTATATATTAAACTAAAACCGCCAGTAGGTGGCAGAAAGTAACTGTCTTAATGAGTGACTCATTGAGTTGTTCATTTATTCAGTAACGGAGCAAGTGGCTGTATTTATATGGGTCATTGAATGATCAACTCTCCCAATTCGTTCAAAACCGCATATTCGTTCACTAACGAAACACCGCTGTGTGTTGGAGACACACAACATTTCTGCTGTGGCTTTCATTAGAACTATTATTTCATGGCAAAATAGAGCAAATTTGATTGGATGTCATGCATTTGACCTAACATTTTCCTAGATGCAGCATTTTTCCTGTTAGAAATACATGCACGGTTTTAATGTTATTTTAAGGTGGGGTAGAATTAACTGAACGGCACATACCCACTCTGTTACCTCACGTACCCCTAGGGCTAAGCGTACCCCTGTTTGGGAACCACTGCACTAGTATATGTCTTGTGCGAAAATAATAAAACATAATTGCATCATTTACTTGGCAAAAATGTCATCAGAACGATGCAGGATAAAAAAGATAAATGTCACTACAGCAACGTTTCCCATATAAGACTATACATGGCTCTTTCAAACAGGATACTGTGGGTCAAAATGCAGAAGAACAGCTAAATAATTAATTATTAATATCCATTCAATCTTGTATCTTGGCCAGCAACAGTACTGAAATATATGTTTAAATATACACTTGGAATACACAAATGTTACAAGACCTGTTTGTCAATATTTCCCATCAAAGCCAAGAGAAATAGGTTCATTGGGACATATCAACATTTCTGGACTCGCAATCATTTTGCCCAGTACTGGAAGGGTGCTTCAAATCCCTTTGAAAAACGAAGCACAACCAGCTGTTCATCTCCGGGTGCACATTATGTAGCATTTAGGACAGAGCCACCTGAGGCTGTGTTAAAACGGGTCATGTGACTCGCTTCTCAAAGGGTTTCACAGAAGCGTGTGGAAAGCAAAGAACACAAAGAGCCTGCCAAGCGAATAGAAAAAAATACAGTGAATTGGTAGCTTTAACTGGATGAAATACGACAACCTTCAAAGATAAAGTGACTGTCTGCCTGTCCTGGCTTACGTACGTGTGTGTATGTGTGTGTGTGTGTGTGTGATTAATTCAAAATGCTTTTCTTTTCACTGTGGTTCTCAACTGGTTGGCTATGACCCATCATAGCTTATCAAGGCCAAGCACAACAGAAGCAAACAAGGAAGCTAGCAGCAGACCAACTGCAAAAAATAGTATATAAAGACATTTGGAGACAATTTTAAGCAAAAAGGTTGAACACCCATAAATACATTGAGTTTTAATGAGATATAATTGCTTATAATATAATTTCATTACAGTTTTCGACCACAAGTTTTCGACGCACTGCCCTGACACTTATTGAGTACCTTCAAGGCATGGTGCTGAAGACACATACTGAGTTTCGTAACAATATGCCAATGCGTTCGTAAATATAGCAATATGCAAAACCATTGCAGTTGCAGCTTTTTTTGTCATTTTGTAATTAAAATGACGGCCATGTTTTTCAAGGACTTTGATAGCAACTGAGACAAAGATACTGCATGTAAATTTTGAAGTCGATCAGACTAACGATACTGTAGTTAGAGCCAATTTCATGTTTTGTTCAATTATAGCGCAACCAAGTGGCGCAATCCCACCCCTTTTTTGTGTGTCCTCAGAGTGTCCCCATACATAAGCGTGTCAAATTTGGTGAAAATATCTCATTACGTTTAGGAGTTATAGATATTTGTATTTATGACTTTGATTGCATTTTTTGCCCTTACTATCAAAATTTTGCAATTTGGTCATTAGAATATAGTCAACCCGCTATGATTTCGATTTTCCTACAGTGGTTTCGTCTCGATCGGACTAATGGTTGCGAAGATATTCGCGATGACTTGCAAAATTGTTTAAACGCTAAATCACAAAGTTGCACTAACCATAAGGTGAAACCTAGCACGTTTGGTATCGTTCAAATCAGAAGGATTCAGGAATCTAAGGAGATGACTTCCGTGAAAAAAAGTCAACCAAATCCAAAGTTATAAGTATGTGAATATTTGATTTTACGACTAGGTGGCACTGGTTCGAAAATTCTCAGGTTCCTTCAGGGCATCGTGCCGTTGACCCATACCAAGTTTCGTAATTATACGCTAATGCGTCTATAAAATACAGCATTACAACAAAATTCAAAATGGCCGACACCCAAAATGGCCAATATGGGATAAAGCGTTGCGGAGATATAGCCTCGCATGCAATTTGGCCTAGGGTGCAATCGAATCATCTTGAGCCAAGGAATCTTAGGAAAATATAATTTAGTTTGTAGTCCTTATGGTTCAAGTTATTAGCATAAATGTAAGTGAAATTTTGGACTGTTGGTGGTGCTAGAGGGATCGAGTTAGAGACTCCAAATTTGCTGTGGTGGGTGTGGTGGTGAATGTTTGGACTGTCCTCTATCAGTGTGCCAAATTTCACAACTTTTTACCATACGGTTCTATAGGCTGCCATAGACTCCCATGGTGGAAGAAGAAGAAGAAGAAGAAGAAAACTAATGGATACAATAGGTGCCATGGCACCATTTGGTGCTTGGCCATAATAATTCATAATAATATGTAATCAGAATTTAGCTCCAAATCTAAACAAAAACATTCCTACCTGAAGTAGATCTAACTTTGGTTAGATTTTTCAGGTGTGTTTGATTAGAGTTGGAGCTAAACTCTTTGCCCACCCCTGCTGTTAAAGGAAAGGTTGTGCGGAAAATCTTAAAGCCCTTATATGGAGATGGTTTGGGTGTGTTTTATGCAAATTACTAACCTTGGGTTTGCAGTAACTCATTTAGAATAGCCTACTGCAAATTCATTAACAATAGAATATGGTTAATAACAAATTCTTGTGTGTGTGTGTAATGGATGTAGGCCAGTAAGAGCTGTGCGTGTAAACCTCACTCCCCTGGCCTCAAGAGGCGCATTAGCGACTGAAGCGACTGTGGTCTTTAGCGTCCTTTTTAGTGCACCACCTCTTACGCCGGAGACCCCGGACTGTTTACATACTGTATGCATCTGTTGTGAATTTGGAGGAATTGTCCTGTGTGTAAAATGTTTGTACTTTCTGCTAAATTATTAGTGAATCAGACTCAGTGTTTGTTGTCCACTGTAAAATCTAGGTCCTGAAGGAAAAACTAGTTGAGAACCACTGGTATAGTCTGGGTACACATTGATATAATTCCCTCTCTTCCAAATTCTGGTGAACTTTCTTCTAACACTTACTTTGTGCAAGTTAAACATAGGTCTGTGCCCCATGCACATTGACTTTTAAAAGATTACTATGGCTAAATCTGCCAAAACCATCAGGCCTATGCTCTTTAATTGGGATTAAGATAATCAGCATGGTTGTCTATTTCAAGCTGTTAAGGCTCTGCTGACTATTTCTGTCAGGTTTAAAGCCTGACAGAATATACAAGCACACAGAGAGGGAGGAAGGCGGCCGTTTTTTAATTAAATGAATGATGCAAATATTTCAGCCATTGCTGTTCTATTTAAGTAAAATAAGAGATTGTGTGCTGGCAAGTGTGCCTTACTGCCTTTCACAGCACAGGAGGTTCAGTACTAAAACTTGCTAGATGTTAGTGCAGTGAATCTAAAGGCCAGACACAAGAGCAGTGTGGTTGCGCAGAATGCAGAAACATGCATGATTAGTGAAGTTTTCATGAGCAATATACCTTTGAGGAAAAGAGCCGCAGGAGCTTTTGTCCACACAGGAAACAAAAAAAAAAAATTAGAAATTGAAAAGAAGAAAACAAATACAAACAAACCAACAACATAAAGTAGACATACAATATAATATAACAAATGACTCTGAAATATACATAGACACAGAGGAAGGAAGGGGTGCAAGGCAACATATCTTAACAGGTTCACTGCATGTCGTAAAATACGGATTAAAAAGGCTCGTTCCTAAGGAGAACACATCTGCACAGTGCAAGGATTCATTTAAAATACTATCAAAGATACACTTAAATACAGTACTATTTGACATGCCTTTTAACATCCAATCAGAATTCACAGCTTGGAAACAGACATTTCTTATATACTTAAAATACAAATCAGGTCATATGATTTCACATAAGAGCACGTGTGTAGCAAACAATCATTACCAAACAACAAAAGAAGAACATAATCATCTGAGGAGGAGACTTGTACTCTTCCACTCTGCGTAGATCTAAACACTTCTTCAGCTAAACTTGTCATTTTATTTGATGCATTTTTCTTCAGAGTGTGCCTTTGACTTGTTACCAAACTGTCGACTGTGGTTTGAAAATCTGCCTAACATTTTAATCAACTAAGACATTTCTGGCACCCCTTTAATCATCTGAAAGTGGAACGACCCCATTTACTGAGATCAGCCCTCTCGAGCTACAGATATGAGCACCATGCTGAGATGAAAATCTAAGGCTGCGCTTCAAACCTGCTGCCGAAAGGATTCGGATTAAGGACATCACTGCTCAGTGACACTGTTTAACAGGAGTGGTCCACTCTGGCAAAGGAAGTTTCTAGCATGCACACTATAGCTATGTTCCAAAACCTAGTGAGCTGTCTCACTGTGCACTGCCTACATGGCATGTTGGAACATTATTAGTGACTGATTTGAAATGCTCTTCATGGACAGAAACTAACGCTCACTTAGGTGCATCACAATTAGCTTTCTTCACACAAAGCACACAAGATCTAGACATCAAAGTTGATTCCTACAGAGTTAACAATAAAGCCTTAACATGTTGCTAAGCTAACAACATGAAACTGTAATAAGCAAGATAACATATATAGATTACAGTACATACATAGCATGCATAAACACTTTTACCAGTCAACCAGTCAATTGATTCTCAGCAAACTGCAGAATATAGTCTTCCAGTCAAAGGTCTGGACACAAATACTTACATTTTTCCATTTTTGACAATTGAGTCATCAAGAATATAGCCGTCCACTGTCGGGCCAAACCGTTCTAGTTTTTAACCGTTTCATTCCACGCCGATCCGATCCAGCCGGTTAGTTTATATAACGCACCTTGCATACTAGGCCTATTTAATAATTTAGTAACACTTTATAATAAGTATATAGTAATAAAGTATTTACAAATAATTTGCAAACTATTAGTTTACAGTTAATAACCCGTCCGGTCAAATATTGCACTGCAAACATCAATAACAGCTTTAAGTTGTCAATGTTGGCAAATGGTATAAGTGGGATAATCCACAGCTAGCTGTGGTTTTTTGCCTCCACGTCATGCATTAAAATCCTTTAATGCACAGCTAGCCATGGATTACCCCTTACATAAACTGTAGTTAATACATTAATAGATTATATATAAATAGTGAGTTCTTCATTCATTGTCACTGTAGTGTTATTGGTTAATTAGCTCATATGTAAATAGTTAGATAATGCTTTGTTAACAACTTGTTATCCGTAAATAGTTCTCACTAGATTAGGTCACGGAAAAGTGGAAAATATAATGAATTAAGTGCTTTAAACCAACATTAATTGTACATTAATTGCATTAGTATTAAGAGTTCATTAAAATGTTTATAAATACATTAAGTCTATCCCCAAAACTAAACATAACCACTTAAAAAATTAAATAACATGATGCTGTCCATATGAAATACAAGCAAAAACTAATTAGATCAAAATACAATATACAGTTTGTACAGTATAAAAATAATTGATATGAAAAGTCCCTATAAAACAACGTGTGAGTATGTGAGTGTGTGCTTAATGTATTTGTAAACATGTTAAGGAACACTGAATATGAAAGCAATTAATGTCCAATAAAGGTTGGTTTTAGGCACTTAATTAATACAATTATCCAGACTTAATTTAATGTGAGAACTATTTATGGTTAATATGTTGTTAACGAAGTATAAAAACATGATCTAACTCTTTTCATATGAGCTAATTAAACAATAACACTTTGTTCATTACAGTGACAATGAATGAAGAGCTCACTATTTGTATATAGTCTATTAAAAGTATTAACTACAGTTTATAAACTATTAATTAACTAATAGTTTGTTAATAGTTAATTAACTAAAGTGTTTTGTTACAGTACACTTAATATAAAGTGTTACCTTTGGGTGTAATGGGTAATACAAAGACGGTAACACTTTAGTTTAGGGTTCAATTCTCACTATTAACTAGTTGCTTATTATCATGCATATTACTAAGATATTGGCTGTTCATCAGTACTTATAAAGCACATATTAATGCCTTATTCTGCATGACCATATTCTACATCCCTTAATCCTACCCAATACCTACACTTACATGCTACAAAAGCTACCTTACTAACTACTAATAAGCAGTAAATTGTTAATAGTGAATGTGTTCCCCATACTAAAGTGTTACCACAGAGACTGTATTACAATCCACTGCATTACAAGCTTCACAGTCAAGTCCAAACTATACAGTTCTAGCAATGTCAATTATGCTTAATGTTTATAAAAGCGAAGCACAAACCGTGCTGATAATTTTGGTCCGAGACACTTTGTCATCGTGCAGTGCTGAACCAAGCTCAAGTGGAAATATAACTATAACCGCCCTTTAGCGTACTTCGAACTGCTTGGCCCGACGGTGGAAAAGTGACTTGAGTTTCCTGCCCTTTACAATCAATACTCCCAACCAACTTGAGGAATATAATGTGATTCTTTTTAAACAGTGCTGAAGTAATTCACATGCCTACTGGATACTTTCTGGCTGCTTTTTGGCAGGATTATTTCACTATAAAACTCATTTCAAGCATTTAAGTACTGGTCCATTTATAAACATATACACTACCATAACCTCGCCTTGTGCTTCTTAGGATTTCTTATCCAGAACAATACAAGTGGTGCTGTCTTAGAATTTCACCAAAGCAAGGTATCATCTTCACATTAGAGCACACTAAGCCTAGAAATGCTGTCTTGTGTAACTTGTGGAAGTTTGCTATTATTAGGAGTACTTTAGAGTACTTAAACTAAAAATAACAATAGCAGTTCTCAAATCTTAGAATTCAAAAAATACTTACAACACTGGTAGTAAATACACTTTATAATATTTCTTTGCTGTAGGTGGTAATGTGAATTGCTTTAGGAATTGTACTCACAGGATTTTTCTTCTTCTTGTCTTTTTTTGCGCTGGGCTTGCGGTTGCTCACAAAGTAGTGGAGCGTTCCGTACTCAATTAGAGCGGCGAAAACAAAGATGAAGCACACAGATACGAAGAGGTCCATAGCTGTGACGTACGACACTTTGGGTAAGGACTTCCGAGCAATGGTACTCAAAGTGGTCATGGTAAGCACAGTTGTGATTCCTGGGGAACAAAGTAAATAACACTGAAATAAGAGCATGGACATGTCAACATCTGTTGCATATGGATTACTGAAGTTACATCTATGATATTTATCTTTGACATGGCTAGTCCACGCTTGTAGTTTGGCTTTCAATTCCAACTGGACAATTCAACCACTCATTTAAGAGACAACGTAAAACAAATTATTACAAATTATGTTTTTCTGAAAACAAGAGAAGGTGAATGTATACATACTGCATATTTACTATTTGATTAATTAATTATTAAATTAAATAAAAATAATTTTGAATGTTCATGAGTGTGAATTTTTATTCTTCATATAGCTCCTTTTTTGAAGAGATTTTGGAGTATATAAGAGCATTATGGGGAATTAAGTGTTATGTATTATTAACTACACTTACAGAAGATATAGGATATTCAGAAAGTATTCAGACCCCTTCATTTTTTCCCACATTGTATGTTGCAGCCCTTAAGGGGAAAATGCTTTATTAATTCTACACAATCTACACTACAGTGTGCAAATGACTGACTTCTACTCACTTCAGGATGAGAAAACAAGATGTAGAGGGGTTTTAGAAAGCAGCCTACTTCAAACATGAATCTTTACTTGTAAATATGAAGATGACTGGTGATTTTAAATTGTAGTTTTGAAACCATTGAATTCATCTGAGCAGTTTAATTAAACATGCTAGAAAACCTTGCTCATTCTAGGACGTGCTTTTATAGCACAATCGGAGCAAAACAAAAAAGACATACAGTGCCTGCAAATCTCCAAGCCTTTTAAAGGATGACAAGCAATAGCAAGCTCATCTGAAGCTGACTCCAATGGCTCAAAAGGAGGATTTGTAAAAGCCTCCAACACCACAGATATATCCCAAAACAGAATGCTTACCAGGCAGAAAATTCTCAACTGTCTTGCTCCACGCATAAAACAAGATATCATGGAATGTCTTCCCAAACACAGACTAGTAATGGACACATGCTCAGCAGCAATAGCCGCCACTTAAGTGCACCTGCAGAAAAGCGATATTGTACAAAAGCCAGCATTGAACCTACAGGCCAGTGAACCTGATCTAGGCCCAGTGGTGCTGGAGGAGTCAGAGAAAACCAAGGGGACTCTGCGTTTGAGACTCTGAATGTCTGCCAAATCAGGCCCACAACCTGAGAATGAAGCAAAAAGTCTTTTGCTGCCTAACACAGTTTTCTGAGTGTTTAAACTCAAGCCCATCCTTAGAAAATAATTGAGAACTAAGTCCTGATGCCGAACCATTATCAGCAAATTATCAAAATCATTTAGAACTGTAGAATTTAGAAAAGTGTTGTCGAGTGAAGTCAGCAACGATGATTTTGGTATGCTATGCAAGTTATTCTTTGTGTCTGTAAATAAAGCAAATTAAATTCCTCTCGTCTGCTCTGACTTCTACTTCCCACATCTCCAATCTTGCTAAACACACACAACCTGGGGCCTCAACGGGACAAGAGCCGTGTCCATACATTTTGTAACCATCTGAGGAGCCAAGGCCAGGCCAAAAAAAGAACCTGAAACTGGTAAGCCCTAAAAGCAGAACATAGAAACTTCATCCTTCAGAATGATTCTGACAAACCAATCCATTCTGAAACTGAACACCCTGAGTGTGGAATTCAGAGGACGCAAATCCAGAATAGGATGCAGACCTTCTATCTTTTTTGTAACCAGAAAATACTGGCTGCAAAAGTTCGTTTCCCTGAGGAGGAGACACTTCCTCTATGGCTCTTTTTTTTCTTTTTCTTTTTTTATACAAAATTTTTTTGTCAAGTCACCTTTATTTATATAGCTCTTTATACAATACAGTTTTTTTCAAAGCAGCTTTACAGTGATAAACAGGAAACAATGATTCAAATTAGTTCAATTCTGCTATAAAGCAGCTCTAAAAAGACAATAGTAAACAGTCATTATTCAGCTGAAATCAGTTCATTGTTTATTCAGTTTGGTTCAATAACTGTGTAAAGATCATCAATTATGGGATGAGTTTAATTCCTCTATAAAGCGAGAAACAGTTATGTCATCATCAACTCATCAAGTTCAGTTCTCAACCCAATAGTGTCAGTGCATTCAAGTCAATAATACTGCACAATATTAAGTTTCCCCAACTAAGCAAGCCAAAAGGCCACGCCACCAAATCATTTGAGAGAGGTGACAGAGAAGTGTCAACCTGTGGAGTCATCATGTCAGGGGGAAATAACTTCCTGGGACAAGGTCAGACAGAGAGAGCGGTCTGCATCTCTGACCAGGACTGACCATCAGCTGGCCCGGACCTCAGGTTAACATGTTGGCGGGGATGTGTACACGCTGACACACGAGTCCAGGGGGCCTAATCTCTCTGAAAGATCGCATAAGCTCCAGCATCTCTCTTCTGCTTCTCCACGGGTCGCTGCAGAGAACTGGAGTAGAAATTACATGAAGGACGTGCAGGCTCTCAAGCTCTGCGTGGGATAAGATACAGAAAAGTTGCTGACTGCTGCTTCGCAGTCTGGAACTTATTGACGACAGCAGAAACAGTCTCGCCAAAAAGCAATGCAAGCCTCTGATCTCTGACATAAATCCTCACATACAAACTTAACCAGAGCTTAAATCTTTATCGGGAGAGAGTGAGAGTAAAAGAGAGAACTCAACTCGACGGCTGTCCATAGCTACGGTGGTTAGCCGATCTCCCTTCTTTCCATGAAAAGAAAGAGAAATGAGAATGAAGAATTACTGTCATCCTAAAACGTTAGTAGTGCGGAAAATTAAACAAGCTGCAAAATGTTGAATGAACATTTTAAAAAACCCAAGCATTTAACACACTTTTACATGTCCTTACTCGAGATCTTCCGAAACAGCATTGTGCTAACTCTGAGATTACCAAGAAGAATAATCCATTTGAAGTGGATCGCTAAACACAATGAATCCTTATACAACAACTAACACAAGCAGGTCTTCCTGAAGAAGAGATCAGCGCTGACATTTTTTGCACATGGTATTAGTTTACATAATTTTTTTTGCATGTAAACCTAGTACTATAAATCATACTGCGACTAACATAGATTGTAAATTGTTTGAATATACACATTGAGGTTTTTTAGCAAACTTTATGCGATCAGAAATATTGTTTCAATGTGCTGATCTGGATTTACTGTGCATAATTATTCTGCTGTGTAATAAATAGGCTAACAATAGAGTATAAGTATCAAGGTAGGTAAAAATAAGGCGAGGAGCATTGAGGATCTTTTCCAAAGGTATAAACTAGATCCATGAAGTATAGGAGCAATGGAGCGCAGGAGTACAGGTAACCAAACCATAAATCAACAACAAGAATGGACAACAAACAACTCAAAATAAGAGCTATATATACACAAAATGAGGTGAAACAATGAGTAGGTAAGGGTAATCAATGAACAAATGAGTATCACAGCAACAAATATAAGATGAGATGGTGGTTTCAAGTCTTTTGCTGTGATCTGTTTTATTCGTTTTTATCTTTGTTTGTGCAGCAAGTTATCTCTCTTTGCATTTACCGTATGAGCACTATTTCCTTTGCATCCAGCTGGCAATCAGGCGGACAAAAGTAAGATGTTCCCCCATTAATCTCAGCAAGCAATAGCCGTCATTTCACCATCTCGGTTAACTAGACCCACTTCTAGCCAAAATAACCTTGAATTTGGTTACATGTGGTTTTTGCCAAAGATGTATGATATTCCATCATGTAAGCAAAGTCAACAGTGATTACAAGGTGTTTGGTTTCATTTCATTTCATGTTCATGTTCTTGATGACTAGTCTATTCTTGGGCTACGGTTAGACGTCTATTACATTTTCACTGACAGCCCAAATTTTGTTTTAGCCTAGATGTCAGGGCTGTGCTTGGACGGCTATTAGACGTCTTTTAAACACAAAATTGCATGCTGGGATTGCATGCACATCTGCGGATATGTGTGGCCTTCCGGATTGTTTTCATCACCGACGGAAATGCATCAGTAGAAGAGGCAAGCGAGGAGGTGTGTTGTTAAAGAGAAGAGCGTGTTGGGTCTTCACTAGTCTGGCTGGGCATTTGGTCTCAGAGGTGGATTTCTATGAGCTTCTTTGGCGCCTCTTTCAACGTGTCATCGCAATGTAAGGTACTCTTACTAGTTTTCATTGTTCCGGCCCCTTGGAAAGTGGCATCTGTTCAGAAAGTAATGCGACTGCATTTTAAAAAGAGGGGGGTCAACCCTGATAATCTTCGTCCTCTGGAGCATGTGCTGTTTTTATCCATGCAAAATGAGGTTTCGACTTGCGCTAGCATGAAGATATAAATATAAGGTCCATCCCTAATAAGATCTAGATTTTCTTTTTATAACTGAGACAGGACTTAATGTATGTGATTTAAAGGATTAGTTCACTTCAAAATGAAAATTTCCTGATATTTTACTCACCCCCATCTCATCCAAGATGTTCATGTCTTTCTTTCTTCAGTCGAAAAGAAAATACGTTTTTTGAGGAAAACATTCCAGGATTTTTCTCCACATCATAGACTTCCATGGCAACCAAAATGTTGAAGGTCCAAATCAATGCAGTTTCTGCGCGATCCCAGACGAGGAATAGGGTCTTATCTAGGCAAACGATCGGTCATTTAAATTTTGTTTTAAAAATAAATATACTTTTTAACCTAAATTGCTCATCTTTAACCTAAATTGCTCATCTTTTGAAAATGACCGATGGTTTCGCTAGATAAGACCCTAATCCTCGTCTGGGATTGCGCAGAGCCTCTGAAGCCCTTCGAAGCGCTTTGAAACTGCATTGATTTGGACCTTCAACATTTTGGTTGCCATTGAAGTCAATGGTGTGGAGAAAAATCCTGGATTGTTTTCTTCAAAAAACGTAATTTCTTTTCGACTGAAGAAAGAAAGACATGAACATCTTGGATGAGATGGGGGTGAGTAAAATATCAGGACATTTTCATTTTTAAGTGAACTAATCCTTTAAGTGCACCTGGGGCAGGATTTTATCAGTTGATAAATTTGTTAGTTTTGAGGTGCAAGCATTTACAGTAGACTTGACTAAGGCTGGCCACACACTTGAAGATTATAAGCCTGATTTGCACCCTCAAGCGATCGGTGGGCATGGCCCGATTCAAGACTTGTCGCAAACAATTGATGATTATTTTACTGCTCCTGATCGCGTCGGAGTCCGAGTGCCTCTGACGTGATACCCGCGATAACCAATGAGAGCGAGCAAGCTTCACCAACCGGATGTTGTGTGCTTCTATAGCTGAAACTTGGCAGCCACAAACATGCCACGAATGTGGAGTATTGAGAAAGAAGATCACCCATATTCTTTTTTTCTCCTTTATTTTTTTCCCATAAAACAAGACTCAGGCTAGGAGAACCAGTTGGCGACGTTGATCGTCCTCCATTCGTTTTACTTGTCAAGTCATGTTTGATCTTGCGAGTCTCCGTGAGATCTCCTCTCACTGGAAATGGAGGATTATAATGCTAAAACTCAGTTGAAACTGTCTATGGTCTGCCACAGTTTTAAAATCGGTTACGTTTTGAAAATCGTCTAGTGTGTCCCAGGCCTAAGTTGGTCATTTGTGCACTCATATACAGACCTAACAAGGATTGTATTTTGGAATTTTTTTCGAATTTTTATCTTCTGTGATTCCTTGTTGTGATAGCCTTTTAATATTAGGAGTTATTAATATTCATATCTGTTGTCCTGATGAGCCTTTGGTGCAAGGTTTTTTTAATCTTTGGAGGATTCTTTCAACCTAACTCAATCTTGGGGAGACACTGGATCTGGTATTGTCTTCGGGTGTCCTGGTGTGTAAATTGGCTATAGAAAATATTGGGCTCTCAGATCTTTAGATCTAAACACAGCACAAAAACTGCCAAATGATTTGTTCTTGTCGTTAGGTTCAGTTTTGACCTGTGGGGTTAAGGATCTATCCTTGCCCTCATTTTGTTTTCTTTATATATGCTCCCTCTGGGTTAATGTTTTTTAATAAACACAGAGTACCGTTTCATTGTTATGCTGATGATAATCAAATCTATGTGCCATTTAAGCACAACCATGGTTTTAAATTCTTTAACCTCTTAGTCAATATTAAAGCATGGATGTCCCTAAACCTCTTAAATCTCAATGAGACTAAGACTGAGGCAATTGCGTTTGGGCCTCCAGCTGTCTCTGGCAGCATTAATCAAGTGTTGGGTAGCTTGACCTCTTATATTAAGCCCTCTGTTAAAAATGTGTGTGTTGTTTTTGATTCTGCTTTGAAATTTGTTAAGCATATAAATGCAGTGATTAAATCTAATTTCGTTCCATTAAGAATCCTAGCCAAGGTTAAGAGTTTTTAAAAAAAATCTTTTTCAGAGTTCAAGAGAGTAATACATGCCTTTATTTCATCATGGCTAGACTACTTTAATTCAATTTATTAACCAATCCTATATGAATCATTTGCAAACAATCCAAAATGCAGCTGCTAGACTTTTGACTGGTACTTGCAAAGGTGAACATATTACCCCTGTCTTACTCTCTGGCTGCCAGTGTTTTAGAACAGAAGTTAATCAGCTAAATTAATTATTTAAGAGATTAAGAGATCTGAAGCTTTTTAACGTTATTTTCCTCTAAACCACTACAAGGCACAAAAACTTGCCGTAGCACTTTCCAGAACATCCGCTTTTCAAGATTCACATGGACATTTGTCTGAACCTTGACGCAATTTTGGGCAGCAACACAAAGTTGATTCTGTGCTAATTTCGATGTAATATTTTTTTTTTTTTTTTTTAAGTAGCATATGAGAATAGCTAAAATGATTGAATATATTTTGAGACAAAGGTCTTAATGATTTTCAGTTTTGTTCAAGCTAATAACGGAAGAATATGTAAAAAAAAAAAAATATTGGTATTTGAGGTAAAAGGCACAATAATTAACATGATAATAAACAGCTGGCTGACTTTAACATTGGTCTACATGGTTAGATTCAGATGGTAAATATCATGTATTAAGTTGGGTGTCCACCTTAGAGATAATCACCATTTATAATGACACAATCATATTTAAAAAATATGATATTAAATATGATATACATGTGGAATTGGCCATTCAGTGAAGTACAGTTGTGGTCAGAATGATTGGCACCCCTGGTAAATATGATCCAAGATGGCTGTAAAAAATAAATCTGCATTGTTTATCGTTTTGTTCTTTCATTAAAAAAATTTGCCAAAATCTAGTAAAGTTAAATAATTGAAAGTGGGGGGAAAAAATCACATTATGAAATAAATGCTTTTCTCCAAAACAATCCTTTAATGCATAATGCCTGATGAGTTTGGAGAACACCTGACAAGAGATCAGAAACCATTCCTCCATACAGAATCTCTCCAGATCCTTCAGATTCCCAGCTCTTCTCTTAAGTTCATCACTCATTTTCTTTAGGGTTCATGTCAGGGAACTGGGACGTCCATGGCAGAAGCTTCATTTTGTGCTCAGTGACACATTTTTTTGTGTTGATTTTGATGTTTGTTTTGGATCGTTGTCCTGATGAAAGATCCAAGATTTCTAGCAGAGGTTTTGATTTTTTATCTGTTGGTATTTGCTAGAATCCATGATACCATGTGTCTGAACAAGATGTCCAGGACCTCCAGCAAAAAAATAGGCTCCCAACATTAAAGATCCAGCGATATATTTAACCGTGGACATAGGGGACTTTTTATCCCTGTTTGCACCAAACCCATCTGGTGGATTTGCTGCCAAAAAGCTCTTTATAGTTTCATCTGACCACAGAACCAGATCCCGTCTGAAGATCCAGTCGTGTCTGACAACTGAATATGCTGAAGTTTGTTTTTGGATGAACGAGGAGGATTTTTCCTGAAACCCTCCCAAAACAACATGTGGTGATGTAGGTGTTGTTTGATCATTTGTTTTTAGACTCAAGACTCAACTAATCTCTGTGATTCTCCATCTGTAATCCTTGGAGATTCTTTGGCCGCGCAAACTCTCCTCCTCACCGTGCATTAGGACGATATGGACACACGTCCTCTTTCAGGCAGATTCGTAACATCTTTAGTTGATTGGAACTTCTTAATTATTGCCCTGATGGTGGAAATGGGAATTTTCAATGCTTTAGCTATTTTCCTACAACCACTTTCTATTTTGTGAAGCTCAACAATCTTTTGCTGCACATCAGAACTATATTCTTTGGCTTTACTCATTGTGATGAATGATTAAGGGAATTTGGCCTTTGTGTTTCCTCATATTTATACTCCTGTGGAACACGAAGTCATGGCTGGACAATTTTATGTTCCTAGTCACCCTGGCGTGCTAAATTTTTTTAAATATGAATGGGAATATACTTCAGAGAAATTTTACTCGTATAAAATCCTAGGGGTGCCAATAATTATGGCCAATAATGTGAATTTTCCCCCACTTTCAATTCTTTTACTTCAATGAAAGGTTCGATTTTTGCTCATTTTTTAAATTAAAGATCAAAAGGATAAACAATGCAGATTTTTTTTTTTACAGCCATCTTTGATTATATTTACCAGGGGTGTACAACTGTACCACTATTAGGCAAAAATTTATCAGGGCCTATTCTGAATGCAAATATTTGTTCTTTTTTTCAACTGCTTAGAAACATTTGTTTTCATTGCACCTACCTCTTACCTCCCTTGCCCAGTAGGAAATAACATTACATTTGGTTGGTTTTGTGTGTCAAAGCCAGTTGTCACCATATTCCGCTGAAATGTACACACCGACTGTGTGATGATGCATTTTTTGTAATGAGGATTTGAGGATTATGAGGATTTATTACATTTTATTTTATTTTGGTGATAACTCTCACTGTGCTGATTGCTTGTTGCATTTCTTGTCAAAGATAACTTATGCAGTATTATAGAAGAGGACACGATAAGCTAGGCTGATTTTAGGCTGAGTTTACTTTTTTCCTGACAAGGGAAGGGGGTGAGAGGGCCAAGGATCAAGAGTCACGGTTCGCTACTGCGAAAATCTAAACCTCTTAAAGCTTTTAAATGATATACAGCTCTGGAAAAAATTTAAGTCTCTTAATTTTTTCCAGAGCTGTATAGTTTGTCAAGATTACTTTAGGTTTGGACTAAGATAGTATTATTATAGAAATGCAAGTATTGATATTAAACATTTACTGTTTGTACCAGATTCTTTTCTAGTTTGTCATAGTGTGACTTTTGGTGAATTGTAATGAATCCAATGAAGGTCATTTTGAACCTCTCCAGAAATCGAACATAATACAAGGGTTAAATTGAAGTATCTCTACTCTTTTGTATATAATTGTCCTTAGATGCATTGAAATGGATAGTGATGTGTGTGTGTGGTGTTTTATTGTGTTTGTGTAAAACACTTTGGTTATATTGTGTTGTTTTTAAATGTGCTATAGAAATGAATGCTGATTGAACAAATGAACAGGAACTAAACACACAAAGAAACTAAACTAAGCAGACTAAACGTGACAATAATGATGGTTATTGTGAAGCATGCTGTATATCATCCTAAATGCATGATGCTAAGTATCAGCTACATAACCATATGCATACAAGGGATTTAGATATATTGTCGAGGAGGTGTGTTGTTAAAGAGAAGAGCGTGTTGGGTCTTCACTAGTCTGGCTGGGCATTTGGTCTCAGAGGTGGATTTCTATGAGCTTCTTTGGCGCCTCTTTCAACGTGTCATCGCAATGTAAGGTACTCTTACTAGTTTTCATTGTTCCGGCCCCTTGGAAAGTGGCATCTGTTCACAAAGTAATGCGTCCTGTATGTCCTGTTTTAATTTACATATTTACAATTTTTTTATCTAATGGAGAAACTCATTAGTTTCTGAGATTAATTTTGCAATATCCAATCCAGTGACTTTGGTAACTGTGATACTTGGTCGAATGACACACAGGACCTTAAACTCTTCTCAGAGCCTTTAAATCCTCCAATTTTGGTCCTGTACAGATATTTGAGCAGTGATCTGAATTACAATTATGTTGATTAGTATGCTGCCAAAAGTGGCAATCGGAAATGATCAACACATATTAAATGTATTGTTTAAAACCTAATTCTTGTGTCAACACAGCAGACAATTTAGAATTCTTATGGTGATGATACACACGGCAACTTTTTGAGCAATGTTGCTGGGCAATGTTACTGTCAACGGGCAAGCAGATGAGACACAGGTGCCACAACCGATCTAAAGTATCCAGAAATGCGTTGCCCATTCTCAATTGGAAAGTGCCCAAGCAACATCGCTCGGCAACATTGCTCAAAAAGTTCCCCCGTGTATCATCAGCTTTACAGGTCAGAAGTCACTGCAGGAAAAATCAACTTCTGAATAAGAAAAGAAAAACATAAAATAAGTATCCTGACCTGCCACTTTAAAGAACAAGGGCATTCCAACAACAATTACAAGAGAACAGAAACAGGAAATTTGCTTTTTAGTAAAATATGTACATGCATTTAAATGCTAATGCAGCACACTCATGTTGCACTGCATAATATCATCAATATACATTATATTTATACAGTTTTAAAAATTGTTAAAAATGTGAATGTCAGAAACCATACAATAGTTTTAGAAAGGACTCTGCTGCATGCTATTATATTGTGATTATAACACTGCAGAAATCTTACTTCATCAGTTTTACTGTACAGTAAAGTATATCTAAACAGCTTTATAACAAGACGTGTTTTCAGTGTTTTTGTTGAATTAAGTCAAATTTTCTTATAACATTTGGCAACTTGTTTTTGTCCCCTTCTTGTTTTAAGTTTAAATTTAAGTACATTTAGTGGTGTTTATAGGTAGGACAAGATGAAACATTTTGCCATTATTATTGTTTTGTTATCTTACATCATTTTTATTCTCGAGTAAATTTGCCTTAAGTATGTTTAGATTTATTGTATGAAAAAGACAGAAATACTGATAAAATACTAATAAAACACAACACAAAGTTGTTTATCATGCAGAATGTAAACAGAAGGTTTTACCCAATGAGGTTCTGGCTGGCACTGCATCCTTGTTGATCCAGAATGAAACCCATGACAGGACAACGATCAAGGTACAGGGGATATACGTCTGGATGGTGAAATAACCCATTCTTCTGCTCAAGTCAAAGAAGACTGTCAAAACCACATAATCTCCTGGGGACAAAACAAAATTTCATATTATGAACAAATGCATACACATTCTCACTCCTAAATATAAAAATTTTCATTAAAGGGGTGGGGGGTGGGGGTCTAATGCTATTCCATGCATTCTGACTTATTTACACTGTTGAAGAGTTGATTCTCATGCTAAACATGGCCAAAATTTCAAAAAACTAGTTGGACGTATGACGGAGTATTTCTGTGCCAAATACACTCCTTCAAGATTTTAAGTTTTTTTTTAGTATGGCCCTGTATGATGTCATAAAGGGCGGAATTCCTTGTATGGGCACTTTTCCCAGATTAACGTGTGCGCGCACACACACAACAACCAGAGCGAGAGCGAGAGCGCGCCCATCAACGAGCATCATTCGGTTACAGAAGCCGTCGGCAGCGCTGTCATTTTGTTTTTAGACCATGAAATCAACAATGTCACTAAAGAAGTGTGTTTCTGGTTGTGAGGGAAAGATGACCTTTTTCAGCTTCCCAAATAACCCAGCTTTAAGGAAACAGTGGATGCAGTTTGTTTTTCCAGAGCAGCAACGGAGTTCTAAAAGTGTGTTTGTTTGTTCCCGGCCATGAGTCGAAACCACATCAAATGTCTGTGTTTTGTTGGCAATCGGCGAGTTAGTGCATATAATGTCAACAACACGAACGTATAGTGAATGGAAAGTTATCCAGGGATAATGCCATGATGTATTGAGTGTGTGTGTGTGTGTGTGCTCCGGCCACTGCATGAAGGATGCAATGCTACTCTATAGGTACTCATGATTAACACGAGATTAGCAGAAAGTGTGTGTGTTATGTACCCTTTAAAATCTTCCTTTAAAACTTTCTTTAATCACCACCATCTGTCTATAGATTACAGCCAAGCACAATCTGGGCATTCTATTAATCAACTTTTTAAAGTCAAGTCACCTTTATTTCTATGGCGCTTAATACAATACATATTGTTTCAAAACAGCTTTACAGTAATTGAACAATTCTAAACAACAGTACTGATCTCCTGTTCACAAGAAACAGTCAAGTATGCCTAAATGTTTGATTGGTAGAGGAAAAGACTGTTTTCAAATTGGACAGCAATTCCTGGCAGCAGCTTTACCACCAAGAAACATGGGGCTCTGCAGCCATCAGGAAAAGAGCTGTTTGGGCTAGAGAATCATAAACTGGACGGTAAAGGATTAGTTCACTTTAAAATGAAAATTACTCCATGATTTACTCACCCTCAAGCCATCCTAGGTGTATATGACTTTCTTATTTCTGATGAACACAATCAGAGTTATATTAATAAATATCCTGACACTTCCAAGCTTTATAATGGCAGTGACGGGGTCCATTGAGTTTGAAGCTCAAAAAAGCGCATCCATCCATCGTAAACGTACTCCATACGGCTCCGGGGGTTAATAAAGGCCTTCTGAATCGATGGGTTTTTGTAAGAAAAATATCCATATTTAAAACTTTATAAAGTAAAATATCTAGCTTCCACCAGACCGCCTTCCGTATTCAACTTACGAAGAAAGTGTAACGTCTCTCACAGTTCGCCGTCATACGTTGCGCCAGATGCACTTTTTTTTGTCTTTTCATGCAATTTGACAGACTTCTGGTTTAAACCCCGCCCACTTACGGTTTTATCCAAATACACATACAGATAGAAATAATTTGCGATTGCTGCAGATCCAGATATTGGCTCCGCTGCACACCCCTACTCCCTTGCACCAATGCGTTAGATGGCCTCTCTTTACGAATAGTGCGGTTTCAACTGAGGCTTTTGAAATTCACCCTGCATGTGTCGGGTAAGCAATTTATAACTGCATACACATTATCAAGATCACATATAAAGCACATCTTCACAGAGGCAGAAAAAGAAAATGAGGGTGATGTTGAAGTGTAATTCAAAACCTTCCAGCTACAGAAGCAAGGTTGAATGTGATAATAAAGAGTCAGCTAACCCCATCTTTGCAGAACTGATGCAATACTATGAGACTGAGAGGCCTGAGAAACATGTCCTTCCATCAGAGCTGGGGCCATTCTGGCCTGAAAGAGAAAATCTGTCCGTCACTGGAGAGTTACTCCTCAGGGGCCAAAGACTTGTGATTCCCCACTGCATGAGGCAAGAAATCCTCCACAGTATACACAAAGGACACCAAAGAATTGTCAAGTGCAGAGCTTGGGCCCATCAGTTTGTCTGGTGGCCGGGACTATCCGTGCACATCAGTCACCTTGTGGAAAACTGTAGAACCTTTTCACAGTATAGGGCAGAGCACAGAGAGGACTTGTTGACCACTCTAATGCTGGAGAGACCATGGCAACGAGTTGGCACAGACGTATACTCCTGGAAGAAGAATTTTTCACAGTCATTGCATCCCTATAGGAGGCATTCAGCTGCCACGGCACTAAAAATCAGATTTTTTTACTCACATCTGACACAGATCGGAATTTGTTGCACACTTGTAGACATAAAAATCCGCACGAGATCCGATTTTTAAGCATCCGTTCTAAGCCACTTCCAAATGTGATTTTAAATCAGATACATATCCGATATGTTAGACCTGCGGCTAAACACGTATATTGCGCACACACAGAAACATTCAGGAGCACAGAAACGGTTTCAACCCCATGAATTTTTTTAATAAAACAACTTCTGAAAGCTACATTATAGGCTAATTCTTTCAAATTCATTCAAACAAATGAAATCTTACCACGCTACTAAAATAACGAAAATTTCCATAATTTTTAAGGTCTATATCCGTTTATATCAGCTTTTAACTTTCGCAAATAATTATGGCCATCCGACGTGATTTATAAAATAAGTTTAGCACGGCCATTCAAAACCTGAAGGTCAATAGTATAGTAAAGCGATCACTGACATAATCATTTTGGCCAGGGGATAATGTAGACACAGATATCAGATACCAGTCATGTCTAAAGTGAATGTAAACAGGCGGGACAAAAAAGTGTAAATGCAGCCTATTATGTCTCCTAATGGAGCACATTACAGTTGTATACTTTTTAAAAACTTTTCCAATGGGTTCACGCACATTACCAGCAGCCCGAGGGGGAGGGGAGAAAACAAAACCATTAATGGAAGTATCATGGTACACCTCAGGAAAATGGTTACTCTCCAGCACATAATCCGCATGGCAAGTGTGCACAATGATGCTACATCTTCCAACGTCTCTATTCCCTCGCTGGCCAAACATCAAAGGATTCAGAAAAGCGGGCAAAGGAGAAACAACAGCGGCAGTACAATCTGCATGTCCCTTACCAACACTGCAATCTGGTCAAATTTAAGCTTAAGCATGTGACTGAATGACAAGGAGCAGATGTTTCTCAAGCAAAAATACACAGTTCTTACATCATACACACTGCTGAAGAACTGGTCAGGAGAAAGCACGCACATGTGTACAGCTGACCTGCCTCCACATCTGAAATTTGCTGTCACAACTGACATAACAAAGGTGTTCAGTAAAGGTGTATCATCAGCATTTTGCATGTTATTGGACGGACATAATTGAATGTCTCTTCATGTGTTCCATAGTAGTTATGCTATACACAGCAGCTCATCATTCGAAGAATTCAATAGCTAACTAGGGATGCACCCATCACCCACCCATTATTTCCCCCAGAAGAAATAATGTACGAAAGTAATGTAACAGACATAAGTTCAGGGCACTTTACAAAAAATAATTAACAGTTAAGAGAGTGTAGAGATGGGTCCGAAATTGCATTAAAGTGCATTGAACAATAAAGTGCATCAAACTGAATAAAAACAATTTGCACAACACCAGAAAAATCGAATGGAAAACAGCTTGTGTTACATGAGAGAGAGAGAGCGAGAGTAAGAGAGAGAGAGAGAGAGAGGGGGGGGGGGAGCTTTTTGACTTTCAAAACCCTATTAATTTACACAATTTTCCAAAAAATTACTATTACAAATACAAAATATACTATTGAAACACACACGCACAAAAAAAACAACAACAAAAATGTACCTCGCTCATTGTCACTAATGCCTCTCTCACCTCCCACCTCATTTTGAAAAAAAGTACATTATCAATTCAATAGCTACCCTAAATTTTTCCAATGATTTAAAAAGAGACAAGTCAACTTTTTGACCCACATTTTACATTGATGTGTTCAGGGTGGCTAACTTGGCTTGGCCCATTAAAAACTGGCAAGCACACACTGTCCACGCCACGACTGTTTATACTTACAACCAGAAATAAAAAGGGTATTTGTAAAAGAAAATCCCAATTTCATAGTTAGTTCTTCCAAAAGTACAAAAAGTGGAACCAGGCTTGAACACGTATCAGGAGCCTTACAGAAAGAACATTCAGGAAAAAACATTTTATTAAATTTAGAAATGAAGATGTTTGTAGCCAACACACTGTAGATCTCCACATTTCTTAGGACTAGGAGGCTTATAGAGAGAGAGTGAGAGAGAAAGAGAGAGAGAGAGAGAGAGAAAGAGAGAGAGAGAGAGTATTTCTTCTGTCCTTATTTCTTCTTTTTGTTCTGTACTAGAGCCTCAAGCACATGTTTTTTGCAGTGTGCTTGAGTCTGGTCCTTTTTTCCTCCTCAGCTGTAGCCCTCTTGTTTTCCTGAGAATTGCCTGAAAGATGGAAACCATACTCAAAGCACCTTCCTTCCTTTTGCAAATGATTCCTCTGCCGCTGGGCATTGTCGGAGGTTCCTGGTTTTGGCAGAGTCTGCAGTCTACTTCCCCAAACTCTACTTTACGTCTGTTCATCCAAACATCTCTACTGCCGACTTCTCCTTTGAATGTAGTTTATACTTTACAGTCTGAATAGCACTGAAGGTTGACATGGTTGACACCACATTTTCTCCCTCCTTGTAAGTGGCCAGACAGGGATCCACATTGTACTTAAGGATTTACATGTGCAGATCACTCTCTGCTGGTATAAAGGTGGTTCATCATGGTGGCCAGTTTCTTGATGCGGTTACCAGTCAGTGAGTGACCCCTTAAAATGGGATCCAGTGAAGACAGACTCTGAAGCGTTGGACTTTGAATCAGTAGCTTCTTCTGTGGGTACTTGGCAGTGGTAGTAAATGCACTGGGCTGTATTTTCCCGAAACCTTCTTAACGCTACGTCGTTCTTAAGTTATCCCTTAAGCTGTACCTTAATGTTAATACGTGTTTCCCGAAACGTTCTTAGTTAAGTATGCCTTCTGTAAGTCATTCGTTCGTAAGGTTGGTCTGGACCACTCTTAGCTATACCTTATCACTATTCTGATTCACAGTTCATTCCGATAGTGGCCACCACTGTTTCTTTACATCTCACTCAATTAAAGTGTTTTCATGCAAAGAATACAATTGTCATTACACTAATGGTTGTTAGCTTTTTAATGATATTATACAAAGGTATGTAAGCAAACACTTCAAGTTGCTTGTTGTGTAACTTGTGGACTAATGTCTGGCTACCCTGTGAGAGTCTTAATAGTCTTAATTGATGTCCAATATGCCTCTGATCTACTGTGCCCAAAATGCATGGGCTAAGCAACATTCACAATTCCTTTGTTACTAAAGACCCTGCTTGGAAAACCATCAATTAATAATACTTATGTTGGGGTTATAACAATATATTATAGTAGAGCTCAAATAAAGTTGTATTCGTTGGCAAAATGGTAATGTTTGTAGCATTATGCAAGTTGGTTTTGGTATAAAAAGTATGTTAGCTAATGTTAGATTCAGTGGAAATAACACTTACGACGTTAAAACAAGTCAGCCATGTCGGGGTAATTAACAGTCCCATGCTTGACATATCGTATGGCAATTAAGGCTATCATAATGCTACTTTAAGAGATTTTTACCTTAGTTCACCCAAAAATGAAAATTCAGTCATTATTTACTCACCCTCAAGTTGCTGAACACAAAAGAAGATATTTTGAAGAATGTCAGTAACCAAACTATGGAAGTCAATGGGGCTCATCAACTGTTTGGTTAACCATAACATCTTCTTTTGTGTTCAGCAGAAGAAACTAAGTCATACAGGTTTGGAACTGCTTGAGGGTGAGTAAATGATGACAATGATGAGTTTTTTTTGACAACTCAGAAGGCGTGATTCTAATGATTTAGAAAATGGCGAATTTCGCCGAAAAGTGACAAGTTTGCATACCTGAGCTAATGCAACAGTAGGAGGAATAGGCTCTGTCTGTTTCTTTCCTTATTTGATCTCAGACTCTCTGCAAGATTTCTTTGTATTGACAATGATCTTATACAGTGCACCTTTAAAGACCTCGTCCCTTTGATAAAAAGTTAGAGATGAGAGTAACCTACTTGCTCTTCTGAGAAATCACTTCTTTCCTTATTTCTCATCTGCTGATGGTATCATTAAGCGTACCTGCAACTGCAATGTTTCATACATATTGATCCTATTCTTTCTGCTGACAGGGCACTTTTCTGATGGACTACTCCCAAATTGTACTTACCATGGTCCGCAGTTTTCAATTTGTATTCATTAAGGCCTGCATAAGTTGAAGCCCCTAAGCAACTTTTTCAAATTGCAAATTGCTGTACAAAAACACCCTAATTAAGCATACTCAGCAATGTCAAAGTCAAAGAACTCCACTGTTTGTGTTTACTAATAAGGCATCACAGGTCATCAAACAATCACTTTTTTCAATCATTTCAACATATTTTCAATTGTTTTCAGGGCCGGCTCTAGGCATGGGCAGGGGTGGTCTGAGCCCACCCAAACATCTGCCTTGTCCAACCAATCAGAATTTGTTTTTTTTTTACAATTTGTGCACTGATTGAAAACAATCTGAGGTGAGCTGTGTGTTGAGAAGTTTGATGAAAGGCTGTAGAATGCTCCAACCAATAAAAAAAAATTGCAGTATTTTTCTTTTCTTAGATGAAAGTAACGGTGTGGCGCGTTATCACAAGGCGCTTCAGTCTGTAGCGGGAAAGCAAAGGCTGCCGCTATCAAAGTACGAATTACGGGGAGTTTAGTGTATATTTTAATTCATATGTATTTTCATATTTACTTCACTGACTGATATGCATCTTCATATTACTGACTGATTTTAAAGTGTTATTTGGCTGCCTGCCATTAGAATGGGTCATACCATTGCAATTCTGAGCAGTTGAAATATGCTAGCAAACCTTGCTCATTTGAGAATGTGCATTTATTGCATAGAGCAAGTACATAATGTAAGTGTATAAATGCAAATGCATAGTTCAAGTGAAACCATGCCCTCTTTGGCGGCAAACTGTCTGCTTAAATAAAAACACTGAAATAAGAATGCGCTGTTAAGAAGTATCTTTCAATCAGTTAGGAGCCATTCATACAGACATGAAATGTAAAAATGTAAGACGCAGTCAGTGAAGAGGAAAAAAGCAAGACCTAGAGAGGTGTTTTAAAACTTATTTTAACTCATTTTTAGAACGCGCGTCATTCCCATGGATCCCCCCAGCCCACCCTTCTATAGGTGCCAAGAACCGGGCCTCAATAGTACAATGCACAACATACAATATTAATGTTTTATTCGCAGTAATTTCCCTTCATTTTCATTTGCACTTCATCTTATTCAGTTTAATTTATCTTTAATCTATTCTGATCTTAATGTTTTTTTCCAGGGCTAGACTCCTGGAGGTCTACCTTCTTGCAGACTTCGGTTCCAGCTGTGCTTCAGCCCACATGCCTGTTGTTTTCAAGTAATCCTGAATATTGATTAGCTGGTACTGGTGTGTGTTTTTAGGGTTGTAGACAAACTCTGCAGGATAGTAATCCTCTAAGGCTCTGTTTACACCTGGTATTAAGATATGTTTTGGTCGATCAAGTAGATAAGGAAGACATATACCGTTTACACCTGGTGTTTTAATCCGTCTCTTTTGTCCACCTTCAAACACTTCTGTCCTGATTTCATCGAGGGGAGGGTCTATGGGCGAGTAAATGTAAGGGTTTTTTTCAGATCTTTCGATCTAATGGACAAAATAAGCTCACGCAATTTACATATGAACGCGACCGGAGACGACAGAAAAACACACGGAGAGCATCAGCTTTTGTTTCTGCTCTGACAGACACAAGACCAGCCGAAAGCTGTGAGTGTGTGTTAGAAATCATGAATGGAGAGAGAACACTGTGCTTGGTACGTTTTTCGTCTTCAAACCAAATTTGGGTCCCATCTGGCTAGTGCACATCCCATAATGTTTACACATTAGGTCGGTAGGCGGAGAGTAGGGGGTCTTCTAGTGGCTGTTCAAATGCATTTGACCACATGAGCGTCTACACAATGAAAGCAATCCAGTCAAATGCATTTTCTACTACCTCTGGAAGTGGTCGAAAGTGGACAAGCTCAAAACATTTTAGACTCCGTTTACACCTGTATTTAGTGTCGTCCACTTGTGATCCGATCGACCAAAATGTATCTTAATACCAGGTGTAAACAGAGCCTAATAGCATGGTTTATATTATATACATATATATATAAATACTGTAGAACTGGTTTGAAATTTTCAAAATTCATAACTAAATACACTCACCTAAAGGATTATTAGGAACACCATACTAATACTGTGTTTGACCCCCTTTCGCCTTCAGAACTGCCTTAATTCTACGTGGCATTGATTCAGCAAGGTGCTGAAAGCATTCTTTAGAAATGTTGGCCCATATTGATAGGATAGCATCTTGCAATTGATGGAGATTTGTGGGATGCACATCCAGGGCACGAAGCTCCCGTTCCACCACATCCCAAAGATGCTCTGTTGGGTTGAGATCTGGTGACTGTGGGGGCCATTTTAGTACAGTGAACTCATTGGCATGTTCAAGAAACCAATTTGAAATGATTCGAGCTTTGTGACATGGTGCATTATCCTGCTGGAAGTAGCCATCAGAGGATGGGTACATGGTGGTCATAAAGGGATGGACATGGTCAGAAACAATGCTCAGGTAGGCCGTGGCATTTAAACGATGCCCAATTGGCACTAAGGGGCCTAAAGTGTGCCAAGAAAACATCCCCCACACCATTACACCACCACCACCAGCCTGCACAGTGGTAACAAGGCATGATGGATCCATGTTCTCATTCTGTTTACGCCAAATTCTGACTCTACCATCTGAATGTCTCAACAGAAATCGAGACTCATCAGACCAGGCAACATTTTTCCAGTCTTCAACTGTCCAATTTTGGTGAGCTCGTGCAAATTGTAGCCTCTTTTTCCTATTTGTAGTGGAGATGAGTGGTACCCGGTGGGGTCTTCTGCTGTTGTAGCCCATCCGCCTCAAGGTTGTTCGTGTTGTGGCTTCACAAATGCTTTGCTGCATACCTCGGTTGTAACGAGTGGTTATTTCAGTCAAAGTTGCTCTTCTATCAGCTTGAATCAGTCGGCCCATTCTCCTCTGACCTCTAGCATCAACAAGGCATTTTCGCCCACAGGACTGCCGCATACTGGATGTTTTTCCCTTTTCACACCATTCTTTGTAAACTCTAGAAATGGTTGTGCGTGAAAATCCCAGTAACTGAGCAGATTGTGAAATACTCAGACCGGCCCGTCTGGCACCAACAACCATGCCACGCTCAAAATTGCTTAAATCACCTTTCTTTCCCATTCTGACATTCAGTTTGGAGTTCAGGAGATTGTCTTGACCAGGACCACACCCCTAAATGCATTGAAGCAACTGCCATGTGATTGGTTGATTAGATAATTGCATTAATGAGAAATTGAACAGGTGTTCCTAATAATCCTTTAGGTGAGTGTATAATTCATTCTTATTACAGTATAAGCAATTTATCTCAACCACAGAACAACTACAGCTAAATGAAACAACTAAATTATGCAATAGCAGAATATCTACTGTAAGTGAAGTGAAATACGGTAATTTAAGAAGAACAATGACAAAAGTACAGACTAAGCAATCAAAGAGAGCCAGATCTGCTGTACTGTAGCCAAGGAGATGTAGAGAGCAATACTTCTTCACAAGCTTCCATAACTATGAGGAAATTCTATCAAAATTTTGAAACAATTTGCCATGACTTCAGAAACTTTTCACTCCATATTTATTAAGTGGAAAAGAGATTGTATCTTACTAGGAGCACATGGCTTAAATACACAGAACAAACCAATCAACAAAATGAATAACTGGTGTGCAAATGAATCAAATTAACCCACCCTAAACAGAAACAAATCCAGATGATCCATTACAATTAACTTGATTAACAGAATTAATATTACAATCAATTAACCCGTTCGTCGAGCAAACACTTAGTATTAATCGTTTATTAACTCTCAGGCCCTGTCCACACAAACACAGGCTTTTTCAAAACCGCAGCTTTTTCTATGCGGTTTGTCCGTTCGTCCACACACAAACGCAGTATCCGGTCACTGGAACCAAACTTTTTGGAAAACTCCTGCCAGGGTGAAGATTTTTAGAAACTCCGGTTGGAGATTTTGGCTTGTTACATCAGAACCGGAACCGGCAATAACCTTTTTTCCAGGCTTCTGATTGGCCAGCATGGCTTTACGGTTAGGGTTATATTGCCACCTGTTGGTTGGGCATGCTCTTGACAGCGCTTCATAGCGTGTTTTTGCGTTTTCATGTGGACGCAATTTTTTTTTAAACGGAGGAAAAACTACAAAATATACCTGTGTACGTGTGGACTGGGCCTTAGTAAGGTTATTTTCATGGCCACAGAAAAATAACTCTTTCTTACTGTATACAGTAGCACTCAGAGTGTGTCACGTGAATGTGCACAAAAGTTTTAACTAAATTGAACACATAATAGTCTAAACAAACACATACACACAATCATGCATACACGGGTAAAATGGAAAGTAAAAGTGAATGAATGAAACTGAAACAGAAACCGGTGGATGAAGCTACGGAAATGTAAGAGTCAGTTAACCACCTTAAAACCATCAGTTGTTTCCTAATATAAAGCACCTTGGCAACAATGGGTCTACAGCTTACACAAAACCTAGTTAGTTAAATGTACAATACTTGCACAATGCCTTAGCTATTAAAGAGCATACGGATATGCAGTCTAAGAATTCAATATTGATGGTTCAGTAGTACGATGGTGGTGAAGTTGCAGTCAGGTTCTTCCGGGTTGAGTGAAGAATCTCTTAGATTTCATTAAAATGATCTTCATTTGTATTTTGGAGATGAATGAAAGTCTTACGGGTTTGGAATGACATGAGGGTAAGTGATTGAGGAAATGTTTTTCATTTTTGGGTGAACTAACCCTTGGCAGTGGTTCTCAATCCTGTTTTTCACGCCCCCCCTTCCTCCCCACTCTGCACATTTTGTATGTATCTCCTATCAGTTCAGCGGGTTTGTTCAATTTGACCATAAGTGCCCTGTGAAGTGGACTTCACAGGGTATTCCATCATCATAAGTGAGGTTTCAATCTTGAAAGGAGCGTGCACTACATGTTTAGTTCAAAGGGCATTGCCAATGGCAAAGGGAACAAGGGAACAACGATACATCAGTTCATGAGAAATGGAGTGTAAAAAAATAATAGAAAAAAAGTTGAGACTTCAGGATTTTTATTGCGTTTAATTAGCCCCGTGTGTGGTTTGTGCATGGTTTGCGGATATAAAGTGTGTGAGAAGTGACGGTTACTGAAGCAAACCTCAGGATTACAGTTAAATAAGATTAAAACCCCATCTAAATCACATTTATTTTCACAATAAACATTGCAACAGACATTTTTCACACAGTTTTAAATTAATAAGAACAACTTAGTTCATATTATTTATTATATAGGCTACACATGCATACTAAACGAAAGTATGGTAATGTTTATTGTATTCATTTTCAGAAGCATATAATACCTCAAACTTCTCTAATAAGTGCTACTGGAGGCATTCTGGCGGAGACGGTGTTATGCTCTGGGCAATGTTCTGCTGTGAAGCCTTTGCGTCCTGGCATTCATGTGGATGTTACCTTTGACACATATCACCTACCTAAAGATTGATACCTAAAAACCCCTTTATGACAATGGTGTTCCCTAATGGCAGTGGCCTCATTCAGCAGGATAATGCACCCATCCACACTGCAAAAACTGTTTAAGAATGGATTAAGGAACATGACTAAGAGTTCAAGGTGTTAACTTGGCCTCCAAATCTTAAGCATCTATGGGATGTGCTGGACCAACAAATCCAATCCATGGACCCCATCTCGCAACGTGCAGGACTTAAAGGATCTGCTGCTAATGCCAGATACGACAGATCATGTTCAAAGGTCTTGTAGAGTCCATGCCTCAGCGCATCAGAATTGTACAATCAGGTAGTTTAGGCAGGTAGTTTTAATGTTGAGGCTGATCAGTCTATTATGTTAATTGGAATTAAATAACTTAATTGCAACAACTTAAGTGTAATGTACAGATGCAGACGGAAAAGGCAGAACGTGCAAGAAACCTTGGGACACACCACACAAACTCTTGAGACACAAACTTTTTGTCGGGTAGTCTCATAGAAATACCTCTGACCATTTTCAGAGTTTTGCCCTTATTTAACCCAGTGGTTCTTTATGGTAACCAAAAATATGGTTGTGGATCACAAAAAAAAAAAAAAAAAAGCAAATGATATGATATTTGCACTTGAGATCTTTGTATTATATATGAGGTGCCAATTCATATGGTGCCAAACATTCTTTCACAATTCAAACCTAATGAATCATGAAATTGTCTTGACATATGGCCATGATGTGTCTTCCTACATGGTTGTTTAGGAAATGAAAAGCTACACACTCCATCAATTAGGATTGGAAGAACTGTTGCCAAACATATAACATAGAGAACATAATAATCACTGCTATAATGATCCAATCATTGACTCTCAAGCATTTGACTATTTAAATCCAAACAACTTTTTTTTTCAAGGATCTCAAGTATTTTCGGAAATATACGAATCTAAAATAATAATATAACAACAATGATATAAACAAAATATAACCCTTAAACAAAACAATAAAAAACATACAAATTATAATAATTCATCACAATTACATTAATAATTATGTGTCGTGCATACTGCAGTGAATTTCCAAGTAATCAAGCATGGTAATCAAGGCTATTTTGAAATTTGTGTAATTTCTTAAACCCTAATCTGCATGCAAAACCAATCACTCATCTTTCAAAGCTGCAGAGAGAGAGAATGTTTTTGAACTAAACTGTTTTCTTTCCTGTTGTTGTTTTAGTCATATCGGCTTTTTCCAAAAGAAATATAGATGATGGCACAGTGCAGTGGTATCAGTCCTCTGCTCAGATGAATGTTTGACTGAAGTAGCTGTGTCATCTCCATTGCATTTATTCCATTCTCAGCTCAAGGACTTCAAAGAAGCACATTGCTCAGATTGTCCCTAATGAGAGCACAGCACAACACCTCAAAGGCTGAATCTGCCAGGAGATCTCATCTGACAGTCTGCTTGCCTGTAATGGAACAAATGGTGGGAGTGTAAAAAAAAAAAGATGAGGAGATGCCTATTTGCCTTTTATCTCTGCACAGTGGGAACATTCTCAGACTTCTGTTTGAGGGCAACATTTTTATCTCTCTCTTTTCCTTCTGTCTCTTTCTTGCACTGAGATGTGTACGCAAATCATAAGCAACCATGAATAGAAAGAAAGCTTTCCAAAAGATGGTTAAAATAACTTCAGTACAGGCCAGGAACCTTCATGTACACACAACATGGGCATTGAAATGTGTATCATTTTGCATTTTGCATTTTTTATTCTAAAACAAGACAAGGATACTGGATGATTTTTTAAGTAATGTAAAGGCAAAATGGCATTTCCAGTTCATATCTCAACCGGAACACGCACCAGTTGATATGTTTCTTTTTCAAGACATTCACTTTCTTGTTTCATGCACTGGTTGATATAACTGAGACCTTTCCCTCCTGCTTGTGTTAGATCTAGTTCTAGAAGGTTTAACAAGGCCTCCGTTTGAACCGCTTTAGTCAGCTTCAGATAGAATTCTGATTCTTACGATGGTTTTGGCCTTAACATTTATTAAGAGAATTGGTGATTTACATGCCTTATTGGTGAGCCGATCCTGTATAGATTTTGCTCCCGGTTTTTGCTGTGACCAAAGCTAGGTTATCCACATAAGGTTGACTCCACTTCATTTCACGTTCAAATTGTGGTGTTGCAGTTGTTTTCACCTCCTCCACCCTTTGAGATGCAGGGGGCATGGAGACAGCACAGGCTTTATCTTGAATTCAATTTATGGTCCCACTTTATATTAGGTGGCCTTAACTACTATGTACTTACATCAAAAAAATAAGTACAATGTACTTGTTGGTTTCATATTGTATTGCAAAACACTTTTGCTGATATTGAGGTGGGATACGGGTAAAGTTATGGACAGGTGTGGTGGTATGGGTAAGTTTAAGGGTAAAGTTAGGGACAAGTGTGGTGGTGTGGGTAAGTTTAAGGGTAAAGTTAGGGACAGGTGTGGTGGTGTGGGTAAGTTTAAGGGTAAAGTTAAGGACAGGTGTGGTGGTATGAATAAGTTTAAGGGTAAAGTTAGGGACAGGTGTGGTGGTATGGGTAAGTTTAAGGGTAAAGTTAAGGACAGGTGTGGTGGTGTGGGTAAGTTTAAGGGTAAAGTTGAGGACAGGTGTGGTGGTGTGGGTAAGTTTAAGGGTAAAGTTAAGGACAGGTGTGGTGGTGTGGGTAAGTTTAAGGGTAAAGTTAAGGACAGGTGTGGTGGTATGGGTAAGTTTAAGGGTAAAGTTAAGGACAGGTGTGGTGGTATGGGTAAGTTTAAGGGTAAAGTTAAGGACAGGTGTGGTGGTGTGGGTAAGTTTAAGGGTAAAGTTAAGGACAGGTGTGGTGGTATGGGTAAGTTTAAGGGTAAAGTTAGGGACAGGTGTGGGTAAGTTTAAGGGTAAAGTTAAGGACAGGTGTGGTGGTATGGGTAAGGTTAAGGGTAAAGTTAGGGACAGGTGTGGTGGTATGGGTAAGTTTAAGGGTAGAGTTAGGGACATGTGTGGTGGTATGGGTAAGTTTAAGGGTAGAGTTAGGGACATGTGTGGTGGTATGGGTAAGTTTAAGGGTAAAGTTAGGGACAGGTGTGGTGGTGTGGGTAACTTTAAGGGTAAAGTTAGGGACAGGTGTGGTGGTGTGGGTAAGTTTAAGGGTAAAGTTAGGGACAGGTGTGGTGGTATGGGTAAGTTTAAGGGTAAAGTTAAGGACAGGTGTGGTGGTATGGGTAAGGTTAAGGGTAGGGTTAGGGACAGGTGTGGTGGTATGGGTAAGTTTAAGGGTAAAGTTAAGGACAGGTGTGGTGGTATGGGTAAGGTTAAGGGTAGGGTTAGGGACAGGTGTGGTGGTATGGGTAACAGGAAAATAATGCAACAAAGATTGTTTTGGCTGTACAGCATCTCTAGAAGAAAGTCATTGTCTAGTTTAAGTAAGTTCAGAGTTGATTCATTTTCATTAAATAATTTATGGGCCGTTTACACGACACCGTTTTCAACTAAAAACAGAAAACTTTTATGCGTTCTGGCCGTTCATTTACACGGCCTGAGAGCGCAAACTTTGAAATAAACCAAAGCGCAAGTTTATGAAAACAAGTTTTGAAAATGATACCGTCCTCATCTCTGTGTAAACTTCAAAAGAATCTGTGAAAACAGTGATGGCATGCAGTATATAGACCAATTATCAGCATACGTCACACTGACGTCACGCAGGTTCAACTGCGCAAAAAGACGATTGGGAAAATGTGGGATGCCAGAATCATAAATCTGTAAACAGTGGTCTTAAGTTTTACGCTTATTTAACAATAGAACACAGCTAGTTTCATAAGCTTTGCTAGTAGTGTTGTCAAAAATATCGTCCTTTCTACAGTATCGATACACAGATACCAGCTGCACTTTCTTGCTCTCCTCCCCGACCGACAGCGAGTTGACACACACCCGCCTCCTCTCATTCACTCCGGTTAAAGTGTTGGTGTGATGAGTCTGAATTTCGCGTGGGATTACACATAATTCTACATATTCCCGTTGCATCCCGCGCTCACATCTGAAGCGCACACACATACAGTAATAAAGCCGCCTCTGACATACAAGTAAACAAATTAGCTCCTTTTCCCAGCTTATTAATGGTCAAATACACTCAAAAATAATGTCACAATGCCCATCTTGGTGAGTATTAATGTAAACACAGTTGTAAACAGTTCAGGAAGAATGTTGTGTAACAGCAACGTATTTTAGATCCATGCGTGAATATTGTTAATGTTATTCAAACTACAAAAAGACAAACGATCACGTACTGCTCTTGACTCATTAACTTGTGTAACTTTAATGAATTAATCTGTATTTAATTTTTTACAATGAAGATTATCCAATGTTATTTTAAATTTGATTACGTTGTTTTTTTTTATTTAGTTTCTTACCTGAATACTGTTAGACCTACCTGAAAAATAAAGCAGTCTATTTAATTTGTATCTTTATTCAATTGTATTTATTTGTACTATTGTTAGTAATTTGTTTATTTGTTCTTATTTTATTACATTTACATTTACATTTATGCATTTAGCAGACGCTTTTATCCAAAGCGACTTACAACTGAGGAGTACAGGAAGCGATCCGTTATGAAGAGGTGAAGAAACGCAAGAAGTGCCTTAAATACTACGTTTCGGGCATTGCTCAGAGTAGTGTAAGCTAGAATAGGGAGGGTGTAGAGAAAGAGAAAGTTTATTTTTTTTTATGATGAGATTAAGTGCTCGCGGAAGAGATGGGTTTTTAGCTGTTTTTTGAATGATGTTAGTGATTCTGCCATCCGGATGGAGGTGGGAAGATCGTTCCACCAGCTGGGAACAGTGAATGAAAAAGTTCTGGAGAGGGATATTACTGTTTACTTGTCTTTTTAAATGTAATTTACCATTTGAAATCAAGCTTCCTTGTGCTGCGTGTAAGCTATTGCAACAAAATTACCCCATTTTAAAAAAAACATTGAGTTATCAAATATTTGTGAGATAATTGTAATGGTAATTGATCGTTTAGCCTATATATGAAAAAATTAAAAGCTTCATCAAATAAAGTTATCTTTTCAGAAGAAATTTTTGATTGACTAGACTTTCAATAGATGGACAAAAAAAGAAATATTAAAGGGGTGATGAATTGAGAAATCAACTTTCCCTTGAGCTTTTGATATATAAAAGGTCATGATAATATAAGAATATCCTGTAAGTTTCAGAGCTGAAAACTTCCTTGTTAGTCAAAGAAAAGCTTTTATAGACACCAGGCCCAGCAAACGACAGGTTGGGGATCTATGACGTCAAAGGGAGGCAAGCACCGCCTCAGCAGAAGAATATCAACGCCTACTTCATCACTGCCTGTTTAGCCCCGCCCACCGATTTGCGCATGTAACATAGGCCTAGTGTTAAACCATCGAGCTACAAAGCAATAAACATGCCGTTGAGGATTACAAAATATTGTGCAGTGACTGGGTTCAACAGTAATGCAACATGTAAGTAACTGTGTTCATTCTAATTCCTGATCTGAAATGTGATTATTCATGTAGTCAGATGCTCTTTGACTGTGATTGACTGTGATAACAGTGATTAAATTTTATAAAGAAAACAATCAAAGAAAGCTCCCTTTGCAATCGTTTGAGCAGCACGCACTGAACCTGTCAATCAAACAGGAGAGTTTATCAGTGACGCGTTTATCAGTGACTCCCGTTTTATTCAACGAATCTCTTAACTATATCACATTTGCACTGTTAGTGAAGATGAAAGCATTCGTTAGTGTACAGAAACTGAGTTGCAATGACGAGATCGCTGCTTTCATGCGCTCAGCATGTGTGTGATTGGCTACAATGATCATTACTGCAACCTTTCATGCCACAATCTTAATATAATGCCATAGATCTTAATATAATGCCATAGATCTAAATGTAATGCAACACTTTTCACGATTAGTTAACCATGAGAACCGTAATAGTAAAAACGCGCTAAAAGAGAGAGTAATACTATTTCAAATGCAAAGACATTAGCCAATCACAGCAGTGGGTGTTCACACTGAAGTCTCCCAGTGGACACGCCCCTTAAAACGGAGAGTTCAGAGCAGAGGGCTAAAATTAGGGTAGGAAAAATGCCTTTTATTTATAAATTATGACAATTTTTGATGTAAAAAGCATTCTGACATTATAAGTGCACCCCAGGAAACATCATAAAATGATTTAAAAAACGCAGTTCATGACCCCTTTAAAAATATCTATTTGACAGAGTGTCGATCAGGTAATTATATATCTCTGGCTACTGGATGCTTGGCCATTTCGTTTCATCGTTTACCCATTGACAAGATGGTATGGCAAACGGTTATATATATAGCCCTGGTTCCCTGAGTAGGGAACAAGATGTTGCATAGCTCTACAATACTCGTTACTGCTTGTTATATTTGGGAAGAGATGTCTCATGTGCCGTCACATTACATTGCTAAAAATCATTCATATCCTTGTCTTGTTTTAGAAGAGACACTATTTGTGCTTAGGTGTGAATGGGCCTCATTCATGAAAAACGAGCAGAATTTTTTTGTGTGTGTGTGTAAATTTGTGTAGATATGAAAATCATCTAGTGTGTCCCAGGTCTGTGTATAAGTAGTCCTCAGTTTCAGTTGATCTTTGTCCGTTCTCATCAGTTATTTTGGTTGCTATTCTCTTGCATTTCTCCTGTTCCCTTGCTACTGCGTGTTTGTTGTTTTAATTGTTGTTTGTGCGTGACAAATGCTTTTAGTTGGTAGTTACTTCTGTCTATCTTTTGTTAATAAAATTAATTTTATTACACTTCTGTCTTCCTTGTGTTGATATTACAGTAAGAGGCTCTACAAGTTAACAATATCTCACAAATCCTTCAGTTTTGTCTGATGACAAACTCCCACCAATTGTTCTTTATTGTCACAGTTAAATTCCTGGCTGGTGTCCCAAAATTAAAGAAGAAAAGAGTCATCTAACACTCTCACACTGTGACGTGGTGTGATCAAACTCACAATATTAATTTGGTTGCACCTGTGAGACCCACTAAATTCTAGTGCCTGTTGTGAGAAACTGCTAAATTAGTGGTGCTCATACACACCACAAACCCTTACAATCTTATTTTATTAAAACTGCTGCAAAGATCTTCAACTCCACTCTTTAATCTTCCCTGCACCAATGTTACAATTATATTCATTGCAGGGGCATTGCCTTCGAGGAGGCAGTGTCTCCTCAAAAAAACTAGATGAGAAAATAATCGATATTGCAAAAATAAAACAACGCAAATATTACAAAATGTGACAATAAAACATGTAGAAGTCACTAGTTTTTATAAAGTAACTGTTGTGGGGGGTAATTGAAATGAATGGGGAACAGTCACATGAGAGAAGGCAATGGCTGATTGGATATGATGGGTTATAATTGGACATGATTGGTTCGTGTGATAAATCCCGCCTCTTGTTGAAAATAAGCTGAACATTAGTTCACAAATAATATATATTGTTTAAACTGTTACTGCCTTTAGTTATTATTTTGGAATAAATGTAAAAATGCGTAAACTTAATGAAATTTATACTTGGCTTTAATAAATAGAACATAACATATTTATTGCAAAAAATACAAAATAGAATTGTATTTGGTCTAATGTTTATTTAACCAGAAAAAAATTAAGCGTAACGTACATAAATTTACATTTGATATATATATATATATATATAGAAAAATATATATAAAATATATAATCTTTACCAAATTAACATTCTATATTATCTATTTTAGTACTTAAAGTATTTTGTAAATACTGTAAATGCCCGACAATCATGCCAAAAAGCTTTGACTTTATGACTATTTCTGTAGGCTTACACCAATATGTGGTGATATATGAGCATATGTTATTAGAGTGATAATGCTATTATCACTTTGTATTTGACTCATGTGATTTATTAAAAACATTTAATTGAACGAAACTATGGATATGAACAAAAGATTCATTCTCTTATATGATTCAACGACAAACAAAGATTCATTCCTCAATGAAACTCCACTAATAACATGTTCATAATTAGGCAGATGCTTTTTGCATTAAGTGGCAATGACATAAAGATGCTGTTAACTAAACACAAATTATCTTGTGGCCATGGCATATCACATCCCCACAAGTTAATAAGTCTTGGCCACGACAAAACAAAGTTAACCGGCCCCTTCCCAGTCACCATAGAGGCTTGTCAGCTTGCGACATAATTTTTTGTAATTTAACACCAAAACGCATATAAGTATTAAAGAGTAAATCTGAAACCCTACCTGACACAGTCCTTACAACCTCTGTGGTATTTCTCAGGCCAACAAAGGAGAATTGGTAAAGACGCCAGGAGCGGATGTCTCCAACTTCCACGGAGCTGCGCTTCCACTTGTATACAATCTCCTCCTTGGGGTAACCATCTGCAAAACAATTAGAGTGTAATTGTTAACAAACAATTAGAGGTGCTCTAGAAAACTACATACAACAGCCATATCACCCTGTAGCCCAAGACTGGTTTCCCACTGAAGCTAAGCAGGGCTAAGCCTGGTCAGTACCTGGATGGGAGACCAACTGGGAAAACTAGGTAGCTGCTTGTAGAGGTGTTAGTGAGGCCAGCAGGGGGTGCTCAACCTGTGGTCTGTGTGGGTCCTAACGCCCCAGTATAGTGATGGGGACACTGTACTGTAACAAGCACCGTCCTTCAGATGAGATGTTAAACTGAGGTCCTGACACTCTGTGGTCATTAAAAATCCCATGGCACTTCTCGTAAAGAGTAGGGGTGTAACCCCGGTGTCCTGGCCAAATTCCCTCCATTGGCCCTTACCAATCATGGCCTCCTAATAATCCCCATCCATTGAACTAGCTCGATCACCCTCTCTCCTCTCCACCTATCGCTGGTGTGTGGTGAGCGCACTGCCGCCGTTGTACTGTCGCTGCTGTCGCATCATCCAAGTAGATGCTGCACACTGGTGGTGGTTGAGGAGAGACCCCTGACATGAGTGTAAAGCGCTTTGGGTGCATAGTAGTACATTTGAAAGCGCTATATAAATGCCTCATTCATTCATTCATTCATTCATACAAACATTCAAAAAAACTCCTTAATTTCAAACACCATGATGTGTTTCTTTTTAAGAAAAACTACAGACAAGTGGAACAAAAATACATTGATTGAAAGCCCAATTATCAATAAACAAATGCATTCTTTTCCCATTGATTATATTTGCCTATGTGAAATATAATTTCCTTTGAAATATTTGCCCATGTGAATTCTGCAAATAATATTTGGAGCAACTTCCATGAGAGCACTCTTAAGTGGATTCAAGTCTTTATGTCTGGGCTTTGCTGGATCATTCTAGAATACCAATATTCTTTTGTTTGTTTCCATGCCTTCATGAATCATTTTGCTATGTGCTTTGGGTCATTGTTATACTGTAAAATTACTTGCCTCTATTGCCTATTTCTATGTTAATAAGATTGTGAATAGATCTTTCACCACTATGCTTGAAAGTAGCATTGGTGTTTATCTGTATATATTGTATACATTAGTAGAATGTTAGGGGTAGAATAAGTTGACATGTAGTTGCAAAGTTACTTATAGTCAGTAGAATGTCTGTTGGAGGGCCATCACAATAAAGAGTTAGCAGATATTAAGCAGACAGTTTACTAATACTCTAATGAGGGTTAGTTCACATGTAGTTTCAGTCAACGGAATGTTCAAAAGGGACCATCAAAAAATAAAGTGTTACCCTTAAGCCATCTAGCAACTAAAACTGCTGAATTTTTTTTGATGTCTGCACAGTTCATATGGTAGAGCTCTGCCACCTCATCAGTTTACTCCCTTTAATAGGTTGACTTGATGCTATGTCAGTAGCTGATGCTATGGAAACACCCTCTAGGTGCGACAATTGTCTGAAGCCCACATAAAATCACACCAATCCATTCGCTGATGCTGCTAGTTGCTCTGTGAGGGTGGCACTAGCGGCATAAATGAATCATGCACTAATGAATTGAAAGGACTTGTCCGCGCCATCGCTGCTCAGCCCTTAGAGTGGAACACAATGCCGTCTAATCAGTGTGTGCCTCTGCGTTCTTGCTTATTACAATTAAGGACACTCACCCTTACTGGTTTCACTTTATTTTGATGGTCCCTATTATACATTCTGTTGACTATAAGTAACGTTGCACCTACATGTCTACTATAGAGTGTTAGTAGAGTATTAGTATACTGGTAGGGTTAGGGTTAGAATAAGTTGACATGTATTTGCAAAGTTACTTATAGTCAGTAGAATTTCTTTTGGGGAAGCATCACAATAAAGAGTTACCCACTTACTTTTGCCACGTGGAAACTTATGGCTCTATGGGTTGCCTGTGATAATTTTTCTTTGCCTGAGACTTGTCTTCCTTTCAAAGAAAAGGAGGAAGGGCAGCTTTTGCCCATTACTCTGCTTCAGCAGTTAGTGAGGCACCGTATGAGCCAGGGTCCTGGGAATCTGACGTTTAGCTATGGAGAGTGAGCAGATGGATTTCGCTTTTTCTCTTTCGCTTCAATGCACTTGTTCTGCAGTTCACACGATCAAAACATTGTGGTTAGAACAGGGTGTTACCCCATGGCGCATTCTGGGCCCCTCATATTGAGTCAGGCTGTATTTTTTTCCCATTTTGGGAAAGGCTAAATTTTAAGTCAGACTTTCTCCTATCCACCAACAGATTACAACAGTCCAACTGGGCATTTTGAACAACGGTTTTCTTGCTCGTTCTTCGTGCAACAATGACCTTGAAGCACAGGAACTGTGCCTCGGTTCACATGACCACATCTTTCTGTTTTTCAGATGACATCAGTCCAATATACCTTTTGAGAACGATCTTCTCGCAACAATGTTATAAAAGCACAGAAGTTATGACTCGGTTTACACGACCAGCAGGTTGTGCCCCCTTTGTGCATGATGAGCACCTCATATTAAGTCAGACTGTACATTCCTCTATCCATCGCGTTCCATGTTTTAAATGACAACAGTCCAACTCATTGTGCTCCACTTGTGCTTCATGCAACGATGACCTTATAGGACTGTGTATTTCTGCATTGTGGTATAGCATTCTTATAGTGTCAGCTACTGACACAGCATTGGGTGAACCTATGAGATGCTGCTTAACTCTGATATACTACTTTGTTACTGCTACAACTTTCTTAAAGGGGACCTATTATGCAAAATTCACATTTATATTGATTTTCAACATAATTATATGTCCGTATATGATTCATTCTACATTTGGAATACTTTAATATCATAATGAGGATGCTGTATAATGTGTCTTAGTTTATATATAATACAACATGTACATCAGTGGTAAGCGGTGACTTCTTTAACTGGGTGTCACGTAACGGAAGGGAAAAATGGGAGCGAGGACTCAATTGCAGGAGAAAGTTTATTAAATCATAACAAAGCAAACACAAACAAAATACCCACAAGGGGGAAAACCAAACTTAACATAAACTAAACACTAGGAGCAGGAATGTGAAGCACGACAGGGAACAGAAGACATCAAACGACAAGGAACAGAAGACATCAAACAACAATCCAACACAGGACTGCAGACACGAGGAGAATATAAAGGGAACAAACAAGGCAGATAACGAGGGAGAACAGGTGGGGCAAATTAAACACTAATCAGATAACAAGGGGGAGGGATCAGACAGAGACACGAGCACATGGCCCAAAATAACAAAACACCACATGTGCTACACAAGACAGGACAGACGTGACACTGGGTATGCTGGATGGTGTGTCATTGCAAAAAATGTGCCCGTTGCAGCTACGCTGGATGGGTTTATAATAAGCGAGACGGTCGCTTTTGCTCCAGACAGAGTGTTAGCTACCCATCTGTTAACAACCTTGGATAGTTACAGTAGGTCTACTTTTTGTAAAAATTACATTTCCTTATGGAGAAAATGAAATACTACGAAAACAGTTTCAGTTAAGACTTTTAATTTAAGTTAGTCTAGCTAGTCTAGTTTGTATCAAATAAAATTTGATTTTCAGTGATCGAAATCTGGTAGCAACAGCACATTTTTCCGCTTGGGCGAGCAATATTCCGACAGCTGCCATGCGCATAAAATCCCACATTTTCCAGCAAACCAATGAGAATGATGATGGCGATACATAACATAGCGTAGGCATCAAAGCTGCTGTGGATCTGCTTACCCGAAACCCCCCGTAACCGTCATTTACCCTAAAATGTAACCGAAAATTTTACCAAAAGACCTCACACAAAGGAATTTATAGTGTTAATATTAATTAGCGAGTCCACGAATGGCTTGGGTATGCAGAGCATTCGCAGCTTATATGGATCGCACACACCTCCTTACTCCTTCCAATGCATAATAGATATGTGTATATGGTGAAACCCTGCACAAATGAAAGATGGAAAATATACATTATATTACCAAAAGTATTGAGACACACCCCTCCAAATCGTTGAATTCTGGTGTTCCAATCACTTTCATGGCCAAAGATGTATAAAATCAAGCACCTTGCAGACTGCTTCTACAAACATTTGTAAAAAAAATGGGTCGCTCTCAGGAGCTCAGTGAATTCAAGCGTGGTACTGTGATAGGTTGCCACCTGTGCAAGAAGTCCATTCATGAAATGTCCTCACTACTAAATATTCCACAGTCAACTGTTAGTGGTATTATAACAAAGTGGAAGCAATTGGGAACAACAGCAATTCAGCCATGAAGTGGTAGGCCACGTAAAACCACAGAGTTGGGTCAGAGCATGCAAGTGCGCAGAAGTTGCCAACTTTCAGCAGAGTCAATAGCTATAGACTTCCAAACTTTGTGTGGCCTTCAGATTAGCTCAAGAACAGTGCAAAGAGAGCTTCATGGAATGGGTTTCCATGGCCGAGCAGCTGCATCCAAGCCTTACATCACCAAGTGCAATGCAAAGTGTCGGATGCAGAGGTGTAAAGCACGCCGCCACTGGACTCTAGAGCAGTGGAGGCGTGTTCTCTGGAGTGATGAATCACGCTTCTCTGTCTGGCAATCCGATGGACGAGTCTGGGTTTGGCGGTTGCCAGGAGAACGGTACTTGCCTGACTGCATTGTGTCAAGTGTAAAGTTTGGTGGAGGGGGGATTATCATTATTATGGTGTGGGGTTGTTTTTTAGGGGTTGGGCTTGGCCCCCTCGTTCCAGTGAAAGGAACTCTTAATGCTTCAGCATACCAAGACACTTTGGAAAATGTCATGCTCCCAACTGGCCCCTTCCTGTTCCAACACGACTGCACAGCAGTGCACAAAGCAAGGTATATAGACATGAATGAGCAAGTTTGGTGTGGAGGAACTTGACTGGCCTGCACAGAGTTCTGACCTCAACCCGATAGAACACCTTTGGGATGAATTAGAGCGGAGACTGCGAGCCTTCTCGTCCAACATCAGTGCCTGACCTCACAAATGCGCTTCTAGAATAATGGTACCAAAAATTACCATAAACACACAGCTAAACCTTGTGGAAAGCCTTCCCAGAAGAGTTGAAGCTGTTATAGCTGCAAAGGGTGGGCACACTCCATATTAAACCCTACAGATTAAGAATGGGATGTCATTAAAGTTCATGTGCATTTAAAGGCAGGCGTCCCAAAACTTTTGGCAATATAGTGTATCTGATGACTCCTACTCCCTGATCAGAGTACTGAAGTGGTTAACACAATAACAAACTGGCATTCAGTAGGACAATCCCCAACAACAGGATTTGAATAATATGTGTTTACAATATGCATTTTTGTACAACTACATAGGTGGCTTTGAGTTTTGGACAATGTCATTCAAGTTCTGGGGCTACTGACAAGTTTTCAACTAATTCAATGTGTTTGTTCAGTGCTAAATTAAACAGCATGTAGCTTAAACATTTTTTATTTGCTTGTATTGAGGTTATATAGGCCATGTTAATTTTAAGATATCCATTTAGTTTCCTTAGCGCAATGTAATTTTTTATGTCTGTATGGATTGAGGAAGATTAAAAGTCAAGCATGTAAAGATCATATAAAGGCAACGCCACCGAACCTGTCTTAATCTCGCCAGCCCTCTTCCCTCATATCCTTTACTCACAGCTTAAGCGCCACCTTTTCAAACAAATATACCTAACTATCCCTTCTCTATATCCTATCCTGTCGTCAACGGAAGTGGATTCTAGCATGAGGTTGCCTCCGTTAGTTGTAAATGCTCCAATGCCCCCTTTTAATCTCACAGCTAACTTCTCTCCTGCAACCCTACCCGTCCCAGGGGCCGACACAAGCATGAGGCTGTCTCCGCAAATGTCCCTGACCACTTCTCCTCCAAACACTCCAAAGACTTGCTCCCTTCTCCTGATTTACAACAGTGCCTCTGCTGTTCCACCAAAAGCTGTTGCCTTGGAACCACAAGTCGTCAACAATATTAAAACAATATCAGAGTTCTTTCAGTTCTTTCAGGTGCAGACATAGATCTCTCCTCACTATTTCTGCCCAGTGAGTATAACCGCCACAACTCCAGAGATATTTTAGTCATCCTAAAAATCCAAATATCAAAGGATGCTAGATGATATACTCTGATATCTTTTCTCTGACACAGGAGTAGACAGCAATTTTTTTAGTGCACAAGCTTTACACGGTGGATAAAGTTTTTAGCACATCTAAACTCAGTTGACTTAGCAACAGTGCATTAAAAGACTGGCACAGGAGAAGCAAGAAGGGCACAGGAAGGGCATTAGGAGGCAGGACATGTTTGTTTTCAATCCTCACATACAGACATCAGAATCCTCCCCATGAGTGAAGAACCAAAATGAAGAACTTAGCAGGAACTGAGTGGTCATAAACACTGATCAAGCATAACACTATGCCCTAGTATTGTGTTGGTCCTCCTTTTGCTGCTAAAACAACCCTGACCCATCGAGGCATGGACTCCACTAGACCCCTGAAGGTGTGCTGTGGTATCTGGCACCAACATGTTATCAGCAGATCCTTCAAGTCCTGTAAGTTGTGAGGTGGGGCCTCCATAGATCTGACTTGTTTGTTCAGCACATCCCACAGATACTTGATTGGATTGAGATTGGACAGTGATGACACACTGCCTTATGGCTTGCCTTCTTCCCATAGTGCATCCTGGTGCCATGTGTTCCCCAGGTAAGCGACGCACACGCACCTGGCCAACCACATGATGTAAGAGAAAACATGATTCATGAAGAGCACGCACAGGCAGTTCACAGGAGCTGCTTGTTTTTCTCTGAGAACGCTCCGCTCTCGTCTGGTTCTCTTCTCGAGGGAAGAGGGCTCGGCATCTGGGACTGGTGGTGCGGGTCCCGCTTGTGCTGAGGCAGAGCGGCGACGCACATCATAGGGTTCCCAGATGGAGCTCGTCGATCGTCTTGAGTCTAGTTCTCTCAGAGGATCCGGTGGCTGATGAGGGTGAGCTGCGGGAGGAGGAGACAGATCTCTCCTCCAGCCCAGCAGTGAGTGCTCTTCCAGATGAGCAGGAGATGGCTGATGAGGGTGGTGAAAGTCGGCTTGCGGTCGGCTTGACGATCAATTTCTCTCCGGCCATAATCTTCCAGTTCCAGTGAGCCTACCATTCCTTCCTGATCTACATACTGAGATCGAGGGGGCATGGAAGAGCCCATATTCAGCCCGTATTCACTGACATCGCTGATGTCGTGATGTTGAGAGGATGGGTGAATATGGGTATGTGTCGATGCCACCGATCTCGCATCTGGGCGGGCATCGACACTGAGGGCTCCAACCCTGCCATCTAAGCCGCTTAAGACTACATCTCGCTTAAATGGCAGGGCATACACGTCAGTGGGTCAGGCTGGGGCGGCTTTGCACACCATGGCGGTGTTGCAAGCCTACCAGGCTGACCTGCTGAGGAATCTCGATCAGGGGAGGGGTTTATCCCCTGATGCGGTAGTCGAACTGTGCCGCTACACAGATTTAGCTCTCCGGGCCACCAAACAGCTGCCGCGATCGGTCGATCGATAGATGCGATGGTGGCCATGGAGAGACATCTGTGGCTGAACTTGGCTGATATCGGGGAGAAAGAAAAGGCTTTTCTCCTCGATTCACCAGTTTCGCCCTCTGAACTTTTCGGCACCTCCGTTGAGGCAGTGGTGGGAAAGTTCCGGGTGGCGAAGGCGCGTTCAGCGTACCTGCATACCGCTGAGATTGGAGGACTGGAGACATGGCCAGAGAGCCAGCGTCGCCTCTCGTGCATCCCCTCCGAGGAGAAGTAGGGCGCAAAAGAGGTGGGACTCCTGGAAGAAGAAGGATTCGAGGGAGGTGATCCATCACAAACGCAGTCAGCGTCAGTAATGGGTCTCCTCCCCGAGGGTGAATTAAAAACCTAACCTTCATCTTTCTATTTAATTTGTTTTCCCCAGGCACTTTTTACATCAGGTCTGGGGCTGGGCCTGTGATTAGTGGAAATGATATTCTGATGGCCCGCCTTGGCTTGATCAGTGAGAGCGGCCTTTCAGGCCTGTAAGGGTGATAGACCTCATGTTTATAAAAACTGAATGGGTGAGTCATCATTCTGCACACCACATGTTGAGCTGGTAGGTCTCCTTTTTTCTTTCTAAAAAAATTTTATTTCTGCAGACCTCCGTTCCCTGTATAGAGTTAAGGGGATTATGTGTTTAAAAGTGTATAGATGTAAGAAGAGGAAGGAATATTAGGGCCCTGAAGTTCCCCTGTTAGGTGGCTAGAACGATAAGAATGGAAGCATCCGTTATATGGGCTTCGTATGTGAGTATGGGTTGGCTTTTCCTTTGGTAAATTCACTGGTTGAGCCACCGCTCATTTTCGCTGTGCGCAGTGATTAGGCTTCCTCTCAGTGTGAGAGTAGTTTTGAGGCCACCGCTAATTCCTACTGGTATGTAGCGCAGTACTAGGTGCTGAGGTGTCTTCCCAGACTATGAGTAGATTTGATGCCACCGCTTGGGTTAGCTTTTAAACAGTTTTAGGCCTTTTGGGGCTGTTAGCCACCTCAGGGTAAAGTAGTCTGTCTCCTCTCTATCAAAAGCATTGGAGGGTATATGTAAATTAGAAACTAACGCTGGAGCTTCAGTTAGATCTTATGTCTAGCCCAGGGGGCCGTTGACATGTATTGCCTGAGTGCCTCCTCTCATGGGAAAGTTTTCTCGACCAGGGCTGCCTCGGTAGCTGGCCTAGGCTATACTTGGGATAGTGGAGGCACTTTGCTAAAGCATTGCCACCTCTGGCCCTTCACTACGTGAATGTAGGCTTTTTAGCATCCCTAATGTCAGCCTCCTCTCATGGTGAGAGTCGTTCGGCCAATGCCCGCCCCCTTTCTGCATTCTGGGGTGAGATGAGTAATGCAGGATGGTGCAGAGGCAGAATTTGTTAGCGACCTAGCAGTGGTCGTGGGGCAGAGTTAGGCCGTCTTTCTCTACATGAAGAGACTGTTTGGTTTGCTTGACCCCACCCCTCAGTGCTAACTTCATGGACGTAGGCCACCAGGCACATCTAGAGCCACTGGCAGGCCCTCACCCTGTAAATTTCAGGGTCATGTGGTTAGTACTCCCCTACTAAAGCAGGGTGTTTCTGAGTACTCCACTCTCAGCTCTTTATCATTCTGCTTCACACCACTAGGCTCGGTTGAGCGGAAATTTTTAACCTTCACTTCGTGCTGGTTCTAGAAGTATGCTCCCTTGAAGCCAGAGCATTGCCATGAGCTGATGCCCATGCACACAGATGGTAGGCCCCTGAATCCGGGGCCTCGATTAAGGCAAGGTGGCGTACACTGCCATTGGCAATGTAGTTAGGTATCAGGTCTGTAGGCGCTTCCAGCGAAAACTGCGCTGTCACGTAGTAGGCCTCAGCAGGCCTCCATGACAGCCGGCCCCAGAAGGGCTTGTCAGGCCAGCTTGCTGCAAGCGGTTAGCTTTGGCAGTCCAGGCAGTAGACTCGCTGACAAGTAGCAGGCCTCCCTGGAAGAGAGTCCCGACGCTTGGGGGACATGCATAGCAGCTGCGACCAGGTAGCTAGTCTCGAGAGGCTTCCTGTGGGCAGCCCCAATATATGTGTTGGTGTGGTATTCTTCCCAAGGATGTCGGTTTTTGTAGCAGAAGACTTGTTATCAGCTAGTAGGCCCTCCCTGAGGACAAGTCCCCAGCAGTGTGGGTATTTATTTGGTCAGATCTGGCCTTAGCAGGCAGCACCTGAAGGTGAGTTCGCACCCTAGCATGACAAAAGTGATCACTTTTCTGCTACTGGTTCCCTACAGAAAGGAACTTATTTCTACCAGGTCAGGCTCGGTGGTCCTCTCACTCAGGGTCACTTGTGAGTACTCAACCTCCTGAGTCTGGTCAGATGGTTGCAGGCCTCTTGTGAGGCCTCCCGGTTAGATCAGTCCATAGGTCTGTCCGGCCTCCTTAGCGCTTTGAAAGATAAGTGCTTTGTAGATCCTTGGATCGAGCAGATAGACTCCCCTCGCTAGCAAGGGTTGTAAAGCGCTATGCTGAGTATTGCTCTCTAGGATGCCCATCTCTGAGATCCGGTCTGAGTTGGTTATTGCCAGTTTCGCAGTCCCTCTGTCTGGATGCCTTACCTACAGGCAAGTGTCCAGAGGCTCTGTTTCTGAACAGACAGGTTGTTGGCCAAACTGAAGTGTCCAATGTAAGTGGCATCAGGTCAAGCCTCCCTGGTGGCATTCGTGTGAATATGTTCACCCAGTAGTGATTGGCTGGGGCTCCCTCGGTTTCCCTAGCCACATTCCCTTAAAGGGACCCTTTCTGTTGAAGTGGTTGGTTCCAGGCCTTTGAGCGGCCTGGGTAGGACTTCATGTAAAGTGTATGAAGGTTTCCTCTTGAGGCTTAGCTTGGGCTATGACCGTAGGGAATGCTGTCACTGACAGCCCAGTGTGACCCGAGGGAGAGTGGTTCTGGCAATTCAGTTAAATTTGCTGGTTCTGACAGTTGTCACTGCCACTGGCATGCACTCCCCTTAGCATGGCGGCATGGGTATATCGTTCCCCAAAGCGGTCTAGGACGAAGTGTGAGTTCCCTTCGAAAGGGAACATCTCACGTATGTAACCTATGTTCCCTAAGAACAGGTAACGAGACACTGCATCTCTTTGCCATGCCTCGGGGCCTTCCTACCAAACAGTCCCTTCAGACGATAAGGTGAATGTCATGTTTGCAAGGTGCTCTTTTATACTTCCAGGTCGCACATTGATGACATCATGGGCTGTCGCCGGTCAGTAGGATTCCTGTGATTCAATAGTAGTTTCAGCTGCAGTTTTGGAGATGCTCTGACTTAGTCGTCTAGTCATCACAATTTGGCCCTTGTCAAACTCACTCAAATCCTTACGCTTGGCCATTTTTCCTGCTTCAACTTTGTGAAGTGCCTGGCAGCATTTACGGAAGATGTGGCGTTCTTGGCGAGGAGTTAGTAAGCAACAATAAAGCACACGAGAAAAGAGTAGCGATCTTCATCCATCTTGTTGACTCTTCACTTTTGTTCTCCCACACATTACGTCAGAGTACAACAGTTCAGACTTTCTTTTCAAAATAGTAGTACCAATATAATTCACTCATGAACAAAGCAATGTCCAGATGCCAGCCAGACAAAATCCTGTCCTGTCCATTAATCATGCAATCTCTTACATCGTTCACCTGCTTGATGATTTATAATCATCATGCCCTGTGATGCTATCCTGCACCGTTCAGAAAGTTTTTGTCAACTTAGGGATTTCTGATTTCTGATTCTGATCACCCTAGACAAAACAGCAGGTCTAGCCACATCCCTCAAGTTCTTAGGCTTTTATGTAATTTCATCCAATGTTGATTCATTCTCCCTTCTCTGTCATTTGAATTTCGCTCATGCACATAATTCCCCAAGGTTGCCCTTTTATCTTGCACCTCCTTTCTCCGCCGAATCCCTCAAAGGCAATTTAAGCAGAATCCAGTTTTTCCATAAACTCATTTTCGGCAAACCTTCCATGGCAATAACCCCTCCCCCCCCACCCATAATTATCATAATGAATGGGGGGGGGGTGCTTCAGGTTTGGGTCAAGTCTCAAGCTAGAGACCTTCACCAAGGACAGCAAGCCAAATATGTTTACTTTATATCAAATGATACAAAATTATATTCACATGCCTTGCTAGCTGTGCGATTCATCATTATACTCTTGATACAGACTCTTGTATAAACACAATCTGCAGATTTATCAGTAGAAGGGGGCAGGTGGAAGAAGTTCTATCGAACAATGGAACAAATTATGTTGCTGCTAAAAGAGAATTAAGAGAAGCAGTGAAATCCCTTGACATACACTGGCCAAGAAAAAAAAGAGTCACAGTTTGGATTGAAATAGGCAAATGCTTAAGAGTCTCTGATTAGATCATTATTGCAGTAATTATTATGTTTATAGCATGTTATATGTTTGGCAATGTAGGAAGACACATCATGGCCATATTCCAGGATGAAAATGTTAAGATTCATCATGCTCAAATTGTGAAAGAATGGTTGGGAGGGAGCATGAAGAATCATTTTCACACATGAATCGGCACCTCTGAGTCCAGACCTTAAATTCATTGAAAGTCTTTGGGATGTGCTGGAGGACACTTTACAGAGTGCTGGACTCTTGCATTGTCAATACAAGATATTGACCAAAAACTAATGCATCTCTTGATGGAAATAACATCACAACATTTATTTCCATCAAGAGGTGCATCAATTTTTGATCAAGATCTTGTGCACAATGTTAAAAATGTTAATGTATTTGGTCTTGGCGGACCAGATCTGCTATGCTGCTGCAGAGCAAGTATTGACTAACTACTACTAATTGATACTTTTTGACCTAAACCTGCTATGTGCCTGAGCCAATATGGCTCAAACGTATCTAATTAGAATGCGCACTATGTGCGACTTTAACACATTGCAATCTAATAGAAATGGAAAATGACCCCCAGCAACCACCTAAGTATGCATGCTGCATGCAATTATTTATATTTTGCCATTTTCATACAGCATCCAAAAGCACAGCCATGTGACAAACAGCAAATCACAGAGTAACATGCAAACCTGAACATTATTCATGAATAATGCGGAATTTCACTTAACATTTTCTCATGCAAGCTAAGCTTGCCTGTAACTTCACAGCAAGGTTGTCATTCATGCTCCTGTTGTTATTATTCACTCAAAATGCATGTTCTCATGCGAGATTTGCTTATGCTTTACTATTCCTTGCATCATACGCAGCATGTAAAACGTCAAACATGATTTTGAACAGGTGTATTTAACTGCTGAACATAAATGTAGCAAAGTTGAATGAATGAATGAATGAATAGCTGGGTCACTAAATACAGGCTTTTTCTGTAAATAAATAAATAACCATTCACTGTCAATCAAATTGAGATAAAGAAGTGTGGTTTTTAAAGCACAAGGAGACGCAAATCTCACAGGAGCTCACCCCACTGATCTACAAGAACAATTTGCAACTCTCAAAGTAACACATTTTCCTTTGTACTGTTACTGTTTAAAAAATCTTTTTTCCCCATTTCCTCTGAAACTACAGATGATGCTGTCCCATGAGATTGTCCCTTGGCACATCTGCTGCTTCATTATTAGCATAATAAGCCATTTCCCCTCCATCCTCTCCATAGGCAAATGAGAAGAAGAAAACTATGGCAGTGGCACACAGCTTGCCTGTGTGAGCATGCACAGACATGTATTTGGCAAATTGTAATTTTCCTCATTACCTGTCCTTCATATTTCAAGACAAAAATTGAAGTGAAATGTCTTTTTTTTATTGCATCCTACAAATGGTTTTTATGCTCTCAAATACGTCGAAGCATGGAAGCAGGCATGGGGTGGAGGAAACTGGAGAGAAGAATGGAAGCGATATGGATGGATTTGCAAGTTAAGCATATGGCCAGACTTACAGCTTGAGAACTCCAGGGGACACGAATGTTCATCCATTGGAAAGTTATTCAGTTTAAGCTGGCACTCTGCATCAATGGTCAACCTACAGACAGAAATTTTCTTAATTAAATTTCTCTATATAAGCCGTTTCATTAGCATACCCATAACATCATTTATAATCTGCAGCACTAGAATACAGTGATATACATAATAAAACGAATGACAAAAGTTGGCATCAAATGCAATTAATGGCAGGCGTGCTTCATAATTGTTATAACTGGATAAATGCTTTCCGGAAGAATGTAATCAGACTAGAGTTGCAGAATGAATCAATTAAAGAAGTCAGGGTGAACATTAAAACTGTGATCAATTGTTGTGTTTTTATTGCAAAAGCTACCCAGATAGCAAGGTGATATTGAAACAATGTTGGGTTTTCCTCCAAACCACCATTTTGTTTGAGATTGACATTTCAGCGTTTAAAGTATGTTAGATCAGCATTGAAATTTTGATGAAAGCCAACAGCACACATATGTGATGCAAGTGACATGGAACTCGCACTGATTTGTAGCTGTAGATGACCACAAGATCATGCGAGTATTTATCTCTAGAGGCCTTTCCCCAATCAGAAAGACATTTTCAAACTATGAACGGCACTTAACCCGATTTGCTCTAAACCACTGGGGGCTAGCTAGGTTTAGTGGTGGGGTTAGGGATAAGCCTTCATGATTTCAGAAAGTCGGTAAAGCAGTTAAAAATACCCATCATGGTTGAAATGCCCACTGATTGTAAAATGGCCATTTTGTTCAGGCAAGTTTTTGTCAGTTTTCACGCTTTTCAAAAATTGCCTAAAGGACGGTGCAAGGTCATCTTTCTACATTCTTTAAAAAGAAGAGAACAGAAGGTATGTTGACAGTCTTTCAGGGCATTCACTTGACACCAAATTAGAAAGAATATAAGTACATTGATTCAATAAGGGATGTTGTCAAGTGAAAATGCATGCAATCCCCAAGGTGGTAATGCACACATGCATATGTTAGGTAAATGTGCATGTGTTTATTTCCAAAATAGTCAGGTCGGCAAGGGCGGATTAAGGTCTACACAGGCCCCTAGGCTCCATAATTTCATGACTAGCCACACTCACACCCAATACAAACACATGTGCATGACTCATATGTTATATCACTAATAAACATCATACATATTAGTAATAAATATTTATAAAATAAATCATAAATATTAGTGATAATGGCTATTCAGGTGAGGTGATTCAATCTTTTCTGGCCAATTGTCAGGGGCGAATTCAGGATCACCTCTAACAGAAATAAATACTAGCTATATAAGGGGATTTTTATGGTAGTAAATATTTACCTCTAAATTATGCACAATTTATCATCTGTAATACCAGGGTGTAACCACTAGATGGCTGTATAGCTCTATATATAAACATATAAACATGGCTGTGTATTCCCTACAATGGTGGACGAAGTACACAAATCAAGTACTTGAATAAAAGTACAGATACCCTGATAAAATACTACTAGTAAAAGTATTAAGAACTCCTTTTCAGTTTTTTCAGTCCTTTTCAGTAAAAGAAGGGACCCTTTTTTATATACTCCTCCTTACTGCTCAAAATATGTGTGGGGGAGTGGGTATAATGTACTAGACACATGAGCTGAAAATATTGTAGCTCAATATGACATCATTGTAAATTATTATGAATTTTAAGTAGCCAGCATTAGTCATTAAGCAAGATTATGCAGACACTGTATTTTATTACCAAAACATGTTATACACTGATAATACTACGACTAATCATTTCTGATAATTTTATTTTCAGTGAAAATAAAATTATGTGCAAATAAGTGAAAATAAAAAATATAGCATATAGTAGGCCTATATAGAAATGAGGAAAAACAAAATGTGTGTAAATATATGTTAAATAAACATATATAAACATACAATATAAAAACAGACGTCACATAGGGCAAAATGTGTTAACATTTTAAAGGCACAGTATGTAAGTTTCAACGCTATAAGTTGCTTATTCAAAACAATAACAAAGACATAGCTTAATGACTCCGTTAATGAGAGTGGAATCACATGAGTTGTCATCTTCACCTCCAAAGCCGATGAAATTCAATCTGACAGGACTCAGGCAAAAATCATGTTCATGGTTGAGCTAATGTAATAAAGTTTAATTAATGTTACTGCGGTATGAAGCAGGGCGGGGCAGAGAGCATGGGAGCGGAGCGAGGCGGTGCAGTGAATGCTAATAGCCGTGTTTCCACTGTCGAAGCCAGCAAGTGTCTGAAATAACTTCAGAATTCAATCCAGGGATTCTGATCACTGCATGAGGCAGAAATATTTTTATATGCAATGCTAAAGACTACTAATGCTAACCATGATGATAATAAATACACATATGATTATGGAAAATACCAGAGACCATTTGAAGAACTAAGAAAAATCATATATGATTTATATGATAGTGTATTTATTTGGTTTCGTCTGTCTCTTCCCTGTGCCTTTGTTGATATCGGACTAATGCATCCACATATGTCATGAATAACATATACTCCGGTTACTCATATAACTCCTGTTTTCTGTCCGTGAGCTCCCTCTGTTTGTCTGGCTGAAAGGATAACAGTATAGTGAGATGGGAGAGATCGCTCAAACTCCTCAGAAGGCATAATTTCGTGGAAAATTAGGAGAAATGCTCATCATCTAAAGAAATGTGACATAAACATATATTTTATCAATATTTTTCTAATTATATTTTATCAATATTTTTTTATTTCATATGCAAAGATGTCAGCCAATCACAGCAGTGGGCGTTTACACTGTAGTCTCACAGCAGCCAATCATAGCAGTGGGTGTTTACACTGAAGTCTCACAGCAGCCAATCACAACAGTGGGCGTTTACACTGTAGTCTCACAGCAGCCAATCATAGCAGTGGGTGTTTACACTGAAGTCTCACAGCAGCCAATCACAACAGTGGGCGTTTACACTGTAGTCTCACAGCAGCCAATCACAGCAGTGGGTGTTTACACTGGAGTCTCACAGCAGTGGGCGTTTACACTGAAGTCTCACAGCAGCCAATCACAGCAGTGGGCGTTTACACTGAAGTCTCACAGCAGCCAATCACAGCAGTGGGCATTTACACTGAAGTCTCATAGTAGACACACCCCTTAAAACTAAAATCAGGGTAGGAAAAATGCCTTTTATTTCTAACTTATGACCATTTTTGATGTAAAATTACACAAACATAAGTGCACCCCAGGAAACAATAAAACAATGCAGTTCATAGCCCCTTTAAAAGCCTTAATGGGGTTGTTTTGTGCATTCCTGTGATCACAAATAAATGGAAGCAGTCGCAACTGAATAATATGTGTGTTCTCTTTTTATGTGAGATAATGATAAATACCAGTTTGATTCAGAATGTTCGATGTGCACTCCTGACACAAATTAATAAATTACTTTCACTGTAACACTGTAACCATCTAGACGCTTATGACTTAAAAACTACCATCCAATATCAAAAATTTCCATCCTATCTAAGATATTAGAAAAAGTTAACATTTAACAATTTTTTTCAACCAAGAATAATATCTTAGATAAATTTCAGTCTGGTTTTAGGTGTAGACATAGTACTGAGTCAGCACTCTTGCGGGTTGTGAATGATCTTTTGCTCATAAGCGATCCAGGGAATCACAGTCCTAATTCTTCTGGATCTCTCTGCAACGTTTGATACCATTGATCATTTGCTTCTTTTGAACCGGTTAAAGCAGTTTGTCGGAAATCAAGGAATGGTTCTTACATGGTTTGCATCTAATCTAGAGCAAAGATCTTTTACAGTGAAGGTTGGTAATTGTTTTTCTTATCCAGCCCCTATCACCAGTGGGGTCCCACAAGGGTCCATTTTGGGTCTTGTCTTGTTTTTATTATATGTTCCCCTTGGGAATGATTATTTAAAAATATGGTATTCCTTACTATCTATATGTGGATGACACACAGATCTATTTGTCTTTAACCCCTAGAGGACTGCACAGTTTTGGGGCCCTTTAAAAGTTTTGACATGCTCTGACATTTGTGCTTTTTTCAGTTGCTTATAAACATTATTAATGGCAAAAGTGTCATTACATAATATGTTAGCAATGTATGTACATGCTTGTATTTTTGAGAGAATAACGTTTATGCGTGGTTTTTGAAAAAACAAAAAATGTAACGACACAAAACACAACAGATATGTGTCCACAAGATTTTTGACTAATGGGTGTTGTTGCCTTGAGTTTTTGCTTCAAACTGATGTGAGAATCATTGTGACACTTTTACTTTACAAAGCCCATATGCGAAGGGGTGTGAATGATCATGAATATTGTGGTGATTTACACCTGAGAGAACAAAAAAAATGCATAATGAATGAGCCTTTGAGTCAGTTATGTGAGAGGGTGCTAAGGAACAAGACAAAATAAATATATTTTGTTGTGGTTTATTTAGAATATACACTCACCTAAAGGATTATTAGGAACACCTGTTCAATTTCTCATTAATGCAATTATCTAATCAACCAATCACATGGCAGTTGCTTCAATGCATTTAGGGGTGTGGTCCTGGTCAAGACAATCTCCTGAACTCCAAACTGAATGTCAGAATGGGAAAGAAAGGTGATTTAAGCAATTTTGAGCGTGGCATGGTTGTTGGTGCCAGACGGGCCGGTCTGAGTATTTCACAATCTGCTCAGTTACTGGGATTTTCACGCACAACCATTTCTAGAGTTTACAAAGAATGGTGTGAAAAGGGAAAAACATCCAGTATGCGGCAGTCCTGTGGGCGAAAATGCCTTGTTGATGCTAGAGGTCAGAGGAGAATGGGCCGACTGATTCAAGCTGATAGAAGACTGAAATAACCACTCGTTACAACCGAGGTATGCAGCAAAGCATTTGTGAAGCCACAACACGCACAACCTTGAGGCGGATGGGCTACAACAGCAGAAGACCCCACCGGGTACCACTCATCTCCACTACAAATAGGAAAAAGAGGCTACAATTTGCACGAGCTCACCAAAATTGGACAGTTGAAGACTGGAAAAATGTTGCCTGGTCTGATGAGTCTCGATTTCTGTTTAGACATTCAGATGGTAGAGTCAGAATTTGGCGTAAACAGAATGAGAACATGGATCCATCATGCCTTGTTACCACTGTGCAGGCTGGTGGTGGTGGTGTAATGGTGTGGGGGATGTTTTCTTGGCACACTTTAGGCCCCTTAGTGCCAATTGGGCATCGTTTAAATGCCACGGCCTACCTGAGCATTGTTTCTGACCATGTCCATCCCTTTATGACCACCATGTACCCATCCTCTGATGGCTACTTCCAGCAGGATAATGCACCATGTCACAAAGCTCGAATCATTTCAAATTGGTTTCTTGAACATGACAATGAGTTCACTGTACTAAAATGGCCCCCACAGTCACCAGATCTCAACCCAATAGAGCATCTTTGGGATGTGGTGGAACGGGAGCTTCGTGCCCTGGATGTGCATCCCACAAATCTCCATCAACTGCAAGATGCTATCCTATCAATATGGGCCAACATTTCTAAAGAATGCTTTCAGCACCTTGTTGAATCAATGCCACGTAGAATTAAGGCAGTTCTGAAGGCCAAAGGGGGTCAAACACAGTATTAGTATGGTGTTCCTAATAATCCTTTAGGTGAGTGTAGTTAACAATATAAAGTGAGAGCCAAAAGCACATTACAAAGGCCTATTATATTTTAAATTATCAAAAGATTTGACATTACTATTTTTTAAGTCTCATGCTAAAAAAACAGTAATATCTTTACAGTAATAACATTGAACACAATTCAGTATTCAGTAAATACAAATAACTGAATAATTGGTAATGATGAATGATATAAGTAAAATATTTAGGTTTTAAAACAATGCAGTTATGATTTCATAGAGTATAGGGTGAATTCAGGTTGATTGGGACACTTTTTTCCCAGTCATTTCAAATGGCAAAAATTTTCTGAATCATTTTATTTTGTAAACTATCCGATACACACAATACTCAAATATCATTTCGAGTTTTGGTTCATTTATGACACGCGCCATGCAATACATGATCGCGCCTATTATAGGCTACTGTCTGCTATATTTGCTTCTTATTTATTAAATCCAGGCAATTGGCTGATGAAACATTGATTAAAATTAAGATACAATTTATACAAAACGAAATTCACTTTAAAGAAAACAAAACTTAATGAAGTGGTCAAAATCTGACCCACTCCATGTCTTCTGACATATTGCGCATCTTATGATGTGCCCTTTATTACTCGTGCTGTTCACTTTTCATAGATGAAAACATAGATGAAATTAAAAAATAACATTAGGCTATAATATTTAAACATCAATATGAAACAAAATTGGTTTTAATGGCTACAAGAAGTATTGTACACAAAACGTTTGACTGGTAGGCTACTGTATTTATAGCATCTGAGCGGACATTTGTAAACAAAAGCTTTATTTATGTGACACTAGGCTATTTTACAGTAAACACTTCATAATCTATACAAAAGAGGCCAAAGAAATCTTGTCTAAACAGTCTTACGTCTATGACATTTTATGTTGCAGCAGGATTCATATGGTCTTTTGCGGTTTATTATACTCAGACACTAAACAAATAAACTTACCTCACAATCCTCGTTGCTCTTAAAAATAAACAGCTTTTCTTCTGAGGTAAAAAATCCAGGATTATTCCTCACCGCGTCTCAAAACGATGTAAATTAGCCTACGTGAAATCTCTCTAAACTTGATGTGTTTATTCGAGTTGATGTGGGCGGGGATACTCCCATTGATCGCATCAGTATTTGACTTTGAAAAGGAAGCGTGCTCCGTGGGCGTGGCCGCATTAACACTAATGAAGAAGCTGGTGAATGACTGACATCTCTTTTTCAAACAGATTACATAAACAGAGAATATCTGTTTTCAATTTGGTTTACATTATTTAAAACCTGACATTTCAATGTTTCTTTAGACATATGTCTCATGTTTGTGTGACAAGTATTCACTAAGTTACAGTTCATTTTCTGAAGAGAATCAGATTGGCCTTCATTGACAGAGAGGCTGCAGATCGCGCATCATGTTTGTTATCTTTATTTTGCAAAAAGCACAACATTTAGTTTTTATTGTGAGTGTACACAAATAAAAGTAGAAACATAACAGATTATAATGACCAAGGAAGTTTATTATGATTATAATGACCAAAAACGACAGAGTATTTTGAGTCTCTTTCGCACTGATAAGAAAAAAAAACGAGGTGAGGTCGCCAGGGACTTTGCCGACCTCAGAAGGTCAAGACCTAATTGTAAAGTTTCCTGTGCAACACTCCGTAGGTGTCTTGATAAAGTGAAAGATTGGATGGCTGATAATCTTGTTCAGTTGAATGAACGTAAAACAGAAATTATGTTTTTTGGTCGTTCAGTTTTTAATAAGGCTGAAAGTGACATCATAGGCCCTTGGGCTTGCTACCTACAGGGCAGAGTCATTTTCAATTCCAACGTGGGAGTCATTTTCAATTCCTCGCTGAAGTTCGATAAACAAATAAAAACGGTTGTTTGGAATTGTTTCTTTTACCTGAGGGTAATAGTCAAATTAAAATGGTTTCTTTTAACTAGTGATTTAGAAAAAGTCATCCAGGCTTTTATCTTTTCCCGTTTAGAATAGTGTAATGTTATTTATTCTGGGACCTGCCAGATTCATGTAGCACATCTCCAGCTAGTGCAAAATGCCTCTGCTAGAATACTTATAAAGGCTAAAAAGACTGATTGTGTTACCCCACTGTTATCATCATTAGGCTGGCTACCACTGCGTTACAGGATACAAGGTTTTGACAAATGTTTTTAAGGCATTGCATGGAATGGTGGCATAATGTTTAGTTGAGCTTATTAAGCCATATAATTCTAATTTAATGCTGAGATCCTTAGTCTTAAATCTAAAGGGGATAACGCTTTTGCTGTCGCTGTCGCTGACCCAAGTTTATGGAACAACATGTCTCTCAAGGTTAGTTGTTGTTTTTGTTTGTTTTTATTTCTTTTTTTATCATTGCTTTATTCACTTGTAATGTACTTTGGAGTTACTGTGTAGCCTGAAAAGTGCTCTATAAATAAATAAATACAATACAATACAATGCTCAACATTTTATTTAACATTGGTGTCAAAAGAGGTGGCAGGGATCTGTGAGTGGGAGATATGGAAAGACTCAACAGTTGGTAGTGATCATTACTCAATATTCAGTACAATAATGTAGATAGAGATGAGAGGGTAGAGGTAAGAGAGACAAAATGGATATTTAGTAAGGCAAAATGGGTGTAAGGGGTTTGTTTGGAGTTTAGTTTTTGCACTTGTTTCTGTTCATCTGCTGTCATAGCATTTACCCTCATGTGTCACACCTGTGTTTAATCAAAAGAGGTGACTTGACTTGAGTCGCAAATTTAAGGACTCGAGACTTCTTTGACTAAATTAAGATGACTTGACTTTGACTTGAGATCCAATGACTCAAGACTTGACTTGAACTGTATGACTCGAGAATGACTTTGTAACAACTAAAGTAATTAAATTATTTTATATTAATCATTGCAACATCAATTGATGAACAAAATGTAAGATACGGAACCACCAACACCAGTGATCAGAGTCTGTGCAATTGTGTGATGCTACACAAGCACAGAGAAAAACAGTGCGGTGAGCGCGCTAAATACAGATGGTAGAAGAAAATCACCCAAGATTGCTTCTCTTGGATATAAACACTTTGAAATTGACCATATTTATAAAAGGAGATAGTTATTTTTTATATTTATAACACATGACATTAAGCAATATTTCTAGAATATTAGAGCAATTGCAAACGTGATATTGATTTTATACAACTGTTCAGTAAACAAAAAGTTAATACTAGGTGACATTCTCTGTTTTTGCTCTAGACCTATTTCTCCAATGAAAACAGTTCCAAACACACCACAGCAAAAGAGTTATGAGTCATACCTTAACAAAGGTCAAATAAAATGAAAATAAAATGAAAATAAAATCCCTTCCATGTATGTGACATTCCATAAAAAAATATATAAGCAAAGTTAAACATATGACATTTACTATAAAACCAACATAATTAATGCATCACACTTGTGAATTTACCTTCAACTGTTTTATCTTCAACATATTCCATATAATTGTCATAATAATAATAACAATTCAAAATTGTAATAACTATAAATACATATTATAAATTATATTATTATTATTATCATTATTATTAATATGGAATACATATATAATTAAGAAAGTTCATCATTTCTAAGGAAAAAATAAATAAGGTCAAGGCCAATATAAATACTACATGTTTCTGTTTGGTATTGTAACTTGACTTGACTTGCTTGGTTCGTGTGCACTGCGACTTGAGACTTGCTTGAGACTTGATGGTAGGGACTTGAGACTTATTTGTGACTTGAACATGTGTGACTTGTTTCACCTCTGTTAATCAATTACCTTGTTTGCTCCCTTTGTTAACGTTAGTATATATAGTCCTGAGTTTGTAGTGTTAGTTGTCCAATCTCATCATTGTTTTATGGTTGTCCTTTTTCTTCGTTTGATATTCTAAGCCTCTGAGTATTTGTTATTGTACTGCTGTGATTAGATCCTGCCTTCTATCATCCTTGCTGCAACCATAGCATGATAGAAGACAAATCTTCCTACCGCATGGGGATCGCTCCCTCGAGAAGCACACACATGACTTCTTGGATCTCTACCATCTAGTCCATTATGATGACGACAATCTGTGTGTTTGTCTGTGCCTGTGACGTCCTACTACGGGATACTAATGGAGTTTGTGCTTCTACATAATGGATCCCCCATTACCATCTGTAGAGGAGGTGTCCATCGCACCAGTGACCAGTCCACACAGCACCCACTGCAACTACAGCTGTGGTCAGAATTATTGGCATCCCTGGTAAATATGATCAAAGATGGCTGTAAAAATAAATCTGCATTGTTTATCCTTTTGATCTTTTATTTTAAAAAAATCCCACAAAATCAAACCTTTCATTGAAGTAAAAGAATTGAAAGTGGGGGGTAAATCACATTATGAAATAAATGCTTTTCTCCAAAACACATTGGCCATAATTATTGGCACCCTTTTATTAAACACTTTTTGCAACCTCCTTTTGCCAAGATAACAGCTCTGAGTCCTCTCCTATAATGCCTGATGAGTTTGGAGAACAACTGACAAGATATCAGAGACCATTTCTCCATACAGAATCTCTCCAGATCCTACAGATTTCCAGCTCTATGTTGGTGCTTCTTCTCTTCAGTTCACCCCACTCATTTTCTATAGGGATCATGTCAGGGAACTGGCATGGTCATGCAGAAGCCTAATTTTGTGCTCAGTGACACATTTGTGTGTTAATTTTGATGTTTGTTTTGGATCGATGTCCTGATGGAAGATCCAACCACGGCCCATCATAAGATTTCTAGCAGAGGCCGTCAGGTTTTGATTTTTTATCTGTTGGTATTTGCTAGAATCCACCATGTATCTGAACAAGATGTCCAGGACCTCCAGCAAAAAATAGGCCCACAACATTAAAGATTGAGTGGTATTTTTAACCGTGGACATGGGTGGGTTTGCTGCCAAAAAGCTCTTTTTTTAGTTTTATCTGACCATAAAACCTGGTCCCTTTTGAATTTCTAGTCATGTCTGACAACTGAATATGCTGGAGTTTGTTTCTAGATGAGCAAGAAGGATTTTTTCTTGAATCCCTCCCAAACAACATGTGGTGATGTAGGGATTGTTTGATTTTTCTTCTTCTGGGTTCTTTCTGACCCCAAGACTCAACTAATCTCAGCAATTCTCCGTCTGTGATATAGACACACGTCCTCTTCCAGGCAGATACGTAACATCTTTAGTTGATTGGAACTTCTTAATTATTGCCCTGATGGTAGAAATGGGAATTTCCAATGCTTTAGCTATTTTCCTACAGCCACTTTCTATTTTGTGAAGCTCAACAATCTTTTGCTGCACATCAGAACTATATTCTGTGGTTTTACTCATTGTGATGAATGATTAAGGGAATTTGGCTTTTGTGTTTCCTCATATTTATACTCCTGTGAAATAAGACGTCATAGCTGGACAATTTCATGTTCTTAGTCACCCTGGTGTGCAAATTTTTTTTTAATATTAATAGGAATATACTTAAGAGATATTTTACTCAAAAAAATTATAGGGGTGCCAATAATTGTGGCCAACGTGTTTTGGAGAAAAACATTTATTTCATAATGTGATTTTCCCCCGAATTATCAACCTTTTCCACAAAGGCCAAGGAGGCTGTTCCTGAATTATCTGCATGTTCCGCGTCAGCCATGGAGGCTGTTTTTAGACTCTCTGTTTGTTCAGTAGTGGCCAGGGTGACCGTTTTGTAATCCTCTCCCCACACTGTACAGTTTTTTGGCCCTGTCTTTACTGTCTCCTATCAGCCCTTTTGTCTCCTCCTATGTCTCCTGCACTGAGCATCATGGATCTGCCGTCTAGTTCGCCAGTTCAGCCCTGGATTAATCGACCCTCTAGCTCCACCTAGTACCTGCAGGATCGTCACTCCGCTTTGAATTCTCATTCCCTCTGCTCCACCTGGGACTGTCGCCCCTATGACTGCACCGGGCTTCCTCGTCCCTCCGACTCTGCCTTGGTCAGTCATTACTCTGACTTCACCATAAACTTACGGGCTTCGTCATTGACTCGTCTCTCCAACCCTTTGGCTCCGTTGGGCTCCTCTTTCCCTTCGACTTAACCTCAGTCCTCGGGCGCACCAGCTCTTTATCAGTCCTACGATACTCTGGCTTCACCTCCGCCACCCTTTCGAGTGAACTCTACGTGAGCACGCACAGTAAGCTCTCAAAGGGGCTGACTGTGTGCACTGCAATCATGCCAGAGTGCTCAGGCCACCGAGTGCAGACCCCCCAGGGGGAAGTGGTCCACACCAACTTTAAGTGTACCCGCTTCTCTGCGGTGTCCTCAGGAATCAGTCTGCTACTCCAGCCACTCTTTGTGTTTAGGAGTGCAGTAGTTTCCAGCGAGTCCATTGCTCAGTGTCCGTCCGGACCCGTTGCAGCACTGGGAGGCTCGTCCCTTCCAAGGAGGGTTATAGAGCAGTATGTTCGGTTGTTCCCTGCCAGTCATCTGCTTCAAGGCATTGGACTCACTATTCAGAATGCACCAGAGGTCAGTTTCAAGAGACTGAGTCCCTTAGTACATTTTTTGTCAGCATGGAATCTTCTGCCAAACGTGTCTCATTGGGTCCTGCATATTATAGAGAAAGGGTACAGAATTCAGTTCTCCCTGAGGGCAGTCTACATTCATTGATACATGAATCGGGGAGCAGACACCCTGTCAAGAAAGAATTTGGTAAGAATTCAGCCAGGTGGATGTGGTCTTGTTTGCATTTCAGGAGACCATGCACTGTCCGCTCTGGTTTTCCCTCATGCTTCCAGATCCACTGGGGCTGGATGCCATGGTTCAGATGTGGCTGAGGCTGCATCTGTACGCATTTCCCCCGATGGCTCCGCTCCCAGGAGTTATAGACAGAATATGCCAGGACTGGGTTCGTCTGCTGTTAGTAGCTCTGTTCTGGCTGGCCAGAGTGTGGTTCAGGGACCTTTTATCTCTCCTGGATGGCTCTTCTTGCGATATTCCTGTCAGGTGGGACCTACTGTAGCAGGCAAGAGGCACAATCTATCATCCCCAGCTGGAGATGTGGAAGCTGTGAGTTTGGCCCCTGAGAGAGACCAACTCCTGAACTCTGGTCTCTCAACGCAGGTTGTTGAGACCATCCTAAACTACGAGGAAACTGTACTCCTTAAAGTGGAGAGTCTTCACCTTATGGTGCAGAGAACACCAGTTGGACCCAGTTAACTGCCCAGTTGGTTCAATGCTGGAGTTTCTTCAGGATTGTTTTTCTATCCCCCTCCATGCTTAAGGTTTACATGGTAGCCATAGCTGCTTACCATGCACCTCTGGACGATGGCTCTTTGGGGAGACACCACCCAGTTATTTTGTTTCCTTTGTGGTACTCTGAGGTTAAGGCCTGCCACACATGCGAGAGTCTTGGCCTGGGGTTTGACCCGAGATGTTATCCTACCCATAATAAAACCAGGAAAGTATCCGGTAAATCCAGTTACAGGCCAATTGCTCTTACGTCACATTTTGGGAAAATGATGGAAATAATGATTGTAGAGAGAATGCCAATCTAGATAGAATGTAGAGGACAGGGGAGCAATGGAACCAGTAGTTTGTTTAAAAAAAATGTTCAGAAAAGCCCAAATTAACAAGGAATCAGTAATGGCAGTATTCTTGGATGTATAAAAGGTTTATGATATGGTATGTAAAGAGGAATTGTTGATTAATCTAGATAAAATTGAAATAAAGGGAAGAACAGTTGCAAATACATTGCTAAAGAAATGGGAAGTAATACAAAATCAAGCGCTGAGAATATTTTGAGAATATTTTTTGGGGCTATTAAATCCTCTCCAGCTATTGCAATCCAACTACCACTGCATTTAAGATATAAACAGCTGATGATGAATTAATCGGCAAACCTAAAAAGACACAAAAGAAAAACATACAACTGTGAGGGCCCTTAGCCCATGTTGGGAAAGTAAGAAAGCAAAGGGAGAGTACTTTGTTTGGTCGACAAATAAAATGGCAAAAGTAATGGGATTGTAAGTAAGGAAAAGGTATAGTCCCACAGTTCCTAATCCAGTAGCGCTGCCAAGGTTATTTCCTCTACTATTTCTAAATTTGCACATACAAGAAGAAATAAAGGTAAAGAGAATTGGGCAGATATAGTTGATTAAGAACGATGCATAATTATTTTATTACTATATTCACAGATGGATCAAAGGAAAAATACGTGCTTTGCTTTCATTATTTCATATTTGATTTCAGATTTATTCAAACTACATCATTTAGAAACAGGAGTCAGGTTTATATGGTTTCTAGCTCATTAGAGCATTGAGGGGAGTGAGATGGCAGATTCTCTGGCTAAACAAGTTTTGAAGCAGGACAGAATTACGGAGGTATCATTTAGTAAAGCAGAAATTAAAGCAATTATATGGATTAGTATCATGAGCAATGGAATGAAGGATGTAACTAAAGGTCAACTATATAAAATAAAACAAAAAGTAGGAAAAATGGAATCAACAAGAAGAAACTCCAGAGAACAAGTAATCATATCAAGGATGAGATCAGGACACACTAGGTTAAATAAAACACATTTATTGAGAAAGCATAACTCAGGTATGTGTGATTGTGGAGTAGAAGAAGAGTCAGTAAAGCATGTAATTTGTCACTGCATTAATTATAAAATACAAAGATTAAGGTTAAATGAAGGATTAAAGAAATATGGGGTGAGTGTTCTAAACATTAAGGATTTGTTTAATATTGAAGAAGGGAAGAATAAAGCCTTAGTTGACTTTTTAAAAGAAATTGGATAAATAAAGATATTTTTTTAATGAAATGAAAATACAAATCTCTGGCCCACACTCCAGCACAGTAGGTGGCAGAAATGCACCTTAAAATGTTAGTTGCCACTCACAATTAAAAAGAAGGTGACGCCATCAACAGTCGACGCAATGACAAGCTACATCCGAAATCGCATACTTCCCTACTATATAGTATACGAAAAACAGTATGTGACAAAATAAGTATGTCCAAATTCACAGTACTCAAAAAGTACCTGAATGATCTACTTCTTCCAGCGATATTCTGAAGTGTGCATACAATGGATATATGAATGGTAGTGGAGCAACGTAACTGACACAGGTAGGTCACATGATAATGACAACATGGCGAATTTAGTACATCCAGATTACATTCATACTACACTCACCTAAAGGATTATTAGGAACACCTGTTCAATTTCTCATTAATGCAATTATCTAATCAACCAATCACATGGCAGTTGCTTCAATGCATTTAGGGGTGTGGTCCTGGTCAAGACAATCTCCTGAACTGAATGTCAGAATGGGAAAGAAAGGTGATTTAAGCAATTTTGAGCGTGGCATGGTTGTTGGTGCCAGACGGGCCGGTCTGAGTATTTCACAATCTGCTCAGTTACTGGGATTTTCACGCACAACCATTTCTAGAGTTTACAAAGAATGGCGTGAAAAGGGAAAAACATCCAGTATGCGGCAGTCCTGTGGGCGAAAATGCCTTGTTGATGCTAGAGGTCAGAGGAGAATGGGCCGACTGATTCAAGCTGATAGAAGAGCAACTTTGACTGAAATAACCACTCGTTACAACCGAGGTATGCAGCAAAGCATTTGTGAAGCCACAACACGCACAACCTTGAGGCGGATGGGCTACAACAGCAGAAGACCCCACCGGGTACCACTCATCTCCACTACAAATAGGAAAAAGAGGCTACAATTTGCACGAGCTCACCAAAATTGGACAGTTGAAGACTGGAAAAAAGTTGCCTGGTCTGATGAGTCTCGATTTCTGTTGAGACATTCAGATGGTAGAGTCAGAATTTGGCGTAAACAGAATGAGAACATGGATCCTTCATGCCTTGTTACCACTGTGCAGGCTGGTGGTGGTGGTGTAATGGTGTGGGGGATGTTTTCTTGGCACACTTTAGGCCCCTTAGTGCCAATTGGGCATCGTTTAAATGCCACGGCCTACCTGAGCATTGTTTCTGACCATTTCCATCCCTTTATGACCACCATGTACCCATCCTCTGATGGCTACTTCCAGCAGGATAATGCACCATGTCACAAAGCTCGAATCATTTCAAATTGGTTTCCTGAACATGACAATGAGTTCACTGTACTAAAATGGCCCCCACAGTCACCAGATCTCAACCCAATAGAGCATCTTTGGGATGTGGTGGAACGGGAGCTTCGTGCCCTGGATGTGCATCCCACAAATCTCCATCAACTGCAAGATGCTATCCTATCAATATGGGCCAACATTTCTAAAGAATGCTTTCAGCACCTTGTTGAATCAATGCCACGTAGAATTAAGGCAGTTCTGAAGGCGAAAGGGGGTCAAACACAGTATTAGTATGGTGTTCCTAATAATCCTTTAGGTGAGTGTATATAGAACTTACTTTTCTTAGTGGCCGTGAAGTAATTACTTATTCAAAATAAGTCTACACAAGTCAACAAAATGTATAATATTGTTCTAGTGGTTTTTGGATATTTTAATGCAAATGTTTTGCATATTGTGCCTTTAAGAAGAACACTATGCAAACATACCAGTTTTACATCATTTGAAACTGCTATGGCAGTGGGGAAGATACATGGGCATTACTTTGTGTCTGCTGTGGAGCTCACTTTAGTGCAGGCTCGGCAAAAGTGTGCATCAAGGTCACACATCGACCGTAAAGGAGGCGCTCACGATCACACTTCAGAAATCAAAAAAAGAAATGGGACACCCTATGGTCTCGTGGACTGCATGCAGCAGCCATTGTAAGTCCACTAGACCGTAAGTGGATATGAAGTGTGCCATTTGGGACAGGGCAAGACTTGTGAATTCAGTTAATTGTTAACTGGAGACTTGTTCTAGCTTAGCCAACTATGGCTGCAAAGTTACATTGAATTGTATTGGCATTTGAATCAGTGAGTTGTTGACTTGAGAACAGATACAATTGAATCGGTCCAATTTACTAATTAATTGTTCAGTACGATTTGTGAACTGATTTAACAGGTTGATTGTAAAGAATCAGCTCGTTCATGAATCAGAAATAACAAGGAACATCATGTTTTTATGAAATGTAGTGAGACTCACTTATTCCATTCAAAGTCTCTACCATCCACTGTGAAAGCTTTGGGGAGCTGAAAAGTGTGGGGCCAGCTGGAACTCACTTTTAGAGTTATATTTTATTAAAAAAATGTTTAGAATGACTTTAGATCATGGCAGTATTGATTAGACTATATAAACCCTTCAAAGTGCCTTCCAAAGGGATCATTCAGGTTGTTTGGTATGCAGGGAGTGTGTGTGTGTGTGTGTGTGTGAAAGAGAGAGAAAGAGAGAGTGAGAGAGACTGGTGCAAAGTCTAAGAAGACTACAGTCATATACATTATTACAAATCAAATCAAAATCTTTTTAATGATTAGACAAATTTTGTAATCATTGGGTAATCGTTGTGTAACCACACTCATTGTGTAACCGCACTCGTTGTGTAACCAGTTTTTTTCAACAATCCTACTTCTGGTTTACCATATTAACATTCATGTTTGTAACTGTTGACCTGCTCTCAGGTGATATTATGCTTTCTCTTACAGATTTTAGAGAACCAAATGATGCAGTAGTCTGATGTAAACAAGATATTTAAAACTTTAACCTTTAGGCCACTTGCAGTCATAATGACATCAGACTCCTGAAGCAAACTGCATATTTTTTTTAAGGGTTATATCCCATTTTTACTTTTTCATTTTTTTTATTATCAATGATTGCTCTAAATGGTGTTAAAACAAATAATACATTCAAAGTGACTAAACTATTGGAAAGTTGTTATTTCTATTTTATTTTACGTGTTTTTTTTTTTTTACCAAATTGTGTTCATTCAGCAACAGGGATGTAGAATTTATTTCAACATGGTTTCAACATGAAGCGAGTGTGAAAAAGTGATACTGAACCAACACCACTTTGTAACTTTAATTCAATGCAGTTTGTGTTGATGCATCAACATTGACTTAGCATCATTTCAGTGGTTGCTTGCTATCTGGGTATGCTCTATTTATGTATGAGAGGAATAATTCACAAATAAAAAGTGCACTTACCTTAAAGTGTACAGTATACGGCCATCGTTCCATATCCGAAGCATCCGATTGGGTGTTGTGATCCAATGGGCATCTGCCTTCTTGGAGTTGCGAAAAAATGTGTCAGGAATCCAGATTTTTCCTACCATGTTGCTGTTGAGACGTAGAACCTTCATGGTACTGTTGAACTTCAACCGCCTGTCATACCACGTCTGGGCGAAGAAGATGTCAATTGTGTATTCCTAAAGAATCGTAAAGGGCAGACCTTTCAGACCTTTGTGCAACTGACAAAGGCAAAACCAATTCTTGAGTGTATACCCTTTTGTCACAATAGAATATAAGCATTCCACTTTATTTGGCTTTTTTTTTTGCATATTAGATAGTAACAGAGCAGGAAATGGGATCAGGAAATGACAAGCCAGAATCAAACGTGCATTGGAGCATATGCACTATTGGCCATTTTTATTAAGTTTGGCACAAATTAATTAAAACAAACACGTATTTAATCCATGTTAAATCTTAATTCTTACTTATGCAAATTCAAACGAGCTGGAGGCATCGCTAAACAGATGTCAGCAACAACTGTAGGATAACTGTTGTCGTAAGTTTTGTCCTGTTTCATAAGTAGATGTTTAGAGATTGCCACAGCCCAACCTTTTTTATACAGAGATAGATGTAGCCAGCAACACTTGTGTTTATTTGGAGGTTTGAATCTTCAATTAATTTAATAGCAACAGGCCAAACAGCGTTATTGTCCAAGTTGCAGGAAACGGTGGCATCAATTTTGAAAATAGGAACTATTGATTACTCACAAATTTGTTGATGTAGTTTATACGTTTTTGGGGCAGACCTGACTAGCTAAAAAGAGATAGTCTTCATCCCTCCTGGGGTGGTGCCACTCTTCTCTCTAGAAGCATGGCACACAGTCTTAGGTACTTGACTAACTGGGGCCCAGGTCAGGAAGAAGACAGACTTGCTAAACCAACCATCTGCTAGCTGCCTCACATCACAGAAGTCATATAAATCCCAGCACATAGAGACTCTTTCACCTAGATATCATAATATAGAGACTGTCTGTTACCCGAATGAATAAATACAAAAAATAAATAAATAAATAAATAAACTCCTAAACCCATTTAAGGGTAATAATTTAACTGTAATTGAAAAACCTAGTGTGTAATTGTATTTAATTAACAGTAAATAAAAATACATTTAATACAGCTGGAAGAAAACAAAAGTAGAGGTATTTTGCATCACATGGAAGGATAGTATTTCTAATTACAGAAAGCCCTTAAAAACTGCTAGATCTGCTTACTTTTCGACTAGGGGTGTAACAACACATCAATATGGATTGATACATTGATCAATTTACTAGGTCAAGGTCAAGGTCCGTTTATTTATATAGCACATTTAAAAACAGCTAGTGTATGCCAAAGGGCTGTACATGTACAAATAAAGTAAATAAGGAGTAAGAGAATAAAATGAAAAGAACAAATAATCAATACAAAAACACATTAAAATACACAAAATACAGTTAATCCAAAAGCGAAATGGGATATGTTAACACTGATTACTCTAGAAGAGGTGGCTGAAGTTCTGAGGGGCATGAAAACCTCAGCTGCTGGACCTGATAAGACAATGGCTAACAAGCTTTTAACGAGGCATCAGGGCTCCATCACCAGCCTCTTCAATGTCATCTTGGCCGTGGAAGCTATGCCAACAGCTTTATCTGCGGCCAGAGTGACTTTCATCCCAAAAGTTGAAGTTGATCAGAAGTTGATCTCAATCTCATCAAATTCCAATTCCAATTCTCGGATCTGCAATTCGCATTCCTGAAAAGAGATGGCTGCCTTAATGCAAGTATGCTATTACATTCCATCTTGAAGGAAACGCAAGGATACCTCGCAAAAGGCTCTTGTATTCCTGGATATATCTAAGGCTTTTGAAACGATCTCTCATGAAGCTATACTGAAAGTGTCGAAAAGAGCTGGAAATCCTCCACCTCTGTTAAATTATCTGAAACATCTCTATGCCAATTCCATCATGCACTTTGGTGCAATGACAACCAAGTGTGGTTAGGGTGTTAAACAAGGCGATCCACTATCTCCTTTGTTATTTACAGTGCATCCGGAATACTATCCTGGCAATGAACAGCACTGTATTACAGTGTTCACCCAGAAATAGGGATTACATTCAAAGGTGTTCATATTGCCGACGATTTAATCTTGCTGGCCGAGGATACTGTGTGGAACTCCAGTTGAATCTTGATGGACTGTGTGCTGCCCTGAGTGAGATGGGCATGGTGCTCAAGCACAAAAAAATCAAAGGGAATAACGAGATTGAGTGATGGAAGAAATGTTTAGTGCTAACTCCAAAAAATTACATCATCGTTAAAGGAGGATCAATACCATCATTATGAGTCCTTGATACCCAACGATATCTGGGACTGACATTTAATTGGAAGAGAAAGGTCACTCCCAAACACACAGGGGAGCTGGAAACTATGCTAAATGAACTTAAAGCAGCACCACTTAAACCCAGAGATCAGAGATTGGATCTTTTAAGATAATTTCTAGTACCCAAGTTGCTCCATGTTTGACCGCGGTAGGAGGCCATCAGAATACATTAAGATCGAATGATCAGGTCATCAGTCAGGTCGTGGTTAAGGCTGCCTAAAGATATGCCTCTAGCTTACCTCCATGATCCAATCAACTCTGGGGGAATTAACATTCCGTATTTATCATCGTCTATTCCTCTGCTACATAGACAGAGAATTCAGAAGCTAGTGAACAGTAGTAATTCTTGGGATAAAGTGATACGGGAACTTCTGTCTTTTACTACAATCTTGAAAGCGGCGAATAGACTCAACAAGATCGGGGAGGAGGTAATAATGACAACTTCTGAAGCTAAGCAAGCATGGGCAAAGCTATTGGCACAATTGATCAATGGGAGAAATCTAACCCTGCCCAATATTGATGCAGACCACAATCTATGGCTTAAACAACAGAATCGCATCTTCCCAAGACTCCATCTACGAGGTATTCAATTGCGAGGTGAAACACTCACTACAAAATCAAGAAGAACTTGCAGGACGAAGCTGTCCGCTGAGGATGTGAAATATAGACGCACATGTCAATCTATGGAAATGCTGAACCACGTCTTTAAAAAGTGTGAAGTGACTCACAACATCAGATGTGCTAGACATAAGAGTCGTGAAAAAGCTAGAGGGAATCTTCAGGAAGAACTCCTCTAAAACCTGGATTGAGCCAATAATTCCGATGTTGAAAACCTTTATCAAGCCAGATCTGTTGGTGGAGAGAGGAAAGAACATATTCATTATGGACGTTGCAATTGTCGCAGGGCATAGGACGGAAGAATCCTGGACCCAAAAAATCAGGAAATACAGTTGTTCAGAGAATGAAGACCTGGTATGGGAGCGCAACAACTATAAAACACCTCCCGATAATTGTCACCTACAAAGGCCTAATGTATGGGCCATCGGGAAGGGGTTTGAGAAATGCTGGATTAACTAAAAGAGACATTTATGATTTATGTCTTTTAACTATCGCAGTATCCTGATTATACATTATATACATTTTGTTTTATTTCTTTGATTAAGCCACATCATGCCAAAACTGTCAATTACAGTGATAGAACTGATGTTCATAGTATACATGAGGACGTGAAGAAATATCTAATGTCTGAAGTCATGGTAAGTGTACAAAATGATAACAAAAGTATCTAATGAAGGTTGCTGTAATTGCCAGGTGACATGATACTGGGTTAAGACTTTCCTGTACCAATTGATCTGGTCAATGCTAATGATGTTGCTGATATCAAGAATATCACTTTTGCCATGTCATATCCTGTTGTAACCCAGGCCCAAACCAAGGCAAAGTCTTCAACCACTGCTAGACTGCGACAATAGTCTGATGCAGGGTGAGACCAAAGGCCCCAGAAAATCCTGTCAACAGCGACGGAGTGTGAAGTACCTGGGTGCTCTAGGTCCTAAGCTTTCTAAAGAGGGTTTTGGGTGCTGGTGGTTTGAATATCTCAGCAGATATTGACAAACTGCAGAGAGAGGATGAGACATTGAAACCACTGTTTGAGAAAGCAGAGAGTAAAAGTGAGGTCAAGTATTGTATGTTGAATGATGTCTTGTATGTACAAACTGGTGATGTTACACGACTAATTGTTCCAAAGTCTTGGAAGAAATTTCACATCATGTCTGATGAAGCAGCTCCATCACCAGCTGGGTATTATTGCACTAAGGGCCAGTCCATATTACCCCAGACTGATGGCTTGGTGGAGCAGTTTAACCAGACTCTGAAGACAATGTTGCAGATATTCGTTGCAGACACATGGCATGACTGGGACAAGTGGCTGCCTTTTGCAGGGAGCTTTGGACCTGTTATGAAATGACTGGGAGACCCCTGGTGGCTGTACTCAAGAGAGAGGGATCATCTAGTTCATACTGGAGATACGAGACCGGCTTGAAAGCTATCGAGACCAAGCAAGTAAGAACCTGCAACAAGTAATCGAAGCAGCCCCCTGGTCATTGTCTTGAAGAAGGATGGATCACTAAGGATCTGCATTGATTTCCGCAAGCTAAACGCTTAGTCTAAATGTGATGCCTACCCTATGCCTTGAATCAATGAACTGCTGGAAAGAATACCTTTATTACCATACTGGACCTGTGCAAGGGAGATTAATGGACACTGTTCTACAGGGATGTGAAGAGTGGTCTGCTGTAGAGTCCTGATAGAGACTGTAGAGACTGTTTTCTTAATCCCGCTCCAGCTGAAATTCTGACCATTACCACCCACTCCCGAAATACAGTGCATCCAGAATTTTTTTTTTCCTTTGCAAATTTATTAAAATAAAAAACGAAGGTCCCAATGAGCACAGTGGCCTCCATCATCCATAAATGGAAGAAGTTTGGAACCACCAGGACTTTTCCTAGAGCTGGTCGCCCGGCCAAACTGAGCGATCGGGGGAGAAGGGCCTTATTCTGGGAGGTGACCAAGAACCCAATGGTCACTCTGACAAAGCTCCAGCATTTCTCTGTTGAGAGAGGAGAACCTTCCAGAAGAACAGCCATCTCTGCAGCACTCCGCCAATCAGGCCTATATGTTAGAGTGGCCAGATGACACATGACAGCCCGCCTGGAGTTTGCCAAAAGGCACCTGAAGGACTCTCAGACCATGAGAAACAAAATTCTCTGGTCTGATGAAACAAAGATTGAATGGCCTGAATGGCAAGCGTCATGTCTAGAGGAAACCAGGCATCGCTCATCACCTGGCCAATACCATCCCTACAGTGAAGCATGGTGGTGGCAGCATCATGCTGTGGGAATGTTTTTCAGCAGCAGGAACTGGGAGACTAGTCAGGATCGAGGGAAAGATGAATGCAGCAATGTAAAGAGACATCCGTGATAAAAAACCTGCTCCAGAGCGCTCTTGATCTTAGACTGGTGCAAAGGTTCATCTTCCAACAGGACAATGACCCTAAGCACACAGCCAAGATAACAAAGGAGTGGCTACGGGACAACTCTGTGAATGTCCTTGAGTGGCCCAACCAGAGCCCAGACTCCCCATCCAACCTGATGGAGCTTGAGAGGTCCTGCAAAGAAGAATGGGAAAAACCGCCCAAAAATAGGCGTGCCAAGCTTGTAGCATCATACTCAAAAAGACTTGAGGCTGTAATTGGTGCCAAAGGTGCTTCAACAAAGTATTGAGCAAAGGCTGTGAATACTTATGTACATGCAATTTTTTTTGTTTTTTATTTTTAATAAATTTGCAAAGATTTCAAACAAACTTCTTTCACGTTGTCAACATGGGGTATTGTTTGTAGAATTGAGGAAAAAACTTATGAATTTAATCAATATTGGAATAAGCCTGTATCATAACAAAATGTGGAAAAAGTGAAGCGCTGTGAATACTTTCCGGAAGTATTTGGAGTCCGATTTAAAATGACAAACAATTTCATAGAAATATTAACATATGCCCAATGCCTCTTTGCAACCTCACAAGCTCTGCACTGCTGTGTGTATTATAGAGCAGGCCAACTATATGGTTCTAAAAAATAAATAAAAATAAAATAAGTAATATGAGGGTGAATTAGAAATCTGAACAACCTTGTCCTTAAAACAAATACAAATACCACCACTGGACAACAGGTCACACTTAGTTATTTATCCACTGACCTAAAGAATTTGTGTATTCAACGGATGTGTCTAAGGACTTTGATTAGCTTCCGTAATTTTTGATTAATGTTCACCAATGTCTTTAGTTGCTCGTTATCTCTTTAATTAAAAAAAATACATATATAACACTTTAGTGACATATTAACTCTTTCCCCACCAGCGTTTGAAAAAAAAAAAAGTTGCCAGCATTTTTGATAATTTTCACAAAACTTTCATGGCCCCAGAATTTTTTGTTGTAAGAATATCTGAACATGCAATATAATAATATGATAATAATAAAACTTTTATTCTAGCTTCATGGGTATGTTTAATAAAAAAGCAACACTCTGAACAAAAAGCTGAGAAAATCTAATTTTTTCAAAGACTACAACGTGCATAAGCAATGCTTTTTTTTCTTTTTTTAAAGAAAATCATGTTACAGATATTTGCAAATACAAAAAAAGACATCATAAATGTAACAAACAATTGCCAACTAGAGGGGGCTTAGATATTGAAAGATATTAACACATTTACAAATCACAAGTTTTAACTGCATTTCCTTCATAGAAAATCGTCAATAGAATGTTCCATTTCTTTCTTTAAAGATATAAAACAGGTTTTTTATATATATGTAGGAAAACGTACATTTGTGAACATGGAATATTGTCATTAAAAGAATACGTTTCATTGGCTTTGTACTTGTACTCTGCACAATGACAATAAAGTTGAATCTGAATCAATTTTTTACATAAACCTGACTGCGCTTATCTCTACAGTTCTCCAAAAGACCAAATAATAAATGTTTCCATAACAACACAACTTGACCATCGTTATTCTCTAAATTAAAATCACATTAAGCAATGGTTCTATCGCTTGTGTTTTGATTCAGAGATTCTGTTCTCTAACTTCTCTTTCAGAAGATGTCTCATAGCGCCCCCTACCGTATAAAGCCAGAAAAATCTGTCAATGGCGGGAAGCATTGTCTCACAAATAACGGAAAATTCCATCAATGGCAGGAAAAGAGTTAAAAGTGAACATGTCAATGTCATATGATTTTTTTTATAATACAGCTGTCATAATTAATTAACCCTTATTGTACATTGCTGTTTTTAAATCACTTAGCAATATGGAAGGGTACAAAATTCTGTTAAAACACAGCCTTTGGGAACTTTAAAATGACACTCAATTAGCTTTAGCTGTGACACATCATGTATATTTCTCACAATTCTGACATTTTTTTTTCTTTCTCGCAATTGCCCTCAATTGAAAAACCCTCAAGGGACATTATGTCAATTTGTGAAACAGGCACTGGGTGGATCCTGGAGGAGGATCCTGATCTTTCAGCATCTGATACAGACCCACAGCTTCTACCTGAGCCATCCCAGCCCCTCGTCATGCCTGCCACAGACACCGAGCCATTGCAGCTAGAGGGTCCTGGAGCCATAAGCAACTGCTCATTGACCTGCCCGTCCTCCACCGGCTCTATAATGGTCTTCTCCTCCGCCATGGTGGTCTTAACTGCCCTGAAGCGGGGATCTCTTCCCTTTCTGTGGGCCTGGCCCTCCCTCCCATTAATGCTCTCTGCGAGCGATGCCCACCTTGACTGTTTTTGTGGTTTTGCTTTTGGGCAATGGTAGAATAAAGTGGTCAGATGAAATATTTTAACATTTTCATTAAGTCGAATGGATCAGAAAAAAATGGCACAATTTAATTAAACTAAGACATATTTCCCTGCTATTCTCTTCTGGAAATACTAGAGAGGCCACTTTTCTAATCTGATATCTCCCAGAATTACCTTTTTTTGGAAATGCACATATATAAATACATTTTCAGTTATTGCAGATATTCTGAATAACATTTTTACATGACCCCGAATTCTGATAAATATAGGTCAGTTGTCTGTTAGATTGCTAGAAACCAAAACATTGGCTTAATATGTTTGTTGTTATTTTTCTAAATAAAATTATATACAACCAGGGCTTGACATTAACACCCACCAACCCACCAAATGCGGGTGGATTTCAATGTTACATTTTGTAGCATCACTCTGACATATATTTAACAATATCAGCTTCACAACTTTCAGTTCAAAAGCTGTCACATATTAGTACCTAAATGGTACATATTAGAACCTTTTTAAAGGGTAGCGTCCCAGTGACAGCTTTCGTACCATAGAAAATAAAAAGCATTTCCTGATGGACATCACAAATCTGTTGGTCAAAAGAAAGATTTTCATTAAAAGAAAATTGTCATTAGAGCATAACTCTTACCATGTTGATGGCATTTACTGGGCCAATACTGTTGACAAACATGTCTGTATGGATCACTGTTGGTTTGACTGTAAAGAGCAGTGGAGAGAAAAAAGGAGAATTCAAAATTAGTTCAGTTATCTCAGAGTACATTTAAAAAGAGGGTTATTAAGGTAATGACAATAGAGTAAGTTTGCACACCCCCCCTTCTCCTCCTCATTTAAAACTTCTGCTTGTGAAACGTTTTGCTTGATAAATGGACCTGCTACCTTTCTTTAGAAAGAATGAACGAATGAATGAATTAGACTATGATAATAGCAGTGTTATGGTAGCTTGGCTGTACTGTTCGCCAATAAAGAGAGTTCAATGCTCTGCCGTACCCAAGCTGTCACCACCATTTAGCATTATTTGTCATTTATAGACTACCCAGTGTGTGTAACCAGGGCATTTTTTCAACAGTAGACAGTCATGCATGTAAACATATGGTAGACTCACACAAAAAAAATCATTGTGGCTGTAAGTTGAACATAATTTTTTTTATTTTAGTGTTTCCAAGAGAGCATTTAAGTTACATTTTGCGGTGCATTTTCAGTGAATTATTCATTTGTGTTTGGCTTTAAAACACAAACTCTTTCATATTCTGTGATCGTTTCTGAAGAGTGCGAGCCCTCGCGCATCGCGGTGTGTGAAATACAGACTGAACGGAACGCCAAAATATCCCACCGCTGTATGGCCAGATGATACGCAAACTACATTTCTTGACTGGATAAAGCAAATCAGTAAGAATGCACGAGTCCGTTTTATTAACGCGCAAACATGTGGTCCTGTTCGGTATCACAACTTGACTTATCTAAAATGTAAATAAGATGTTTCACTGTACACATGCTATAAACTGTGAATTCTGAAGTTTCTTTTCTGTTTTTTTTCCCTAAATTTATGATTTCTATAGACTTCTTGTCTATACAATTCATACAAAGTCTATACAATTCATAAATTTATGGGAAAAAAAGAAAAAAAAAGACAATACAGAAAAGAAGCTTTAGAATTCAATTGTTGTCCTTTTGGAGTCTCCAAGTGTCCTTTTTATTTTTGGAAAGACACCTAAATTTACCTTGAAAAAAGAAAGTACAGAAAATTTTGGTGAGAATCACTTTTCAATCTGATGATTTGTTTTGCTGGATAGAGCAAATGATGACAAAATGAATGTGTTAAACAAAATAAGTGGTGTATGCTTAATTTCATGATAAGGGTGCGATTCACTGCATTAAGCGCACAAAAGGGTGTGATTAATAGCCAATAAAAATTTTGCTGAAACATACTAAATGGATGTACAGCATCTAAAACGTAAACATTATCATATATTTGCAATAGGTTTGCAATAATCATGACATAGACAAGAGAGGGCAAAACACAGAATTAATTCAGGGTATAATAATAGAAGAATCTCTGTTAAATGTATCAGTCATAGAGCACTTTAGAAATAAAGTTAATTATATTATAGTAGCATCGGACATGGTAAAATTCAGGTGTATTTCCCCGCACTGAAGAAAGCTGTAAAAAGCAGTTTCACTCTACGCTGCCTCAGTAGCTGATGCTATGGGAACACACTCTCCAGGTGCTATGATTGTCTGAAGCCTGTATAAAACACGCCAATTCATTAGCCCTTGCACCTCCCTGTGAGGCATCACATCATCTGCACATCAGGATCTCCTAGAGGTGGAACACAATGTCACTTAGAAGTGTGTGCCGCTGCATCCTCATTTTATCACCAGTGAGGACTCACAATTAAGTGTTTGTTTGTGCAGCATGCACAAGCCTCGCTTGACAGCACTTAATGTAGGCACTGTGATAATTTCAAAAACGAAAGTGCTTTGCTCTCGGATTGCCTTCTTTTAGAGTAAGGAAGATGAATATCCTATCTCCTGTTTAGTACTGCAGTTGGTGAGGCACCACACGAGCTGGGGATCCAATGTTTGAGCAGATTTTTCCCTTAATCTCTCTCTTGGCGTACACATGAGTATTTCTGGTCGATTACACAGGCGTACCAAGCTGACGTCCTTAAGTACTTAGATCTAAGGAGCTCGAGGAGTGACTGATGACAGTGACAGTGACATGACTTGAAGGCCAAGTGTGATCTGGTTCTTTGGGCCATGAAGCTAGTGGCTTTGATAGATCAGACACACAATTATTTGTTATAGTTTAAAGATCATCTACATTTGGATGGAGATTACATGGAAAATGTGCCTTGCTTTAGTGTAGGATTTCTACCACCTGCTGGAAAACAGTTTTAAAATTAGATATTAAATATGACATGAAATTACCATTATAAACAGTAGAAAATCACACAGAGTATCAGTTTTTACACTTATGCCACATTATGATTACAGTGAAACCTAAAAATGAATGGTGTTATAAGGAGGAGATTTGAAGTTATAATTTTGTTTCCTATCATTTATTTCAAATATCTATATCTACAACAAAATGTTTGTGTGTGTGTGTGTTTTTAAGCATGCTTAGTGTGTTAAATGTGCTACGTATTATAGTTTGTGTACTCTCCATCAAGGATTTGTTATGTGTAAGCCCTACATTCCATACATGTGTTCTACATTGTGGGTTTTTTGTTTCATTTGGGGTCGGCCTAGACCCCAACAGCATAGAAGCGATTAGGGTGCTAAAACACTTGAATAACCCCAATAATCTTCATGATTGTGTTTCTTTCACATACACATTATAGACTCATTTGGATGAAATAAGTGGCAACGTACGTCCTACTTTTTCATCTGTGTGGTGACGAAGACTATGTGCTTCCTCTGCATTTACAAACTATATGTTTTTAGGCAAGAAGTGTTTGTGTCACTTCGTGCTCCACTACTCTTTTTTGCCTTTTTTATATTTGTGATGGATATAGAATAAGCGTGTTTTTCAGATGGTGGTTCAGATGGCTAGATCACTATAAAAGAATTCTGCTCCATCATCTGTTATGCTGTGTGTTTAGTTGGGTTAGCATTGATATGTCTCCTCTGTAGTTGGGCTGTTACAGAAGAGGTTTAAGCCTCATCTCATACCATTATCTGCGGATGGAGATGATATTGATGTGCTCCTCTTGTATCACATAACTATATTGTGGTGGATGAGAGAGACTGGGCATTACAGTCACTCACGTCCCATTCTTTCATTGTCTGCCTTTCTAGTGCACTAGCACATAGTATGTGCTGCTTTCAGAGAGAAATGTGGATATAGCTATTTTTTTTGTTACCCTCTCCAGGTCATAAAGATAGTATCAGTATCCTCCCTATTTTTATTTAGGAGCAAACACTGAATAGGAGAATGGGCAGCTCCGTCACTCGCTTCTCATTTCCTTTACCTTTTTTGGTACTGGGAGTGTGGAGGTAGTAGTAATATGCTCCCTCTGTACTCGCATATATAGGCAGGACTGAAGATGAGAGTGGGCATGATCATCAAGTGCCTTCCCAGTAATGATAGTTCAGGGGTGGTAGCGGTGTGCTCCCTCTGTAATTCTGAGAAAGATTGTACAGGTGAAGTGGGTGGGCAATTTCACCACTCGTGTCTCACCGCTTCATCTGGCACCTCTGTTGGTACTGGAAGTATGGAGGTGGTGGCAAGATGCTCCCTCTGCCGTTATATAGGGGCTGCCACAAGAGAGCGAGGTGGGCAATACTGACACTCACGTCCCACTTCCTTATCTGTTGCCCTCTCTGGTACGGAGTTAGTAGTGATGTGCTCCTGTATTCACAACTAATAGGCTAGTGCAGCCTATTATTTCTCTACCGCCTCTTCGGTACTGGAAGTACGGCGCATGAAAATTGGCTGTTACAGGAGAGGAGAGCAATACTACCCATCGCTTCTCGCTTCCCGCTTCCTTATCTGTTGCCCTCTCACCGATGTAATTTCCATCCTTATTCACTTATTTTAGGCTGGGCTGAAGAGGAGAAGTGAACAATATTGCACTCTCATCTTACTTCCTTTTTGTCCAACGCCCCACAGTACAGGCAGCTCAGGGGTGGTAGCAATATGCTCCCTCTTTATTGGATTGGGCTGGTACAGATGAGGATGGTAAGCAGTACCGCCACTTGCGTCCCATGTCCACATATGTCACCCTTGCCAGTACTTAAAGCTTGGTGGAGGCTTAATGCTTCCTATGGAATCACATTGATATATTAGACATTGAGTTGGGGGAGTTATTATTACACTTCCCTTGTGGATCACAGAATGGAAAGAATGGGCATGACTGCTAGCAACTCCTCACTTTCAAATATGCCAGCCCCTCCGATCCAAATAGATATGTAGGTTGCATTAATTTTGCTTCCCTATGTAATCATATATTGATTGGGCTATACGGAGGAGGAGAATGGGCATGGCCCCCACTCGCGGCTCATTCCCTCATCTGTCACCTCTCCAGCATGGTCTGGTGGTGATAGTGTGGACATAGTGAAGGTACTATGTTAACATGGTTTCTGGCAGTTCTCGAGGAGCAATGGAAGTACAGAGCATAAAGGTGGACATTGTTACCATTATGACCCACTCTCTGCCAGTATTTTGACAGAGGTAGAATCTATGTCCCCTCATAAGAACCGCAGGATTGGGTAGGGCTACTTGGCTAACAGGTGGAATTTCCCAAGCAAGTCTTTCAGTAAAGGAGCTCTTGGAGAAATAACTGGTTGTTATCGCCATGGTTGCCCCTATTTCTCTGTGGTTCCCTTCAGATGATGGAGGTGGGGTGTCGTCAGGCAGGGTCGACACGCCCTTTTGTATGGTCTGTGATAGAGAGCTGGAGGATGTGGAAGCTGCTATAGACCATTCTTAGTACTCTCTCACTAGACTTCCCGAAAGCACTTTTGAGGTTTTCCTTAGGTAGAGCAGGCAGTTTGGAGAGCACAGTTGTATCCTGAGGCCTCTTCTAGTCCTTAGGATAAGTTGTTTAATCCTACAGTCCCTTTAGTTAGGTTACCCCTGAGAGCTAATGGCCAAGGGTTCGGAAAGTCGGGATAGCAAAGCTTTGGTCTGCACCCTTCATTGGGAGTTATGGGCGGACAGTAATAATAATAATAATGCTGTCTCTCTAGCTAGCTCTGCCCTGAGTCATTTGGGCTTAGAGGTTAGTGCCATTTCACTGAGAAGGGGAAGGCTCGACTGTGACGTCACCTGACATTGGTAGCCAATATTGCTGTGTATCACACGCTTATCAGACACTGGCTTGAAGCACGCTTGACACAGCTGCTTGTTCCCCTTCTCAGGGAACCGGGTTACATATGTAAAATAGACATTTTGGAATGTGATGTCTAAAATAAAATAATATATGTACAAGTTAAACTAAAGATAAAGATGACGCAAACAAGATCCCAGTTGAATAAATAAATCAGAGATATTCCCACATCATATCCGCTATATGCATGGACAGCACGCTTTAACAAGTTTCTAAATGAGAGGGAGTTTGGAGGATAATATATGTTCATAGAATATGGTGCAAACTTAAATAATTTAACAAGGTTCAGAATTTGTGAAAAATAGATATGTATTTTATGCAGTTGTTAAAGGTGAAGTATGTAAGATTTTTTAAAAATGTTAAAATACATTCTCTTAACCCAGCCAATTGTTTATTGACTACTATTAGTATGCCATTTATGGGTGTATGTCCCCAAAAGTCTCCCATGCACCATCAAAGCACTGAGAGTGGTCCACTCAGATCTCTTTCCAGCTCAACCTATAGCAAGAGTTTAGGGCAAGGATACTGTAGCATGCTGACCCAGCAAGCAATATCTGTCATTTCACCGTCTCGGTTAACTATAGACCCGATATAGTCCAGCTATGAGTAACCCACTTCTAACCAAAATAACCTTGAATTTGGTTACATGATATTTTTGCCAAAATTACTTGCGAGATGTATGATATTCCATCATGTAAGCAAAGTCAACAGTGATTACAAGGTGTTTGGTTTCATTTCATTTCATGTTCATGTTCTAGTTGACTATTCTATTCTTGGGCTATGGTTAGACGTCTATAAAATGTTCACTGACAGCCCAAATTTGGCCTTGTTTTAACCTAGAAGTCAGGGCTGTGTTTGGACGGCTATTAGACGTCTTTTAAACACAAAATTGCTTGCTGGGGAGTCAGAGGTTGTTTAGCCAGTGTGGCAGGACTCGACAGCGCGACTAAAAATACATGTGTGAGAACTGTGGAATGCATTTAGGAGCACATGTGCAATTTGAAAGAAAAAAGTTTTGTGAAATTTAAGGTAATAAAATTATAATTTTTTATAAATACATAAATAAAAGTATTTATTATTTTAAGAGGTCTTAAATTTGGGGATGTAAAAAAGTTACATTCATTTGATCGATGTATCCTTCGCTGACTTCGATATCCCACAAAGACAGTTGAGCTAAAAAATAAAGATGCCATCTGAACGTTGTGGTTGGTGGTCAGTTTGTGTGTAAACGTACGTTTTTGACCAATGTTTTCTACTTCTGATGTCATTTCTAGCGAGAAATTACTATTGTAGTAATTAAATATTTGCTTAGTTATCACCAAAACTCATTTTTGCTGTAGATCATTAAACCATTACGCTGCCTCAGAAGTAGAGCTGCACGATTAATCGTTAAAAGATTGCAATCTCGATTCAAACACCCATGCAATCTTATTTCTAAATGACAACGATTCCGCTGTCTATTATCATGGCTGCTTCACGTCACTAGTGTCAGCGGAGTGTGAGCAGTGCATATTTTTCCGCTGCCAATGTTAATGAACGAGAGAGTCGGCCGCCACGCAGCCGATGTGAATGCTCTCATTCATTGATATGGGCAGCGAAAACACGGCTGCTCGCGATCTGCTGACCCTTGTGACGTGAAACAAGCTTTAAACCAAAGACTTTAGGGATTTTGGTTAACCTTTTAAAGTAAGATCATTGCACTGCAACATTCAAATCTGCGTTCACGCTGCCGCTGATCCGGAGAGAGAGCGCTGCCATGGAAATGTACAGATAAGCAGCTTCACTTCAACTACACATTTCATTATTTATGTGTTACAAACATTTAAATAGCAGGGGGACAAATGTGTACTTGGATTAAAGTTTATAGTTTGGGTATGAACACTGATATCTAGCGATCAAAATAGAGCAAATCACCTTTTTGAAGTGTTTTGACACTTGTGTGTGTTAATAAGTCATCGCTTATTACACCAGGAGGTGGCGATGAGACTGTTTAAAAAGTGTTTGTCATTGAATCAATCATTCAAGAGATTCATTCACAAACGCTGATTCAATGAAACAAGTCTTTATGAATAAGACATGACTCCTTCATTAAAAGTATTTTTTAAATTATTTTCATTCAAATTAATGTATTTTATAAATAGCCTGAAGCCATGAACATTTTGTCAGAACCTCTAGTAAATTATGTTATTTTGTTCAGTTGTCTAATGTTTTTTTTCTTCAGAATCGTGATCTCAATTTTAAAAACAAAAAAAATGTGATTCTCAATGTATCTTGGTGAGGTACCTTTCTGCGCAAACGCAGCCTACAAAGTCACTGCCAGATAAGTGGATGTCAGCTGCCTAAGTTTTCGGACCCAGCCTTTGTATGTGTATCTTGTCTAAGACACCTAATTTCGATCATCTGCTTGTTAAAGGAGCGCTCCATGATTTGAGTGTTCAAATTTACAGGGTCCCTACGCAGTGTTTACTATTCCCTGCGAACGGGATAATATAAGTAATATACGCAAGTTTACATAATTTGGTGTTATGTTATATGTGTATTTTATCAGGACTGGAAATGAGAATCACTGCAATAAGTGCATTGTGTCAAATTATTAATTTAAATATGAATACATAGTAGTTAAAGACGCTTAATATAAAGTGGGTCTAAATAACTATTAAAATAAAAATAGTTACAATAGTTTTTGCCATTGTACCGAAACTTACTGAGAATTGGAACTTAAATAAATAAATAAATAAATGGTGTAAAGCGTTCATTGCACCCCTAAAGATTTTTAATATGCTCCTAAGTTTTTCAGTTAAAACATTCAATACCATATAGCATCATGCAACCGTTCAGAAAGACAAATGTACCAGTTTATAATGTTTACTTTGATGTGTCCAGTGTAGAAAGCCTCAAAAAATTGTGGCACATCATGTCAAAAAATGGGTTTATTGCAAGCGAGACACAAGCATTCGCTCTAGACAGAGTGTTAACCTACTCAATTGCTTACTTATGACACATTACAACACAGCTAAACGTATATGTTGGACCTTTTATTGTAAGTAACTTTTACCTGTTTGTAAAGTTGTTTGAAAATATGCTTTATTTTTACAATTCTGCTAGGTGCCACTAGTCACAGAAACTACATACTTCACCTTTAAACAAAATAAAACAATTGCACATGTGCTGAACCCATCTACACCATCAGTAGCTCAGTAGCTAAACTGAAAAAAATAAAACAGACACCTACCTCCAATGTCTGGCCGCAGCTTGTTATCATAGCCATCTAGTAAGCTGTTCAAAATATGTGTGACGTCACTCTCATACACTTTGGGGGTCAGAACCCATGTTTTGTTTGTCACTTCGTCATCATCAGTTTCCAGCTGAACAGAGCTAATGGGTAAAACAAACAAAAAAAAAAGGTGAATCAAAGTTGCTAATGATCCTCTTTTCAACAATTTTATAAATGCATTTTTATTTCTGTAGTCTCTACAATGTAAGATGAGATCATGGTGATTTTGTTTTAAAGTCGTCATGAAATCACACTATTTACTTTGTTAGTGCACATTACCTGTGGTGAACAATTAACCCGTGCAAGATAATGCACAGAAAGAAATTGTTTGTTGTGGTCATCTTTAATCAAATTCAGAAAATTTGGCATTCCCACTCTGATGACGTCAGTTTGACGGCTTGGGTAGAATATCCTTAACCACTCCCCTCTAACTGTCAGTCAGCTACGAGCAAGAGATGGAGAGGAGGTCAAATAAACCCCGCCCTCTTTTCAATATTCCGTTTCACTTGGAAATACGTCAACACTGAAGTAAAGTCGGTTGCAAATCAAGCATAGTGTTAGTTCTGGCAGCTCGCATCAGCTGACTCTCATCTGATTCACGTCTACCTATAGGAATAGACCGTTATCACAGCGGAATTGATTATCGGAAGTAGGGATGTAACGATTCAAACGGAGTCGGTTGAAAATCGATACAAATGTGTGGCGATTCAAGTCGGTTGAGATGTCGAAGAATTGCGATACACGTTTTAAACAGCAGGGACGCTAAAACCATATACTCTGACCTCGCTTTACAGCAGGGGTCTCCAACCTTTTTTCATTTGAGAGCTACTTTTTAAAAATGATAGTGGCCGAGAGCTACTCATGTTATACAATACTGTGCCCTGCCACACGTATTTCATTAGTTTTGTGGTAATGTCTGAAGTTCTACCATGGACAAAAGTGCCTTTGAAGCATGCATGTTGCGCCAGTTCTCATTAATATTCAACGAGCTAAGCTGCTTGACTCTGATTGGCTAACAGCTAGCCAATGAGAGCCTGACTATCAGCATTCTTTACCCAGCACAATAAGTAGAGGAACTTTGTTTATTATCGTCTGGAATATCGTGCATAGCGCACAAGCCCGTTGAGGATCAGCCATCCTTGCTGTACGAAAACTGTCACTGAGCTAGACGAATTCTGTGGGCGCGGTCTCAACTGGGCGAGCTCATGAATAGTAATGAGCTCAGGCAACACCACGCCAGACTGACCAGCTTTTGTAAATGGCCTGATTTCTCTGCTTATTTCTTCAGTGGCTAGTGCTGACAGAGGAGTTCATTTTCACATTCACGACATAACACAAACACATATGGACCTAACATTTTTTTTTTTTTTTTAAATAGGTGTGGCAGGGCACCTTTAACAATACAAATTCGGTCCGATTTTCGCACTGGTCTTCACGAAATATTGTATTGGCGCTTATGGAACAGCAGAAATAGAGCAGATTCAACGGTAACCATTGTAAAAACGACACTTATAAACTTTATTAGGCATTACACAGAGATAAGATGAAAAGCAAATGCCACCGAAGGGTTCCCCCTTAGAGATACATTCAAATAATTAATGAATTCATACTTTTTCAAATAACTTCTCTCAGCAATCTGCCTTCCGTCATGTTTACACACAGAACACTTTGCTTAATCTTGTTTGATTGAAACTTTGACGTCTTGATTTTTTTTATATTGTAACTACATTTGCATGTTTACATTTACATTTGTTCATAAATAAAAATAATAACCTCACGGCCGATACGTCAAACCTGATTTGCGTTGGAGGGGGTGGGACACCGGTCTATATTAGCTCACTCTGATTAGATGAAAAGTATGTCTTGGTGAGCTACCTCCAATCAGGCCACAAGCTACTGGTAGCTCGCGAGCGACGTGTTGGAGACCCTTGCTTTACAGGCACGATAGCAATGAGCAAGTATGGACTGTGTGTGCACTGGCGTGAAGAAGAGTGAAATAAACAAATGTTTTCAGTTCATTCATATGGAAGTTGGGCGCGAGCGCATCCGTGTGCACGCACCGTCAATCAGAATTATGGCGACGGCAAGCACATAGTTTACGTCGACTCATTCAAATGTGGCGGCATTTTGACTTTCAATAATTTGTTGATTATTATTGCAATGTGTTCTGTTTTTCTAACTCTTGCAAGTGTAATGATACAAATTATAATTGAAATCTTGCCTTTATAACAATGTGAAACCCATCACTGTTGTAGTCTTTTTATTTCTGCTATTCCTCAGTGCAGATGAGGGTGAAGAAGCCGAAACAACCTCCTCCCAAGAAAACATTGGAAGATCTCCTTGAAGGGACTTTTTAAGGATTTGTTTTAAAATTTCAATTGAGTTATTATTTGACATCAAATATATATATACATTTTACAAAGAAATATGCAGAATTTTGTCTGAGAAATAAAAGGACACTTTTATTTTATAATTTGTCTTAAATCTCATTTTGTTAAAAAAATCGTGAGAAAATCGTATCATGAAATTAGTATCGCGAATCGTATCGCATCGTGAGTTGGGTGAATCGTTACATCCCTAATCGGAAGTGCTCGTCGAAGCAATGTGTCGATTCTTCCAGTTATGTATATTTTCAATGTGCTGTTGACTAAACACCTCTTAAAATGAGCATCCGCAGGATGATTTCAAAATACGGACATTTTCAGAGACAGAAGAAGAGATAAACTGATAATTACTGTACAGGATTTTCCCAACTCAACAGAACTTGTAGTTTTCTTTTATCCAACATAAGCCGATGCTCGTGAACATACTTGATTATTTTACCACGGTGTCAGTGCTCGTCTAAATAGTGACTGCGACGCTACAGTGTGTGTGAGACCTGATGAATAAGATCAGAATCAACATATTTATTCAATATTTTAGTCATTATTTTATATGTAATTCACACATTTATGCCATTAATTAATATTCGAAGCAGTTACTGTTTAAGATTAATTAAACGTTTAACATCGTTAAATTTCTTTAAGGCAGATACCGCGCATTCATTCATCAATTTTAATATTTGCTCTTATGAAAATCAACCATGGTTTTTTTTAGTATAACTGTGGTAATCCATGAAATCCATTTTTACTATAATAAAACCATGGTTAATTTTCGTAAGGGTGTTTATCAGTCAAATTAATTGAAAAATATAAATTCAACAGGTATGAAATATGATCAATAAGAGAAAAACACTGTTAATGAAAAGACGAGTACTGGACTGCATATCTTCAGCCTGCTGAAATGTTCAATATATTTCCCTTCTAAATGTGCATTCTGAATAATAAATACATTTATTTCCCAACTAACCTGCCGCAGTCCAGTGCTCGTCTTTTCATTAACAGTGTTTTTCTCTTATTGATCATATTTCATACCTGTTGAATTTATATTTCTGAAATAATTTGAATAAATCTGAGATGTAAACATCCTCAGTTTCGAAATGCATAGCTACTACACACGAACGTACTCTCGCGTATTATATTAAAAGAAGGACCTTCATCCCGCCGTATCAGTCTCACCCATGATTTCCATGATGAAGGGTGTCGTTGTTTATAATTAGAGCAGCCGGATCGCTGTAGTAACACCGGCGAAAGGATCCAGACATTCGTTTTGATTGTGTTGCGATAGTACCAGAAGTAGCAATACAATGCTTCACTTAACGGATAGGTCTATACGACGCCTATCACAGCATATGTATATAAGCTCCTTCAGTACTATCAGCAGCTATCGCGTTTCTCCGGAGCTAATTACCCTCCTCCATCCCCAGCTCCTCCTCTCGTCCAGTCAGGATTTGGCATTCTGATTTCCCTTTGAATCAGACTAATTTCTTGAATTATGTTGTACATTAAAATATTGACATTAATGATATCTGCAATACATTATGTTGGTTCCGTTTACCCTAAGAGGGGTTATCGCTGCTCTCCCTGCTCTTATCCATGCTAGGCTACATGGATGCGCAGGGAGTTCTTGCCCAGAACAGAACCATCCCGCCAGTCCAAACTATAAGCTAATTTAAATTCCGGTTCAGAAGGACTTTAACAAAATGAATGTCCTTATGATTTGGCTCTGCTATTACACATGATCTTGTTACCAAGCCATCAAGCGAGTATAATGTAAACATTTATTTCCACCTTTCTTCAGGCAAGTTTGGTTTTCCAGAAAAGACTATATAGCTCATAGGTTGCTCTTTCATGAATCGTAGTCTCACAGTTACATTTACTTTAAGGATCAATTAGTAAACACATAAATAAAATGTGCTAATGTAAATAGAAATAAAGTTAAACTTGGTAGAAGAGGTTTAAACTTTACAAAAACCTTATCTGATAAGAGGAGCTACTTCATTGCAAAAATTGATTACATTAAAGATTTTGTATGAATATTTTCTTAATACCCCATAAGTTGAGGAAATTATGGCATATTGCGTGAGTATTCTTTCCTCTGCATGCACGTGTATTGGGCATACATATACAGATAGCTGAAGACTTTTTAAGGTGAAGAAAATGCATTAATTACCACTGAAACAAAGTAAATGTTCTCTTTACTTGAATTTATTGAATGCAATTATGTTGTTTCTCTTATCTCCTTGTTACATTTTTTTTCTGAAACTGAAAAGAGATACAAAAATGCTTACTTTGACGTATATAAACCAAAATAAAATGACTTGACTTATGTATAAACTACAGTAATTATTTCAACAAGACATATTTCTGAATCATTTGCATAGAGCACATGGAGATGTTAACAATGTTTATCAAAATAGAAAAATGAAAACACAAAAGGTATCAATAACAATTATAAAAGATAGATAGCAGATAAGATGCACGTGTAATTTATATAATGGCTGCTGCACTTTCCATTACACGTGACAAACGAAACGCAACAAGTAAGTTGTTGTGTACTTAAGTTTCTTAATAAGTAATTTAACTTGAACCATAAAGAAGGGTGGCATCGAGAAGTGAACAAAGATAATGATAAATATGACAGCAAATATTAGGAGAGTGTGGGTGTGATACTGGAGGCTGGAGACAGACAGACATACAATAATAATGTTGCATTAGAGGTGGAAATGTGCTCTCAATCGTTCTGTCTTTCTCCCTGGCAGCACTCCTGAAATCAGACTGTGAGAGGAAGGTGCGACAAACGCAAGCCTCTGTTTTCATCTACAGCATTATTTCATCTATCCATCCATCCATCCATCTTCAGTTGATAATGAATGCAGAGGACCTTGGCAAAGCAATCAAACAATGTTGTGAGGCAGTAACCATGGAGTCAGTAGAAGATAGAAAGGCATATCCTTGAGAGAAACATGTGACTGAGAGCTGTGCAGCTCTGGCAACTTCATCAACATTTCAGAAAGGCAAGACTACAGTATAACACTTTCAATGCATTTCACTGTACATGATATGGGGAGAAAGCACTGCATCATGACAGTCATTTCAACAACACATTGTTCATCAACACAAGCTGTTCAACAACAGCTTGTGAAGCCCATTTAAAACCTTCTTGCAGAACTCTACTTATATTCTATTAAAGCAGTTAGCAAAAAATGAAGACCTAACTTTTACCATCCCAGAATAATTTAGATAGTGAACATCAAAGAACTACATTGTCTGATCAAGTGGATCATTTCAGATAACTGTGATTATTGTGCACTTTAAAAATCGATTACACATTGCACTCCGTGTAGTCAGTTATCTATTTTGACGCAACACGATGCTCACATCTAGTGTAGATCCGGTGCCTGCCATTAAAGAGATAGTTCACCCAAAAATGAAAATTACCCCATGATTTACTCACCCTCAAGCCATCCTAGGTGTATATGACATTCTTCTTTCAGACGAATACAATCAGAGTTATATAAAAAAAAATGTCCTGGCTCTTCAAAGCACTATAATGCCAGCCCAAAATTCATCCATTATAAAAGTACTCCACACGGCTCCGGGGGGTTAATAAAGGCCTTCTGAAGTGAATCGATGGGGTTTAGTAAGTAAAATATCCATATTTAACACGTTATAAAGTAAAATGTCTAGCTTCCGGGGAACCGCCTTCTGTATTCAACTCACGGAAAAAACGTAACTGGTGTAACTATGACGTCAGACGTAGTGTAAGTGTTTTGAACTGCAAGAGGCGCTACACTTTTTTCGTAAGTTGAATACGGAAGGCGGTCAGCTGGAAGCTAGACATTTTACTTCATAGCGTGTTAAATATGGATATTTTTCTTTCACAAACCCATCGGTTCGCTTCAGAAGGCCTTTATTAACCCCCCGGAGCCGTACTTTTATAATGGATGGATGCACTTTTTTGAGCTTCAAATTTTGCCATTAGAAACCTTGCAAGAGCCAGGACATTTTTTAATATAACTCTGATTGTATTCGTCTGAAAGAAGAAAGTCATATACACCTAGGATGGCTTGAGGGTGAGTAAATTATGGGCTAATTTTCATTTTTGGGTGAACTATCCCTTTAACCTCCCCTAACCTCCCTGTTAAACTCTGTTCACTTCATGGCATATGTTTCGTAGGGCTGGGACAATAAATCAATGCATCTCGATTCTTCGAACGATTCTGGATCGATTTTGAGATTTTCAGTTTGCATCGCAATTCTCTCTCCAATCGATTCTGAGCTTTTGAGCTTTTTGATTCTGAGATTTTAACAGCAGATGCCGCTGCGTGCATAATAAAACAGCCGTACTCTGCTTGCTTCCAATTCCTTACACACACTGCTTGAATCTTCCATAAAATAATCTTTCATAGAGTTCAAAAAGTTTGAACCAAATTACAAGGGTGTTTGCAGTGGGCTGTGCTTACATTAATTTCGCGTCATTAAAGCATTTTGAGGTGCAAATAGATTTAACCTTTTACGTGGACTCATCTCGCACACAGCCAAATGCACAAGCACTCTTCAGCGCTCTTCTTCGTGAGCATTTGAGCGTGTGGTTAAAAACTAGACTACAGTGCCATCTGCTGTTAAAAAACTAACCTCAGAATCGATTGGAGAGAGAATTGCGTTGCATACCGAAAATCTCAGAATCGATCCACGAATTGCGATGCATCAATTTATAGTCCCAGCCCTAATGTTTCGATGGAGAGTTGGACTAAATATTCTCTACAACTTTCTGCAAACTGTCATTCAGATCTGTCTCCATTTAGTTAGCAACGCTCAACTTCCTATGGTCCAGTGAACTCCTAAAGACGAAATTCAGTCCCACCCTAAATGTTTCTCTTATTCCAGAAGCCTTTTCACTCGGATACACGTCACAATAGGGAAGAAAAGACTATGGCAACTTACATTTCAAGCCGACTTGCTAGATTTTCAAAAGCAAGCCTTGGAAGCCTGTAAGCTTGCCTTCAATCAGAAGTGTAATATGGAACTAGACATGTACATTTTCTGAAGAAAATGTGAGTAGTTATAAAAGTGCTTATAAAACCTGATAATGGTTTTATAAAGAATGTAACGGCTGGTTTCAGTACAGTACAGTACGATTCGGGACGGTAAACCCTGATCCGGCTTGCGTTTCCACCGCCAGCAGTACCCTTACTTGATAGGCATGGTATATGCCGGAAAGTAGTGATCGACGTCATTCTCGCACGAAGAAGAACACGACACAGTAAACAACAATGCAGATCTTGTTGTCGCTTCTCAGTATGTGGCTGTTTGTCATAAGTCATCAAATGCTGACATTAAGCATTTCTCAATACCAAGTCCAACTCAGGAGAATGAACTCCTGAGGACACTAGTCCGGTAATTCTGCAAATGTACAGCCGCGTTCTTGATAGCGTCAATCAGCTCACTCTGGTTATCTCTGTATGTATATTTTAGGCAACAATAAAACAAAACACCACTCTGCCTCTTTTCGTTTTCATTTAACAACAGTGAAGTTAAATAGCCTAAATATATAAAGTTATGACACTTCACTTTGCCCTCAGCCAAAACGATTTGCCAGGGAACAAATTATAGATTCATGAGACCAAAGATTGCCCGTTAGGTCTACACAAGATGAATTATATTTCATGTTTAACCACTACAGAGACATCAGAGCCGGCGGCAAACGTCAGAAAGACTAGGCGAGGAAAGGCTGTTCCAGACGGGGTAAATGAGCGCTGAGGTCCTGGTGATCGACTGGATCTCACAACTCCGAAAACGCCAGATCAAATTTTTCAAATAGGCCCTATCTTTATAAATAAACCACAGATTTGAGCTTTAAACAAGTACATTCCTGCCTGAAAAACTCTTACAAATACATTTCTTGACACAATAACAGTAGTATTGTATTTCAACTGTATATTAAAAAATGGCGCCTCGTGTTGTCATTCCCCTTGTAGCAGGCGCAAGTGACGATTCTCTGTCAACCAATCAATGTTCTGCAGTGAGTCTAGCTCCACCCTTTAGTACCGGACTACTGTGCCAAGTACCCCAATGGAAGGGTCCCAAAAGTGATACGGTACGGAATTAGGGTACCATTCACAACTTCTGACAATGGAAACGGCAATGGAGACTCAAATGTCTTATATCATTCTTTAATCAAGTCGAACAACACCTATACCCCTGATTTCAGTTCTGTCATGAAAAAAAATCCACCATATTGAATTTTGTCCAAAACCAAACTAGTGCGGATGGCTATCTCGTTTTATGGGTGTATAAATTATTGTATGTCATGCGATTTTTCACACATACACACAATATTCATATCATATGTTAGATCTCCTCATTCTGAACAACTTTACTTCAAGAACCACTGCCAATCAAATTGCTTGTTAAATATTTGAGATTATTTAAAAAAAAAAAAATACTTTTGCAAACTAGTCCTAGGTTTTTTGCTTAACATCGATATAACCTGTGCAGTACAATTCTCTGGACTCTCTAGGTCAATACTTATCAATAAATGTTGAACGTTTGCATTTTTATAGCTACAACAGGGTCATTTAAGGAATAAGTGTGACCAAGTGTACCTGAAAGACTATAACTCCTTAACAAATTCTCAGATCTTCTTGTAAGAATATAGGGCTTATGCCTAAAGAAGCATGCTAAATTTTATGGAGATCAAGCAATAGATGTCTCTATAAAAATTAGAAGGGTGAAAATTGCTATAAAGTAGGTAGTCAACCAAAATACTAATTGCCACCATGGGTACCGCCGCTGCAAGTCCATGCTGTTAAAGACATTTGTGTCTTTTTCAGTTTTTTTTTCTTTTTCTTCTGTTTCTCAATCATTTGGCCTGTGTTAATGCCAACTGTATACATTTTTGGAGAAGTGTATATTATAGTTAATAGTTACACTTTTAAGGACAAAAATGCAGTTATACTGTACTGCAAATCCCAAATCCCATTGCTGTGTATACCAGTGGAGCTTCTGGCATGTAATGGAAAAAGTTTGGTACTTCACCCAAACAAAATCTTACTGAAAGTAAATTTCCCTTTCAAAGTGGAACTTTGATGCTGCTTCATGGAGTTGACGCTATATGGGAATGCCATCAGCGTGACCAGTGTCTCAAGCCCATGTAAACATGCCAATAAATCATTGGCAGACCGCAGTCCATGAATTGTCTGTGTTAACATAAGGCTTGTTCGAGAAGCTGGGATAGTTCACCCAAAAATGAAAATTATCCCATAATTTACTCACCCTCAAGCCATCCTAGGTGTATATGACTTTCTTCTTTCAGACGAATACAATCGGAGTTATATTAAAAAATGGCCTGGCTCTTCCAAGCATTATAATGGCAGTGAATGGCAGCCCAAAACTTGAATATCAAAAAAGTGCATCCATCCATTATAAAAGTACTCCACACGGCTCAGAGGGGTTAATAAAGGCCTTCTGAAGCATATCGATGGGTTTGTGTAAGAAAAATATCCATATTTAACATATAATATAAAGTAAAATATCTAGCTTCCGGCGCACCGCCTTCCATATTCAACTCACGAAGAAAATCATCATTGTTATGTTTTTTTGTAAGTTGAATACGGAAGGCAGTCCGCCGGCAGCTAGATATTTTACATTATTACGTAATTTTCTTACAAAAACCCATCGATTCGCTTCAGAAGACCTTTAATCACCCCACGGTAAATCATGGGGTAATTTTCATTTTTGAGTGAACTATCCCTTTAAAATGTGTTTCTGGGTCAAAGTGACTCAAAATGGATCATGTCATAATCACAAAATATGTACAATTTTTATGAAAATGTTCACGATGTAGCCTAATAAGTCTACATTTCTTTTAATACAATAGCTTATTTGGTTACACTTTATTTTAAGATGTCTTAGTTGGAGTGTAATTTAAGTACTGAGTAATATCAAATAACAACATGCTTACTTACTATCCACCTTATTTTGCAAAGTGGAATTAAGTGTGAATGTGCGAGACTTCCGTTTCATTAGCCGCTATAAGTAAATAACTAAGAATAAAAGTGCAGTAAATGGTAAAGCTTTTTGCGATACAAGCCAATTACTACAATACATGTAAATAATATTGTAAGAAATACCCATTTACAATATCAAGCAGCATAACAAGCTGTTATAATTATAATTGTTATAAGTTGCAATGGACATTTAAAGTATAGCTTCATGGATTTTCAACCCCGCTTTGTTTTGTTACAATGTCTGTGGCATAAGAAGTTTACCTTTTGAAAGTCTGTCAGATGACGCATTTTTCTACCTTTGACAGCTCCAGGGCTTTTGTGAAAACTATCGATTCTACTTCCGCATTTTTGCATCCCTGCCCATGAACAATCAGATCGACAGAGGGTTATTAGGAGAACAGTTATTGTAAGCATAGGTTTAACTGAAAATTTTATGTCTACTCTTTAAACAATATTATGGTAAAAATGGAACACTATGGCAGCTTTCTTACAAGTACGTGACAGCATTTTGCTCCGGGGGATTGGGCGGAACTGAAAAAACGGTTTGGCCTAAAACACTGTGTCTGTGGTCATTGAGTTTGAAATGTTGACCACAAACACAGAGGTTTTTGAGAATTTCAGTCAACACCATTAAGACTAAAAGTTTGCTAAGAAGTATTTCCCACTAAAGCAAGGCGGTATTTGACTCTAGAAAGCATATCCATAGCAGAATGGTGGGAGTGGCCTTGGACAGCAACATGCCCAGTGCACTATGGGTGCTGAAGCTTACCTGCCTATTTAGCAAAAGGAAGACAACAGCCTATTTTCCCTGATTTCTCTAGTCAGGTAGCACCAATTTCAAGTTTGCCTTTCTACTGTATACTCAGCCAAGTTTTATTGAAAGTCCATTTTGCCAGTGGTGTACCCCTTTAGGAATAATTACAACTGCTTCATAACTAGGGATGGGTATCGAGAACTGGTTCCATTTTAGAACCAGTTCCAAATTCCCCAGAACCGGTGATTCGATAAGAAACGTGCATTTCGGTTCCACTTATCGGTTCTTGTGTGTGCAAAAGACTCACGCGCTGTTTTCCAAAACGTGCGCACAGAAAAGGTGATTTTAAACATTCTGTGCCGCACACACACACACACACACACGTGCGCACAGAACAGCTTCTCGCGATAATGAACTGAGTTCGCTTCCTCGTCTTTTTTCCCAGCACACGAACTGACAAATACACACAATATATGTCAAAATATTCTCGTAAACACAGTTGGTTATGTCTTAAGAAAAGATTAAAACGTATGTGTAATCCGTGTGCAGCTCTTAAAGTGACGGCAGATTTTCCGGATGCCGTCTCTATGACAACGAGAAAACTCACTCGCTGTTCTAGGATATAATTGAACTATTTGTAATGTATAGCCTGTATTTTATTAATAAAGTGCAGTGTTATTTTACATTTGATTATACAGTTTCCGTACCTGAATATCTGGTATTTCTTTCTATATTTATATCTTTGCTCAATTGTATTTATTTGTGCAATTGATAATTTATTTGTTCTTTTTTAATTACTGAGTGTCTTTAATAATGCTTGAAATGTATATTAGTTAGGCTAGTTGTTTTTCCTCTGGTATTTTTAAACCACAGGCAAAAGTTCCTTGTGTTCTTAGCCTGTAGATTCATGTTCATGATATTCAGTTCCTATGAAATGTTTTACAATAAGACAAATGTGAATGATATCTAAGGTTGTTTTTTTTTACCTTATTGGAATTGAAATTAGGAATCGATAAGCAGAATCGGAATCGTTAAAATTCAAACAATACCCAACCCTATTCATAACAAGTAAACTCAGAGAAAGACACACATTATTCAAGCCTGGATTATGGACCGGGCCATGAAGTGCCAAGTCCAATGTTATCTACCACAACATGCTTTTTCAGATTTTTTGCAGATTTGTTACATTCAGAAGGGGTCTTACAATTCTTAAAGGGGTCTTATTATGCCCTTTCACGAAGTCTTGATTTTGTTTGTGCTTGATTGTTCAAAAAACAATATTTTACATTATTACAGCTCGTCTGCCCCCAGTCTGGCTCGAACACGCCGATTTTGATGAAGCCCCACCTTCTGAAATACGAAATGTGATTGGTTAGCTGGCCCAGTGTGTTGTGATTGGCAACACTTAGCGTGTGTTCAGGAAATGTCCCGCCCCTCCATAACTGCGAGTTCTTCTCTAGTGTAAATATTAATGATGGTGTCAATTTCAAACCAATTCGAGCCTGATGCAGACCCTGACAATGTTAAAGAACAAGAGGATCGTCCAGAACAGATTTCATGCACAGACTTTGCAAGCACGGATTTCACAGGAATTTTTTTGTAATTTTTTTTTGTAATTGTAATTTTCTTATACATTATAGATATGATTTTATGATTTATGATTTATGATATCTGTTGGAAAACTATGGTAATACAAACAGTAATCGATCACAAAACCATGACTAATTTTCCTAAGGAGCGGTGAACCATCTTACAAAAGCGAGAGTAGACAAAAGCTACAAAAAACAAGCTTCTCTCCATAAAATGTGCAGCAAACAAATAAACGTTTGGGTTTTAAAGGGCACCTATTATGCAAAATTCACTTTTACATGGTGTTTGAACATAAATGTGTGTGGGCAGTGTGTGTACACAACCACCCTATAATGGTAAAAATACACCCATAAATCATAAGTAGTGTCTCAGAACAAGCCGTTTGCAGAATCCTGGGAATGTGACGTCACATTTCACAGGCCCCGCCCACGAGTGTTGATGGACACTGCCGTATTAGCATAGACTCCGCCCCCAGTGAGCTGTACAAAGTCGGCCATGTTTATCTCCTCGCCAGAGCATTTAACAGCAGCATTCAAGTAAGAAATATATTCTTAATAAAGCTACTAAAGTTCATTCAGTCAAGAGCAGTGAGTGATTTTCTGTTTATCTTTTGTTGTTTGATTCATATTAACAGCAGATATAGCAGTAGGTACTGTATATTACACTACTTTCACTTTAATACACGGATCTAATATACACACGGGATTTCTGTACTTGCTGCATAAGTGCACAGACATAACCAACTGTTTTCATGTGCACTTTGTGTTTCTGACATATCCTTGTGTGCATTTGACAGTTTAATCGCAATAACGCATGAAAGAGAACTAGTCTAGTTTAATAGCCTACTCACGGACGCGCCAACATCCAGCTCTCTGTGCGCATGCGTCGGGGGTGTGTGCTCAAGTTGAGAGTCATAAGCCTTTAAAACGCATGCAGATGAAAATATTTCATGATGATGAAGAACTGCAATGTCACATGAGCGTGTCTGCGATAGAGATGATCATCAAAACCAAACAGATGTATCATGTTTCAGTTGTCATTCTCTGTTCACTGGTGTTCATGAGCTGTGAAGGCTCCGCCCTCTGGGGGTGGGGAGCAGCAGCTCATTTGCATTTAAAGGAGACACACAGAAAACAGCTCATTTTTCTCAAACCCCAAAATTGCCATTTTCAAAATGGTATATTTAATGATCTGTCAGGAATTTTGATCTGAAACTTCACAGACACACTCTGGGAACACCTGAGACTCATATTACATCTTGCAAAAAGGGGCATAATAGGTGCCCTTTAATGTTCAGGAACAGTTTTAAAGGAAATTTTAACCACTCTAAGTTCATTAGCCTTAGGAAGGTCAAACAAATGAGTTTTGGAAATGGCAGTGTCTCTTTGCCTCTCTTTGCCTTTTGGAAATGGCAGTGCCTCACACGTGGAAAAGCATAATAGGACCCCTTTAATGGGTGGGGGTTGTATCATAACATATCACTCACTGCATTTTCTGCAACACCCCGCATGCATTTTGGTTCCTTGGGTCAACTATCAAAAAACGGAGCTTTGGTTCAGAACATCTTCCATGATAAGGTTGAGGTGTTACTAAGGGCTTTGCTCTTAAACCAGCACGCTGGGTCCTATCAAGGGCAGTACTATCAAAAACTTTTCATCATCACACTATAGTCAGTATTAATCCCTGTGGTGCAACTCGAGATTAAAATGTCATTTAATCTTGGGGTACAGCCAACAAGCGTCACCAATGCCACCCTGTCAGTCACTCGCTGTCAGCTTTTGATCCCCATGAATCTGACACTTGCCTAAGCTATTTCTAATGGGTCAGAAAAATATCCTACAAGGATTCAAATAACTTCATCTAAGTCAGGGTTCCTCAAATCTTGCCCTGGAGGGCCAATGCCCTGCAGAGTTTAGTTCCAACCCTGATCAAACTCACTCTGAGCAAGCTAATCTGAAAAAGGTTTTCAGGATCACTAGAAAATCACAGGTAGGTGAGTTTGCTCAGGGTTTGAGCTAAACTCTGCAGGCAGTGGCCCTCCAGGACCAGATTTGAGGAACCCAGATCTAAGTCAATTTAATTATGGAGAGATCTTTTCAAGAGAACTGTTAATACCTGCTGCTGAGATTACATGTCTACATATATAACTTAGTTTTAAAAATAGTTGTTTCAAAGTACATGAAGATTAGGGGATAACCCTGAGTGACACTATTAGTAGCATTGTCAGTTCTATTCCTTCAGTAAGTAGTGATTTCAGCACTGTTAAGAACAATTAGAATTTCTGCACAGCTCCTATATTAAGTCAGAACCGTTCAATAATTGTATCTGACTGACTGGCCTTTCCAAATCAATAATCAATAGTCGTGGATAGATTCCTTAAAATGCCCTATATATGTGAAATTGGATTGGATGTACAATAGAAACGTGTTATTAGGGGTGGGTGATCTGACGATTTTATATCATGATCGATCTTGAAGACACCCACAATAGGGCTGTGCAATATTGAAGAAAAATGCGATATGCAATACCTTGTTAAATAATGCAATATTCGATATGCGATACGATATTGCTTTAAGTGCGAATTTTTTTTAGCAAAAATTAATGTCACAAATCTGACTATATAATTTTAACATCAATGTAAACAAAAAATGTAATGCCAATATTTAAAAACCAAAAACTCTTTGCTTGACTTGGTAATATACACTCACCTAAAGGATTAATTTCTCATTAATGCAATTATCTAATCAACCAATCACATGGCAGTTGCTTCAATGCATTTAGGGGTGTGGTCCTGGTCAAGACAATCTCCTGAACTCCAAACTGAATGTCAGAATGGGAGAGAAAGGTGATTTAAGCAATTTTGAGCGTGGCATGGTTGTTGGTGCCAGACGGGCCGGTCTGAGTATTTCACAATCTGCTCAGTTACTGGGATTTTCACGCACAACCATTTCTAGAGTTTACAAAGAATGGTGTGAAAAGGGAAAAACATCCAGTATGCGGCAGTCCTGTGGGCGAAAATGCCTTGTTGACGCTAGAGGTCAGAGGAGAATGGGCCGACTGATTCAAGCTGATAGAAGAGCAACTTTGACTGAAATAACCACTCGTAACAACCGAGGTATGCAGCAAAGCATTTGTGAAGCCACAACACGCACAACCTTGAGGCGGATGGGCTACAACAGCAGAAGACCCCACCGGGTACCACTCATCTCCACTACAAATAGGAAAAAGAGGCTACAAAATTGGACAGTTGAAGACTGGAAAAATGTTGCCTGGTCTGATGAGTCTCGATTTCTGTTGAGACATTCAGATGGTAGAGTCAGAATTTGGCGTAAACAGAATGAGAACATGGATCCATCATGCTTTGTTACCACTGTGCAGGCTGGTGGTGGTGGTGGTGTAATGGTGTGGGGGATGTTTTCTTGGCACACTTTAGGCCCCTTAGTGCCAATTGGGCATCGTTTAAATGCCACGGCCTACCTGAGCATTGTTTCTGACCATGTCCATCCCTTTATGACCACCATGTACCCATCCTCTGATGGCTACTTCCAGCAGGATAATGTACCATGTCACAAAGCTCGAATCATTTCAAATTGGTTTCTTGAACATGACAATGAGTTCACTGTACTAAAATGGCCCCCACAGTCACCAGATCTCAACCCAATAGAGCATCTTTGGGATGTGGTGGAACGGGAGCTTCGTGCCCTGGATGTGCATCCCACAAATCTCCATCAACTGCAAGATGCTATCCTATCAATATGGGCCAACATTTCTAAAGAATGCTTTCAGCACCTTGTTGAATCAATGCCACGTAGAATTAAGGCAGTTCTGAAGGCGAAAGGGGGTCAAACACAGTATTAGTATGGTGTTCCTAATAATCCTTTAGGTGAGTGTATAGTTATATCAACCTAAAACTTAACATCAAGAACATCAGGTAAACAAAGACACCTGAACTAGGGGTGGACGATTACTTTTGTTATTTTAATTTATCTTTGTTATTAAAAATAAGAACTAAAAACAGTAGCCTTCACATGAATTAAATATACACTGATACATAATAAAGCTACAAAGGTTATTCAGCCAAGAGCACTAAGTGATGTTCTCTTTTTCTTTTGTTGTTTGACAGACAGCGGCAGGTTTAATGTATTAGCAGGCTGTCACTTTAAGACCTAATGCTATTGACACGCATTCGGTTTCTTTCCCCAACTGATATCGTTCACTTAAAGCATACTCGTCAAGACAGCCATTTTGACATAACTGTGTGTGTATTTGACAGTTCGAGTGTGTAACAAGGCATGAAACAGAATTGAAGGGATCACACGCTTTCAGAGAGGCGGCTTGTGCGCACATTTCGGTGTGAATCAGACAGCGCGAGACTGCAAGGAGTTGTTTTTCGCAAGTTATTGCGTTTAATAACTCTTTTTAACGGCAAGCAAGTCACATAAGTAACAGTCGTGTGTCGAGTCTATTCTCTGCTATATGCGTCGACCTAAAACGTACACTTTTCACAATGTTGAAGTAGCCTATTAAAATCATTCAGATATTGCAATATGTACATTTGCGATATTTCGATAATTTCGATATATTGTGCAGCCCTAATCCACAATCTACTTTTTAAGCGAATTGTAGAGATCGTGATCTTTTATGTCCTTGTAATAATGTTAAAATACAGCAATGACTGCCTATTAGATGGTTGTGCTGACTTACCAAATTGATTTTAGTTTCCATTTCGATTTTGGCTTCCAACGATTATGAAAGCATGATAAATCAAGATAAAATGATCATTGTGCCACATGCCGTTTTCTTTCCTTTAAAGCCTAAATGTAACGTCCAGATCAGTCAAATAATGTAACATGACTGTGGTAAAACGCAGTGTATTGCGGGAAATGCTTTGTTTTAGATATTAAAAGTGCATTAAACTGCGAAAGAGACCCATGCGCTTTCTGTGTGAGAGACGGAGCAAAACACGGAGGAGTATAAGTTTCAGGCGTGCCGAAACACTAAAATATACACAAAAATATGTCGAGAATTTACATAAAGTAAGTCAGTTATGTCTTAAGTGACTAAACAGAAATCGGATGCGTGTCATTATATTGGTAACACTTTACAATAAGTTTGTATTAGTTAACATTAGTTAATGCATTAGTTAACATGAACAACACCTCTGTTCAGCATTAGTTAATCTTTGTTAACGTTAGTACAGCTGTTCATGGTTTGTTCATGTTAGTTCACAGTGCGTTAACTAACATTAACAAGATTTTAATTAGGGCTGCAACTAACAATTATTTTGATAATCGATTAGTTGGCCAATTATTTTTCCGATTAATCGGATAAAAGGCCCATTTTTTATTTTATTGACAAAACACACTCTTCCACATCCTGCCCAATGCTGTCCTTCAAACAAACATGTCAGTCGAGTGCTATGAACACATCCCTAGTGAATATATCTACCCTTACAAAAATTAACCATGGTTTTACATTGACTAAAACAAACAAAAATAATATTAATTAATAAATAACAGGGCTATTGTAGTTATTCAATGTAACCACAAATTAACCATAGTTTTGCTTCAAATCCATAGTTTAACTATATGGTATTTGTGTGGTTATACAAATGGTAATCAATACGGCAAAAACATGATTTTATTATAATAAAAACATGGTTTTACTATCTAATAGAACCAGGGTTCATTTTCGTAAGGGTATGTTTGTGCTATACATTATATGCAAAAAAAAGTTACTAAGCAAAATGAGTTTAAAGCCCTACATTAAAATGATATTAAAGAAAAACAAAAACACAAACTCCAGATCTGTTACCAGATAAGAGGAATGTTCTGCAGGAACACACACTCAATCACACTCACTCTCTATGGACACAGTAACTTTTACTGTAATTTCTTTATCCCGTAGAAACGTCTTACACTTATATTCAAATTACACGCTGTTGTCCCTTTACAGACACTACTCTCATAACATACTTGAATTACATGTTGACTTTTAAAACTAAATGTAGCGTCCAACAGCAGATATTTCAGCTAAATGAATGTTTTTGCGCTGAATGTCTCCCTCAGTCTCGACTGCGTTCTGTCTGTTTGACGCGCATGCGCGCGCGCGCCCGCTCCTTCAGTGACGTTTGAAGTTTAACACAGACTGTCAGGACGCGCTTTCATGCAAAATGGAAATACTCGCGTGAATTAGTAGCATTTACAGATGATGAGGCAACTGTTCTCTATATAGATCAGTGGATATAACCTGTAAAATGAACGTTTTGCGCTCAGGACGTACACACACACACGTCAAGTGCATGGCAGGGTGTGTTAAACGCTAATGCATTCGCTTGAAGCTTAAAATAAACAGTTCTCATGTTTTGGGCGCTTGGATCATGTACCCTTCCTGCATCAGCTCACTCTGTTTCCACTCCACTATTTCTAGATGCACATTTTGTCCATAAAATGCGTTATTTAGTGCTGTAATTTGGCGCGTCTGGTGGAAGCTTTGCGTACAGAGAGCAGACCCGACTAATCGATCATGAGAATCGTTATCGATGATTTTCATTATCGATTATTATCGATTTTATCGATTAGTTGTTGCAGCCCTATTTTTATAATGCATTAGTAAATGTTGAAATTAACATTAACAATGATAAATAAATGCTTTAAAAGTGCAGTTCATTATTAGTTCATGTTAACTAAACTAATGTTAACTAATGAACCGTATTGTAAAGCGTTACTAGATCCATGCATTTGCTCTTAAAGCATAATGCAAAACCTGCTGCTATCTGTCATTAATGTTAAACAAAAGACAAAGACAAATCACTCACTGCTCACGACTGAATAACGTTAGTAGTTTTTAATTTAAATTGTGCGAATAGATAAAGTCCATAGGCTTGTTCCAGTCTGGATATTCTCCGTAGTACATCTCAAAATTGGGAAGATCGTGATTCAGATTGTGGATTGTGATTGTTAGTTATAAGATCATGATACAAAGTTTTGGGAAGATCGCCCACCCCTACTTGTTATGGTATGAGATCTGACTTAAACCAACATAAAGGCCAGGTTAAATATAGGAACATAAGCAAGCTTTTACTATAATTACAATAGTAATCTTCTCAAACACAGAAGGCCTATGTGACCTATACGACTATATACTCTTCTAATATTATTCTAAGTAGGCTTTCAAGACGATCAAAATACAAATAATTGACTTAATATTTGTTCACGTCGTCATTTAACACTCAATCTGTCAGTATTGTAGCCTTCAAAAATCATAAGGTTTAAAAATAAAGGGTACTTTATTCAGTTACTTTATTTTAAACAAATACTAGTAGTAGTAAACATCAGATTAATAATTTGTGACTTTTCCTTTCTTCAAACAGATGGCACTAGGTTCTCTGGGCGCCCTGTACAGTATATTTAGTTCATAGTTTTCACGTGACGTCACACCATTATAGGAACGCCCATCTGGAGGGCAAAACAAGGCTTTCCTTCATTGCCCGTCAGTTATTTTTACCAGGTTTGTAGTAAGTTCTAATGTAGAAAGACATATTAAAATATATTCAAATTAAATATGATATTAAAAGACCAAATTCAATATACACCTTATTGATTATGCATACTTTATACAGGCGTGCAAATGAACACAGAATATTAATGCAACACAAGGTTTCTCGTTAAGTGTTTTTTCCATCGAAAACCATTATAAAAGAAAACGCGTTGCATTCATATTGTTGGCTCACCTACTCACCTGTATATAGTATGCATCATCAAAAAGGTGTAAACTAAATTTGATCTTTTAATATCACCCACCCTAAGTGTTTGTCAAGTTTTTTTGAAAACTGTTTTTAGTAAATTGAAATACTGCAGCAGGTGCTGTATATGGATACAGAAAACTTGCATCTTGTTTACATTTTTTTTTTTTTTTTAATTGTGCTGCAGTTCTATGGATGTTCTATGGGGTCTGGGTACGGGGGGGTCCACCTTTGTCAAAATCATGGGGGCCCTCAGGGATAATCATTGTGGGGACCCCAAAAGCTCTGGGCTTACTCTTTCTCTCTTTTAGAGACTCTCCTGACCATCATGTTTCTGAAAAAAATTGTACACCTACAGTACTTTATGATGAAAAGAAGGTTCAAAATGATGTGCCTACTAAATAGCTAAATATATAGCTTCATTTAAATACATTAAACGTATTATTATTACTTACATTTACAGCATTATCACAGGAAACCACAAGCTAAAGTAAATCTCAATCCCACAACAAAACATGACAGATAAAACCCAGTAAACCCCTGCTAATCTTTCTTTATATTAGATATGTTTATTATGTGTTTGTAGTTTTTGTGGTACATGTCCAACTTAGACTGTTAGGCCAGAATTATCCCTGATTCTTCAACAGCAGGTGGAGAGGAGGAGTCAATCCCTGACTTAAATCTTCTTAAACAAATGTCTGGACTGAAATGGCGTCATGTACATGACAAAGCTATGAACTTTACCCCTTTGACTGTATACAATGAGAAATGGGAGAAGAAGAAAAAAAAAGTCATATCCTGTTTCTCAGATGCTGTTTGAATCATGACACACCTCTTCTCAATAAATTCTGTCATTATATAACTATTATAATATATGAGTAATTTCGGTGGTGTATAAAGCTATTGAAAAATTCGCTCAATATCTATTATTACAGCATATATATATATATATATATATATATATACATATAACTTGCACATACGACAATGTGAACGCATATATATATATATATATATATATTTATATATATATATATATATATATACACACACACACACACACACACACATTTCTAGACTTAAACCAAACAGATTAAAGGAATCCATGGGAAATAGAGCAGCACCAATCATCGCACACACTCCAACACACAAGCCCATGTAACGTTTACGTATCATAACACATTAACATGTTAAATTCGCCTGCAGATTTGATATTCTTACCTCAAAGGAAGATGGGCGAATAGAAAAGCCCATAGAAACAGCTTGAGTGTGATCTCGGGGATGGCCATCGCATTCAAGCATTTAGATGAAAAATGAAAAGAAGCCATGATCACCATCTTGCTCGCTCTTCACACAGATAGACGTGTCCCCTTTATTTACTGCCTTTCCTCGCTATTACACATAGCAGGTCGCGTTGGCTTTGGCGTCTCAGAGCCGTTGCTGCGATGCAATACAAGCCGTCACAAAACAACAGAACACGCACACTAATGGAGGCGAGTTGCCTGCTATATTGAAATATTGGCAGATAACTGGAAATAGACGCAAAAGACAAACGCGAGCTCTCCGGGTCCCTGGTAAAAGTGGATGCAGATGAATTGTGTGAAAGGCGCTCTGATGCACGGCGCTGCAGTACAACAACACATGCGTGGTAGAGATGGAAGCAAAGCTCACATGCTTCTATTAATACAAACCTGTCCACTGTATCCTGTAATATAATAATATTATAACCACCACTCAAACAACGTCTCGCATAAAGCATCCACTCATTTTTTTTTAAAGCGTCTATATATATATTTTATATATTGTTATATTATTATTAATAAACACACTATTATTCAATAAAAGGGAATAAATATAACTTTTGTAATGTAGTTGTCAAGCAAAATGTGTTTTTAGTGTCTTCGAGCGCGATTTATCCAATCAGAATGTAGCCTGGATTTCGATATTATGTAGGTTATGTTGTTGAAGTCAATTTAATATTAAAGGCGTTTAATATTAAGATTTAAATGTTCGTGAGACGAAGATGTACCTTATGTTTTAAATGTTATGCCGTATTTTTAATAGCTTCTAGAAGGGAGATCATTGTATTTTAATAAACTGATGTGAAGACTTTGATCATAATCATTTAACATGTCCATAAATGACAATATTAAAGTCCTGCATGATTTGGTTGAGTGTAAATGGCACATATGCGAGCTAGCAGACAGAGAGATGATGCGTCCACAGGAAGCTGTCATGCCTCACAGCATGAGGAAAAAGAAGAGCATGATAATTCCACGTGATGTTGGCTACCAATCGCCCTGTACAGTTTACAGATGTGATATCTGTAATCAGGTAGTGTTATATCATCAGGTAGAGTGACAAAATTTGACGGCACTATGCACAAATCTAGCAAACATCAGGTCGACAGCCCTTTAGATGTGCTCATGTGAGATCTCTGGTGAAACAGACAAAAAAAAAACTTGAAACCATATTTATGGAAAATGATAGATAGATAGATAGATAGATACATTGGTCAAATTATTATTTAAGTTTTATTATCCTCAAGCTATGCAGCAACCATGCTTTAGAAAATCGCTTATATAATAGCATGTGTCTGATGAATTATCTAATGTTTTTAAGTGTGGCATTGTGCCTGAATGGTCCATCCACTTCTTTTAGCCACTGGGAAGGAATAAACTGGAAAACGGATTATAATTCACGCTCCTGGCCTGTCCTCCTTTTCACTGATGTCGGCTTATGCCATGAATGCTCAGTATTAGTGCTCAGCGCAAAAGTTAGCCCAAGGAAGTGTCGTGCCTGTGGTCATGCTTGGATTGAGAGCACACAGCACATGCATTATTTCTCCTCTAATCTCTTAGGTTATCAAAAATAATTGAACTCAAATAAATGCCCATTGCTTATATTGTAAATGTTGAACTTTTCTTTACTTTCATTTAATAATCTGCCTCACATTTGAGCTTCAACAAGAACCAATGATGTTCATTCTCACGTTAAGCAGCACGTTTGAGCTTCAGCGAGAACCAATGAGGTTCATTCTCACGTTAAGCAGCACGTTTGAGCTTCAGCAAGAACCAATGAGGTTCATTCTCATGTTAAGCAGCACGTTTGAGCTTCAGCAAGAACCAATGAGGTTCATTCTTGTGTTACGCAGCACATTTGAGCTTCAGCAAGAACCAATGATGTTCATTCTCGTGTTACGCAGCACATTTGAGCTTCAACAAGAACCAATGAGGTTCATTCTCACATTAAGCAGCACGTTTGAGCTTCAGCGAGAACCAATGAGGTTCATTCTCATGTTAAGCAGCACGTTTGAGCTTCAGCAAGAACCAATGATGTTCATTCTCGTGTTACGCAGCACGTTTGAGCTTCAGCGAGAACCAATGAGGTTCATTCTCACGTTAAGCAGCACGTTTGAGCTTCAGCAAGAACCAATGAGGTTCATTCTCATGTTAAGCAGCACGTTTGAGCTTCAGCAAGAACCAATGAGGTTCATTCTTGTGTTACGCAGCACATTTGAGCTTCAGCAAGAACCAATGATGTTCATTCTCGTGTTACGCAGCACATTTGAGCTTCAACAAGAACCAATGAGGTTCATTCTCACATTAAGCAGCACGTTTGAGCTTCAGCGAGAACCAATGAGGTTCATTCTCACATTAAGCAGCACGTTTGAGCTTCAGCGAGAACCAATGAGGTTCATTCTCATGTTAAGCAGCACGTTTGAGCTTCAGCAAGAACCAATGATGTTCATTCTCGTGTTACGCAGCACATTTGAGCTTCAACAAGAACCAATGAGGTTCATTCTCACGTTAAGCAGCACGTTTGAGCTTCAGCAAGAACCAATGAGGTTCATTCTCATGTTAAGCAGCACGTTTGAGCTTCAGCAAGAACCAATGAGGTTCATTCTCGTGTTACGCAGCACATTTGAGCTTCAACAAGAACCAATGATGTTCATTCTCGTGTTACGCAGCACATTTGAGCTTCAACAAGAACCAATGATGTTCATTCTCGTGTTACGCAGCACATTTGAGCTTCAGCAAGAACCAATGATGTTCATTCTCGTGTTACGCAGCACATTTGAGCTTCAACAAGAACCAATGAAGTTTCATTCTCACGTTAAGCAGCACGTTTGAGCTTCAGCGAGAACCAGTGAGGTTCATTCTGGTGTTACGCATCACGTTTGAGCTTCAGCGAGAACCAATGAGGTTCATTCTGGTGTTACGCAGCACGTTTGAGCTTCAGCAAGAACCAATGATGTTCATTCTCGAGTTACGCAGCACATTTGAGCTTCAGCAAGAACCAGTGAGGTTCATTCTCATGTTACACAGCACATTTGAGCTTCAACAAGAACCAATGAGGTTCATTCTGGTGTTACGCATCACGTTTGAGCTTCAGCGAGAACCAATGAGGTTCATTCTGGTGTTACTCAGCACGTTTGAGCTTCAGCAAGAACCAATGAGGTTCATTCTCGTGTTACGCAGCACGTTTGAGCTTCAGCAAGAACCAATGAGGTTCATTCTCACGTTACACAGCACATTTGAGCTTCAACAAGAACCAATGAGGTTCATTCTCATGTTACGCAGCACATTTGAGCTTCAGCAAGAACCAATGAGGTTCATTCTCATGTTACGCAGCACGTTTGAGCTTTAGCGAGAACCAATGACGTTCATTCTCGTGTTACGCAGCACGTTTGAGCTTCAGCAAGAACCAATGAGGTTCATTCTCATGTTACGCAGCACATTTGAGCTTCAGCAAGAACCAATGATGTTCATTCTCGTGTTACGCAGCACATTTGAGCTTCAGCAAGAACCAATGAGGTTCATTCTCGTGTTACGCAGCACGTTTGAGCTTTAGCGAGAACCAATGACGTTCATTCTCGTGTTACGCAGCACGTTTGAGCTTCAGCAAGAACCAATGAGGTTCATTCTCATGTTACGCAGCACATTTGAGCTTCAGCAAGAACCAATGATGTTCATTCTCGTGTTACGCAGCACATTTGAGCTTCAGCAAGAACCAATGAGGTTCATTCTCGTGTTACGCAGCACGTTTGAGCTTCAACAAGAACCAATGAGGTTCATTCTCGTGTTACCTAGTACGGTTGAGCGTCTTTTTATGTTTGCTGATCACCCAGATTGCCAAAACGGTTTGGCCCTGTAATGGCCCAGATCTGGCAGGCCTGGCATATATAACTCTGCCCTGTTGCAGTTGCCAGACTCGGGATGGATGCGGGATGAATGACGCCCCAGAATCGGCCCAAATACAGCTGCCAAAACTGCCAGCATTGGGCCACAATCACGGCGACAAGAATTGAATAATTAGCCGGCACTGGTCTGAGTCTTGCTTGCTAAATTAAAAAATGTACTTGCACTTACTCTTATACAGAATTAGAAACATTTTGTGTTCAGTACAACATCTTAAATATGTGTATTAAATATTCCTTCCAGGTTTATATAAAAACAGAGCTTTGAATAATTCTTTTTTTTTCACAAAATGACCTTTAAATCCTTAAGATGGCATCTACTTCCCTTTTTTTTACAGTTTCCTTGTTAAGCCGACATATACTTATGCATGTCACCTAATATGGCAACTTTACAAAGATTAAGGTTTTTTTTGTCCTTACACCCTCTTTTTTCAAAACATCCCCACCTACTACCCCATGAATTACCCCATGCCCACCCCATAACATCCATATGTGCCCCCCCTCCATAGCTCTCCTCTGAGAAAGCCTAGCGATCAAGGGCCGTATTCACAAAACATCTTAAGCTAAAAGTAGCTCCTAACTTGCCGATTTAGGAGAAACTCTTAGTGCTAAGATAAAATGTTTTGTGAATATGGCCCCCTGTGTTTTCAATGTTATCTGAAATGAGCAGTGTTGGGGTAACATGCATAACACAATCAGATTACTTTTTGATGTAAGGAATAAAGTAACGCATTACAAGAATGTGCATTATGTAATCAGATTACTTTTTTGATGTTATGAGTAAAGTAACGCATTACAAGTAATGTGCATTATGTAATCAAATTACTTTTTTGATGTTACGAGTAAAGTAATGCATTACAAGTAACATACATGACATAAGCAGATTACTTTTTGATCTAACAAGTAAAATAATGCATTATAAGCAACATGCAGTTTGATGTTAATGCAAATTACATTCTAATAACACAAATACATTTATTTACACTCAAAAAAGTTACTGCAGATGAAGTATTTTCAAAAACAACAGTCACAGTAATAGTATGAATTGTAGCTGAAATCTAACTGTTAATACATGATATCCACTGTAGTGGACAGATGATTAATCAGAATTTTCTCCCAATCTAAAATCAATACTTGGAAAATGTAACTGTGATATGACTCATTAGATATTGCTTGATGCTACAACATTTTTTAACCTGTAAGAGTCTCCTAGGATGGAAGGAATGGATGGACATTCCGGAGCAACTTGGCATTTCTGATTGTCCATTGGCCAAAAAATCGGCATACAACGGCTTGCCACTTGGTTGAAGTGCAACTGTGCCATCAAAACCCATGCATATGCAAGAAAATGCTTTCTGAATAGCTGTCCACTGTAGTGACCTCTATGCATGAAAGGGTTAAGACTCCACATTGGTTAATTTAGTAGCTGGTGTCCTGCAGTGTGTATCTCCAACCAGCTCCAAAACACCTGCCTGGAAGTTTTTAGTAATCCTGGAGACTTTGATTAGCTGATTCAGATGTGTTTAATTAGGGTTGGTGCTAAACTCTGGCGCTATGACAGCAAACTCACAATTATAGCTTTATTGTAAATAAACATTACTTTAATATTATACTTGTAGAACGATGTATTAAAATGTGTATTATATGTTAGATTATCAAAGGTTTACTCACCACGGTAGCAAAAAGTTCTTCTGGTCTTCTGGAAATTAGCAGCACAAAAAGCTAGTGCGCATATCTTGAAACTCAGGCCCTGTCCATACGAACACGGGTATTTTCAAAACTGCAGCTTTTTCTATGCGTTTGTCCATTCGTCCTCATACAAACGCAGTATCCGGTCACTGAAACCAAACTTTTTTGAAAACTCCTGCCAGGGTGAAGATTTGTACCTCCGGTTGCAGTGTTGTCGTGTGGACAGGGAAACCGGAGATTTTGGCTTGTTAGGTCAGAACCAGAACCGGCAATAACCTTTTTTCCAGGCTTCTGATTAGCCAACATGGTTTTATGGTTAGGGTTGTGACGTAGTGAGTCTAGATATGCAAATCACTCTTCACAGAATAGTACAAATACAAAATAACCTCACTTTTAAACACTTTCTTAGATTTAGTTTTTTAATTCAACTCAAAGGGTACTCGTTTCTTATTTCCTGTCTGTGCTTATTTAAATCATCTCAAAAACAAAACAAGAAAACCTAAATTCTGGTAGGTATTGGTCCTATCGGTTGTGACTGTCTTCTACATAGGCCGCAATCATACTTTTAAGAGTTCGATTGACCCGTTCGGTCATGTTTGTCTGTGGGTGGTAGGCTGTAGTTAATTTTGGCGTGACATTCCAATTCTCACACGCTTCTTTAAATATTGCAGACACAAACTGGATACCTCGGTCGGATACAAGAAAGTCTGGGACTCCCCATCTGGTGAGTATCTCTTTTCTGAATAAGTTTGCAACAGTCTTGGCTGTAGCTGTACAAATGGAAAACAGTTCTACCCAACGAGTGAAGTAGTCAACGAACACTAGAAGGTATTCGTTTTGACTGGTGCTATGGGGTAAGGGTCCCATAAGGTCTACACCCATGATCTGATTCGGTCTTGTACTGTTAATTTTCTGCATTTTTCCAGCAGGTTTCCGTTGGTCTGTTTTGAGGATTTGGCATTTTACACATTTCTTTACAAATTGTTTTATATCGGACCACATCCCAGGCCAGAAAGCGACTTCCTGAACGCTCTTGTAAGTTTTAAAGATCCCTGCATGTCCACTCGTGGGGTCACAGTGATAGTGTTCCAGTATAGATGGAATGAGATCTTTGGGGAGAAAGATACGGTAGTGTGAATGATTTTTGGACATTGTTTTTATATATAGCTTACCTTCGATGATTTCATATTTTGCCTGCTGACCTTCCTTGTCCTCAGCCAGAGTTTGAAATATTTGCACAATCTCTGGGTCACTGTGCTGTTTCTCCCAGATTAGTTCATCTGTAACTGGGAGGGTATTCACATCCTTTTGACTTGAATACAAATTACAACTTGTATGGGGAAAAAATTCACGAAAGAGCATCAGGTGCTGTATTTAATTTCCCTTTCCGATATTCAACAAAGAAATCATATTTCTGGAACTGCAGAGCCCATCGAATAAGACGGCTGGTGGAATTCATCACCCATTGCAGAGCAGAGTGATCTGTAATGACAGTGAATAGTCTATGTTCAAGATAGTACTGCCACTTCTCTAATGCCCATACTATGGCTAAGCATTCTTTCTCCGTTGCAAAGTAGTTTGACTCGGCAGAAGTAATATTTCGGGTGGCATAGGCAATCACCTCCTCCACACCTTGTACTCTCTTTTGGGTCAGCACCACACCCAGTCCTGTCTCACTGGCATCGGTATACACAATGAAGACATGCTCAAAATTTGGATGTCCGAGGATGGGTGGAGTCATCAAGCATGTTTTCAGTTCTTCGAAGGCCTGTTGGCACTGTGGTGTCCATTGAAAAGGTCTTCCCTTTTTCTTTAAGGAATTAAGTGGTTCAGCAATTCTGGAAAAGTTTTCAACAAACTGGTGGTACCATCTGGCTAGTCCAAGAAATCGTTGGACTTCCTTCAGGTTTCTTGGCACTGGATAGTTTCGAATAGCTTCCACTTTGCTCGGATCAGCTGTAATGCCATGGATATTAACTACATGACCTAGGAATGTCACTTCAGGCAAGCAGAACTTTTTCAAAGATTGAGGGTTAATCCAGCTTCTTGTAACTTTTGGAAGACAGCTTGGAGGTCAAGGAAATGTTGAGCAACAGACGGAGAATAGACGATAATATTGTCGATATACACAAAACAGATCCTTCCACGTAGCTCTCCCAAGACAGTCTCCATAAGCTGTTGAAAAGTGGCTGGGGCATTTTTAAGCTCAAAGGACATTACATTGAAGTGGCATAGCCCAGCAGGGGTGGTAAAAGGCAGTCTTTGCTTTACTGGAAGCATCCATAGTAACTTGCCAGTATCCACTATTAAGGTCATCCCGATTGAGAAGGTTCCACAATGCCGGTCTTCAACATTTCTTAGAGCTGCTGGTCCACAAGGGCTTGTTTAAAAGGGGACATTCAATAAGGTTGTTGTTTGATGGGTGTTTGATGATGTGTGTAGATTTGATGTTGAAGTACATTCGTTCGTCCCACACGCAGGGTACACACCTGCGAATTTGTGTGTAGGATGTGACTTAACCATTGCTTCTGATCATGTGATAAATGAGCTGCATCCACTGCTTGGTTGATGAGTGTTGTGTCATCCTCACTGCCCCTATCACTTGAGGATAAGGGTAACATTAAGGGTGGCACTTATGATCATCTTCCCCTTTGCTGTCGTTGGTAACTAAAAAGAAAGAAAACATTCATTTGAATAGACTCGAAAATTATGTTGGCATTAGTGGAATTGCATTGGCATGGTTTAAATCATACTTATCTGACCGTTATCAGTTTGTAGCAGTAAATGAAGAGATGTCACACCGAGAAAGAAAACCACTCTCTCCTTGCTTCACCACTAACACACACACACACACCTGTGATTATATGGACTGGACTTCCATTTCCTTCTGATTACTGACTCCTCCTACTTGTTTGCATTGCATTATGGGCGCTGTAGTTTGTTTCCGTTACAGGGTTATATTGCCACCTGTTTGTTTGGCGTGCTCTTGACAGCACTTATCAGACCAGCTCTTATGGTTCATAATCAGGCCGAATGTAGCTAAATGTGCCGTGTCTCAGTGCAAATCGGGCCAAATCCGCACATCCAAAGCCTAGCCAAATCTGGCAACCATTACTGGGCCAGAGCTGGCTCACTTTTGGTGAGCCAGAGCCAAAACACGGCCGAGTGAGCCGACAATCAGCCGCAACTGACCTATGAAGGCCCTTCCCCTCGAAAGCAGATGAGCCAATGGCAGTTGAGTATCAGTTGCACAGGGACCGGAACTCTGACATCTTTAGATTTCAGCGCCATAGTGAAACATTAGAAGATCCGAAGCTCTCATCGGTTTGATGTTTTTTATGCTACAAAAATGGTAAAACGATGTGCCTGGGGTACTGTAACACTGGGTAGCCTCAGAGAATTTTTTGGATGTCATATTCTCATTAAATTACAGTTAATTCAAATTAAAGTTAGTGAGTCCATGCTAATGTACAAACCTAAATAGCTAATTAATCTTTTTACCTACCATATTTATTTTAAAATCTTTTATATATCCCTCCATGGCATATTTAAGTCCCACTTGAATGCTTCTCGACAAGAGGTGGTTCTTCTGTGTCCAAGGCTTCGGACAAGGTTTTCAAAGGGGAAGGTGTTGCTGTAATTTATTATAATATCTTCAGTATTACTCAGAAGTCTAGTTTCAAATATAATTCTTTTGAAGTTTTGGTGCTTTACATAACGTTATGTAGTGTAAATGATAAATCCTGTTTGACATTTGTGCTGGCTACTGTATACAGGCCTCCAGGGCACCATACAGACTTTATCAAATAATTTGCTGATTTTCTATCAGAGTTAGTACTGGCTACAGATAAAGTCCTAATTGTTGGTGATTTCAATATCCATGTAGAAAATGAAAAAGACGCATTGGGATTGGCATTTAGAGACATTCTAAGTTAGGCAACACGTATCAGGACCCACTCTTTGCCGTAATCATACGTTAGACCTAACATTGTCACATGGAATAAATGTTGATACCGTTGAAATTCTGCAGCAGAGTGATGACATCTCAGATCATTACATAGTATCATGTATACTTAATTTAGCAAAGGCTGCAAAGCCGTTCCCTCGTTTGAAATATGGAAGGACTATCACTGCTGCCACTAAAGATTGCTTTGTAAATAATCTTCCTCATCAGTTTCATCTCCTCAGCAACCCAGATAGCCTAGAGGAACTCGATGTTGCAACAGAAACTATTGACTCTCTCTTTTCCAGCACTTTAGACACAGTTGCTCCTCTGCGCTTAAAGAAGATTAAAGAAAATAGTCCAACGCCGTGGTACAACGAGCACACCCGGGCCCTTAAAACAGCAGCCAGAAAATGGAGCGCAGCTGGAAGAAAACAAAACTTTTTCCGCATTTTTTTTGCATTTCGTGGAAAGAGAGCATAATTGCGTACAGAAACGCCTTAAAAACGGCTAGATCTGCTTATTTCTCGACTCTCTTAGAAGAAAACAATCACAACCCTAGGTATTTATTTGATACAGTGGCTTAATTAACAAGAAATAAAGCTTCAACTTCTGACATTTGCAAACAGCACAGCAGTAATGTTTTTATGAACTTCTTTACGTGCAAGATTGATAATATTAGGAAAAAAAGTATAACTATGTAACCATCTACTACAGTATCACATCAGAGAGTGCATTGTAGTGTCACTGAGGAAAAATTCCATTCATTCACTGCTATAGGAGAAGAAGAATTGGCTAAACTCGTTAAATCATCTAAATCAACAACATGTATGCTCGACCCTATAACGACTAAGCTACTAAAAGAGATGCTTCCAGAGGTCATAGATCCTCTTCTTAATATCATTAATTCATCCTTGTCATTAGGATATGTACTGAACACTTTTAAGTTGGCTATTATTAAACCACTTATTAAAAAAACACAACTTGATCCTACAGAATTAGTCAATTACAGGCAAATCTCAAATCTACCATTTCTGTCAAAAATACTAGAAATGGCAGTTACAAATGATTTACTCTTATCATCCGATCGTGGTTGTATCTCTCTGTTAGTGTTACTCGATCTTAGTGCTGCATTCGATACTATCGACCACAACATTCATTTGAATAGACTCGAAAATTATGTTGGCATTAGTGGAATTGCATTGGCATGGTTTAAATCATACTTATCTGACCGTTATCAGTTTGTAGCAGTAAATGAAGAGATGTCACACCGATTACAAGTTTAGTATGGAGTACCGCAAGGCTCAGTGCTAGGACCGTTGCTTTTCACCCTGTACATGCTACCCTTGGGAGATATCATTAGGAAGCATGGCGTTAGTTTTCACTTTTATGCTCTATATTTCTTCACGCCCTGACGAAACTTACCAATTCACAAGATTAACGGAATGCATAGCTAATATAAAAAATTGGATGACTAGTAATTTCCTGCAACTTAATTCAGAAAAAAACTGAATGTTTAATTATTGGACCAAAAAAAACCCCACAAGTAGTAACCTAGAATACTGTCTAACACTTGATGGCTGCTCTGTCAAGTCCTCGTCGTCAGTTAGGAACCTGGCTGTGCTCTTTGATACCAATCTTTCATTTGAAAGCCACTTTCTAGTATCTGTAAAACTGCATTCTACCATCTTAAAATAGATCTAAATTACGGCACATGCTTTCCATGCAAAATGCTGAACAGTTAGTTCATGCGTTCATGACCTTAAGGCTAGATTATTGTAATGCTCTACTGGGTGGTTGCCCTGCTCGCTTAATAAATAAACTGCAGCTGGTTCAAAACGCAGCAGCTCGAGTTCTTACTAGAACCAGGAAGTATGACCATATTAGCCCAGGTTCTCTCAACACTGCACTGGCTCCCTATTAAACATCGCATACATTTTGAAATCTTGCTAATTACTTACAAAGCACTAAATGGTTTAATTCCCCAGTACTTGAGCGAGCTCTTAACGCATTATACTCCATCACGTTTATTGCGGTCTCAAAACTCTGGCCAGTTGATAATACCTAGAATATCAAAATCAACTGCAGGTGATCGGTCCTTTTTCTATTTAGCACCTAAACTCTGGAACAGTCTTTGTTATGAGCAGAGTTATTATTCATTTATCCCATCCTGTTGTCCTGTGTTTGTCTTGTGTATTTTCTCTCTCCGTGTATGTGCCTATGCATGTTTGTATTACAGATGGGCGGTGACTTGTGATAACCTGTTGGAGGCTGCAATTGGTTCTCCCCCCTCACCTGATCCAGATATAAAGACCGCTCCAAACACACTGCAGGGGCCATCATTGTGCCATCGTGTCTTTGATCGTACCTCATCATTTCTTCGTATCGTTTGTTAGTCTAGAGTGTTGTGCCAGAGAGATTGATTGTGAGTGATTATTTTGGAGTTTGTATTTGTGAGTGTGACTGTAGTATTTTGATCGTTGGTTTTTCCTGTTTACTTGACCCACGCCTGTTTGACTATCGAATCTGGAATTTGATTTTGCTTTGTTTGCTACAGACTTCTGTAAATATTACTTGTAAATACTTTTGTATATATCTTTGCCAAATCAAGGGACGTAGGGGGGTTTGACGCCATTTTATTTTGTACAAATTTTCATATTGTTTTTGGTTAGGGAGATAGGTAAGTTTAAAATTGTATATTCAAAATTAGAGGTTTAAAAAAAAGGATTCTTCTGTTTGTAATTTTGGCCTTGTCTGCCCCTGACGCTAAACCCTCTTGAATCTCTCTGGTAGTGAGACTCAGTTCTTCCTCTTCCCGTTGCGGCTGACCCCTAGACGGTCGTAACAGAAATTGGGGGCTCGTCTTAAAGAGTTTTTTTCTCTCCGAAAAGCCAATTAGATACTTTGTTGCGTGTTAGAGAAATAAAAGGTAAGAAACCCATGAAATTTGCTTTGTATGTCGTTGTTTGCTTAGTGGTTTTCACTTTAAGGGGAAGGGAATTTGAACTTGAGAAGTTTGCGATTCAACCTACGTCACAACAATTGGATATCTGCTGCAAGGATGATCTGTTTTCGATTGTGGAATTGTATCAAATTAAAGTTTCTCATGGTGCAGTGAAACGGGAGATTAAGCATGTGATTTATAGACACTTGGTGGAGCACGGAGTTTTGCCAGATGAGAGTGAGGCGGCGGGTGTTGCAGCTCAGTTGCCGGTTTCCGTGGGTGAGGGTGAGCAATCCAAGCCTGAGGAGCTGGCCAGCATAGATCCCATCGATCTACCTTCTCCGTGAGATCCTTTACTGGCGATCAAATTGAAAGAGTTAGAGGTGGAGCTGGGCAGGCCACGATACCAGAGCCAGCTGTTGCATGTGCGCACAGTTGAGCTTGAAACCAAACGAGATATCAAACTCAAGGAGCTGGAGCTTGAGCTCAAAACTAGATCACTTGTTCCCCCCTCAGCTGCTGATGCGCCTGACGTGAGCGTGCCCGTGTCGTCACCCATTACTGCTCTACTCCGAGTCCTATTCTTGCACCTCGACGCAGCCCACAAGTAAGTCAACCTGGTTTTGATATTAGCCGTCAAATTGCACTAGTCCCACTCTTTCGAGAGAGCGAAGTTGACACTTATTTTACTGTATTTGAGTGAATTTGAGTGAATCTTCCTGATCGGTCTCGCAGTCTGTCTGTTGCATTATTTTCCTGTTTAACACTGTGAAGCTGCTTTGAAACAATCGGCATTGTAAAAAGCGCTATATAAATAAAGGTGACTTGACTTGACACTGACAGCTGTCATTGTAAGACAGTTAGCAACTCTGTTTGTTTGTCTGAGTTAGGAACAGTAACTAAGGGGGGCGGGGCTTACCGATAGGTCAATTGGCCCGATTGCACTGGCTGCCTGTGCAATGTTTTTATGTGAATAAAAGCCTAAATACAATCTATTTATCATTTAAAGTGATTGTGTCTTGGACTAATTTGGACTAAACTGCTCAATTTACGATGTCTTTATGATTTTTTTTTGTAGCGTCAAAATGATAGTTGCGTGGACTGTCAATGGAGGGAAAGAAATCCCTCAGATTTTATTAAAATATCTTCATTTGTGTTCCGAAGATAAAATATATTTTCCCTAGTGAGTTTGTCAACCATGTTACGACAAACTGTATGCCACTACATGCAATGATTAAGTGCTTTAAGTGACTCAAATATTCAGTCTTTCTTTGGTCTATTCTGCCATATATGTACAGTGATTGTTTTAAAAGACCTCATGGGGCCAGATTTACTAAACAGTGCAAATTAGCGTGAGAGCGCAATTCCAAAAAAACACTGATGGGAATGGAAAGTTCTGCGTGTGACCTACTGACGACACACACATTAAAGAACACAGATGCAGCCGGATCATTTCCATGATGACCAACACAATCTACCAAGAGCAGCGCAAATTAGCGTCTGTTTTAAGACATGCTTTTTTGGGCGATAAATAATGACGCAAATAAGTAAATTGACAAGCGCAAACCTTAGTGTAACGCTTCGGTTCCATGAGGAAGAATATGAGGGAATTGCACACAAGGTTTAATAGAATAATTCAAAGCCAACATGCAAGGCAGCATGTAAGCATAAACTCAAACAATACCGGATACTGAACTGAACGCAAGCAGGAACTAAATACACAGAAATGATAACTAAAGGACGAACAGCTGTGATGATAAGTGTTAGTGTCCATGGTGACTGATGATTTGTGGGAAACTAGAACAAAGGAACACACGTGACGAGTGAAAACCAAAACAAACTGAACATGACTGTGACACTTAGTAAATCACCTTGCATGATTAATTTAAATACTTTCCTCCCATTAGTTTTGCATCTGAAAGGCAAACTCTTACAAATGCATATAGGTCAGCTGCAAAAATAACTGTGACCATGCCTTTTCATCGCTAATTTTTCACTGCGTGTCTTTAGTAAATCCTGACAGTAGTTTTTTAACGCCAAGAGGGTTTGCACTGACACAACCTTCACCTTGGTCTTCCAAGCCTCCATCTCCACCTTGGTCCTCGAATCCCCTGGCTCCACCTCGGCCCTCTGGCCCAATGGCATCACCCTGGCTCTCCAGCTCTCTGGCTCTGCCTTGGTCTCCAAGCTCCCTGAATTCACCTCAGTCTTCCGCCCCCCCCTCCGGCTCCACTCTGGTCCACACCTCCAAAGGCTCTGCTGTGGGCCTTTAATCAATCTGGCTCCACGATTCCACTCTGCCAATTCCGCCATAATTTCTACCTCCTCCAGCTCCCCAATTGACTTTTGACAAGGCAAGGTGAGTTTATATAGCACATTTCAAAGTGCTTTACATAGAAAAGGGAATTAAAATAATCACAAAATAAAAGTAAGGAAAATTAAAACAGTTATAAAAGGAATTAAAAGAGATACAAAGATGATACATTATAAAAGTAAATTAACAGAGTAAAAAGATGATAAATAGACTTCTCATCTGGTAAAACATTTCAGCTTATATTCAATTAATTTCCCCACTTGCTCTGGGACTTCCCCATACTGGTTGTCTCTTTCTCTGTGGATTTCTTTCGGCGCGCCTACATGATTTGTCGGACATCTGTAGCAGATCCGATCTTTCACCTAAAATCGTCATGGCAGAGCTGGACTATTTCAGTCCACGCTCCGATTAATCACCCACGCAGTTTCAATTTCTCTTCCAGAAACTTCTTAACTGCGCTGCATTTACCCACATGATCTCAATTTCTCTTCCAGAAACTTCTTAACCACGCTACATTATCACAGAGCCAGCCCAACCACTATGGTTTGCCCCCCCTTTTTTTCTTCAGAAATAAATAAAATTGTAACCAAAAATAAAACAGGGTTAAATTGAAACATATAAAATAAAGTGCAAGCAGTCTGAGTGATCTGTTAGGTTTATATTCTATGAGCATATCTGCAATGTACTGAGGTCCTAGGCCATTAAGTGATTTATATACCAGTAATAATACTTTAAAATCGATCCTAAATGTAACTGGAAGCCAGTGTAAACACCTGAGGACTCGTGTAATATGGTCATATTTTCTGGTTCTGCTCAGAATCCTGGCAGCAGCGTTCTGCAGATGTCTTATGGTCTTTTTGGGAAGGCCAGTAATGAGTCCATTACAATAGTCCACCCTACTGGTGAAAGCATGAACAAGTTTCTCTAAATCATGTCTGGAAACAAAGCATCTAACTTGATATATTTTAGATTTTACTCATTGCTTTTACATGACTACTGAAACGAAGGTCAGACTCCTGAATCACACCAAGATTTCTGACCTGATTTTTAGTTGTTTGACCCCTAGTGTCAAGGTATGCATTCACCTTAAGAATTTAATCTTTGTTTCCAAATGCAATGACTTCAGTTTTTTCTTTGTTTAACTGAAGAAAGTTTTGGCACATCCAACTGTTAACTTCATCAATGCATTTGCACAGGGAGTCATGGGGCTGTAGTCGTTAGGCGATAGGGCTAATTGCTGGGGTAAGCAATTTTGTTCTTTTTCATCATTTGGCTCAGTGGGAGCATATAGAGGTTGAATAGGAGTGGCGCAAGAATTGAGCCTTGTGGGACTCTGCATGTCATGGATGTCCACTCAGACTTATGGTCACCTATACTCACATAATAACCTCTCCCTGCTAAGTATGAGCTGAACCATTTGAGGACTATCCCAGAAAGCCCGACCCAGTTTTCCAGCCTGTCAAGAAGTATGTTGTGATCAACAGTGTCAAATGCTGCACTGAGATCAAGTAGCACCAGCACTGATAATTTAGCTGTATTAGTATTGAGGCGAATATCATTTATTATCTTTATGAGCGCTGTCTCTGTGCTGTGATGCGTTCGGAAACCAGATTGAAAATTGTCAAAGTATCCGTTTGAGCTTAAGAATTTGTTCAAAAAGGGATGCTTAAATGAGAACACTAGTGTACTAGTGTACACTAGTGTACTAGTGTACATAATGGACTACAAGTTTTGTCTTCCGCCACATGCGTTCAGCTTTCCTGCATTTTCTTTTCATACTTTGAACTGCTGTTGTGTTTCTCCAAGGTGCTTTAGGTTAAAGCACCTTGGAGGTGCTCCTTACTCAGGAGCAATATCATGAATTACATTCTTGACTTTTCAGTTAAAGCATTCAAGAAGAAAATCAACAGAGTCTGCAGATATGCTTGGTGTCAGAGATGTGGCCTTCATAAATAGTACACTGCAGTTTTCAGGGAGTTTGGAAAAGTCCCAGAAAGAAGTGAGGAATTTACCACTTCTAGGAGATCTGCTTCTAAACAGTTAAACACACTTTTGAAAAAAGAAGTGAGGAGTGTGTCAAGAACGCAGGTTGATGTTTTAAGGTGCTGTACCGTTTCTTCTAAAATTTTACCGTCAATTGCTTCGAAATCAGACATAGTGACTAATTTCTGAAATTGTGGACGAGTCTGTCTGACCTCAGCACAGCACGAGGATATACTGATCGCCTTTCTGATATTATTGATCTTCCCAGAAAAAAAGGAGGCAATCTCATTGCATTTGCTTTCAGAGAGCAATTCACTGGGAATGTGACTTGGGGGGTTTTGCTAGTCTCTCTACAGTAGCAAAAAAGAGTGTGGGTGTTATTTATGTTGCTGTTTATAATATTTGAGAAGAAGGCCTGTCTAGCTGTGCCTAGTTCCACATTGAAATCATGAAGGCTGTCTTTATAGATGTTATAATGGACTACAAGTTTTGTCTTCCGCCACATGCGTTCAGCTTTCCTGCATTTTCTTTTCATACTTTGAACTGCTGTTGTGTTTCTCCAAGGTGCTTTAGGTTAAAGCACCTTGGAGGTGCTCCTTACTCAGGAGCAATATCATTAATTACATTCTTGACTTTTCAGTTAAAGCATTCAAGAAGAAAATCAACAGAGTCTGCAGATATGCTTGGTGTCAGAGATGTGGCCTTCATAAATAGTACACTAGTGTTCTCATTTAAGCATCCCTTTTTGACAGATTTAGCTTCAATGGCAGGAGAGATCAATACATCAAAGAAAATACAGAAATGATCAGACAGTGCTACATCCTTAATAACAATCAATGAAATGTTAAGACCCTTACTGTGTCCACGATTGTGTGTCGGTCCATGTACATGCTGAGTCAGAGCAAAAGTGTTTAGATCAGTCATGAGATCTTTTGTTGTACTGGATTCAGCATTGTCAATGTGAATGTTAAAATCCCTAGCAATAGTAAAACAGTCAAACTCAGAAGCGATTTTTGATAACAGCTCTGTAAAGTCCTTAACCAAGGCTGGCGAGTATTTCGGAAGCCTCTAAATAATGATAAGTAGAATGCGTGGAGCACCTTTTAACACAATACCCAGACAGGTAAATCACCAAATGACACTTGCTTACACTGATAGACATCTTTAAATAGAGCAGTTACACCGCCACCTCTCCTAACCGCTCTGCAGACACTCATAAAAGTAAAGTTAGGTGGGGCTGTTTCATTTCAGACTGTTGAACCGCAGCTGTCTTCTAGCCACGTTTCATTTAGAAACATAAAATCCAGGTTGTTTGTGGTTATTAAGTCATTGACTCTCGGGAGTCCTGGCCCTTCTTACAAACCCCCTTATGGTCATCATCATAGGTTTACTACTGGGAGTTATTTCACATATGTTTTGTTTAGTTTGTTTCTTTGCATTTTAGTTTCTATGTTGGTTTATTCCCCAGTCATTTGTTACCTAGGGTTACTCATTTGTTCATTAATTAGTAATTAGTATTAATTAGTTGGTAGAGGTTTAACAAGTCTTTTATATACTTTGAAGCCAGGTCATGCAGTGCTTTACAGACAAACAACAATACCTTATATTGGATTATTTTTCGTGATCAAACTTTTTATTAAGAATTGCAGTTACATGCTATTATAAGACATACATCAATAGAAATAAAGTGCAATACACTGAACTCTTTTGGATTTTAAGTGATACATATCATAGACAATCTATAACATAAAAATAAATAAAAAAAGTCACAATAAAAGTACAGTGTACAGACATTTAAAACATGTCTTTTTTACATTTTAGAAATTGCCTTTAACTATGCTAAAATAGTTTGAGTGGGCCCGTGTATCCTTGCCTCTGATAGCTCCATGTTCGCAATGTCCAGGAAAGAATACATCCAGTGTTATATATAAGTTTGCTTATAGAGTTTAGTGTTTGTATTCACTGTGAGATTTGATGTGAAATGACGAATACAGCATCTTATTCTTAAAATGCCCCTATTATGGATTTTTGAAAATGACCTTTCATGTAGTGTGTGAATGAAAACACCCTGAAGAGTTTTTAATCTGAAAGTGCACCGTATATAAAGTTATTGTCTCTCAAAAGTAAGAGTCGACTCCGAGTCAATTAAACAAATCGTTTTTCTAACGAATCACAAGCCGTTTCATTGTGACGTCAAGACAAAACATTAGCATATTTGAGACAGGATCAAATTTGAGTTTTATTCAAAAACATTAAATTCATCTGAACTGAAAGAAGAAAATGTATGTCTAGAATAGATATGTTGTACATGAATTTATAGAAGCAAATAATATATCTATGTTACAGGTCAGAAGGAGTTAATTAATCCATATGTGCTATTCGTTTGGGATGTACAGTCAGGCTGTTGGGGCCTCCAGAGAATCCAGACAATAAAATGGGATTTTGTAACATAATGTTTTTTTTTTTTTTTAACAAAGTGTAATATCACTCACTTTATTAATGTTTTACTCTACATTTGTGCAGTGTTGGGGCATTTAAGGAATTTGTTTAATTTATATAAATATATTTGAAAATATTTTTTAAAATAGGTTTTCATAAAAAAAAAAAATACTAAAAAAAATATATATATATTATATGTTATCTACATGAATGAAAATGAGATATGTGTATATTTTTAAAAGTGAATTTTACACACACACATATACACTCACCTAAAGGATTATTAGGAACACCATACTAATACTGTGTTTGACCCCCTTTCGCCTTCAGAACTGCCTTAATTCTACGTGGCATTGATTCAACAAGGTGCTGAAAGCATTCTTTAGAAATGTTGGCCCATATTGATAGGATAGCATCTTGCAGTTGATGGAGATTTGTGGGATGCACATCCAGGGCACGAAGCTCCCGTTCCACCACATCCCAAAGATGCTCTATTGGGTTGAGATCTGGTGACTGTGGGGGCCATTTTAGTACAGTGAACTCATTGTCATGTTCAAGAAACCAATTTGAAATGATTCGAGCTTTGTGACATGGTGCATTATCCTGCTGGAAGTAGCCATCAGAGGATGGGTACATGGTGGTCATAAAGGGATGGACATGGTCAGAAACAATGCTCAGGTAGGCCGTGGCATTTAAACGATGCCCAATTGGCACTAAGGGGCCTAAAGTGTGCCAAGAAAACATCCCCCACACCATTACACCACCACCACCAGCCTGCACAGTGGTAACAAGGCATGATGGATCCATGTTCTCATTCTGTTTACGCCAAATTCTGACTCTACCATCTGAATGTCTCAACAGAAATCGAGACTCATCAGACCAGGCAACATTTTTCCAGTCTTCAACTGTCCAATTTTGGTGAGCTCGTGCAAATTGTAGCCTCTTTTTCCTATTTGTAGTGGAGATGAGTGGTACCCGGTGGGGTCTTCTGCTGTTGTAGCTCATCCGCCTCAAGGTTGTGCGTGTTGTGGCTTCACAAATGCTTTGCTGCATACCTCGGTTGTAACGAGTGGTTATTTCAGTCAAAGGTGCTCTTCTATCAGCTTGAATCAGTCGGCCCATTCTCCTCTGACCTCTAGCATCAACAAGGCATTTTGGCCCACAGGACTGCCGCATACTGGATGTTTTTCCCTTTTCACACCATTCTTCGTAAACTCTAGAAATGGTTGTGTGTGAAAATCCCAGTAACTGTGCAGATTGTGAAATACTCAGACCGGCCCGTCTGGCACCAACAACCATGCCACGCTCAAAATTGCTTAAATCACCTTTCTTTCCCATTCTGACATTCAGTTTGGAGTTCAGGAGATTGTCTTGACCAGGACCACACCCCTAAATGCATTGAAGCAACTGCCATGTGATTGGTTGATTAGATAATTGCATTAATGAGAAATTGAACAGGTGTTCCTAATAATCCTTTAGGTGAGTGTATATATATATGTGTGTGTGTGTAAAATTCACTTTTAAAAATATCCACATTTCTCATTTTCATTCATATAGACAACATGGACAATGTGCCATGGTTTAATTGAAGATCGCTGCCATCAACTGGAGAACAAACACTTTTAAAATTAAAATAATGTGAAATTTCAACTACAGCCAGTAGATGGCTTCAAAACATTACTCAGTGGCTCATTTTCCATTTTCTCATAATTTTTGTTACATACGTAACACTTTACTCATATGAAAACTGTAAACGCCATACATTTGCGCTGTCTTTAAGAGTCTGAAATAGATGTTGCTCAATCAGGAAATAAAATGCATGCATCATAACTTATTCAGACAAATAATGCGGACTGCTTTATTTCCAAGATGATGCATGGCAAACTTTGAATTGTAATACAATAGTGCAATATAGTAATAGAGGCTTGCGTTAATATTTGTTGTATAAGCTATTCAAATCAATTTCTGCAGCTAAACACAGATATATATTAATGTTTAATATTTTTACCATAATTACATACATAAAGAAATATATTTGTGTTAGTTCAGTTATGTTACCTGTGTCAGCAGTGTGCAGTAGACACACCCACATTAACGATTTCAATATATGACTCATCCTCTCCGAAAAGACCATAAACATTACAGATAACATCTGAAGCAACTATTAATTTACATACATATATCGTAAAACTAATCCTGTGAGACTTATACGCTGCAAAGCGGGTGATTTTAGGTCAATGTTTTGGCTGTAAGTCAATGATGCCCTCTGTCAGTAGGGAATAGTAAGATGGCCGCTCGAACACTTCCGGTGGCTTCGCCGCCTGATGGCAGTTTAGAACGCCATGAGCAGTCCAGTCATTATATACAGTACTGTGCAAAAATCTTAGGCACGTTGGTATTTTCACACGAAAAAATTTTTTAAGCCAGTTATTTATATCTTTTACTGTAGTGTGTCAGTAGGAAATATAAGTTTACATTTCCAAACATTCATTTTGCAATTAATTGTAATAATCCAGTGAGATTTTTTTTTTTTTTTATGCACAAGAAGTCTGACAGCAGCCGGTATGATCTGATCTCACCATCATCGAGTCTGTCTGTGATTACATGAAGAAACAGAAAAAACTGAGACAGACTAAATCCAGAAGAACTGAGGCAACGTCTCCCAGATGCTTGAAGAAACCTTCCTGCAAAACTACATGAATAGGTGTAGGAACAGATGCAGGTGAACAGCTAAACTTTTCACAGTACTGTAGTTCTGCAGGAAGGTTTCCTCAAGTGTCTGGGAGACGTTGCCTCAGTTCTTCTGGATTTAGTCTGTCTCAGTTTCTTCTGTTTCTTCATGTAATCACAGACAGACTCGATGATGGTGAGATCAGATCATACCGGCTGCTGTCAGACTTCTTATTACAATTAATTGCAAAATGAGTGTTTGGAAATGTAAACTGATATTTCCTACTGACACACTACAGTAAAAGATATAAATAACTGGCTTAAAAACATTTTTCGTGTGAAAATACCAACGTGCCTAAGACTTGCACAGTACTGTAGATCAGTGGGCTCTGCCCACTTTTCCAGCATTTTTCAAATATTGCCAGTGGATGGAGTTAGGCTCTGACCTGGGGTTGAGTCACCCTTTAAAATAGGGGTGCTCCGATTGATCAGCTACCAATTGCTACCGGCCAATAATCGCTTTGGGTTGATTGATCTGCGGTCTCTATAAAGGCTGATCTCATGCCGACTCAGGCCTGCAGTGAGCGGTATGGCATATAATGCAGCGTTACCATCTCAATCTCTGCCCGGTGCGGGTAAAATAATTATAATGCTTAAGGTGAGGTACAATTCGTATTTCTTTATTAAATAACTCAATAAGTAATTCGAAAACGTTCTAGGAAGACTAAAGTTCACAAACAGCGTGAGTGAATCACCGCACGCTCTCTCTCTCTTTCCCTCTCAAAATGCAAATGGATTTACGTCATTAGCACATCGTGTCTGCAGTATAGCGAGCTGCACAGTTGATTTGTCACTTGCACAATCGAGGCAGTGTTGTCCATCGTCACTAAAGTTTATAATTTGTATTTCTTTTTAAGTCTTGCCAGTGTTTAACCACTCAGCACTCGCGTGCTCTCCTCGAGATGGCGCTCATGAACACTCAACGTGCACACACACTCACAAACAGATCACAAATACCAAATTGCGCTTAAATGGTCAAATACACACAAACGTATGTACAAAATTACTGTCTTGACGAGTATACACGTAAACACAGTCGGTTTTGTCTTAAGTGAATGTATACAGTTGAGAACAGACTTGATCCGTGCAGCTCTTAAAGTGACAGTCACAGCATCTAATAGTCCTGCTGCTGTCTCTGATTCTTTCTTTGTCTTTTGTTGTTCGATTAACATTAATGACACTCACTGCTCTTGAATGACTAACTTTTGTAACCTTAATTGTAAGGATTAATCTGTATTTAATTTTTTTCAGGGAAGACCATCCAGTATTATTTTACATTTGATTCCTTATTAGATTTATTTAGTATTATTTACTTACCTCAATACTACTGTTAGAACAGAGCAGTTTATTTTATTTGTATTTTTATTCTATTTTATTTATTTGTGCTACTGCTTGTATACTGTTTACTTGTCTTTTTGTGAATTCAATTAACTATAAAATCAGGCTTGTGTCAAGCTACTGTGCAACAATTGACCCATTGTAAAAACAAAAATGCACTACGTGATCAAACATTTATGTAAGATAATTATATGTATTTTTTTAATTGTCTAAAAAATGGCTCCTCCCCCCTCAAATTAAAAAAATCTCCCCACAAGAGTCACCTAACGGGGGATTCCCACCATTTTCAAAAAATAAAATTCTGGTCCTGAATGAATGTCTGTAAAAATCCTGATTGGAGCATCCCTATAAATAATTCTATTAATAATTCTAATAAAAAATAGATTGGTATCTGTGATCAGTATTGGCAGATTCTGCTTCCTGTGATCGACGATCGGCTCCAAAAATCCTGATCGGAGCACTCTTAATTTAAAACTCAGACATTTTTCAGTTTCATTGAAATCTATCACAAAATATAAGTGAATGGCGACTGAGGCCGTCATGTTAACTGTAATAAATTGCATACCCAATCATTGACTAAATCATGTTGTATTTGCAAAAATATACTTTGAATCAAAAACCAATGAATCATCAAAACAAGCTGTTCACTGTTAACACAAAAATTCACAATCCTATTAGTCACTCATGGTCATGTGGCAAGATGTTGTATATCTGTTGAAGTAATGAAACATTCACCAGACATGTTTTAAAAAGTGCAGAGGAATCTTCACGGAGAAACATGGGGCGACCTTCCAGGACGGTTTGCTTTCTGTGAGTCACAATATTTGTGGTCTAAAACAATGGGTACAAAACAACAACAACAACAACAAAAAGTGTAAATGCACTGTTATTACTTTTAACTTTTTATGAGTTTGCATGTACACTCACCTAAAGGATTATTAGGAACACCTGTTCAATTTCTCATTAATGCAATTATCTAATCAACCAATCACATGGCAGTTGCTTCAATGCATTTAGGGGTGTGGTCCTGGTCAAGACAATCTCCTGAACTCCAAACTGAATGTCAGAATGGGAAAGAAAGGAGATTTAAGCAATTTTGAGCGTGGCATGGTTGTTGGTGCCAGACGGGCCGGTCTGAGTATTTCACAATCTGCTCAGTTACTGGGATTTTCACGCACAACCATTTCTAGAGTTTACAAAGAATGGTGTGAAAAGGGAAAAACATCCAGTATGCGGCAGTCCTGTGGGCGAAAATGCCTTGTTGATGCTAGAGGTCAGAGGAGAATGGGCCGACTGATTCAAGCTGATAGAAGAGCAACTTTGACTGAAATAACCACTCGTTACAACCGAGGTATGCAGCAAAGCATTTGTGAAGCCACAACACGCACAACCTTGAGGCGGATGGGCTACAACAGCAGAAGACCCCACCGGGTACCACTCATCTCCACTACAAATAGGAAAAAGAGGCTACAATTTGCACGAGCTCACCAAAATTGGACAGTTGAAGACTGGAAAAATGTTGCCTGGTCTGATGAGTCTCGATTTCTGTTGAGACATTCAGATGGTAGAGTCAGAATTTGGCGTAAACAGAATGAGAACATGGATCCATCATGCCTTGTTACCACTGTGCAGGCTGGTGGTGGTGGTGTAATGGTGTGGGGGATGTTTTCTTGGCACACTTTAGGCCCCATAGTGCCAATTGGGCATCGTTTAAATGCCACGCCCTACCTGAGCATTGTTTCTGACCATGTCCATCCCTTTATGACCACCATGTACCCATCCTCTGATGGCTACTTCCAGCAGGATAATGCACCATGTCACAAAGCTCGAATCATTTCAAATTGGTTTCTTGAACATGACAATGAGTTCACAGTACTAAAATGGCCCCCACAGTCACCAGATCTCAACCCAATAGAGCATCTTTGGGATGTGGTGGAACGGGAGCTTCGTGCCCTGGATGTGCATCCCACAAATCTCCATCAACTGCAAGATGCTATCCTATCAATATGGGCCAACATTTCTAAAGAATGCTTTCAGCATCTTGTTGAATCAATATCAAATCTAGATAAACTCCATAAAATGATACTTAAATGAGACGTTTGCAGTCTTGTCGACTCCGTTGAGTAGTCTGGAAACGTGAGAAAGCCTAGCCAAGCTTCAAAGGGCACAGAGAAAAAATTTGCAGATTTTAACTGCACATGCCTTTGAGCTCAGTCTGAAAGGTTAAATTCAAATATTAGTAATAAAGTTTAAGTTTATAAGTTTAATAAGTGGCGATTTCGAACTTGTTCCTAACTTACCACGATTACCTCAGGTTCTAGCCTATTCTAAAAATGTTACATGCTGAATGCTGAAGTTGCGAGACTTGTTAACAGTTATGCTTGCTGGTGAAAAAATGAATAGGCCTATACCATGCATAACTAGCCAAGTAATTAACCTGTATGTTTGTGTGAGCAAATTTAGTTTTTTTTTTTTCTTTTAATTATACACATTTGAATTTCCCTTATTCATTATATTTAAAAAAATATTTTTTTCATTTATTTATATAAATGTAAAAAAAATCTTAAATCCACCCAACACTGCACAAATGTAGAGTAAAAACATTAATAAAGTGAGTGATATTACGTAAAAAAAAAAAAAAAAAATATTTTGTTACAAAATCACATTTTATTGTCTGGGGTCTCTAACATCCTGAGTGTGACCTTTTTTTTTTGAGCTAGCAAGTGTCCACCACGACTCATGCCATTAAGATGAAGGGAATTTTTTTTTTCCAAAGGAGGGTCAAATATAAACATTAGGGGCCAGATTTACTAAACAGGGCAAATTAGCGTGAGAACGAAATTCCATAAAAGCGCCGATGGGAGTCGAAAGTTCATCGCATGATCTACTTAAAGCACACAGACGCAGCCGCATCATTTCCATAATGACCAACGAAATCTACCCGTCAGCGTCTGGTTTAAGACATGCTTTTTTTGGGCGGTAAATAATGGCGCAAACACCAGTAAATTTATGAGCGCAAACCTTTGTAAATAACGTTGTGTGATTCATTTAAATACTCTCCTCCTATAAATTTTGCACCTGAAATGGAAACTTCTACAAATACATATGCAATAAGATCAGCCGCAAAATAACCCTGTCCACGCCTTTTCAGCGCTAATTTATCACTGCACTCCTTTGGTAAATCCTGATAGTAGTTTTTTAATGCCAAAAGAGGGTTTGCGCTGGCGCAAGCTGTTAGTAAATCTGGCCCTAAATACCCTGTTAAATAATGTGTTTGAGAGCTGCTTAGTATTTTGACTTAGACATGGAGAAGACTATATATACACTCACCTAAAGGATTATTAGGAACACCATACTAATACTGTGTTTGACCCCCTTTGGCCTTCAGAACTGCCTTAATTCTACGTGGCATTGATTCAACAAGGTGCTGAAAGCATTCTTTAGAAATGTTGGCCCATATTGATAGGATAGCATCTTGCAGTTGATGGAGATTTGTGGGATGCACATCCAGGGCACGAAGCTCCCGTTCCACCACATCCCAAAGATGCTCTATTGGGTTGAGATCTGGTGACTGTGGGGGCCATTTTAGTACAGTGAACTCATTGTCATGTTCAAGAAACCAATTTGAAATGATTCGAGCTTTGTGACATGGTGCATTATCCTGCTGGAAGTAGCCATCAGAGGATGGGTACATGGTGGTCATAAAGGGATGGACATGGTCAGAAACAATGCTCAGGTAGGCCGTGGTATTTAAACAATGCCCAATTGGCACTAAGGGGCCTAAAGTGTGCCAAGAAAACATCCCCCACACCATTACACCACCACCACCAGCCTGCACAGTGGTAACAAGGCATGATGGATCCATGTTCTCATTCTGTTTACGCCAAATTCTGACTCTACCATCTGAATGTGCTGTTGTAGCCCATCCGCCTCAAGGTTGTGCGTGTTGTGGCTTCACAAATGCTTTGCTGCATACCTCGGTTGTAACGAGTGGTTATTTCAGTCAAAGTTGCTCTTCTATCAGCTTGAATCAGTCGGCCCATTCTCCTCTGACCTCTAGCATCAACAAGGCATTTCCGCCCACGGGACTGTCGCATACTGGATGTTTTTCCCTTTTCACACCATTCTTTGTAAACTCTAGAAATGGTTGTGCGTGAAAATCCCAGTAACTGAGCAGATTGTGAAATACTCAGACCGGCCCGTCTGGCACCAACAACCATGCCACGCTCAAAATTGCTTAAATCATCTTTCTTTCCCATTCTGACATTCAGTTTGGAGTTCAGGAGATTGTCTTGACCAGGACCACACCCCTAAATGCATTGAAGCAACTACCATGTGATTGGTTGATTAGATAATTGCATTAATGAGAAATTGAACAGGTGTTCCTAATAATCCTTTAGGTGAGTGTATATCATCCACATAAAAAGATTTGTATATTTCAGGTAAACAATAGTTATGAAAATCTATTTCTGTCCAATTATAATGAATGAATGAATAAATAAATAAATAATAATAATAAAAAACTGTTTCTTATGCACAGTCATTTTAATTCATTCAATATATGTTGCTATTTTCCCCCTTCTTCTTTTTTGTTTTTACAATTTATTGTAATGCAGAAAAACATGGGGGGTATTCTAGAAAGAAAGGTTAACTTACCGTCACATATACCTTGAACTCTCGGTTGATTAACCCAAACCTTGCTTACTCGAGGTATGCTGGTTCCAAAAACCAGTCCGGGAGTAAGTTCAGCCAACTCAGAGTATGTTCCCGTTTAACACACAAGACATTCTCAACAGAGCGACGAATCGATGATTCACCATGGAAACAGACAGCGCTCCATTCTACTTCCTCTTCTTCTTTTGTTTAATGGCAAGTTACATAACCTACTTAGTGCACATCGCCACCTATTTGGTGGTTGTGCAATCATTTTTTCAATGTCTTCGTATAATAAGTAATCTTTACTCACTGAGAATAAGGATTATATTGTTTGTTTGATGCTAATTAATTGAATGCAGATACATGTGTGAGATGACAATAAAATAAATAATAAATATATTTAAATTGCATTAACATTTAAACTTATTTTTTATAATTTTTTATTGTAATTCTTTAGAATTAATATATAATATTGTATATTATATAACTGAAACAAATTTAATAACTATATTAATTATATAAAACACATCTGAATACCTCTTAAGCAAACTAACCCTGGAACATAACCTGCTTCAGAGTGAGTTGCCATGGTTACTTACCCTGAAAGTTACCTCCGTTTTTGGAACTGAAAGTTGAGGTTATCCGCTAACTTACTCTTAAACATACCCGGCTATGTCACATAACCTGCTTTCTGGAATACACCCATGGTCAGTTTGAGTAGCCGTGTTTGTAAACATTGTTACATTGGAAATTGTCTGTGTTAAAGTATAATAATCAATAAAATGACCCCAACTGTCTTTCTAAACCCCTTACTGTGTTTCAGTGCATTTGATGCTTATTACATTGCCTACATCCAGGGAAAACCAAAAAACGGGCCGTTATTATATAATTAAGAATAATAACATGGATTTCCAACGAGGACCAATGTTTTGATAAGTAACTAAATTAGGCTATACACTACATGTCACGGATCTAGGAGGGAGGACTCAAATGCAGAATGAGTGTTCATGGGTTTATTAACAAAACAGCAGACAAGACAAGATATGGTAAGGAGGTGACCACAGTCCAAACAGTGTGCAGGTATGGGACACAATCACAGGCAAGCAGAAAGAGCAACAACTGTAACTAGCTGAAGATAACAGAAGGCTGGAGAGCAGTTATGGCAGAGCAGAATGAGACCAGAGGATACCAGCGATGGCCAGGCAGGAACTCTAAGCACAACAGGCAATGCACTTAGGTATCTCAGGCTGTACACCAGGCTTGCTGCTAGGCAAGGAGAGTAAGCAGCCAGGGAAGCTCTGCTTACAGGACAGGACTGGAACTAGAGACACAGGAAACAAGACAAGACAGGACCGATGGCAGAACTAATGCACTGCAAAACGTCCCTGAGAAGGGAATGAGACACTGAGTCAGAACAACACTTTGGGGACGCTCCCTTAGCGTAGCTCATCTGAAGTATGAATGAAACTTATTCCAATCCTGCTGCGTCATGACGTAGCATGTGACGGCATACACGGAAGCTACAAAGGGACGCTGGGACACAACAGATTTAGCTTTCGCGATGAAGCAAGTTGCTCCCAGACATGAAGAGATGTGGCAACGTGACGCAGTGTCTCGTTCCTTTCTCAGGGTACAAGGGTTACAGTCGTAACCCAAACGTTCCCTTTTGAGGGAACTCGCACTGTGTCGGAACGACACTTTAGGGAACTAAAGCCCACTATGCCACAACAAAACATGCCTGTCCTAGTGTGAAGCTATTTTTAGGTACAACTTAGGATGAGAGCACTCGTCCACCCGGCGTGAAAGGAAGATGCAGACTGTAAAATGTTATTAATGTGTGCGGAGTGGCCCAGCCAGCCGCATCACAAATCTCCTGAAGAGGGACCCCTGAGAGGAGGGCTCTAGAAGACGCCATGCTTCTAGTAGAATGTCAAGTCAAGTCAACTTTATTTATATAGCGCTTTTTACAATGCAGATTGTTTCAAAGCAGCTTCACAGTGTTAAACAGGAAAATAATGAACAGAATTTGATTCGGCTGTACAGCCGCTCTGGAGAAAACGGTGATGTCATTAGCTCATTTCAATTATCATATATATTCAAGTAATGTAGTTGATATAATTTAGTTTAGTAATTAAATTTATTTGGATATTTATTTGAAAATTTTGTGTCCCCAACTGAGCAAGCCAGAGGCGACAGTGGCCCTCAAGGCCACAGGTGAAGGCAAACCAAGTACCTGATAGGCCAAGGCAATTGCCTGGATGATCTGACTGATCGTCTGCTTAGATGCAGGCAGCCCCTTTTTGGGTGACCCAAAGCACACCAACAGTTGGTCTGACTTCCTCCACTAAGAAGACTTCACTATATACATACTCAATGCCCTTACAGGGCAGAGCAGATGTAGTCTCTGCACTTCCGCCAACACATGCGGTGGAGGATGAAAGGCTTGAAGAACTACTGACCGTGCCACATTAGATGGCACCTTAGTCACATAGCCAGGTCTAGGATGCAACATGGCTTTCATTCCCACAGGGGCAAACTCCAGGCAAGTTGGTGTTATAGCCAAGGCCTGGAGGTCCCCTACTCTTTTAAGAGAAGTGATTGCCAGAAGAAAGACCATTTTAAATGTCAGGTTCTTGGCTGTTGCAGACTCAAGAGGTTTGAGTAGGGAGCCACAGACAGCCTTTTGAGAACCATGGCTAGATCCCAGGTTGGGACTCTGGTACGAGCCGCAGGCCTTCTCCTCCATGCCCCACGGAGGAACCGTACGACCAGCTGGTTCCTCCCCAGAGGCCCATCACTTACAGGAGCGTGAAAAGACGTACACCTTAAGTGTGGATGGGGTAAGACCAGCAGAGAAGCGATCTCGGAGATACAACAGCACTGAAGCCACTAGGCAGTTAACTGTGTCAAATTCATGCTCTCTACACCAATTGGAAAACACATTCCACTTTAGGCCGTACAATCTCCTCGTGGAAGGAGCTCTGGAACTGAGTATGGTCTCCACCACTCCAGCTGACAGGCCAGCCTCTAGGTACTGAGTCCCCTCAGGGGCCAGACCCACAGCTTCCACAACTCTGGCCGGGGGTGGTATATTGTGCCCCTGTCTTAGGCTGGACGGAAACAGCGGAGACGGAAGACTCTGGGGAAAGACCTCTTCAAAATATTCCTCAAAATATCCAGAGACCAGTGGCCACTTTACCTCAGCGGCAGGAGTGTGGGCGGGGCTCCACTCCATGCCCATGAACTCCACCAACATGCCTTCAATGATGGATGTTGCTGCTGGTTCACACACCTTGACTGATTCTGCGTTGGGCTCGAACTAAGGGATGAAATCAGCCTCTATTGTTCGCTCTGGCTCGATGTTCGTGGTGGATTTCGCCTCCAAATCAGTGCTGGGCTCTGGCTGATCCCTTTCAATCTTGCTTTCGGTCGGGCCACAGCACTGAAACAGCGTTGGTAAAAATTACTAATGACCTGCTAATGTCTGCTGATTCTGGTTGTCTTACTATTCTCATCATGCTTGACTTAACTGCTGCATTTGACACTATATCTCATCATATACTTACCTCTCGTCTATCTGCTATCGGCATCACGGGTAGTGCTTTATCTTGGTTCATATCATATCTCACCGATAGACAATTTTTCATTACTATTCATAACTTAAAATCTTCTCCGTGTTCTCTCTCTCAGGGTTTTCCTAAAGGCTCTGTTCTTAGACCACTTCTGTTTAATATTTATCTGCTACCATTAGGTCACATTATCCGTAGTCATGGTCTCCGCTATCATTGTTATGCTGATGACTTACAAATTTACATTTCAGCCCGCTCTGTCACCACTCTCCCCCTGGACTCTTTGAATACCTGTATTACTGACATTAAAATCTGGTTACATAGAAACTTCCTTAAATTTAATAACGATAAAACTGAGGTTACTATTTTCGGTCCACCATCCCTTCTGAAAAAGTCTGAATTGAGTCTACCTATTGATGGGGCCACATTAATTCCATCTCACACTGTTAAAAATCTGGATGTAACATTTGACACTTCACATACATTTCAAGCTCATATAAGTTCTATTACCAAGACTGCATTCTACCACCTTCCTAACATTGCCCGACTGCGACCTGCTCTCCGCACTATAGATACAGAAACTCTAATCAATGCTTTAATAACATCACGTCTCGACTACTGTAATTCACTGCTTATTGGGCTCCCCGCTAGAACAATTGCTAGACTACAATATGTACAAATTCTGCTGCCAGAGTCATCCATCAAGTCAAAAAATCGGATCACATTACCCCTTTGCTCTATAATCTACATTGGCTACCTGTTTCTGTCCGCATCCAATATAAAATTCTACTGTTAACTTTTAAATGTCTACATTGGCTTGCTCCCCATTATTTATCTGAACTTCTGCACTGATATTCTCCTCCCCATTCTCTCCGGTCATCTGACTCTAGACTACTCACTGTACCTTGTTTCCGTCTTTCTACTATGGGTGGTAGATCATTCAGTGCTGTGGCCCCGAAACTCTGGAATTCCCTCCCTCTTTCTCTGAGCGACACTGTTACTATATCCTCATTCAAATCTCAACTAAAAACATATCTTTTTGTACAGTATTTCCAACCCTCCTCTGCTTAGAGTTGTTTTTCTTTTCTGTATATTTGTATGTTTATGTTCCACATTGTATATGTATGTTTATTTTGTGTATGTATATTGTGTATGTTTATTTTGTGTACAGCGACCTTGAGCCTGGGAAAGGCGCTATATAAATAAAACATATTATTATTATTATTATTATTATTATTAATGTCCGGGTAATGAGCCAGGCACGCTAAATCAATAAAGTCCCTGGTGTGGTCTTCCAGTGGACAGTCTCCCTGCTCCAAGCAGAGTAGATGGACCGCTGGCAGATCCATCTGGGAATTTTGTTAATCTTACATGAGTTACAGAAATGTCCTTGCATAACTTTTAATCATGAAAGATACATTTTGCTTTTGACATATTGATACATATGTGTGTAAACCAATATTTTTATTGTATGTATTGAAAACAGACACTCTACCTTTATTGTTTCTCAAAATATGATGCTTTTGACATAGGGACTAGAGGTCAAAGGAATTGCTTCTAGAGAATGTTAGCTTAAGAATCTTAAATTCTTAAGAATGTAAGGGGACGAACTGAAGGTTTCAAGCAGGTCGCTGCCCATGGCATACATGGCAGGGTTAGATTTTGACTGATAAATATGGAGATGTTATAAGTTATCTGAGGCACTCAAATGCAAGACCTCAGATAACTACTGAGCACAGGCCCCCTCCTTTAAATACACTCTTGGTAGAAGACTCTTATGTTTCAAGTTTTAATCTGCGAGACTTGTAAATAGTGCCTCTTTCTGTAGTCAAGGTCAGTAGGCCTGGGAAGGGTCTAGGCAGTCACATACAATGTTTCCAGTTTGAAAATATTTAGGTACGTCAGATGGGCATATTATGGGATGTTGAGGATGACCAATGTGGATGAAGAAGAACCGGAAAGTGTACATATATGATAAAAGGAAGTAGAAGTCCATTTTGTAGCTCTCTTTGAGATATTTTTCTGTTGTAAGAGAGACTACCCTGGATTGCGATTTCAGACAAATACATTTTATTTATTTTTTACCATTGAGTGGCCTGACTTTAATTGTATTGGTAAATTTCCACCACAGGGCATATTTTTTTTGCTGACTTTATTGTATACAGTTGGTTGTCATCCAGAATGCCCATTACTAACATGTTTCAATCACATTTCAAATCAGTCACATTTCAAAAAAGTTTGTGAAATGACCGCCAGGTGGTGCAAAGGGACATTATGCAAAATGGCTGGAACTGTGACTAAACTTGATCAAATAAATGAACAATAATAAAAATGCATTACAATCTCGTTGATGTTGTGAGGATGAAATACTACAGCAGGGGTCTGTAACCTTTTTTGACCAAAGAGCCATTTTTTAAATATATATATTTGGTTAATGCATTTTTCCAAAAGAGCCACAGCAAAAAAATATATATATATATTATACATTTTATAGTATTAGGTCTATAGACAACTAAAAGCAAACAAATACACAACAAACAATAAATAACAAGTAATATTATATTATATATTAATAGCAATATGAAATTAATTGTGCAGGATTTTCACAGTGAGGTTGAGTTACCACTTGAGTCGCATACATCCTCTTCTTCTTGTGTGTGTGTGTGACAAACATACAGTTCTTATGTCGAATAGGTTTATACTTACTATTCTTGTCTGTATTCCTCTCGGAGTGTGTGCACAGAAAGCATCCTGTCAATAGCAGATTCTGTTTTCTTTCAAATTGCACTTAAGTATATTTTACTTATACTGACAGAAAGGACTAAGTTTATTTGGCCTGTACTTGTACTCAATCTTTTGATCTAGATATACTTAAAAGTATAATTTACGTATTCTAAGTATGCTTGTAGTTAGGTTTAATCGTTTGATGGGTTAGCCTATTAAATATACTTTTTTTCACATAGTTTTACAAACAGTCTTATAAACGTACATTGTTTGAAAGTACGGATTTTTAAAGAAAACAGATACGTTCCTAATTCTGAGTATCTGAATTCTTGTGTAGGCTAGTCCACTGGTGGTCGTATAGGATCAATGATTGAAATGAATGAATGAGTCCACTGTTAGTGTACATAGGAATTCACTTCAAATCTGCTTTACTCTTTCCCCGCCATTGACTGAATTTTCAGGCAATCAGTGTTTTTACTGTTATACGGTTATGCGCTATTCCTCTGCCTCTGGTCGAGCTGGCAGAGGAATTTGATCGAGGTATGTCTTTCTCTCGTTCTCCTGCTGCTCACTCGAGCGATCCAGCTAGGAAGAGCAGGATATGGCTGTTGAGGGTGATGATACGCTGATGGAGCCCTCTCAGCCTGCCTGCCCCGTGTACAAAGGGCTGCTGGAAGTTATGTCTCGCGCTTCACAGAGATTAGATCTCCCTTGGAGGCGCGAGATGCCACAGATCACTCATGGGCGTTTAGACAAGTTTTTTTTTTGTCTGGCCATAAAAGTACAGCTCCTGTGAGTCTTCTGTTTCTACTGGACCTTCACGCTGAGGTGGAAAGGTCCTGGAAGAAATCATATTTGCCTCATATTCATTTCTTTCATAGTTCGAATTCGCAAATGTTGAGGGGATGTGCGAGCACGGTTATGCATTGATGCCTCCTATGGAAGAATGCTCTCGCAAACTATCTTTTTGTGGGAGAGACATCAATGTTGAAGACTCCTTGGCGTATGTGGATGCGGCTTTGCACATGATGGCTGTGTTGCAAGCCTACCAGGCAGACCTGCTAAAAGATCTGGATGAAGGCCAGGGCCTTTCCCCTGATGCGGTCACTGCAATTTGTGGATTTGTGCTGCAAATTAGGCCGATTAATAGGCAGGCGCATCTGCAAGCAGCTAAGCGTTGTTGTGGAACATGTGACGCAGCCTCTTGCGGCAAGCAGATTGCCATTCCACCACCCCCCTCTGCCTGCTAGCTTTTTGAAGAGACCTGGCAACTTTCCAAGAAAGCGGTACGTTTTTATCATTCGTTCTTAATCAAGCCATATATTTTTCATTGATTAAATATAATACTATTTTTGGAGAGAGAATTAGAATAACATTTAGAGAGAGAATTCGAGTAAATTTTAGAGCCTTCACCTAGCTGAAGTTTAGGCTACAGGTAGGCATGGGTACCAAAACCTGGCAACAAGCCCTGCGGCTAAATTATTATAGTAGCCTGCATTGTATAGATAAGCTTGATAAGGCGTTATCAATTCTATTTCTGTACCGGAGAATTTCTCTCCCTCTGAGGCTGCGTTTGAGGCCGTGCAACTCACTCTGCAGCCGTTCACACACAGCTTCAGCTAACGATGGCAGGGGAAAACAGACCGTTTCAAAAGCGTAATTACTTTGTAGCCTACTAGAATTGATGCCGACCATGAGTGAATAAGTGCAACAAGTCATTTGCATGTGAAAGTAGAAACACGTGCAATTCAGACGAAAACGTTAACTTTCCTCATTAAATATGTCTGTGGGTCCGACTTAGCATCTACGACATCATCACTCGTGGCCTGTGCACTCTTATGAGCTGCAGGCTCTGTAATATGAGTGAACTCTTTTATTTTTGTTATCACTTTGTTATCAGTTTATGGCCATTGTGTTCACACGTGTGTATCTGTGTAAGCGCTCAGTGAAGAGTGAGTGCCATTGAAGTACTCTGAGTAGATCATTGTAGCCAATCACAGACATGTATGTTGAGTGTGTGAACACAATGGCCAATCAGAGACATATTTGTTGAGCGTGTGAACACAATGGCCAATCAGAGGTGTTTAAGAATCCTTTCAACAGCGCTTAAAATTCTGGAGGGAAATGCTGGTATCGTCACATTTTTTAAATTTCAGTACTTTTTACAACTTTTGACTTATAGCAGTGTCTGTCAGCAAATATAAACAAAAAGCATGCTTCAGAACAGTTTTGAGAAGGTGCTTAAAAAGTTTTGAGCCATGTATTATTACTATGAATTAGGCTACTACTACTATTACTATCTTATACCCTGCAAAAAACACTTTACTCAAACTCTCTCAATCACCTGTTTTTTTCCCCAAAACATTAATTATTCCATGCATATCACAATGTAATCATAGAAATGTGACTTTTTTAAAATTACTGAGCTTGTGTTTTATTTTCTTCCTTAATATATTACAGTCTGATGGCTGAACAGAACTCAAACCAAGTATGGCAGTATTTCACTCAGCCAACATCAGGGAAGGCCAAGTGCAATATCTGCCAGAAATTGCTGAGCATGGGAGCAGAAAAAGGAAAGACTAAAAATACCACAAACATGTGGAATCATCTGAAAGCCCACCACCTCCAAGCTTCTAAAGATGCGCAGAAGGAGAAAGAAGATGTAGCAGCAGCTGCTTCTGCAGCCAACTTACTTCAACCCACTGTAGTACCGATGTTTGATTCTCAAAGAAAATGGCAAGCATCTGATCCCCGGTCCAAAAAAATTGATACCCTAATCACAGAAATTATTGCTACAGACAACCAGCCCTTTACAGTGGTTTCAGATATTGGCTTCCATCAAAAGTGAAAAATACTACCGCACAAACATGCTGAAGAGTGTGTACAAAAAGTTTGAACAGCGAATTAAGACACCAATCGCATCAGAGAATGCTGGCCCCTATTTGTCCTTCACCACAGACTATTGGTCTGGAGAAACTGAATCACTAATGAGCTTAACATGTCATTTTATAGACATTAACTGGCAAAGGAAACAGGTAGTCCTAAATGTCAAGGCCATGTCTGGCTCCCATACTGGAGAATACATCTGGGAGATGTTCCTTAGCATGCTGAATTATTGAGACATCAACCAAGACAGAGTGGTGCTTGTGCTGCGAGACAGTGGTGCAAACATGATTAAAGGCCTCAGACTGGCAGATCTACCAGACTTAAGCTGCAGTGCACACACATTACAGCGTGTGGTGAAAGAGGGCATCAGCAGTCAGCAAGTAGTGGGGGACATCATTGCCAAGTTAAAGACATGTGCTACACACTTTAGCCACGCTATGCTTGCAAAACAGTGTCTAAGAGCCATTCAGAAAGATATTGGCCTCCCCCAGCACAGCATCATTCAGGATGTTCCCACCCGCTGGAACTCCACATTACATATGTTGCAGAAGATGCTGGAGCAGAAGCGTGCCCTGAACCTCTATGCAACAGAACATGGCAAGTTTACCATACTAACGTCAGAACAATGGGATATCATCTCAAATTTGATTGATACACCGGGCCCTATTGAGGAAGTGGCTTTTGAGATGAGCAAGGCAGAGGCCTCTATCTCTTGCATCATCCCATGCATTGCTGTGCTGAAGATGGTACTTCAGGCTGAGGATACTCAGAGAAACCATGTTGCAAAGCTTGGAGAGACGATTTGCAAAGATGGAGTAGACCTAATGTTTAGTGCTGGCAACAATGATTGATCTTCGGTACAAGGGTTGTGTCTTTGCAGTGGACACACTGAGCAAAGCAAAAACTTGGCTGTGTCCAAACAACAAAAAGGAGCCACCAGTGGAGACAAAGGATCAGAACTGAAACGGACAAGGGTGGAAGAAGAAGAGGAACCCGGTCATTCTGGTCTTCTTGAGAAAATGTATACAAACATTTTGGGGGCTCATGGAACTTGTGCTGAAGAGACTAGTAATGAGCATTACATTTCTGAGCAGTTGGACCAGTACCTCCGTGAGCCCTTGATTGACAGATGGACTGGTGTGCCACTGAAATGGTTGAGACAGAATGCATCCCACCTGTGCCTTCTTGCACCACTGGCAAGGAAATTCCTCTTTCTAGCCGCCTCCTCTGTTCCCAGTGAGAGAATATTCAGTAAGATTGGGATCATATATGACAAGAAGAGGAGCAGGCTCACAGGAGAAAATGCAGAGATTGTGTTTCCTGAAACTACAACCTGCAGCTCTTAAACTGGGAGTACTAAGAACTTTAAGTGATGGATGGGTGGAGTGAAGAAGAGACTCAGGGACAGGAACTGGAGCTAAAACTAAGGATACTGTGCCCTTTTTTGTATAGTTTACAAACTTCCATCAGTAATGGCCATTATCTATTGCTATTGATTACTTGAGAACTTAAAAAATAAGTAGAGTGCATACTTAGAACAAAGGTTCAAGTTAAGTTCACTTGGTGTTAAATAGACTTTTCTTCAGACCAAAAACAAAGAAATGCTGCTGGGTGTTACTGTGTCTAGCATTACTATTGTTTATGTGAGTTTACACATTTTTGTTCTCACAAAACTTGATAAATGCTGCTAAGTTTTTATTGACTTTGTTGATTACTTGAGCACTTTGTTTTACTTATAAAATGATAAGTGATTCAGACTCAAAACAAGTGTTCAAGTGAAGTTTAGGTGTTATTGTATATAGTTTTGTTGGTAACGCTTTAGATTACAGCCCGGAAAGTACTGCGTAAGTAAAGCGAATTTACAGTGTAACTTTCGGTAGTTATAAAGTAAGTGCGTGTAATTATAAGGGAACAATATGTAATATTTGGGGAATAAAGGGGGAACTACCAGGAAAATTAACAAATTATTTATACTGTAAGTATTTTTTAATTAAGGGGTAAATATCTGTGTAGTTAGAGGGTAAGTATGAATCTGTGGGCTGCAAATTAAAGTGGTGTTTGTTCCCCTCTTGTTTCATGTAGTTACAGGGTAAGTATGAATCTACGGGCTGTAAATTAAAGTGATGCTTGTTCCCCTCTTTTTTCATGTAGTTACAGGGTGAGTATGAATCTGTGGGCTGTAAATTAAAGTGGTGTTTGTTCCCCTCTTGTTTCATGTAGTTACAGGGTAAGTATGAATCTACGGGCTGTAAATTAAAGTGGTGTTTGTTCCCCTCTTCACTCAAAAAAATGACTTGTTGAATTTACTTAAAAAAGCACTGTCAAGTGGTTCTACGCAACTACATTGAGTAATTTTTACAAATAACAATTTAGTTATATGAACAAAAGAAATTCAAGTAAAGCTGACAAAATGTATTTGAGTAAATACAAACCATTTGAATTTGTCACTGTTACATAATATGTATATGTGCAGTTTACATAATAATGTTATATTGAATTTATAAAAGTTTATTATGTTAGGTGAACACATTTATCGATTTAATTTACCTTATTAAATAAACTATTTGCTCTACATTTGCTATTTGCTATTTGCTTTGAGTGTTGTTTCATGTAGTTACAGGGCAAGTATGAATCTATGGGCTGTAAACTAAAGTGGTGTTTGTTCCCCTCTTGTTTCATGTAGTTACAGGGTAAGTACAATAAAAACGCGTACACAATCTGATATCACTCGGAAATCTTTATTTGAAAAACAACTTTTTTATAACAGATTTACAACACTTATTCGTTTCTCTTGCTTGGCTTCTCCTCCTCTTGTTCCTCTTCTTATTCATTCTTGCCACAGATGAATCTTAAGAAGGAATCCTATGTCACTAGCTATTCTGTAGCTATATTATGTATTTAAAGAAAATAAAGTGCACGCTGAAATGTCCTCACTGTTTACTATTATCTCTGATAATGAAAACTCATTTGGGTTCCTAAAAAAGTTGAAGCATCAAACAGCACATACAGCAATAACTACAGCAATCCATACGATCCCAATGGATGAATCAATGTCTTCTGAAGTGGAACGATAAGTGTTGTAAGAAAAATACCAATATTAGTTTTTTTAAATTATCACTTCCAACCAGCAGTCATCTGCGTGAATGAGAGGATTGAGTTCAAGCTTGACGCAACTTGAAGCGTGACTGGTCACGTGGATGTCGGATGCTGTCTGTTTTTATTTTAATTTTTTTTAATTATTGCTTACAACAGTAAACAAACAATAACATAATATATGATAATAGCAATAAGAAACAAACAAGACTAGAAGACAGAGACGCCAGAGAGACAGAGTCGCCACTTGCGCGAGAACGTCATGAAAGCTTGAAGCTTCTTTACTCACGCACGCGCTGGTAACAGTTGGTCGGATGTGAAAAGATTAGTAAATTATGAGATCATCTCTGGATGTACTCTTTCTTTTAATAAATAATAATACAGAATATCAAAAGACATGGGATTGCTCTTAAGATCCATCAGTGGAAATAACGAAAAAGGAGGAGAAGCCAATCAAGAGAAACAAAACAGGGACAAAACGTGCCACTTTCTGTCAGGACATTATTATTTGAAATGAAAAGTTTATTTTTTAAAAAATTAATAAGAAGTGTCATAAATCTGTTTTGAATTAAGTTTATTTTTCAATAATTATTTCCGAGTGATATCAGATTGTGTACGTGTTTTTTTATTGTACTTACCCTGTAACTACATGAAACAAGAGGGGAACAAACACCACTTTAATTTAACGCCGCAGATTCATACTTACCCTGTAACTACATGGATAATTAACCCTTAATTAAAAAATACTTTCAGTAAATCATTTGTTAATTTTCCTGATAGTTACCCCTTTATTCCCCAAATATTACATATTGTTCCCTTATAACTACACGTACTTACTTTATAGTTACACTATAATTACTGAAAGTTACGCTGTAAATTCGCTTTAGTTACACAGTACTTTCCGGGCTGTAATCTAAAGCGTTACCGTTTTGTTCACTTCAGACAAAAAATTAAGAAATGCTGCTGGGTGCTACTGTGTGTAACACTACTTTTGTTTAATTTATTTATTATATTATTTATTTTATTTATATAAGTTTTTGTGCACTAAAACTTTGACAGATTTTTTTGGTTACCTTAATGTTTAATGTGTCGTATACATTATTTTTTATTTAAATGTACTGACTGTGTGCACTGAATAGTGCACTGATTGGAGAGGCTTGTGGTGTTCAATAAATTTTTTTAATTTAAGCAAATTTCTGTATCACTTCTTATTACTTAACTGTTAGATTTAATATATACTATTTCTGCCTTCTATATACAGTATATACTTAACTGTTAGAGGTTATTGAGTGTAAACGTGCTGGCAACCAGCCACGCTTTAGAGGGACGTAACATCTCACCTCCTCTCATAGGAGATCGTTAATGTGGTCTAGTTTGGACCTCCCCCTTGAGGTCTGTAAATAGGTCTTCTGCTCCCACAAGAGAGCTTGAGTTGATCCCCAGACGGCCAGACCTTGGAGACTATAGCACGGCTTCTTTAGTGTAGCTGTTTCTAGTACTCTTCCTCATAGATATTTTTGGGGTCTTCATCCCTGGTCTTAGCCTTGTCTAATCTGGGGATCACAGTTATGGGTGAGCACTGGACTCTCCCCCCCAAAAAAAAAACCCATCTCTGGCCCTTGCATCCCTAATTACTGGTTGAACACTCTTAATTCAGGAGTGTTTTACTGAGGTCGAAGCTGTCTCCTGATTGTGTGTCCCTTAAGTAGACAGCTCCCTTAGGTTATGAGTGACAGGTGAGGAAACCATTGTTTCCCGGTGCCGGTTTTCCCTTAAAGATAATGTCTAGCATAGAGGCTTGTATTACCATACCTTTGAACTACGGCTGTTTAAATTAAGAGGGCTTGGCGCTTGGGGGTGGCCGTAGGAAATAATGTCACTGACAGTTCTGTGGACCTGAGTGAGGGAATATGACTCCAGCATCTAAGTCTGTTGAGCTTGTTTTGTGCTTGTCACAGCCATTTATGTAGTCATTCCCTCAGCATGATGGTGTGGGCAATTGTTCCCCAAAGTGTCCTCTAGAGGATGCAGTGCGATGTCTCAGGTTATGCATGTAACCATGGTTCCCTGAGAAGGAGAATGAGACACTGCATCTCTCTGCCATGCTTCGGCCCTGCCTGTCAACGTCTCCTTTAGACAGAAGTTGATGACGTCTAATACAGGTGCCTTTTTATACTCTCTATCGCACTTGTGGTGACGCCACGGACTGTTGTTGGCCAATAACATTGTCACGTTTTTACGCGTGCTTCAGACACCAGTCACGCTGAAGGCATTTCCCAAAGTGTCCTCTAGAGCAGGAGTTCTTAAAAAAATGTTAAGTTAAAAAAAAAAAAGGCTCATACATTTTTATTCATGTAGGCCTATCAAAGAGAATGAAAGCCTGTGTCCGCCACTATATAAAACTATAAAAAAGGTAGGCTAATTGTGACTTTTTATCTCACAATTCTGACTTTAAAGTCACAACTACCTTTTATTTTTGTATTCAGTGGCGGAAACAGGCTTCCATTACAAATGACATAGGCTAGCTACTAAACGTCTTAAACGGATTTAAAAATATAGGCACAGCTGAAAAATATACTGCACATACAAATAAAGTCAATCAAATTAAAATGAATATCAGCAGTATGGATAATGCTATTTTATGAAATGTCATATTATATGCTACCATTGTATAAAAATCTTGAATTGATTGTCTCAGGTGGGAGCAGATTAGCAATTTTTTTAAAAACTGACGGATAAAAAAAAGAACAGAAAAACATTTAAACCTAGCCTCTTAACTTTGATTTTACAACTAGGCTACTGTACATATCCGCGGATTCACTCTTCTCTCTGGATATGCGCAGGAAAAGAGAGATCAGGCGCGCTCTGCCAAGCTACATGAGAAAACAGCACTTTTTAATGCATGGAATAAGACACTGGTGCTTTAAATAAAAAAGTAAAGGTATGTGTTTTGTTACTTTAGTTATCAGTAACGCAATAATGTAACACAAATGCTTTTTTTTCTTGCGTGTGTTAAGCTGTGCGAGGACGCCGACGCACTGAAGCTTTCTTTGTTTAAATTAGCTCAAAGTTACAGTCAGATGTAAGTAATTACCATGACAAACTATACATCATTATAAAGATCCAAGACTCAAGCTTCTTCATGCCATGTTGGGTGTTTTCATAATAGATTATATTTATAATGCAATACTATTCGACATAGCTTTTGTCATTGTGCAGAATACTGTAAAATAATATATTTTCTGTCTGATTTTTTGATCCGAAGCAACATCAGCTCACAAGAAGGTCGACTTGTGATATAAAGTAAGTTTGTAGTAAAAACATAGTTTTAATCTCATAAGTTGTTGGGTTTTGATGGTGTTCTAAGCTAACATGCTAGCTAGCCCTAAGATGCACCTGCCACTGAGCAAATACGTACTTTTATGAATAATTTTGATTAGTAAAACTCACTGAAATGTATTTGGGCATTTGATACAGTTTGAAGGTGAAGTGAGAAGTTTAATTAGAGAAATGAGGTTTGAATAGAACAGTTTGAATAGAGAGTCGTTAGTAATTACAATGAAGACAAAAGAATAATAATTAGAGCCATAACCAGGCCGGAGAGGTGTGAATGTGTGCTGGGGAGACTCAACTGAATGGTGCAGTTTGGACCACGAAACAATAGAGACAATACACTGAATGGAAGCTTAGAAGATGGCAATAAACATCAGTTAGCATTTTAGAGTTTTCTCAAAATAAAATCACATGACATGATCTTGAAAAACATTTCATAAAATTCAGAGTTTTAGACTTGTCATCTTCAGATTTGAAATATAACATGGTCAGACTTGTGGCTTTAGCTGTAGTGCATTTCTCGATTGCAACAAGGCCAACTTCAATTTTATTTTCATTAAGATATTTCATAAAGATACATTTCTAATAACTTTACAAAACTTTGAAGCTTATTATAGCTATTTTTTTCATTATGAAAATAATTAATTATTATTAAGCCACATGTCTGCTTTCAAATGAGACCATACTTATGCTGTTAGTGCAAAGGATTCGTGAACTGTATCTGTTTTAGTCTGGGTATGCCATTTCTTGGGATTTTTTCAAAAGCAGGGGTGCTGGCTAACATGTTAAGTATGGAGAGAAAGCGGGAAGAAACCATGTGGTTTGCCTTACTGCATGCATATTTATACAGGTCATATAATACCATTTATAACCACCACGAAGAGCTGTGCAAGCGCAAGCAGCGGAATTTTGTGTAGGCTAAACGAGCAGTGCTTGCACGCTCTTCGCCCCTACCAAAAACGCCTGCGATTTGCTGCTTTAGCTACGTGTGTCTCTTGTTTAAAATGAGCCAGACACTTGCGCTTTCCACGTCCCTTGTGTAACTGCATTTATATCAAAGTGCTGCTGGCCCAATTTATGACCAGTCCATCAAGAATTTTCCCGATGGCCACTCCCTGTCTGACTGGATTCCACGATTCCGTTCATAGGGCTCTAAAATTATTTTGCGGACCTCCTGGCAACGAGTAGCGGACCCCACTTTGAGAACCACTGCTCTAGAGGACGCAGTGTCTCATTCCCCTTCTCAGGGAACCATAGTTACATGTGTAATCTGGGATGTTCTTACTAGAACCAGGAAGAATAACCATATTAGCCTGGTTCTGTCATCACTGCATTGGCTCCCTATTAAACGTCATATACATTTTAAAATCTTACTAATTACTTACAAAGCACTAAATGGTTTAGCTACTCAGTACTTGAGCGAGCTCTTAACGCATTATTGTCCTTCACATCTATTGCAATCTCAAAATTCTGGCCAGTGGATAATACCTAGAATATCAAAATCAACTGCAGGCGGTCGGCCCTTTTCCTATTTAGCACCTAAACTCTGAAACAGTCTTCCTAGCATTGTTCTGGAAGCAGACACACTCTGTCTAAAAGCAGTTTCTTTAACCTGGCATACTTATAACACATTATCAATTTATATTATTCAAATAATTGTTAGGCTGCATAAAGTAGGTCAACTGGAACAGGGAACACTTCCCATAGCACCCAATATACTAGATACATCATAAGAAGAATCGCATCTACGCTAATATTAATCTGTCTCATCCTTATCCTGAGTTTACCGTAGTCAGCCAGATCCGCTCCATATCCAGATCAGATGGTGAACCTGCACCTAGACACGACCAAAACGCATCCCTGAATGTCAGCAGAGACTGTGTCTACTAGACAATCCCCTGCGAAGGCCCTATGGCCAGCTTCGGCTCCATACCGGCGTGATGAATCCGATCTTCAAGTAAAAGGAACTGGATGAATGCTACCGATCCCGATCTGAATTCTGACTTGTGGTGAAGCCTGAATCATAATCACAACATGTTCGTTTGTTGGCCAGAGGAGAACTGGCCCTCCGACTGAGCCTGGTTCCTTCCATGTTTTTTTCTCCATTTGGTCACCTGATGAACTTTGGGTTCCCTTGCCACTGTCACCTCTAGCTTGCTTAGTTCAGGACACTTAATATTCAACAATATTATTGATCTGACTGTACTGACGCTGTTGTATGAGAACTGAACTGAGCTGGACGATGACAATTTATTGCAGAACTGCTTTATAGATTAAATTAACTCATTTAATAATTGATGATCTTTACAACGGAACTGAATCAACACTGAACTGACTTCAGCTGAACAACAGCCGAAATGTATCATTTTCCTGTTATCACTGTAAAGCTGCTTTGAAACAATCTGTATTTTATAAAGCGCTATTAAGGTGACTTGACATATGACCATTTGAATGGACTGTAAAATGTAATGAAATACAATGATCTATGAGCTTAAATTAAAGTATATTGATTATGAATTTTGTTCACCTAGAATTATTATGGCTACTTATGATATGTTGCAACTGATTGTAAAACAGCAATTAAGGGCCAGTGTGTTGTAGCTATTAAAGAAAACTAGTATGGATGTTTAAATATTACAATATTATTTGTTTATCATTCCGTTCATTTATGTTAATTATGAAAGTGGACCATGTGTGAGTAAGATATGCAAGATTGATACATCATAAGAGGCTGTGGCTAATGGAGTGAGACATGGAGTGGGTCAGATACATTTTTTGATCACTTCATTTGACTTTGTTTTATTTGGAAAGCTTTTCTCTAAAGTGAATTTTTTTATTGGACAAGACAAAAATATGGATTAAGCAAATTAAAGCAGCAAAAATGACAAAAATCAATATATTTCTTTTTTTTCTTTTATTGTATGACTAATGAAGATAATCAAATTATACAGGGCTATAACATTAAGACAGCAAACCTTTACAAAGACAATAGCCATTTCCCAGTATACAGTGCAGAATAAATCATTCTTTCCCTCTGGACATAGCTGTTTGTGCCAATGACCATGTATGCACATGGTCATCCTTTAAACTTAGTAGTTACTTCAACTTTTGCCAAGCACAAATGTATTTTCTTTTTTTTTCTTTTTTTAATTACAGCATGTGTCGGATTTCTCCAGTACACTGCAAAATCAAAAATAAAACCACGTTCACAATCTGGTATGCATATGAAATGCTATAATCTCCCATACAAAAAAATACAAATTCTTAATTCATAACACATTAAAAAATATATCATTAGATGCAACAAAACAATCTAAACGTATCTATTAATTGATGTGTAAATAATATAAATACACTAACTGAATTATTTTCAATCCATCTTTTTATTGCCACATTGCCATATCTTTGAAATTGATTATTCCAAAACTGAACAACCCATTTTTAGATTTTCTGAATGACAAACAGTCCCACAGCTAAATAGGGTGCACAGTTTGTAACTGACTTTTTACAATATATATTGAAAACGACAGTGATGAGTGGTGGGAAGCTAATTAACATGGTTTAAAGCTATCCTTGCATAGCACAAAGCTGACTACATAAATATCATATATGCCTATAATGTGCAAAATGCATAACAACAGGTAGGTACAAATAAAACGCTGCATCTTTAGAACAAGTATCATCATGGATAATGTGCTATAAATACTGTTTTAACATGATATTAAACATCAATTCAAGATATGAGTAGATCTGAGTTGAACTCAAAATTTTACCGCATTCACAAAAGTCTGGCTCTGTAGGACTCCATGACTGTGCATGTGCATACTGTTTTCTCACATATCCCAGAGTAAACTTTCAGTCTTTGCTCAATCTGGCACAAACTCAGCAAATTTCTAGGTACTATCAAAAAGGTTTTGTGAAGGTCAAAGTATGAAATAAATTGGGGTAACATGACATTTATCTGCATCATCAAATCCAGATAATGTGCCAGAAATATCCTTATCCAGTGACATACCCCAAAAACATCCATTCCAAAAAAAAGTGTATTTCAAACAAAGAAAGTTACAAATTGATAAAACAGAGGATTGACATACCAAGAATAGCAACTCAAATTGATCATAATGGTGTGCCTTTTATCACTTCAATCACAAAAAAGCCCTTACTAATCTATATTGCTACATCAAAGTAAAGTATGATTATGTCAAAGTTCCTCATTTAAAAGAACTTTCTCTCCCCCTCTCTCTCTCAATCCAAAAATAGAGAGAATACTCCTTTATAATTTGCTTTTAATAGGTGCTTGAGCAACTGACATGCCACAAACAAAAGAAAAAATTTGGCATTGTTATAGCATTACAAGACATATTTATATGTAGAACAGTGTATTCACATACATGGATAATACCTAGACATGTTTTCTTTTAGTTTGCATTAACAAGCAGGGACAAACATGTCTGTAATGGATCGTTTATATGTTCAGTATGACATGTGAGACAAAAGGCAGTGTGGCTGATACTTTCTTCAGTGATGTTTTTAAAAGGTTGCCCATAAAATTAAAAGAAATAAGTAGAGCACCTTCTAAGAAAGTACCCTTTCAACTTGCAAATATATACTGTACAAGGCACTACTCTTGATCCACTCTGACTTGATCACACTAAAGTGATACTAGTGAGTAACAGCACATAAGTGATAACCCTAGTGCCATAATTGTGCGCCATCCACAAACATCTACCAAAATAAAGAATAAAGAGTTTTTTGACGTTAATATAAAATTGCATTCTGACATCGACAGAAGTTTACATTTTTGATCTACTGTAGTCCCTCTTCTTAAACTCTCTATAAACTGTGTAACTGCACACATGGTTTTCATTTCTGTATTATAATCGTGGAAAGGTAAATCCAAACTAGTGTCTAGTAGATCTAGGGGAAAAAATGACATACCCAAATTTTCTCAATGATCTGCACAAATCGAAACACAAAGCATTCTTTCTGGCAAGCACTGAGTTTGTACCTTGTAGTTACATTTAGCAAAGCTCAAAATTAATATTGACATCTCTAACGCTTTATATTTACATGAAAACTAAATAAATTGTCTGTTTTATGATATACACGTTAATCTTTTTTAAGTTCTCTTCAATTTTTATATCCATGAGTATTTTTTTTTCTCCACTGAGACATGTTTTATTGCTGTTAATGGAACCCTAGTATAATATAAGGTCAAATAACATAAGATCCAAAACACAGGCTAAAGAAAACAGAGAAACACATGACTAAATCAAGCTGTTGATTGGGTATAGAAAAGCTTCACCCATGCAAACTTATTCCATGTGCATTGCTAATGTAATGCAAAAACATATTTAAACATTGAAATAAACATCTTAAGAATAGTTCACCCAATTTACTCAAACTTTAGGCTGTTTTTTGTTTTGTTTTTTTTTGTTTTTTATCTGGAACACAGAAGTAGAAGATTTTTTTTTTAATTTTGCACGTACACTTACGTAGTCACCACATAAAAAAAAACAAAAAACAAAAACAATAAAAGCACCATAAAAATATTCTATACAAAATCTATACTGTGAATCTTCTAAAGCCATGTGGTAGCTTCATGTGAGGAACGGGACTGTATGGTATATTTTTTTACTTTTATGGTGCTTGTTATTGGTGTGTTTGTCCTTTTCAGGTCTGGACAGACAGTCACTAAACTGCCATTGTAACAAAAGAGCAAAGTGTCTCACTTTGTGTTCTACAAGATCATACATTGGAACAACATGAAGGAGAGTATATCATGACAGAAAATGTATTTATGGGTGAACTATTCCTTAAGGAAATGAGTTTTAAACTATTATTCGGTTACACTATTTCGATGGTCCACTTTAAACACTCTACTAACAATAAGTAACTTTGCAATCATATAGGAAGATACAGTATGTTACATATGTTGACACAAACTTGAAAGTGGGAACTTGACTAACATTGAAACAAATTTGAGACAAATTGTTTCTTTTCACTTTTTTGTAATTGTTTAGAAACACAAGGGGAAAAAAGACAGAGGAGTTAGACTTAGTGCGGTTGGAGGGCACCCTGTAATTTGGGTTTTTTATTCAAGTAAGTGGCCCAATACACTAAGTTAAAGGTTCCGAAGAGCAACGGGAATGCTATTCTAGCAATCCTATCGATCTTGCTCACGCTGTTAAAGGTCTTTTTTGCCTCGGGAGGTTTGGGTTTTGGCTCTTCCTTGGGCTCGGTTGGGGGAGGGGGGGCACTTTTAGCAATAGTTGCCAAACCAGGGTCTCTGGCAATGTTTGGAGCAAAAGATGTTGCTGTTGCAGCGGTGTAGGTGTTGTTCTTTTTCAGTAATGACTCCTTCTTCTTCTTTTGCTGTAAAGGAGGTCAACAGGAAGTATGTCATCAGCTGTTACCACTGGCTATTGCAGTAAACCTAACTATAGATTATTTAAGATTCTTCTTCACATATTTATTATTTGTCTACTACACCCAGGTTTTTAAAGGAGGTAACAAAATAAAAGAAAATTCATCAAAAGAACAAACTGCTTAGCTCAAAAAGTGAAAAGAAAAAAAAACAATAAAACACCCTACAAGTCAATTATTGTGCTGTATATTCCAAGTCAGTGATCTTATGTGAAGAACAGACATTTTTCTCATAATTATGAGGAAGTTTCTCAATATTTTGTGATACCAAGTTATAAGTATTAGAAAGTTTTCAGAAAGAATCATATTTTTCAAATAGATCTCCCTATCTGTCAGTCACTTCGACGTGGTGTCAACGTGATAACACAAGGGGTCGCACTTGGGAGCCCTAAACACCTGTGATACTTCGGAAAAGGCCAACGAGAATTGGCTAATGGGATTTTCATGTGCCACTCCCCCGGACATACGGGTATAAAGGAGGCACTGCGGATCCACTTATTCACGTTTGTTTTTCGGAGCCGAGTGGATGTCAGCAGACAAACGCTCATTTCCATTCACTCTACAGGCTTCGCTGGAAAATTTACGGCACATTGCAGCGATCTCTCCTCCGCATGCACAGATAAATGTGGTGAGTTTCCCCTGGCCAAAACTCTGGCGGAGAGTGTCTTTTTAAAGATGCATTTCTGCTTGTGTGTTTCTTGCGATCAATATTTATCTGCCTCGGACAGCCACAACCTTTATATCACATGTCTGGGTAAGCACGCTGAGACAGCTTTCGTGGATGGTTCACGTCCTCACTGCGAGAACATGACCATGGCAATAATGTGGTCACAACTCTCCTTTCTGTGAAAGAAAGAGTCACCTCAGCCGCTCCCTGCGCTGGTCCTTCTGGAATCCACAAGGCTGCGTTGGTTAGTGCTGAGGGCGATATGAGGTCAACAATGGAACTGTTTCCACCAGGTCAATCTCCATTGACCTCCCGTTCCTCGTCATGCACTTTGCGCCCAGATGAGTTTGACGTTGCGTCACATGATGTGGCTGAATTCTCATTTGGGGCTCCAGATGAGGACGATGTTTTGATAACAGCATTGGGGGGTGAGCTTTCACCTTCTGATGCTGTAGACTCGGTTGGGCTCTAACATTCTGAGTTGGCAGCCATGCTTGCCCAGGACACTGCAAGCATTGGACTAGAGTGGAATCCTTCGCCCTTTCCTGAGTGTTTGCGTCTGAATGATTGGTATCTGGGCTCGGACTGTGACTCACAGTGCCTTTCTTCCCGGAGGTGCATGATGAGCTTAAGAAGTCATGGTAGGCACCTTTCACTGCCTGGTCCTGCTTTGTGAGCTCATCCACCCTCAGTACCCTCAATAGTGGGGCGGCCAGGGGATACATGGAGGTTCCCCAGGTGGAGGAGGAAATTACGGTGCATTTATACCTGCAGAAAGCCGGGACCTGGAGGAAACACCCCGACTCCCATCCAGGGCCTGTAAGTGTACTTCATCCCTAGTGGTGACAGGCCACCTCCACCTTGTATGCCATGGCCATCCTGCAAGTCCATCAGACCAAGGGACTGAAAGACCTGCAAAAGGGAAGTTCTGAGCTGGAATTAATGCTGGAACTGCGTTCGGCAGCTGATTTCGCTCTCAGAGCGACTAAAGTCACGGCGTGGGCTCTCAGCTAGATGATATCCACCATGGTGGTCCAGGAACGCCATCTTTGGTTAAACCTTGCTGAGTTGAGGGACGCTGACAAAGTTTGCTTTCTCTATGCCCCCATGAGCGAGACTGTCGAGGACCTTGCCCAGGAGTTCTTGGAAGTCAAGAAGCAGACAAAGGCTAATAAACACATCCTGCCTCGGCGCGACTCCAGCGCCACCTACAGGCCGCAGAGAGAACGCACCCTGTCTGCCCACCGCCACGATCATCCTCCTCATGTGCAACCTTGACATACACAAATCCCCACTCCGGCCAGTAGGTAGGTGTCTACAGTATATGCACCCACAGTCACAGATCTGGGACGCTACACCTTCTGATGTGGTGGCCAATGCTCCGCTTCACCGCCCTGCCGCAGGTATGTCAGAAATTATTGTCCCATTAGTATCACTTGTCAGAAGCTTAACAGCATGGTTGGCACTTCCCAACCCTATGCGGTTCAGTTCACCAGGAGCCCGCCCAGGTTCAGTGACGTCTTATTTAACTTGATGGCAGAGAAAGATGCTCCTGTCCTGCATGCGGGACTGCATTGCAGTCATCTAGGCGAAGTATGCAATACAGCCTGTCCCTCCAGATGAGATGAAGAAGGGTTTGTACAACCCTTACTTTATCGTACCGAAGAAAGGCGGTGGGTTGAGAACAATCGTAGACGTGTGTTCTAAATCGGGCCCTCCACAGGCTCCCATTCAAGATTAAGGATACGTGCTTCCATGTCTCGATTCTCTCACATAGACAAAAAAAGTGTGGAGTTTTCCATAGGGACCCCTAGTGTCATCACATCAACACCATATCGAAGTGACTGACAGATAGGGAATGTTTCGGTTACAGTTGTAACCTCCCTCCCTGATGGAGGGAACGAGACGTAATGTCCCTCCTACCACAATGCTGAACTATCTGCTGAAATAGCTGGGAAATACTCTCGCCTCCTCAGCACAAACCTGAATGAGTGGATATGCTTCCTCTTTTATACCCATATGCCCATTAGAGTGGCGCATGCAAATTCCACTTGCCTATTCTCACTGGCCTTTTTTGAAGTATCAGAGGTGTTTGGGGCTCCCAAGTGTAACCCCTAGTGTCATTACATTGACATCACGTCTCGTTCCCTCCATCAGGGAACAAAGGTTACAGCAGTAACTGAGACGCTCCAAAGTTTGATCATGACCACTCGTTTTACTTTTCTTTTTGAACTTGAATCTAAATACCAATGACTCATGGGCTTTAACAAAAATGATGTAATGACAATTCTGATTAGCACAACAAGAACATGAACAGTCCTAGACCATTCACTATCAATTATCTGAGCATTGAAATAATTGATTCCATCACATTACACATATATTTCTGAATGCTCGTAAATGAAGAAAGATTTTTTGCAGCCAAAAGGTATAGTTATGAAATCTACCAGCTAACTGAGCTAAATGAACCATGCAAAATAATTCAAAACAGCCAAACTTTGACCCCCTTGGATGCAACACATCTAAAAGTGCCATGTTTTAATATGCACAAGCAAAAATTTAGATTTTTTGAAAAATTGGAATAGGGCCACCTTTACTAAATAGGACAACTTTGTGAGACTGCAATCCCATAAAAGCGCCAATGGGAGTGGAAATGCGGGTGATCTACTGACAGTTCACAAATGAAAGAACTCAGACACAGCCAGCTCATTTCCTTAATGAGCAAAGCAATCTATCAAGAGCAGCACAAATTAGCGTAGGGTCGCAAACAAGTGGAGCCGATGATAATCAGGTGCGAGTGATCTACTAGCAACTCAGGCGTAGCAAATTAAAAATAATGTGGCTTGGCAAAGAATATGTTCGGATAACGTCTTCCTCTGGCATTCAAAATGAACACGATTTGAGAAAAATGTCTCCCTTCTACCACTCGCTCTCTGTTCTCTGCGGTGCCTCCTCTTAGACTGACTACTGCAACCCTTTATAAATCACGCTGCATGACTTGTTTAAATTTTCTCCTCCCATAAATTTTGCGCCTGAAAAAACCCTACAAATACATATGTAAGTAGGTCAGCCACACAAATAACTGTTCAAAGTTTTGTCAAAAGAGGGTTTTTGCTGGCGCAAGCTGTTAGTAAATCTGGCCCATAGAATATAACATAACATCATTTTTTTCCCAAAATAATTATAAATAAATAATAAATCATAATAAAAAAAAAAATCACCAAACATATACTCAGGGTATGGAAAACAGCAGCTTCAAAATATCATGAGAAACACAATAATGTGAGCGAGAAAATTATGACAGAATTTTTTTTTTTCACATCTCTATTTGTGTAAAAGTATTTTGTTTTATTTTATTTGAAAAAAAAGAAGAAATGGCTTTACCTTTTCTGGCACCACACTTTTCCCATCCCAGGCGTAACCCCTCTTTGTGAAGTAGTTAACCGTGGCAAACTCTATGAGAGCCGAGAAGACAAAGGCGTAACAAACAGCAATAAACCAGTCCATGGCTGTGGCATAGGCCACCTTGGGGAGAGAGTTTCTCGCACTGATACTTAGGGTAGTCATGGTAAGGACAGTGGTCACTCCTGCAAAGAGAAAACATATGGAAAGCGCCTGCATTAAGCAAGTATATTTCAGGTTTTTATCAGTCTGCCAGAAAACAAAATAGTGTTTGAATGCTATTAGATAGATTGCTGGTTTTGTTTTCTAGGTTAATAACTTATTTAAAAGAGATTTAGAGTTTAGTTTGAAGCCCAAAGTAGTAAGCAATATCTATTTGGAGAATTGTATATTCACTTTGCTTTCTAAATTATGAAATAATCTATACTTACTAATTTTGGATGGAATGGAACTCTGATTAAAAAATCTCTACAAATGTATGTTAATTTCTTTAGTATTTTCTGTACAACCACCCACAAAGACTGCCATGTTTCATATTTTGATTTATTTTCACACCAGTCCATTATTGTGATACCTATATTGTGATGAGTTCTTGTGATATATATTTCAGATTTACACATCCCTAAACAGCACTTTTTTTTTTGGTTAGATTAAACTGGAAAAGTCTTGCCGTTACAATCCCAATTCCAGAAAAACTGGGACATTTAGAAAAATGCTATAAAATCTGTTATGTGTTAATTCTCTTGAACCTTTATTTAACTGATAAAAGTACGAAGAAAAAAATGTCCAATGTTTTCACTGGCCAAATTTATTGTATTTTGTAAAAATAAACACATTTTGATTTTGATGGCTGCAAAACACTCCAAAAAAGTTGGGACAGAGGCAAAATAAATGTGAAAAGATTACAGAATATCTAAGTTAAACTGTTTTGAAACAGTCCACAATTAGCAGGTGAAATGGTAATATAGGTGAGGGTATCCTGATTGGGTATAAAAGGAACATCCACCAAAGGCACAGTCTTTGCAAGCCACTTTGTGCAAAATTTCATGAAAGAGTTGTCGAACAATTTAAAAATCACGTCTCAATGCAAGATTGCAAAGATTGGTCTTTCACCATCTACCATACATAATATTGTGAAAAGATTCAGGGAATCCAGAGAAATCTCAGGCTGTCTTAGGCAAGGCAGGAAACCTCTGCTAATGGATGCATGGCCTTTGAGCCCTCAGATGGCATTGCATGAGGAACCATCATGCTAATGTGTTAAAATAGCCACGTGGGCTTGGGAGTACTTTGGAAAACCATTGTCACTTAACTCAGTCTGTCGCTGCATCAAGAAATGCAACTTGTATCTCTGTTATGCAAGGAGAAAGCTATACATAAATTCTATGCAGAGATGCCGCAGAGTTCTCTGGGCCTGAGCTCATCTCAGATGATCCAAAAGACAGTGGAAATATGTGCTGTTGTCAGATGAGTCCACATTTAAGCTTATTTTTGGGAAAAAACTGACATTGAGTTCTCAGTCCCAAAGACGAAAGGGACCGTCCAGACTTTCATCAGCGACTGCAAAAGTAAGCATCTGTCATGGTATGGGGGTGCATCAGTGCAAACAGCATGGGGGAATTGTATATGTGTGAAGGTACCATTAACGTGGAGATGTATTGGGATTGTACAGAGACATATACTGCCATCAAGATGACATCTTGCCTGGGAAGCAAGACAATGCCAGGCTTCATTCTGCATGTGCTAAAGCAGAGTGGTTTTGTAGATACTCTACACCATAGAGTGGATGTGCTTGATCCGTCTTGATTTTATTGCATTTTACAAAATGTCCCAACTTTTCTGGAAATGGGGTTGTATTTTAGACAGCAATTTGTCTTTTGAAAATTATATTTCCTGTTACAAAAGCAGTGTTCTTCAACCTTAGAAACCTTTCCAAGTTACAGAACGTTACCTGTTTCAGATGCAGAAAAGCTAGTTCATGCATTCATGACCTCAATACTGGATTATTGTAATGGTTGTCCTGCATCTTCATAGGGCTGGTCCGAATACCATTTTTTTCAACACCGAATATTCAAAGCTTCGAAAGGAGGAGGCTGAACATATTCTTCTCTCTAATAAAGGCAGGAATCTTGAGATTCTCAGTGGCGCGCCTCACGCGGGCAGGGCTTATGCTCCGACAACAGACACTGCACTAGTGATGCAAAACACACCGGTCTGTTACATCCCAGTTAGTCATTGTACTGTTTTGTTGTTGTGTATTCATTAAGAATAATAGGCTAATGAACCCACCATTCAAGCGAACCGCCCCAGAATTGCCGCTAATTCTGAACTGAAAGTAAAATGTGCACGGCCGCACAGTGCACAAGCACTGTAATGTGCTTGAGGGTGAGAAAATTTTCTCATCGTCACATCCCTAACGGGTAAAAAGGCTAATACATTTTGTTTCTATTATTCTATTTTCCACAATGTCAAACGAACGCAGCTTAACCCAAAATGCAAGCTCAGACATACACTTCTTCCATATAAGCTCATGCAGTCGTGCGCTCTAGACAGAGAACACTCCGTTGCAGGGAACACTTAGAAAGAAGAAGCAAATATATTTATTAAGTATAACGAGGTTGGGTTCCTACTCAACTCTCCATCCTATTAAAAACAGCTAAGATATAAGATAATTGTAAAAAAAGAGTATTGTATTTCGCCATATTTTATAGTGTAAACATATTCAAGCGCGAATAAGAACCGCTTCGAGGGGGATGCCGGGTTTGCGAAAAAAAAAAAAAAAAAAAAAGAATATTTGAATCCCAAAATTGAAAATCGAATACCAACCCACCGACTAAATATTCAAATATTCTGGTCCAGCCCTACTGTCACGATTCACCAGTGAAAGTGACCCTGATTACCACCAGAGGGTACTCCACCCCGGACTGTCATTTCATCAAAGACTACATTACCCATAATCCTTTGCCCGGACTCATCAGCACTCATTGTTTACACCTGTGTCTCATTCTCATTGACCAGGGTGTGAACATGGTTTATATAGGCTGAGGTAATGAGGTAAATGAGACACAGGTGTCGCTGTATCAGCGCTAGAGTATTACAATGTCTGCACCAAAAAAACATTACAAATGTTCTGTTGTTGGATGTACCAACGAAAATACGAGTCTCATAGGCTCCTGGCATCCGAGCCACTGAGGACACAGTGGTTGAATTTCATTTTTGAAGGAAATGTGGAGAAGAATGTCGGTAAAATGTTATATATTTGCGCAAATCATTTTACATATATCTGCTTCATCAACGGGGGGCAGTACACCGCTGGATTTGTGAAAAAGTTGTTTCTGAAGGATGGGTCAATACCAACGCTTTGTGCTCTAACTTCCTATCCAGAACAAGGATGGCACTTCATATTCTGTGAATGTTTGCAAATTTCCTTTCTGCATAAGCTTTCTAGAATGCTGCACGGCTAATGTGGCTAAAGTTACCATAGTCTCTGACTGTATTCACAGAGCTATGTCATTAGTTTTATCCCAAAAACGGCCACTGTCTGCGTAATTCATAAACGCACATTTATTATGCATTGTATAGTCGGGAGACAGACTTTTTTACATTCCCACACAACAATCTATAGATTAACATGACGGTACATGCTAGTTGATGAGTTGAATCAACGTAACTCCACAACGACTAACATTACATAAATGTATCCACTAATCATTCAGAAACGTCCAGGGGCAGTCTAAAATTCGCAGTCTCTCCATCTGTGTCCGACTCCGGTTCAAACATGCAAGTCTGCACTCCACAACTGGTTATTTCTGACATTTTGGCTGAGTGAGATTTGCCTGTTTTGTTGTTGACGGAGTATCCAAAGCTTGTGTAAAGGATCTGCCCTCTTCTAGAAGGGGGGCAGGGAGCAGCAGCTCATTTGCATTTAAAGGGACACATACAAAAACGATTTTGCTCACCCCCAAATAGGGGCAAATTTGACAAGCTATAATAAATTATCTGTGGGGTATTTTGAGCTGAAACTTCACAGACACATTCTGGGGACGCCAGAGATTTATATTACAGCTTGTGAAAAGGGGCATAATATGTCATCTTTAATATTGTAATATTACCCTCATATTGTAATCATTATGAGCACAAGTTGTAATTGCTACTTAAGACTTTCATTGTGTTAGCTTAGCTGAATACATGAAGTTAATTAACCACATGTTGTATATTGTTGTATAGCTTTATATTACTGCCATATGGACATTTCTTTTTATACATTCATCTCTGGCTGATAACAAAATACTTCCTAAATTGAAACGAGCATTTTCCGTAAAGCTGTTTTGAATCAATAAGTATTATGAGAAGCACTATTCAAATAAACTTAAATTGATTTGAACTGCTACACCCTATAGCATAAATGTAACATAAATTTATTATGAGCAGAGCTACCATCTCTGTCTAACACATTACAACACAGTTCAAGTCAAGTCACCTTTATTTATATAGTGCTTTTTACAATGCCAATTGTTTCAAAGCAGCTTCACAGTGTTAAAACAGAATTTGATTCGGCTGTACAGCCGCTCTGGTGAAAACGGTGATGTCATCAGCTCATTTCAATTATCATATAGTGTCAATGCGGGCAGATCAGTAATATAGTTGAACATTTAGTGTCCCCAACTGAGCAAGCCAAAAGTTAAAGGCAACAGTGGCAAGGAACCAAAACTCCTTCAGGGCCAGAATGGAGAAAAAAACCTTGGGAGAAACCAGGCTCATAATGATATATTAATGTTTATATAGTAAAAACTTTAGCCATATTGGTAACACTTTGCAATAAGGCTGTAATTTTAATTAACATTAAATAGCAATGAACAAGATCTGTACACAACATTAGTTAATCTTTTTTAATGTGCATATACTAACACATGGCTATACGTTAATAGCTTAAGATTTTAACATTTGTTAAGGAATTAGTTAACATGAACTGACACAAAATAACAACGCTTTACAACATTATTTAATCTTAGTTTGTCACTTTATAATTTTACCTTTCCTAAAAAAGGGTATTTCACCACTGGAAAAATGGGCTTTCAATAAACCTTTGCTGCCTATGCAGTAGAAAGGTGATTTTTTTGTCCTACTAAACTTGCTTTTAGGAAATATTTCTTAGCAAACTTATGTAACCCTGTTTCACTGAGTAGGGAACGAGACGCTGCGTAACTGCCATACTCCGTTACTGCTATGATTTCCTTTGTAGAAATACAGGGAGTGATGGTAGAGATGCATCCTTTTCAGGCACTGGTGATGCAGCACCTCAGAGGGTATTTCTAGCATTATTAAACAATAAATTGCCATTATTGTATACATACTTCAGAAATGTGTCACACCTGGAGGTCACACTGGTGTCATTATCTCAAAACAATGGCTTCCAGTTTGTTGGATATAACACATTGATTTGACTGTCTTCACAACAGTAAGCTTATAATAAGGAATTATATTTTGAGCGGCTGGATTTTTAAGGAAATGTTAGTTTCATGTCATTTTTCTTTGCGTGGTTCAGGAGAAGCTCCAGTTATTACAACACGTTTACAGTGGGGTGGGAGTTGTGTTATTAGTTCTGACAGCTTGTAGCCATAATTCATGAGCAACATTATTAACACTACCCCAACCCTAACCATATTGAACCTGCTGATCAATAAAGGTGTCCTTGAAGGTCTAAAAAAGGGAGCCATGATTTGAGCGTGGTAACAATATGAGCGTCAGTGTCAGCCTGTCCCATTAACGAGGGGGCACCACATCCTATTTCAACTATAGGCCTGTTTAATACGAGTTAAACACTTTATCTCAACTATTAAAACATGTTAGGCTATTTATTTCCACTTTTTGATATTTTCATTATTTAGTCTCTCCGGGCTGATATGTGATTGCAAGAGGAACAAGAAAAGGATTGGAATAGGGCGGATTCTTACTCTCCACATTAGAGTTTCAGTTACCATCTTGATTTCTTTTGTAATTCTTTCTGGCTCAACCATACAATGATGGGCAAAGTTAGTGTAAATAGTTTTTGTCAGCAAAATAGTCAATTTTTTTAAGGTCCAGACACAAGTGCATTTGTAGAATACAAGTTCACAAATTTGAGAACAGTTTTTCAAGGCTACTGTAAAGCTACCCAACAAGAGCTAAGGCACAGACAGCTCTCAGATGCAACTTTTTGTTTGTCTGACATGCAAACGCTTGGGAATTCAGAGTGCCCAGTCAGGAGACTTAATGCAAGGATATCCCAACAAGCTGACAGAAGAACAAAATCTTTCCTATTTGATATGTGTAATACATTACACAGAAACAGAGAATCCTCCTGGCACAGTTTAAAACTTTGAATACTGTTGTGCTCACTGCCAAACTAAGGATTTATGATTTTGCAGTTTACAGGATTCTCCTAAAAGAACTAACAATCAATGCATGCATGCAACCTTTTGTATTGAAAACCATTGAGAAAAAAATAGTAAAAGAATTTGACTAAAGTGTATTATTAAAAACAAAGTAATTTTCAAGACCAAATAAGAAAGGGAAAGATGTAGATTTTTTTAAATGCAAAATTAGAGCAAGAACCCCAAACCCTGTTCCATTCCAAAACCTGCCTACCTGGTGAGCTGCCGACCTAGACAGCATTTTAAGTCACCATAGTCATGTTTTGTACTCAAAGTCTGTTCCAAAAAGTATGTGGCACAATTATTGGGGACGTTCTGAAGCTGAATACCTTATTCAGAAAGGTACTGATAATGACACATTTTATTAATAATAATAATAATAATAATAATAATAATTTTTTTTTAGATGCATTAGATGCAGTCACTCTTTGTGCTTGCTAGATTACAGCTGAGCCAGGTGATGGCACAATGTTTTAGAAACATCTAAAATTACAATGCAATACTGAGTGCATAGAATGAGTAGAAACTCTATGATTGAAAATGAGCACAGCGCAATCAAATAGCTGTGTTACAGTTTATGATGTGCAGCAGCAAACACGTGAATTTGTCACAAAAACCAGAAACATTTTACACAGATTTTCTGAAAAGGTATCTAGAAGCATGGAGATTTGTAAGTAGCTCATTTGTTAAGGTGTACATATTAAAGCATACTGTTACACGCCTGTTTTCACACACACACCTGAGTGAGCACAGCAATAGTCATCTGATTGTTTTAAACTGGCTGACCATTTGCCCACTGAATGACTCTGGTGCAAATTTATTTTGTTTTTTACATGTATGAATTCAATTACGAGTAATGTGGGATTGGTGCTATTTCTGTGTGTTGTACATGGATGCAAGCTATTTTGTTACTGGCTTTCAAAAAGTGATAGAGACAAAATCGATGGTGGGGACATGTCCCACCCACCCAATATGCAAGTGAAAAGTACTCTACTAAAGATTTTTTCCCCTTTTGTTTTAAAAAAATACAATTGTATGAATAATTAAATAATTTTGCCATTGCTACAGATACAAATGTACTTCACTGTACACCCTTAATAATTATTCTTGTGAGCTTGTACTTTCCATAATTATGCTGCCTTCTAAGATACTTGGCTAAATTCTAAGGCAGGTATGCTTCACTGAGAAGGAAATCCCAGATCTCACTGCAATGAGCTAAATAATGATGGATGAGGTCTTTGCAACATGCTAACATCAAACTCTTTGGAATCAGTTGGGTTTTTTGTGTTCTGTATGCACTGTTTTTGTAGTGCAAGGAGCTGCTGCCTAGGTAGATTATTCCAAATCAACAATTTATGAGATTCCATTTCATGTAGGATGCTGATTTAGAAAATAACTACCTAGAAAGTAAAACAGTCACTGAACAGCTCACTAGATTTGAAGATTTTAGAAAAGAGCTGTTGAAAAGTTGGAGACTGTTGTAGAGTGATGCTAACATTGAATGGTTAACTTAAAGAACAATTTGGACACTCACCAAACACAGTTCTGGCTGGGACAGATTCCCTGTTTAGCCAGAAGGACACCTGGGACAGGATCACGGTCATGATACATGGCAAATACGTCTGGATGACAAAGTAACCAATCTTCCTTTTCAGATGGAAATGTGTTTTCATGACAACATACTCTCCTGAAAGTGCAGAGAAAGAGATTGAAGTGAGAAAGTATAGAAAGAAGAACTATAAATATTAATTAGTGTTTATATTAGGACAGTCAATTTAACATGTTCATTTACCATGGTTTATTATTAAGAAATGAAAATAAAATGAATGCAATTAATCATGCCCCCTGATCCATACATAAATCTGTAACAAGGGATTTCCCTAACCTCTGAATAAATCAAGCCTGAAGAGCTACTTTCATGTTTGAGTCTTCAAGTCTAATCAAATTGCACCAGTGGTTCTCAATCAGGGGGCCGAACAGTTAATGACGATTTCATGCAGTTCCCTTTCGAGTGGAACTCGACAGTGCATTATGTTGACGCTATGGAAAATGTTTTTGTGTGAGCTGATGTCTGAAGCATGTGAAACAAGGTTGAACGTTTGGACATTGTGAGTAGCTTGGCACTGTCCATAAATATATGCCAGAAATGACCGTTGACAGCTTCTTTTTCTTCAGAAGCCGTATGTTTATTGAATGTGTGTCTGCAATCCCCCATGTCTGTGAAATCAGTCAGGACTCGCACTAGTTCTGCTTCGGACCTGCTTCCGTTGAGCGTGGATCGCAGGTTGAGCGTGTCTCGGAGATAGAGTTTGAGACACACTCTCTGCTGAATCAGAGGACCTTGTTTTTTTATCTCGAAGCTACCAAAACGAGGATCTCATGCTTTCTGCATCTGATGACTGGATGTGGATAAGCAGGCGAGTGCTTCGGCAGAGCAGCTTCCTCAGTATGACACTTTTGAAGAGCTGCTTGAGGTTGTTACTCGTGCAGTGGCCAAATTAAATCTGGATTGGCCAGATGAGAGAAAATGGATGTAAACTGGATGACCACTTCTTCATATCAATGCGAGTACAGCTTCCTCACTGCCATATCCTGTTCTTTTGCGATCTCCACACTGAGGTGTCAAGATTGTGGAAAAATCTATCCTCCGCTCATGCCACAAGCATCATCAACCTACTTGCCCCATCTTCGCTCATGAGTGATTCCTTTCTCTGGTCAGTCTGGGTGTTCCCTGCCAGTCCGCTGCTTGAGGGCACCGAACAGACCAATTCTACTGAAAATAAAGATTCCTCTGTCAGACTTTGAGGCAGCGTGTCAACTTCTGCTTGATGTCTCTCAGTGGGTTTTGAATACTGTAACAAAAGTTTACAGGATTCAGTTTGCCTCCCGTCCAAGGAGTAATGGTCACGAAAATACGCCAGGGAGACAAAGTATTCCTCAAACAAGAACTGTGCTCTGGCAAAAGGGCCATAGAACATGTACCCCTCCCAGAAAAAGACACTGGGTTTTACAGTTGGTACTTTATAGTACCCAAAAAATGAATCCAATTTTAGATCTACAGGCCTGAACCTCACTCTTCGGACATACAGATTCTAACCGTACATATACAGATGCTAACTGAAACTAATAGTACCACAAATTCAAGTTGAGGATTGGTTTGTGACTATAGATTTAATAAAGGATGCATACCAATGCTTACCAATATCGAGCACTTCCTTTCGGCCTACCACTGTCCCCACACATGTTCACCAAGTGCATGGACGCTTCTCTGGCTCCGCTGCGACTCCAGGGCATCTGTGTACTTAATTATATCGACGACTGGTTGATATTAGACTGGCTTAGGCTGAACCTCAAGAAGAGTCTGCTTTCTCCAAAACAGAGAACCACTTTTCTAGGGATAGTGTGGGATTCGAAAACAATGCAGGCACATCTGTCCCCTGCACATGTAGATTCAATCCTAACTGTGAGAGACATCAAACTAGACCAACAGGTTTCTCACAACAGACACCTCTCTCACAGGTTGGGATGCAGTTCTCGATGGCCGACCAGCCCGTGGACATAAACTGCCTTGAGATGAGGGCAGTGTTTCTAGCTTTGAAACACTTCTTCCCACAGTTGAGGGGACACCATATGTTGGTCCGCACGGACAACACCTTGATGGTCTCTTATATCAATTACCAGGGAAGTCTGTGTTCGCGGCCCATTTTCAGGCAGGCATGGCAGATCCGGCAGATGCTCTGTGTAGAGAGCAAGTTCCTGTCTTTGAGAGTATTTTACATTCCGGGGGTTATATGCCCTGAAATGGCAACTTTGTATCGTATTCTGGTCTGAGCAACATGATGTGGATCCAGTTAAATGCCCTGTCGGTCTAGTACTGGAGTTCCTTCAAGACCATCTCACAAGAAGGGCTGGCTCCTGCTACCTTAAAGGTGTATGTGACCAACGTTTCCGCTAGCCACACACCTCTGGACTGATCTTCTCTGGGGAGGCACCCCTTAGTGACTCAGTTCTTGCGTGGTGCCAGATGGTTGCGGCCTATCTGCTGGTCGCGAGTTGTCTTGCAGGCTTTCTTCCCTCCACCACAAGAGATCCAAAAGCAAGAAAGTCTGCATCTCTTATGTCTAGTCCACGCTTTGAGGATCTATGTCCACCACAGGCCAGTGGCATAGATCCTCTCTGCTTCTGGTCTCTTTTGGTGGTCGCAATAGAGGAAATACGGTCACCAAGCAGTGCATCTTGCATTGGATTACTGATGCTATCACCCTCTCCTACAAGGCACGTAGTATGACTTCAACTATAGGTGTCAGTGGTCACTCAACTTGGAGTATTGCCTCTTCCAAGTCCTTTGCTAAGGGTGAATCACTTGTTGGTCCGCCAGCTGGAGCTCATAATCTACTCCAGAGGGCACTCCTCCTGACTCCATCATATGAACTACATTTCCCATAACCCATTGTCTGGACTTATTGTGATTGATTACCTTCACCTGTGTCTCATTATCTTGTTAATGCCTGTCTATTTAAGCCCTGTGTTTTCACTCATTCTTTGCAAAGTCTTGTTTGTATCACCACTGCATTTCTGAGCGCTTTTTCTGATCGTTCTGACGTTCTGCCTGGTTTCCTGGATTTCCCTGTTTTCATGTGTTTTCTGCCCTGTTATTGCTTGGATTGTTTGCCCCATGGTTTCACCTGTATTTTGGACTACGATTGTGGATTACCCTAATAAAGCTGAGTTTAAATCTTCAACCCGTGTGTGTCAGAGCAGTTTGTGACAGGAACAAATAACCACATATTGCTCATATGTTGCCAAGAAATCTATCTGGTATGTGTTTTCATCTGGAAGATGTGATATGTAGTGCATGTGAAAAACTGTTCCCAGTTGATATTAGAACAACATTCAGGAGATGTTTATGATTTAGAATGTATATGAATTGTGATCAATTGGTCAATAAAAAGGGAACAGCATAAACATTTGAATATCAACAAGATAAATAATGGGCATTATACTTTGGGGTAAACTTGCTCAACATAACCACAGAATGGAAAAGTAATACTATTTAGCTTAATTTAAGGGTAGAAAAACGCACCAGTGCTGGACTGCACCACACCCGAGTCGACAGTCTGTCCCATCAAGTCATACTGATTGAGGCGGGAGCCGTCGTCAGCCACAACCACAGATTGCGCTGCCCCTCGTGTCCATACATACACCACTTCAGCTCTTGTGTAGGCATCTGGTGCAAACAAACAAAACACAAAATAAAATGTTTAAAGTGAAGAAGTCACTTGTCAGCTGTCAGTGCTTCTTGGGGTCATATACTGCAGTGGATTCTTAAGCACAGCAGAGACGCAGCAGACACTGAAATATTTAGAGCCTTGTGGCTTTGAGTCTCAAGCTTGTTTTTTATTCATGTTTCTTTTCCTCCTCATTCTTCCTGCGGTGCAGATACATCGTTTTTTGTCTTTTCAAGGATTAGTTGGGTCAGGGTAGAGCTGGCTAAATCTAGTATGTGAGGTGCTATGTCAGAGATAATCTCTACACTCTGTGAAATTAAGAGAAAGTTCCTGTTTGCTGAAACTACTCAGTTTGGAGACTTTGAGTAGGATATGAACTTTCTACGGAAAAAATGTAAAAAAGCACAGCACTTACAGCTGCCGAACTTGAGAGGGCAAGCATGGGCATCCATTGGGAAGTCCTCTAAGTGCATCGGACATTCAGCTCTGACTGTAAGCCTGAGACACAAGAGAGAAGGTGGGATACAATATTTAGACTCCTTGACAGTTAATTACAATTTCACCCAGTTACAACATCCTCTTTTAAAACTGATAAAAAATACAGTTGGTATTATTTGTATGTAATGCGATGCATTGAAATGGAATTCACCTGATATGCACTCACTGATTATCCATTCCAATTTTAGAGATGTATATATCGATACATTTCACTTTTTGTGTTTAAAATATTTAATTCACTAGATTATCCAAATATAGGCATTACTACAATGTTATTTAAAGGGCACCTATTATGCCCCTTTTTACAAGATGTTATATAAGTCTCAGGTGTCCCCAGAGTGTGTCTGTGAAGTTTCAGATCAAAATTCCTGACAGATCATTTAATATACCATTTTAAAAATGCCAATTTTTGGGTTTGAGAAAAATGAGCTGTTTTCTGTGTGTCTCCTTTAAATGCAAATGAGTTGCTGCTCCCCACCCCCAGAGGGCGGAGCCTTCACAGCTCATGAACACCAGTGAACAGAGAATGACAACTGAAACATGATACATCTGGTTTTGATGATCATCTCTATCACAGACACGCTCATGTGACATTGCAGTTCTTCATCATCATGAAATATTATCATCTGCATGCGTTTTAAAGGCTTATCACTCTCAACTTGAGCACACACCCCCGACGCATGCGCACAGAGAGCTGGATGTTGGCGCGTCCGTGAGTAGGCTATTAAACTAGACTAGTTCTCTTTCATGCGTTATTGCGATTAAACTGTCAAATGCACACAAGGTTATGTCAGAAACACAAAGTGCACATGAAAACAGTTGGTTATGTCTGTGCACTTATGCAGCAAGTACAGAAATCCCGTGTGTATATTAGATCCGTGTAATGTTACTAAAGTGAAAGCAGTGTAATATACAGTACCTACTGCTATATCTGCTGTTAATATGAATCAAACAGAAGATAAACAGAAAATCACTCACTGCTCTTGACTGAATGAACTTTAGTAGCTTTATTAATGTGTTATGATAACACATTTCTTACTTGAAAGCAGCTGTTAATGCTCTGGCGTGGAGATAAACATGGCCGACTGTGTACAGCTCACTGGGGGCGGGGTCTATGCTAATACGGCAGCGTCCATCAACACTCGTGGGCGGGTGAAATGTGACGTCACATTCCGAGGAATCTGCAAACGGCTTGTTCTGAGACACTACTTATGATTAAAAAAAGGACTGGGTGTATTTTTACCATTATAGGGTGGTTGTGTACACACACTGCCCACACACATTTATGTTCAAACAAAATGTAAAAGTGAATTTTGCATAATAGGTGCCCTTTAATATATGCACCTTTTTGTCATTGTTTTAAATTATGTTTAATTTATATTTTTAAATATAAATAAATATTTATATCCATCCATCTATCCTATCCATCTCCAAATAGCTTCTCCACTGTAGGGCCGTAGAGATGTTGGAGCCTATCCCAGCATCTCAGGGCACAGGCAGGGAAACACCCTGGACAGCAATTACTATTGCTCGATTCTCCCCACACATACATAGTCACACCCACATCAACAATCCCATTACAGCTTGACAGGATGATAAAACAGTAAATGTCATCTCCTAGGGTATGTTCCTCCCATTTTTCACTTTGTTGACACAAATATGACCTTCTATCTTCACCCCAATCTCCTAATTAACTAAAACAGACTAAAGGATGCCTAATGCATGTTTTGACCTGACCTGTATTTTAAGTCACCCGAGCGGTATTTATGGTACGACCAAACTACAAACTTACACTAGAAATGTATAATATACGTTTATACACTCTTTAACTGTGACGTCTTTGTGTATATATATATATATGACCTTGGACCACAAAACCAGTCATAAGGGTATATTTGTGGCAATAGCCAACGATACATTGTATGGGTCAAAATGATGGATTTTTCTTTTATGCCAAAAATTATTAGGATATTAAGTAAAGATCATGTTCCATGAAGATATTTTGTAAATTTACAACTACTGTAAATATATCAAAAATGTATTATTATTATTAGTAATCTGCATTGCTAAGGACTTAATCTGGACAACTTTAAAAGCGATTTTCTCAATATTTAGATTTTTTTGCACCCTCAGATTCCAGATTTTCAAAAGTTGTATCTCAGCCATATATTGTCCTATCCTAACAAACCATACATCAACGAAAAGCTTATTTATTCAGCTTTGAATAAATAGTATACATGTATAAATCCCAGTTTCATAAATTGACCCTTATGACTGGTTTTGGGGTCACATATATGTATATATATATATATATATAATTTGAATACTTCTATATAAAGACAGATGGTTACCCAGTTATTCAGCTGATCTTGGCAAGTGCAGTCACTTGAGATAAAACACCATCATTAAAAGGAAACAGCATGAAAAGGTCATCAAATGCACCTTTTGTTCTTGCTAAGCAGATGAAAAACAAGTAGCAGCTTCACCTCATGGTGTAAAGCAGAGTTCCTTCCTCTGTGATCCGTAGAAGTTTGTTAGGCATGGTCATATTATGGGCGACTGACTTCTTGCCATTGTGGAAAAATGTGTCGGGGGTCCAGATTTTGCTAGCCATGAGATTGTTGAGACGGAGCACTGCCATGGGACCTTTGAATTTCAGCCTCTCATCCTTCCAGCTCTGCCTGAAGAACACATCTATGGTGTACTCCTGCAAGACCACATATTTTCAGTTTCATTTGAATAATATGCTCAAATTTAGTTTCAGTAAAGAATTTGTTTGTTACAACAGTATTCTTTTCTTTTAATGTTACACTCTTGTCATACAATTATAGTTCATAGTCGCCATGTGCTGTTAAGCTTAGAATGTGAAAAAACAAGCTTTCTCCATTTATCCTCAAATACTTTAATTCTAATTGATACTTGTAGAGTAGCTGTCGTGCAGTAATTTCAGTAAAACTGCAGTCACAGGAGGAGCCATGAGCTATCTGAACCATTGGTGGTTATAATTAGTGGCATGAATCATTCTAACAACTACTGATTGTCATAGCTGCAAGCATTTTTTTTTTCATTTTCACATGATCATTCATTAGCACTGATTAGTGTTGGGTAAGTTACTCTAAAAAAAAGTAAAGTAATTAATTACTACTAATTACATCTTCAACAGTGTATTTAGATTACTGTACTAATTACTCATACTAAAAAGTATTGCATTACTAAATACTTTCTAAATAGCATATCAACTCTGACCAGTTGAACATGGATAGACATGAAACTGCTCTTTTAATTCTTTCAAATAAATAACATAATATTGTATAAATTATTCTTGAACTGATCAAAGTATTTAAAGGGTGAAGGTTACATTAATAACATACATTTTAACATTGGACTCTGATGTTAAATCCACCATTGCTTATAGAAAAGTAATGAAATTACAGTAATTAATTACTTAGTAATGCATTACAACTGACACTGATATAGCCGGTTGTTCTAGGTAAACTTGCATAACTTGATGATGAAATTAGACTTACAGGCAGAGTTGCTTTATGAAGGAACTTATGTTTGACAGGAAAAATGTGATTTGATAATATCATTAATATCAAATATTAAAGATTTAGTATTTTTAGTATTTAATATCTGTTTGATGCTGAATTCGGAGCCACATACTAGCATACTACTCTTACTATTTCTGCCATAGAAAGACATGGTAAACGTTGTACGAGTAGTATACTAGTATGTGGTTCTGAATTCAGTGTGAGTTGTATTCTGAGTTTCCTGTGTTCGCATTTGTTGCTATGGTTGTTCATTGTTTGATTAAGTTGTCACACCTGTTTCTTGTTTCCTCCCTTTGATTATACTTTGTATATATAGCCCTGTGTTCCTAGTGTTCTTTGTCCGATCTCGTTTGTACGTAGTGGTTGTTCTGTTTGCCGTGTTTTTGTATTCTGAGAATCTGAGAAGTGTTATTTTGAGTTTGTTTTCATTAAAAATCAACTGCTTGCAATGAGATCCAGCCTCTACTTATCCTTGCTGCAATCCTAGCATAACACATAATCATATTAACCTGTTAACCCGTGGGAGGACGCTGGTGTCCTGAAGCGTTCGTTGTTTACATGAGGTCAAAGTTACTGTGAGCCTCAATGCTAAATAATATCATTAGCTTGACAAACTATACATCATTAAAAAGGTCTAAGACTCAAGCTTTACACTAAAAATCATATAGTGACAATCATTTCTTAATTTGTGTCAGACGTTATGAAAATGAAAAACTGAATCAATACCTTTAAAAATGAAATATGAGCCTCAGTCGCATCTATTAAAAGAACTTCTGCACTGTCGTCATGATAGCGCTTGACTAAACAACATCCTGCAGGGCTTTTATTTCAAAAGCATGCACATTTGGAGAAATATTGATGGATTCTCATATGTTTACTTCAAATTTCTATAGAGAGGAGTAATATTTATTACATTTTTACCTAAAATGAGGCGATGTGAGCGCTAAACTCTGATGCAGTGTCTGTTTCATTCATACTGGAAGCTGGAGGGCGCCCTCGCACAAAGTCAATAAGTGAGAATCATAAAGTCATAAATCTTATGACGTTCCAGAAAATCCCTTATGGACAAAGGCATCCAGAGATTGCGGATTGCAGATAGAGACGTTTTGACTGATGAAACATGAAGACAATAAACTGTATATGGTTTATATGTTCTTTAAGCCATCTCGGGTATTTTCATAAGAATACAATTTATTTATAATGCAATGCTAATTGACATAGCCTTTATCATAGTGCAGGATCCTAAAAAAATATATATTTTCTTCCTCATGTTGTGGTGGAAAGCCACATGGGACATTGTTTTTATGTTTTAAATTGTCATGTTTGTTGCTGTGCTAAGTGAATATGTTTTATGACTAATTTTGAAAAGTAAAGATCATTGGAATGTTTCTTTTTTTCCCCTTTTTTTAGAAGGGCATTTGACACAAGTCAAAGAAGGTGAAGTGACAAGTTTGATGAGGGATTAAAACAGTGTGAACATAAAGTTGTCAGTAATAAAGACAAAATAATAACAATTAAAGCCATATCCTGGCTGGAGGGTTAAATGTGTGCAGGGGAGAATGAAACTGAAAGGGGCAGTTTGTACCACAAAACAAAAAAAAAGTCTTCTCTAAATAAAATCACCTAACATGGTCTTAACAAATATCTCAGAGTTTTAGAGTTATCATCTTCAGATTTGAAATAAAACATGATCAGGCCTATGGCTTTAGATGCATTACATTTCTAGGCTACAGCAAGGTCATATTTAGACATTTCATTTCATTCTTTATGGCAATAATTCATTCTGACTCAATGACAAGAAACTGCCAAGTGTCTGCTTTCAACCACACGTATGCATGCTTGTAGTGCAAAGGCTTCATGAACTGTATGTATTTTAGTTTGGGTATGCCATTTCTTCATTTATTTCAAAAGAAGGAGGGTTAAAGTACATACAGTAGCCCCCAAAAGTCAACCATTTATTTAACCATGTAAATGATTCCTCTGAACATTGGCAACACAGAAAACGTGTGACATTTAAAGAAAGAAAGGGTAAAAAAGGGTTTACCATGTCATGGTCCGAGACTGGTCCAATACTCGTCACGAAAATGTCAGTCTTGACTTCGGTTACACGCTCTGTTGAAGCAAGAAATTAGGAGTTTGAGTGTCAATCAGTGTTGGTCATTAGTTTAAACAACCCTTTAATCCAGAGGTTCAGCCTGCCTGTCTTTGATCGAATCGAGGTTCAGCAAACTCTCCACACTCAGATTACACCGGCTCTACAGTATCTCTCTCTCGCAACACGCTTCCAATAATTCCTGGGATATTTTGGTCCACTTTTCTTTTCTTTTCTTTTCTTTTCACAAAAGCACTCAAATTTAAAATGACATCAAGTAAACCTTGTTATAATGTTCTGCATAAATAGTTTGGTGTTGTTTATGCAGAAATAAACCTTACTTTCTTGCCTAAAAAAATGGAATGATGACTGGTATTGATGGAAGTTGTTCGTCAACATCACACAGGTAATGTGAGTAAGGTCAAACAAACACATTAAATATAAAAAACAGGGGTGTAACGATACACCAATGCCACGGTTCGGTTCATATCACGGTTTTGGAGCCACGGTTCGGTTCGGTTTGGTTTGCTGTGGTGGCAGGGTTCATGGCAGGGTACCAGCAATTATAACACAAGATTCACTTTTAACTTAATAACAACAACAACAATAATTTACCTTATTAACTTTATCTTTATTAACTTTATACATTGGCTTCCCGTTTTCTTTAGAGCAGTTAGCATACTTAATAAAATAAAATAAATGCCTCCACTGTAGACTAGTCAGAAATAATCTACTCATTTTACCATTTACCCTAATGTTAAAAACCCCCCAAAAAATCAAGCAAATTTATTTCATAAAAATTGACAACATAACGTTGGTCATAGTTTCTTTTGTGCTTTATGAAGTAATGTACAGCGCGTGCCGGCGCATTTGTGTGTATAAATGAAGAGTGTGCGCTACGAGCACAGTATAACGGCTGACAGGAACGTGGTTTTCTGAGGTGAGAGAGATTTTTTATTTCGTAACAAGCTACGAAACGATGTTGCTGGGACTCCAAGATAGCATTTATCCAACCTGGCTAAATGGGGAAACTGGCTCTCTTTGTCCTTCCTCCATGCAACTTGAGCGATCACCCAAGTCACGTGACATGCACTTGAAAGACAAAAGTTAGTGTATATTTAGTAAATAATATTATTATAATAATATTTTGTAAAAATACAGCTCTCATTAGTTGTTAAAAGTGTACTAATTACTATTTAATCAAATAATTTTGTGGCATAAGGTGAAGTGAGAGCTGGGCCTGGGCATCAGGGGGTGGGGCGCGTTCGGTTCGACATAAGAGTATTGCGATTCGTACCGTGGGTGGTGTATCGCGTTTTTTCCGGTTTGGTTTCAATATCGTTACACCCCTAATTAAAAATGATGTTATTGCTAAATCAATCAATTAGTCTGTTCTGTTCAACGCTAATTTATGTCAGGTGTTAATTGGAAATTTAATTTAATTGGAAAACAATGTCCACTTAATGTGCATTTGCCTGGCAAGCTTGTTTAGAACAAAACTGCTATTCACCACCATATTCATGACATTTTTGACAAGGCATGTTTCTGTATTCAATATTTAATGTCTTTAATCCAAACTGATCACACTTGTATCATAGCGAAAAAAAATGTGCAAACCTGATCGCATGCATTCATTACAGTTATGCATAATTTACACTCACCTAAAGGATTATTAGGAACACCATACTAATACTGTGTTTGACCCCCTTTCGCCTTCAGAACTGCCTTAATTCTACGAGGCATTGATTCAACAAGGTGCTGAAAGCATTCTTTAGAAATGTTGGCCCATATTGATAGGATAGCATCTTGCAGTTGATGGAGATTTGTGGGATGCACATCCAGGGCACGAAGCTCCCGTTCCACCACATCCCAAAGATGCTCTATTGGGTTGAGATCTGGTGACTGTGGGGGCCATTTTAGTACAGTGAACTCATTGTCATGTTCAAGAAACCAATTTGAAATGATTCAAGCTTTGTGACATGGTGCATTATCCTGCTGGAAGTAGCCATCAGAGGATGGGTACATGGTGGTCATAAAGGGATGGACATGGTCAGAAACAATGCTCAGGTAGGTCGTGACATTTAAACGATGCCAATTGGCACTAAGGGGCCTAAAGTGTGCCAAGAAAACATCCCCCACACCATTACACCACCACCAGCCTGCACAGTGGTAACAAGGCATGATGGATCCATGTTCTCATTCTGTTTACGCCAAATTCTGACTCTACCATCTGAATGTCTCAACAGAAATCGAGACTCATCAGACCAGGCAACATTTTTCCAGTCTTCAACTGTCCAATTTTGGTGAGCTTGTGCAAATTGTAGCCTCTTTGTCCTATTTGTAGTGGAGATGAGTGGTACCCGGTGGGGTCTTCTGCTGTTGTAGCCCATCCGCCTCAAGGTTGTGCGTGTTGTGGCTTTACAAATGCTTTGCTGCATACCTCGGTTGTAACGAGTGGTTATTTCAGTCAAAGTTGCTCTTCTATGAGCTTGAATCAGTCGGCCCATTCTCCTCTGACCTCTAGCATCAACAAGGCATTTTCGCTCACAGGACTGCCGCATACTGGATGTTTTTCCCTTTTCACACCATTCTTTGTAAACTCTAGAAATGGTTGTGCGTGAAAATCCCAGTAACTGAGCAGATTGTGAAATACTCAGACCGGCCCGTCTGGCACCAACAACCATGCCACGCTCAAAATTGCTTAAATCACCTTTCTTTCCCATTCTGACATTCAGTTTGGAGTTCAGGAGATTGTCTTGACCAGGACCACACCCCTAAATGCATTGAAGCAACTGCCATGTGATTGGTTGATTAGATAATTGCATTAATGAGAAATTGAACAGGTGTTCCTAATAATCCTTTAGGTGAGTGTATATATTTTATATATTAATAAATATGTAATAAGAACATTTGGTTTAATCACTACAGTACACAACAATATGATCTTTATTTCTCAGTTGTGTACTTTTAACAGTCACTTCATTCAATAGCAAACAATGCAAGACGTTACGAAATTAAGATGTTACGAAATAAAGATGTTACCGTACCATTTTTGTTGTTTTGGTACTGTTTTCACAAGCTGTGCATTTTCAAACCTCTTAGTAAAAAATTCCAAACTGATCACATTTGTAACATCACTAGTCCTTCTTTCAAAACCTGATACTATGCTTTCATTACAGTTATACATATTTTTGGTCCACATAATCAAAACAATATTATTGTAATATGCAATAAGAACATTTGGTTTAATCACCAAAACATAACAGTATGATCTTCTTTCAATGTACAGCCTTTAACAATCAGTTCATTCAAACAATGCAAGATAGATATTTCAAATCACTTTGTTTGTGAATTAAAGATGCTAAAATACTAGAGTCCTTGCATATACACTTGCATTTAATAAGTGATATAACTAACATAAAATGTATAAAGTTTTTAAAAGTATCTATCCAGTATGGTATCAAAAGGTTTTTATAATAAGTATATAGTAACAAAACACTCAAAACTTCTTCATTCTTCATTCAATGTCACTGTGATTAATAAAGTATTATTGTTTAATTTTTTCAAATGCTTTATTAACAACTTGTTAATCATACCTAACTGATGTATGGTAACATTTTAAACCTGTAGTAAAGGATTTGTTAAGTAAGGGATAATGTACATCCATCCGGTTGTTATCGCAAAATAAACCCTGACAGAGTGATCAGGACTCAGGAGGATCAGGATTTATTCTGCGATAACAACCGGCTGGATGTACATTATCCCGCTTATTACATGGCTACTTGTCTCAAATAAATTAGACACGTCTTGAGTTTAAATATTTTATTAGCTCTTACGCAAAGCTTCCGTTAGTTCCAAACAGTTCCAAACTGCTTTAAACCTTTATCTATTGCTGAAAAGATTAGTTTTTACCGTATATGTTGAAATGAATGCTGAAAGGGATAGTTCATCCAAAAATGAAAATAAGCCCATGATTTACTCACCCTCAAGTCATCCTAGGTGTATATGACATTCTTCTTTTAGACGAATAAAATCGGAGTTATATTAAAAAAAGTCCTGGATAATCCAAGCTTTATAATAGCAGTAGTTGTAGCTCTGTTTTTGAAGTCCAAAAAAATGCACCTTTCCATCAAATAACGTGCTCCACACGGTTCTGGGGGGTTAATACATGCCTTCTGAAGCGAAGCGATGCATTTGTGTAAGAAAAATATCCATATTTAAAACTTTATAAAGTAAAGTTCCGGCCGATCGCCTTCCGTGGAAAAAGTGTTGAAAGTGCCTCTCGCAATTAAAAATGCGTACGCTACGTCTGACGACCTTAACTGGTAGCGTAAGCATTTGAACTGCAGAGGCACTTTCAACACTTTTCAACAAGTTTTAAATATGGATATTTCTCTTACACAAACGCATCGATTTGCTTCAGAAGGCCTTTATTAACCCCTGGAGCCGTGGGGAGCACTTTATTTGACGGACAGATGCATTTTTATGGACTTCAAAAACAGAACAATCGCTGCCATTATAAAGCTTGGATTATCCAGGACTTTTTTAATATAACTCCAATTGTATTCGTCTGAAAGAAGAATGTCATATACACCTAGGATGACTTGAGGGTGAGTAAATCATGGGCTAATTTTCATTTTTGGGTGAACTAACCCTTGAAGTCTTCCATCAGTCAATGACAGCGGAGTGACAGTTTAAGCATATAAGTAGTACCGGTCAAGATAACTCGTAGTACCCGGATGAGTGGTGTGTTATTCACTTTGGCGGTTGTCATCTGAGAATAACATACCGCTGGAATGCGCGATTGACCAATCAGAATCAAGTATTCCACAGAGCCGTGTAATGATTATTAAGGGTAAATAGTCGTCACTTTAGATTAGGTGATGGAAAATACTAAATTACAAATACATTAAGTGTAAATGCGTATTATTTCACTTAATACATAAACCTTTATTTACATTTCTTTACGTTCATATATTTTTTGAGATCCCTTAACCCTATCTCCAATCCTAAACATTACCACTTCAAAAAAAGAAAAAAAAAACCTAATAGGCATAAAAATGTACAGTAACAATAATTTTAGTAAAAATATACTGTAGTATTACATAGATATTTTTGAGCTGCTGCTCCCTCACATATCTCTAAACCATATCTCTAAAGTAAATTTAAATATTTGTATGTTTGTAAAGTTTTTCATACTTTATTTATAGACGCTCTCAATACGTAAATACTGTATGTTTTCGTGTCTATGAAAATGTAAGTAAATGTACGTGTGGTAAAAATCACTATTTGTACATAGCCTATTAATGTATTTTAACAATGTAGAGACCATAATTTAAACTAATAAAACTAATTTAAAGGGGTCATGAACTGAGAAATCACTTTTCCTTGAGCTTTTGACATGTAAGAGGTCATCATACTATAAGAATATCTTGTAAGTTTCAGAACTGAAAACTTCCTTGTTAGTCTTGTAACTGCTTTTATTGTAACCAAGCCCAGATAACATCTAGTTGTGGAATGTGCCTATCTAATAGATGGTGAAAGATCCGCCTCTGAAGATCAACACCTACTTCACCACTGCATTTTGGCCCCGCCCACCGGCGTGTTAGTGAGATGACAAGGAGACTACAGGATCACTGGACTAAAAATACCTTCCAAAGGATCCTCATGCTAGGAATGTGAGTTTCAACAATGTGAGTCTCAGTTGAGCATTTATTTGTATTTGGTACATTTCACTGTGGATTCTTTGGTAAATCAGTCGCAATTTCGGCGCAGGCTTTGCAAACAGATATGAACTCGACAGTATTGCCACAACATGTAACTGTGTAAATTCTAATACCTGATCTGTGACCAGTGATTTGTATGTAATTCATATTGACAGCATTATGTTATTTAATTTTATTTAATAGTTATGTGTAGCATCTGAGATAGGCTTAATGTATTTTATTATTTATTATTTTAGGAACTTTTAATGCTAATGCAATTAATGTCCAATAAAGTTTGGTTTAAAGCACTTAATTAATGACATTTTCTGTGGCCTAATCTAAAGTGAGATCTATTTATGGAAAACAAGTTGTTAACAAAGCATTATTTCTCTTTATTATAACTCTTTATATATGAACTAATTAAACAATAATAATTTGTTAATTACAGTGACAATGTATGAAGAACTCATTGTTTGTATATAGTCTATTAATGTATTAACTATAGTGTTCTATTAATTAACTATAAACTAATAGTTTGCAAATGATTTGTAAATACTTTATTACTGTATACATATTATAAAGTGTTACCATGATTTGAAAGGACTTTATTACTGTATATTTATTATAAAATGTTACCAAAGGGGTATGAACAAATAATTGCTGTGAAATTAACCAAGCAAGCTTGGCTTTAGCCAAATGCTACCATACAGAGCAATGAGTGACCAGGAGTGCCTCAGGTGCGGGGTCCACAGCTCAATACTCCCTACTTACCTGTATAACTGTCCCGGGCGCCAAACTAGCTTGGGAGGCAGCAGCTTCACTGCGTCCACCAGCAACTCCCAATCGGAAGAGGGTAGACTAAAGTAATGCTACTCCGACCACAACAATCCCTCTGCTATAAGCTCTAAAGGGCAACCTAACCAAAGGGAGAATATAATTAAGTATTGCATTCTTAAGGATTAGAAGAGGCCTCAGGAGAGAGCAGTGCTATCTCAACTGATTGCTCTACCCTCAAGTCTCCTCAAGGAGAAATAGCACAAGTACTTTTGGGAGATCTGGCGAGAGAGCACAGAGAGTGAAACGCCTACCCAAGCTCTACTTTCATGCTCTTCATCGCTAATCATCAAAGAAGCGTGTCGACAAAGCTAGTCGACACTTGCTACCTCCGCAGCTAGAGAGGGCCACACAGAAAGAGGGATGCCCATCGTGATAACAAACACTTTTTTCTCTGAAGTGCCCTGTTATCAAAAGACTGTCACCGCCAAACCCCTAGAGAAGCACTCTACCTGTTAGTCAGGTCTCCTAAGGAAAGGAGCCAAGGTATTCCCATCAAGCTACTACCTCCAGTGTAAACCGGAAGGGGTCTACTGAGCGAGTGGGGCGCTATAGCACCTCTCTCAACTACTCTCTTCAAGGGGTTTTCATTGGCTAATGGTTGCCCATTCTTACTGTTCTAGCAAGGACAGATAGGAAAGTGGGGCGCTACTAGCGGTCATGCCCACTCTTCCTACTCTGTGAACAGCCCTTTCCCTCACACATCATAAGGGAAGTGCAATAATACTGTTTCCATACTCCATGTATTGGCCATATGAATGTGATTCCATAAGAAGCACACTGACGTTTCTCCGTACTCCGTACAAATGTCAGAGAGGGCGACAGATGAGGAAGTGGTATACAAGTGGTGGTACTGCCCTTTCACCTCTTCTTTAACAGCCTATTTATATGTGATTAAAGAGGGAGCACATTGCTTCCATCTCCATACTTCCAGTACCAGAGAGGGCGACAGATGAGGAAGTGGGATGTGAGTGGCAGTATTGCCCACTCTTTTCCTCAGTATCAGCCATTTATATGTGATTACACAGGGAGCACATCGCTATTACCTCCACATTCCCAATACCAGAGAGGGTGACAGATAAAGGATAGGGATGCAAGTGGAGGAATTTCCTACTCTCCTTTTTTGCATTAGCCCACCTATTCACCTATTATAGAAAAATAGGGAGGATACTGATACAGCCTCCATACCTTGTGTACTGAACAAATAAAAGAGTGAGACGCAAGTGGCGACAGTGCCCAATTTTTCATCTGTACCCGCCATAAATATGTGGTAGAAGGGAAGCACATCAATATTAACTCCATATTCCTAGTACTGGAGAGCACACTGTGAACACACTTATACTATCTCCATCATATAAATGGAGAAGGCAACCGATAAGAAAAGTGGGGCCCTGATGCAAATGAGGCCACTTTCTTTTCATTAAAAGCCTATGGTGTATGGTTATGAGTGCAATGTACGAGCCGCAATGTAGTTTGGCGGGGCTTAGATTGCAAGGCGCGAGCCTTCCAGGAAGATGCAGTGCCAGGAGAGAGATAGCTCGCAATTGTCTCCTCAACCTGGGGCATTCTCACATACCTGTGCTCGGTTTCTCCCACAATCTCGACACCTCAACGTGGAGATCAGGAAGAAATGGAATTACTCATCTAATCTGCCTGGAACAGATTCTTCCTTTTCTCTGGGGCGAGGGAGATGACGGGCTCACTTAAAACATCCGTCTCAACTCCCGGCACATCTAACCAAAGACTATAGATACAGAAAGACGGTTCACTCCAATTACTTATGAATGGGCAAAACTGCAACGCGCAATATGGCGGAATAGTCCCACCTTCTAAAGTAAAAGAGCCAATTGCTGATTGGTAAAGTCATTGCGTCACTGCAGCTGCCGTTAGAAATTCCGGTTCCCATAGGAACCTGAGACTCGCGCTTAGGACTGCACATGCATATTGGCTCGTCTAGCCAGAATTTTTTTTTTTTTTTAAAGCTATTTGATAGTAGGAAACAACATTTATGGGACAGTTCATGTTAGATTTTGTTGCTGATTTGAAATATGTTATTTAATTGTGAGTTTGGCAAGCAGTTTTTGAGATTCCAGGATTCTCCCATTCAAATAGATGTCCGAAATAGCTGCCAGGAGGCATTTTAAATATGGCCGCAGAGTGAACAGACTTTCCTTGAAAGAAAATTTGGGCTAACTCATCAGAACTAGACCAATCCAATAACGTGCTCTCTACCAGATCGGAAAAGGCCGCTGAGTGAGCTTACAGATCAGGCATGAGAGCGGCTGAGCTAGTGGGTGAAGTTTGAGAAAGGGATACGGGACTGGAACCATGGGGTGCAGACACCTGGCTCCCATCCCCCTTAAAGAAAGCCAGATGGAAGTAGAGCTTCATCACTGTAAAACACAGTGAACACAGCCAGTCGCCTCTGAGAGCTGTCCGTACATGCTCCGCTCCTAGACAGATGACACACATCTTGTGTGTATCATCCACTCATAATAAAACAAGGTCAGGGCGTGATACATTTTCTAACCCACTTTTTCTTTCCATGCTGCATGATACTTTTCAAACACACACAGAAAACTTGGGTTCAGATTTTACACATACAAAGCGGCTTCCTGAAGACAAAAGAGCCATGACGTTTTAATAGCCTGTCGGCATGCCTGTGATGTCACCCATCTGCCGTAGTCAATCAAAATGTATTCACACGTGCTTCGGACACCGGTTCATGCGGAGTGTTCCCACATCGTCAACACCATGACGCAGCGTCGAAGTTCCACTTTGAAAGGGAACATTGTGGCTATCATCTGAGATAAACTGCTTATACTATTTATATTTATAACTCATTATATTTGGTTTTCTGTTTCAGAAATTCTGTAGAATCTATATCTTTTTTTGATAATTTGTTAATAGTACAATGCATTAATAATAGTACTATAATGGTATTAAATTGAAAGCCAGTTATTGTGAATGAAAACTTTACATAGATATAACTCTTCTTATGTGTAGAGAAAAAGATACTTTTTTATAGATTTTGCATATCATACTACTATAACTAAACATGTTGAAATGCTTGGAAAAAAATCCAGTTTTTGTAAGATTAGTACTAAGAGTTTTGAAAATTTACCATTTGCTTGTGAAAATTGTACCAAAACAATTTTACCATACCATAGTATGAAGTATGGATGTGCCCAAAGCCGAATAACTTATTTGGAAAGGCACGGATAATGGCTTCAAAACAAATAACGAATTCTATCGAATAATAGGAACAATATTCTGCAGGCACAGTCAGTCCTTGTGTTTGCTGGATAACATTTGAGCCAGGGGATTGCACATTATTATACATAAACCTCTAATATCACTATGCAATAATGAGTGTGTGAAGAGAAGGAGTGTAAACTGAATCAAATGAGCACAGCACGATCGCAGATAATAGCCATGAGTAATATCAACTAAAATACTATATCATACACATTTTCTACAACTTGATATGTCTATTTAAAAGTTTTAAACCCTGCACAATAAGATACATTATATGTTTCCTTGTCTCACTCTCTCCCGGAAATGACAAGCATTTGCATTTTGTGTGAATATTAAAATTTGTTTTAGCAATTTTTAACTACTTTTTTTTCAACTTCCATGTTCTCTAATCAGGTATTTTATATAGTCCAAATTCTCTGATTGGAGGTTTTGGTTGGTTGTCCTGACATAACTCCAGCCCAGGCTCATTATAAAAATGTACCTGTGGCAACATTTTTGCAAAACGCAAAATACGTTCCGTCGTGCACGTTTTGTGACAGTTTCAAAGTGAAATGTCCAGTGAGTGGCGCTAAAAGTGTGTTTAGTTTTTTTCGGAACAGATAAGCCTAAATATGGCAACGTTTCATTACGTTGGTGTTTGTACGTATCACTACAGTTCTGAATTGTGGTGTAGCGGTGAGTGGCGCTAAAAGCTTAACACTCCATCACGCTAAATAAATAACGTACACCTACACTAAACCCAGTAGTGTTAACAAAATCAAATGTGACAAAAACACAATCGTAACCATGCCATTTTAGATTGTGTTTTAAACTCTTGTCTTTGAGCTCTTTTATTGTGACTCGTCTTTCACAGGATTCAGTTCTGTACCAGCTGAGCTACCGAGCAAGCTTGGTATGTCAGAAAAGCCGAACATATGGAGCTGGTTAAGTGATGCAAAATGTAGTCGGTATGAATTATGAATTCATGCACTATGGTAAAAAGTGTTTTGAGGTCATGCACCTGTAATCATAGTTGTGTATGAAAATGATTTAAAGTGCTTGCCGTTTTACTGCCTCTAGTGTTTATTTCTGTTGGAAACTGCAGTGATATGTGCGTATTAGTACGTATTTTGCGTTTTGCAAAATGTTGCCACAGGCACGAGCCTGTGTTGCGTAACTCTGTACACAAAGTAAAAAATAAAGTTTTTTTAATAAACATTTTCTTTTATTTAACATTTAGTATTATTCTTTTAACTAGAAGATATTTAAGTATTCATTTATCGGGATCGGGAAAGGTCCCCGAAGGGAGACCCGAACTTGGGTCGCCCATAGCACAACCGCACTACATGTCATAGCACTGCTAACGAGACTCCGACAATTAGAAGAAATGTTATAATTGTAATTTAAAATATATATATATTTTATGAGTTATACAAGGCATATTTGTTAAATTATAACTATGAAGGAAACAGAATTACAATTTTAAACAGTCTTCTCAAGTCATTTTTCGAAAGTCCGGTTAAAGCCCCGTCCACGTCTAGGTTTTATCCGGATACAGATACAAATAATTTTGAGATTGTTACAGATACAGATATTGGATCCACAGCAAACCCCTAGAATAAAGGAAATAATTGCCACTTTTAAAAGTCTCTTATTACCATGATTAAATTCTGAGGGATAAATGCATTTGGCGAGTAAATAAAATGGAGCTACTGGGCCAGGGAAATTTGTAGGTGTTTTTTGGTGCAATAAATAACAGAACAACTTCCATGGTTTAAATCCCAATAATAATAGCCTGACCCTCTGTCACGGTTAGCATGTACAGTAGCTAAATCCAAAGATGAGATGCGAGACGCAGAATGATGAGGGAACTAGACATTTTATGATTACTTGAAACTTAACGATAGCACACTACACATCTAACATCAACTTTAACATGGAACAGAGATCAAAGAAAACAGAAGGATTAAATACACTAGTATAGATCATTAAAGAAACAGACAACAGGTGTGTAACTAATCAGAAACCATGGAAACAAACTAGATACGAGAACTCAAGCAAACAGGAACAGGGAAAACCATGAACACAAAATTAAACAGAACATGACAATGGAACTATTAAACTAAACAAGACAAGATCATGACACCCTTGCTGACGCGAGTGCATCAAATCAGAGAGACACAAACAGACACAAAAAGTGAATGGTATTGGTTCGTGGGAACTTTTTCCTCTGGACTACATTTAGCACCAGAAGTTTATCCGGAAAGCCATTTTCTTTTTAGCGTTAAAACCAAAGAACTCCCACAAGGCTGAAATCTGGGACACAAATGTATAAAGCAAATCATTAGGGAAACTTCTGTACCTACCTCCAAGACCGGGCCTAAGACGGTTGTCGTAGCCATCGAGGAGGCTGTCCAGAATCCTGGTGAAAACTGTGGTGTTGTCTTTCTGCTCATCTGTATTCTGATTGGAGCTGACAATGCAAAACAGCAGATATTTTATTCAAAACCCAACAAAAGCAATAATCAACAGCAAATGGTGGCTAGAACACCCTCCTCGGGGTAATTCTGAAACATCCAGTCTGTTTAAAGAGAATTTGCAATGTATTCGCCTGAAGACAAAAAAAAAAAAGTCTCCTTCTGTCTTAGGAGCAAAGGGGTATGACGAACAATGCATTAATTAGCTAAAATACTCTTTAATATGCAAATAACCATGTGGATATTCTGAGTTCTGGCAACATGATGCCAAATGTTAAAAGACACACTTATGACTGCAAAAATAATGAACTCTGTTAACATCTTTGATTATAAGTATTTCAGACAAATGATGAAGTTTAATCATACAGTGTATAATGGTGTTTTATGATTAAGAGCTTGTAAGGACGGAGACCAATTTGTCCTCCTCTACAAACCATCATACGTAATTGCTTGTTTTTTTTTGTAATCATTGACATTATTTTCCTGCTAAAAGGTACTGGACGACAAGTGCGGCTGCAGACTCAATCACACTGTTCAGTGTTTCGAAAATAAGCTTGGCATGGAAACAGATTTCAAGGAGAGGATGAGGTCATCACGATTAGTTAGCAAGGACCACAGATGAGAGTGTTTTCAAATGGCTAAGAGAGAGCGCGACAGAAAAAAAGAGACATCACACGCACTGAAACGCAGGCTGTATCCCGTTGTTTCTTATCTTTTATTGCATGTAATTTCATAAGGAATTTCACTATGAATGACACTTTATTTTAAGGTGTCATTGTCACAGTGTAATTATATATTTAGGTATTGAGTAATATTAATTAACAGCATGTACTTACTATAGGGTTGAGGGTTAGTTGCACGTAATTATGAATAATTTACTGTTATCTCTATGGTAAGTACATGTAACATATGTAATAAGGACACTGTAAAATAAAGTGTTACCGAATATTCCACTAAACCAACATAGGCAAATGAAAACTATTGATTCAAAGCAGTTAAATCAAATTAGCTGAGAAGAAAAGTGTACACATTATGTGCTTATTTTATGTACTCATTTCAAACTTCATAATGGCCGTTATCACAAAGAGTGTATGTTATGAGACCTATGCGGTCCAAAAGTCTGGAACCACTTTGAAAATCTGTGATTTTAGCTGTTTTCAAAGAAACGTTATGATTGGTTATGACTGGTCGATACTGACCATTTTAATCACTTTCTATAAAAGGTCCGATTTCCTTGCTTCAACTACAGCAAACATTTTAAAATCATGATGTTTACGTCCAGACTCGAGCAGTATTCTCTCAATAATTTGGTATGAAATTGTTTTCATTTTATTCGGATACACTTTATTTTACAGTCATTGTTACATATGTTACTTACTATAGTAATAACAGTTAATTATGCATAATTACATTCAACTAACCCTAAAACAAACCTCAACCTAACCCTATAGTAAATATATGTAGTTACTAAATATTACTCAATATTTAATGTACAATTACAGTCTAATAAAGACACCTTAAAATAAAGTGTAACCCTTTATTTTAAGGTGACGTAGTTACATTGTACTTACTCGTAATATTAATTAACTACATGTACTTACTATAGAGTTAGGGTTAGGGTTTGGTTATAGCTATAGTAAGTACATGTAACAACATGTAATATGTCACCTTAAAATAAAGCGCTACCATTTATTCTATTATACAAATGCAAAACAGAGACATTTTCACAAGTGGTCTCATACCTAGCTCACTGGATTCAACAACAGACTGCCACAAATACAACCAGAAAAATAAAATGAGAATACTTCCACCCTTCCCCCATCGGCACAGAGAGATATACACACACATGCACACAGACCCTATGAGCGACACTGAAAAGGGGTCATGAGAGGAAAATCTAGTCTCATATATTACGCATTCATGCCAGTACAACACTCACAGCATTCTGGTAATGTCAGCCTGACCTAAAATTACATGTCCGCTGTTATCTCTGATAATAGTAATATTAGGATGCACAAAAAAATCAGAGTTAGAGAAAAATCGCAGCAGACTAATATGTATATATTGGTGCGTTTGGTGGTAATAGGGTGAATGAGAAACCATACAGAGATGAATAACACAATCTAAAATCCATGTGCTTATGAGCAGAATACAGATCCCCCTTAAACATTGTACAGCAACCCCATCTACAGGTCATATAGACAGCAACAGTGCTCTCACACAGCACAGCTTACAAATAAGACATTGTATGCCTATGGCATTTTTAAAGTATTGTTATAAAATATTCACGGGAATGAAACCATTACTGTGACTGTCACCTGTCTGAACGTATAACATATATCTGAAGCAAGCAAAATGTGGAATGACGTTTGTGTTACAATGATTATTTTACAGCCATGATTACTGATCAGTGCAAACATTTTTTTTGGAATTATATGCATCATTAAAACAATGTTTTATTGTTGTTTTTGTGCTAAACAGCAGCATAATTCTCTGCTAATAGCACAGATAAATCCAAGCTGCGAATAATAAAAACGTAACAGTCATCAGTTAATATCACACTTCAAATATTAAATTGAAAATAAAAACTCGAGCAGGACATATCCTCTTTGAAGCCACATCCTCCCGGAGGAAAAAAATCAGCATTTATCCTCAATATTTGAAGTAGCACTAGCTTTATAGAAATATCTTACTATATGTTTTTACTAATTCAGTGATATTGCTTATGGATAATGGGCACACGCATCATTTTCACTTTTCTAACTTCATAATGTATGTCAGAAAAAATCCATGCAGTGTAACAGTTAAGCAGAATGAAAATATTAATGAAAGCTTCATTAGCATAACATCCTCTTTGATGTCTGAGGTTCTGATCTTGGTCTAAGTTAACATCGTAGGTTTAGATCAAAGAGCGAGGTTTAGATCAAAGTCCTTACATAATTAAAAAAAAAAAAAGCATTACTGTAACTACAGCGAAGAGAGAGTTCATCAAAAGTAGAGGATGTGTTAATCATTCCAAGATATGAGTAAAGTGCACAAACATACCTTTTTCCAGCCAGAACACTGGTCACCAGTAAACAGGCCCAAATCCACAGCCAAGGCGCTCCTCTTCCACCCCACATCATTCTCCGAAGGATGAATCCTCACTAAAGAAGAGAAAATACAAAGCCTAAGGTAATAATCTGCTTCGTGAAAAGCATAGCTTTGCGATTATATGCATCAATTTTCATTTAAAATCGGATAAAAGTTGAAGGTTTTAAAAGTAGTTGTTAAAGTAGATCTTTAAAGTGACTCACAGTTAACAATTAAAGTCTGTCTATGAGATTCAGCATTTTTTAAATGTGATTTGTTGATTCACAATAAAGTTCTTTGAGATGCGGCATGCAACACATATAATTATCTAAAAGCAAATCCTTTAAACCAACCTATGGTAGTTTAACAAGTGCTGAACAAAATGTTCATATTTCCTCTTTTGAACCTAATTTAAAGCCTGAGCATATTCATGAATACTGCGCGTTCATGTGAATTGGTGCTCTGTGGTGGTCCAAGCCCCCTTTATAGCTAGTGCAGATTAATACTACAGCAATTATATGCATTATCAAATATCACAGTTGTGCATGGCGAAATACGGCAGTCATGCCGTATATGAACAAGTCCTCTATGCAAATGCTAAATGTTTAATCGCACTTACCCCTTTTAGAATATTATTTTGTGCTCATGTAACGCCGTGCATCATATGAACAGAGTTCTATATAGGCTACGGCAGTGTGCTTTTAGTCCGTCGGTTGGCGCTACGCATTAACGCAAATCATTACACACACGATCCGTGCTCTATTCCTTCATAAACATCATACACAATGGTTTACAGCTTTACGCAAAAACCTTGATCACTCGCCGATGCCCACATTCATATATCTGTCCGAAATTCCCTGACTTCACATGTATTATAATGCGTAGCCTACACAGTCCATAACATTCCCACTTTTTGAGTTCTGTCGCGAGAGTGCATCATCAAAAGCATGTCTCTTAAGGTATCTCTGAATTAGTATTGGGCGTGCGCCACGGGGCTGTTCCTAAACGTGTAGTAATTCAATTGGAGTAATTAAGCAAACGGATCATTTAAGTTCGCAGCAAACATGCACAGCATAAACATCATACACATAAAAGTAGCTCATAACCAATTTTTTGATTTCCAGGAATATGGCACTACCTTTTAATGCCGTTGTGATCCCCCAACCACCGGTTTTTACAATTTCCAAGACACAACCATCAAGCCTTACGCACTTACGTTAAATCGATCGCACCTTATCGTCAAACTTTTGCAAACGTCTTTTATGTCTGGATGCTCGGAGATGATGCTCTGAGATGCGAGCTGTGCTGAATTTGAGCTCGAGGCTGCTGCTACTGCTGATGATGATGATGCTGCTGAGCGCGCGCAGCTCTCTCGCGCACTCTTCATCGAAACTCTTCCCGGTTTTCAGCAAATTAGTCATCTACCAGCCCCAAATCCACAAGAATAAAGATTCACTACGGCTGAACAATTGTGCTATGTCCCTGAAATGAGATCACTTGAGTGCATGGCGGTTGTGTTACAGAATGGAAGGTGGTACCAATCTCACATCGAAAGACCAATCCGTCCTATTTTTATATGCAGCACAATTTCACTTGCACTGCTGTCGACTTAATCTCTTTCAGTGGTTGGGAATCAAATCCTCTTACATTTTACCCGGATTTCGCCTCTTTCTCGCTCTCTTTCATTGCGTTGGAACAATAACACCAAGCGCATCATCTCCATCACAATTAGCATGCTATTAATTATTACAGCAACGATACTGAGCGCTGCCACGTAAAAGGCATGTCAGACATGCATGCAAAAATTATGCATGCCAAACCGCAATGCATGCACACACATACACCCCAAATAAAGTGGAATGCGTGCATTTCTCACCGAAAAATCCAGATGACTCGAATCTTTCCCCAAAATCACCTCGAAGCTGTCTCTACAAACCCTCTTCTCACTGACTCACGCACCGCCTGGAATATTGCACAGATATTTTTAAACAAATGCTTAAGGAAGATCCGCAGTCCTTACAGCGCATCTGCAGAGGAGCTTTCTGATCATTTGCGTAGTGAGGACACAAACTAAAAGCCGGAGGGTGTTTTAAACGTGACATTAACGAGGAAAACAGCGCAGCTTATTAGAGGCCACGTCGCCAGCTTCGATTTCAGTCTGCCGAGTGTTGGAGAGCGACGGCTTGAAACATTGAGAAATCATTCATACAAACTCCACAGCGTCTGTGCATGTTCATGCATGCGCGAGACAGGATTTATCTCAACAAACGATGATGAGTAGTAGCTCGCGCTCGCTGTCATTAGTAGGCTATAGTTCAGCTTTAACCTGATGCAACAGCCGCAACACTTCTAGTTTTAAAGTTGTAATGTCTATAATGTCGTGTATCTTAAATTCACCGTGCTTCCATCCTGGGACTACCTGAGCAAAGAAGTCGGACCTCGCGTAATACTGCACGTTTCGCACGTGACTGTGCAGACGGCGTCGTGTGCATCAGGAAAGTTTTTATTTATCGAGCAGTGCACTCTTCATCTAATCAGTAACTCATAAATGAATCACATTTAGAGAGTGACATTAATTCTAATGCATGATCCGTATGACTTTGCCCGTTCCGCTTCAGCACCGCGGACAGCACCGAGACTACAGACAGCTTTAAATCGCTCTCCAGCTGAGGTTTTCTTACAGCGAGCACGTGCACTGGAGGTCTGATGGATGCTTGATGAAACCTTTGCATGATTAAGCATCATATTAGTCATCATGTTGTTTCCAAATAAATAAATGAACAAAAAAATTCTAATTTTATTAATATTACTTATCATGGTTGCACGTAATGTATAGTCAAGACCAGTGTGTGTCTGGGCGAGACTGAGTCAAGACTAGACCAGCACTCTTTAAAATGTCTTAAGAATAAAAAGACAATATATAGAGCTGATAAATAAATGAAATCACTATAACAACAAGATCCGTCTTTACATGGTGCACAGAAGTTGCATTTGAATTATACAGCTGCACAAATCATTTTGAGATAAAAATATTGTTTTTGTTTTATTGAACATTTGCATAAAATCAATATCACGTTTGCAATCATGCTTATATTCATGAAAACAACTCTCTTGCTCTTTTTTGCAGTCTTGATTTTTGTGGGCATTTGTATTAATTTTGGTGACATTTTTGACACAAGCCCCCATTCATTTCTGAACCTGCACAAAAGAAACCAAACTAGAATTATTAGTTATTGATTGCATCTGAAGCAGGACGTTTTATATACAATCACATTAATGATGTTAATAAATAAATCGTTAACACTTTACACTATAAGGTTTCATTAGTTAACATTAGTTATTGTATTAACTAACATGAACTAACCATGAGCAGTACATTTGTTACTGTATTTGTTAATCTTTGTTAACGTTAGTTTGTTCATGTTAGTTCACAATGCATTAACTAATGTTAGCAGGATTTTAATAAAGTATTAGTAAATGTTGAAATTGATAAATAAATGCTTTATAAGTGCAGTTCATTATTAGTTCATGTTAACTAATGTAGTTAACTAATAAACCTTATTGCAAAGTGTTACCAATAAATTAGACAATGCACTGGCAATTTAATGATATCCTCACAGTTGTGGTCTGGACCGGTCTTGAAATCCCAAGTCTGAGACCGAGGCAAGGCTGAGCACAAATGCGGTCGAGACCAAGAATTGTTTTCCATGCAAGGTCAATATTTTGGTTTAAAATGGTCCACAGACATGGTATTCACCATAAGTAAAATACATGGACATAACTGTCCTGCTATTCTATTAATATAGTGATTAAAATGTTTTAGCCTGCCCTAAATGCACAGTAAGTTGCATCACTGTATATAAACAGTTCTGACAAATGCTCTTTTTCTTATTACAACTAATTTGAGTAAACTAATGGAGAGTAATTTAAAGGAGTAGTTCACTTTAAAATGAAAATTACCCCATGATTTACTCACCCTCAAGACATCCTAGGTGTATATGACTTTCTTATTTCTAATGAACACAATCAGAGTTATATTAATAAATATCCTGACACTTCCAAGCTTTATAATGGCAGTGACGGGGGCCATTGAGTTTAAGGTCATAAAAGTGCATCCATCCATCGTAAACGTACTCCACACGGCTCCGGGGGTTAATAAAGGCCTTCTGAAGCGAATCGATGGGTTTTGTAAGAAAAAAAGAAATATTTAAAACTTTATAAAGTAAAATATCTAGCTTCCGCCATACCACCTTGCGTATTCAACCTTCGGAAAAAGCGTAACTGGCACGATGATGACGCCGGACGTAGTTTAAGCGTTTTGAACTGCTAGAGGCGCTACACTTTCTGCGTAAGTTAAATACGGAAGGCGGTCCGCCGGTCATTTGTGTGGAGTACGTTTATGATGGATGGATACATTTTTTTGTCCTTCAAACTTGTGAGCCCCATTTACTGCCATTATAAAGCTTGAAAGAGCCGGGATATTTTTTTTATATAACTCCGATTGTGTTCATCAGAAAGAAGAAAGTTATATACACCTAGGATGGCTTGAGAGGGAGTAAATCATGGGGTAATTTTCATTTTAAAGTGAACTAATCCTTTAATCATCTCAATTCTCATTCATTTCTGTCACAGTTCTGTTTGTGTTTTGGACTTTCAGTTTGTATTTTGATTCTTTCCTATGATCATTTGTTCAGTTTCCCACCTGTCCTTTGTTCCTATGATTACCCTCGTTAGTATAGTTTGGTTAATTATCTTGTTTTTGTTTTCTACTTAAGTTGCACCCTCACCTTCAGTCTTTGTCTAGTCACTGTTATGTTGGAGTGTGTTTCCCTGCCTTTCTGTTTGTTCCTGAGCGTCATTATTAAAGTTTAAGTTTGTATTTTGATCTTCTGAGTCTTCAGCCTGTTCCTGGTTCACTGACCGTTACAGATGACTAGACCCTCACCAAAAATGGCTGAAGATCACCTCCTCTTCTCCATCCACCAGAGCGGTCATCCTTTGGAGTGGTATGTGGAGGAATTTTGTGAGGATTGCTATCTGGTGAGCTGGAGTGATCAGATGGTCAATGCCTTTTTTCGGATGGGACTGGATGATGACTTATTTCATATCCTTTCTCCTGGCGATTGTTATAGGTCTGTAACCGACTTAATTAATTATGTCATTTATAAATGGCTCTGATTTCATAGTTGAGGCTGTATATGAGGATAATCATCGTCCGGTCCTCCAGCTCACCCTAAATCCTCACCCTTCACATACCAGTCCATTGTGACGACCACTCTGCCACAGTCACCCCATTCCACTCCAGCCAAGTGGACATCTCCTGTCTCCATCGAGAGTCCAGTGACATATCCTGTCCCCGTCCATAGTCCGTTGACGTCTCCCTGAAGGGTCTGCACCGCCCTGGCCTCCTGAACTGCCTGAGCTGCCATGGCTTCCTGAGCTGCCTGAGCCACCTGAGCCACCATGGCTTCCTGAACTGCCTGAGCTGCCATGGCTTCCTGAGCTGCCTGAGCCACCTGAGCCACCTGAGCCACCTGAGCCACCTGAGCCACCATGGCTTCCTGAACTGCCTGAGCTGCCATGGCTTCCTGAGCTGCCTGAGCCACCATGGCTACCTGAGCTTCCGGCACCTCCATGGTCTCCTGAGCTTCCACCATGGAGGCTTCCCAGCCAGTCGGCAAAGCCCAGATCACCTGCCTTGGTCCTCAAGGACTCTAGGGTGCCCATAGACTCCTTTTGGCGCGAGGCCGCACCTTCTGGGAGGGGGAGGTAATGTCACAGTTCTGTTTGTGTTTTGGACTTTCAGTTTGTATTTTAATTCTTTCCTGTGAACCTTTGTTCAGTTTCCCTCCTGTCCTTTGTTCATATGATTACCCTCGTTAGCATAGTTTGGTTCAGCTGTGTTTAGTTAATCATCTTGTTTCTGTTTTCTACTTAAGTTGCACCCTCACCTTCAGTCTTTGTCTAGTCACTGTTATGTTGGAGTGTATTTCCCTGCCTTTCTGTTTGTTCCTGAGTGTCATTATTAAAGTTTAAGTTTGTATTTTGATCTTCTGAGTCTTCAGCCTGTTCCTGGTTCGATCCCAACAAAATATGCCAACTGTCTTAATTTTTTGACAGTGTACAGGGGCTAACTCTTAACTGTCAGGCTGTGGGGGAGCAGACAGTGAGCAGTTTATGTAACAGTGATTACAAGCTCAGGATTTAGTAAACCACTGCACATATTAATACTTCTCAGGCCATCTGTTTCACCTCTTGCTTGCCTTCTTTAGCATTCTTTAACACACATTAAACAGTTTTCAGCATTGGTCTAAATAGGTAAACTTACTATTAAGTTAAAATAACACATTTATCACGGAATAACAACGTTTCAAAATGTTACAGCTTGTTCAAGAGAAAGATTCCTAATTCTGAGTTATGATTGTGTCACTAGTTTTGGCCTGAGGCTATGACAGTAACTGTCATCCCACACTTGAAATAGGTAGAGAAGGGCGAATCTCAGATTATTCACGCCTGTAAATGAAACGCTGGAAGAGGTGACATAATCAACACGTATGCACGTCAACTGTTCAAGGCTGCCAGATTTGACACTATTTTGGGAGAACCAGCAACTAGGCTTCCCGGTTTCTGAAGCGCAAGCTACAATGAGGCGCACAGTAAATCACATGACAGGTAGAAAAAGCGTCAGCAGGTACTCATAAGATTTGCCTGCCAAACCAGGTGTGAATGTCATCAGTCAGGACACCAACACATGGAATTAATTCTGAGACAAGATAGAGAAATAGGATAAAATATAGAATCTATAGAGTCTTTGCTGCATTACTGTATATATTTTTACATTCTAAAGAAGATATATGGACGGTGAAATCAAATGTAATACATATTTGTGACCCTGGACCACAAAACCAGTCATAAGTCACACGGGTATATTTATGGCAATAGCCAACAATACATTGTATGGGTCAAAATTATCAATTTTTCTTTTATGCCAAAACCCATTAGTGACCCAAGTAAAGATCATGATATTTTGTAAATTTCCTACCATAAATATATAAAAAATGTATTATTATTATTAGTAATATGCATTGCTAAGGACTTCATTTGGATAACTTTAAAGGTGATTTTCTCGATATTTTGATTTTTTTGTACCCTCAGATTCCAGATTTTCAAATAATGTATCTCAGCCAAATATTGTCCTATGGAAAGCTTATTTATTCAGCTTTCAGATGATGTGTAAATCTCAGTAATATTAAAAAAGACCCTTATGACTGGTTTTGTAGTCCAGGGTCGCATTTGGCAATGAACATTATTCTAAAACTGTGAAGCTACTGTATAACCAATGAGTATTATCTTAAGAGAAAAGAAAGTTATGGTGGAAAATGTGAAGTGTTTCAGCGCTGAAATGTTTTGCAATCCCTACTGCAGAGACAATACTGGCATTCAAAGTGTGTTAAAAACGGCAGCATAACAATTTCCTTCTCCACAAAGCATTGTAACCAGCTCAAAAATACATTCAAAATGATGGTTAAAGTGAGAGAAAAAAGTTACATATTATATTAAATATAGTCTAATTCAGTGGTTTCCAGGCTTTTTCTACTGTGCCCCCCTTTTGTAGAGAGAAAAACATTTTCTTGCACCCACATAAAGACATTTTCAGACATGACCTTGCTTGCAAAATCCTGTAGGATTTATTTGAAACATTATAATCAACACAGTACTACAACTTCTTAACTTCAACGGGCTTCTCTTTGTGTTCATGATGTGAAGTCTCTAAATGGCATCGTAACTTCTTCAACTTCATTCTGTCAAAAGATAATATTTTGAGGCACGCAGCACACTGTGGTCTCTCTTCATTCTCCACCGTTGAAATGGTGAATCCAAGGACGAGATATGCCTTGTCATATTTTCTTGTCCTGAGGCGGTCTACACTGGACGTGACAAAGCAAACACTGCAAATCCATTTGTCCTTTGTATCAGAAGTTGCACAAGTGCTTGGAGTACATCAGAAATAGAATGGGGCATCAGTTTACTGTCTAGAATTTGTTGTGTCGTGTTGCACCGCATCCAGTGTAGACAACATAATTTATTATTATGGGTTCTATTTGTTTTTACCCTGTCACACTGTGCCGTGCCACTTAAGAATGGTGTGGACTTGTTGAGTGCATCTCAATCAGCTCCCTAGTTCAGTAGTCAGGGCACCGATCAGGGAGTCGGCCATTTTAAGGGCTGTCTCAATCGCAGAATCCTTCCAGTGCTCCCTGAAATACCAATAATAATAAATACCAGTAATGATGTTGTACAATGACGACATTGTCACGTTGTCGGAAATAGAGTCATCATTGTCCCAATGTGTAGTGAATCAGCGTCCTTTACTGTCCTTACCAGTGCCGAATTCATGTACACGGTATACTGATTCACAAGCTCGGGAGCTAGGGAACTGATTGAGACACACCCGCTGTCTTGGTAGTTGTCACATTTGAAGTACTGTATATTCATCATGTGCTTTACATTTGCATGGCTCTGGCAGTCCTTTCACAAATTTGTCAATGTTTAGTGCAGAACCATGTATCATTTATTTATATATTTATATTTTATACATGGCTCACTGCAATAATTAATTTTGATTCTTTAATCACGCCATCTAGATGTCTGTTATCCCACGACAACAACCGCTACAAATGATGAACAGGCCACTCATGCGGGAGAGTCATCTTGAGGTAATAAAACATGTCAAATTAATAATTTGTGTACAATCTTTTACAATCTAGGGCCTTGTCCCCCTTTTTATAAGCCCCTCGTGTTTTTTAGCTTAGTATCTAATGTTAGATCATTTTAGATTTATTAGATTTCAGTAATACATAAAATAAGTAAGCTTGACCAGAGTTCTTGTGGGAAGAATAATTTATTAAAGGGAATGTAGCACAATTCTTCAGCAATGATGTTAACGTGCTGGCCTTCAAAGAACCTTAACCCAAAGTTCTGTCTGGGCTTCAAACAATATATACCATTAGGACCTCCCACTGGAGATCCAAGTGGACCAACAAGATATCCTGAGGAACACTACTCATTTGTTTACAGTTTCAGTTGATTGCATCTGAGGCACAGTCACCGGCATCTGGCCTAAATATATGGACCATTTGGTTCACACCTTTACAGACACAGTACATAGATACGGCCTCAGAATCAGCCTGCATCATGCCATCAGTTTTGTTGATGTGTTATTTGAAAATGGTTTGGTCTATCAGAAATCTTTTAACAACTATTTGCCGGCATAATCTGAATATGATCTGAGCCGATTTTGTCTAGAAGGAGTTCAAGATGGCGGACAACAATTTTGACCAAATAAGGCATAATTGGCATGATTTTTCTCTGTATGACTCAAGAAATCGATCAAGACCAGTTTAATTAAAATAAGCAAAATGAAACAAAAGCTATTACTTTTTTTTTTATTACAATTTTTGACTTCAAGGTGGCACTGTCACAAAACTTCTTGAGTAACTTTAGGGCAGGGGTGGGCACTTTTTTAGTCCTGGAGGGCCACTGTACTGTAGAGTTTAGCTCCAACCCTAATCAAACACACCTGAACCTGCTAATTAATGTCTTCAGGATTACTAGAAGGCTACAGGCAGGTGAGTTTGATCAGGGTTGGAGCTAAACTCTGCAGGACAGTGGCCCTCCAGGACTGGAAGTGCCCACCCCTGCTTTAGGGCATGGTGCTGATGACACGTAACGATTTTCGCAACAGTACACTAATGCATTCATAAAATACAGCATTTTACAAAAAAATTAAAAATGGTTGACGCTCAAAATGGTCGACATGGGAAAACTGGGTACCATTCGACCATTATGCTGATATTATTGGGCAAACCACTCAGAAGTTATAATCAAAAAGAGCCAATTTTCATATCTCCTCACCAGTAGGTGGCACTATGCCAAAACACTGCAAGTAGCCTCATGTTATGTTTGTGATTTTCCAAGATTTGTCTCAATACGCTAAAGAGTTGCGGAGATATAGCCTCACATCCAATTTGACATGTTTTTGTATTTCTCATGTACTCCTACTCAATAGTTCAGATGCTGACAAATCTGCAAAGACATTACAATTGCAGACTTCTGCAAATAAAGTCCCTGCTGCCAGGATATACCAGACTCAGGTAGAGCAGTCTCGTTGGTGGCATCCTCTGTGAGACTATCAGCCAGGGACCACTGGATGGGACTGATGACAACATTAGGTGGTAAGATGGTTTCAGGAGTTTCTTGGGTTTCCTCAGGGGAGAAGAGATGGGAAAGAGCATCAGTCTTCACATTATGTATCCCTGGACAATAGGAGACGATTAACTCAAAGCATGTGAATAAGAGGGTCTATATTGCTTGCCTGGGATTAAGTGTCTTGGCCTCACGGAAATACTCTAGGTTGCAGTGGTCAGTGAGTACCAGGAATGGATGACTGGCCCCCTCCAGAAAAAGCCGCCACTCCTCAAAGTCCAACTTGATGGCGAGCAGATTGCAGTTGCCAATGGCATAATTTTGCTCCGCTGGGGAGAGCTTTTTGGAGAAGGTGCATGGATGGAGTTGGAAAGTTTTCCCCCAGCTGCTGTGACAAGATGGCCCCATGCCCGTCATAGATGTGTTGACTGTTACCACTGAGTGTTTGTCTTGATCAGGATGGTGAAGGCACGTTTCAGTCGTTAGAAGGTGTGGGTGGTGTCTTGTGACCAGGGCAGGGACTTGGGCTTGGATTCCAAGAGAGAGAATAATGGAGCTTTGATGGAGCTGTTGTTTTTGATATTCCGGCAGTAGAAGTTGGCAAAACCCATTAAGCATTGGTGCTCTTTAATGGTGGTTGGAATGGACCAGGATTTCACTGCTTCAAACTTACCCTCATCCATCTTAATATCTTCAGTGCCAATGTGATATCAGAGGAACTGGGTGGAGGCTTGGTGGAATGTGCACTTGAGATACAGGTGAAATTTCCAAAGCTTTTCCAGGACCAGCGCAACATGTTGGCGATGTTCGGCCAGGTTCCAGGAGTATACAAAGATGTTGTTGATGTATACCAGGACAAAACAATGGAGATACACCCAATAGAGATATTCATGAAACCTTGGAACACGGAAAGGGCGTTGACCAGGCCATACAGCATGATGCAATACTAATAGTGCCCAGTATGTGTCACAAAGGCATATCCGATTTGAGGTTGTATGCACTTCTGAGGTCCAGCTTGGTGAAGATGGTGGTTCCATTAAGCAATTCCAAGGCAGCTGGGACAAGTAAAGTGGATAATTAAATTTTATGGTGATCTTATTGAGAGACCGCCTCCATCGCCTTTTGTTCTGGCTCACTGAGTATGAGGTAGATTGCACAGTCCCATGACTGTTGTGGGGGCAACTGAGAGGCTTGTTTGGGGCAGAAGATGTCTTGAAAGTGGGAATAACAGAATGGGATGTTGACAGACTGCTGTTCCACAGGACTCTCAGTGGAGGTTGAATAAATGGTTACCATCTTGCTGTGGAGGGATAGGCTGGACACTGCCATGGCTGAGGGGTTTTGCTATAATGGAGTGGACTTTGTTGCAGGATTCGCAGAGCCTTTTTTGAGGTTGAAATTATTGTGGAGCACTCCTGAAATGAATTTGCCGGCTGACCCAGAGTCGAGGAGGGCTGAAACAGAAATCGAAACAACAGAGGCATTAAGTGTCATAATGGTGGTAAGAGGTGATGTACTGACTGTTGGACAAGTTACAAAATTCACTAAAGGTGGATCGACGGGACACCCCACAATGACGTGTCCCCCTGAGCTGCAGAATAAGCAGAGGCGCTGGGTCAGCTGTCATTAGCGCTCATCTGAAGTTAAATGGGTGGTGTTTAACTGCATGGGTTTACTGCCTGGTTCTGGAGCACTGGGAGTGACTGGCTGACAATGGAACAGGGTGAACTGCAGGGTAAGGGAATCAGTTCTTCATACGATGAGCCACTCGGATTGACAGTTGGATGAAGCGATCAAGCACCATTGAAACGTCATATGCTGAGAGATGCAGCCGCAATGCCAGTTCAAGTGCCTGGTGATAAGCTGTGAGAAGAGCTGGTTCATTCCACCCACTGGATGCTGCTAGGGTACGAAACTTCAGAGATTAGTTAGTTATTGAGTTTTTTCCCTGATGCAATTTATAAAGTTGGCTTTTATTGTAGAGTGAACAGTGAAACCTCCAACGGGCATAGACGGTGAGAGAAAAGTCCCGTTGTTTCTGCACTCTGTGGGGAAATGGGGCTCAAGAGTGTGGCTCAAATGTGGGTATAAAGGTGGTGATTCAGTTAGTGTCTGTGGAAAAGTAGAGACAGAGAAAACATTAGTCTTGCATTCTCTTTGTGGCTCTCCCCATGGGTCTGTAGAGTGGCCTTTTTTTTATCAGGCTGTTATGATTGCAATCAGGCCATTCCTTGTTTTTGTTTCCTCTGCCTCTAGATGTGCATGATTGTGGTTGCCAGGGGTGACGCTGATACTGGCATGGACAACTCTTCACACTCTATAGATGGGTGGCAAAGGAGTGCTGGTGTGACAGAGGTGTCTGATGCAAAAGTGTTTCCTGGTGTGTTGAATGCACGGCAGAGGGAGTCCACAAAATCTCTGAATGGGTCCAGTCCCTCTGGGTTCATATTTGTTCTGGCTGTCTGTCAAGATATACCAGACTCAGAGACAGTTAGTTGAACCCAAATGCAGGCGTTTATTGACACAGTGGCAGAGGAATCAATGCAGGTAAGTGAATGAGAGATATACAGTTCAGTGATGAGATAATGAATGAATAACAATGTTCTCTTTCCTTTATCAGGGTACCGGATGATCCGCACACAGCAGAGCAAATGAGACGTTGACATACACAGGAAGGATGCTGGTGAGTATAAGGCTGAGTAATACAAAATATAGAGGTTACCAGGGGGTCGCTGGATTTAACAAAGGAGATCACTGGAGACTTAAGAGCCAAACACCAAGTAGAGCAGGTAAAGAGTTCCCTAGTCGTAGGCCAGATGCCGAGTGACTGTTGGTGTGTGCTTATATGAAGATTGGTGATTGCGGTTCTGTGGGTCAGGTGATTTAGTAATTGAGTAAGGAATGTATATTTTTAATATAAAAAAGAAAATAGGTTGAATTTGAAGATGTCCTGCCTCTCTAATAATTTTCACATTATACTTGTGTTTTGGATAGGATAAGAAAAAATAACCTCTCATGATAGACAGACAGTGATCTCCTAACATTTTCCTATCAATCAACATGAAGCTTGACTGACCTCCTCTTGAATGCTGTGACCACTTGGCTAAATGCCACCTTTGGTTAGGCTGTTTCTTTTCTTCTTTTCTTTTTTTTCTGTTTCTCACACTTAAATGGCAAAGGGCAAAATTCCCCCTAGAACACATTAAGTACCAGCCTGTCAGAAATTAGTGCTCGACTCAAGCTATGGTCAGAACATTCAATTGCTTTGACTGTATAAAAGAGTCACAGGTTAAAGCAATATACTTAAAGGTATTTGAGCTTGTTAAATTCACAGGACTTTTTCACTGTGCCCAGATCCAAAATGGATCTTATAGTTATTAAAAAGAGAAAAGAATTAAAGAAAAAAATTGAAATTTGTTTTTTCAATGCTTCTATCACTGATGCATATCATAGATGGATAGATGGCACTGCGAAACATTACAAAATATGTTTAATACAAGAACAATATAATGAAGCAAAGAAAAAAAAAATCCAGCTTTCAATAGGAAAAGATGCTTTGAAGACATAGTAATTACTACCCTCTCACACAAGGACTATAATCAAGTTTAAGCCTCCTCTGACAGTCTTCAGAGATGAAGGTCAAGAGTTTAGCAGGTTAGACAAAGGCTTTCAACCAGAGAGCATTGCTACATAATTTACTTACCTACAATCACTAAATGATCAATCTCTGTTGTAAAATGATAGTATTGTAAGAGCTTTTATAGAAAGGTTATATAATAGGGCTTGAAATTCTTAAAATATTATTATTTATTAAAGTTTAAAGGGTACATAACACACACACAGTTTCTGTCAGTCTCATGTTAATCATGAGTACCTATAGAGTAGTATTGCATCCTTCATATCTCCGAAGTCTATCTTTAGTTTTATCATATTTATAAAAGACAGATACACTGTACCGATTCTTTCCTAAAACAGCCGAGCGTGCAGGCGTGCAGTGGGCGGAGCTAAAGACACACACGACTAAAGATTTTTTGAAGTCGACATTTATGTGATGAAAGTCGAGTCGACGTCGACTAGTCGCTGATGACGTAATTTATGAACAAATAAGCCTGAACCTCGAGCTGAGACACGAACGCATTTTTTTGTGTGCACAGGACAGATACAGCATATGACACAGCGCTGCCCAAAAGGTTAGTGCTTCTACATAACCGCTTTTGCTTATCAATTATTATTTTGTCTTTGGGTTGTTATATTTCTCACAGATTTATGTTTGTTCTGAATCAGATACAGATAAAGCAGCACAGTAAAGACTACATCTATATGAATGCTAGTGAGAGAGAGTGAGCGATTGCATGCGAATTAATTCTACCTGGTAACGTCTCTCTACTAATAGTGAAGCTGTGGGTTTAGTTATCAAGAAATATATGCTAGAACTTTTGAACTAGAACTTTGCTGCCATACCATGGGTGCAGCGGCGCAATGATATTATGCAGCGCCTGAAAACAGGCTAACTTCCGTCAACATGGGGACTATTTTCAGGCGCTGCGTAATATCATTGCGCCGCTGCACCCATGGTATGGCAGCAAAGTTCCGCTGCACCCATGGTACGGCAGCAAAGTTCCTGGATTATTACGCAGGAATGAGAGTATAGTCCCTAGCCATATCGATCTAGAAAATTGCAACTTTTCATTTTCCGTTGGTCTTAGTACACGATGTAACTATACACATCACAACATGTAAATAGGAAAATGTTGGCGTTATTTGGTCACTTATTGAGCAGTAGGCTAGATGGAGCAGTTTACCTCCAGTCTTTGTGCTAAGCTAGGTTAGCGGTGGGTGCGTCAGACAGAGTTGTGGCACGCACAGAGATAAAAATGGTATGTAGAAACTTATCTAACTCTGGGGGATACGGTGAATAAGCTAAAGTCCCAAAAGGTCGGCGTGTTCCTTTAAAACGGGCATTCTCCCGATCAATTTGAGCATCCAGATGGCATAATCAAACATGTCTTGTGGAGAGCTCTCTGAGTATGCATTTATTTGTCATTTTAATTGTTGGAAACAGAGCTTGCGAAATGGCTTATCCTGTTGCGCCCTCTATAGGCCAGCGACTAGTCAACATCAAGCTTAAAGCGTCATAGCGGAGCATTAAAGTCGACTAGTCTGTGTAACCCCTAACACACACACACACACAATACATCACGGCATTATCCCTATAACTTTTGATTCACTATACGTTTGTGTTGTTTACATTATATGCACTTACGCGCCGATTGCCAACAAAACACAGACATTTGATGCAGTTTCACTCACCGCCTGCGGTTTCCACTCATGACTGGGGACAAACAAACAAACTTGCAGAACTCCATTGCTGCTCCAGAAAAACAAACTGCATCCAATGTTTCCTTAACGCTGGGTTCTTTGGGAAGCTGAACAAGGTTATCTTTCCCTCACAACCAGAAACACTCTTCTTTAGTGACATTGTTGATTTTGTGGTCTAAAAACAAAAAGACAGCGCTGCCGACGGCTTCTGTAACCCGAACAAAGCTCGTTGATGGACGCGCTCTTCCTCTCGCTCTGGTTGATGTGCGCACACGCTCATCAAGGAGAAGTGCCCATACAAGGAATTCCGCCCTTTATGCCGTCATACAGGGACTGTAACAAACTGCTCCGAGACTCAAAGGTTGAGGATCCAAACGCAGCTTTATTAAAGGGTAATCCACAATCATAGTTAAAAACAGGCAAAGGGTCATACACAGTCAAGCAGTCCAAACAGGCAAACAAGGCAGGAGAGACAGGCAAAAGGGTAATCCACAGAACAGGCAAGTGAGGCAAGTGAGGCAAGTGAGACAAGTGAGACAAGAGACAAGAGACAAGAGACAAGAGACAAGAGACAAGGCTCAGAAATGCAGTATACACTTAACAAGACTTCGCAATGAATGATAAAGATAACCAGGCTTATATAAGGTGAGGTAAACAGGGTAATGAGACACAGGTAAATGTAATCAGGAATGATGAGTCAGACAGAGTTGTGGCACGCACAGAGATAAAAATGGTATGTAGAAACGTATCTAACTCTGGGGGATACGGTGAATAAGCTAAAGTCCCAAAAGGTCGGCGTGTTCCTTTAAAACGGGCATTCTCCCGATCAATTTTGAGCAATAATGCAAAGGATTATGCAAAGAATTATGGGAGATGTAGTTTTTGATGGAATGACAGTCCGGGGTGGAGTGCCCTCTGATGGTAGTCAGGGGCACTCTCACTGGTGAATTGTGACAGGGACAAACTTTCCGAAACTTGTTCGAATACTGAACGACTGTATTTGGCACAGAAATACGCGTCCAACTCATTTTTTGAAATTTTGGCCATGTTTAGCATGAGAATCCAACTCTTTAAAAGTGTAAATAAGTCAGAATGCATGAAATAGCATTAGACCCCTACTGTAAAATATTTTTTTCTTGCAGTAAATATTAAAATTAAACACAAACAAACACATACTTATTTTAGTATTATTGTGGAGGTTTATACCATCCCCTAATCCTAACCCCTACCCCTAAACCTGTGACCCTCTTTTGTTGCATTTTTACATTTTGAGATTAAGCATCATTTACTTTAGTATATTTATTAATCCTTTTCCCCTATGGAGACTTCTGGCTGGTCCCCACAATGTATTCCCACAAATGAAAGAAAAAAAAATTTCTTTGCGCTGTTTTTCTTACAGCAAAAATTTGAAGAATACATTCAAGTCTTCAATTTGTGCAAAAACTGAGAAGATGGAATGAGACTTTTTTTATTTACTTGTCCTACCATGATGTAGAAAGAGTTTACACATTTAAAGAGTTTTATTTATTTTTTTATTTTATTTATTTAGTTGTAATGGGGAAATTATGCAGCAACATTTTTGAGTGCAAAATGTACTAAAGTAAGTTTCTTCTGCCAAATTGACAATCACCCATGGGATCATTGTCTAGGCCATTAGCATAAAGATTTTGCATGAGCATTTTCGATTCCGTGATGCATGCAATAATGCTTGAAATAATGAAAATATAGCAATATACTCTGCCATTATAATAAACATTTGACCAAACTTAATTTTACCTGTGGCTCTACTAGCAAGTTTTATTTGGAGATAACAGCTGGTGACAGGTGGTAGAGGTTTTACTGAAAGTTAGCTTGAGCATATGGAACCAGCTCGGCACCAGTGTGTTTCCATGGTAATGTGAAGTTAACCTTATTTTCGTGTAGCACTTATCATTTCCTTTGCAACAGACAAATCACACTTGCTCTCACAGACTTCAGCTAAATGTGTTCTTGTGTCACACATACACAAATAATCCAAGGGTGTGTTCATCTACATTAGCATAGCTTCAGTCCAGCATACTCAAGGTGCCTTCCATCATCAATCAGAAATATGCAAATGTTTGCGTATAGGGAAAATAAGGAACATCAGAGACAGTGGCTCCCTTTGATTTATGGGAAGTTATAGATAGATAATTATTTACAGATGTAATTACATGCAGGTATTTTTTAAAATGTAAGTACAATGTAAAAACATGCATGGTCACAATAAGTGCATTGTATCAAATTAATAATTTAAATATTAGTACATAGTAGTTAAGGCCACCTAATATAAAGTGGGTCCGAAGATTGTAACATTATGTTAAATTCCAAATGGGCATTCATGTTTCTGCACTGAGGAGATGCTTTTGTCTGGCCTGAAAACTATAAATTACTAAATTTATTCAAGTGTGCTATTAGTATACTTCTTTTAAACTAAAAATAAGAGTGATCTACTTTTTATGTACTTATTAGAGATATACATAACAAAATTATACTTATTCTTATGCTGACAAGTTTACAGAAAAAATGTAAGTATATTTGGCCTATACTTAATCTATTGAAATATAAGTATTATTAAGTATTCTAAGTATATGTGGCTTGTAGTTGTGTTTACTCTTTTGATAGATTATTTTATTAATTTCTTTTCCCAATATTGGCTTCTGTGACGTATGTTTTACATACTATCTTAGATAATCAAGTTTATAGTAACAAGTCAGTTTTGGGGTGAAATAGATTAGAGTAAAAAGTGAAACCCCTGGCCTCATTATACGTGGGTATTAGTAACATACGTAACATTTGCAGGTACAAAAATATACTTTTTGGTAATGTTTGGGTGGATGCTGGCAGAATCTAAAATCTAAGCAGTATTATGTGTTAACCCTAAAAACATGTAAGAGGCTGTGGGGAGAGGCAGTGAAAGTGTAGATCTCATTTCTTGGTTTCATGTTGAAAGGGTGTTTGTTGTGAATATTTAGATCTGGTGACTTTGTTCATATATTCTTTGTTTAGCTCAGGGGGAGCATTTTAATACAACATGGCCACCTGTAGTGAGAAATCCACTCACCTTCTGAAGTTGATGTAGTTCATATATTTACAATATTTGTAGGGGACTTACATGTTTAAAAAGTCGTTGTTTGCAATTTTATGAATTTATTATTTACATTTTTCACACAGCATGTGTGTATTTTGGAAATTTTGGTTTATTTCTAAACTATGTATGCCAATAATTATTTTTGAAAACTGTGGCTGACCTTTTTCTTTGCCATGTTTGAATTTCCTGTGATGGGTTCACACCCTTGGACGTTGTCGCTGTTTCCAAACTCCCCCAAATTCCCTTCTTGCAGAACTTTAATGTTTCTCTTTAAGAGCTTCAAAAAGTTACATTTGCAACAATATTTAACACCAACTTAGAACTCTTTACAATAACCTTTCTTTGTCTTTCTTTGTCCAAAAACCTCCACACATAATAACCCAGAATACTATCTAACACCTGATGGCTGCTCTATTTGATGGCAATCTTTATTATTCCTAAATCATTATTCCTTCCCCTCCTATATACAAAGGAGGGGAAGGAAGTCACAGCCATCAAGGATGTTCATAAAACAGACATTCTTGTAACCAAAATGTATTTGGTTCAACTGGGGATATATGTTCAATCCATTTGGACCAGTAATCCACAAATGCGGGTAAAATCAACTTTGGCGGGTACCGCTGTCAAATCACTAGCCAAACTGGCGGGTTACTTATTATGTTTTCTGACTTTGCTGGGGAAGATTGTGTAAGCCAAAACTGCGCAGATTTAGCGCAAATACTCAACTCGTGAGTCAGATGATAACCCGGATAAGTTCTACTAACTCAAAAAATGTGTGCCAACTGATTGCCTCTTCTTTGTAAGTTTGAAAACTTCAAAGTTTTAAGTATTCATAATTTTTATTTGTTTTGTTTTTGATAAATTACAAATAAAAACATATAGGATTCTGTTATTTAAAACAGTAAATTTGATTTTAATTAGCCACAATTTTTTTTTTAGTTGTAAGAATTGAACTATATAATTTTCTTTGACTTAAATGTGGGTACTAATGTTACTTAAAATTGTGGCAACTGATTGCCTTGTTTTTAATTTGGTGTGGTAAGCAGCGAGGCCGAGGGACAGTGAGAACAGGGCGAGGCGGGTCGTGAGTGATAATGAGCATGCCACACCGGCCTCGTGTCTCACAGAGGAGCTTTGACGCATAAAAGAAGGAGCGACGACAGTGAATGATGAGAGAGGACCAGGCCTGTATTTTATGTTATGTTTTGTTTACATTTTGTTATGTGTGTGCGTGGCAGTCGTCCGTGAGGGGCTGCCGCTTTTACTTTCAGTTTGTTTGTTTATTTATTTATTAAAGTCTTTGGAATGTTTGCTGGTTCCTGCATCCTTCCTCCCAGAACAACAAACTGTATTACATTGGTGCCGAAAACCCGGGAGGAAGGAGAGACATTCTGTCGGAGAGCCCTCGCTGCTGAGGGGGATCGCGGTGCTGAGGAGGTCGGGGAGCACGGAAGAGTGAAGACCGCGAGTGGCTGCCCGAGGCGGTGGTGCTGGAGCGAGTGAAGACCCGGTGGGACGAAGAGCTTGCTGCCATGCTCCTGGGTCGAGGTGGTCCGAGAGGGAGCGGAGGAGTCGCCGGCGTTTGCCGTGGGCAGGAGCCTGCTGCCATCCGCCATGATGGGGTGGAGCAAGGAGCACGGGACTTGCGGCCAGCTGCCCTCAACCGTAGGAGCCACCGCCGGGGGGGAGGAGGATCGAGCCGTCCAATGAGCGTCCAGTACCATTGCATCTCTGTCGCTCCTCATGCTACCTGCTCCTTTTCTCTTGCCTTGTCTGTCCTTACCCCCAGGTGCCGTGGCCGCCGTGATCGGTCCCCCCCGGAAAGGGCCTGCGAGGGGCAATGGGGGTATTTGGTAAGCAGCGAGGTAGAGGGACCGTGAGAATGGGCTGAGGCCGGTCGTGAGTGAGTGATAATGAGCGTAATGAGCTTGTGTCTCACGGAGGAGATCGGATGGAGAGACAACAGTGAAGGACGAGAGAGGACCAGGCCTGGATTTTATGTTATGCTTTGTTCTGTGTGTGCGCGGCAGTCGTCCGTAAGGGGCTGCTGCTTTTACTTTCAGTTTGTTTATTTATTTATTAAAGGGCACCTATTATGCCTCTTTTTACAAGATGTAATATAAGTCTCAGGTGTTCCCAGAGTGTGTCTGTGAAGTTTCAGATCAAAATTCCTGACAGATCATTTAATATACCATTTTAAAAATGCCAATTTTGGGGTTTGAGAAAAATGAGCTGTTTTCTGTGTGTCTCCTTTAAATGCAAATGAGTTGCTGCTCCCCACCCCCAGAGGGCGGCGCCTTCATGGCTCGTGAACACGCAAATGAAAGCTGAAACATGATACATCTGTTTGGTTTTGATGATCATCTCTATCGCAGACACGCTCATGTGACATTGCAGTTCTTCATCATCATGAAATATTATCATCTGCATGCGTTTTAAAGGCTTATGACTCTCAACTTGAGCACACACCCCCGACGTATGCGCACAGAGAGCTGGATGTTGGCGCGTCCGTAAGTAGGCTATTAAACTAGACTAGTTCTCTTTCATGCGTTATTGCGATTAAACTGTCAAATGCACACAAGGTTATGTCAGAAACACACAAAGTTCACATGAAAACAGTTGGTTATGTCTGTGCACTTATGCAGCAAGTACAAAAATCCTGTGTGTATATTACATCTGTGTATTAAAGTGAAAGTAGTGTAATATACAGTACCTACTGCTATATCTGCTGTTAATATGAATCAAACAACAAAAGATAAACAGAAAATAACTCGGCTCTTGACTGAATTAACTTTAGTAGCTTTATTAAGAACACATTTCTTACTTGAATGCTGCTGTTAAATGCTCTGGCGAGGAGATAAACATGGCCGACTGTGTACAGCTCACTGGGGGCGGGGTCTATGCTAATACGGCAGCGTCCATCAACACTCGTGGGCGGGGCCTGTGAAATGTGACGTCAATTTGCCAGGAATCTGCAAACGGCTTGTTCTGAGACACTGCTTATGATTTATGGTGATTAAAAAAAAAGGACTGGGTGTATTTTTACCATTATAGGGTGGTTGTGTACACACACTGCCCACACACATTTATGTTCAAACAGCATGTAAAAGTGAATTTTGCATAATAGGTGCCCTTTAAAGTCTTTTGAATGTTCGCCGGTTCCCACCTCCTTCTTCCCATAACAACAAACTGTATTACATTAAGATTTTACAACCTAAACATTTTTTACAACAAAAATAATTAAGGACCACACTACTTGCAGTAAACAAAGTCTATTTAATATAAAATGGACAAAATGACAAGTGACACAACAAAATAATTGAGATATCACATAAAGACTAAGACAAAACTCAGCAGAAAAGCTAAGATTCAATGCATAGATCAGACCAAAAGTTAAAAGAAATGCTTTTAAAAGCCTGGGCGGGTAAATGGGCATTTTCAAGAGCATAATCCGATTGTAGTGCATTACAGCCTCTGGAAGTTCTTGGACTGCTGTCAACAGTGCAACTGATGAATTACCAATATCTGGCTCTTCTCAATCTTCAGTCAGAAATGCAAAAATGCAAAATAGCCTTACTGAGTAAAAATATATATATTTTAAATAAAACAACAACCTGAGGTACAGTTAACAATGAAAATTCTAATGTACTATGTACTCTACTCGTGTCATCTGAAGCCACAATTGCTTGGTATAGTGTACTGACTAAAATGTAAGTCAATGTTCACTTGAGCAATTCAGAAAACAAATTCAATATACATCAGTAACACCCAAACCTTAATGTTCAATAAAAACAAAAATGACTTTTGATGTTATCAATATAAATGTAAATATAAATTGCTATGTCCACCATATAAAGAAAAATCAGTGACGGCAACATTCTCAAAAAAAAAAAAAAAGACAATATGTCCATATGTATTGGCACAACTGCATTCTCTTTGCATTGTTTGTATCCTGAAGAAGGCAGCTGTACCATTATGAATGGACTTGCAATTGACATTGTTTTCTTTTTTAATTGTTTCTGAAATAGCAGACATAATAAAGCCAGTTTTAATCAACAACTGACGTGTGCTTTGGGACCTGTTTCTTTAAGGTATATTTCACTCAAAAATGGAATTTCAGTCTTTAATCAACTGGGGGTCATTCTAATGCTGTATACCCTTCTTTCTTTATCGGACCACAAATGTCGCTCATCCTCACAGAATGATCCCATATGACTCATGCCATATATTCCCATTGTTCTGAGGCCATACAGTAAGGTTTTGTGAAAAACAAATTACATTTTTAAAAATGTCTTCTTTTGTGGTCCGAAAAAAAAGAAGGGTATACAGCGCTAGAACAGCACCAAGGTGAGTAAATAATGACTGACATTTTATTCTTTGGTGAACTATCCTTTTAACTATGAAAGGTTTAGAATTGTGTGGAATAAGTAATTTACCCGGCATTTCTTGAAAAAAGAAGGCCACGCAACAAGGTGGTTCACTTTGTATGGACATCATGTTGGTCCTATATGTCTGAAGAAAGCAGTGTCTGAGAATGGCTGCTTCAAAGATCAAATTAGGACAAGTAAAAACTTTATGCTAGACTGAACCTAGTAGAATTACTGTGTGTTATCAAGATGCACTTACCATGCACTTGAGTTGGATATCAAATGTTGGATATCATGTCAACTTTATTGGCAGTCAAAAACAAAGAGGGAAAACAAATTCATTCTAATTCTGACCATATTGCTGGTTATGTGCTGAATATGCTGACTGTCTTAGACTGAAATTACATTGATAATAGTTTCTTACCTCAGTACCTGTGCAAACAACAAAAGATCGCCACCTCGTTCAAGTATGAGCAGAAACATGTCACATCCTTAAATGTACTGGGAAGAACATACCTGCCTGCACCTTAGGCTTTGTCTGGCTCCGCCTTCCCCTCAGCGCCGCCTTTGTCTGGTTCTCCGGTTCCACCTCGGGCGCTCGTCGCTGCGGTTCCACCTCGGTCTCCAGGACCTTCAGCATCACATGGGCTCATCGGCTCCATCTGGGTCTCCATCAGTGGCTGCATCTCTGTTGGTCGTCCCCAGGGTGTCATCTACCACTAAGTCGACTCCGCCCTGGGGCCTCATCCTGGCTGGTCTCTGGTGTACCATCTGGCTCCTGCTCCAGGCTCCTCCCTCCATCCACTCCTCCTTGGACTGTTTTTCTTTGCTTTGGACTGTGTCTTTTTTTTTTTGCTCCACGCCCCCTCCTCCAGAGCCCCCGCCCTCCCTCCTCAGTTGTTCTAGTTATACGGCGCGAGGACGCGTTTTCCCGGGAGGGGGCGATCTGTCACATGTATGCTCTGTCTTGTGTTTTTGGTTAAGTCTCTGTTACCCAGTTTTCCCCAGTTTGTCTAATTAGTTATATCATTCACCTGTGCCTCGTTTATCACCTTGTTATTCTCATTTGCTTTGTGTACTTATGCCCTCAGTTCTCCCTCAGTGTTTGTCGGTTCTCGTCTTTAGTTATACGTGTGTAAGAGTTTCCTGAATTTTATTATTAAAGTTCCTGTCTCCTGTTCATCCTCGTCTCTGTGAGCTTATATCCTACACGTAATGTGACAGCCAGGACAGAGAGTGTAGTTAATTCTGGGAGCGGTTATGTTTCTCCTCACCATTAGGGGGTGTTAACCTACCTCTTAGATGGGTACTTATACAGGATGCTTACATGAAGAAGTCAGCTGGGGGTGAAATTGCACCTGAAACGGAAAGGCGGGTGGACTAGCAAAAGGTTACTAAAAAGCGTAAGAAGAATAGTAATGGATCAGAAACAGATGATACAGTAAAAAGACTAAGAAGACATGATTACACAACATCTTACATTGAGTCCCAATTCAAAGTTGTTGGCCCTCCATGTCCGGATTTGAGGAACCCTGAGTTAAGGAATACATTCCTCCACTTATAAGATGTTTTAAATGCCTACAACTGGAACACATAGCTAACCAATGCAAATGTAAAGAAAGATGTGCTAGATGTGGAGGACAGCATGAATATGTACACCATAAAATGCTGCAACTCTGGAGAACAACACAATGCAGCTTATAAAGGTTGTGTGAAACAAATACAGGCCAAAGAAGCTCAGAAGTACAAAACCACGAACAATGTCTCATTTGCTGAAGCTCTAAAGAAAGTATCCAGTATGAGCAAGCATAAACAGAATTCTGGAAACTAATAACCCGCCAATTTAGAAAAAGAAAATGAAACAGGAGCTCGAGGCTATATGAGAGAACTCACTCATCGATGCAAGATAAAAAAGAGACACTGTTAGTGAACAGAACAAACTTTGTAGCATTCATATGTAAAGAAGTATATTTAGGAATTGAGAAGAATGACAGAGAGGAAAGAATAGAGACAGTAATAGATGCAGCAAAAATGTACCTAGGAATTTCTAGCTCGGGAACCAAGGCTATATTTAAAATTATGAATCCATTAAACTATGAACCAAAAGTGTCTCTGAATATTGTACATTAGAACTCCGGAAGCTTAATAGCAAATGGACCAGAATTTAAAAAGTTTTTAAGTGATCTAAAAGAAAAACAAAATGTTATTTGTTACCATGAGACTTGGTTAAGACCACATTTAAATTTTGTTATAGCAGGTTACAGTTCAATTCAACATGAAAGAGTTTATAAAATAGGAGGGGGATGTTCTACATTTGTTAAGGAAGGGCTAGCATAGGAGAATACCTTCCCCAAATATGCTTGAATGTATAGTCATTGGAAAATTTAATCAACAGAATTTTTACAACCCATGTAAAGAAATCATGGCGGACTGCAATGAAATAATTAAAAGAAATGGACAGAAATATGGTGTAGAGATTTCCTTTCACATAAATGATGGAGACAGACAAAAGTAGATTCCAAACTATATACAAGTTTTAATGCAACAAGCAGGTGCTCAGAACGTAACAGCGTGTCAACACAGACACACGAGTATGCACAAACAATAACCGACAAGCGACTGAACTGAACTAAACGAGGGAACTAAACGGGAACATCTGGGCAAGGATAAACTTAATCAGACACCATGGTAACTAAGAAGAACATGACAATGAACTAAACAGAACGCACGTGACAATGGTGTAGTGAACATACAGATATCAGTTGAGCAGTGATAGAAGAAATTGTGGACTCACGAAGACTGGTTTGTCTCGATGGAAAGGGCACTAGAATTGATGTTACAAGAAACAAAATGTTTAACATTGACCTTACATTACAGTTTCATCATACCTTGCAAGTTTAAGCGATTTGAAAGTAAGAGCAGAAAATCTATGAAGCGATCATTTTCCAATTCTATGTAATATACATTTTGATGTGTATAGCCAACAAGATAATTATGTTTATAGATGGTGCTTTTCTGAAGCAAAATGGAAAGAATTTAAAAAACAGTGTAAAAGGGTAGCTCATGATATGCAAATGAATGATAATATGGAACTATGTGCAAATAAAGGTCAATTATTATAAGTGCAGCAGCAGAGAACAGCAATAACTCAAAAAAATAAATTAGTTCCATGGTGGAATGATGAATGTAATAAACCATTAAAGAAAGAAATCGTTCCTTCAAAAATTTTAGAAACACTGTAAGCCTGCACAGTTCTGAGAAAAATCCACTTCATAATGATGCACAAACCAAGACTAATTATACATATATATTGTGTAAGACTAATATATTTAATGTCAAAGCTATATTTATATTATACACTCACCTAAAGGATTATTAGGAACACCTGTTCAATTTCTCATTAATGCAATTATCTAATCAACCAATCACATGGCAGTTGCTTCAATGCATTTAGGGGTGTGGTCCTGGTCAAGACAATCTCCTGAACTCCAAACTGAATGTCAGAATGGGAGAGAAAGGTGATTTAAGCAATTTTGAGCGTGGCATGGTTGTTGGTGCCAGACGGGCCGGTCTGAGTATTTCACAATCTGCTCAGTTACTGGGATTTTCACGCACAACCATTTCTAGAGTTTACAAAGAATGGTGTGAAAAGGGAAAAACATCCAGTATGCGGCAGTCCTGTGGGCGAAAATGCCTTGTTGATGCTAGAGGTCAGAGGAGAATGGGCCGACTGATTCAAGCTGATAGAAGAGCAACTTTGACTGAAATAACCACTCGTTACAACCGAGGTATGCAGCAAAGCATTTGTGAAGCCACAACACGCACAACCTTGAGGCGGATGGGCTACAACAGCAGAAGACCCCACCGGGTACCACTCATCTCCACTACAAATAGGAAAAAGAGGCTACAATTTGCACGAGCTCACCAAAATTGGACAGTTGAAGACTGGAAAAATGTTGCCTGGTCTGATGAGTCTCGATTTCTGTTGAGACATTCAGATGGTAGAGTCAGAATTTGGCGTAAACAGAATGAGAACATGGATCCATCATGCCTTGTTACCACTGTGCAGGCTAGTGGTGGTGATGTAATGGTGTGGGGGATGTATTCTTGGCACACTTTAGGCCCCTTAGTGCCAAATGGGCATCGTTTAAATGCCACGCCCTACCTGAGCATTGTTTCTGACCATGTCCATCCCTTTATGACCACCATGTACCCATCCTCTGATGGCTACTTCCAGCAGGATAATGCACCATGTCACAAAGCTCGAATCATTTCAAATTGGTTTCTTGAAAATGACAATGAGTTCACTGTACTAAAATGGCCCACACAGTCACCAGATCTCAACCCAATAGAGCATCTTTGGGATGTGGTGGAACGGGAGCTTCGTGCCCTGGATGTGCATCCCACAAATCTCCATCAACTGCAAGATGCTATCCTATCAATATGGGCCAACATTTCTAAAGAATGCTTTCAGCACCTTGTTGAATCAATGCCACGTAGAATTAAGGCAGTTCTGAAGGCGAAAGGGGGTCAAACACAGTATTAGTATGGTGTTCCTAATAATCCTTTAGGTGAGTGTATGTTTAGATAATGGTTCCTTTTTTCCACAGTATCCTACATACATGACTGGGTTAACTCATCTGAGATCATAAAAAGTAACATTCACAGAAGGCTGTTGCAATACTATATATATTATTATTTTTTAAATTGTTTTAATATATTCTGTTGCTAACCATATTTGATGTATTTTATTTATCCTGCAAGATTTTTTACGAGGTTATGAAGAAGATGTATTCATAATTTCATCCTGGAAAGGCCCAGCTGAAACATTCAATCAATGTTGGGGCAAAAAAGGCAAAGTAAGTTTAGAAATTAATAAAACACCTGATGTAACTCTTTTTAAATAGGTATGCTGTTATTAGTTTGTAGTGAGTATTTTCAGTGGTTCCTTTACTGTTATTTCACAGTTGCAGGAGATGAGGTAGACAAACAAAGAAAGAGCATTGTGGAGGACAGAAATTGTGGAGTTCAATGTAAGATGAGGAAGATGTTATTGTTGATGTAAATGCATGCAGAGGAATGGACACAGCATTTAATCTGTTATTTACTGCCTTTGTTTGTCTTTGTTTTCTGTTGAAATAGTTTTTTTATGTTTTTATGTTTTATATCCTATTTATTATTTTTCTGCAAATAATGATAAACAATCAATCATTAGTGAAACAATATTTTATGCTGCATAGGTTGGGGTCTATCGGCACACCTGGCCTGCAACCAATCAAATCACTCACCTGCAAGGGTTTTGGGAGGGATATATTTTAAATGTAACCAATCAAGTCACTTTGCTGTGACGTTTACCAATTAAATGACTTTTGACGAAAGTCTGTGTACTCAGTGGCCCAATAACTGTCTGGATTGGGGGTGAGTTTAGCCTCAAAGCAACCAATCCACTTTGACATGAATGACCAAAGAGTGGCACAAAGGTGTTAATGTCCCCTGAAAAAAAAATGCTTTAAGGGGATTACTTGCCATGACATTGCCGTTGCACGGAATAATCAACAGAAATGCACATCCAACGGACCCATGGTATTTCCCATATCTGGTCAGTAATACTTACTCTTTTTTTTCTGCGGTGTATACATTTAAATAGTTTATTAATCATTTACTTACACTTTCTAAAGGATCTTTTGAACCACTGACAACTCCTAAATAACTGGTTTGTAAATAATGTAATACTTAATTTAGAAACGATAAATTGATCATTAATAAAGTATGAAAATACAATTATTAAACACATAGATATGCTTGTAAATCAAGAATAAAGCATTTATAGCTGTATTTATAAACTGCTTATTAATGTCTATTAATGCGTTATAAATTACGAATTAAGTATTTACGAATGCTTAACTAATAATTCATGCAGTTATTATAAAATGTTACCACAAAAACTATTATGGGTTCTTAGAAATATATACTGATGGTTGTAAAGAATCAGGAGATGGCCATGTAGGTGTAGGCATAGTTCCCTTTCAAGGGTCGCTACTTTTCCGTGTTCGCCCGGAAAAGTAGCGACTCCCCCTCTGAGGAGGGCAATCAGTTCCCTGCCGGTTCGCCATTTCAAGCCACCAAATTGGCTGCTCGAGTAACACCTAGACCAGTCTTGAGAGACTGGTTCTCTTAGTAGATTTTTTTGGCAGCATTGGGAACTTCTGCCAAACATATCTCAACAGAAGCAGAGAATCTGCTCCAGAGCCCCCACTAAAAGACTGGTTGTCGGGCTGGCGCTCTCAACTGCAGCCTTCAAGAGGTAAGACTGATCTGAGGACCGTCATTATTTCCAAGAAGGCTGCGGGGGGAAAAGGTCCTGACGCCTGAGGGGTCAGGCCAACGAGGGCAGTCCCCCCCCCGAAGTAAAGCGGTTAACACTTCAGGGTCTCTCAGTTCGGGTCTCTCCCGCTAAGGTTTATTGGGGGTCCTATCCACCGTGGTGGGCCCTGAGCAGGTTCTGGTAATGGAACAAGAAGTGAACCCTGTTGGAGAAAGGGCCCATAGAACATGTACCCCCCTCCAACAGGGAAACCGGGTTCTACAGTAGGTATTTCATAGTTCAAAAGAAGGATGGGGGGTTGCGTCCCATTTTGGATCTGCGAGTTCTGAACGAGTCAGTCATGCAGCTAAAATTCAAAATGTTAACCTTGAGACAAATCGTGCCACAGATCAGATCCGAGGACTGGTTTGTCACAATAGATCTCAAGAACGCATACTTCCATATATCCATCCTTCCATATCACAGGACGTTCCTGAGGTTTGCTTTCAGGGGCAAAGCATACCAATATCGAGTTCTTCCATTCGGCTTAGCACTATCACCCCGCACTTTCACAAAATGCGTAGATGCAGCTCTGGCGCCTCTGTGCCTGCAGGGTATTCGCATCATGAACTACATCGACGATTGGTTGATTCTGGCTCAGTCGCATCAGTTGATGGTTCGGCATAAAAGAGGCTTAAGAGGGTTAAGGCTAAATTCTTTTCATGCTGAGCAAATCAAAATGACCACAGCTGATCACAGTTGAAAGTCAAATGGTTTGGTGTGCTATTGAGAAGGTGATTAGCTACACCTGATTGGGTTTACAAGGGTGATTCTTTTTTTAAGTGATTCTGTTTTTTAATTTAAAATGTTATTTTTTGACATGTTGATGTTATATCTTTCACTTGGATGTTATAAGTAAATACAGCTGAATAAAATAAAAACTATGTCCGTTTTCATTTCACGCTGCAAAGCAAAAATGTTTTATTATTTTAAAGGGGGGTGATTCTTTTCTATACCCACTGTAGATATATACACAGCATAGCTAGTTTCAGCAAAGTGAAAATAAAAAGCTGGATTTAATAGCAGCAGTCAATTCATTGACAAACTGAAAAGAAACAAAATACTTGCATGAAACATTGGAAACAGAACAACTAATAATGACGAGAACGGACAGTGAACAATGGTTTAAATATACAAGCAAACTAATCAGGAATAAGGAAACATAACCAAGACACGTGCAAAACCACCTAAAGCAAACACAATCAATAACATGAATAACAAAAGTCCAGCAGAGGAGGACAGGAGGGGACTTAGGTGGAGGACACGGGGCAAACTGAACAGGACCTCCCAGAGGAGCCAGGGCGGAGGTGAAGGTGAGACGAGCCAGAGTGGAACCCCCAGCAGGAGAACAAGAATGCAGGCAAATGGCAGAGTCGAGGGAGAGACGAGCTATGGTGGAGCCTTGGCAAGTGGAATCAGGGGGTCGACTGACTGAGGTGTATCTGATGGCAGAGGAAACCCAGGCAGAGCCGAAGAGACTGGGCGACACCAAAGGTCCTGGAGACCAAGGCAGAGCTGCGGGCCGCACAACCAAGGTGAAGCCAGGTTGCTGGAGGACTGAGGCAGAGCAATCAAGGACCAAGGTGTAGCCGGAGGGAAACCAGAGACAAAGGGGTGGAGGAAAAAGTCGCAGATGAAGGCCTGGAGGTCAATGGCAATGGCAGAGCTACAACTGACCAACACAGAGCCAGAGGGACGAGGAAGATTGGTGTAGTCATAAGGATGAGGGTCCCAGATGGAGCTGAGAGAGCGAGTAACCAAGGTGGAGCTGACTGGTTGTTGGGCCGAGGTGGAGTTATGGGCTTGGAGGTTCTAGGTGGAGCTAGAGGGTCGACAGTCCAGGGCTGAGCTTGCAAACTAGAAGCCCAAGGCGGATCCACATTGTTCAGTGCAGGCAGCATAGGAGGAGATGAAGGGCTGGTAGGAGACAGTGAAGACAGGGCTGAAGGACTGGGCATTGCGTGCAAAGGGTAACAAAACGACCTTCCTGGTCGATATTGGACAAACAGAGTCTAATAACGGCCTTCTTGAGCGATAGGATAGGCAGATAATTCAGGATTGGCATCCTTAGCTGACATGGAAAAGGCAGATAATTCAGTAACGTACTCCTTGGCCGTCGCAGAACAGATAATTCAGGAACAGGCTGAACCATCTTTATCTCAGGCATTGGTTCTGGCACTGTGGCATTGTGGCAGGTTCAGGCTCCATGTCTGCAGTGGGCTCTGGCTTGTACTCCACTAGGGGCATGGCTGAAGGCGTGAAGTGCACGCCCTGGATGGTGGCATTGTGATCCTCCTCCATCTCACTGATGGTAAAGGTGGATCTGCAATGAAACATGACCCAGTCCATGAACTCCATGAACAGTCGGTGTTACAGTAACCGAGGCGATCCCTTTCAAGGGAACTCGTGTTGCGTTGAGATTGACGCTGTGGGAACGTCTATACCAACGCCACCATAGTGACCAGTGCCATAGTGACTTTTTCACGCTTGGTTGAAGCAGAGTGAAAATAAAAAGCTGGATTTAATTAACAAACTCAAAATAAACAAAACACTTGGTAATACATCACATGTAACACTGGAAACCGAACAACCACTAATAAGGACAAGAACAGACCATAAACCGAACAAACACAGTGTTTAAATACACAAAAAAACGAATTAACAAAATGAACATCAGGTGTATATCATAATCAAATTAATGAGAAACCATAGAAACGAACTCAAACACCGGAAACAGAAATGAAACATGCAGAGCCCATCATTACAATTTGCAATATCTATATGTTTACAAAGGGTAAAGAAAGTCATACCAGACTTAGCAGCAGCATTACATAGCATCAATACACTGCTAAGTCTCGATCAAAAGCCTTTTCTTAGTCTATTGACACTAGACCAAAATCTAAGTTGAGACTCTTGCATTCTCCAAAACATCCTAGGAAATGCTATCAAAAATTCCTCTACCAGGCACACAATAAGTCTGGTCAGGATGGATAACTTGTTCCAAAATTTTGCCCAATCTATTGGCCAGAGCCTTAGAGAGCAATTTATAATCACTGCAAAGCAAACTCACCGGTCTCCAGTTTTTATTATCATTTATTTCTCCCTTTTTTGGCAACAAAATGAGAACTGCTCTACGGCAGCTTATGGGTATCCGCCCATTGGCTAAGCTACCTATAAAGGTAAATTATCAAGGTAGACATTGCCAGCAAAGTGAGTTCACATTTGTACAGTTCATCAAAAAAACTAATTGCTTCTTTTCGAATGTCAGAGGGGTCTGACAACAAGACTCCAGCATCTGAGTGTAAGGCATGAATAAACATTCTCAGCCCATTTTTCTTCTCTAAAATGAGGTTACATCTAACAATCTACACTCCGAAAGTGTGACCTGACCAAAGCTCCTTGTGTGAGTGAGAGAGAGAGAGAGAGAGAGAGAGGTCTAATGGCTCCCTCAGGATGCCTACCAGTTGTTGTCCCCAGGTCCCAGTCCGCTGTCAGTCCTCTCCTTAAGGGAGCTGCAGGACAAGCAGCAAGATAATGCAACCCTGTTGAGAGTCCTGTTCTATATATGTGAGCACAGGAAAGAAGCCATCTAAGCGTGAGAGATCTGGAGAAACACTCAAGGTACTCAAAACTTTGATGTAGTGGGAAAAACTTAATTGCTTGAAGGAATACTGTACCAAGTGTGCAAAGGCATCCTGATGGGAAAGAAGAGATTGCAGTATCTTGCCCCAGCTTCTCTGGTGAAGCAGGTTCTTCAGGGCATTTATGACAAAGCTGGGCATCAAGGTCATGGTAGGACTTTGTCTCTTGCGAGACAGAGGTTCTTCTGAATCAGTACTGTGTGGGATGTGCATTATCATGATAAATGCAGCAAGCGTTGTGTGGTGAGCAAACCACCAGAACCTGAAGGAAAAGCTCCTGTTGAAAGCATCAAAACATCAAGCCTGCTGAAATTAGTCTGCATAGATCTCAAAGAGGCACAAAATCACTTTCACAGACCTTTACCTGGACTGTTCCTGTAACAAGTGTGCTTTGTTGTGCCTGTCTGTCTTGTCCTATGACCTATGCTGTGTTCGAAATCGCCCCAAATACCCTCATTCATTCACTAATATAGTGAAGTAGTGAATTCGGACACTTAGTGCGCCAGAAGGGTTGCTAGAGGGTTTAGTTAAAAAATTATTTGAAACATAGCATGAAAAGATTTATCTTGAACTCTGCCATGGAAACTAGCATGTATAAACCGTAATTAAACAATTTAATAATCAATTAAAAAAGCATTTATACCTCTATGATATTACGTTGGACTAGCACGGTTTGCAAAATGTATGGATGGAAGGGAATTAATTCAGCACGCGACTCTCACAGTGCAGTATGTGTGTTCTCTAGCTGTTGAGCGTATATCAGTTGTACACTTGTTATTGCAGTGCATTATAGGATTGAATGAGTGCACTCAATAATGTCCACTATGGTTTCGGACACCACTAAAAAATGGCTGTCCCCTCAAATAGTGCCCTATTTAAGGGTATAGAGGCAATTTCGGACACAGCCCTGGTTTTCCCCTGTCTGTTTAATTAGTCATTTCATTCACTTGTGCCCTGTTAATTTGCATATTAATCTCCATGTATTTAGTCCCTGTGTTCTCCCTCAGTCTTCGTCCATTCTCGTCAGTGTTTGGTGTTTTCACCTGAGAATCTCCTGTGAGTTTGTTGATGGAGTCACACACCAGGGATTTTTTGGAGTTGGCATGCCTAACGCACTATCCCGGGCATGCCTTCCAGGGAGCGGTCCTTGTGAGGATTTTGCCACATGTGTAGAGTGGGTGCAACTCTGCATTCACCATTAGCCTTGCAGAGCCTACCAGCACCCCTCTGCCTAACCCAGCGCCCAGTCAGCCTACACCCCACCAGACGGAGCTAAAGCCTGATTCCACCACAGAAACGGAGCCTGCGCCTGGCACAAAGAATGAGCCAGCTGAGCCGTGTTCCACCCCAGCACACGAGCCCAAAAAAATGTCTGACCAGGTGCACAAGTAGGCAACAACGCCCGTCCCTAAGGGAGTTTTAGTGGAGCTTGAGGACTCGGATGGAAGCCCCGCCCAAACTCCCGCCACTGTGTGTGAGGTTAATATGGACCCTTGGAACTTATTGGATCATTTTGAGGTGGTAAATTCCCTTTTTCTTCTGCCCCCGCTGGTCTCATCCAGCATGAACTCTCTAGTGCCCCCGCTGATCCTGCACAGCCCAGTGTTTCCTATATCCCCAGAGTGGCCGCCCAGCCTCACTCTCCCACCCCCTCTACCTAATCTAATGGTGTCATCAGCTCTTCCTCTGGTTCCTGTCAGTCCCTCAGCACATCCACAATTGGGCCCCTGCAGTACGGCGAATTCGCCTCGGATCTTCCAGTCCCCAGCATTGCCTTGGTGTAAGGATTCTTTATCTCCACCTCCATCCACAGAGCCCCGGATTCCACCTGCCGAGTCTTTAGCCATTTTCAAGAAACTGCTGACCCATTAATACTAACACTCACTATTCTATATCTATTTAAAAAAAACTACTTTCTATATTCTAGATTAACTGGGACTGGACACATCACTTGCATATTGCTGCCCTATTGTTACTTTGACTGCTTCTATTGCTCTCCTCATTTGTAAGTCTCTTTGGATAAAAGCGTCTGCTAAATGATTAAATGTAAATGTAATGTAAATGTCCTACATAACAGCTTATTTTTATCTGTTCTTTTGTCTTTGGGCCAGTTTATTTCTTACAGATTTCTGCTCGTTCTAAATCAGATACAGATAAAGTAGCACAGTAAATTATTAGCATAATTAGTGAGATATTATTCAGTGATTGCATGTGAATTAATTCTACCTGGCAGCATCTCTATACTAATAGTAAAGCTGTGAGTTTTAGTTGCTAAGAAATATATGCTAGAACTGCAAATGTTCTAAGCTATTTTATTGATAAATCACAGAACAGTGTTGAGAATACATTTCTGCTCTACTGAATGTTTCTGTTTGCGCGCGATCTGCATGTGATGTGTAAGCTGCTTTGTACGTTACAATGGAGCAGCGCATTAGTTTAGAACTGCAATTAACTTACGTGTACAATAAGCTGTTTAAAACGTGCATTCACCCGATCAATTTTCAACATCCAGATGGTGTAATCAAACATATCTTGTGGAGAGCTCTCAGAGTATGCATATATTTGTCATTTTACCTGTTGGAAACGGAGCATAAAATTGGACTTTAATATATTCACCCTCTATAGGCCATGATCAATGACTAGTTGACGTCAAGCTTAAAGCGTCATGGCAGAGCATTAATTTCAACTAGTCCCTAATTCCCAAGCTCCAGATGGATCAGCAGTGTGTAGAGGGATGATGCCATCGCTGACTATGATAGATCCGTTAGGAGATTGAGAATTGATTTGAAGGAAGCATTGGCCTTTGCTTAAAAGAATGCTGAAGCTAGTCAGCAACAGCAGGTGGATCTATACAAGAGGACAAAATGATTCAAAATTGAAGACTTATTGGCCAACAAGTGTGAACGAGAATGGAAGAAATTGGCTGAGAAGTGGGAATCCATTCCATATACAGTTGTTTCCTTTAATCCTAAATTTCATATTTACCACATCTACAACACCCACACTGGTCAGGAGAAGACTGTTCATAGGAACTTCAAGGTCCTTCAAGCTAACTTCAGAAGCGCGTTGGCTATCTATCTGCATTTTAAAACAGTAAAACTAAAACGAGAACACATCGAACAAGGTCATTTTTAAGTGATCTAAGTAAATTTTTTAGCTAAAACTCAAGAGGGATTTTAATTAGAACATGGCTTTCCTTCTAGAATGAAACAAACAAGAATTTTCTTATTAAAACGTTAAGACAAAGGTGGGGTTTTTACTTATTATTAGAAAGCAGTAATTTACATAAAAAGGAAATATATTATTTTAAAATATAGGGGAGGCCTGTTGTTTTCAACTGAATCGTTCTCTCAAAAATAAAGTTGTCATCATTTACAGACTTTTTATGTGATTCCATACCCAGGACTTTTTCCTTTAGTGGCAAAAAAAAAGTTCACTCATCTTTGAGATTTTTCATAAGGAAAACAAAAAATACTGAATGAATATTTAGAAGCATTTAGTATTTAGGTGATTTAAGCAGATATTATATATAAAATTAAACAAGATAATCTCATTTAAGATTTAGCATATTTGAAATCCATACATTTCCTTAGAATGTTTTAGAAGTTGTATGACTTTGTGTATAAATAGAAGGAATTACTGTCATCCCAGGTGTAGGTGGTCATAACGATTTCACACCTGTAGCTTATTGGTTAAGTTACAATACTCACGTGTCTCCAATTGTCTCTCCCCAACAGAAATGGCAAAATGACATTCACGAGTTTGTGTGCCCATATAATTTTAGTGAAAGTGGTAAACAGATTTGGCTTGCTGTCTGCTATAGAGGGGCTTGGAGAGGATATTATACCTGAGCTCCGATTGCCCCTCTATAACAGGCAAAATTGTACAAAAAAGGAGGAGCAGGGGAGGAGGAGGAGGAGGAGGGATGCCGCACGAACTAACAACGGGAAGAGGTAAGCTGCTGGTTTTATACCTTGGTATTATTGGAAGATTAGATGCGCGTACTCCTCCCGAAATTACGTTTAATAACTTCACTTATATGGTATTATATGGTATTGCCATTGAATGCACATTTATATGGTATGGACCACAGTGCCTTAGTCGTGTGTCTTCATACTGTATGTAGTTCAGCAGGATGCATGAAGGTGTGTGGCTGCTTGCAGCTAATGAGCAGATTGTGTTACCCCTTTGAATGCAGGGGCGTAGAATTTAGTAGGGACCCTACCAATATCCAGTGATACTGATTTGTCCCTAGCAATAATTTCGATCAAAAATGAAAATATATTTATATATAACCACTGTTTGTCCGATTGTGTCTTGTGATTTGTATGTATTACTTATTTTATTTAACCAGGAATAATCTAATTTAAATAAAAAATCTCTTACAAAAGCGTTCTGTAAAAAAATATGCGCAATTCCTTGTATACAAACGGTAAGAGTCCCGCCTCCCGAACCCACATCGCTGATCCGATTGGCTTTGTTTTTTCTTTCTAACTTGTGAGAGGCCGTAGCTACATTTGGTTGTTCGAAGCAGCAAAGCTCCTGAAACCTATATGCGGTAAGTGAGGGAGAAAACAACATTTCTGTAGGAGAAAAAACTGGGCAAATCGCGTCACATATTGATTCAGTGCAGTTTTTTCAATATATGACAATCGCAGGATAAATGGCAAACCTAAACACTAGTGTGTGTGTGTGTGTGTGTGAGTGAGAGAGAGTGCGTGTGAAACCCTACATTATGGGGACAAAATGTCCCCACAAAGATGGCAATATCTTGAATACTTTTTGGTCCCCATGAGGAAAATAAATCACACTAAGTGGTGTTTTTTGAAAATGTTTTACTTGTTGAAATTCAATTGTTGATATCAAGAATTAGCATTTTAACTAGTGAAAATTTAATTGTTCCATCCATCATCTTCCGCTTATCTGGGGCCGGGTTGCGGGGGTAACAGTCCAAGTAGAGACGCCCAGACTTCCCTCTCCCTAGACACTTCCTCCAGCTCTTCCTCCAGACATAATCCCTCCAGTGTGTCCTAGGTCTTCCCCTGGGTCTCCTCCTGGTGGGACGTGCACAGAACACCTCCCCGGGAAGGTATCCAGGAGGCATCCGAAACAGATGCCCGAGCCACCTCAGCTGGCTCCTCTCGATGTGGAGCAACGGCTCTACTCTGAGCTCCTCCCGAGTGACCGAGCTTTTCACCCTATCTCTAAGGGAGCGCCCAGCCACCAGAAAGCTAATTTCGGCCTCCTGTATTCGGGATCTTGTCCTTTCGGTCATGACCCACAACTCATGACCATAGGTGAGAATAGGAACGTAGATCAACCAGTAAATCGAGAGCTTCGCCTTACAGTTCAGCTCCTTCTTCACCACGACTGGTACATCGACCGCATTACTGCAGAAGCTGCACCAATCCGTCTGTCAATCTCCCGTTCCATCCTTCCCTCACTCGTAATTTATTATTTATATAATTTAATTGTTGATATCAAGAATTCATATCCTGTGAATGAATAAAAGTCAAAACGGCTTGCCACAGCCTGACAAGGGTTTCAACTTTATCAAACAGGCCTTTCACTTCAACAAGACCAAGCAATGTTGTGTTTTTATGTTTTATGGGGACTTTACATAGGCATAATGATTTTTTACTGTACAAACTGTATATTCCATCCCCTTACACTAAACCTGCCCATCACACAAAACTCTAATTCTTGATATCAGTAATTGTATCTTCACTAGTGAAATGTCACCATAGGCTGCCGTTCAAATTTAATTGTTGATATCAGGAATTCATATCCTGTGAATTAATAAAAGTCAAAACAGCTTGCCATAGTCAGGCTGTTTTAGTCATCCCAGGCTCATCAGCTGAGGCTGAAAGAAGTTTCAGTGATCTTAGGAGGCTGAAAACATGGCTCAGAACAACAATAGCACAAGTAAGACAGTATTGCTGTGTAACATGTCCACTAGAACAAACTGGACAATATTGATGTGAAACAAATATGCCAACAGTTCAGTTCTGTTAACGACAGACACAGACATGTGTTTGGCTTCTTCAAATAGCAAGGAACAAGACAAGTATACACATTGACTATTGCATTGCACTATGAGTAAAGTTAAGTTAAGTTTCTTTTAAACTGCCACCTTGTCTTTATTAGTTACCTGTAACATTACATAATTCATTAATTAACAATTTGTTAAGGTCAATATAGACTAAAAACCTTAATACATTATTCTATTCATTTTCTGAATCCTCAACTTCCGGGGCTGTCCCCACCAATTTCAAAATTAAACCTACGCCCTTGTTTGAATGACTAGAAATGAAAGATGGTCAATAGAAGCCAAGGTAAATTGGAAGGATTTTGGCTATGAGCATTCATGATTTATTAATATTATTAAAGTGCTTTTATCATTCATAAAAACAGTGATACTCTGGATGTAAAACAGACTCACCAACTAGTTTCATCTCTCTTTAATGAGCTTTTGCAGTCTTACAAGCAACAAAATACTTGCAGTTTTAACAAAAAGAAATCGAAATAGTTCGAAGTACCCCTGGAATGTGCCTAAATACCCCTTGGTTTCAATGTACTTTTCTATATTCCTATGGAAGGACATATGTCAACATAAATACCCACACATGCTCGTGATTCAACAGGTTTAGATTGTTAAAGACTAATGGGTGAGGGCACGTTTAGTCGTAGTCTAGTGTGGATCTGGATCGAGCCGGATTCCACTGTCATGTTTATTTAATGACAGCTTGGCATTTGAGGGACAAGAGTCTGTCATGATTCTGCATGAGTAATTTTCTATTTATTCATTCCTCTCTCTCCCTTTAGTCTCTTTCTTTGATTTTACTACGTCAGAACGCAGATTGAATCACGTGTCATCTGACAGTCTGCTTTTTGGAGCAGAGCTGAGCTAATTTTGGCAGTTTTGAATAATACAAAATCTTTGGCTCTCATCACAAGAAAAAAAAAAAAAAGATGAAATCCCTAAATTATAAAACATATGCGAGGAGTCATAAATTGCTCTGGTAGTTGACTGTTGATTGGGGAAAATTAAAGAGGAAAAAAAAAAGAATAGAATGTTCTTTTTTATGGTAATATTTCATGCCAGAAGATTCTGAATCAACCCATGATGCCTTTTGGGCCTCTTTGTCAGCCATCTCTTCTTCAAAACGCACTGCTCGTCATCCCTAAACAGCACAAACTGAGCATGGGAAACTGAGTTTGTTAGTTGCATACCTGCTTGGTATTCATGCATGTATTCGTGCATCTGACTTGGCACTAGGCAGGTGGAGGTAGAAGGGAGGAGTAAGTGCATAGGGCAGGTTAAAAGTTGAGTACCAATAGGTGGCACTCTCCCCTTTTTGACTAGAAAGGGCAACCCTGAGGTCTGTAATTGGATGGAGACTTGAGTGTTGAAGTTTATTTGCATAATCTCAAGCCATTTGGCTGTATAGGAGAGACATAAGTAGATATTGGTCTGGGCAGTATTCTGTCAGTAAAAAGTCATTCATTCTGAGACATGAGCCCCAAGGACAATACATTCGAGAACTTCCAGGTAATGCACATAATGCATGTATAATTCAAGTAAATAAGCGTTTGAACTTTTTAAAAACAGATTTTTAAAATAGATCCAAGCTATAGATAAAGCTAAAGATGGCAAATGTGCTTACAAATAGTAATACACTTTTAGAATAATTTCCGGTAACACGGTAATAAGGTCTCATCCGTTAACATGAACTAACAATGAGCAAAACTTTTGTTACAGTATTTATTAATCTTTGTTAATGTTAGTGGATAAAAATACAGCTGTTCATCATTTGTTCATGTTAGTTCACAGTGCATTAACTAATGTTAACAAATACAACTTTTGATTTTAATAATCTATTAGTAAATAATTAATAAATTAGTTTTAGACCAAAGAATATTATTCCAGTTGTGATTAATATCACAATGTTCATCCTAATTGAATACAATAAACATCCTACAATTGTATACCTTAAATACAATGATATCAATCATGAATTGCAGGTGAAGTCCACATTGCATTTTTTTTCTGTTTATCTTTAAATTGCTCAATGAAACTGAGCAAATTAAACAGAAATGTTCTTGTTAGGTTCCTGAAAAAAGAAAAGAAAATGAATACAATGGAACAACAAACATTTCAATTTCAGAATATGAAGAAAAAAAAAGTTTCATGTTAAAATAAATTAAATCTTTACATACTCCAGCAGCATGTACAAGAACAGTCTACATGCTATAATCAGACCTTGCCTTAGAATACCTATAATAAAAACAATTTGACAACATATTATATAAGCATACTAAAATGTATTTTATTGTAAAAAACAACAACTTCAATCAATCAGAAAGGGAAAAAAACATTAAAAGCTCTCATTTATTACATGACAAAAGAAGAAATAAAACTCTTGGCTCAAAGGGGGACAAAAAGCCAAAAGAGTTGACATAAAAGTCAAACATCATATAGAGACATCAGTGACATTATGTTATACAGAGAGATTGGTGTATATATAATGTTGTACTTTCAACATGTTATTTTTGCATGTGCGTAATGGCGACAGGCTCAAAACACAACAATGTTAATGTTAATTAAAGACCAAGGCTAGTAAACGTCTCCTATAAACTGCATGTTGAAATTAGACTAGCACTTAACCATGAACACAAAAGCCACACCACACAAATGGCTTTTAATTGGTTTATTTCATTAGAAAACTATAAATAAGTTCTTTCCATCGATCAATTTTTTTTACTTTCACATTTAAAAGATTTCATGAGGTTAACTTATACTCTACTTGTGGTCAGTCTGCACAAATGCCGATCAATATGCTTGTTTGCTTTGCAGCCCCTTTAAATAAAGTTTAAAAAAAGTCCAAGCATTCGATATACGTCAGAGTGTCAGAGAGTCCGCAAATCTTTTCACAGCGTTGTTGGTACACAGCACAGCCAGAGCGAATTTTGATGTGCGCTGTTCTTTATATTTTCTTTTGTGTGCGTTTTTTCTCTATTCTTTTGTTGTTTATTATTTGTAGAGATTGGCTGAATTCTACAGGATGTCCGAGAGATGTGTGTGTTGCGTTCTTTGATGGTCCGCCTGGAAACAAATGCTGCGACTCCAAACCCTCATTGAAGAAGAACGCCGTCCTGTTTACAACTGTGACAATGAGCGCTTACCAGGACCAACTAAACGCTGGATTTTCAAAAGTATGTGAAGTTCTGCCGCCAGTCTGAAGGTCTGGCTACGCGAATCTAACCTGCCGTTAGGTATAGCTTCACATTGGAAGGATGCCATTATCTCTCCGCCATGGTTTCAGGTGCGTGCCAGAGGCAAGACATACAATTGAAGATGTTCTGCTAGCGGTTGGTGAGCAGATAGGACATGAAAATATAATTTCGGCTTTGAGAATGAACAAATCTGTAGTTGTTTTTCTCAATATAGAAGCATTGGTCAACAACGTTATTGAAAACAGTTTGTGGGTGGAAGAAACTTTCGGTAACACTACTCCGCTGTTTGCTTCGGCAACACTATGGCGTAAAGTCAGAATTGCATGAAGGATGACGGGAGTTTGTCGGATATGTCAGAACTCTATAAAGCTAATGATGGGTTGTATTCTGTAGAACAGACAAATGGTTTTTTGACTAAAGGGAAAAATTTTGATACAGTATAGGAGATTTTTTCCCTGATTAGGATAAGTTTAGCTGCGTTTCCATCGCAGGAACTTTCCCCAGGAACTAGGGACTTTGGGGTGGTACTTGACCGCAGGAACCGGGTAAAAGTTTCCTCCTCAAAATGGCCCTGCTCGCGAGGTAGTACAAAGTTCAGGAACTTTCAGGAGTGGGACTTGGGTGCTGAAAATGCTGATTGGTTAAGCTCACCCAGCATTTTATTTCAACCTAAAAGTCAGTTGCGGTGCGTGCAGTAAGAGTCGTTTGCTATTCAAATAAACAATGAAGTTACGACCGATGGACCGACAACGAGGTTCAGGCTTTATTAAGTGTATTTGCGGAAGACGAAATCCAGCGGGCTCTGGAAAGCTGCGTGCAGTCCTATGTCTTCACGCAGACAGCAACAGGTCTGGGGCAAAAAATTCCTGGGACAAATTGTTCCGGGTAATTTCAGTGAAAACAGGGCTTTTGTTGCTATAGTGTGGGCAATGTACAATCATACTGTGTTATCACAGACAAGAAGTTTATAAGGACGATAAGATGGTAAAAAGTATGTGAATGAAATGAAAACTTGAGGAAAAGCAAAATAAACATTATGGCTTTGCGTATGTATCTGTGCATTTTCCTTTTCTTCTGCTGTTCTTTCTACTTTTTATATCTCATGGAGTATTTTAGGGTGCTTTCACACCGGGAACCTGATGTGTTTTCTCCCTTGGTTCAGTTCGTTTAGGCATATGTGAACACAGCAATCGTGCTCGGATCAGCATCCAAAACAATTGCTCAGAGACCACCTGAACAAAGTGGTCTCGGCCCAAATGCAAATGATCTTGGGGGCGGTTTGCTTAAGGTGTGAAAGCAATCCAACCCAACAGAACCAAATGGTATTATAATTCACAACGGGAAATGTGCTATATAAAAATCAGTAGTGTCTCATTCTGTGAGTGAGCACATTAATTATCACAGTTGAAAACTAAAAGAGCACCTCTTCATCTTTAAATGTTGTGTAATTGCTCTTCTCTGTGCGAGAATGCTGTCCCGATGAAGCCTTGATTCCTGCTCTAGCTGCGTTATAACATTCATATAGTGCTTGCGTATGTCTTGACACAGTTAACCTCTAGACAGCGCTGGGAGATTAAAAAACCAATCAATTATTTGGAATCATTTTTATCATGTACCATCAAAATGTGTGCAATAGAGGGTTAAGATTATGTAGTAGGTTTTCTTCAAGAAAACAATAATAATATGAGCAATGAGTTTGAATGGGGATTGTGGTGGAAGGGAGAATATGTTTTAAGTCATGGCTCTAATGTTAGTGCAGGAGTCGCAATCTTGTTTAATTCAACTTTTAATGCAAAAATCTTACTGAACCTGGGAGATTACTTTTACTTTTTGTAAGAGCTGAAATATATAATTTCCATTTTCTTTTTGTTATGTACACTCACCTAAAGGATTATTAGGAACACCTGTTCAATTTCTCATTAATGCAATTATCTAATCAACCAATCACATGGCAGTTGCTTCAATGCATTTAGGGGTGTGGTCCTGGTCAAGACAATCTCCTGAACTCCAAACTGAATGTCAGAATGGGAAAGAAAGGTGATTTAAGCAATTTTGAGCGTGGCATGGTTGTTGGTATTTCACAATCTGCTCAGTTACTGGGATTTTCACGCACAACCATTTCTAGAGTTTACAAAGAATGGTGTGAAAAGGGAAAAACATCCAGTATGCGGCAGTCCTGTGAGCGAAAATGCCTTGTTGATGCTAGAGGTCAGAGGAGAATGGGCCGACTGATTCAAGCTGATAGAAGACTGAAATAACCACTCGTTACAACCGAGGTATGCAGCAAAGCATTTGTGAAGCCACAACACGCACAACCTTGAGGCGGATGGGCTACAACAGCAGAAGACCCCACCGGGTACCACTCATCTCCACTACAAATAGGAAAAAGAGGCTACAATTTGCACGAGCTCACCAAAATTGGACAGTTGAAGACTGGAAAAATGTTGCCTGGTCTGATGAGTCTCGATTTCTGTTGAGACAGAATTTGGCGTAAACAGAATGAGAACATGGATCCATCATGCCTTGTTACCACTGTGCAGGCTGGTGGTGGTGGTGTAATGGTGTGGGGGATGTTTTCTTGGCACACTTTAGGCCCCTTAGTGCCAATTGGGCATCGTTTAAATGCCACGGCCTACCTGAGCATTGTTTCTGACCATGTCCATCCCTTTATGACCACCATGTACCCATCCTCTGATGGCTACTTCCAGCAGGATAATGCACCATGTCACAAAGCTCGAATCATTTCAAATTGGTTTCTTGAACATGACAATGAGTTCACTGTACTAAAATGGCCCCCACAGTCACCAGATCTCAACCCAATAGAGCATCTTTGGGATGTGGTGGAACGGGAGCTTCGTGCCCTGGATGTGCATCCCACAAATCTCCATCAACTGCAAGATGCTATCCTATCAATATGGGCCAACATTTCTAAAGAATGCTTTCAGCACCTTGTTGAATCAATGCCACGTAGAATTAAGGCAGTTCTGAAGGCGAAAGGGGGTCAAACACAGTATTAGTATGGTGTTCCTAATAATCCTTTAGGTGAGTGCATGCCCCTAATGGTGGTTGGGGTGGGCCTCTAGAAATCCCTGAGCCTAGGGGCCTGTGTAGACCTTAATCCACCAGCGCTACTTTACCTTGCCTCTTTGTAATTGGGGGCAAGGATTATTTGATATAGGATGTTGGATTGCTGATTTTAGGCTACAAGAAGCTCTAAGGGCTTTTTGTATGGGACGAATGTTAGTTGGGCTGTTGTGGCTTGTGGTCTTTTGAAGAGAGGAGTATGACTGGGACTTGATCGCCAATTGTTTTTAATGAATTTAAATGATGTGGAATTAGTCGAATTCACACCCTTTTTATAATACAGTGTTTTAAGAATTGTTCGAGAACAAGGTATTTTAAGTGGATCATGGATCAAAGGGGAACCTCTTCTTTATAATCCTGCATTGCCTATGAAAGTCTTGAACTCTCATTCAGTGCAGACTGCTATTATGAAAGCCCAGTTTGTAAAAGTCTCTCATCTCTGGAATAAGGGTGAATAGTTGAGGGACATTGCAGTAAATCTTAGTGTTTATTTACCCTGTGTTGTAGAAAGATTTGGGACTGAATTTTTACTTGTAATACCATACATTTTTTCAGAGTTGTTTAAGGAAGAACAACAAAACAATATTGTATTAATGAGATGATTGAGTTCCCATGTGTAGGGCTGTGGAAATGAAGATGAAGAAGAATTGTTGAGTTTTAAAACTCCAGAACTTAATTTGTTCTGCAATACTGGAAAGAGAGCACTGTATTATACTTGTGTAAAAAATATTCATTTTGAATCATTAAAATGTGTTTCAGACTCTAAATGGCAAGGATTAGTGGGATTTGATGTATCTCCTAAAGGTAGCTGGATGACTTTGTATAAACTCCCTATTGATAAGAGAACGGAGACGTACATCAGTCACTGACGTAACGCGAAGTGACTGACTGAAAGGGAACTGGTGACCTCCAATGGCGGATAATACATGGATCAATAACCACTAATAGACATAGGGAACATATTGATCCAACAGTAAGGGAAGAATTTACATTTTGTTTTGAGTCTGAAGATATGCATCACTCTTGCAGTGTGAAAGCCAATGTTTCAATTATTGGACAAATGGAGTAAAAAATAATAATTTTGAATTACATTAAATGTTGTGGCCTGAAATATAAGTATCAAAACATAAAAATAGATCTGTTCATTATTGTTAGTAGTGTGGCTAACAAGAAAATCACAAATGAATAGGGGTGTTTCTACTGATGTTAATATGACTTTAAGAGGTCTTAGTTCACATATTATAAAATGGTTGGAGATCTTGATGCTTTTGAATGATGTTTTATGTCAGTTGGAAGGTGGAATTTTATAAGGTACGTAATGTTTTTTTTTATGATTGTATATATATGTTGTGTATATTTATGTATATTTGTATGTTAATATATTTTAATTAAGGTAAATAATTGGTAAATAAAGAGAGATTAAAGGTGACACACACACACACACACACACATTTGTCTTACTATATTAGTGAGGACATTGCATAGACTTCCATTGATTTTATATCAGGTTAATGATATTTTCTATCACCTAACCCAACACACCCCTACCCCTAAACCTACCCATCACAGAAACATGCAAAACACTAGATTTAAATAAATGACAGGTTTTAGCTGATTTATAAGCCTTTTTAACTAGTGAGGACGAGTAAAATGTTCTCACTGGTCGGTTGTCATGATATTTCACTATATAATTAATGACATTTGGCCCAAGTATAGCCAAACCTGTACACACACACACACACACACATACAAAAACCCTCTGTATGGTTATGATTCTTTTAAAATAAAACACTGCATAATGTCAAAGATAAGATCAGTGTGTTTGCATGAAAGGCCATGCAGTCCATAACAACAAAAACAGTACACTTATGTATACTATAAATTACCCATAGTAACACATGTACATACACCAAGGAACATTTTTATGGGTGTGTCCCCATCGTCACAGGCCCCGGGGAGGTTAGTTTTCTTGTCTAAACTGGAAATTGCATAATTCTTTGTGAATTGGACTTTATTATTTCTTATTTTATTAGAAGTGTATTATTACGTGTTAATGTACTTGAATTTAAAAATGCAAAAAGGGCAGTAAATATACCTCATAACAAGATGAGAATTTAACCTCATTTCAAGCCTATTTTTAAATAAAATGCATTCTAAAAAAACAACATAAATAAATAAACTCATTTCGCAGATGGACTGTTGCCAGGAAACCGTCTTCAGATGTTGGTTTCTGCCAAAGCAGACTTGGGTGGTGATGTATGTAAACATACATTTTATAATATGCTTTGATGGAGGCCAACAAATAAATCATCTTCAGTTATAATAGCCCCTTGTATAAGAACAACAATTTATCAACGCCAAAAAGGACAGTAGCACTGAATCTATCTACACCTGCACTCTTGAAAAGGGCCTATCTGTAGGAGTAAGAAAACATCTGTGTGTTTTTAAAAATGTGTGAATAAAACAATGCATTTGAGACATACTGTACATAGTCATAGTTGTCCCCAAGGGACCTTTGTCCAAAACTAAAAGACCCCCATGAATTCAACGGAGCAAAAAGAGTGGGAGAAAACGATTCAAGAAAAAAAAAAACTATCGGAAAATAGCACACAGTCATTACCCCAGGTGGACTCCAGATTCTAGAAAAACTTTTGTAGAGAAGGTGAACCAAGGCCACAATAAATAAAGCAACTTAACTCTGAACATAAAACAAGACTATAAATGCTGTCACAAATGTCACATTAGGCTGACTGCCAGTTAGCAGTATAGTATAGTGTATAGTTAGTTCACAAATTGCAGGTGTATCAGTTACTAAAACTACAAAATTATTCAATGTGCCAAGAGGAAATTCCAGCACGTTATTTTATGGTACTGTTTCACATGTACATACTATGTTATTATTATAGAAATTGCAATAACTGTGTTATAACTAGTTACTAAGCCAAAACCTACCCCTAAACTTAATCGTAACCCATGTGGTTACCTTATTTTATTCAGTACGTTATTAAGTACACTGTACAGTAAGTGCACATACTGTAAAATAAAGTGCAACTGGAAATTCCCCTAGGCATAGATGGACAAAACTGACACCAGACAGAGTTGCTAAATTCTAAAAAGTACAATATCAGAACCTAAAAATCCAAGTGCCTCATAACCATAAAGCATCTATCAGCACACATGTGTAATGGTTTGGCCAAGTATTTGGTCCAATGATTGTCTGCAGAGTCATATAACGGACAAATGTGACCCTGGACCCCTAACCCTAACCCTGACCATAAGTCGCACGGGTATATTTGTGGCAATAGCCAACAATACATTGTATGGGTCAAAATTATCATTTTTGTCAAATTCCAATTAATCTTAAATATATTTAATAAATGTATTCGTAGTAATATGCATTGCTGAGGACTTCATTTGGACAACTTTAAAGGCGATTTTCTCAATATTTCGATTTTTTGCACCCTCAGAAATATTGTCAACCTAGCCAAATATTGTCCTATCCTAACAAACCATACATCAATGTAAAGCTGATTTATTCATCTTTCAGATGGTGTATAAAACTCAATTTAAAAAAATTAACCCTTATGACTGGTTTTGTGGTCCAGGGTCAATAACATGAGCCATTCACAAGACCAAGTGTAACCTATGAGAAAAATAATGAATGAATGAATAACGTGCATACTTCATGATGTTTTAATGTTCAATGATTATAATGCACCAATTCAAACAATTGTCAGTGAGTTCTCAACCAACAGATGCACAGATTTTTCCTGTAGAATGGTACACTATCCCACTACACACAGCTCTGGACCTGTATGACAGCCTTCGATGAATGGACTCAAGCTATTATATCAAAAGATGGCCTTAATTCAATTAAGTATTGCCTGATGCTTCTTTTCAAGGTAGAAGTAATATGGCTGCTATTTGCTGCTTGCGTTCCATCTTGGAATGCTTTACCTGCACAATACTGTGAGTTTTTTTGTGTTGTGATGGATGTGTGAAGGAAGAATGTCATAACAAGAGCGCCAACAAGTGCTATTGCAACTTGAATGTCTTTAGAGAGTAGGAAAATCATTCTGTAGTCGGAGAGTTTCATGCCAGTGCAATGAGAGGTCGATACATGCTATCAGGCCGACAGAGAGGGAAGGGGCAAAGGTGAAGAAGATTAACACTGAGCCCCTCTCAGGACAATCACAGTTAAATCTTCAGCAGCTGACCCTTATTGTTTCTCTCATTCATCCGTCCATCCGTCCGTTAGTTTATTAGGTGGTCATGTCTTCAGTCGCATTTCTCCATTGTTTCTAACAGGGCTCACACTTCCCTGAAAGAGAGAGAGAAAAAAGGAATATAAGCCAAAAGAGGAAAAGCAATATCTTCAATCAGCAGTTTTAAATAAATGTTTTATGAATGTTTGAAGCTAAAGGTGAACTAATATGGCTATCCTTGCTAACCCATAATGGATGCATAAACATGACATGGATGATAACAGTTTAATAGTCTAAAACCTGGTTTTCAACCACATTTCACCTTTGAAATGTCTTGAAAATGACTGTGTTGACAACTATTACTAAAAATGTCAGCTTTTATTCCATACACAATATTGATTTTGCATCACACTGTCTAGACTTCATCAACAAGCAAAAGGTCTATCCAGGCTGAAAAGGTTCTGAATACATAGATTTGCTTGTTTTTGTTGGCAGGTTTTGGATATATACCTTTTTTTGTAGCAGGCTTGGTTCCTGCCAGCTATGGCAAGCGTGACAGATCAAAAATCTATGATGATGTTGCTGACCTGTTTATTTTTTACATGTAGCTGCATGAAGATGGCTTCCTCTCCTGGAGTTAAAATATGATTTAGTTCCTGTATTGATCCATTAAGATTAGGGGTGTGCAGTGGATCCAATGTCTGTATCAATTTCAAAATTATTTGTATCTGTATTAGGATAAATTTGGATTTGGAGGGTCGGGCTTTAACCGGAAGTTTATGAAATGACATAAAATTTCAACTATTCAACTATTCAAGATTCAACTATTTTTGTTTTTTTTATCAGTTTAATGTAATATACATTGAAATGACATACAGGTAATTTAAGGTAAGTTAAGTTAAATTGATTGTACTTAAAAAATGTAAGGCAGTAACTTTTTTAGACATGCTTAGTTCCTGAATGAATCAGCCGTTCGACGAATGATTCATTAAGGCACTGACTTGCCACCACCTACTTGCGGTTTTAGTTTCATATTTAAAGTATAATTTCATTAAATTATAATATTAAATAAAACATTATTTCATTGCATTATTTATGAGGTGAAGTGAATAACACTGATTATCTCTTCATCACGGTGGGATATATTAGGCAGCAAGTGAACACTTTGTCCTCAAAGTTGATGTGTTAGAAGCAGGAAAAATGGGCAAGCGTAAGGATTTGAGCGAGTTTGACAAGGACCAAATTGTGATGGCTAGACGACTGGGTCAGAGCATCTCCAAAACTGCAGCTCTTGTGGGGTGTTCCCGGTCTGCAGTGGTCAGTATCTATTAAAAGTGCTCCAAGGAAGGAACAGTGGTGAACCGGCGACAGGGTCATGGGCGGCCAATGCTCATTGATGCACGTGGGGAACGAAGGCTGGCCCGTGTGGTCCGATCAAACAGACGAGCTACTGGAGCTCAAATTGCTCAAGAAGTTAATGCTGGTTCTGATAGAAAGGTGTCAGAATACACAGTGCATCGCAGTTTGTTGTGTATGGGGCTGCATAGCCACAGACCAGTCAGGGTGCCCATGCTGACCCCTGTCCACCACCGAAAGCACCAACAGTGGACACGTGAGCATCAGAACTGGACCACGGAGCAATAGAAGAAGGTGGCCTGGTCTGATGAATCATGTTTTCTTTTAAATCACGTGGATGGCCGTGTGTGTCACTTACCTGGGGAACACATTGCACCAGGATGCACTATGGGAAGAAGGCAAGCCGGCGGAGGCAGTGTGATGCTTTGGGCAATGTTCTGCTGGGAAACCTTGGCTCCTGCCATCCATGTGGATGTTACTTTGACATGTACCACCTACCTAAGCATTGTTGCAGACCATGTATACCCTTTCATGGAAACGGTATTCCCTGGTGGCTGTGGCTCTTTCAGCAGGATAATGCTCCTGCCACAAAGCACAAATGGTTCAGAAATGGTTTGAGGAGCACAACGAGTTTGAGGTGTTGACTTGGCCTCCAAATTCCCCAGATTTCAATCCAATCGATCATCTGTGGTATTTGCTGAACAAACAAGTCCGATCCATGGGGGCCCCACCTCGAAACTTACAGGACTTAAAGGATCTGCTGCTAACATCTTGGTGCCAGATACCACAGCACACCTTCAGGGGGTCTAGTGGAGTCCATGCCTCGATGGTTGGCAGCAAAAGGAGGACCAACACAATATTAGGATGCTATGTCTGATCGGTGTATATATTAGGGAAGTAACAGTACATGTATCCATCCCGAACCCTCAAGGTACGGACATTGTGGGTTCGGTGCATACAGTCAGTCACAGGTGATCCATGCTACAATCCAGAAGGGGGCGCATGTGGTAGTGCAACACTTGCTAACAAACGAGCAGAAGAAGAGACGATCTATGCACCAACCCAAAACATGGGTGCTTTTCATTTCAAATTTTTCTAATTGCAATCCTCGTTTCCTTTCCTTGCGTCTCAGCATGGGAGGGAAGGCTGCAAGGAAAGGAAATGAGGACAGAGGAATTGAAGGAAGCTTTTATATTGGAATATTTTTGATCACTCGATCGTCACTTCAAAGCGTCATCAGCTGTGCTCAAGGGATCTGCCCTTAAGTTGTTGAAGTTTGGTTATTAAAGAAATTAATAAATAATAATAATAAAGCAAGATCCCCTGTTGAAATATGTGATATATGGTTTATTTTAATTGCAAAGGTAAAGCATACATTAAAATTAATGTGACAGATGTGAAGGGGGAGGAGAATTTATACGTGCATCAGGCTTCTTGACAAGAAAGACTTCTGCATATGATACACCTGTGCATCCTCACTCATCGCTCCTCTGAAAGCTTCCTCACTCCTCGTTCCTCTCCTCCTCGCGGTGCAATTACAGAATTGAGATGTCCTTCAAGATGGCTAACATTGATCAGTTTCCGGGTCACAGGCTGGAGGACGGAGGAGTGAGGAAACGAGGAAGCATCAATATTGAGAAGCACCCCAAGACTTCAGATGACACGCAAGATCACACAGCCTATATACGCTGAGTTTCGATTAATTTTTATGACGCGCTCCACAAGCCTCACAGAAAGGAAACCGGGCCAGTAGAAAGCAGCATCGTGTTCATTTTCTTTATTTTACAAAAGCACTATCATTTGTGTACACAGATATAAACAGACCCTTTGATGTCTTACTCTAATCTGTATGACTATAAATGATGAAGTATTTTAAGTTGTTTCCACTGTAAAAATTAGACAAAATCATTTGGCATTGTGCCAATTTGTGTCGTGGAAATTTCACTACAGTCCAGTGATGAAATATGCGTGTCATGGAAATGGGAAGCCTCAGGTGCCGCTTTACTCGCTGTCTTCTTTGTGGAAAGGTGAAGAAGGCTCTTTTTCTCCTTCTCACTCACCTTTCTGTGATTTCTTGAAAAACCGTAATATTGAACTTTGTGCATCAGCCATTGTCATCGCATGTTAATGAACTCTCACGTGCAAAGAAAATTACAGTGTAGGCTACACACAACATGTTAATCAAACCAATAAGTCTGAAAACAGCATTTTACCGCACATCATTGGCCAATCTATCAATTAGAGTAACAAATCAATAATTCCTTAATTTTTTATTTTAAGCAATCAGGAATCTGGGGTGGGGGGTGTCTGGCGGACATGTAAATGTACTGAACTTGTATCGAACCGCGACCCCAAACCGAGGTACGTACTGAACCATGACTTCTGTGTACCATTACACCCCTAATATATATATCCAGTGAGATTTTTGTATGTACAAGGAGTCTGACATCAGCCGATATGCTCCACACGGAGATCTGGTCTTACCATCACAGAGTCTGTCTCTAATTACATGAAGAAACAGAAAAAAACTGAGATGGATTAAATCCAGAGGAACTGCGGCAAAGTCTCCAAGACACTTGAAGAAACCTTCCTGCAATGTTTTGATGGTGCCTGAGTGGCTCCATGTTTACACTTTTTCGGGAGATAACCCCATGAATGGCATATTAATAGTAGTCAGTGAACAATAAACTGGGTTACGTTTGTATTTTGAATGTATTTTAACCTAAAAAATCAAATATAACATACTTCGCCTTTAAGACCAACCCACATCCAGATTCTAGCTGAGTACAGATACATTTACAGATAATGGCTTCACTGTACCCCCCTGCTTTGTGTATGTATGTATGTGTGTATTTATCTATGTATTCATTCATTCATTCATTATATGAAATAATTGGATGCTCTGGAGTGCTAAATATAACAAATGCAAACAGAAACACACACACAAAAAAGGTACCTCAAACTGTACTATGTGAGTGTGAATCCATAAAGATATGATAAATCTGGGTCTCTGGGTCTCACATTCAACATTTTCTGACATATCTTTGGGCAGTAATTGAATGGTCATTACACCAATGTTATGGCAATGGCCTGCGTGAAGATGGGAAAATGGGGGATTTCAGGCTGTGCTGACATTCATTGCCTTTGATTTATGAGAAAAGCACTTCCTCTCAAACCAGGCACTCCAGTGGGCAATAAAGCGTGGAGTTGATCACCAGCAGGTAGCTTCCGTGAAACTGTGCATACACTTGCATGTGCCTACACACTCAAGTCAACTCAGACAATGTCTGGACCTGAATGCAACTATTCATTAAAAAGCCGCCAGCAGGCTGGTAGTGCCCACTTATGATTTATTTGTCAGGCACTCACCGACATACTGAACGTGTATGGGAGAGAGGATATATCTCATATTTTTCCTTTTGTCTTGTGGCAACTCTTTCAGAGGCTTTGAGGCCCTTTTTTTTATTCTTTTTTTCCCTTTGGGATTTGAAAAGAGAAAGGTGACACAATGACAGGCTAAACATGTTCAGTTTGTGAATGAAAAGCTTAACGTAAATGAGCTTGTTGGAACATAAGTCTCTTAAATTTAGGTGAAACCCAAAATAGACCATTTAATATTACTTAATATTATTATGGCTAGAATATTATGAAAACAATGACTCAGTTCTCAAAAACATTTCAATACAACAACAATAAAACCTTTAATTTGTTAGCTCAGTTGAGTTATTTAAACTACACTTGATTTTTTGATTCAGTTTACCTAAAATGCATTTAAAGGTAGGGTAGGCAGTGTTTTTCATAACTTTTTTCATACTGCTTGAAAGTCTTTTCACATTCTCATAGAAATTAAAGACATGCAAAATCTTAAAATGAGTGTTAAAATGAGCTAAATCTTTTGTGGAAGTCTCAGGACCATCAAAGATTTGTCCAATCCATGAGGCTTTTGTCATGTTTTATGTGTTTGACATGTTCCTTTGTTCAATTTCCCACCACTCCTTTGTTTCCATGGTCACTGTCATTATGAGTTAATTGGTTTCAGCTGTGTTTAATTAATTATCTCGTTTCAGTTTGTTATTTAAGCTGCACCCTTGCCTGCACTCTTTGTCCAGTCACTGTTGTGTTTGCAACTACCTGTCTGCCTGTCTTTTGAGTTATAATTAAACTTTTGAGATTTTGGAACCTGATTCATCTGTCTTCATCAGTCTGCCTGCATACATTGTTACAGATGACTGGACCTACCAAAATAAACTGGGCTGAAGATCATCTCCTCTCCCTCCGGCAAGATGGTTGTCCTCTGAACCAGTATGTGGAGGAGTTTGGGTAAGGGGCTCCAGCCCCTGACCAGAGTCCAGAGAGGAACCCGCTCCAGCCAATGTGCCCGCTGCAGAGTCCGCTCCAGCCCATGTGATGGCTCCGGCCATAAGCCCGCTTCAGAGTCCTCTCTAGTCAGGGGTGGCAGGGGGTGTGGCGGAGGGGGTGGCGGGGGGGAAGTGGGTGGGGTTGCATAGTGGCTGAGCCTGGCTTCCTGGGCATGGCCACGAAGACTGATCCTCTTTGGTCCCCTGAACTGCCGGCGTCACCCTGGTCCCCTGAACTGCCAGCACCACCCTGGCTCCCTGAACTGCCGGCAACGCCCTGGAGGCTTCCTGTCCTGCCGAAGCCGTCCCTTGTCAGCCTCCAGAGCGACAAGTATTATGGCTTGAAGACCAAGCGGCAACCTCCGCCAGTTTCTCTTGAAGCCAATATGGAAGTGACTTCAATTCATCGACTGGCCACTAGAGACAGGCTCCAGAAGGGAGCAGAATCTCATTGAGCCCCATGTTAAAATGCCCAACTTTACAGCAGAAAAAATTTATCTGCTGTCTGTTAGTCATCGTGTCACCTCAGCTCCACCCATGTGCCGCCTCTTTGCCCATTTTCTGTTATCCGGGAGTGATGTGCTGCCAAGATGGCAACGGCCAGCTTGTCCCTACTTCAAAACTGCTCTTCAGAATCTCATGGGTGGCGTCACGGACACTACGTCCATAATTTTTTTACAGTCCATGGTAAAGACGCGCTTTCCAGGAGGGGACTGTCACATCTTATGTGATTGATAATCCAAACATACACCACTTCTTTTTTTTCATGGTTATTGTCATTATGAGTTCATTGGTTTCAGCTCTGTTTGATGAATTATCTCGTTTCAGTTTGTTATTTAAGTTGCACCCTTGCCCGCAACCTTTGTCCAGTCATGTTTGTGTTTGCAACTACCTGTCTTTTGAGTTATAATTAAACTTTTGAGATTTTAGAACCTAATTCATCGGTCTGCCTGCACACATCGTTACAGCTTTGAGTTCTAACAATAACTGTAAATAAGTTACGTGCCTTTGTACAGTAAGGTTGTCTCACCGGTGAATGAGACATGAGGTAATTTGAAAGCTCTCCGTTTCACCTTTCACCAACGACGTCTCTCATGGCGCTTTGCAGACTCTGCTCTGGCTGTGCGCATTCATGTGTTTTAGAGGAGGCACGGCTTTGGAGAGAGCTCTATATATGTATATCTTGGAGATATATACATATACTTTTATATATAGTTTTATTTAATATTATATTAGTTGTTCCCAACTGTTTTTACTTGAGTCCACACATACTGTTACAGTTGGGTGTACAGCAGGATGAGAAACAAACTCGGACTTCAAAACAAAAGATGGGTTTAATAAACGAAGGGATTTCACAGCGAACAAACAAACACAACCAACCATAGGGTTAGCAAGAACGGACAAGGAGTGCAGGGAAGTGAGTTCAATATAAAGGGAGTGCAAACGATGAATGCCAGGTGCAGGGAATCCGGGGAGAGCGGGAGAGATGATGAGGAAGTGAGTTCAGGTGTGAGACAGGGACGATTCTAGGAAATGGAGTCCGGGACGGGTGTGGATTGTAACACATACACTGTCAACTATACACACTGTCACAAATTGCTGGGAGTTCAGGAGTCATGGATCTAATTGCAGGCTTTATTAGAAGGATAATATTGGAATCAAATTGGAATCAAAACAAAAGAAAACAGCTATGGAAGGTTTTAAGCTCATGCACACCAAACCGACATCAAAGAACTAGCAGCGACGGAAGACGTATGTGTCTAGGCCACTCTTAAAAAACTACAGCAGTATTTCCCAACCCTGTTCCTGGAGGCACACCAACACTATACATTTTGAACTCTTTCAAATCAAACACACCTGATTCAACTCATCAGCTTGTTAGTAGAGACTCCAAGACTAGAAATATATAGGTCAAATAAGGGAGACATCCAAAATGTGCACTGTTGGTGTGCCTCCAGGAAAAGGGTTGGGAAACACTGGACAACAGCCAACTTGCACATACGTCTGAGCACGCCTATGAGAGGAGATAACTGTATATACCTGCAGGTGGCAGTAGTCTACATTTATCATTAAAAAAAAGAAACCGAATCTAGGACTGTGGATATACAAACCATAAATAAAGCCGTGCATGCTTACCATTTATTAATAATTATCATGTTGATCAGTTGGTCTTCACTTTCTTCATTCCAGGTGGCCATGTCGTTATGAATATATTGGAATGCTCAGGTAAAATAAAAATGTAAAATTAGAAGAGCCATCTGCGTGTGTCCTCTTGACTTTGTCATTTGCTTGCCTTCGTTTTTTCTTTTCATGCACTGGTTCACTAAGCTGAACAGCCAATTAGAGTGATCTCTCTCACCAACTGCCCATCGCCAACCAACGGGGTCCAACAAGTGCCAACGATGCAGAGCACACTACAAAAACTGGGCCGACAGATGCTCAACAACGACCAGACTTTGGCTGATGGTCGGCTTGGTGCATCATGAATTTAAAAAACAAAACAAAATGCAGAAGTAGTCAAAAGTAGTGCTTCCTACTCCGGGTCCTGGAGTAGCAATGCACATTTTAGATATCTGCCTAATTAAACACACCTGATTCAACTCATCAGCTTGTTAGTAAAGACTCCAAAACCTCAAATTTGTGTGTTAACCTTCTGAACCCGAAGAACGTGCGGGCGCGTTTTGCTTGATTTTTCCTCATGACAGTGTAAAACAACTTAAAATTCTCTGTCATTTTTGGCCTCACATACATGAAAAATATGTCTTTACGAAGCTTAAAGTGTCTACTTTTATTTGTGTACACTCAAATAAAAACAAAATGTTGTGCTTTTCGCTAAATAAAGAAAACAAACAGGATGTGCATTCTCCTGTCTGTCTCCCCGTGAAGTCCATTCTGAAATGCGTCTGAAAATGAACTGTAACTCAGACACGACAGATATCTCTTTATGAAGTAATTTGGTAACACTTTACAATACGGGTGCACTAATATGCATTAATTCATGCTTAACTAATGCACAGATAATCATGAGTTAATGTATGACTCATGAAGAACTAAACCATTTATTAATGATTACTGCATCAGCAACTAATGAAGATTATATATGATTAATAGATTAAGTAATCATTAAATTGTTATTAGTTAAATGTGTCATATTGTATTAATTCCCTAATAACATATTATATTAACTAATAGTGTAAATTCATATATTAATTACCACAATGGGTCAAAGCCATGCATTTCAACTTCCAGTTGTCTGCTTTAATTAATCATTAGCTAACGATTTGCAAAGGTATCATTATGTTATGACTTTACTTGTTGAGGCATTGTTAACTAATTCAAAATTAATACAAAACTCATAACCACAATGACATATTACTTAACAATTAGTTAATAGTCATGTGTCCTTTGTTGTGTATGTTTGGATTATGTTGTGATGTAAATAAATGCAAACAAATCAAAAGGCCATTCTTTTAATCTCTTTACATTCTTTGTTCTAGTTCCCTCACAGTCCCATTCAGCTGATAGGGCCATTGGGATTAGGGGAGGGGTCTTTGTCTTTCTCAGGTGTGAAAAACATCAATATTCATAATGATTCACGCTCTCCCCGCATAAGCCTTCCTGACACAAAACATGTCTTACACATTTTAAATCAATATATTTTTTTATGTGAATGAGTGGCCAGAGAGATTTTTACATCATCTTGAAGCAAAAATTCTAGCCTACGTGATCCAGTTTTCAAAAGTCTTGTGAACAAATATTCAGTATGGGTTTTATAGCCTTATAACAGTGACTTAATTTTTCTTTTCACAAACCACGCATAAACGTCATTTTCTTAAAACTACAAACTTTTACACACATGCTGCTCACATATTATTGTAGCAGAATTTGTGCTGAATACAGTGTAATCAGACTTTAGCCATGAAAATGTTACAAGTAACAGAAATAAGCACAAATGTCAGGGCATGTCAAAACACCTCCAGGACCCAGAAAACAGCTCAGGGCTCAGAGGGTTAAATAAGAGGCATCAAAAATGTATAGTGTTGGGGGTACTCCATGACCAGGATTGGGAACCACTGGCCTATAACCACAAATGTTAAAACATGAGCTGACATTGAACATAGGACACAAAAGGCCCTATACACTCACCTAAAGGATTATTAGGAACACCATACTAATACTGTGTTTGACCCCCTTTCGCCTTCAGAACTGCCTTAATTCTACGTGGCATTGATTCAACAAGGTGCTGAAAGCATTCTTTAGAAATGTTGGCCCATATTGATAGGATAGCATCTTGCAGTTGATGGAGATTTGTGGGATGCACATCCAGGGCACGAAGCTCCCGTTCCACCACATCCCAAAGATGCTCTATTGGGTAGAGATCTGGTGACTGTGGGGGCCATTTTAGTACAGTGAACTCATTGTCATGTTCAAGAAACCAATTTGAAATGATTCGAGCTTTGTGACATGGTGCATTATCCTGCTGGAAGTAGCCATCAGAGGATGGGTACATGGTGGTCATAAAGGGATGGACATGGTCAGAAACAATGCTCAGGTAGGCCGTGGCATTTAAACGATGCCCAATTGGCACTAAGGGGCCTAAAGTGTGCCAAGAAAACATCCCTCACACCATTACACCACTACCACCAGCCTGCACAGTGGTAACAAGGCATGATGGATCCATGTTCTCATTCTGTTTACGCCAAATTCTGACTCTACCATCTGAATGTCTCAACAGAAATCGAGACTCATCAGACCAGGCAACATTTTTCCAGTCTTCAACTGTCCAATTTTGGTGAGCTCGTGCAAATTGTAGCCTCTTTTTCCTATTTGTAGTGGAGATGAGTGGTACCCGGTGGGGTCTTCTGCTGTTGTAGCCCATCCGCTTCAAGGTTGTGCGTGTTGTGGCTTCACAAATGCTTTGCTGCATACCTCGGTTGTAACGAGTGGTTATTTCAGTCAAAGTTGCTCTTCTATCAGCTTGAATCAGTCGGCCCATTCTCCTCTGACCTCTAGCATCAACAAGGCATTTTCGCCCACAGGACTGCCGCATACTGGATGTTTTTCCCTTTTCACACCATTCTTTGTAAACTCTAGAAATGGTTGTGCGTGAAAATCCCAGTAACTGAGCAGATTGTGAAATACTCAGACCGGCCCGTCTGGCACCAACAACCATGCCACGCTCAAAATTGCTTAAATCACCTTTCTTTCCCATTCTGACATTCAGTTTGGAGTTCAGGAGATTGTCTTGACCAGGACCACACCCCTAAATGCATTGAAGCAACTGCCATGTGATTGGTTGATTAGATAATTGCATTAATGAGAAATTGAACAGGTGTTCCTAATAATCCTTTAGGTGAGTGTATATGCCCAAAGACACGAGGAGCAAAACTAGAAAAAGATGAAGTTGACCATGATTATTAGTAAGTAAGGTAAGTGAGAATACAACAACAACAACAGAAGACAACATAAACTAAGGCTGTGTTCGAAATCACATACTCTCTTGAGTAGGTAATTATTTTTGAATAAATGCAGAAAAGGCTTAAGTCTAGTCCCACACTAAAATGCATGTTTGAGCTGTCTTAACTGAAATCTTAAAATATGTCAGTGCCATTGTTTTGTCTCAGGATGCAAACTAGTAATTTTCTTTTTCTAAGGCACATTTATAAAAGTCCCAATTTAACTAAGGCATAATCCTGGCTTTATCTAAAGCCTTGTCTCTGAAACCAGGCCCAAGTCTTCATGGTTTTTGAGGATAAGGGTATGTCACACAACCTATCCATGTTGGCATCTTTCTAATTTTGATTGGATTCTCACTGCAGTCTTTGACATAAAAAAGATAGAAAGCATTTTCTGTTTGCTTTCAAAAGTTGATAAGCCTATTTACTTTTCTATCCTACAATATTGGATATTTGGAATAGTGTACCCACAAAATAAAATTTGTCATTATTTACTCTGTTACAAAATTGTATGCTGAAAAAAAGAGAATTTAAGAATCTTCATGCAACTCAACATTTCATAGTGACCACGTACTGTATGTCATACAATACAATTTATTTGTGTTTGAGTTTATGTGTGATTTGTACACGGAACAGAGAATTTAAGTTGTTATTTTATGATAATAATAGCATATAATTTCTATGATGTCACGTTCATGTCATTTTCAGTTTCATTATCAAATGTTTCATTATCCTGTTTAGTTTCTTTATTGCGTGCTGTCACTGTTTTATCTGAGTTCTAGTCTTTTGTTAGTTTCCATGGTCTCTGATCAGTACACACCTGTTCTTTGTCTCATTAATTATCAAGCTCTGTGTATTTAAGCCCTCTTTGTCTTCTGTTCTGCGTTAACATTGTTGGTGTTTGTGTAGTGTTCTCCCTCTCTGTTTAATTAATATTGTGTTTCTTTGTTCATTCTGAGTCTCATAACTCTTTATTGGATTAGCTACATGAGCTACCCATTACAGAATGCAGAACCAAAATTAGATTAAAGCGTTAGAAGAAGGAGCAAGGAGATAGCTCCCTCAAGAACTATACAAGGGACTTTCTAGATCTGGCATGCCTTACCCTTCCAAGGCACACATGTGTTTACTGTCTGCATTGCAGATGAGGATAATGCAAACCCCACTAGCTACCATCAGCAATGCCCCCCACAGACTTTTTGCCAGAGCCCACCGCAGCTCCATGTCTCCTCCTTCCCTTTGGTTTTACCATTGTCCTTAGTCGCAATGACTCCTCGCTCCATCCTGGCTCCTCCCTCCTGGCTCCTTCCTCCTTTGGTTCTGCTGTGGGCATTCTGCTAATGGCCCTGCTCGTGGTCACTCCTTGGCTCCTCTCACTATCATCTCCTCCCTGGTTACTCCCACCATGGTCTCCTCCCTGGTTCCTCCAACCATCATCTTCTCCCTGGCCACTCCCATCATCGTCTCCTCCTTGGTGCCTCTGCCGGCTCCTCAACCTCCTCCTCCATGCAACTCTTGATTGGATTATATTGGATTGGATTGGAAGGGCTACATACAGGTATGCTGAATTCTAGTGCCTTTGGCAGTTAGCACCTGGCTTGATCCCACTCTGAGACTTAATCAAGTTTTTCTCTAAACTCTAACTCTTAATAGTAATCATATGTTGTTTATTAATATTACTTAGTACATGTTTATAAAATTACACTGTAACAATGGCACCTTAAAATAATGCAACCTAAATTCTGAGTTGGAATCATTATTAAGTTTATTAATGACTTTTTTCCATCACCACTTTCTGACCATTAGAAATAATTGAGACTTTATTTATTTATTTGTTTATGTATTGCCACTGTGCCTTTCAAACTTCTATGTAATTACCTTCTTTGCATGGGCAATGAGTAGTGAGGATTATTAGCTATTCTACTTCCTCCTCACAGACCCTTTTCACAGTTCGCATCATAATTGAACAACTTCTATAGTGGTGAACGGAAACTACAACAAATATATTTTACTTTTCAGTTTGTTCCAATAGCAAATAAATAAAATCCATGACAGCATTTCTATGACTTTCCAAAAGAGGAAAAAAGTATCGAGACATTTATTCGAGACTGTCACAATCGGTGGATGTAGTGAATCGCACAAAAGATATAACAAAGAACAGTTTTTATTTCAATAATCCAAAGCAGGAATACACAGGAGATGACACTTTGAGAATTTAACAACCATGTAAAGATGTTGAACAATTAACAGAGCAAACTGAAGACTTAAATATACAGAGATAACGAGGAAACTCAATGAACAACAGGTGAACATAATTAGTAACTAAGGGAAGTACCAAACAGAACTCAGGCAAAATGGGAACAGGGAAAACCAAAACACAGTGAAACTAAACAGAACTAAACATAACCCTGACATAACCCCTCCTCCTTGGGAATAATAAGAGTCCAACTGAGGAAAGATGGTGGGGGCTTTGGAGGCGGATGAGGGGCTGGCAAAGAATTTGACGCAGGAGGAGATGATAGCATGAGAGATCAGGGTGGCATTGATGGTGAGAGGAGCCAGGGAGGAGAGGGGAGCAGGAGGAGACAGATGGGGACACAGAGCAGCCTCATGGTGGAGACTTTGCAGTCGAAACCAGGGGGATGACAGACTGAGACAAAGCTGATAGAGGTGGAGACCAAGGTGGAGCCGAAGAGACGATGAGACAGTTGACACTGATGGATCTGGAGGCCGAGGCAGAGCTGCAGTGACGAGTGTCCAAGGTGGAGCCAGGGTGCTAGAGGACTGAGGAAAAGGCAGCGCAACATCTGACAAAGGCGAAGCCGGAGAGATAAGGGAGCCTGGTGGAAACGTAAGGATGACAGCCCCAGGTGGAGCCGAGGGAGGGAGGAGCAAAGGTGGAGCTGACTAGTCGATGAGTCGAGGTGATCGATAATCGGCTCATGTGTCGTCTCTGCCGTAGGCTCCGTGCAGGGTGGGGGAGGCGGCTGGCTGGGATCTGGAATGGGGCTGGTGAGGTCCTCTTCAGCGAGGCTGATGGAGAACGGAGATCTGTTATTCACCAGCACCTACTCCACGAAATTGGCAAAGTTTCCCAAAGGTCCGTCCACGGGCTGGCATGTGTTGGACTGTGGTTGGTGTAATAAAAAACACAAAGCAAGTGATCCGGGTAGTGGGTGAGGCACGCAAGATCTAAAAATTCCCTTGTGTGGTCCTCAAGGTTTTGCTCCTTCTGCTCCAAGCAGAGCAGGCAGACTGCAAGTTAATTTAGAATTGTGGTTCCATGTTCTGTCACGATCGGTGGCTGTCGTAAATCGCAAAAAGAAGGATATAAAAAAGAACAGTTTTTAATTCAATAATCTAAAGCAGGAATACACAGGAGATAACACTGGGATAATTTAACACGCACAAAAAAGTTTTGACGACACGGAGCAATGAACAGAGGAAACTGAGGACTTAAATATACAGAGACAACGAGGAAACTCAATGAACAACAGGTGAACGTAATTATTAACTAAGGGAAGATAAGAGAGAAACAATTTTTTGTCACTCTCTCAGCCATTTTAGTAACACTCACACAGCAGCATTAACTAGTTTTCTGTAAATGATTGACACGGTAATATAAAACAAAGCACAATGTTATAAATGTACATTCATTTTTACAAAACAATGAGATGGGTCTCCTTCAAGGGTAAATTTTAGGTCCACTGTTGTTCTCCTTGTATGTCAATGATTTACCAAATTGTTGTACAGAAACTAAATGTCAGCTATATGCAGATGACACAGTCATTTATGTATCAGCACAGACTCCACGCTTAGCTGCAGATATATTAACAAATGAAATGACTGGTGTGTCACAGTGGCTGCAAAACAACTGTTTGACATTGAATTGTTCAAAAACTCTCCCAATGTGTTTTTCAATTAGAAGGAAATTAATGGTTTTATAAATAAGATCAATCAGTAAAGACAGTTAATGATTTTAAATATTTAGGTGTTATTTTAGATTCTCACTTAAAATTTGATGTGCATGTAAAAAGGTGTAAAACCATCAGAACAACTTGAATTGTTTTTATATGATTAGGCCGTAAAAGCAGCTAAGTTATACATGCATGCAATGGTCTTCTCACATTTATCTTATTTTGTGACTGTCTGGAGTCAGGTTTCTCAACTGTCTATCAAACCTGTTAGATCTCCATATAAACAAACGCTAAAAATCTTGCAATTAACAAAACAACGAAGTAAGGGGAGCACTACAAGAGGTGCAACTAATCAGAATTGCACAGTACCGAAGAGGAAAACTATTTTTATCCACATTTTCAGTTCAAGGTGCACTGCTTTGGAACAGCCTGCCAGTTTAACTAAAAATGCAAACAGAGTTAAAACATTTTCAAAGAAATCTAAAAAAAAAAATGGTTCAAACAAAAGCAGGTTTGTGAACATTGATTTTTTTTTAAATATATATATTTTTTGTGTGTGTGTGATTGTTTTATTGTTGTTAAAAAAAGCCTAACCAGGGACTGGGACTGCAATTAGCCTTTGGCCAGAAGCCTATATGTGGAGCATCGGCTGCTTGACATTGTAGCAATGTTTTTTGTGCATTGTCCCTGTCAAATAAACTAATAAATAAATTTAAAAAACAAAATAGGAAAAAAGAGACAGCTTTATTATGTTAATAACTGTGAAAACGCATCATCACAGTCTGTGAAAAGGTTTCTGAAGACTGAAGAGATGTGTATATGTGGACAGTCCTTTGTAAATGTGGCACACAGATTTCAGAATGAGATGTTTTTTGCAGCTTAATTTGACCTCCTCAATATATCAATGTATACTCTAGCCAGTACACAGGTTCCATCTCAATTTAGTGAGTGTACACTTTTAAAAAAGCATTTAGGTTCATTACGCATTAAGCATTATGTTTCCCTTTAGTCCGAAGAAAACCCTGGTAGGGGAGACATTCATCGAGAGTGGCACTGTTCTTTAGACCAGCAGACAGCACTCAGACGCACACTCCACCTCAGTCTGTGACCTGCTCTTGTTTCAGGGAAGTTACAAAACAAAACGCAGCCCAATGAGTCCTGTTCCTGATATACAGTACATCTACTGCTTTGCTGTATCAATTTTGATTGGTTTATTAAAAGTTGTACAAGGGCCAGAATCAGAGCTTGTCAAGAGTAATAACAACTAAAATAACACATCATTCACATTTTCTACCATTTGATATGTCTATTAAATGATTTAATCAAATAGCCGCGCCCCCGTTGCCATCTCCGTACGTCTCTCAGAAACCAGCTCTCTGTCAAGATCAATATCCACTAAGATACTGAATCATACACATTTTCTACTAGCTACTTGACATGCCTATTTAGATGCTTTAAACCTTATATGATATGATAGGCTGTATATTTCTCTGTCTCCCTCTCTTTCTGTGATTGCAAACATTTAATGTATCCTATATAATTTGTTCAGATTTGCAAAGTTGTTTTAGCCATTTTCAACCAGTGAATATTTTCTCTCAACTTCCATGCACTCTAATCAGCTGTTTTATACACGACTCCTCTTATTTGAGATGGATGATTGTCCTGACATAACTCGTACACATACTTCCTCTGGAAAATAATAAATAACGTTTTTTTTTTCTTCTTTTATTTAACATTTACGTAGTATTATTGTTTTAATCTCGAAGCACTGCCTACGAGACTGTCAGTTCTGACAATTAGAAGATATTTAAATAAATGTTATAATAGTAATAAATAAATATTTGAGGAGTTATACAAAGCATATTTGTGAAATGATAACTACGTAGGGAACCGAATCTACATTAAAAATGGTCTTCTCAAGTAATTTTGCAAACTTCCTGTTAAATCCCTGCCCACTTCTTTTTGAATTCAGTAGTTCTTTATATTCTTAAGAAGAATGAAAAGGCAAGTTCTACCTAACAGAGCAGATCCCTACCTGGACTCCATAGTGTCTTTGGTGAGATAGACAATCCAGTAGACCAAGTTGAAGGCCCCAAAGGACAGAGGAAAGAGGATGCGTGAGTACTTGTCAATAATACTAGTTCCTATCAGCATGTTGTTGGCAGGGACATTGGAACCTTGCTGATGGAAATCACACTGCGGCCTGGAGAACCTGTCAGTAGCATCTCTTTGGGATAGGGAGTTCAGCCTTTTCTTCAACACACCTCCAGGGTCTAGAGGATTCTAGACACAGAGAGATTAATTTGTGACATAAGAACAGGAAATCAGTTATCAAACTGTTTGACTGGTGACACAATGGACGCTTTTTACATTTTTTAAATTGGAAAACGGAATAACAAGTGAAGCGGTGCAGCTGGTGTAATGTGATCTACAGTGTTATTTTAAACAAACACACAAACAAATAATATATAATGTCTAATTTAATATCTATCTATATAATCTATTTATTTACTAGTTTTTTTCAGAAAAATAGGGATGAGGAAATGGGGCAGTCAGAAAAGAGGAACGTGGCAAATTTACTGCCTAAGTTGTATTTCAGCTGTATTTCATCATGTAAGGATGATATAGCTGACAAAAAAACTGAAGTTAATTTGTGTCAACACTACTAAACTGTGACATTGTGGCAGGGAGTAGTTGAGACAGGATATAAGTGCAGCTTCTTTATTTAAGATAATAAATTGGAAACAGAAACCAGGCGTAATCCAGGGGATGAAACATACCAAAACAGCCTAGTGTAACTAAGACAATAACTGACAAAAAAACTGAAGAAACTAAGGGGTATAAATACACAAGGGACACACGATAATGAGCAACTCAACTGTAAACAGGCAATGAACATAATCAGTAACTGTTACAACCTGCATTTCTTGTATTTGTTCTATTGCTCTGTGTTCTATTTCTTTCCCTTTTCTCTCTTGTGTGATTTCTAATTGGTTGTCCAGTCGAGGCATAGACTTTATAAGGAAGTTGCCAGCACTAGACTGAGAGCTCATTGTTGGTTCGGTCGCGATCAGGTTGAGAGCACCTGGATCCCTCCTCCAGCTGATGATCAAATTTGCGAAGTTCAAGTGAACATGTAACATCTGATCATGTCTCATATGATCATGTCCTGCCAATTATTTTTGAAACTTGTTTGTGCTGTGTGTTTTGGTAGGGAGTTAGGTAAGCTAAATTGATTTTATTTTGCTATTTGGTTATGTTATTTAATTTCTTCATTTGTTTTGTTTGTTTGTCAGTGTCATTTGTTTTGTTATTACTTAATGCATTTTTTGCGTAGTGTTGTGTTCCTGTTTGATTATCGAATGGAGTGGTTCTTTGCTGGGATTCCAGTTTTTATTATGTCCTTTTTTGAGTTTTCTCTGTTCCCCTAGTTGTGGGGTGTAATAGTAACTATGGTAACAAATGATGAGTGGAAACATGGGGAACAAGGAAAACAGGAACAGAACACATGAAAACAAGGTGAAGCAAACTAAAAGTCCATAAACAGAAACTACACCTAAGTGGATGGAGAGGGAAAACATAAAGCAAGTTAATTGGAGAAGAGGCAGAGGGAAGAGTCCATGGGGGAACAGGGGGAAGGCAGAGGGAAGAATGAATGAGGAGATGCTGGAGGGAGGAGCCAGAGAATAGATTATGGAAGGAGAATCCAGGGAGGAGACGACAGAGGGATTAGCCAGGAAGCAACCCAGACCAGAGCCATTAGGATGAAGAGTCAAGGCGGAGGAAGGAGCCATGATGGAGGAAGAAGCCATGATGGAGCCAGGAGCCCGACCGACTGAGGTGGAGCTGTAAGTGGGAGAGACCCAGGTGGAGCAGAGGAGACTAGACCTGGCGTTACTTCATAGGCCTGGAGGGCCAAGGCAGAGCCACAGGTTTGCAGAATGGAGTTGGAGACAGGGGCTCGGGCAGAGCATGTGGGAGTGTGGACAATGGCGGAACCAAAGGGAAGGAGAAGCATGGTAGAGCCAGAGGGGTGGAAGCTCGAGGTGTAGCTGGAGACCCCAAAGTCTGAGGCAAAGCCAGAATGACAATGGACCAAGGTTGAGCCAGAAGGACGTGGGAGCCCGGCAGAGGCTTAGGAAACAACTCTATGTTATGGGTGGGAGCATAGGCGGGATCTAACTCCAAATAATTATTCAAAAACAATCTGGGTCTGTGGTGGGCTGGATGGGCTCTGGGTCTGTGGCGGGCATGGGCTCTGGTTCTGGGTCCAAGGAACCCATCACCACCTGGTAGGCAGACTTCAAACAGGTGAGGACATACTCCCTCCCAGTGAGATTCCCCATCTCTGGCAAGTCCACCCACTGGCTGTTCTGCATGCCAACCTAATAGATAGTCTTCAGATTGGCGTAAACTTGGAGAAATTAGCCAACTCATAAATGTGGATGGAGTATTCCCACAGAGAAAGTCTCATGTGATGAATGCTGGTGAACGCCACTGCTAAATCCATTTGTTGGATAAACGGAACACAAAAATCAGGAGTAATCCAAGGGATAAAGCACAACAAAACAGCCTAGTGTAACTAAGACAATAACTGACAAAGAACTAAACAAACTAAGGCAAATAAATACACAAGGGAAACAAGATAATGAGCAACTCCACTAGAAAAAGGTGATGAACATAATCAGTAACTATGGTATCAAATAATGATTGGGAACATGGGGAACAAAGGAAACAGGAACAGAATACAAGAAAACAAGGTGAAACAAACTAAAACTAGGAATGTGTTTATGCTGTAAGCTTTATTGCAGATTTATACTGCCACGTTTAAAAAGGATATATTAAAAATATGCATTTTCCAATTGAATATACATTGTAAATTTTCTTTGACCCTACATTTATTTGTTTCATCCAAATCGACCACATTCACACTATCTACTAACACCATGATCTAAAGCTGAGCTCTTAATTCATATTATTGTGTTATGTTCTTTTTAAATAAAATAAAATCCTGGAAGCTAACTCACCAATGTCAACCAATTACTGTCTCTGTAAAGAACTATCTGATACAACATAGCTTCTTTCTTTGTGATAATGTAATATTATTAGAAGGTTATGATCATTAAATTATCCAGATGGGTGACAATTAATGATATCTGCAAAATGAGTTTAAATCAGTCTTTGCTTTGAGTGAACAAGGTTATTTATGGCTTTTTATTTGCAGCGCTTTAGCCCTTTCCGGCTTGGGAAAGTTTTGGCATTGGGCAACTGCTTTGACTCGGTTCCATCACTGAGCAGGTTTCCAAGCTGTGAGTGTCAGCTGCAGATCACTATGTCGCCCCTACTGCAATGGGAAATCGCACAGGGAGCACCTGGCTCAAGCTGCCATAATACCGCAGCTATTTTTGACACCGCAACAGGCAGCAGCTAAGTCAGGCTAAATATCCAAGGCAATGGGACATTCACACACTGGTATATTATATGTATTTTATAAATGTGCATGGTTGCACTGTTCTCCAAAAGAGCTGTCAAATATGCATATTTCAGATTTAGGTGAGGTATGTAATTTCTGCACAGTAGCGTCTCCAAAAAAGAATGGCAAAAATAGTGACCCCATTTTTCCCAGTTATGAGGTATTCTTACCCCAAACTGCTGCCATTGGTTGAGCAAGAAGTTGATATGTCTCTGTTTTAAAAAAAAAGTCACTCTTCAGGAAGTTTGTAAAGGGTTTATAAAGGTGTTCATTAATGACTATTAACTCATTTAAAATGCATTATAAGTCGTTGGTATGCTGTTATAACTGCATGAATAAAAAGGGTGACTTTAAAGCAATACCTGCCAAATAGTGAGCTATTTTAACTCACATGTTATAAATGCTTAATAAATATATTTATTCATACATTCTTTCTCTCAAAACCAGATTCCAGATTTATGTCATGATGCAGCAAAAACAGACTATTATAGTGAACTGAAGGATGTTGTATTTGTAGCTTTCTCATTAATATCTCATGACTCATATCACTTTTCTTACTATGTTGCTTACCAGAAGCCACTGCAATCCACAGCAATGTATAAAATCTAATTTCTTGTTTATCAAGATGAAAGTATCAATCTTTATTGTAAAAAAAACAAACATAAAGAGCACAACCATAACTTGATGAGATATTAATAATGAAAACATGTATTCCAGTATTAATTACCTGTGAACCTTAATGTAAGGTGGACACCTATGAACCATTTATTCATGAGTTATAAACATTAATAACCAGTGAAAGTGAACCTTATGTAAAGTGGACACATTTGAACAATTTATTCATCAGTTATAAATGTTTGTAGCCTGTGAAAGTGAACCTTAAAGTCGACACGTGAAGCATTTATTTTTTCTAGTGATATATTTGATTGTTGATGCACTATATCAGTAAATAAAACTTTAAACTTTAAACAAAAAAGATTAATCTTTTCTTTTACAGCACATTGGAAAATTACTGAGCATGATTCCTTATTTAAAGTGGCTTACACTGTAAAATCCAACAGTTGTTCTTACTAAGACTTTTTAGTAAACTTTACTTAATGTCCAATAATTTGTTGAACTTACTTAAAATAATTTAGTAATCTGAACTATTTGCATGCTATGATTTAGTTACTTAGAAAACCCAATTAAACATTACTTGACTGGTTTGAGTACCAAAAAAAAAAAAAAAAAAACAGGCGGGCAGGCAAAAGGTTTTTGAGGCGGGGCAATTTTGAATAGACTTTTCACTCATTTCCTCCACTTCCACTCACCATTATTGTGATTAGTGTTCCCTTTGGTCGGGCACTTGGAACTTCATTCATATTATTATAATTCTCTTCCTATTGATGCAGCGATGCAACAAGGAATCATAGTTATCTGATTTTAAAGGAAGGAAAGTAATACTTATACATATACTGTATAATACACACACATACATATATATATATATATATATATATACATATATACACACACACACACACATATATATATATATATATATATATATATATATATATATTTGTAAATTAATGATATATAAAATAACTTTAATTCATATCAAATAATGATCTTTTAACATTTTTTGCTAACACCTATGGCATAAACTTTTAATTGGGTTGATATTATCCCTCTATATTTGTAACAATATCTTGCAATTGACCATGCTTGAGTCACACACAGACTTCAGCATTCAGCATGCGAACCACAACAATGGTAACAAGGTTTTTTTTATTATTATTTATTTTTATTTTTATTATTAATAAGACCTTTACTATTTTTTTTGCTGTTGTTATTGGGGTTATACTGACAAAAGACAAATGGTAAAATAAAGCCAAAAATAGTAAAACAAAGCAATTAATTTATTCATGCCGCAATGCACTCTGGGAGCTGGACTGAACTTTTGGGAGTTGGCTGAACTTTTGAAATTGAGTTACTTGTACTCAAGTTTTATGGTAACCTCTACAAATACACAAGTTAACTCTACAAAGTAGTAGTAAGTAGTATCAAGTCAAAAATTATGACCTAATTTGCTTGAAAATTTTGAGGCAATCAGTTTCTAAGTAAAGCCAACTTGTTACTTTTTACAGTGTATGCAAGTAAACTCACAGTAAAGAATTCAGAGAAACAATCAAGTATTCCACTAAATGATAGCCAAGAATCACATATATAAAACAAAAACATTTTATAAATACAAACTAAATAAAGGGAATCTAAAATGTACTATATTATCTAATTTAACATTTTTATGATAATCATTAAATGACTGAATGCACCATTTCAGAACATTAACGTATTAAAAAGCAATCAATACTTGTTTACCAAAAGTGTTACCAAATCCATCAGAAGGAATTACAATCCCAAACTTTACAAAAACCTCAAAAGTTTACAATGATTCCAGTAATTACTAGGGAGTTGTCATGCTTTTCACTTTAGAACACTGATCCAAATAACTAGTAGTTCCTTTGGAAGGATGTAGTAACACTTGAGTCATTACTATCCAACACCTTACAAAAAACTCAAAAGCTTACAATTATTTCGGTCATTACTAGAGAGTTATCATGCTTTTCACTTTAGAATCCTTCTGAAGGATTTGATAAACTTGAGTCATTAATGGTGGATTACCATTACCTTCATTTTAGAATTAATTACACATTATGTATTATTCATGTTAATTATGAACCTGTATACAGTAGTTCTTAGTAGTCCTCTGGAGGTATGAAAAAAATAGTAGTTATTGATTAGCTGATATTGAACATTCGCTATTAATTGCTAGTTCGTTAATCTGAATTTCTTGTTAGTTAATAGTAGTTACTAGAGTGTTAATAATGCATTACTCATTTGTTCCTGTGTAGTTATGCATTAATGACGGAACAGTATTCTAAAGTGTTACCTTCAAGAGTTTATGTGTAATCGCTGTGTCACTTCACTTCTCACTATCTATAATCTAATCTCCTATTGCTCACCTGATCAACTGCTCTATTTCCTTTGGGTCTGTCCCTCTATCATTGAAAACTGCTGCTGTCACTCCTATTTTGAAGAAATCAGGACTAGATTCTTCTGCTATGAATAATTTCAGACCTACAGTGCATCCGGAAAGTATTTACAGCGCTTCACTTTTTCCACATTTTGTTATGTTACAGCCTTGTTCCAAAATGGATTAAGTTCATAATTTTTTCCCTCAATTCTACAAACAATACCCCATAATGACGACGTAAAATAAGTTTGTTTGAAATCTTTGCAAATTTATTAAAAATAAAAAACAAAAAATCCCACGTACATAAGTATTCACAGCCTTTGCCATAACACTCAAAATTGAGCTCAGGTGCATCCTGTTTCCACTGATCATCCTTGAGATGTTTCTACAACTTGATTGGAGTCCACCTGTTGTAAATTCAGTTGATTGGCCATGATTTGGAAAGGCACACACCTGTAAGGTCCCACAGTTAACAGTGCATGTCAGAGCATAAACCAAGCCATAAAGTCCAAGGAATTGCCTGTAGACCTCCGAGACAGGATTGTATTGAGGCAAAGATCTGGGGAAGGGTACAGAAACATTTCTGCAGCATTGAAGGTCCCAATGAGCATAGTGGCCTCCATCATCTGTAAATGGAAGAAGTTTGGAACCACCAGGACTCTTCCGAGAGCTGGTCGCCTGGCCAAACTGAGCGATTGGGGGAGAAGGGCCTTAGTCTGGGAGGTGACCAAGAACCCAATGGTCACTCTGGCAGAGCTCCAGCGCTTCTCTGTGGAGAAAGGAGAACCTTCCAGAAGAACAACCATCTCTACAACACTCCACCAATCAGGCCTGTATGGTAGAGTGGCCAGACGGAAGCCATTCCTCAGTAAAAGGCCGCCTGGAGTTTGCCAAAAGGCACCTGAAGGACTCTCAGACCATGAGAAACAAAATTCTCTGGTCTGATGAAACAAAGATTGAACTCTTTGGCCTGAATGGCAAAAATCATGTCTGGAGGAAACCAGGCACCGCTCATCACCTGGCCAATACCATCCCTACAGTGAAGCATGGTGGTGGCAGCATCATGCTGTGGGGATGTTTTTCAGCAGCAGGAACTGGGATACTAGTCAGGATCGAGGGAAAGATTAATGCAGCAATGTACAGAGACATCCTTGATGAAAACCTGCTCCAGAGCACTCTGGATGTCAGACTGGGGTGATCAGGACAATGACCCTAAGCACACAGCCAAGATAACAAAGGAGTGGCTACAGGACAACTCTGTGAATGTCCTTGAGTGGCCCAACCAGAGCCCAGACTTGAGCCCGATTGAACATCTCTGGAGAGAGTTGAAAATGGCTGTGCACCGACACTCCCCATCCAACCTGATGGAGCTTGAGAGGTCCTGCAAAGAAGAATGGGAAAAAAACTGCCCAAAAATAGGTGTGCCAAGCTTGTAGCATCATACTCAAAAAGACTTGAGGCTGTAATTGGTGCCAAAGGTGCTTCAACAAAGTATCGAGCAAAGGCTGTGAATACCTATGTACATGTGATTTTTTTCATTTTTTATTTTTAATACATTTGCAAAGATTTCAAACAAACTTCTTTCACATTGTCATTATGGGGTATTGTTTGTAGAATTGAGGAAAAACAAAAATGAATTGAATCCATTTTGGAATAAGTCTGTAACATAACAAAATGTGGAAATTTCTAAACTGCTAGAAAAAGTTGTTGCCTCTTAACTACAATCTCATCTTTCTGTTAATAATCTTCTTGATCCCTATCAATCTGGTTTTCGATCAGGCCATAGCACTGAAACTGCACTGGTAAAAATTACCAAAGAACTTCTCCTATCTGCTGATTCTGACTGTCTTACTGTTCTCATCATGCTTGATTTAACAGCAGCTTTTGACATTGTATCCCATCACATACTTTTCGTTTTTCAGTTATAGGCATCACAGGTAGTGCTCTTTCTTGAATCCTATCTCACTGATAGACCAGCCTGATCTCATGAAAATGCATATCTATAGCAAGAATTGTATTTATCGTGTGATTTATACAGCAAAATGAGTTTTTACGTGCATGTGTTACGTTGTTTTCGCGTGCATATGGTATGCACTTTATAACGTGTTATATGCACGTAACCCACACCACTAAACTTACCCAATGGGGTGACAATGCGTATCATATGCACGTAAAAACTCATTTTGGAGTATATATGCGCATTTCATGAGAACGTGTTGGATAAACAATGATTCATTGCTGTCCATAACTTCAAACCTTCCACCTGTTTTCTCTCTCAAGGTGTCCTTCAAAGCTCTGTTCTTGGACCTCTTCTTTTTAATATTTATTTGGTACCCCTTTGTCATTTACCCCAATTTACATATTTGCTTGCTCTACTTCTGCTCTTCCTCTTGACTCTTGATTAAATGCGTGTATTGCTGACATCAACATTTGGTTACGTAACAACTTTCTGAAATGTTATAATGATAAAACCGAGGTTATTGTATTTGGTCCACCATCCCTTTAAAAAAAAAGTCTGAATTAAAAAAAAATTAATGAATTGTTTAATGTGAGTCTACTTGCATAAGCCACTTTTCATGAGAAGACATGCTCAGTAATGTTCCAATGTACCTTAAAAGATGTTCAACTTTTTTTTTTTCCAAATTTAAAGTTGAACTGATATAGTGCATCAACAATAAAATACATTTCACCACAAAAATACCATCTCTTCTGTGTCCACTTTTCTTGATAATATTTTTTCTATTTTTAATGCAATTCTTTGGAGTTTTTTTTTTAACCTTTCAATTACTAGATTTTATCAATAAATAATAAATAAATAGTAATAAGCACATTTTTCACATTCTTTCATCTTTAATTCAAAATAACTCACAATTTCATGCATAACCCTTTTATTCAGCTCAAAATATTTTACATTGGGTGTCTTTGCCGACCTCTTGTGGAACAAAGATAATATAACATGAAATTTCATGACTCCTGCCACTAGATGGCCTTTTAGCTCAATCGGCCCTATTTTAATGATCTCAGCCATGGTCTGAAGCGCACGGCGCAGGTGCACTTACGGCGTGTCCGAATCCACTTTTGCTAGTTTAACGACAGAAAAAAACTATCTGCGCGCCTGGCACATGGTCCAAAAGGGTTGTACCTGTTCTCTTAATAAGTCATGGGTGTGTTTTGGGCGTAACGTGCAATAAAACAATCAGAGTCTCATTTCCCATTCCCTTTAAAAGACAGTTGCACTTGCAGCATGGCGGATTCACTATTTACATGTCAGAATTTGTGAGAGGAAAGACTGAACGCTTCTCCAGAGAGGAATCCTTTTATTTTTAATATTTAAAAATGTGTGTGTGCTGCTGTGCATCCCTGTGTGTGTAATAAGCAGAGTGTACGTGCGTTGTGCACCGCCTACAGGCACATATTGCTAACATACCCTTTAAATAACTTTAAAAATACTGCGCTGTTGACTTTAGACCAGGTTTTTGTTGGTCAATGGCACAGTCGTTTTCAGTTCCTCAAACTAGCAACGCGTCAACAATGCGTGGCGCTGGACGTGAAAATGATAACTGAAACTAGCAAAAAACATTTGCTTTGCGCCTGGCGTCGCATTGCGCCGGGTGTATGATAGGGCCCTTAATGGAGCCAATGAGCTGTTCCGCTTGGTGCTAAAATGAGTTTCTCTTCAATATGCATTCAGATACACAAATGTATACATTATAAAATAATTTTTCTGGTGAAGTTTTGCCATTTTTAGTTTTTTTCTATGTGTACTGAAGCATTCCTCACATTCCATTCATTCCTATGGGGGTCAAACTGACCCGCGAGGGAAGGATTGGTTACGTTTTTAAATTTCAACCACAAAACTCCTCAAATCTAGTCAATTGTTTTTTGTTTTTTTAAATGACCCAAGGGAAGGATGAGGGTTAAAGGTATAGTTCACCCTAAAATGAAAATGAAGTCATAAATTACTCACCTGGGTGTTGCCTTTTATGGACCACAAAAGGAGAATTTAAAAAAAATTTCCCTTTCATGTAAAGTGTTATATATAGATGCAGAATATGCAGAATATATTTCTAAATATCCTAAGCCAATTTAATGTAAAATGCTATTTATAGGTTGATCCTCAGCCTAAAAGTGTGAACACTGCGACTGTGTGCTATCAAAACATTTGAGCATCAAAAACCTGGGGTCCGTTCTTCGTACCTCGCTTAATACATCTGAGATGATTTGGCAGATCCCAGATCTTCTAATAGTGATAACTGATCTCTGGCTAATTTGGTTCTTCAAACGAATTTGCGGATTGGATTAAGTTGTCTAAGATTACTGCGCGTTCCTGTGTTCCCTGAAGAGGGCAGATGTATCGATACTCGAAACCACGATCAGCAATGCAGCGATTGGTTGAAGGGAAGACAGCAATGTAATGACATCATATAATTAAAAAAGCCAAAACTTGACAAATTAAAAAAAGAAAACCACACATTTCTGGACCTTCCTTTTAACATGATTCCCTGTTATTTATATTCACGATTTCATTAAATTTTTAATGCAAATTGAAGCATATTTGTTACGTGACAGTATTAAAATTTCTTAAGGGTCAAGATCCAGTTATCTGTTTCTCCTGTGCCACATCAGGCCATCCCATAATATCCGTCATCACAGCCGTCATCAAGTGGCTGTGTCTATAGTATTATACAAAACATTATAATATTATTTTCAAATACATTTTTTCTATTTTTATTAATATTATTGTTATAATTTAAAATTATTATTGCCCCTGGTTCAGTAAGGAACTCTTGTAATAAAGTAGCAGTGGTTGGGACAAATTTTAAGTATAAATTTTAACGCTGCTTAAAAAGATGCAATCTAATCCTGTTTACATAAAATAAGCTGCTCCCGAGCAGGTTTAAGCTTCCGGACCTGTTGCTATGACAGCAAGTCCAGGATGAGCGTCGAAGAACCAAACAATCCAAGATCATGCGAAATCGTCAACAATCAAATCCAGCTAACTGAGTTAGCGACGTACGAAGAAGGGACCCCTGGACAACATGGCAAGATTAGCTCAACCAATGGTAAGTCTACGGGTTGTGCTATTAATGGCTGACAGGGGAGTATTGAAGAAACCTGTTGGAAAAGGCAATATCTTGCAATAGTACACCACGGGTGTACAAGACTGCACTATATTAGGCTTAAATATTCTCTAAAGCTTTTACACTGCATAGAAGCCAAGACAATCTGGTATTGAGCTGAGCAAGGTCAAGCAAACTTAAGCACTTCTTCACTCCTACAATTCTGTACCAAACAAAACTGAACAAACAAACTAAATTACGCCTGTGACATCAATGTCATGCAATGGAAGTCTGACTGTGACTTTACACGTTAATTTACTCACTCGGGGCAAGAGTACTTAGGCATTGTGTCCCCTACAGCAATCAAGACACAGAGGATAGATCCCTTCGCTTTGAGCCTGGCATGCTTTCGCTTGGATGTTTTGCTACATTGAACTGATTATATAATCTGCAGCAGCAAAATGGCTAGGGAGGCCACTGGCTGTCTCCTTTCGTCTAGTGTGCTTGTTATCAGCTACAACGTGAGCGAGCCATGAAAGACAGAGAGAAGAGAGGCTGGAATGAATGGAGAAACAAAGATGTAGATAAGAATTACCGAAACGACTTCTCCGTCACTCCTGGCCGCTGCTGTGGCCGCAGCACATGCCACATTGGCCCGCCGAAGTTCCTTATTAGCTTGCAAGGTGGAGAAATAGTTGACAGCCGCAAACTCGATAAGGGCAGAAAAGACAAAGGCGAAGCAGACAGCGATGAACCAGTCCATGGCGGTGGCGTAGGACACCTTCGGTAACGAATGACGGGCGCTAATGCTCAGCGTGGTCATGGTTAGCACTGTGGTGATGCCTGTCAAGAATAGATGAAAATCCCCCCCCACCCAAAAAAAAAAAACAATTAGCTTAATTAAAGATCTCTGTTTAGTTTTAAATTTTTAGATTAAAAATGTTGGTAAACAGCCTTAGTTCAACCTAACAGTAATACAGTGAACAGTGATTTAATGGATAGCTCATTCAAAAAAATGAAAATTATTACTCGACTGCAACTGACACCCAAAATCTGAGCTGTGAAAAGTTCTTATTTAGGAAAATGTACATTTTCTCTGAGCATTTAAAAATAATATTTTTTGCCAACACATTTCATCAGGCTATATGATATGTTGAAAAGCAAAACACATGTAAGGACATTTTTATTTATTTTCATATATCATTTTTTAATTGTAGTTATATATAGAACTACATTTATTCATTACTGCATCAGCAACCAATGAAGATTAATAGATTAAGTAATCATTAAATTGTTATTAGTTAAATGTGTCATATTGTATTAATTCCCTAATAACATATTATATTAACTAATAGTGTAAATTCATATATTAATTACCACAATGGGTCAAAGCCATGCATTTCAACTTCCAGTTGTGTGCTTTAATTAATCATTAGCTAACGATTTGCAAAGGTATCATTATGTTATGACTTTACTTGTTGAGGCACATGACTATTAACTAATTCAAAATTCATTCAAAAGCCATAACCACAATGACATATTACTTAACAATTAGCAAATCGTTAGCTAATGATTAATTAAAGCAGACAACTGGAAGTTGAAATGCATGACTTTGACCCATTGTGGTAATTAACACATTAATTTACATTATTAGTTAATATAATATGTTATTAGGGAATTATTTCATGATGTCATATTTAAATAATAGCAATTTATGTATTACTTAATCTATTAATCATATATAATCTTCATTAGTTGCTGATGCAGTAATCATTAATAAATGGTTTAGTTCTTCATGAGTCATACATTAACTAATGATTATCTGTGCATTAGTTAAGCATGAATTAATGCATATTAGTGCACCCGTATTGTAAAGTGTTACCGGTTATTATTTTTATTAATTAATTATTTAATTAAAGCTAAATGCATAAAATGATCACATTATGGCAACCCCTAAAAGGCTCTATATATGAAGCACCTGAACTCTTTAAGGTTCTATATAGAACCTTATCTTGTACACTGTAAAAAAAAATGTTTGATCAATAAGTTATATAAACAAAGTCATTTTTTTTGCAGTGTAGTTACAACAGTCTTGTTATAATACTGTTGCAAACATCACAGTTCTATGACAGACAACAATGTTGTTGAAACGATGAACGCATCAGTGTAAAGCATGGATCCATTTAGTGGATTTTACCCATCCTGAAATGAATATGAAATCTGCAGCACAAAAGTGGTTTCATGCTAGTTCCTGTGATTTAACAACGCCTCAGTGTCTCTGAGTCTTTAGCTACGTCTAAAATAATCCGTCCACCCTGAGTTTTTTGAAGATGCTCAAAGTGGACACATTTGAAAACACAATTTTCGAGTTGTAGAGTGGACTGTGAAAACGGAGGTATTTGAAATTGATGAGCTTTTTGAAGATACTCTCCAAAGAGGATACATTTGAAAACATTTTTTAAGTTGCAGTGTGGACTGTTAAAACGGAGGCATTTGAAATGAACGATACGATTACTCATGTGACGCCTATTGTACCGATTAGATAACTGATTTTACTTGCAGGGTTGCTGACAAAGATAAATGTAACTTTGTACAATCTTTATATTATACGTTTAATACCATATGTGGAATGAGAATGAGAACTTTATTATGTCTTGTCTCTGTGTATCATCTTAGTGAGATTTTATAAATTGTACGCATGCACAGTAAGATGATTTAAGCATTTTCTGACATTTCAGAGTGGGCGAGAAACCTGGACATCCGCTTCTGGCTGGACTTCCATCGTGTGCAATCAAAACACTTCAATTGATTCAGAACGCAGCGGCACGTCTTGTCTTCAATGCGCCCAAAAGGGCCCATGTCACACCTCTCTTCATCTCTCTGCACTGGCTACCACTCGCTGCCCGCATTAAGTTCAAGGCTTTGACGCTTGCTTATGGATCCACCACAAGCTCAGCACCCGCATACCTCGACTCAATCCTACGAGTCTACACCCCCACCAGAAGCCTCCGCTCAGCTAAAGAGCGGCGGCTGGTGTTACCATCCCAGAGAGGCATGAAATCCCTCTCTAGAACTTTTTCATTCACTGTTCCTGGCTGGTGGAACGATCTTCCCACCTCCACCCGGATGGCAGAATCACTAACATCATTCAAAAAACAGCTAAAAACCCATCTCTTCCGCGAGCACTTAATCTCATCATCATAATAAAAAATAAAAAAAATAATTTCCTTTTCCTCTACCTTTCTCTACACCCTCCCTATTCTAGCTTACGCTACTCTGAGCAATGCCCGAAACGTAGTATTTAAGGCACTTCTTGCGTTTCTACGCCTCTTCATAACGGATCGCTTCCTGTACTCCTCAGTTGTAAGTCGCTTTGGATAAAAGCGTCTGCTAAATGCATAAATGTAAACGTAAAATGCTTAAAAACGCTAGTATGGACGAAGAGCGTTTTTTAATGTAAAGTTGTTTATAAATATATCAGAATTAATGTAGACGTAGCCTACATCCTCTTGTTTTGTGGACTCTTAGTTTGTAGTTTTTCCTTGTGTTCCTGTTTTCACTCATTATCTCCTGATCGTCTGTACCCCTCTGTGTAAAAATAGCCCTTGTTTTTTCCTATGTCTCTGGTCAGTTCTTGTCCTTTAACCAACATAAAGGGGCTGATGGGAAAAATAGAAGTCTACAGTTATTTCATAATGGATCATAGAGACCTATGGTCCGCTGGTGCGTGTTGGCTCTATTGAATAGGTCATTTACTCAAAGCTCTGCATGAACTCCTATGGAATAGCTCCAGGATAAATAGCTATTAGTTCAGTTAGAACTGAAAAGCCTTTCCGATTCAAAGTGATTTGTCCAAAAGATGACAGATAACACTATTTAACTAGCTTTGCAATATTTTATTTTACATCTAAAGCTGAGCATTAGTTTGAAAAGTCTTGTTTCATTTAATAAAATATATTTATAGAATGGTGACCCAAAGGCAAGGGATTCTTGTTTTATGAGCAAATAATGGCCTTTCTATATTTCATGCAGTTCATTTTTCTTAATGTTTGGAACTATAAATCTTATATCGTGTTAGATATTTTTTCTCCCCCACATAAATATTTATTTAGTTTTCATATTGTTTATATTTTCATCTAAATATACTTACAGAAAAATGTGATGAAATTTTACATTAAAAGTTTAATAAAGTATTACTGCCACATTCTGTGGTGTTTTCCCTTTCATTTTCAATGACCTTCAGTTTGTCTTCAATATTTCCATTGTATCATTTCGGTTGTCATGGTTTCCAGCATGTTTATCATTGGTTGTCATGGTTACTCATTGTTTCATTGATTTCACACACCTGTTCATCATTTTAATCCATTGTTAGTTGTGCATGAAATGCCCTCAGTTTCATGTGCATACACACACTGTTATGTAGTTTTCTCGTGTTGGATCATTCCGCTCGCCATGTCTTCTTAACAATTACTTTTGATGTTGTTAGATTATTGTAAAAGTACTAATGTAGTATATTAGTAAAATCAACATTAATATGGTAGTACTGTCAATCCTATTACATACAGTCCTGCACAATAAGTCTAGTAACATAGCATGAACACAAAACTAACCAGTTATCCCCATATCTGGCTAGATTACAGATTTCTTTCAATAACTCAGAGAGTGCTATTACTTTCATTACCTTATAAAACAATTTTGTCACAGAAATATGGTATCCACTCGACCATAATATGCTCACCACCTAAGGCCTGGGACACACATTTACATTACATGCCATTACATTTACATTGAAGAATTCATCTTCCTCAATCTGGCAGTAAGTTTTGGGAGTTCATTTTTAGTCCATCTCTGCAACTAAAAATGAACTCCCAAAACTTACTGCCAGATTCTGGAAGATGAATTCTTCAAACAGTGGTACAAGAGGATGTGGTGCTGGTCCTTCAAGAGTCATTCTCAACCTATCTGTCTATAAAGCCTATAAAAAACAGTCTTCTGTATTCACAACACTTCAGCTTGTGATTCTTATTCAGTGGGGGTCATTTTTTTAGGATTCTTTACCTAACTTGAGTCTCTGAGATCCTGACACCTTGCACTTCTGCACTTGCATTCGCTCGCAAAACTTTTGCATTCCCTCGCAAAACTTGTGTTCTTTGCGAGTGAATGCAAAAGCGTTGCCAAATAATTTTTCCACCAATCTCATATTTTTTTCCCCACCATTTTCCAGAACTGCAACCTACCTGGAGTCTCCAGAAGTGCAACATACATATACATGCACACTGCCAAGCTACATTTCTTTTCTACCATTCTCTCCATCTCTCTCAGTTTAATGCAGAAGCATGCATTGTGTGTGTGACTGTGCGTGGGTGCATTCTCGCTTCTCAGTCATGTGACACAGGCCAGCTAAATATGTCAGGGGTATTTTGACACAAACATTTGAAATTGATTCAAAAATCCACTCTTTGTATCAATATAATTTAAATATTGATATTTTTAACCAATTATTAACCAAACAATACCAAATAATTAGCTAATATTATATTAACATACATAGGCTGCATTTATTAAATCAAAAATACAGTAAAAAAAAAAGAAAGTAATATTGCGAAATATCATTGCAAATTAAAATTCTATTTGAATATATTTTAAAATGTCATTTATTTCTATGTTGGCAAAGCTGAATTTTCAGCATCATTACTCCATCCTTCAGAAGTCATTCTAATATGCTGATTTGGTGTTAATATTTCATATAGACCTTATGTAGCCCCTCCCCTTTTCAGCACTGCACTCGTTGTGTTCTATCTTCCGGTTTGTATTTCCAAAGCATTGAAGGTAAGATCTTAAGGATTTATGAATGAACCGCTTGTTTTAAAATCTTCCCGATCTACTGAAATCCGCTTCAAACATTACAATGTCCATGATAACTTTCATTAACTCTACAATAAGTAAATCCACTTCACCAGCTAATTACTCTTGTCAGCAATGCCATAAACATATACAGAGCTACCACAAAATTCTAAAGATGCCTGCGTGCTTGTTTCTCTAGCGCATAAGGTCTATCAATGTTGAAAACGACGGAGCCCCTAAGGGTGTCATGGTGGTGGAAAAAAATATGAGATGGGAAGAAAAATAATTAGTCAATGGTTTTGCGTTCCCCCGAGAAACTTTGCATTCGCTCGCAAAACTTTTGTTCTTTGCGAGTGAATGCAAAAGCGTTGACAAATAATTTTTCCACCCATCTCATATTAGTGGCTCCATAGAAAATGTGCTGCTTATGGAAATGGTGATACTTTTTTCAGGATTCTTTGATGAATAGAAAGTTCAATGAACAGCATTTATTTGCAATTATTACATTTATTAAATAGAAATATTTTGTAACATTACAAATGTTTTCACTGTTTCGTTTGATCCATTTAATGCATCCTTGAATGGTATCATTGTTTTCACAAAAATGTTAAGCAGCAAAAAACGCTTCACACTATGCCCCACCTTCTCAAAACCTGCTACTTTAAGGGCAAAGGTGTTGTTGATAAAATCTGCCATCCTATCCACATCAGGACTAGCTTCTTGTGTTTTTGTTAGACTGCTGTGGGAGATCTATAGGGCAGCTCATGGTCAATGGGTAGAAATCAGATATGTTTTCTCATCTAAGAAGAGACTACATTCGAGAGAGAGAGAGAGAGAGAGAGAGAGTATCTGCTATGAGGAAAGCCCAGTATGATTCCTTACAGAAGGGACATGAAAACTATTAAACTTTATGTTTAAACGCAATGCACTTGAATAGGTCAATTGTCTAACTCTGAACTCATAACTGACACTAATAACTACCATATTAAATATCACACAGCTCATTTACAACTTAATGACCCTACCAAATTGATATCCTCCACGGATAAATATAATTTAAGCTTTTGTCTTCACAATCTATTGAATGTTCAACTTCAGTTTCAAAGTTTAATATTTAGACATAGCTTATTTACACGAGAACACATCTAATGGATCCTGAGCATGAATAGAAATGAAAGAAAAAGAAAGCAAAGGCACAAGCACAAGTCCTAGGGGCAAAAACATGCTTTTAAGGGCAAAAAGTTGGTCCAAATTAACCTCAGTCAATTACATCTCTGAACCAAATGCTTTGGGTTATTTCAGCTCTTAGCGGTAAAAGATTGTGATGTAGAGCAACTACAATAGATATGGACAGTGAGTGCCTCTACCTATTCATCTCTACTCTCTAAAGCAAGTCATTTGTCAGAAGCTCTCACTCCTTTTCTTTTTTACACTGTATTAATTTTTCTTTCACATCTATTTTCACAAGCATAACGCTCTCACCTCAGAACTGTGACAGAACTGAGAAACAAGCTGTAGGTTACTCACCTCTCCACATAAGCCGGTGTTTTCTTGCAGAAACTAATCTCCTGACAGTGTAAATAACACCTCACTCAGAGCAAGCCATTTTTATACTAAAGTTGTGACTTGATCAGCAAAAGATGAACGTATCCCAATTAACCCATTTAAGTTTGCAGGCAACAAGCTTAAATACACCTGGCAACTTCACTGCCTGGTGGACAAACCATCTTTAATATCTCAATCTTTTCATACGTTACTACGAGAGTGCCCCTACCAAGACACGTTTCAAGACTGAAAACTCAAATGCTGATGTGTTTTTCATAAAGAGGTTTTAGGCTGATAGACTCCTAATTGCCCAAGAACTCATTCTAATAGCCCCATTGAAACACAAGCGGGAGACCACAAAGAAGTGCTTCATTCGTGCATAACAAATTAATCAGCTTAAAAAGCAACGAGGACAAAGTAAGAGTTAATATATTTTAACACTACTTCATATTAAGTAGCACTATTTAGCATGCAGTAATGTTTAATGCATGATATCTCCATTTGAGTTATCTTCTCATGTACCCATGTTTCTATTATATATAGAAAAGATGGCAAACAGAGGAAGGCAAGAAAGACATTTTTAAAATGTTTGCTTTTATATTACACCACCACAGAACAAGGGCCAAGGCACTTTAAGTGATTTAGGACCATTGCCAACAGCTTCCAAGAAGAGTGCATTAAGATAATGAAGCAGAATGGAGATCTACATAAAAAGTAACCGAAATTGTGCATCATCTCATCAAGTTTAGACTGCTTAACAAATTCATCTGGCTTCTTTTTGTTCATGAAGAAAGACTTTGATGAATATTTATGCTGGCCCGATTTTTATGAGAATGTTCAGGATTAGTCTAGCAATTCACAACTCTTCACTTTAAAATTGTTCTGTAACTTTTCAGTGTAGACTAATTTCTTTCATATCTGGTGTGCTTAAAATGAAAACACCTTCTTCTGCTTTCTCGAAAGGTGCGCAGGCAAATTTAAGGAAATTTGACACACAGATAGAGGACAGTCTAAACATTAACCACAGCAAATTTGGAGTCTCTACCTCAATCCATCTAGCGCCACCAACTGTCCAAATCTGCACTCACATTTATGCTAATAAATGTTTAACCATAAGGGCTAAAAAATAAAATTTGTTTTTTCCCTCCGATTCTTTGGCTCAAGGCAATACGATTACAACATATGACATCATTTCCCATCATGAAATCGATCTTGAATAACACCGATATGAACGTAATGCTGTATCTCAACAAAGCTTTACCGTATTCAGACCAAACTTGGTATGCGTAATGAAAACCATGACCCGAGGATACACGCATAGTTCAGCACAATGCCTCCTAGTTGTCAGGAGATATGAAAAATGGTTATTTTTGCTTATAACTTCTAAACAGTTTGGCCAAAAATCACAAAACTCTTAGATCTCTTTAGATTCGGTTTCAGCATGCCTAGTCAAACGATACTCAGTTTTTCCATACAGGCCATTTTGGACGTTGGCTGTTTTGCCTTTCTTTGAAAACCTACTTTTTCAAACTCATCCTAGACCATTGGTCCGATTTTCACCAAATTCAATTTAGATCATCTTCAGACCATGGCAGCAAAAAGTTATAGATTTCGTATTGATAGACAAAACCGTTATTGTTTAACGTATCAACTTATTTGATGGCATAATGGCAAACTGAATCTGAGGCTGTATCTCTGCAAGGCTTTGCTGTATTGACACCAAACTTTGTGTATGTCATTGTCACCCCACAATGACCAGACCTCATCAATTTGGGGATAGCTCCACCAATTGGTCAAAAATTATAAGCAATGAAATCATATTACAAGTGATTGTATTTATAATTTATTTAACCATTTTGCCTAAAATGATGTCTTGAATTAGTCATTTTTGCAATTAGTGCAGTTGGCCCCTTGATCGCTGCTTGCAGCTATATTTTCAAATGAGTCTGCCATTAGCAAGTTAACAATGAACATTGAATAAATATGCCACACAAAAGTTAAAAAAGTCTAAACAGTCTATAGTCTGTTTACTTTTCAGCACTAAATACATTTTTATTATTAATTATATCATGTTGTAAGCTGTTTAGAGCTTGTTGCGGTGCATTAGGATTGCATTCTGTTTGAGGAATACATTGGAATTTGGCCAAAATAAGATCATGATCTTAGAAGGCATAATGTTGCTGCCTACCTTTTAGAACAGCCTTCATGTCAGGAATCTTTGATATATTGTGCCTTAAAATGCTGCAGCTCTCTAGGTCTGAAATACAATGTCTTATTTCAAAAGTAATTTTGTGTGCATAAAATGCACTGTTGCATTTAGTATTATAATACTGGTGCGTGCGCAGTGAGCCCAACAGACGTACAATTAAAAAGGAAGCAAAAAACAGCTTACCAAACACCGTTCTGGCAGGTACTGACTCTTTGTCAATCCAGAAGGAGACCTGCGCTAGGATCACAGTCATAATGCAAGGGATGTATGTCTGGATCAAGAAGAAACCCATTTTCCTCTGCAGGTGGAAGTACACCGTCATGACTATGTATTCACCTGCAACAGATGGACATAGGAAACAAGTCTTCAAGAAATTGTAGATTCTGTAGGAATACATTAAAGACGTATTTCAACACATATATTTAATATTTATTTAAATAATGACAATGACATTTAGTTGTTCAACTGAAAACATATGTTGGCAAGAGGAAAGCTCTCGGAATCTGTGCTCAGCAAACTAGAAAACAACAGTCAATTGCCACTAAATCATTATACCTGTCCCAAAGATTATACCTGTGTTTGACTTCAACCTCTCACTAGACACTGTCTGTCCCATGAGATCATACTGTAGTAGGCTGGAACTCTCTTGAGGAACTTCCACTGAAAATAATGGTCCTTTCTTCCATGTGTAAACAATCTCACTCATTGGGTAGGCATCTATATAAGGTACAAATCAAAACTAAAGTCAGTCATACCAGTAAATCCATTCAAAGGGAATATGTGCCATTTTAACATACATACAGCTGCCAAATTTCAAAGGGCATGAATGTCCATCCATTGGAAAATTGATCAACCGCATGGGGCACTCTGCATTGATGGTTAACCTGAAAACAAAAAAAGTGTTAATTTGTGCTATTTAACAAATTTGATCCTATTTCTTTTATCAGCATAAACAAATAAGAATACATTGTCACAGTTTTTTAAAAATATCATTTTTAGGACTGGTAAGAGAATGTGTTATTAAGTTTCTACTGCAATTTTAAAGAGCAAATGTGCAGTCCATATTTGACTTGGAGAGCAAATGTTCTGGCACGCAAGTTACCTCATGGTGTACAGAATAGTTCCGTTCTGCATGATGCGGAACAGCTTGTTGGGAGTGGTCATGTTGTGTGAAATAGAACGTTTGCCATTTCGGAAGAAAGTGTCCGGTGTCCAGATATTGCTGACCATTAGGTTGTTGAGACGCAGGATCTCAATGGGGCCCTCAAATTTCAGCCGGTCATCAATCCATGTTTGCCGAAAAAACACATCCATTGTGTATTCCTAAAAAATTATTATTCATTTTAGGATTTTATTGGATATTCACATGTAGTTTCCCTGACTGCAGTTTTAAATCAACACAACTGAACTGTCATGTGTAGAGCATGTAAAAAATATTTATATAAACAGCAACCCACAATACTTTTGTAGAGTGAACACATCAGCAAAGTGTCACTGGGTATGTATATGATTCAGGCTGGTATACATTCGCCATCAGGAATGGTATTTTTACTTTTTCCCCACTAATCTTGGCAGAGATTTATCTTTACTGTCTTTCGGATTGTCACAGTGTATCACATGGCAAGCGAGGTGGCTTTGGACACTGTAGAAAAATAGTGTAGTGTGTAACAGAGGAAAGAAAGCTGAGCCGGGACCCTCACTGTCAGGGATTGTCAACCAGATTTAAATCCCTAAGCTGCCATAATGACTGCCCAAATGTCAGAATAATGAAGCCAGGCTGACATGACTAGAGGCAGTGGATATAGAAAACATGCAATTACAGTGGATTTAGGTTTATATGCATGATTGCATGTATCGTATATAATTGTTTTTACTCACATACCATTTCCACATCAGAAACAGGACCAAAGCTGGTGACAAAGATGTCCGTTTTAACCTCTGTGACAGGACCTACAGTTTTTTCAAATACAAATAAGTAATAAAAAGAAAGAAAGAAAGAAAGAAAAAGGAAGAAAGAAAGAAAGAACTTAGTTCTTATTTCTTCTTAGTTCACTTATTACAAATATTTTAAACATAATGTCCTTACAAAGCAGTAAGACAGTTTCTGATGATGAACTTGAAGTCTGGCGTGCAAAGTCCAGAATAATTTACGGTGGAAAAATAAAAGATTAAATGTATTTATTAAACTACCTTAAGTATCACTTTAATATTTTAAGTAATTCCTGCAGTTGCTCACCTCCAAAACCAGGTCGGAGTCTGTTGTCATATCCATCTAGCAATCTATCCAAAATGCGGGTAATGTTATCCAAATAAATCCTTGTCTCAGTCGGTGGATTTGCCAACACCTGTCCAACACTGTAAACAGACTCAAAACTTAATTTCCATTTTCACACACGAATTAGCAAAGCAGAAAAATAAACACATGTGCAAAGTCAGATAAAAACACTTTGCTACTTACCAAGACAGGAAAAAACATGTGCGTATCCAAGCCATTCTTTACGCGCACTCTCTATCCAAGTGTCCCCTTGTCAACTGGTGTTAGTTGCACATCCCATAATTTATCTGTGCGAAAGGAGCTGGTGTGGTTTCGAGGCTTGTGTGCATATCCTAAAGCTTTTATGCGTGAAGCCTTGCTGGAGTTCCTCAGTGGAGTTCCTCTTCTGACTCACTCTGATGGAAAACTAAAGTGCTTTTAAAGAGGCAGAGAGATGTAACCAAAGGACATTGACAAAGATCGAATAAAGCATTATGAGAGATTAGAGGAGAAAGACTGCTGAAATGTTCTGCTGTTTGAATTTACATGATGATTTTTGATGAATTTCTGCTTACACACTTTGATCATTAATGTACATTCAATAACATACTTAATGTCATGAAACTTGACTTAATATCTTCATATTTATAATTAAATTCACCACTTCTGATCTTTTTAAGTGTTATATAATATTTGCCAATTACTTATTAATGTTGTGTTTGCTTACTGAAAATATACATTTATTTTGATGGTCCCTTTTGAACATTCTGTTGACTATAAATAACATTGAAACTACATGTCAACTAACTCTAATTAGAGAATTAGTAGACTGTCTGCTTAATATCTGCTAACTCTTTATTGTGATGGTCCTCCAACAAACAATTTCAATAATAAATACTCCATTTTAGAGGTTTTCTCTTATGTAATATTCAAACATTTAAAATAGCTTTTAAGTTCGATTTTATCAGTTGTGTGAGTATGAAAATTTTCACTTGTTTGAATTTCAAGGCTATCTTTCTTACAGTTAGGATGAGAATGTATAATAAGTAAAAAGATGTTGTTATTGCTTTTTGCTGAAATATGGATGTTTTTATGAACTATGTATTCATTTATTTTTGTTTTGAGTTTATTCAATACAAAATCTCTGATGCAATACAATATAATGCTCAGTATTTATAGTCAACGGCTGTCATGCAATGGTGATAAAATTGCTCTTTATATGCTGATACAGACTTTTTCACACACTCAGAATTGATGGGATCACATCTGCACCATGATGGCTCTTTCCACAGGAGCTTATTCAAATGATGCTGTTTGAATCTTCTGGCATAACCTGTACCACTGAAACAACACTGAGCCATTATCCTAATCCACAGTCATAAGGTTTTAATGCATCGAGCCATCATCCACCATTGGACTCATTTTAAATTTTATGGCCATTCAGTGTGCACTGTCAGTGAATGACAATTACATGGAGATATGGGATCAGCAGCATTTAAAATTCTGCCACAGTTTCATCAAAAACCTTGGATGTGAAGTTGCCATTAGGTTACTTCTTCCAGCTGCTGTCCACTCTCAATAATTTCACTGTCATGAAATATGGTCAGTTCGATCCATACCAAACCCAGACATGATAATCATGGAGCTTTCAGGAAATATAATGATGGCAGAGGAGGTTTTTGATACGACTGTTGAACAATGAGATTGTTGGAATGTGAAATACCAACAGAGGCAGGCCTATTGACTACTGAAGCATAGCAAGAATTGGGAGGCAAAACCCAAGCGGAGCGGGTCACTGGAGCATGAACGGGGTAAAGGTGTGCCAGCAGACATGGATACTGTACTTCTGGTCACAATAACACTCTAACCTAAGCAAATGTTCTCTGTTTGGTCAGTATGGCACTTTGTAAATAACAGTTCAGCCATTGGCACTTATAGGGAAATATGAACATGGCACTCAAGGCAGTTGCATGAACATCAGACCAACTATTAATTCGAAGACTGACATTGTATGTGACATTGAATTTATACAGATGACAGGCATGTACCTTATGAAATGTCTGTCTGTTGAATCACTAGACAAACAAAAGTAAAAATTTTACAAAAGTACATTTTATTAAATTGATACATTATTTTACCTTTGCACAGACTGTTTGGGATTCATATAATTTGAATAAGATACAGTTGTCACAGAAGGATCAGGATGATGGAGGAGACTGCAGTAAGCAATATTTATTAATCAGTCGATGGCTGTAGTAGTTATATATTTCATTTCTTATATTAGAGGTAGCTCGTATCGCAATATTTGTGGGCGGCTCGTCCAGGATCGGAATAGTGTGTGTGTGTACAGTGCAGGGATTGGGTTTCTATTGATATGTTTGCTTGATAATTTCGTAATTGTGGTGAAGTATGATGCGATAGGGATTGCGTGGCCTATATTAGGGTTATAGACGATTGTCCTGTTTTTACCACATGTGTGAAACCGATTTGATATCAGCCATTTACGGTCTTTTGGCTTTTTTGTGCTAACTATAAGAGCTAAGCATACACTCACCTAAAGGATTATTAGGAACACCTGTTCAATTTCTCATTAATGCAATTATCTAATCAACCAATCACATGGCAGTTGCTTCAATGCATTTAGGGGTGTGGTCCTGGTCAAGACAATCTCCTGAACTCCAAACTGAATGTCAGAATGGGAAAGAAAGGTGATTTAAGCAATTTTGAGCGTGGCATGGTTGTTGGTGCCAGACGGGCCGGCCTGAGTATTTCACAATCTGCTCAGTTACTGGGATTTTCACGCACAACCATTTCTAGAGTTTACAAAGAATGGTGTGAAAAGGGAAAAACATCCAGTATGCGGCAGTCCTGTGGGCGAAAATGCCTTGTTGATGCTAGAGGTCAGAGGAGAATAGGCCGACTGATTCAAGCTGATAGAAGAGCAACTTTGACTGAAATAACCACTCGTTACAACCGAGGTATGCAGCAAAGCATTTGTGAAGCCACAACACGCACAACCTTGAGGCGGATGGGCTACAACAGCAGAAGACCCCACCGGGTACCACTCATCTCCACTACAAATAGGAAAAAGAGGCTACAATTTGCACAAGCTCACCAAAATTGGACAGTTGAAGACTGGAAAAATGTTGCCTGGTCTGATGAGTCTCGATTTCTGTTGAGACATTCAGATGGTAGAGTCAGAATTTGGCGTAAACAGAATGAGAACATGGATCCATCATGCCTTGTTACCACTGTGCAGGCTGGTGGTGGTGGTGTAATGGTGTGGGGGATGTTTTCTTGGCACACTTTAGGCCCCTTAGTGCCAATTGGGCATCGTTTAAATGCCATGGCCTACCTGAGCATTGTTTCTGACCATGTCCATCCCTTTATGACCACCATGTACCCATCCTCTGATGGCTACTTCCAGCAGGATAATGCACCATGTCACAAAGCTTGAATCATTTCAAACTGGTTTCTTGAACATGACAATGAGTTCACTGTACTAAAATGGCCCCCACAGTCACCAGATCTCAACCCAATAGAGCATCTTTGGGATGTGGTGGAACGGGAGCTTCGTGCCCTGGATGTGCATCCCACAAATCTCCATCAACTGCAAGATGCTATCCTATCAATATGGGCCAACATTTCTAAAGAATGCTTTCAGCACCTTGTTGAATCAATGCCACGTAGAATTAAGGCAGTTCTGAAGGCGAAAGGAAGTCAAACACAGTATTAGTATGGTGTTCCTAATAATCCTTTAGGTGATATATATGGTATATAAAGTTGACTCAGTTAGTTAATCGACAGGAGAAGCGTCTGGTCACTGAACGAAGCAGAGTGCGTAAGTGTTTTTTTTTTGAATACTCAGTTGTGTTGTGTTGCTTAGTTTATTACTTGCTAGTAGGAGAACCGTGGCTATTTAGAAGAACAGCCGTGTTCTGCCGCACTCGTGGTAATCTAATTGTTATTGCTGACTTTTGCACTTATGCTGTCCTTTTCAGCCATAGTTTCGATTTGATTTCATTCATTTACGGCCTTTTGGCTTTTTTCGTGCTAATTATAAGAGTGCGCATGTCTGTTTTCACTCAAGTAGTGAAAGGCATTTATTTATTAAGCGTGTTTGCAGCGTTCAGCCCTTGTGTTTAGCCTTCTCGTGTGAAGTTCGACTCGGGTAAAGACCTGCAACTCTACCTGCACGACTCCACCAAGCAAGGACACCGGTAAGGCACTTAAGTATCTCCTTTTCCTTCCTCCTCCACCTCTCTTACACACTTCCTTTCCTCTCACTCATCATGTGCTTTCAGTACATTCCCGTTGTCTCTCAACCATGCTCTACTATCACACGCAGAAGGCAGCGCAATGCTGCTAATTACCGTCCTATTTCCTCCTCCCGTAATGCTCCTCCCTCTTTTTCTGTGGGTCTATGGAATTGTCAGTCAGCTGTCAACAAAGCTGACTTCATTCCAGCCTTTGCCACTCAATCTACTCTCAATATTGTAGCGTTCTCAGGCAATAATGAGACGTGCTAGTGAAAAGGGGTGTTTTTTTGGGCTGTTGTAGGCCACAACCCACGGCGTACACATCCCGGCTTGAACAGAGAACCGCACTTGAAACAGCGAGGCACTCCTCTGCCCTCTTCTCTCCGTTTTCCCCCAAAACCACCCCAGGGGTGGAGCCTCTTCGCATATTTAACCTGAACCTCCAATAACAGGTAATGCAGTTAATGATAAGTCCCCAACACAAAAATGAATAAAGTGCAACATAAACATTAAAATCCTTGTCATCTGCAACACAATAACATTTAGAACATGTTACACTACCCCCCTCGTACTGAAGTCCTCGACCCCGAGGACAAAGTCTCTAAGTTTGACTGGGGTTCTCCTCCTTCTCTTTGGACGCCCCCTGAGCGTGTGAGCTTGGTCTTCAGGTACCGGTTCCTCTGAGCCCTCGTCCGGAGGGGTGTCAGGTAACAGTGTCACTTGCTGACCACTACTGGCCATCTCTACTAATTTGGTTAGCCCCTCTGACCCCTTCGGTTTTGTGAAGGAAGCCCTGTGCTGGCCTATCCCGATGCAGTACCACTTTGCGCCCCCGAGGAGGCAACTGCACCCGATATAAAACCTCCCCCAGCTTTTCCAATATTGGGCATGGTCCCACCCAGTGGCTGTCCAGTTTTAGGCACCTCCCTCTCTTCCTCACTGGGCTGTAAACCCAAACTAGCTCTCCCACCCCAAAGTCACGCCCCGTGCATGCAGGTCATAAGCTCTCTTTTGCCGCACCTCAGCAGTCACCAGCTGCCTTCTGGCATATGCATGGGTGGAGTCCAATCAATCCTGGAGCTGTCTCGCATATTCGGGTCCCGCGTGAACAGGTGGAGCATCTGGGGGCTGACCAAAGGCCAACTCTGCAGGGGTCCTAAACTCCCTACCTAACATAAGCAGGTGCATGAGGCAGAGTCCTGAATAGCAGAGCAACATGCCATCAAGACCAGTGGTAGATGGGTGTCCTAATCGTGTTGATGAGTGGATGTTAAGATGGACAACTGCTCAGCTAGTGTCCTGTTGAATTGCTCCACGAGCCCGTCGCTTTGAGGGTGGAGTGGGGTGGTGCGGTCTTGTTGATTCCCAACCACTCACACATGGAAGAGAATACCTTGGACTCGAAGTTTCTACCTTGGTCACTACGGATACTACACTATGGGAACCCCAAACCTACTAAACATGCCCTCCACCAAGGCGTTGGCAACAGTCACAGCCTCCTGGTCAGGTAGTGCAAAGGCCTCAGGCCATTTAGTAAAATAATCCATTGCAGTCAAAACAAAGCGATTCCCCTGTGTAGTGCGAGGGAATGGCCCCATGATGTCCACCCCCACCCACTGCATTGGCTCCCCCACCGGAAACTGCTGTAGCTGGGCCCTGGACTGACCCTGTGGCCCTTTGCGTGCTGTACAAAGATCACAGTGCCTGCTAAAGTCCTCCACATCATGCCTCAGCCGTCCCCAATGGAAGCTCTGAAGCAGATTTCAAAGTGTTTTTGTCACCCCAAAATGGCCAGATCCAGCAGAGCCATGCATGGCTGACAACACTGTCTCTTGCATGTCCCCAGGGACCACGACTTGCCATCTCTTTTCTCCTGTTGCTGGCACCACCCATGCTTGCTGGAGAACCCCCTTTATTAGCCGCAAACATCTGAACTTGGCCCACGATCCCTTGGTAAATGGGGGGAGGGCTGCTACCTCCTCCCAGGGCGGCCGCTGCTGTGCCTCTACCCACAGCATCACAGGCTGCAGGTCTGGGTCCCGCTTCTGATTCTCCACGCATAGAGTGACATCCACCTCTTGTAGTTCCCTGCAGACCAGTTCGGGTCCATCACTTTCGTCCACTTTCCGGCTAAGTTCCAGCTCCCGGGGTTTTTCTGCGCTCACAATACTTGCATCCCTGCGTACTACATGGCCGTCTCGACAGGGTGTCTGCTGTCCTCATTCCCAGATGATGGCTGCCCACTTGTAGTCTTTGGCGATTTCAACATTCACCTAGAGAAGCCTTATGCTACAGATTTCCACTTCCTCCTAGCCTCTTTTGATCTCGAACGGCTCATCACCACACATACCCACAAAGCTGGCAACCAGCTTGACCTAATCTACACATGCAACTGCATTACAGACAATATTTTGGTGGAACCTCTACACATCTCAGATCATTACTTCATCACTTTTAATCTACAACTTATTACTTGTGCACCACCAATCCCTCTACCAGTTACTTTCAGACGAAACCTGCAGTCACTTTCTTTTTCTCATCTTTCCTCTGTTGTGTCATCCTCTCTTCCCTCATGCACACAACCATCATCTGTGGATGTGAATACTGCAACAGACACTTTATGTTCCAGTTTAACTTCTTGTCTAGACAGTATATGTCCTCTATCTTCTAGGCCAGCACGCGCTACTCCCTCAAACCCTTGATTATCTGATGTTCTTCGTGAACACCAGACCAAACTCAGGGCAGCAGAGAGGAAATGGCACAAATCAAACGACCCATCTGACCTGAGTAAGTATCAATCTTTAATCCCTCTCAGATGAAGTCCATGCGGCTAAATCTTAACAAAAACAACAGCACTTCTAACACACACACACTTTTCAGAACATTCAACTCTCTCCTCTGTCTCCCTCCATCACCTCTCTATCTGCAGACGATTTTGCCCATTTCTTCACTGATAAAACAACAACCATCAGCAGTTAGTTCTCACCTCCACACACAGGATTTTAGATCAACCACATCCACAGCCGGAAATCTTCTCTCCTCCTTCTCTACACTCACTGAGGCAGAAGTATCTAAACTTCTCCTCTCCAGCCATCCTACCACCTGCCCTCTTGATCTTATCCCCTCACACCTCCTACAAGCCATCTCTTCTACACTCCTACCAGCACTCACACACATCCTCAAAACATCTCTTTCCTCTCACAGTATAACCAGCTGGACGTCAACCAATCAGGTTTCAAAAGTGGCCACTCAACGGAGACTGCATTACAGTCACTGAAGCCCTGCGGCTTGCGAAAGCTGATTGCAAATCATCAGTCCTCGTCCTCCTGGATCTATCTGTTGCCTTTGACACTGTGAATCATCAGATTCTTCTTTCCACCCTCTCATCACTGGGCATCACAGAGATTCCACTCCACTGGTTTGAGTCCTATCTCACAGGTAGGTCTTTCAAGGTTGCTTGGAGAGGGCAGGTATCCAAAGCACATCAACTGACCATGGGGGTTCCTCAGGGCTCAGTGCTTGGACCTCTCCTCTTCTCCATATACACTACATCACTGGGACCCACCATACAGGCACATGGCTTCTCATACCATTGCTATGCTGATGACACACAGCTCTACCTTTCATTTCAACCAGATGATCCCACAGTAGCTGCACGAATCTCAAGCTGTCTGGCGGACATCTCGGCATAATCAACATCACCTGCAGCTCAACCTGGCAAAGACTGAGCTTCTTGTCTTCCCTGCCAATCCGACTCTACAGCACAATTCATCCAGCTAGGTTCATCTTTGATTACCTCTTCAAGGTCAGTCAGAAATCTTGGAGTAACCTTTGATGACCAGCTGTCCTTCAAAGACCACATTTCAAAGGTTATGCAGGTTTGCGCTGCTCAACATCAGGAAGATCAGACCATTCCTAACAGAGCATGCAACACAGCTTCTCAGTTCACTGTTCCTTGCTGGTGGAACGATCTCCCCACCGCCATCCGGAATGCTGAATCACTGACAACATTCAAAAGACAGCTGAAAACTCATCTCTTCTGTGAGCACTTAAAAATTATATATATATACCCTCTATTCTCTTTCTCTGGAAGTGTAACATGTTCTTTTGGGCCCCTTTGCCCAGAAGAAATTGCAGCTCTTGCAACAGCAAGTGCACCCATCACTCTGCTTTTGTGCCTCTCAATGCTTAGGTGGCCGACAGCCCATCCCATTGAGTACGGCGGGGAAAGGCTTTCTCATGCCTTTTTGCCTCCCGGAATCTGCTGACAATGGTGTTTACTAAGTTGCCAAACAGTCCAGAAGGGAAAACCGGGGCATCAAAAGGGAATGTTCTGTCCCTGTATTTGATTCCCGTAAAGTTCAGCCACAGTTGCCTCTTTGTGGCAACTAAAGCCGACATAGACCGGCCAATTGCGCAGGCCATCTGCTTCATTGGCTGGAGAGATAAGTCTGTGGCTCGGCGTAATTCAGAGAAAGCATCTTCGTCAATGCTCCTGCAAGTACTCTTTGAGCAGATCATCCTGGTATGCCTGTAACACCGCCATGGCGTGCATCACAGCACCAGCCTGACCTGATGATTGAAAAATTTTCCCCACCAGCGTGGATGTTGTCCTTCACGGCTTGGTGGGAAGCGTAGGCTTTTTTAATGATGATGGTCTCCCAGGAGATAGCCCACATGTCTCTTCAATCTGAGGCAACATCGTATAACCGTGTGCCTTTGCATCCACGATAGTCGAATAGGTTGACGACACAAAGACACGCGATGTATATGGTTTACCCTATGAACAAGTTAACTTGTCATGGAGGTCTTCAAAGAAGGGGAGTAAAGGAGAGAAAGGTCACTCAGGTCATCTATCCTCTAACTTTGAGCGTTTGGGGGTCTCTTGTTTCTGTGGCCAGTCCAGGTGTAACCTGGCTACTGCATGCTTGTCCCCCATACACTCAAAGCAGAACTGTGTATCATATGTGTATCATAATCAGGGATGAGCCTTGGACACAGAGGCACACATCTCCTGATTTTTTGAGACATGATGCTCTCTCTTTTTCTTTTTCACACAGAGAAATTTTCTGCACACTGACAACTGGAACTCTAACTCCTAACAAAGTGGACCGATAGAGAGTGTAGCACACACACACAATGCGGTCTCTGAAGACAAAGAAACCTCAAGGCACACCTGTTTCATATCTATTTATAGCCTCTCACAAGCATGCATGTTTTCATGTCACGTCTCACAAGCCACGTCACTGTTACACGTTCATGTTCATGGAGTTTCAGTTTGTTTTCATCAATTCCCTGTTTCCTTTGTTCAAGTTTCCCGCCACTCATCAGTTTCCATGGAAACTCAATCATCACAGCTGTTTGTCATTATGTTTATCACCATTGTGAATTTAAGTGCTTCACCTCCTCACCCTCATTGTCTGGTATTTTTTGTGCCTAGCACTCTGTTTCATGTTGTTTGATCATTTCTGTATTGACTGCTTTTGAGTTATTTAATAAACCTTTTACAATTTGATACTTTTGGTTCCTTTTCAGGGGAACTATAAAGCCTGCCCAAAACAAACAGCAGTTTAGATCTTGTGTTCATCCCTGTCCACGTTATATCACAGATGGGGATACACACGATCTGTGCGTCGTTTGTTTGGGAGCGGAGCATGCACAGTCTGCATTCGAGGGTACAGGCTGTGTACATTGTGAGCAGCTTCCACTGCGCTCGCTCCGCTCTCATCTGGCACTCTTCGAGGAGGGTGCTCAGACCAGCGTTCCTCGTGGTTCGGGTCCCGCTGTTGCCGAGGCACAGTGGCGATCTAGATCATGGGGATCGCAAATGGATCTGACAGAGGGGTTTGAGACAGGCCCTGCCTTATCTCAGCCTTCACCAGATCCAGTGCCTTCTCCCGGTGTGTGGAAGCACGCGCTGCAGTTCCTTCCGCACTGGGTGAGGCACCGGTGCTTCACATATCCAGCTCTGAGAAGTTGGATGTGGAAAGTGTTGCTGCTGTAGATACTGAGGACTCACCATCTCAGTCTCCGGCATATGAGGAACTGGTGGAGGTTGTGTCTCACGCTGTTGCCAGACTGAACATTGACTGGCCAGCAGAGAAGCAGGAAGTTTATCCTAAAAGTCTATTAGACGAACGTTTCTTGCCTTCTCCAGCACAACCTCGACGTTGGGGCCTGCCATTTTTCCCCGAATCGTGGAAGAAACCGGTCTCTATAGAGTTCACAGTGCACAAACCACTCCTCTATAGTTGGCCAAAATGAACATGGTTATGGGGCGATGCCTAAGGTGGAAGAAACGCTTGCGAGCTATCTCTCCCCTCAGTCAGCATTGTCCCTAAAGGCCACGAGATTGCCCACCAAACCAATAAGAACAACATCAGCATTGGTGGGCAAAGCATATACTGCCGCTGGTCAGGCTGCAGCATGCCTTCACACTATGGGCATACGCAGGCGTACCAGGCTGATGTGCTAGGAGATTTAGATGAGGACGGGGGAATTGGCCCGAACGCAGTAGCTGAACTGCGTGGGGCCACAGATCTTTCTCTCTGGGCCACTAAGGAGACGGCTAGATCTATTGGCCGTGCTATGACAGCTCTGGTGGCCACATAGAGGCATCTTTGGTTATATTTAAGCACAATTGAAGAAAAAGATAAGAGTTTTTTGATGGACGCCCCGCTACCGCCCCCTGGCCTCTTTGGCGATGCTGTCAACACAGTCATCGAGAGGTTTCAGGAGGCTAACAAACAAGTGGCGCCGTTCCAGAAACTCCTTCCCCTTCACTCTCATGTCTATCTCAGTGTCTGCCCGGAAAGTCTCGAGAAACTGGTTCCCTTAGTAGAATTTCTGGCAGAGTGGAAACTACTCCCAAATAGATCTCAATGGGTCCTGCATATAGTCAAAGAGGGTTATACAATTCAGTTTGGGTCTCGTCCACCCAGGTTTATGGGGGTCCTACCAACAGGGTGGACCCCGAGCAGGCTCTGGTCATGGAACAGGAGGTAAAAACTCTTTTGGGGAAAGGAGTCATAGAACGTGTACTTCCTCCCTGCAGAGAAACTGGGTTCTACAGCTAGTATTTTATCGTTCCAAAGAAGGATGGAGGGATGCGTCCCATTTTGGATCTGCGGGCTCTGAATCAGTCCGTTATGCAGCTAAAATTCAAAATGTTAACCTTGAGACAGGTTGTGCCACAAATCAGATCCGATGATTGGTTACAATAGATCTCAAGGACGCGTATTTCCATATATTCCTCCTTCCACAACACAGGAAGTTCCTGAGGTTCGCTTTCGGGGGCAATATCGGGTTCTTCCATTCGACCTAGCTTTATCACCCCACACTTTCACCAGATGCATGGATGCAGCTCTAGTACCACTACATCTGCAGGGCATTCGCGTTCTGAACTATATCGACGTTTGGTTGATTTTAGCGCAGTTGCAACAGTTAGCGGTTCAGCATTGAGATGTTTTTCTCATACATTGATTGGGGTTGAGACTGAACATCAAAAAGAGTGTGCTGGTTCCTTCACAGAGAACTACATTCCTGGGTGTGGTATGGGATTCGACCACTATGCGGGCTTGTCTATCCCCTGCTCGCATAGAAACAATCCTGTCATCAGTGAAGAGATTAAAGCTAGGTCAGTCACTCACTGTCAAGCAGTTTCAGAGACTGCTGGGTCTGATGGCAGCAGCATCAAACATTATACATTTTGGCCTGCTGTACATGAGACCTCTACAGTGGTGGCTCAGGACCAGAGGGGCAATCCTTTCCGTATGATCAGAGTCACGTGCTGATGCTTACGTGCTCTGGTTATGTGGTAGAAACCTTGGTTCCTATCCTAAGGCCCTGTGCTGGGAGCTCTTTGTTGTCACAAAACACTAACGATGGATGCTTCCCTCACGGGGTGGGGGGCGATCCTAGAGAGATGCTCGACTTAAGGTCTTGGAGGGGACACCATCTGTCCTGGCATATCAACTGTCTGGAGATGATGGCTGTTTTTCTTGCTCTCAAGAGTTTCCTCCCAGACCTCAGAGGCCATCATGTGTTGGTCCGCTCAGACAACACATCGGTGGTCACCTACATAAATCATCAGGGGGATTTGCGCTCGCGTCCACTCTGCAAACTGGTGCACCAAATCCTCCTGTATCCCCAGGGTAAGTTGTTGTCTCTCAGGGCAGCTTATATCTCTGGGTGCCAAAATCTGGGAGCAGACATCCTTGAGAGACATCTCACTGTCCACTTTGGTTCTCCCTCACACATCCAGCTCCTCACGGACTGGATGCTATGGTACAGACGTGCATTTCCCCTGACTGATCTGCTCCCGGGAGTTCTGGAGAGAGTTTGCAGAGACATGGTCCAGCTCATCTTGATAGCCCCACGGTGGCTGGGCAGAGTATGGTTCTCAGATCTTGTGTCTCTCCTCGAGCTCTCGGCTCTCTGTGGGAGATTCCGATCAGGAGGGACCTTCTGTCTCAAGCAGGGGGCTCAATATTTTACCCCCGTCCAGAACTGTAGAAGCTGTAGGCTTGAATCTCCTATTCTTAAAAGAATAGGAGATTTACAAGCTCTGTCGGTTGCCCCATCGTGCTTGGAATTTGCACCAGGTATGATAAAGGCGTTCCTTCACCCTAGACTGGGGTATGTTCCTAAAGTCCCCACTAATGTGGCCAGGTCTATTGTGCTGCAGGCGTTCTGCCCTCCTCCATTTGTAAACTCCCAGGAAATAAATAATCTGCTTTGCCCAGTCAGATCTTTAGATTCTTCTGTCCACAGAGCTGCCCTGTGGCATAAAAGTGAACAGTTGTTTGTATGCTTTGGCTCCCCTATCAAGGGGTCACCAGCATCTAAGCAGAGAATGAGCAAATGGATAGTTGAGGCTATCTCTTTTGCTTATGAGTCAGCTGGATTACCTACTCCTTTACCAATCCGGGCCCATTCTACTAGGAGTATGGCTACCTCTAAAGCCTTAGTGTCAGGAGTGTCACTTCAGGATGTATGTGATGCGGCAGGCTGGTCTTTCGTGAGGTTTTATGACCTTGACCTGAGCTCTACACCTGGGGCTCAGGTGCTTTCGTCTTAGTGTTGACATTTCACTAGATAGGCACTGGTCATTATGGCGACGTGGGTATAGATGTTCCCACTGTGTCAATCGACGCAGCGCGAGTTCCCTTGAAAGGGAACGCCTCGGTTACGACTGTAACCTTGGTTCCCTGAAGAGGGAACTAGACGCTGCATCGCCCTGCCATATCTCCTGCGTGCTGGTCAGTGACTTGCTTCAGCCTATCAGAAGCTAGCGTTGCACTGTTTGGGCAGGCTATATAGTTTCCTGGTTCATGTGGTCACCTGCCTCTGACATGTCATCACACTATTAGACGGATTACACACATGCTTCATGACGCAAATTACAGTCATAACCGAGGCGTTGTTCTTCATTATCATTGGACAATAACATGACAATCACGTGAGGTGTGTTCGATTTGAACTATACTAGGATTTCACTGATGGGGGAGAACTGCCGGTTGCAGGCAGGGAGGAGTTGAAAACAGAGACATTAGACCAGTGTTACTCATTGCGTGGCTCACAAGCCTCCTGTGGCTCACCTAGCTTAATTTGCGGCTTGCATGGCAGTGAATACGGTGATATGATCATGCAGTCAACACATATATTTCATAAAAACAAGCATGGCTATAACATAATTAAAAACTCAAAGTGTCTGCTCTATTACAAATAATTTATATTTAACCTCTTAACTATGCACCGGTGCGCGGGTGGGGGGGGGTTGACGGAAGTGGGCATGTTTGTACTTTTATTTAGTTTTGTTTTATATAAAATATTCAATCAACTATCACAAACTATGCATCATCTGAAAGCTAAAATACTCAAGATTCATGTTCTGAACTTGTTTTTGCAATAAACACACCAGAGAGGAAAGGGTTAAATGAAATCCTAAAGGACCGGCCATTTAAACGTCAACATAATAAACGCAGTACTCATCTTTCATCTCCTATGGTGCAGATCAGATCGGACGAATCCAAGAAACACCAGCATACATATCAGTGTATGGGTCCACTCTTCAAAATGCATCCCACTTTTTAATCCAAAACAACGAAAAAATAGGGAAAAAAACAAAAAATCCTCCTTTGTTTGCATGAGCATTTTGAGTTAGAGTAATCAACCATGTCCATTTTCAATGAAATATCGATTCTAATCAGTATTCTGACGATCTCCCCTGTGCTTTGGACTCTTCCTCTCAAGTTGAGCCCTCCCAGGTCTTTCTCCTTTAATCACAGGCTTTCTGATGACTCATTATATACAGGAAGCACATTACTGGCTCGCGAGCTGTCAATCAAAGCACCCAGGGTTTTCGTTGGATACAGGCAGTCAATTCCTAGCCAATGCCTTGCCAACAAATGTTTGATTGATGGACGTAGTAACCAATCAAAAGGCATTATCTTGTGCAGTGTTTGTAAGCATTATTGGTGGAGCGCGCAGACTCTATGACAGACTGTTTTTATTAACTAAATGAGTTTTTTACACTTTGCAAATTCTGTAAATAGCTAAATCATGCGCTTGTGCGTGCCTCAAAACAGGACTTACAAAGATACATAACAGCTACAAGTGTATGCACTACTTGCTTTATGCAAGCACTATATAGGATAAATCACTTTACAGGATTTATCCTATTATACTTTATCGACACAAATTGATAGGTCAAACAGCAAAGAGCCACCCACAAATAGTCTATAAACAAAGTATCCAGCTGTCTTTGAGTTCACATGAACAACAGTTAAAGTTACTCGTCAGGCTACAGAAGAATGCCATAATTCTTCCGTTCAATTAGGCCTAAGACATTGAGAGTCATGCAGACCTATAACAACCCAGCCACAACACATAACTGGCAATAACATGCCTTACCTTTCTTTGCTGTTCGTCCAGAAATCCAAGAAGTGGATATTTGTTTATATTTTTTCTATGAATCTTTGTGTTAACATGTACTAAACATGAGTGGAATATGCCCTGCAGCGCCACCACACCTTGACGCTCATGACAAGAATAGCATGTATAGTTATCTTTATTGAAGTGAATTAGGTTTAAATTGCTGTCATGCATGAATGAATGATATTTTTGCAACTTTACACATAATAATCCACGATGATCACATTACACAAAACTGAAATTGCACTTAAAAGTAACACATTGTCAATATTTTTTGAGACCCCCCAAAATTTCACAAATCACGTTTTCAGGGGAGCCCATGTCTTATTAAGGGGAGCCGAGCTCCCCCTAGCTCCCCCGTAGTTCGCACCCTGCTGTGGAGTTGCCAGTTTTGGCGGTCTTTCCAGCTTTTAACGCCGAATGTGCTCTTATAGATCAACACGTTCTCATGAAATGCGTATCTATAACACAAATTGTATATATTGTGTGATTTATACGCCAAATTGACTTTTTACGTGCATATGATATGCATTGTCAACTAGGATTAGTGGTGTGGGTTACGCTCCAGCATCATGAGCACAGAGAGTGCGCCAGAGTCAAGTTCTCTTTCGCTCTTGAACAAACTATAACACAAAGAATTATGCCTAAATGTCCGTTTTGTTGTAAATGAGTTAAATAACGTCTAATGAACTTAAAGAATTGTAAGGAAATGGGACGTGTGTGACAGCTCATCAGATCTGTGTTATGTTCGGCAGCGGCAGATCTTAAAGCGACAGCAGCCACTAATGATGTCTGTTACTAATGTTAGTCACACACTGCTCTTGACTAAATAACTTTTGTAGCTTTAAAAAGGATTAATCTATATTTAATTCATAATATGTTTGAAGCCTAATAAATTCTAAAAAGCTTTCAATTACACTGTAATGTTGAATGGCTATAATTAATGTTTAAAATTAGGGGGAAAAAATCTATTTCATAGAGACATCAGTATTAGTATCAGTGAAACTGGCCTTCATTCATAAAAAGTCACAAATATTTAAAATATACTGTCTTTGTTTTTTCTCCATTAATTTGGTGATTTACTGTGAAATTATTACATTATTAAATATATTAAAAACATGTTTTAAACAGAAAATTTACATTAAAAATATATTATGCATACCCACTATCTATCTACATTTTGTATTTATTGCATTGCATATTGCATGTTCAGGGATGACAGACAAGCAGACATGCTATTTATGGCTGGATGTAACTTTTGATACTGCGGTAAAAGTGGCTCTCCTATTGATTTTGTTCTATCTGAAAAAAAAAATAGCAAAGACCACTGCATTAGACGCTTGATACACAAAAGTAGTTTTTACAGCTTTTTTTTTACTGTTATAAAAAATTATTTTGTCAGCATAAGTGGAACTGAAGTTGTCAGAAAAAACATGAAACACACAACACTGTTGTCATTAGAAAGTCTGGCCAATGAGGAATACGCTGTGTCATCATCAACCATGGGAGCAGAGCAAGGCCAGTGGAGCAACTGTTAATGAGCGACACCTGGGGCCTCATTTATAAAACGTGCATACGCACATATTTGATCTTAGAGTATGCGTACGCTAAAATCCACGGCAAAGTTCATATTTATAAAAATGGTCTTTGACGTGGAAAAGTGCTTACCGCCACGTCAGGGTCTGAGCAGACGTACGTACTTTTCCTTCTGGCAGAGTCGGAGTAGTGCAGGTATTTGGAAATCTATAAGCAGTAGCAATAATAATTATAGTAATAATAATAAGAAGAAGAAAAGAAGAATTATTAGGCCTATTATTATTATTATTATTATTATCCTGATAATAGTTATTGTCCCTAATAATAGTTATTTATCCTGACAGATAAATCTACTCTAAATAAATTAGAATAGATAAATGTCTGTCACCCATTAACATTATTTTTACATGTACAAATATCAGCATGGACAACAGTTTTCACATATCGTCACATTACGCACATGCACCGCTTCTGTGAAAGGAGAAAAACAGAATAAAATTATATATATACACTAACGGTCAAACGTTTTTTAATGTTTTTAAAGAAGTCTCTTCTGCTCACCAAGGCTGCATTTATTTGATCCAAAATACAGCAAAAACAGTATTATTGTGAAATATTTTTACAATTTAAAATAATTGTTTTCTATTTGAATACATTTTAAAGTGTAATTTATTCCTGTGATCAAAGCTGAATTTATCATCATTACTTACAGTCTTCAGTGTCACATGATCCTTCAGAAATCATTCAGATATGATGATTTGATGCTCAACAAACATTTATGATTATTATCGGTGTTGAAAAGAGTGTACAACTTTTTTTTCAGGATTATTTAATGAATAGAAAGTTCAAAAGAACAGCATTTATCTGAAATATAAAGCTTTTGCAACATTATAAATGTCTATACTGTCACTTGATCAATTTAATGCATCCTTGCTGAATAAATGTATTAATTTCTTTAAGTTCTTCCCCCCCCCAAAAAACAAAAAAATCTTACCGACCCAAAACTTTTGAACGGTAGTACAATGTTACAAAAGCATTCTATTTCAGATAAATGCTGTTCTTTTGAACTTTCTATTCATCAAATAATCATAAAAAAATGTTTTACACAAATGTTCAGCATTGATAATAATCATAAATGTTTGTTGATCATCAAATAATCGTATTAGAATGATTTCTGAAGGATCATGTGACACTGAAGACTGGAGGACTGATGCTGAAAATTCAGCTTTGCATCACAGGAATAAATGACATTTGAAAATATATTCAAATAAATGAATGAATGAATGAAATGTTATAGAAAAGTTATTTTACATTTTAATAATATTTCACAATATTGCAGCAGGTTGTGTTCTGGGTAAGAGATCTCAAACCAAAATAGCACCAATCAACTTTGAGCAAAGTGACACATATCTGAAAAAAAAAAAAAAAAATCACTCCCCCAGGTTCTCTTTCACACACCAAGTCAAAACCCATATCTATAGGGAAAATATATGTTCAACTTTATTGAAAATATTTATATAAAGAATATTTAACATTGTTACCTAACTGAGTCAGTTTGAGAAGCATGTCACTGGTTAAGGGCTACTTCACAAGTTCACACTTACAAATAATCAGATAGTAAATAGCATGCGTATTTGGCTTGCTGTCCGAGGAGAGGGCTCCGAGCTCTGTATTTGGTCCGAACCCAGAGTACTCTCCCCCCCGTATCTCTGGTTAGGAAAGTAACCAGGTGAGTGTGAGGAAGACGGGCTGGTGGAGGGATGCTGAAAAACTGTTGAGGAACATTGGTGAGTTGACTAGGTATTTATATAATCCTCCACTTGTGCTGACTGGGTAGACATGTTGATTACTGATTGCTGACAGCTGGTTGGAATGACATGATGATTGGATGGATCATTTAAACGTCTCGATTACGTATGTAACCCTCGTTACCTGAGGAGGGAACGGAGACGTAACGTCAGTGACTGACGAATGGGGGCTCCCCAGCGGCAGAGGGACGTTACGTCTCCGTTCCCTCCTCAGGGAACGAGGGTTACATATACGTAACTGAGACGTTCCCTTTCATTCAGTCACTCCGAGTAACATCAGTGACTGACGAATGGGGGTCCCAATGTAATTACGCCACTCAGCTGTCGTCTAGTGCCCTGCATAAGTGTGAGCTCCCTGTCGTAAGCTAGTACGGACGAAGGACTCCCACTTAAAACAGGAATACCAAGGTACACTGGGAAGCATATTCCAGGTGAAAGTATGCGCCAGAGTGCCTACCCGTAGGGAGGACTTAAGGATACACATATGACCCGCGAGGGGCTGCATATGGAGAACTCTGGGGTAACCAGCCGAAGGTGGAAATTTTATCCCCAGGGGAGGCAAGGGCTTGCCGAGGGAAATACACATGCTCAGAGAGGCTTACAGTGGAAATACACATGTGGGGGTCGCCCATAGGAGGGAACCATGCACACGGTGGCACCTAGCCTGACACGAGGGCCTGAGCGAGTGGGCAGACGCACTGGTGTCGGCATCGAGAGTGCTGGAGGAACTCAGGGTTCCGGGGAAACTACCTGAGGAAAATATCGCACGTATCCCGTCCGTGGAGAGGAATGGCAAGCAAGCGAAGACACCTGAGCCTCGTCCATTACCGGCCACTAGTAGAGGCGAGTACATGAGAGGACACTGGCTCCACTCAGAGATTATAGAATCCGGCGAATGTGTTGGGTGTCGCCCAGCCTGCAGCTCGGCAGATGTCTGTTAGCGAGGCACCATGCGCTAAAGCCCAAGAGGAGGCCACACTCTGGGTGGAGTGTGCCTGCATCTGGTAACCCAAAACAATGGCGTCCACTATCCAGTGAGACAACCTTTGCTTGGAGAGAGCCTTTCCCTTCAGCTTTCCACCATAACAGAAAAAGAGCTGGTCAGAGGTCCTGAAACACTGTGTTCTGTCTAAGTAAGCACGGAGGGTGCGTACTGGACAGAGCAGTGCCAAGGCTGGGTCTGCCTCTTCCAAAGGCAGCGCTTGCAGGTTCACCACCTGATCCCTGAACAGAGTGGTGGGAACCTTGGGCACATATCCAGGCCGGGGTCAAGGATCACGTGAGAGTTGGCCGGCCTGAATTCTAGGCACGCTTCGTCAACTGAAAATGCCTACAGGTCCCCTACCCTCTTGATGGAGGCCAAAGCGATCAGGAGCACTGTCTTCATCGACAGGAACTTAAGCTCGATTGATCGCAATGGCTCGAAGGGAGCCCTCTGCAGAGCATCTAAGACTACTGAGAGGTGCACAGAACCTGTGTGAGAAGGCTCACTGGGGGGAACGCATACTTGCGGAGGCCCCGCGGCCAGCTGTGCACCAGAGCATCCTTGCCGAGGGGGCCCTTGGTCAGGGAATAAAACAGGCGGCAATGGGAAGAGTCGTGGGAGGCAAACAGATCTACCTGTGTGTCGCCGAACTGTTCCCAAATCAGCTGAACCATCTGGGGATGGAGTCTCCATTCTCCCGGGAGTGGCTGAAGCCGTGAGAGCTCGTCGGCTGCACGGTTCAGGACCCCTGGGACATGGATAGCACGTGGCAACCTCAGATGCTTCTGACTCCATAAAACAAGATGGCGGGCGAGTAGAGACAGACCGCGGCTGCAGATGCCATATGCTCCAGGAGCCTCTGAAATAACTTCAGTGGAACCGCACTCCTGCTCTCGATTTGACGGAGGCAAGTCAGCAGTGACTGCACGCGCTCGCTCGTAAACTGTGCGCACATGGCGACCGAGTCGATTTTCATACCGAGAAAAGAGTTCCTCCTCACAGGGCAGAGTTTGCTCTTCTCCCAGTTGACCCGAAGGAGTGGTCCTGCTACCATCTCCTGGAAAGAACTGCCCATCCCTGAGCTGTCCGCGTCAGGAGCGCCGCTTAGCCTGGCGCTTGGCGGGCTGCGGGGCTGACGCGGACTGGGGTGCCTTCCAGCCAAAGTGCCGCCTTGCGAGGAGACGGCAGATTGGGGTGTGGCAGAGGGGACTCTCGCTCCGGGACGGAGCTCATCGAGTCTCGACCGCAGCACCGAGATGGTCATGTTCCCGCAGTGGGAACATGACTCATCTATAAACGCTGCCTGAGCGTGCTGAAAGCCCAAGCACGTCAGGCAGTGTTCATGCCCATCAGAGGGCGGCAGAGACTGACCGCACCCAGAAGCACATGGGCGAGACATCTTGACATCTTGGGGACACTAAATTTTCAAATAAATATCCAAATAAATTTAATTACTAAACTAAATTAACTATGTCAACTACATTACTTGAATATATATGATAAGTGAAATGAGCTAGATGACATCACCGTTTTCTCCAGAGTGGCTGTACAGCCTAATCAAATTCGGTTGCATTATTTTCCTTTTTAACACTGTGAAGCTGCTTTGAAACAATATGCATTGTAAAAAGCGCTATATAAATAAAGTTGACTTGACTTGACTTGAAAAAGACGTGCCACGTGTGAGCTCTTTTAGGGGAGGAAAACTTCACAGCGATGCCGAAGGGACCGAATACCAGCTGGATACAGACCACTGCACAGATCAGCAGGCAGGCAGTAAACGATCGCTGGAACGTGCCATAACACCAACGCCAACTGGAAAGCTGCTTGTCTCGAAGAAGTTGACGATACTCAGAAGGCTTGAGGAGTGAAGAGAGAGATATTCTTGGCTCCGAAGCAGAAACATAATGCGATGTTGCCAGCATACTTCCTTATATACCCACGCGGTGGGGCGGAGATCTCGAAGATGATAGGCTTCTAGGCGAAACCCCCATTCGCCAATCACTGACGTTACTCGGAGTGACTGAACGAAAGGGAACGTGTTCTTCCTGAACTTTGTTAATAAAACATCATTAAATAACAAATTGCCCATCTCATGTTAACAAGTTTATAAAAAAGACTAAGGTAGCAAATGTATTTATTGTTATTTTATCGTGAGATTTTGCCTCACTTCCTACTATTGCTTTACCCCTTCTAGCCACAACTCTTCTTCTCCGTTTGTAGTGTATTTCTGTGGCATAAATAATAAATTAAATATAGATTAATCATTATTAAAGCTACGATTTTCTCTGTTACCTTTGTTCTGCGATGAACATTAATGACAGACAGCATTAGTTGCTGATGTCACTTTAAGATCTGCCGCTGCCGAACATGACGTGGATCTCTTTAAGTTCCCTATTCGCACGGGATTAGTAGAGTACAACGGGGCTAAAGGCTCCACGGGGTAAAAGGCTCCTTTGATTTTATTTTCCTCTAAACCACTACATGGCACAAAAACTCAGTACTTTCCAAAACATCTGCTTTTCAAGATGCACATGGAAATTTGTCTGATCTCAGGCAGCAGAGCAAAGTTGATTCTGCACTCATTTGATCTAATATTTGATGTTTTTAAAGATGTTGTAGATTTAAGTAGCAAATAAGAATCGCTAAAATTATTGAATATATTTTGAAACAAAGGTCTTGTTAATGTTTGTCAGTTTTTTTCAAGGTTTTTCAATAACGGAAAAATATGTAAAGTAGTTGGGGTAAAGGGCACCATATTTAACATGATAATAAACAGTGGCTGACTTTTCCATTTGTTGACATGACATGATTAGATTCAGATTGTAATTATCATATATTAAGTTGGGTGTCCAGATAATCACCATATTTGTTTCTATATTTCTCATATATATTTCTATATTAACATGTTTTAATGACAGCATATTTACTGATCAAAAATTAATTCTTTTATTCATCAAAATAAACAGAAAATAGTTCAAACTTTGCTAAAGTGATTGTTTTGAACAAGTATTACCTATTTGTTTTATTAAGTATTTGTATCAATACTGTGTGCCTTTTGCCCCATGCTGGTGAGCCTTTTACCCCATGTGTGGGGTAAAAGGCCCCCCTCGACACCCCATATATTTTTAAGATTTTTAAATAAAATAATCCACTTTTATGATTTATTTTCACACAAAATCTGTTGCTCCATAAATGTTCAATACAAACATATATATTTTTCTGTATATCATGCATTATAGGAGTAGTGAAAAGCACATTTTTCTTAAGGTGTGCCTTTAGCCCTGTTGTACCCTATTACCTGGTGACCTCTAGTCATGTGTAATAATTGCGGAGGTTGTCTGTGATCTTAAGCCCGTGCGAATCGGCCATGTCTGTAATTTGTAAAGTAAAAATTCCCCCGCAAATGACCTACCATATTTCGCCGAACACCGAGGCCCTGTGATAATATTAGTCCCGTGCGACTCTGAAGTTTTTGTTTCCGTTGCGCCTTTTAATCCATCTTTCGTGAAGAATGGAGGCTGCGTTGGAGTGTTTTGATAGTATTTTGGGTGCTGGGTCATATCGGATGATATCACTATATACAACTATACAATTTGCAGAAAGAGAAAGCTGAAAACCATCAGAAGAGCGAAAACAAAATGAATGATTAGATGGAGATGGATGACAATAGGGATGTGACGGCGAGGACATTTTCCCACTGGTTAATCAACATGCGACAACACCAGTAATACTGGTATCACCGGCAGGGGCTTTTAAATCGCTAATTCTAAACCTTAAGTAAAATGTGCACGACCGCACAGGCATTCGTAATGATGCGGAGCAGCAAGAGTGTTTTCAATTAATTCCTATGGAAGTTAAGTTACTCTCGCTCTCCTCTGCTCACTCTGCGCCAGTGGAGTGGACACTCACTGTTATGAATGCCCGGGTGTGGCCGTGCGCATTTTACTTTCACTTTAGAATTAGTGCCAATTTGGGGGTGAATTGCTTGAACAGCTCTTCACTCTCGTGATAATTGAAATCTGACTCCTGCTGCTGATCTGTGCTGCAACTCTCGTTCATGCTATATTAAGCAGACACGTTTAGCTTATAACTGTAGTGTCTGTTCTCTAACTGCACTAAATGATTTTTATTACTATAAAAAATCAGAACGACGGTGATGTAACCGGTGTTGCGGCTGAACACCGGTAACACCGGCAACACCGATATTATTACAACACCTAGATAACATGTATAGCAGCATACGGTAAGGAACATTCTTTCTGTCAGGACAGAATGTATTGCAGATATCATTAATGTTGATATTTAAATGTACAAATTGCGAGATTGACTAACATGACCTGCCAGAACTGACGCTACACTTGATTCTATTTATGATATATCATACAGCTATACCTATAAAGTCTTGACATCATATCCAGGAGACAAGTCAGTAAATTCGAGTAAAATCACAGGCTTCCCTTATCCCGTGCGAATGCACCACACAAAATTCAGAGGTCCCCAGATAATACTAATCCCGTGCGAATAGGGCTTAAGACATTATTTAACTCATTAAAGATGCTCTTATGAGAATACTCAACAAAACGGCTATTTTATCATAATTGTGTGTGTTATTGTTCGCGTGAAAGAGAACTTGATTCTGGCGCACTGTCTGTGAGTGCGATACTGGCACGTGTCTTTCTGTGCATCGTGTGTGTCAGGACATTCACAGACAGTGCATTCTCTTTTGTCTTTTCAGCATTTGCATGAATAATAGCGTGATCATATAATGTAACGCTAGCCCAAGGATGACAGAAAAAACGGATACTGCGTTAATTGCGTTTAATATTTTTAACACGTTAAACTGACTAAATTAATTGCATTTGTTAGCATGCTAATTTTTACAGCACTAATACAGTATATATATTATCAACTTTGTAAACTAACTTCACAACCTCCGCTTGCACAGATATAGCAAGATATTTTCTTCTTGTTGTGTAAATGCTTTTATGTACTGCATATTCTTCAATCTCGTAATCTTAGAGAAAATCTTGCTGGTTCTTCCACTGCGTCATTGATGCTTTGGGAATGCTTTGCGTGATTGTGTCATGAAGCACGTGTGAAGACCATCCAATAGTGTAATGAGACGTCAGAGGCGGGTGATGTCACAAACCAGGAAACTATAAAGCCTGCCAAACAGTGCTACACTAGCTTCTGTGTCTTCAGCAAGCGCTCTATGTGAAACGTCTGACATATTTATTGTTGTATGTAACACTATCAGTAGTTATGGCGAGCAAACGGCTGTTTAGGTCTTGTTTTCATCCCTGTCCACGTTACATTACGGATGAGGATGTTTATTTGAGAGCGGAGCATGCACAGTCTGCATTCGAGGGTACAGGCTGTGTACATTGTGAGCAGCTTCCACTGCGCACGCTCCGCTCTTGTCTGGCGCTCTTCGAGGAGGGTGCTCAGACCAGCATTCCTCGTGGTTTGGGTCCCGCTGTTGCTGAGGCACAGCGGCGATCCAGATCATGGAGATCGCAAATGGATCTGACAGAGGGGTTTGAGACGGGCCCTGCCCTATCTCACCCTTCACCTGACAGATCCAGTGCCTTCTCCTGGTGTGTGGAAGCACGCGCTGCGGTTCCTTCGGGAGATGAAGACACAGAGAGTCCTCAGCCAGCCGAGAGGCTCTTTCTCGCAGTGCCATGCGATGGTACTAGACACTCGGTGGACGGCCCGATCTTCCTCCGTCCCCTGGCGGCCGGTGGTGGCTCCTCCGGTTGAGGCCAGCCGGCAGCAAGTCCCGCGCTCCCTGCTCCTCCCCATCATGGCGGACGGCAGCAGGCTCCGGCCCACGGCGAACGCCGGTGACTCCTCCGCTCCCTCTAGGACGGCCGCCACCCCACCTCAACCCAGGGCATGGCAGCGCCACTGCCTCGGGCAGCCACTCGCGGTTTTCTCTCTTCCGCTCTGCCCGACCTCCTCAGCACCACGATTCCCCTCAGCAGCGAGGGCTCTTCGACAGCATGTCCCTCCTTCCTCCTGGGTTTCGGCACCAATGTAATACAGTTCTTTGTTCAGGGATATAAAAGACTTTAATAAATAAATAAACAAAACACACATAATAAAACATAAACAAAACACAACGTAAAGTCCAGGCCTGGTCCTCTCTCGGCCTTCACTGGTGTCTTCACTCTCGAGAATGGTCCCCTTAGTAGAATTTCTGGCAGCGTAAAAAACTACTGGCAAATATATCTCAATGGGTCCTGCGCATAGTCAAAAAGGGTTACACAATTCAGTTTGGGTCTCGCCCATCCAGGTTTATAGGGGTCCTACCAATAGCGGTGGACCCCAAGCAGGCTCTGGTCATGGAACAGGAGGTAAAAACTCTTTTGGGGAAGGGAGCCATAGAATGTGTACTTCCTCCTGACAGAGAAACTGGGTTTTACAGCCGGTATTTTATCGTTCCAAAGAAGGATAGAGGGATGTGTCCCATTTTGGATCTGCAGGTTCTGAATCAGTCCGTTATGCAAATTCAAAATGTTAACCTTGAGACCAAGGATTGGTTCGTCACAATAGATCTCAAGGATTGTATTTCCATATATCCATCTTTCCACAACACAGGAAGTTCCTGAGGTTCGCTTTCGGGGCGAAGCATACCATATCAGGGTTCTTCTATTCGGCCTAATTTTATCACCCCGCACTTTTACAAAATGTATGGATGCAGCTCTAGTACTTTTCGCATGATCAAAGTCACGCTGTGATGCTTACGTACTCTGGTTATGTTGAAAAAAAAACGTGGTTCTTGTCCCAGGGCCCTGTGTTGGGAGCTCTTTGTCGCCGCAAAACGCTAATGCCCGTATGTTCCTAAAGTCCCTATTAATGTGGCCAGGTCTATTGTGCTGCAGGCATTCTGTCCTCCTCCTTTTGTAAACTCGGACCAGGAAAGAAATAATCTGCTTTGCCCAGTCAGATCTTTGGATGCTTATGTCCACAGAGCTGCCCTGTGGCGTAAAAGTGAACAGTTGTTCGTATGCTTTGGCCCTCCTAACAAGGGGTTACCTGCATCTAAGCAAAGAATGAACAAATGGATAGTCGAGGCTATATCTCTTTCTAATGAGTCGGCCGGATTACCTACTCCATTAACAATTCGGGCCCATTCTCAAGACTGACTGCGGCTAGTTTTTAATAGTTTTACCTCATATCTTATTTTTATAAAGCCAAAAATAAAAAATAAAATTAGAATAATATCACAGCCTTAAAGTGTAACCAGACTTAACTTTTGTTTCTCTCAGCCATCGTCAGCCATCATCAGCATATGTTTAAGTAGGTTTGTTTCTTGTTGTCTCTGATAGAATATGCACAGTTAATGTGGCATCATATAGTGGACACCACATCAGTTTTGAATTTTCTGTAGTGAATAATAGACTGGGGTTTAAGAATTATTCACCAGCATAACTCACACACAAAGTGTAACGAGTATACCCTGTTCTGTTGTTTTCCCAGTCTGTCTAATTATTCATGTCATTCACCTGTGCCTTGTCAATCACCTTGTTAATTATCTTGTTTGCTCTGTGTACTTAAGCCTTCAGTTCTCCCTCTGTGTTTGTCTGTCTTCGTCAATGTTAACATGTGTGTGAATTATCTTCTTTGAGATTTTCCTGAGTTTGTTATTAAAGATCCTGTTCTTCATTGTCTTTGTAAGCTTTTATGAGCACGTACCGTGACAGAAAGATGGACCCAAACAGTTTTTTTTGTTTTTGTTTCCTTTTTTCCCTCTTCCCTGTCACCATGGATATTCCTGCTGTTGCCCTGTTGTGCCTGGACCAGAGGGACCGCTCCCTGGAGTCTCACACCACAACTTTTTTTTTAGTTGGTGTGCCAAATGCGCTACCCAGACCGCTTGATTTGTGCGCTTTACATATCAGGCCGTTACAAGTTAACCGCTTTCGTGGAGTGGGTGAACAACAGCTCACCTTTCACCATCGGCCCCACAGAGGATGACTCCGCCACCAGCCCCACTCCATCACCGCCAGAGACCAGCCATCCACCACCAGCGAGTGATGCAACGGAAAAGTTGAATGGGCCCACTGCAGACCGTAGACACCAGCTTGTTTCGATGGACGAGCCCGTACAGAGGATAAAGACGGAGAGTGTCATCGTCACAGAGCTCGGACCACAAACGGAGTCTGACCAGGTGCGTGAGCCAGCAACATCATGTGTTGCAGAGGGAGTGCTTGTGGAGCTCGAGGGCTGGGAGGAGAGCCCTGCCCACACCACTACCGCTGTGGATGAGATGTCAGTATTTAGAGGAACTTAGATAACTTACTGAGGAAGATTTGATTGACTGGTATGGAGAGGTGATACCCTGTGTCCCTGTATCTCCAGCAAACCCCGTTTCTCCAGCAAACCCCGTTTCTCCAGCAATCCCTGTGTCTCCAACACCCGCCCAGCCTCATTCTCCCACCTCCTCAATCAGCCAGTTCCTCTGCCCCGCCTCCGCTGCTGTCCGTCAGCCCCTCTGCAGGTCCCTTGGCATTGAGGACCTGCCCAGTGTCTTCCAGCCATCAGTTCCACCCAGCACAGAGGATCCCCTGGTTCCACCTCTAGCCTCTGTGCCCTTCGCTTGACCTCGGCCTGTTGACACTTCAGCTCCGGCCTTGGCTCCTCCCTCCCTAGGCTTCACCGGAATTGGCCATATCGGATCACCATCGACCATACGGCTTCTCCAGGCTCTCTCTTCCCTCTGGCTTAACCTTGGTCAGTAGTCAACCTGCCTGAACCTTTGGCTCTGTCTGGCTCTGCCTTCCCCCTCGGCTCTGCCTCCATCCTCGGTCCCACCAGTTCAGCCTCTGTCTACTATTTTTTTTTTGGCTCCCCCTCGGATGCTTGTAGCCGTGGCGCCTCCTTGATCTCCAGGACCATCAGCGTTGCGTGGGTTAATCGGCTCCACCTGGGTCTCCTTCAGTGGTGGCTTCTTCTCTGTCTGTCGTCCCCAGGGTGTATACTATCAAGTCGAATATACCATGGCTCCTCCCACCTTTGACTACACCCTGGGGACTCGTCCTGGCTGGACTCTGGCATGTCATCTGGCTCCTCCTGCTACTAGCTCCTCCCTGTCTGCTTCCTCCTTCCACTTCCCCATGGACTGTTATATTTCTTTGCACTGGTGTTTATTTCGGTACCGCAACCTCCTCCAGAGCCTCCACCCGCCCTCCTCATTTCTACGTACGGCATGAGGATGCGCCTTTTCGAGAGGGGACCTACTGTAACAAGTTTACCCTGTTCTGTTGTTTTCATTGTGTTTTTGGTCATGTCATTGACCTGTGCCATGTCAATCGCCTTGTTAATAGAGGGTATGCACATGTATATCTTGTATTGTTATTGTCACAGTCACCAGCTCAGTCACCCTCAGCACTACACTATCACTTATCAGAACTCCCTGGCTGCATCCGAAACCTGGAAAATACTGCCTTCGGAGGCAGGGCCGTTTCTAGCCATTTTGACGCCCTAGGCCGAAATCCTTATTGGCCAAATCTTAAAAAGCAACAATGGTATTACTGGTATTAATTTTAATCCTTATTAACAAATACATACACATATCATTTGGAAATATAATCCTCATATATATACAAATACAATTTGGAAATATACGCAAACTACGTATAAAAGCTTGATCAGTCACATGAAAGTAACAAGAATAAATATTGAACCCATCTCTGGACGCTGGTCAGTGGCAGGAGCCATCTCAAGACGCTAGTCAGTGGCTGACCACGGTAAGTGGCTGGGTGGCGCAGGCAGAGCAAGGCTCCTGGGCGGCGCACCTGGGACCACCAGACCTGGGACCACCGGACTTGGGACCACCGGACCTGGGATCACCGGGCCTGGGACCACCGGACCTGGGACCACCGGACTTGGGACCACCGGACTCGTTGAGTTCGTACTGAGCTTTAGACCCTCCGCCGCTCTACTGAATTCTGCCGCAAACCTTCTCAGATCTGCCCCTTGTTGATGGAGGGAACATAAGGCCTCAAACTGGAGTATGCGCTGGTAGCGGAGGCACGGGACAGTGGGGGCTGGTGGATGAGGCGAACTCTTCTTCCGCTGAGTCCTCATAGTTGGCTGGATCATTATGTCAGGAATCAGTAAGGAAAATGGAAGCGAGGACTCATTTGCAGGAAAGATAAGGTTTTATTAATAACAAAATAAACAAACACAAACAAAACTCCCGCGAGGGGGGAATCCAAACTAAACAAAAACATAATACCAGGGGCAGGTAGCATACTCAGGTCCAGGAACAGGAGACATGAAACAGGGAACATGAGACATCAGACAACAATCCAGCACAGGACTTCAAACACAAGGAGACTATAAGGGTAACAAATTAGGCAGGAGATGAGGGAAAACAGGTGGGGCCAATTAAACAATAACCAGATAACAAGATGGGCGGGGTGACAAGAGACCAAAGACATGACATCATACCAAAACATGACAAACACACCACATGTGCTACACAGGACCAGACAGACATGTGACAGAGCGAGAACGAGTCAGTGAATTCATGAACTGTGACAGCCAAAGGTTTGACCGGGCTCTTTGATCTAATGGTGTTGTTGAGTGCTCCAAATGCAAACTTTACATGCAACAGTCAGACTAATTGACAGTACTCTGATTCAGTATAGAAATCGTCTGATTGACAGTACTCTAGCCCAATAGTGTTGGGGGAACCATTGGGGGTGGCAATTATATTTCAGGGGGACCATGACACCCTTTACACACACACCTGATATGCGCTCATTGGTGCCCCTTCAGCTATGCCTAAAAACAACCCTGTTCGGAGCATGCATTTCAAGGTAGGAAGGCATTAAGGCACGTCCGAATCTAATGTTAGCTTCACTTCCTGTCACCTGAGATATCTTCATCTGATCATCTGATACCTTCATCTGATTCATCTGAGCATAAATGTATCCTTCGCTGCCTTTGATATCCCACAATCCTGTGCGTTCCATTCTGTGACAGTTTAGCTAGAAAAAACCAGACCACTAAAGTTAGCACCATGAGCATTCCACACCGTCTCCTTGACCAGCTATATTCCCTCTCTCAAAATGGCCGTCCCCTGGCTGAATTTGCAGAGGTGTTCCTGGAACTATCTTCAGCAGTTTTACTAGGACGATACAGAGCTGATGTTACTTTTTCATGCAGGTTTGGATGAATCGTTGTACTCACAAATGCCTTGGATAACCAGAAACTGCACATTAGAACAATACGTTCTATATTAGAACAATGCGCTATCCTGCTGAGCCAGTCTACTCCCGAAAAACCATTCATCCTTCCAAGCTATGCCTGTTTACATTGTGACCGCTGATCCAGAGTCTTCAACCAAGATGGCCGCCACTCCAGAGTCTTCAGCCAAGATGTCCGCATCTGGAAATCAGTCCTCTCCAAAGAGGCGCCGGGGTGTGCTTCGGAATCAGACACAAGGACATCCCAATCTGGAGCGAAAAGGACGGACCTCGACTCGCAAGCCCCACGATCTCAATGTGGGAGCTGGCCCTTGAAAATACACTAGATGAGCATGAAGCACTTTAACAGTGAACAATTCACAGTGCTCACAATCGCCATGCTCATGCTGTGTATCATACTCAGGCATGGGCCTCAGGCACACATAGCTTACTTGTTTGCATGATAATTTGCTTTTCTTTTTCTTTCACACACAGAGAAATTTCTGCACTCTAACAGCTGGTCAAAGACACCTGAAGCACACCTGTTTCACATCTATGGCCCTGTCCCAAATGGCACCCTATACACTCGTGGGAGTCTGCACTTACATTATGTGACGTAACGCCACTTTGACTATCGGGAAGAAGTCTGCAGTGAAGCTTGCATTAGTGCAGGCTCAGGAAAAGTGCGCATCAAGGGCGCATATCGACCGCAAAGGTGGCGCTCACGAGTACCCTTCTGAAACCTAAAATGACAAATGGGACATCCTACCGTCTCATGGACTTAATGTACATGCGGCACACAAGACCGAAAGTGCATATGAAGTGTGCCATTTGGAACAGGGCCTATTTATAGCCTCTCACGACTGTGCATTCCACTGAAATCATTGTCAGAGGTCATCTAAGTTCATTGGCATGTTTGCCTCACAACCGGTCACAAGTCACCTTCATTTATATAGCGCTTTTTACAACACAGACTGCTTCAAAGCAGCTTCACAGTGATAATGGGAAATTAATTTTGCTTTAGAAAAGAGCTAAAGTAAGTTTTTGATTGATTAATTTCTGTTGTAAAATCTGATTAGTTATTTAATTTGGCACCACTTAAACAACACCATCCTCAGCTAAAACAGAAAACCCCCAATACGTTCCGGATGCCCATCTGCACGGCAACAGCACCTGGTGGCCGGAGAACACAAACCATAAAATAGGTATTGAAATAGTTTTGAAACTATGCCCCCACCATCTCCGCGCAAACCCCAAAAAAGGCGAATCTGCGAAAACAGCGACGGCATGTTCGCAAGCATATACGTGTTTAGTCTATAGGCAAGCGCGCTTGAATACATATGTGTGCATATATGTTTTTATCTGTACAGACGGGAAGGGAAGGGAAGGAGGCCTTCACAGGGAAGAGTCTCTGCTGACACTTCAGGGCTGCGTTGTGGTCACGTCTAGGCGCAGGCCCACCATCTGAGGCGCAGGTCCACCATCTCACACAAAGGTGTTCCCATAGCACTAAATCAGCTCAGCATTGAGAATAGCTTTTAAAATGGAACTGAGTCTGGCCTCCACTCTTATAGGCCAGACTCCACCCCTTCTTTGGGATTTTACTATTAACAGGTAAGTACAACCTGTGTATTATTATCATTAGTATTATTAAAACATTAAAAATATTTTTTTTTGTACTTTTGTCAGTTAAATAAATGTTAAAAAGAATAAATAAAAAAAAATCACAGATTCTTTATTTTATGGAATTTTACAATATGTCCCAACTTTTATGGAATCGGGGTTGTATAAACACATTGACACACACAGACATAATCCTCACACATGGAAATAAACATAACCATCTAGCCACAACTATCCCTTGTTTCTGCTTCTTCTTCGCTTGTTTTTGGATCAAAAAATGCTGGACTATTTAAAAAAATGCATAATAGCACCATATCACAGTAAAACACAGATTGCCATAAAATTCTGTCAATGGCAGGGAAGCGTTGTGTGTGTGGCGGGGAAAGAGTTCAAATGTTTGTGTTGCGGCAGGCTGGCCCTTTCCACACACAGTAATTAGGTTTTATGGTTGAATTAGATTGACCCCAGGCCTTGGGTTATTCCGTTCCTAAGCCAACAGGGCTTGTGCTTATGTACACTTCATAACCTTGCTGTTAAGGCATTTTTTCAGTATATCAACGTGGGTATTAACATTACCATAGTGTCAACGTCATGACGCAGCGTTGAGTTCCCTCGAAAGGGAACGTCTCAGGTTTACACATGTGGTTCTCTTAGAAGGAAACACAACGCTACGTTGCTTTGCCATAATTCATGCAATTCCTGAAACGTTTTCCTTCAGACAATTAGAATCTTTTGATGTGCATTTCAGGCATCTATTTATGGTCTCGGTGACACTCTTACGCTACGTCACTAGAATTAGCATATTTCCACAAATACTTCCGACACCAGCTCACACAGGAGCATTCCCATAGTGTCAATGTCATGACACAGCGTCTCGTTCCCATCTCAGGGAACGAAGGATCCCGACACGAAGCAGAGGAACTTGCTGCAGCAAAAAAAAGTACTTGCACTAAGTGCAAATAGCAACAGATGCTATTTACACTAAGGGTAAATAGTAGCTAGTTAGTGTTAGTGTCTAATTGTTAGTGTCTACACCGGACGTAACCATTGTCGCATTGCGCTGCGCCACAACAGCTAGAAGCTGTCTACATTGGACGCAACAAAGTGACCGTTGCAAAGCATTTGTCCTTCATGTCAGTACATCATAAATAGAACGAGGCATCAGTTTACTGTCGTGGATTTGTCGTGTCACGATGCGTCGCACCGTGCCACGCCGCATCCAGTGTAGACAACATCACTGATTATAATGGGTTGTATTGCCTGTGTAGACATGGTGTTAGTGCAAATAGTGGCAGATAGTTTTTGTACCTCAGTGTATTGTGTTATAAAACAGTATGAAATAATAACAACATATTCAATGTATATGATTATATTCGTTGAAATACATAAATGGATGCTGCTTTATTGTGACATTACTTGTACTTGACATTACCTCCCCTACACCTGTCCTCAACCCTACTCATTAAACACTTTATTCCCACTATTAAACACCCATTAGGCACTTTATTCCCACTTTTAGAATATTTTCTTATTTTTTATTAATAAAAAAATTCCTCTAAAGCTGATATGCGATAGGAAAATGGAGAAAATGGAGTTTGATAAAAGGCGGATTCAAACTCGGGTCTTGTTATCAGCAGGATTTCTTTTGTAGTTTTGTCTGGCTCAATCAGACAATGGTGGGCGGCGTTAGTGTAAATAGCCTCAGCCAACAAGATGAGCTATAGTAATTAGGCTATTTGGGAAAAAATGTAGAGTACATATAGAAATTTCAACATTTTCACTTACAGTTTCAACAATAGTCAGAAAAACAATTGTTCTAAAATGGAATAGTTCATATAGGCTATATACTGTATATATACACACTGTATATATATATACCCCTACTTAATCATAATTTAGAATAGCAATATATTATATCAAACATTCTCTCTGTTAGTCTTTTATTTTGTTATTCACACTATTTGTTGTTGATAAACAGCCCTCTGATTTTTAAAAAAAAAAATTGATCTGAACCCACCAGTTGAAAACACTACAGTAATAATGTCTTAATGTCCCCCTCCCCTTTCTACTATGGCACAAAGGTTTTAACAGCTGAAATGTTAAATATATAGATACCCTCCTTTTCCTCACTCCAAGATACAAATGAATGTCTGACGAATTGTATGCCAATACAAATTAGGTGCACAGCCTAGGTTTCCTTTGAACTCCTTCCCCTTCATGCATTTTGGATTGGTTTGCTTTGGATTCCCCTTGTCATGTTGGGGTGGTGTAATCTAGAGGTTTAGATTCCTATCGATCTTTTTAAGCATCCCATTTATCACCTACACCTCCCCAAATGATGGACCAACTGGAGTCAACTATCATTTAAAGTCCTGCTTTAAACATTTTTTTACAGGGTAAACCAAGCCTCCTGCTCCACCTTGTGTAAGACTAATTACTTTTGTGCCTTACGTCAAATTTCAAGACAGATGAGAAAGAACACTAAAACAGATCATGAAGTAGGTTTTAAGAGCCCATTTGACCAGGCGTTTTTTTCTTCTTTTTTTTCTCCTTTCTTTTTTTGCATGATGCACACACAATGCAGATGTAATCCCGTCTATTTTACTGTTGACTTTGGTGTTATTGTAGTTTTCCCTTAAATATTTCCCTGTCTCTGGTCGGGAAGTGCTCTTCTAACACCATCAGCGCCATAACGCTCCTGGATGCTGCGCTGGAGTACGCATGCGCAACACAGTGGAATTACTGCACAGCGCACTCTAAGTTGGATTTTCTCTGCCTTCACGGAAACCAGAAAACATAAAAGTATGTCGATCTTTAGAATAAGACAAAAGGGCTTTATGCGCGTCTGGACGTTCCCCGTGATAGTGGCCGTGGTGTGTGCGCAAAGGTAAGTCTGATCCAAAAGCTCTCCTCACTTCATATGGCTGTCTGTACTCCACACACACACACACACACACACACACACACTCACTCACTCACTCACTCACACACACACCTAAAATGATCTCTAAGGATATACATCTGAATCTAACGGTGTATTTTCCTTCTTTGCAGTGTCAATGATCCAAGCAATATGTCTATCGTAAAAGAAACTGTTGATAGACTATTGAAAGGATATGACATTCGCTTGAGGCCAGATTTTGGAGGTACCGCACGTTTTTAATTAGGTTAATTATGTCAGCCTTCTAACATCACCTCTAAACTTTCATATAGTTAAATCATAAGCGTGCCACTATGAAGGGTTACGCGAAAATATATGCCGATTATTTCAGGTTTGGAGATGATCTGGACACTTGGTTTCACTTGTTTTAAAAATAATCGCATAAACTGCTTAAAACGCGATGTTTGATTAGTGGTGCTTCGCAAAGTTGGCTAATTAATTACTAATGCACATTTTATCCAGTGGTAGCTGCATGTGTTTTTTTTCTGATTGTCACCAATTAATAAGTCATATCAGTATCATTAAACAGTGATGAACATAAGGATGAATATAGCCTAAACCGTATATTGTAAATGATCCTAAACGATCCTATTGAAATCTGTGTGTTTAGGGAATCTTTGGTTTACTTTTCATCACATTCTGGATGTTATCAGGCTGACTTTGAGTTAATAATGACTCATGCATGATATGTCAATTTGTGCAAAACAAAATCAATTAGCTGTATCATCATTGGTATGATTTGGTTTGGTTTACAGGTCCTCCTGTGGGAGTGGGGATGAATATAGACATAGCCAGCATAGACATGGTGTCAGAAGTGAATATGGTAAGTGTCCTGTTTGAGACAATTTATATGAGCTCATTTAACCCCCATTTTCCCCAGCTTTCTGTTCCAAATAAGATGTTTCACTTGAAAATGTATAGTTTATAAACTTCATATCAGTGGTGCTTGTATGATCATGTTACAGTATTCATCAGAAACTTTCCAGAGCATGTATTTATACTCAGTATTCACATATGGACATGAATATTGGTCAGGAAGAGCTAATGTGGTTTCTATGGCAACATATTTCCTTCTGCAAATGAACTGAATGTTTTTGCTGGGATTTTTAAAATGACAAAACAAGTGGATGCCAGCAATAATTTATCCATCTTGGTTTTTTTTATACTCTTTCTACACCTAAGGTTATCTGGTAGGATTTCCCCCCCTTAGATACAAGAGCATCCCCTAGTGATGGCTCTGAAGTACAACATGACATTTTCTGTTTGAGGTCTGGTCAAGTGAGGTGATATTCATAACAATAACTGAGAACTGGTAGTGTATTTTCAATACAGCATGACCTGGCTGCGTTGTATTTTGAGTTATTTGTACTCTTAGCAGGATTTTGAGCATGTGTTTCTATTGTTCTCAAAATAGTCCAGTGATATTCACTACGAGTTACACGTATTGATTTTTTTCCAGAGAGGCTTTAGAAGTGAATGTGGGCAAGTGGCTCATGTGCCTGCTTATAGTCTTTGCAATTCCATCACACAATAATTATTAATGTTTTAAGCAACAGTGCACGCATTCATTAGTACTGTCAAGATGTCTTTAGGACAAAACAACGATTACGAGATATGCAGTTTATGTGTGAGTGTGTGTGTGTTTGTCTGAGTGGGTGCATTTGTATGTCCGCAAGCTTAAATTATGTCATTACTAGTCCAAAAAAAGCAAAAATGCACAGATCACTGCTCTAAACCCTTTCACATTTTCCTGGCTTGGATCTTGCATGCATTCATCTGGATTAAACATTCTTTTGCACTGGATAAATAGCTAGAGCGAGTGTCCAAATCACCATGAACCTTGATGTCATGCAGCTCCCTGTGGCAATGGGGAATATTTGGTATTGGCACTTGAAGCAATGTGTCAGCCCATCTTCATAATGGGAGAAGAAGAGTTGGCCAGGCTTTCCCCTCTGAATGCTTTAATTCCATACATCTGCAGAGAATGAAAGATTACAATATTTTGCCTTTGTTTTAGAGATTTTTTTATGTTCTCTGAATATTTATATCTATCCCTTCTTATCTGTGAAGCCTGTTTTATTGTTAAATCTTTTTTATCTCCACCTCGTCTATACACTGTAAACAATTTCAACCCACTAAAATTGAACGTTTAATTGGTGCCTTGATCAAACCGGTTTTACAACCTGCAGTGATGAGTAACTGCACTTTGAATTTAAATACTGATTAAACTCATAAAACCCATGGAATGTAGCAGACATTACAGACATTTTTCAGTTGAATACATGGAAACAAAGATGTTGCTGAAATATAATGAAAACATTTTCACAGTATGTTGGTGCATTTTGTATTCTTTGATAGGCTTTAGCTCAGTATGGCATCAAAGTTCACTTTTTCCTCTTTCCTGGGTTTGATTTGGAAGACATTAGATCATAAGACATTAAAGTGCCCCTATTATGGTTTTTCCAATATTCCCTGTTATGCAGTGTGTAATATAGCTGTTTGTGAATGTAAACATTCTGCAAAGGTCGAAAGTGCACGGTAAATAAAGTTATTGTCTCCTAAAAGAAAGAATCGACTCTGAACCGCCTAAACCAGTCGTTTGTATTTCAAATCTCACTGCGTTACGGTTCTACATCACTAGATAAGACATTTGCTTAATACCCCCGCCTATGTTGTACGAGTTCATTTGCAAAACACTTGCTCTGGAAAGATGGGTCAGTACCAGTTTATCTGAACCAGCTCCTCAGAATCACAACCTGTAAGTATAAATAACTATTGATGTATATATTTTCTACCGTGTGTTCAAAATACGTAGTTAAGTTTCTGGCTAACTCACGTTATTACTGTCTTACTGAAATAGTTCTGCTTATCAGCTGTGGGTCACTATTACCTAAAACTGTGTCTATTAATGCAGATTGTCTGTCATTCTTACTGCTTTAAGTAAAGATAAAGGATGGAGCAAGATTTGTTTTGCAAACTTTAATGTTCATCAGTCATTCACGTTAGTGCTGGGCTAACGTATGCGCCGTTATTGATACAGTTCCCGCATGTGCATCGCAATAAATTAGAAACGCACACATGGGTTTGTTAATGGACGCACACATGGTGAGGAATTACAGTTGAAACATTTCATAATGTACGTCAAAATGAGTAGCATATCACTGAGAAACGTCCTGCTCAAGTTGTGCTTGTGATGGAGGTTCGGGTTAAATAACTAGTTCTTCCAATGTTTCATCATCGGACTCGCGCTCGGATTGAAATGGTAAAATCAACGCCAACGTTACGGTCTCTACTGTGTACAATCGCTGAGTTTTAGGAAGCAGAGCTGAAGTTTAGCTTTCTACGTGCGCTGTAAGAGGTAGACCAATCACAACAGACTGGGCCCAGGGGCGCCGCTAAAGGGGGGAAAGTTAGGACGATTCTAAGGGCCCACGCACTTTTGGGGCCCCCAGAGATCGGTTTTATTAGTAGGCCTAGTAGTAATGTAATAGAAATTATAAATGTATAACCTACCAAAGAGTTACAAATAAAACCAAATTATGGCTTATTTCTGCATTTCCGGCAAAAGATACCACTCATGAAACGCTCACGCTCATCAGTAAAACTACATTCGCCCAAATCCACTCTGACATGAAATTTCTCTGTACTGTAGCCATTAAGAAAATGTATTTAGTTTCATATTTATGTTTAAATATTATGTTATTTTTTAATTTCATCTATGTTGATTATGAAAAGTGCACAGCATGAGTAAGAAAGGACACATCATAAGATGCTCAATATGTCAGAAGACATGTAGTGGGTCAGACATGATTTTGACCACTTCATTAAGTTATGGTTTATAGAAACCATTTTGTATAAATTGTATCTTAATTTTAATCAATGTTTCATCAACCAATTGCATGGATTTAATAAATAATAAGCAAATATAGTAGACAATATAATCAAGACATGGAGGCGCCGGCGCGATTAATTGCATTGCACGTAAACTGGAGCGCATCTCACAGACATGAGAAATATGTTGCTTGAATTTTCTAATTTTAAAAGAAACAATTCAAAACGAAAAGAAATAGGCTACTCGCTGATTATGTAATGAAATGTATGAACTCTTGGCGAGTCAGCATCGTCAGCCGACACCGACACAGAAAACTCTAGAGTTTATTAATAAACAATAAAAATGTCTCCATGCTATTTTTGACACATTCATAATCATTTCTTTTGCCGGTTATTTGTGGCAAGTTTTATGAGTGCGCTTGAGTGTGGAATAGGGTAATATATTACACAAGCGCTCATTAGGCTATGGTTTAGAATTCTCTCCAGTATATATATTTATGTAATTAAATTAATAAAAGTGCTTAGTCGACTAATGGCTTAAATGAACAACTACTAGTCGAGTATAGAAAAAACTTTAGTCGGGGCAGCCTTACTTATTTCACATATTTTCGAACCAGCATGTCGTCACAAAGGGCATTCTGGGCTGAGCAAGCAACGCTGAGTGGAATGAGCAAGCTCGCATAATAGGTCAGTATTAGATATTGGATAGCTAGGTTGGCTTGTATGTTTGGTGTGGAATGGGTGCGGTAGGGGGCCCAACCTCATATTCTTTCATAGGGCCCAAAATTGCTAGCGGCGCACCTGACTGGGCCTTCTGGCCAATCAGAGCAGAGTTGGCTCGCCGAAAGGAGGGGTTTAGAGAGACTGATACTCGCTTGAGAATCATTAAAAAAAAGTGGTGATGTGCAATGTATATTATGAGAAAATGAAAGTGTTTTTTGACCTTTGATGCATGTAAACCAGTTGTAGGAGACTCCAAAACAAAATTAGGTGCCTTTAAAATAGCATAATAGGGGCTCTTTATTGTTTATTACACGACAGGCTCAAAGTCATTCCTGAAAAGAATAACCAGCTCTTATGCTGTTCTTCCTTGTTCTCTGTGTTACAGGACAATATTAGCAATGTGATTAATTAGAAGAGGCATTTATGATATTATACACATATTCATTCTTGCAACTCTGATCTTTACATCCTTCATGACATTACACCTATTACACCATGAAGCGCATGAGACAACATATGTGTCAGAGGCATTACTGTACTATTTACACTATACTATTGACATGCATATACAGTGTCACAAAACTGCTTTCTAGTTCCCTCATTCACTATACTGTATGATGCATGTGAGTGTAAATGAGTGAATTCAGACGTGGCTGTAGATACTATACTGTAGAGTTACATGAATGCAATGCCATGTACAAGAAGTCACACTACTTCAAATCACACTGTAATTCAATTCCTATTTTTTATTAGCTTTTCTGATTGAATTTCAAACCACATATTAATGGTTTTGTGATATCACAGCTACATGGATTAGAGTCAAATAAGCAAAAAAAGAAAAGAAAATTTAGTTGCCTGTCTGAACAAAGCCAAAGAGACACTCATACATTAGCATATTTATATGAATTTTTAGTTTCATTTAAAGAACTAGCACCCTAATCTTCTACACTCCAGTTTATTCCCTTGTGAATCATTGGATATAACTCTCAACTCTCTGAAGTTTGAAGCAGAGTTTTGAAAAGTACCCCTTCCACCTGTGTTATTTTGTTAGCAGAGCAAACATTTTCTTGAAACAAAGTTACCCTTTTCCCATTGAGCTCTCAGGACTGGGCTCCAATGTATTATTAAATTATATGTGAACTTATATGAGGCTTGCTCGGAATTACCCCGCTGGAGCTGTGCCGAAGCAAAATGACTCTATGCTTTCAACTTATAGCCCTATATTGCTTCTGACTCATTCAATTCTGTCCACGTACATGGTCACATGTCTCTATCATCAAAGGTCCTCTGTATCTCCCACAGTAGGTGTTAGATGATAAAGTAGGTCTGCCCAGAGAAAAGAGCAAAGGTCAGGCATGACCGCAGGCAATATGACTCGGTGACATAGACTTGCAAAAGCTTCTTGACATTAACAACCTGCGATTTTCTTGGAGACAGTTAGGGGTGTGGTTGTAGGGAAGGTTGTGCTCCTTACAGTGCCTTAGGTGTGCGTGATTCACTAAAGCACAGATGAATGCAAACAAAGGGTGAAACTGAGACTGAGTGCTAATGAATGGTCTCGCAGCTTCTAGGCTAAAGTGAAGCCTGATGCTTTTTAATCTTAGGTGCAGATTGATATTTGCAATGCAAACGTGTTTTTTTTTTCAGTATGTCTTCACTGCAGTCTTTGTTCTTACCATGACCTTGACCTTGACCCATAGGAAATAAAGAAAAAAACACAAATTTGATTTCTCCTAGACAACAATGAGATGACTGAGAAGTCCCCTGTTTCAACAATGTCTCAAACAGTGGCTTTCTTTTCTAGGATACCAAAATCAGAATCAGTATGAGCTTATTCAGTGTATAATTCCTCCTGTATGTCAACAAATATCTTGGGCCCTATCATACACCCGGCGCAATGTGACGGCAGGCATGACGCAAGTGTTTTTTTGCTAGTTTTTGACGCAGTTATCATTTTCACGTCCAGCGTCACGTTGTTTAAATAGCAAATGCACTCGCGCTCATCTGTTCACCCATGGGCGTGCTGGTCTGAAAACCAGGCGCATTGTTGGCGCGTTGCTATTTTGAAGAACTGAAAACGACTGCGCCATTAACCAACAAAAACCTGGTCTAAAGCAGTATTTTTGTGTGTTATTTAAAGGCCGCTTTACTAATATGCGCCTATAGGCGGTGCACAACACGCGTACACTCTGCTTATTACACACACAGGGACGCGCAGCAGCACACAAACATTTTTAAATATTGAAAATAAAAGGATTCCTCTCTGGAGAAGCGTTCAGTCTTTCCGCTTGCAAATTCCTCCATGTAAATAGCGAATCCGCCATGGTGCAAGCGCAACTTGCTTTTAAAGGGAATGGGAGATGAGACTCTGATTGGTTTATTGCACGTTACGCCCAAAACACACCCATGACTCATTAAGAGACTAGGGACAACCCTTTTGGACCATGCGCCTGGTGCGCCAACCATTTTTTCCATCGTCAAATTAGCAAAAGTGTATGCTTAAAACAAATAAAACACACATGATATCCGGGGAATGTTCTGGTATTTCACCAATGGCTCTTGTTTACAACTATATGATTCCAAAAGCAGAATTTACTACTGATAGAAGTTAAAAAAAGAGCAAATGGACCCCATCAGTCCATAACGGTTCCTAAAACAGGTTAATGGCATTATATATATATATATATATATATATATTCAGCAAACCAAGAGGCTAAAAGCTTAGCGTGAGCGTATGAGGATGTTGGAATCCATCCCAATCTTTTTAAGTCAATTTTTTTTTTCAAGGAACACATAAATCCTCCGATTGTCAAATGTTGATTTATTTGTATAGGAATGCTGATAATAATGTGCTAGATTGATTAAATAATGTGCCACATATCCTGTGAAATGCCATTGTGGTGACCTCTGTCTTCTCTGATTGAAAAACATGATGATTTGTGAGCATGAAATGGGGGATGTTTTAGGATGAGTGGCGTATCTGTTCTAACTGAAGCATGCACTGGTTTTGTGTGTGCTGTTGACCCAGCTGGACTGTGCTGTTTCAATACACTTGAGATAAGGAGCATATTTACCTCTCTAACATACAAACTAGAGGGCACCCTATGTTTTTATTTTTCAATTATTTTTATTTATTATATATTTTTTAATTAGATTAAGATAACGGTAGAAAAACTTTAGATGATAGAGCTGCATTGTCCTGTGTTGTAATTAAAATAATTTAAATGCTCTTTTCATGCACTTATAGAAGCAGCTTCAACCTCTCAGTTCTCTTAATTCTCTCTCTTTGACGGCCCATGGTCAAGCACTAAATAACTTGAATTTTGGTTTTGGGTTGTGGTTAGTTATTTCTAACCAATACGTTTGTAAAGACAATGAAATCCAGCAGCTTTTAATGGGCTTGCGTTTGGAAAGAAGCATTGTAATGATTTATTCACTGCCATTGTTTTGTCTCAAGATGCACACTAGTTAGGGCTGCCCTGGGCTAAAGATTTTTCTAGTCGACTATTAGTCTTTCATTTAAGTGATTAGTCGACTAATCGCACAAGTATATTAATAAACCAAATCATAATAATGAATTGCCTATATAACGCATAAATCGTGCCGCAGCGCACAAGCAAAAGTAATGAGTATGAATGTGTCGTGAAAAAGCAGCAAGGAGACTGCGTGAACATTTTAAGAAATGTATTGATAAACTAGTGTTTTCGGCTGCAGTGATGAAGTTGACTCGTCATCTCTGCAGAATATTGCACGTTTCATAGCATAATCTTAGAATATTTGTTTTCCATTTGAATCGGTTCATTTAAAAACAGACATTTCAAGCTTTCGATAGATGTATTTCTCATGACTGTGAGGAAAGTTCACGCAGCGTTTCGCTTTATTTTTTGACGCGCTCAAGTTCACGGAGTCCGAGATGGCAGAAAGCGCATCCTGTTTGTTTCCATTTTACAAAAAATGTGTTTAAAAAAAAAGTATTTTAAGTTAAATGCAAGTGATCGCGCCGCCGCCTTCATGTCATGCAGTTACATTTATCTAGGTTAATGTGAGAGCGAGCAGCCATGTAAAGTTCCTACTACAGTACTTACATGTTTCAAATGATAAGCCATATTTAAGGTTGATGGATGACTGGATTTCGCCCTTAACAATATGTCCCTCACGGAGTGCGTGACTTTGCCACAAGATTTTTTTTGACTAACTGACTAATGCAATTTTTGGTCGACTAAGCCTCTTCTAGTCGTCTAACGATTAGTCGACTATTAGGGGGCAGCCCTAAACGTTTATAAAAGCTATTTAAATGCCCTAATTGAACTATGGCTTAATTCTGGCTTAGTCTAAGCCCTGTCTGTAAAACCAGGTATAAGGCATAAGTGTTTCCTACAGGAAATTAAAATATAGTTAAGCAAGTGGTAATATGTTTGACAGCTGCAGCTGGTTGGGGCTGCCCAGCCCAGCCCACTCAGGTTACAACATCGCTAATTATTGTGGAATAAAGGCAGAGCACTAATGACTACCAACAAACCCAGAGGTGTACCATTTTTAAACTTCTTTTGACACCCTTTATGCTGCCTTGTGTGTTTTTGCCTTCAATGCTATACGGAAAGTCTTTTCTTTTCATTTTTACTATTCTCAATCTAGCTAAAATGTTATGTGTATATTAGACCGCATTAAAATAGCTCATATTTCACTAGTGCTAACCTCCTATGCTATTATTGATGTCATGAATATTTAGGGCCTGATTTACTAAAAGCTTGCTCCAGGGCAATCCCTCTTTTGTCGTTAAAAAAAACTGTCAGGAAAAATGCGCTGAAAAGGAGTGGACAGGGTTATTTTTGCGGCTGATCTTATTGCATATGCATCCGTAGGAGTTTCCCTTTCAGACGCAAAATTTATGGGAGGAGAGTATTTAAATGAATCATGTGAGGTGATTTACTAAGGTTTGCGCTTGTCAATTTACTGGTGTTTGGCCCATTATTTGCATGTCGGTAGATCACGCACTAAACTTTCCACCCCCCTCTCATGTTAATTTGTCCTGTTTAGTAAATCTGGCCCCTAGTTTCTATGAATGACAAATCCTTTTTTGATCTGCTCTGTGTATGATAAGAATTGTAAGATAACAGTTTCCATTTTTGACATTTTCATGTTATCTTTCATAAAAGTTTTTTTTAGGTTTCATTTATTTATTTGTGTGACTTCAACATTTTTGTCTATGGACATATCTGAAAAGTCTCAGTTGGCTCATCGGTAGTCCCTGTGCAGGTACAGCTAAAACAAATAGGCACATAACATTATAAAAACGGAGGGGAGAATACATCAAATATGACAAGTACCATACAGACAAAGTTACGTACACTACTAATGGCAGAGTGCATACATTATGATAGCACTTATGCCATCTGATGCACTTGATGTTAGATTGAATGCCTGTACTCAAGAAAATCTATGATCCATTTCAGGTGTCATCTAACATATACTTAGAAATGTAATACGTGATGAAATTGTGTGTTATATTATTTGAGTGAACACTTTATAACATACCCAAAGAGGTTTGCTGGCATTGCTTGTAGGTTTCAGGTGCCAGTCTTGGCATCTCAAAAACATCTTGGAATTGTACTACCTCCAGACATTTATTGATGAGTATACAGTTTTGTACCATTAGGTTGATGTAAGTTCAGCATCAGTTGAAAAGATAAACACACACAGTTCAAATCACCTAAAAGGAGTACTATTTTCTGAAATAATAGGCATTAAACGGCACAAAAGCTATTGAGAGCCAATTAGACATTGCAGATATTGTGAATGTGAACTATGTGTTTTGGGGATTTTGCTTGCCTGGATTATACAGTCACTCCCTTCTGTATACTAATGTATTTTTAATTTAAACATTAAGAGTGGTGGTTGGATTGTGTGCTGGGCTTTTAGTGTTTGTGTTGGTGAGTAGGTGTTACAGAGAGAGAAATAGGCTGGGGTGGACTGCTGAAGAACAAAATATCGAGAACAGTAGTGAGTAAGGAAATTCAATTCCAAGAGAGAAACCCGAGAAACTTGAAAACTTTTATACCAGTTGTACAGTTTGGTATGTAATTACTCTGCTCACAAGACTCCAACATACTCATGTTGTAGATTACTTTGAATATACTTTGAGCTCGGGAGTCTATTATGGCATTATCCTTGTGATGGTCTTTTAGTTGGATGAAAGAAAATTCATTCTTTCATTTGAGAGTGAGTTTGGTTTGCAACTATCCATCTTCATAAGCATCAGGTACAAGAGGGAAAAGGCAGCAACATATAGGGTGGATTTAGGTAAAATGGGTCATTTAGTGGCCCCTAGTTGACTCAAAAAAGAAGACATTCTTCAGTTCTTCTTTTTTGCAGAAAAAAAGAAATACATACAGGTTTGAAATAACTATTCATTTAAGCTTGACTGTACTGTGCTCAATGAGTTTACATTTTCAGGGCATAACAGGGGTCTTTAAAGGGGTCCTATAATGGCACTTTTTACAAGATGTAAAATAAGTCTTTGATGTCCCCAGAGTGTGTATATGAAGTTTTAGCTCAAAATACCCCAGAGATAATTTTTTTATAGCATGTTAAAATTGTCACTTTTTGAGAGTGATCAAAAACGTGCCGTTTTTGTGTGTGCCCCCTTAAATGCAAATGAGCTGCTGCTCCCGGCCCCCTTTCGGGAAGAGGGCGGAGCTTCAAGAGCTCATGTTAGCAGCTCTGATTACCTCACGCAGACGCGCACTGAAAATATCAGAAACTGAGAGAACAGGTACAGTTTAGTTTAATTACAGTTATAACTTATGTTGTCATCTTGCTTTTATGACATGCTATTGAATTTTTGTTCGTACTTTATTGCAATAAATGTGAAAAGACGGATGTGACAGCTTGAGCAGACTCCCAGATGTGCTCGACTATAACATGGCCTCATGTTCCCAGGGGTGGGGTTTATGTAAATTTTAGGGTTAGTGATGTCATCAACCCGGGAACAAACTCGTTGTAGTCCCTACCAGCCGTTTGTTGTAGTCCTTAAAAAGTGATTTCTGCAAAAGAAAAAAAAAGATCTCCCTTTGCTTTGAACTTTGAGCGTCGTAACTTTGCAGATGTTGTTTATGCTCAAATAGCAACATTACACACTAACTAATGTTAAAAAGGTGAAATCATAATCAACCACCCCTTTAATTAAAGAGACATTATTTCTATAAATGATAAAATAGTTCCCTTTCGAGAAACTCAACGTTGCGTCAGTTGCTGATGCTATGGGAACACCTTCAGCATGCACAGCTGTCTTAAGCACATGTGAAATCACACCAGTACAATTGGCTATGGCAGATGCATGACTAGTGTTGGGGGCAACACATTACAAGTAACGTAAGTTGTGTAATCAGATTACTTTTTTCAAGTAACTAGTAAAATAATGCATTACTTTTAAAAAAAATTTAAAACAACAAAATATCTTAGTTACTTTTTCAAATAAGTAGGGCCAGTTACTTTGTTTTCCCATTTATTGACTGTCCCCATGTTGAGAGAAATTGGGAGTAACGTGCAGAAGTGTTGTGTGCTGTGATGGTTATGTATTTTTAGACTAAATGTAAACATGCACAAAACATTTACTCATGCACAAAAACAGATTCAGTATTGCTTAAAATGAGAAAAATAAAATAGTAAAATGCAAACTCAGAATATTACACAAACATGCAATAATTAAATGTTAAATAACACAAATATACATTATGTATTTACTCTCACTTTATTAACCAATGATGCTATTTCCTATTCTTCTGCAATCCATAGCTGAAAGTTTTGTTTGGACTGTGGCCCCTACTGTACAGCCGTGAATTAGCATTTTCCCAAAGGCTTATTCATTTCACTTTTGGTGTGAAAATATAACTTTTGATTTTTGTGTTATTAAAAAAAAAAACATGCAAGCAATCCCAGCCCAGGTGAGAAAAGTACCAGGAAAAGTACCTAACTGCATTACTTAGTTACTTTGTTATGGTACTTAAAATAAAAAAGTAACTAAGTAATGCAGTTAGGTACTTTTTAGGGAGTAATGCAATATTGTAGGGCATTCCTTTTAAAAGTAACTTTCCCCAACAGTGCGCATGATGTCTCTGGTGCACCGGCATGTCTATAAAAGGGCACCTGCATTAAACATGATCAGCTTCTTTATTTTCAAAAAGTGTTATATGTGTATTGCAAGTCTTATTTATTGTCTGTCCCAAATGATTTAAAAAGATGGAAGTGAATAAACAGGATTTTAGAAAGTGTGCGTTACAGTGTCCCCGCTTTGATAATAACAGTTATACAGTTAATATATATACATACATACACCGATCAGGCATAACATTATGACCACTGACAGGTGAAGTGCATAACACTGATTATCTCTTCATCACGGCATCTGTTAGTGGGTGGGATATATTAGGCTACAGGTGAACATTTTGTCCTCAAAGTTGATGTGTTAGAAGCAGGAAAAATGGGCAAGCGTAAGGATTTGAGCGAGTTTGACAAGGGCCAAATTGTGATGGCTAGACGACTGGGTCAGAGCATCTCCAAAACTGCAGCTCTTGTGGGGTGTTCCCGGTCTGCAGTGGTCAGGATCTATCAAAAGTGGTCCAAGGAAGGAACAGTGGAGAACCGGCGACAGGGTCATGGGCGGCCAAGGCTCATTGATGCACGTGGGGAGCGAAGGCTGGCCCGTGTGGTCCGATCAAACAGACGAGCTACTGGAGCTCAAATTGCTCAAGAAGTTAATGCTGGTTCTGATAGAAAGATAAAAAGTCAAGAATGGGGATAAGACAAAGAAGATGCCAAAAAACTGGGGCTTGGGACATAACAAAAAATAACTCTACATATCCTAACCAAAAAGAAAATACAATTTCAATAAACTTCCTTAACTAACAAAAAAATTTGAAAAATGCACAGGAGAGCAGCCCATCGCCCCCCCCCCACCCCTCCACAGCTTCAGGCCATCTCTCTTCTGGTCCACATTAGCACCCTTTTGAGGAGGAGAGGATCAACAATTGACCACTCCTCAGCGACAATCACTCCCGCTCACCATCTCATTAGCAAATCCAAAGAAAAGATACTGAGACAAAAGAGACAGGAGTATAGGGAGAGAAACGCACAGCCATACACAGACACCTTCATTTATCATATGACATAACAATTTATTTCTATATTTCTGGGAGTTTTCTGCAAATACTGCAGAGAATATAACAAGTGTGTGGGAATTTAATTTGTTTGAAGACTGGAGCAGTTACATAATGTGTGGAATTTTCATTTGATTACTCATAACATGTGAGCTGTCATTACATTACTTCACAGTTCTAGCAGTGAAATGTCAGCTGGTACACGAGTATATGACTGGGACCAGATCAGACACTTATGAGGTTTATGGTTGCTTGGAAACAAAGTTGATAGAAACAAGTGTCAGAGAGAGAAAAAATTCTGTTGCATCTTCAGTCGCCATCCACTCAGAGAAGAATGATTTGTTAGAAAATCATTGTCTTGAGAATCTCCCTCAGTTAAAAGTACCCGTTTGTCTGAATTATAAGACAAATACACTAGTAGACCTCAAGGGCCCTATCATGCACTCTGCACAATGCGACGCCAGGCGTGACTCAAGTGTTGTTTGCTAGTTTCAGCCTGACGCAGTTATCATTTTCACGTCCAGCGCCACGTTGTTTAAATAGCAAATGTACTCGCACCCATCTGTTCACCCATGGGCAGTGGACAATAATGAAGTATTTCTATTTTATTACCAAAACTTCTGATAACTGTTGTGGTATGTGGCTGATAATGAAATGCACGAGGAAGTAAATTTCAATTGAATAAAACAATTAATAAACAGGAGAATACAGAGGAAAAACACAACCAAGTTACACAAAGACATTAACAAAGCAAGACAAGGAACTAACTGAAACAGAGGGCTTAAATACAGAGCAAACAGAGGGAGAAACTAACTAGACACCTGAACTAAGGAACCTAATCAATTAGTAACCATAGAAACAAACAGGCAGGGAATGAAGGAGAACCTAATCCTAAAGCACAATTTGCAGGCATGATGGTTAGGAGAAATATCCAAAAGAAAACTGAGGTAGGAGACTTGGGGCCTGATTTACTAACAGCTTGCTCCAAGGCAAACCCTCTTTTGGTGTTAAAAAATTACTGTCAGGATTTACTAAAGACACGCAGTGAAAAAAATGCGCTGAAAAGGCGTGGACGGTTATTTTTGCAGCTGATCTTATTGCATATGCATTTGTAGGAGTTTCCCTTTCAGACGCAAAATTTATGGGAGGAGAGTATTTAAATGAATCATGTGAGGTGATTTACTAAGGTTTACGCTTGTTTACTGGCAATTTACTGGTGTTTGGCCCATTATTCAACACTCAAAAAAAGCATGTCTTAAACCAGACGCTGATTTGCACTGCTCTTGGTAGATTGTGTTGGTCATTATGGAAATGATTTGCATGTCGTCAGTAGATCACGCGCTGAACTTTTGCCTCCCATCAGGGCTTTTTTGGTTTTGCGCTCTCACGCTAATTTGCTCTGTTTAGTAAATCTGGCCCCTAGTGTCTAGTTCGGTTTCCTGTGTTTGTTCCCATTGTTTTTCTTTTATTTGATCATTATTTGCACCTGTTTTTCATTTTCATTGAATAGTTTAGTTGATCAAAAAAAAAAAAAATTATTATTAAATAAAAAATTACATTATTGTGGTAATTACATTATTTCGGTGAGGAAATCTAAACGTTTGCCTTTCATCCATCAAACTCAAATATAGCTTATCATTTGAAAAGTGTAAGTAACTTGGCCGCTCGCTCTAACATTAACCTAGATAAATGTGCGCTATTATTAGGAGCATATCCAAGTGTTTGTGCGAAGTTGTGGGCGCTTACTATATGACATGGAGGTGCCGGCGCGTTCACTTGCATTTTTTCCTGAAACAGAAACAACTTAACAGCAAAATCAACTTAAAATACACATTTTTGGTCATACAGATAAGAGTAATACATCATTCGAAACGTTCTTTTATTTGTGTAAACTCACAATAACAAGAAAAAGTTGTGCCTTTGTAAAATAAAGAAAACAAACAGGATGCACTTTCTGCCATATTAGTCACTGTGAACTGGAGCGCGTCACAAAAGATAAACAGAAACTTGGCGTATACTACTCATTACAGACATAAGAAATATATTTATAGCCAGCAGCCATATCACCCTGTAACCCAAGACTGGAACTAAGCAGGGTTGAACCTGGTCAGTACATGGATGGGAGACCTCCTGGGAAAACCAGGTTGCTGCTGGTAGAGGTGTTAGTGAGGCCAGCAGGGGGCACTCACCCTGTGGTCTATTTGGGTCCTAACACCCCAGTATAGTGATGGGGACACTATATACTGTCAATAAGCACCGTCCTTCGGATGAGACGTTAAACCGAGGTCCTGACTCTCTGTGGTCATTAAAACTCCCAGTAACCCCGGCATCCTGGCCAAATTTGCGCATTGACCTCTGTCGATCATGGCCTCCTAATCATCCCCATATATGATATACTGATAAGCTGGTGTGTGGTGGGCGTTGTGGCACAATATGGCTGCCTGATGCACGTGGGGAGCGAAGGCTGGCCCGTGTGGTCTGATCAAAAAGACGAGCTACTGTAGCTCAAATTGCTCAAGAAGTTAATGCTGGTTCTGATAGAAAGATAGAAAGTCAAGAAGGGGGATGAGACAAAGAAGATGCCAAAAAACTGGGGTTTGGGACATAACAAAAAATAACTTTACATATCCTAACCAAAAAGAAAAGAAAATGTCATAATGACCAACGCAATCAAGTCCTCCCATAAATTTTGGGTCTGAAAGGGAAACTCCTACAAATGCATATGCAACAAGGTCAGCCACAAAAATAACTGTGTCCACGCCTTTCCAGCACTCATTTTTCACTGTCTTTAGTAAATCCTGAAAGTATTTTTTGACATAAAAAGAGGGTTTGCGCTGGCCCTAAATCTGTCCCTAAGTATCGTGTGGCTTCAGAAGACTGAGATTGAACAGGAATAAGTTGTAAGATTTACTTTTTTTGACATACAGTATTTGGAGCTGGAGAACTCCATCACTATTTACTTCTCCATTGTATGGAAAAGAGAACCCAGGACATTTTGTATTCTATAGAAGAAATAAATGACATACAGGTTTGGTGTAACGACACGCCAAATCTCACAGGATGTCCTTTGGAAAAAGAGGGGTGTAATCCCGGCATCCTGGCCAAATTTGCGCATTGGCCTCTGTCCATCATGGCCTCCTAATCATCCCCATATATGATATACCGATTGGCTTCATCACTCTGTCTCCTCTCCACCATAAGCTGGTGTGTGGTGGGCGTTCTGGCACAATATGGCTGCCGTCACATCATCCAGGTGGATGCTGCACATTGGTGGTGGTTGAGGAGATTCCCCCCTTCCATGTAAAGCGCTTTGAGTACCCAGAAAAGCGCTATATAAATGTAACAAATTATTATAATTATTATAGAAATCTTGAAATGTCAAGTGGTCAATTCAAGTGGAAAGCAAATATTCTCAGATTATGTAATCCTTATGAAACGTGCATATAGGCATCAGCATCACTGACTTGATCTCTGCAGCAGAAAACATTATAAATAAATTATTAAAATGCTTAGATGGTCTCCTTGCTGTTTTTTTTTACGACACATTCATAATCATTACGTTTGCCGGTGCGCTGTGGCAAGCTTTATACGTGTGCTAGAGCACTGATTAGACTAGCCTTTGTATTATATATATATATATATATATATATATATATATATATATATATATATATATATATATATATATATATATATATATATATATATATATATATATATATATATATATGCAATTAAAGGCTCATTATTATGATTTATATGGCTTCTATACACATGCGATTAGTCGTCTTATCACTTAAATGAACGACTAGTAGTCGAATAGAAAAATCTTCAGTCGAAGGCAGCCCTAGAAATTAAAATGTCATTATCTACTTTAAGTAATAAGCAAGTATAAGCTTCTTTCCTATGTGTAACACAAAAGAAGTTGCGCCTATGTCTGTGTAATGAAAGTAAATGAGAGTGAACATTTCCCCCTTGCCAATGACAGTAAAATGGTCTAGATTACATTTGTCAAGTCTTTGAGACCATACTTTTTAGAGACTTGTGTGAGAAACAGACAAAAATGTAATCCTTTATTTCATTCATTATAAAAATCTCCCCTTTCCGTCAGCTCTCAATTCTCATTTGGTGTTGTGCCAGGTTTGACAATGTCGGTTACTGCCTTGTAACTGAACGAACACACTGAAAAATCAGAAGCACAGATGAGATCTGAGAGCTGGTGTTGAGGGTAAGATTTTCAGAGAATGTCAAATATGTCAGTCTGTTATTCACACTAAACAGGACAAATTAGCATGAGAGCGCCATTCCATAAAAGCGACGATTGGGAGTGGAAAGTTCTGTGTGTTATCTACTGACGACGCTCAAATTAAACACAGACGCAGCTGGATCATTTCCATAATGACCAACGCAATCAAGTCCTCCCATAAATTTTGGGTCTGAAAGGGAAACTCCTACAAATGCACATGCAACAAGGTCAGCCACAAAAATAACTGTGTCCACGCCTTTCCAGCACTCATTTTTCACTGTCTTTAGTAAATCCTGAAAGTATTTTTTGACATCAAAAGAGGGTTTGCGCTGGCCCTAAATCTGTCCCTAAGTATCGTGTGGCTTCAGAAGACTGAGATTGAACAGGAATAAGTTGTAAGGTTTACTTTTTTTGACATACAGTATTTGGAGCTGGAGAACTCCATCATTATTTACTTCTCCATTGTATGGAAAAGAGAACCCAGGACATTTTGTATTCTATAGAAGAAATAAATGACATACAGGTTTGGTGTAACGACACAAGGGAGTAAATAATGACAGGATTTTCAGGTTAACGAACAATTCAAACATTTAGCAGAATGTATGACACTTTTAAAAAACGTAACATAACATAAAAAGCAACGTTTTGTATTTCCCATGTGCCATTAACATACTTAAGCATCAGTGTAGCAGTATATGTTTTCCCTCTCCCCATGATGTTTTAGCCAAATGTTTGAATTTAGACAGCTGTTCTCAGAGAACAGAAGTCAGGGGATTCGAGGCACTCTGTTTGCTGAGACAGCAGACTAGAGACATTTGGGACATTGTCCAGAATCAAATATGCTCCTCTACTGGAACACAAAAGGAATGCTCTCAGACAGATCCGCTGAAATACTGCTTTACACTGTTTTCTCATAAAAACTTGTTCTCTCACAGGGGCAAGGCAACATGTCGAATAGTCCCTAATCCCAGACAGGCAACTAGTTTCCCACTGGGGTTTTATTCACACAAACTCTCAAAATTCAGTAGTGCGTCTTAAGAATTCACTTTCGTTATAGATGTAGCTCTTGAAAAAAAAAAAAAGTATGAACAACCATATTTAGCACTCGAAAGTGGACCATATTCTGCTGCTGTGTGAAGGTTGCATTGGAGGTTTCTGTCTTCACCGCTGGCCTATCAACTGGTTTCCTCACAAGTAATTTCTATTGCTTTCCCGTCTTCCTCTGCATGTTTACCACACCCTGCTATTTCTCTCATCACTTCCTCTGCCTCTGTCTTCCTCTCACTCTTCATCATCCCCCCCAGTCCCAGTCTTGAGAGCTCTTTGATCAGCAGCATCTGAAAGCACTCATGGATTTTCAGCTGTGAAATTAAGCCGCCTTCCAAACCATGTCCAGGGTTTTTAATTAAAGATTTAAAATGAGTGACTTTTCCCCCCACATCATTTGCAGGAAACATTGAAACAACAGTATGACTGCTTTCAAAAACTTTCACTTCCTTTTACAGAGTAGAGTCACACAAAAAAACTGACATAAAGAAAAGAGAATTCTTTTGATTTTATATTAAAGAACCAAGATGCAAGTGAAGCATAATATTGGATTTGCCTTATATTATGTCAAGATTAATTCATACAATTTGGATTATTTATTATTTGGCCAAAGCGCAAAAGCACATTTGAATTTAGCAGTTGATCAAGTGATCGTACCCGTAAAAGGGTTACGACTTACTCCATACCTCACACAAAACTGTTGTATACCGACAAAGAGTACTTCAAATGAGTCCATTCGTGAAATTTCCTCACTACTAAATATTCCACCGTCAACTGTTAGTGGTATTATAACAAAGTGGAAGCAATTGGGAACAACAACAACTAAAATCACAAAGAGTGGGGTAGAGCTGCACGATTAATCGTTAATCAAACAGTCTTAATTCAAACATCTACGCAATCTTATTTCTAATTGACAACGATTCCGCTGTCTATTATCATGGCTGCTTCACGTCACTAGTGTCAGTGGAGCGTGAGCAGTGCATATTTTTCCTGCTGCCAATGTTAATGAACGAGAGAGTCGGCCGCCACGCAGCCGATGTGAATGCTCTCATTCATTGATATGGGCAGCGAAAACACGCGCTGCTTGCGCTCCGCCAACGCTTGTGACGTGAAACAGGCTTTAAAACAAAGACTTTAGGGATTTTGTTTACCTTTTTAAAGTAAGATCATTGCACTGCAACATTCAAATCTGCGTTCACGCTGCCGCTGATCCAGAGAGAGAGCGCTGCCATGGAAATGTACAGATAAGCAGCTTCACTTCAACTACACATTTCATTATTTATGTGTTACAAACATTTAAATAGCAGGGGGACAAATGTGTACATGGATTAAAGTTTATAAATTGGGTAGGAACATTGATATCTTGCGATCAAAATAGAGCAAATCACCTTTTTGAAGTGTTTTTACTTGTATGTATTAATACATATGTCATCACTTATTACACCAGGAGGTGGCGACAAGAGACTGTTTAAAAAGTGTTGGTCATTGAATCATTCATTCAAGAGATTTATTCACAAACGCTGATTCATCCAATAATGAAACAATTCTTTATGAATGACAATTTTTTTTTTTATTATTTCATTCAAATTAATGTATTTTTTAAATAGCCTGAAGCCATGAACATTTAGTCAGAACCTCTAGTAAATTGTTATTTTGTTTAGTTGTCTAATGTTTTTTCTTCAGAATCGTGGGAATCGCAATCTCAATTGTAAACCAAAAAAATCTCAATGATTCTCAATGTATCCAGAATCGTGCAGCTCTGGAGTGGGGTCAGGGCATGCTGAGGCGTACAGTGCGCAGAATAGTCAATAGCTACAGACCTCCAAACTTTGTGTGGCCTTCAGATTAGCTCAAGAACAGTGTGTAGAGAGCTTCATGGAATGGATTTCCATGGACGAGCAGCTCATCCAAGCCTTACATCACCAAGTGTAATGCAAAGCGTCGGATGCAGTGGGGTAAAGCACGCCGCCACTGGACTCTAGAGCAGTGGGGACGTGTTCTCTGGAATGACGAATCATGCTTCTCTGTCTGGCCATCCGATGGACGAGTCTGGGTTTGGCGGTTGCCAGGAGAACGGTACTTGCCTGACTGCATTGTGCCAAGTGTAAAGTTTGGTGGAGGGGGGATCATGGTGTGGGGTTGTTTTTCAGGGGTTGGGCTTGGCCCCTTAGTTCCAGTGAAAGGAACTCTTAATGCTTCAACATACCAAGACATTTTGGACAATTTCATGCTCCCAACTTTGTGGGAACAGTTTGGGGATGGCCCCTTCCTGTTTCAACATGACTGCACACCAGTGCACAAAGCAAGGTCCATAAAGACATGGATGAGCGAGTTTGGTGTGGAGGAACTTGACTGGCCTGCACAGAGTCCTGACCTCAACCCGATAGAACACCTTTGGGATGAATTAGAGCGGAGACTGCAAGCCAGGCCTTCTCGTCCAACATCAGTGCCTGACCTCACAATTGCGCCTCTAGAAGAATGGTCAAAAGTTCACATAAACACATTCATAAACCTTGTGGAAAGCCTTCCCAGAAGAGTTGAAGCTGATATAGCTTCAAAGGGTGGGCCAACTCCATATTAAACCCTACGGATTAAGAATGGGACGTCATTAAATGTTCATGTAAAGGCAGATGTCCCAAAACCTTTATAGTGTAGCTTAGCTTTGTAAGACTTACAGTAATGTCTTTGTTTTTGTAAATCATTTATACTAGTTCCTGAATTCTTTAGTTTTTGTAAATAAAAGTTCTACTGCTGTCATTGGATCCACACCTCATCTCTCCTTGCTGCCTGCACACAGTGACAGTTACAATGTTGTTTGGCAACCATAAACAGCTTAGATTTGCAGACATGAACATGACACATCGCAATGTGTCTAAACAAAATTGCTTCCATTATCATCAACAAAGCTCTATATACACTGGAAGAATGTTGTCTGCAACATAGTATGTGCGGTATACTTTTTCTTGATGTTGAATTTTTTAAATGCCTCTGCGAGATAGAAGACGTAGCAGAAACTTTATCATCATTTTCACATCATATATACCATCATACTTCCTAGATCTAAGATCCAGATTGTAGTCAGAACTTGCTAGATTTTTCCATTAGAGACCACTTTTGTATTTAACCACATGTGGAGAGTGTAAGGTTTGATTTTGCTTTTGGAATGCAATAAGGTGTTATAAACCCAAAGTGGAGGGTCTTGCTGGGACTGTGCGTTTCAATTCTTTGGGTCATTCGTGATAAGCACATGTCAACTTTCTGATGTACATGTGGTACGAACTGGAGGCAGATGCCACAGTCACTTGATGACCAAAGACTAACAAGAGTTTATGAGGCCTTATTACCAAATGATTCAAATGAGCCGCTGCTTGTCAGTCAATTATCTCTAAGCACTTCCACCATCCAGAGGGGTCCAGAAATAAGCTCCAGAAACGGCATGTCATTTGGCAGTGTGGCGTCTGCATTTTGCTGACAGTGAAAGATGAGTATAATGTGCAGCCTTCAGCAGATCGTAGACTCCGGCTTGTTTGTTTGTCACGAGGGCAACTGCCGGGATTGACAGTTTATTATGGCGTGCTGCTTGTTATGCCATGTAAATCTCCCACCTGTCTGGAGGATTGCATGCATTAATGGCACAATGTGTTAGCATGTATAAAGTCCAGAATGACAACAGATATAGATTATTTGACAACATCAATGTTTGTTTCCGATCATTACATTTTATTTAAAAAAAATTTGTTTCAGAGTACCTGAAAATTTCATCCTGATAAACGAGTTGGAATCAGAAGATACACAGAACAGAATGAAACACTTTAGAATAATGGTCCGTCATTAGTGTTGGGGTAACGCCTTACATGTAACTAGTTACCTAATCGGATTACTTTTTTCAAGTAACGAGTAATGCATTACTTTTAAATTTACAACAAAATATCGTAGTTACTTTTTCGCAACACTATTGTATACTGCCAGAGAGTACAATATCTGTTAAGATTAGGAAACAAACATTTTCATTAGAAGAACAGTCTTCACATAATAAATTGGTGTACTCTCATAGGCATGCAGTGAACAGCACATTCCAGGGCCCTGCTTTTTTTGCTGAGGCCCCTCTCTGACTGCAACAGTGCAGAAACATTTGCTACATTTTGATTGGATGTTGGTGGACTAGCACAAAGAAATATTCAATGCCATCAGATAAGGATGCTAGGACAACTGACGGACATCACTTAAAGGGCATTAAAAAGGACCCTAGTACCAAAACCGGGAAGGACAGGACTTCTTATTGGTCCACATGCAGTTTCTGTCCTTCACCCATCTTGAGACTAATTCATAATGTTTAGGCCCGTACCGCCAAAAAAATAGCTTAGGAGCCTTTTGGATGCAGCAGCGGTGGCTGAAACAAAGAGAGGCCACAAGAATCCATCCAAGTCCATTCATACCTACGTTTGAAAACCTTCAAATTTAACCTATAACACGTCAATTTCATACTTGGAGTAATACAACCCCATTTCCAGAAGTTGGATTTTTTTTAAATGCTATATAATCAAGAATTTGTGATGTGTTAATTCTGTCATTTAACTTTTTTTTTTTTTTATTTTGTTGGGAAAGAGGCAAGATTATAGAATATCCGAGTTAAACTGTTTTGAAATAGTCCACAATAAGTAGGTCAATTATCGTGATTGGGTATAAAAGGAGCTTCTCAGTCTTTGCAAGCAAAAATGGGTCACGGCTCACCACTTTGTGCCAAATATCCTGAGAGAATTATCAAACAATTAAAAAATCACATTTCTCAATGCATGATTACGAAGAATATGGGTCTTTCCCTTATCTAACATATACATAATATTGTGGAACAATTAAGGGAATCCAGAGAAATCTCAGGCTGTGTACGGCAAGGCAGAAAATGTGTGTTAAATGTGCATCACCTTCAAGCCCTCAGATGGCACTGCATGAGAAACCGTCATGTCCCTCTTTTAAATATAGCCACATGGGCTCGGGAGTACTTTGGAAAACCATTGTCACTTAGCACAGTCTGCCGCTGCATCAAGAAATGCAAAATAAATCAATGACTTGAATCTCTGTTACGCAAGAAGAAAGCTATACATCCTGCAGAGATGCCGTAGAGTTCTCTGGGCCCCGAGCTCATCTCAGATGGTCCAAAACACAGTGGAAATATGTGCTGTCCACATTTCAGCTTGTTTTTTGGAAAAAAAACAGACATTGAGTTCTCAGTCCCAAAGACGAAAGGGACCATCCAGGCTTTCATCAGCGACTGCAAAAGTAAGCATCTGTCATGGTATGGGGGTGCATCAGTGCAAACAGCATGGGTGAATTGTATATGTGTGAAGGTACCATTAACGTGGAGATGTATTGGGATTGTACAGAGACATAAACTGCCATCAAGATGACATCTTGCCTGGGAAGCAGGACAGTGCCAGGCCTCATTCTGCATGTGCTAAAGCAGAGTGGTTTTGTAGATACTCTACACCATAGAGTGGATGTGCTTGATTGGCCTGCCTGCAGTTTCCCAAAAGCATTTTAAATCTAATTTGATAACAGAACCATTGCCATCAATGGTCTACCATTAACATAGCTCACAATGCTTTTGAGAAATGCAGCCCAGATCTGTTCCTATTGAAAATCTATGGCCCATCATGAAAAGGAGAATAAGATAATGATGACCACAGACGGTTAAGAAGTTGGGCAATAATTCCACTTGCAAAACTGCAACAATTAGTATCCTCCTGAGCAAATAAAAAGTCTAATTAAAAGGAAAGGTGATGTGACAGTGGAAAACATTTCTGGTTTTGGTGTTGGTCAGTGAAAACTTGTTTTCTCATCATATTTGGACTCTGTGTGTTCAGAACATTGCCAAGGGTATTCTGGTGGTGGTTTGGAAAATTAGTAATGCATTGGTAAAATTTAGGAAGATGCTGTTCTAGCTGTGTGCTTTAGATTATGCAAATGAGTTTTCTACGGGCAAGGAAGGGTGGGTCACACTGTGTGTGCCCCCTTTGATGCCAGCAGCCAATCACAGCACTAAAATGGAGAAGCGCCAAACTCAAATCTCCTCCTCATCGGAAAGGGGTAGATGTACCCTTTCAACAGACACACACCTTATTCTGAGTCTCCCATCCGGTGAGACAGAAACATTGTTCCGAGTCTCCGGCCCATAAGGGAGAGAGAGGAGACATTAATAGATACACTGTGCTGAGTCTCTGGCCTGTAAAGGAAGAGACAGCAACAGATTCCATGCTCTGAGTCTACAGCTTGTGAGGCAGAAACAGATGCAACCACGTTCTGAGCCTAACGGACCAAACAGACACATTTGCAACAAGGTTAAACTCCAGCAAGCGAACCTTCACTTCAAGGTACCTTCATCTGCATGTTTCAGATTAAGAGCCTTCTGCATCTACTTCAAGGCCTAATATGCAGGACTCTTTTGGTTCTCTAGAAGATCAGCGTCCCACAGAGCTTCGTGTTCAAGGCTCGTTACCACAACACTGATGACGGACCATTATTCTAAAGTTATATTTTTCGTCTTCAAATGGATTCTGGCTCCTTTCCCCATTGCATTGTTACCCAGCACAACCAATGCTCACTGCTCACTCGACCATGTGGAATGTAAATATCACTTACCAAACCTCTTTCCAGAGACTTTGGCATTGTATATTATCAGTATATAATTTTCTAATTTACATCAGATGTTATAGCCGTTTCCAGTTAACAAACTTAAGTCAAAAACACCATAGACAAACTTTTAGTCAACTTTTTATTGTCATATTTTGCAAAAGTTACATTTGGCGATATGGCTCTGTTCTAAATTCCCCGTCCTTATCATGAGCTCCATGAAAAGCCAAAACAGGGAACAGCAGCAGCTTCTGGGGACAACCTCCCATTTTTTTTTTTACTGGGAGAGCAGCGTAAATCCCCCATTGAGAACAGAGCATGCATTAATGACAACAGAATGACATTGATTAAGTTAAACACAGTTTAAGGAGGAGCTGGGGAGGAGGTAGGTTGCAAAGCAGCGTGCAGTGGAAGCAGCCGAGCAGGCAGACTGAACTGAAGCTGCGCTTAAGTAAGGCGCCCTGTTTGAGGGTTGCCAATTGAGTGCATAGGAATCAGATCACCTGATATGAGCAGGGTTTGAATTTTTGCCAATCAGCTGATAGCGGATCTTGACTACATGGCCTGCCTGAACTAACAGAATGCTTGATTTTATCTTTACATAGGATAGGATTTTATTCAACAATCTTTGGTTGTTCTTCACTGCCATGGTGAAATTCCTGGCTGGTGGAGTCATTTGACACACTCACACTCACCGGTAACATGTGTCCAAAAAGCACATTTGGTGCCACGTATGAGAACTAGCGGTTTAAACAATATATTGTATTACAATATATCGCAAAACAAAAAATGTAACAATATGTATTATGGATAGTTCACCCAAAAAAAAAGAAACAATTCAGCATGAGAAAAAAAAATCTAGTTTATAGAGTTTTAGTGTCAGTACTACATTAAACTACTATGTATAATGTTGAATATAATGTATAATAATGCAAAGGGGGGGATATTTGTGGGTCCTGATAATGCCAAATGTCTTAGGTTACCAGTAAAAATTATTTTAAATGTATCTAGTCATTGACAGAGTGCAAGCATATTCGTCTAAAATAATTCTGCATTTTCAGCTTCAGAATAATGATCATTTTCAGAATCATATTTTTACTCTGGTGTCACCATTGTCCTGCCCATTGGGTTACCAGCACCAAGTCCATGCCTATTCATTTCCACCCCCAATATAGTGCCAAATTTTGCATTTTAATCAACAGTACATTTTTGTTAACCTTTTACCATATGTCTTGGAATATTGCAATAATATTATATTGTGAGTTCAGTATCGTGATATGTATCGAATTGTGACATGAGGGAACTCCTACACAACTGGTGCCTCATGTGAGGTCAAGTTAAAATGCTACAGGCAAAATATTAGCCCTATACAAATAAGGTGTTAGTCTGACGTACTATTTTTCACTTTGAAGTAGAAAATGTTGCATGTGATATAAAATACTCCAGAAGCTTTGATGATCTCATAGATCTCATAAACTGCAAACATGATTCAGTAATTTTCTTAATTGTTAAATAATTGCTGTCATAATTTTCTTGCATATGAATGACTATATGTAAGCTACAATCGAAGACCACTTTTTGGCCCAGGAGAATGCTTGTATTTTCCTTACCAGCATCAAAGTTATAATATAAAAAAAAACGCTAATAACTGCAAGGGAATCTCATTAGGACTGTGATTTTTCCAGAATTTTTAAATGATGATCTAATGCAACAGAGGGCGACGCTTGGCTAGTTTATGGCTTAATAGCCTCATTTTACTGCTGATACTTTTAGTAATGGTTGTGATGAAATGGTAATGACACAAACCGTTCAGAACAGCCTTTTGCTTACTGCAAGCAGTGCATCTTGACTCTTTTCCCATCAGCGTTTTTTGATCAATTTCACAAAAATGTCATGGCCCCCAGAATATTTTGTTCTGTGAATATCTGAACATGCAAAATATCAATACCTTTACGTTTCTGTGGCAGCTTTCTAAATGTTTCTCATTAGAAATCTAGTGAATGCTGTAATCATCTGTACACACAAATGTTAGAAATTAAGCAACGTTGCATTCTTAAATGCATGTTAAATTCACAACAAGTTCGCTGCCTTTACAGTGATCCGAGCCACTCGGAAACACTGAAAACTCTGGATCATGACACATCCGTGCTTAAAAAACACAATGACAGTGTATCGATACTGCAGAAAAGAGTATTGAAATATACAAATATATATTAACACTAGTTGCTACCACACTTGCATTTCATTGCTATCGGAATCGGAGTTTCTTAGGTAAAAATTGCACATGAACTGTGCACATGATCTGATGTCGTGTTTACCACTGGGAAGTTCGAAAATAATTTTGACAGGTATGATTTATTAGTTTTTTTCCCCAAAACAGCTAGATCATCTCGTCTTGTCATTAATGTAGTGTATATTTACATATACGAGTAATCATTTGAAGCGTATTGTATATTTTATACACAGTGAAAAATAGGCTGCACTTGACCGAAATTACGGCAGAAAGCGTATCTGGCATCGTAAATGTTTATATGTTTGTCAGTAGGGGTGTAATGGTTCAATTTACTTACAGTTCGGTTTTTATCACGGTTTTAGGGTTATGGTTTCGGTACGGTTCAGTATGTGCTATGTTCAGGGAAATTAGTTATTAATAATAATAATAATTTGTTACATTTATATAGCCAGAATGTGTATCCATCAACATAAACATACATTAGACTAACTCTGTCTGTCTGTTTTACTCGTTATTTTCAATAAACCATATTATAGATGCGTCGTCAGATTTGAGATGAACCGCGGTGCAAGTGTGTGACGAACCGTGGGTGGAGAACGGAACGGTTCGACTTTTTTACCGAGAACCGTTACACCCCTAGTTGTCAGTTCATGTGACACAACATATAATTTTGGTTTTAATGAGATTTCCCCAATAAATAGGCAAGAATTTATTGGTGTCCTGTTCATTCCGACAACAAAGCACTTGAATGCAACAAGCTCGTAATCACGACTTCTGAAGTGGGAATTTTCTGATAGCACGTGAAGGCAGCATTAATCCTGCCAACTCAGCTCAGTAGTAAACTGGATTAGCCCTGAACCAAGGTTTTGCTAGTTATTTTGACTCTTTCAGGCCCTGCTAGTAGCTAGCTAGTAACAACTACACCACTTTGTTCTAAAAAGCATCTTTTTCCATTTATGAGCAAAGATACTAAATTAAATGTAGTTTCAGTAAAACCAAATAAATCATTGCCCATATGCGGTTTCTTATTTATTGCTGTAGCACCCAGTTAAATATGAACAATTATAACACTGCATTAAATTAAAACATTTACAATTGACAACCTCTGTTTTACATGATTTCTGTAAAAAAAAAAAAAAAAAAACTCCTAAAGTCCAAGATCCAAATCACCACCTTCTACTCATCTAGAAGTAGAGAGGAATAACTCAACCCTGTGAAACTTAGGAGAATGCAAGTGTTTGCATCAGCAGTTATGTTAAAGCCAAAACCTAAGAGCATTTAATTATTTAGTCCTACAAGCACAGTTAAGGGAGCTAACTGAAAAAGGGTAGAGCGAGAAGGGCAAAAATGCAGGCACAGAGAGATTTATGCTCTAATGCCTTGGTGTCAGTCTGTCAGCTGGGACTTTTCCTCACTCCTTCACTCTCTCTCAATCATTTCCTGCCTTAATTACAGTGAATACACCACAGTATAACATTCCTCAAACAACTGTCATTTCTTCTGCGTGAATCTGTGCATGTTCACAGTGCACAGTAGCTACTATTTGATGCCATTCCTTTGACCCTCAGGATTTTAGCTACATTGTACAGTGCATAATTGTATCAATACATGATATAGCATTCTTTTTTACTGCAAAATGGTATGGTTGAAGGGAAGAACTTAATATTAATAAAATATTTAAGAAGAGCTGGATGTTGTATTGCACACATACACGCAACCTTTGAAGCATCAAATGTATTACTAAATGCATAAAGAATGCCAGCCACTCTTGCCAAGAGAAAAACTGGAAATCAATGTTACAATTTACATACGAGTAATAATAGCCTGAAGCGTTTTATTTGTGGGTGTTTTTAGCCAAGGGCCATTTTAAGCAGTGTGTTTTCATAGAAACATAGTGTTTGAAGGGGTCATGAACTGCATTGTTTTATAATGTTTCCTAGGGTGTACTTATAATGTTAATATTTTTACATCAAAAATGGTCATAATTTAAAAATAAAAGGCAATTTTCTAACCCCAATTTTAGCCTCTAGCCTTGTAGTCTGCCATGAGACTTCTGTGTAAACGCCGGATGCTGTGATTGGCTGCTTTGAGACTTCAGTGTAAACGCCGGCTGCTGTGATTGGCTGCTTTGAGACTTCAGTGTAAACATCCACTGCTGTGATTGGCTGCTTTGAGACTTCAGTGTAAACGCCCACTGCTGTGATTGGCTGCTTTGAGACTTCAGTGTAAACATCCACTGCTGTGATTGGCTGCTTTGAGACTTCAGTGTAAACGCCCACTGCTGTGATTGGCTGCTTTGAGACTTCAGTGTAAACGCCGGCTGCTGTGATTGGCTGCTTTGAGACTTCAGTGTAAACATCCACTGCTGTGATTGGCTGCTTTGAGACTTCAGTGTAAACGCCCACTGCTGTGATTGGCTGCTTTGAGACTTCAGTGTAAACATCCACTGCTGTGATTGGCTGCTTTGAGACTTCAGTGTAAACGCCCACTGCTGTGATTGGCTGCTTTGAGACTTCAATGTAAACATCCACTGCTGTGATTGGCTGCTTTGAGACTTCAGTGTAAACGGCCACTGCTGTGATTGGCTGCTTTAAGACTTCGGTGTAAACGCCCACTGCTGTGATTGGCTGCTTTGAGACTTCAGTGTAAACATCCACTGCTGTGATTGGCTGCTTTGAGACTTCAGTGTAAACGGCCACTGCTGTGATTGGCTGCTTTAAGACTTCGGTGTAAACGCCCACTGCTGTGATTGGCTGCTTTGAGACTTCAGTGTAAACATCCACTGCTGTGATTGGCTGCTTTGAGACTTCAGTGTAAACGCCCACTGCTGTGATTGGCTGCTTTGAGACTTCAGTGTAAACATCCACTGCTGTGATTGGCTGCTTTGAGACTTCGGTGTAAACGCCCACTGCTGTGATTGGCTGCTTTGAGACTTCAGTGTAAACGTCCACTGCTGTGATTGGCTGACATCTTTGCATATGAAATAGCTAGTATTACCTGTGGAACTCTCTTAAACTTTTAGCACGTTTTTACTATTACAGCTTTCAAGGCTAACCCCTAGAGGTTGAAGATCACGCCAGCGCGACGGCCTATATATATTTTTTTTTATCAGTACCAAAGAGACTCAAATAACTGTTGATTTTTATCATTCGGACAAGTGTTATACATCATTATAATTTAAGTATCTACTTTTATTTGTGTACACTCACAATAAAAACATGTTGTGTTTTTTTTTTTGCTAAATAAAGAAAACAAACATGATGCGCGATCTGCAGCCTCTCTCTCAACGACTTTCATTCAGATAGTCTTCAGAAAATGAACTGTAACTTAGTGAATACTTGTCTCACAAACATGAGACATATGTCTAAAGAAACATTGAAATGTAAGGTTTTAAATAATCGAAAACAAATATTCTCTGTTTATGTAATCTGTTTGAAAAAAGAGAGATGTCAGTCGTTCGCGAGCCTCTTCATTAGTGTTAATGCGGCCACGCCCACGGAGCGTGTTTTCTTTTAAGATTCAAATACTGACGCGTGATCCATGCGAGCAGAGTCAACGCCCACATCACCTCAAATGCACACATTAAGATTTGTGCATGTAGGCCTACTTTGAGACAGTGAAGAATAATCCTGGAATAATTTACCTCAGAAGAAAAGCAGTTTATTTCTAAGAGCAACGGATTCAGCTGCTGATTGTGAGGTATGTTTATTCTGTTAGTGTCTGTGAATATTAAACTGGAAAAAGACTGTTTAAATATGAATCCTGCTGCAACATAAAATATCATAGACGTAAGACTGTTTAGACAAGATTTCTTTGGCTTGTTTTGGACAGATTATGAAGTGTTTACTGTAAAATAGCCTAGTGTCACATAAATAAAGCTTTTGTTCGCAAATTTCCGCTCAGATGCTATAAATATAGTACCAGTCAAACGTTTTGTGTTCAATAGGCTACTTATTGTAGCCAGTAAAACGTATTTTGTTTCATATTGTTTAAATATTATAGCCTAATGTTATTTTTTTATTTAATCTATGTTGATTATGAAAAGTGAACAGCACGAGTAATAAAGGACACATCATAAGATGCGCAATATGTCAGAAGACATGGAGTTTGTCAGAAATGATTATGACCACTTCATTAAGTTTTGTTTTCTTTAAAGTGAATTTTGATTTGTATAAATTGTATCTTAATTTTAATCAATGTTTCATCAGCCAATTGCCTGGATGTAATAAATAAGAAGCAAATATAGCAGACAATAGCCTATAATCATGACATTGCACGGCGCGTCTCATAAATGAACCGAAACTTTAACCGTGTGTATCGGATAGTTTAAAAAAAAAAAACGATTCAGAAAACTGAATACTGAATTGTGTTCAATGCCACAATATTACTGTTTTTTAGCATGAGACTTCGTTCAAAAACATTAAAAATAGTATCAAGTCATTTGATAATTTAAAATATAATAGGCCTTTGTAATGTGCCTTTGATAACTATATTCTAAATAAACTACAACAAAATATATTTCTTTTGTCTTGTTCCTTAGCTCCCTGTCACATACCTGACTCAAAGGCTCATCATTATGCAGCTCATTATGGGTTCTATTTTCTCCTCAGGTGCAAATCACAGCATTATTTATGATCATTCACACCCCTTCGCATACAGCCTTTGTAAAGAAAAAGTGTCTTACAATATTTAAATCAATATATATTTTTATGTGAATGAGTAGGCACAATGATTCTCACATCAGTTTGAAGCAAAAACTCTAGGAATCAACCCTGATTAGTCAAAAGACACATATCTATTGTGTGTTTTGTGGCCTTAATTCAGTGACTTACATTTTTAGTTTTTTCAAAAAACGTTATTCTCTAAAAAATACAAGCATGTACATACATCTTGCTTACATATTATGGTAGCCCAGTTTGTGCTGAATACAATGTAATGACACTAGACATTAATGTGTTTATAAGCAACTGAAAAAAGCACAAATGTCAGAGTATGTCAAAACTTCTAAAGGGCCCCAAAACAGCTCAGACTTCAGAGGGTTAACTAATCATGAAAAGTGTTGATGATAGCATTATATTTAGATCTCTGACATTGTATTTAGATCTATAGCATTACATTCAGATCGTGGCATGAAAGGTTGCAAAGATGAGCATTGTAGACGATCACAGACATGTTGAGCGCATGAATGCAGTGATTTCATCATAGCAACTCGATTTCTGCACACTAACGAATGCGTTCATCATAACTAACAGTGCAAACACAGTGTAAATAAGAGATTTATTGATTATTACAGGAGTTTTGTCACAAGTCCAGAACTTAGTCACTGATAAACTCGCATTGTTTGATTGACAGCTCCAGCCATCGCAAAGGGAGTGTTCTTTGATCGCTTTCTATATATAATTTAATCACAGTTTGAATAACAGATTAATTTCAGTACATAATGCAGTCATAATACGCTGACCAGACAATGGAAATAAAGGGTGCGAAGTCACAAAGATTGAAAAAAAAATGGAGACGACTTACAAGATTAAGTAAAAAAAGAAGGAAAAACTTACCATCCAGATCACGGATCACAAGCTTGGCACTTGACGAGTGATTATGTTGAGATACTAGGATATACCGCTTACAGCTGCTAGATGAAGCCGCAAGCTCAGGCATGCCATGCATGAAATAAATGTATTAGAAAACGCAGAATCTGCGTTTGTTTAGAAATTGTTTGCAGCAGTTTTAGTATTCACACAGTGTGGTTAAAACAGCTCACGTCGCTCCCAGGTCGTAAAATACAAAAAAACCTTGTAAATATGGAAAAAATCACTGAAGAATACTAAGTAGAGCTACACCTTGAAGGAAAAATTACTTCAGGAAATACTGTTAGCTTCGTCTTGAGAGTTAGCAAACCACATTCTGAGGTAAAACCGGATTCATTATTATGCTAATATTCCTCATTACCCAGGGCTCGACCTGAATACTTGTCTGGGATAAGTAGCTGGATTAAAACGTCAATAGCTGCAAATGATTGATTATATTAAATGTAAACAGCGACTGGTAATGGATTATATACTGATTGTAACAACATAGATAAAACTATGCCATTCACCTCTAACTCCTGTTGTAATCTGTTGAGTCTGACCGTGTCTACCCACCCCAGACCATCTCCAAACGCACGCATATCTTCCAATACTGCGGGTCATCTCCTGCATTTGTTTCACCTGTCATGCGTCTCCCTCTCCTCAGTCGTGTAGTGTAGGATGCCCAGCTTTTCTTACTAACCATTTACAAAGTTGGCAAGTGTATGATAAATGCTGTTTAAAAATCTGTATAGATTTGAAAAGTCATGTAGTGTAATCTAGCCTTAAGAGAAACCATGTGAAGTTGAGTGTTTAGTCACTGGTTGATTTACTGACACATAGACAAAGAACATCTGACTGTACATGAATCATATCAGAAAACACTGGTCTCAGATCAGGCATTCGAGTTAACATGGTTACTTGCATGTTGTGGCAATATATCGTAAAAGTCTGTTTGCAGAGCCTGCGCCGAAATTACAAATGATTTACCAAAGAATCTACAGTGAAATGTACCAATACAAATAAATAATGCTCACCTGAGATATTCACATTGTTGAAAATAAATAAACACATTCCTAGCATGAGGATCCTTTGGAAGGTAATGTTATTTTTAGTCCAGTAATCCTGTATCGCTCTTCTCTCCTCGTCATCTCACTAACACTCCAGTGGGTGGGGCCAAAGCGGCAATGATGAATTGACCATTAATGCTTCAATACAATACCTCTGCGTTGTGGTGCTCTCATGAATGTGAGTTGGAGATTAATATTTTGTAAATAAAGTGGTAAATCACTTTTGTTGCTTCATAAAATGTAGGTTAAACCACTGGAGTCACATGGGTTACTTTAATGATGTCTTTAATACCTTACTGCGGCTTGAAAGTGGTAGTTGCGTAGCTCCCAATAGAGGGACAGAAAGCTGACAGATTTCATCAAAAATATATTTATTTGTGTTCCGAAAATGAACGGTAGTCTTATGGGATTAGAACGAGATGAGGGTGCATAATTAATGACAGAATTTTCTTTTTTGGGTGAGCTAACCCTTTAACCTTATTGTAAATTGTGTGTTTTTTTGGGTTTTTTTTTTTAACTCCTCAGCCATCACAATCTGTCAATGCATCATCATCATCTCATGCAGACACTGCCGGTGCAGTTCACTCCTATAGAGGTGGGATATTGCCTCCTCAGGGGTGTCCTTGTTCAAGGGTGTTTTGTGTGTGCGTGTGTGTGTGTGTGCACATACGCTTCACTCAAACATGTACTATTGCCACTGAGGCAATGAGACCTGAGCAAATGTTCTTTCATCAAAAACAACACACAGACAAAAATCATATCCATTATTTTGTTCAGTTCTGTCATCCATTTTTTTCATCAAAATGGATCAATATCGATCCATGGATGTGAAGAGGGTTATGTTATATCTCATTTTCATCAATAGATGAAGCTGGAGGAAAGGTGGACAGCATAATAATGGCTCCCAAGGACGACAGCTCGTCCAGGCAACAGCAGGGCCCAGAAATCGCCCACAGCGACATGTAGAACGCCCGCTGCTCTAAGCGCATGGTCATGAATACATCAACGCACATATTCCCTCATACCTGACATCCACTACATATAATAATAGACTGCACAGAGCGTGCATGCAAAAAAACATTAGTGTATGCTTCACACAGGCACAGAATGGAAGAGAAAAAATAAGACACAAAAAAAGATAAGGTTCACAACATAGCGCTTTGATATTCAATGCGTTTTCTCAGAGGTTGCCATTTCATTGCTCAGGAAAATCTCATGTATTCATGTTTTGAGTACATTTGTTGTCTGTAAACTGATGATGAAGATAAAAATAGACATATTGTTAGTAGTAGCATACCACATATCTTGAGCACTGAAGTTAACACAATAACTCATTATTGTAACAATTGATGCTGGAGACTGTGGGTTAATTTATGTCAGCAATTGTGGAAGAAGGGAGGAAGGGGTGCTCAAGATACCAAAAATTAACATGGATATCAAGGTTTTTTCACATATAATTATTAGTTCACATTTAAAACCTTTGGAGATTGTGTTGTCTTGACAAAACTGAGTACAGTCTGAGATATTGTTGAGATCTCTTCTTAAACTCCAGGAAATTTAAACAAAAGTCTCCATGTAATCTCATTGCTGTCTCTGATAAACTATCGAGATATTTAAGAGGTCTTATTTGGACACTTATCTTGACCTAAGATGATTCAAACAGCAATAATTCAATCTGCTGTAACAAATCCATAAGCCTATCATCCAGCACAAATCATGAATCTGCATGAACAATTAAGGGCCCTATTATACACCCGGTGCAATGTGATGGCAGGCGCGACGCAAGTGTTTTTTGCTAGGTTATCCTGACGCAGTTATCATTTTCACATGTAGCGCATTGTTGTTTAAATAGCAAATGCACTTGCGCTCATCTGTTCACTCATGGGTGTGCTGGTCTGAAAACCAGGTGTGTTCAAGAGCATTGTTGCTATTTTGAGGAACTGAAAACAACTGCGCCATTGACCGACAAAAACCTGCTCTAAAGTCAATAGCGCAGTATTTTTTTGTGTTATTTAAAGGGTGTGTTAGTAATATGTGCCTATAGGCGGTGCACAACGCACATACACTCTGATTATTACACACACAGGGATGCGTAGCAGCACACACACATTTTTAAATATTAAAAATAAAAGGATTCCTCTCTGGAGAAGCGTTCAGTCTTTGCTTCACGAATGCTTATTTATGAATATTAAAACCATGGCATTAATATTTTGATTCTGTTGTATTCTATTGTCATATCAAATACATTGTTTTCAGTAGCATTTATTAAACACAGTTTATTAATCTAATTAATTTGAAATGATAGAATTTTGCTGCAAACTTGTTTACATACAGTAATGTTAAACAAGACTTCACTTAAAAACCTTAAAATTAATAACATTTCTGTAATCTGTTAAAAGCAGTATTATGTATTATTTATTTTGTTTGTCGTGGGACACAAAACTGTTTCCCCAGTATAGTCCTATAACTGACAACAAAAACACAACATAGATTCACAAAAGTAATCAATTTTATTTGTGCACTATAATCCAAATCTTTAGAATCCATAAGATTGTGATCAGACCCAAATTCAATTCAATGATCTCCGTTTGGAGAAGGTTTCCTCAAGTGTCTGGGAGACGTTGCCTCAGTTCTTCTGGATTTAGTCTGTCTCAGTTTCTTCTGTTTCTTCATTTACTCACAGACAGACTCGATGATGGAGAGATCAGATCATACCGGCTGCTGTCAGACTTCTTGTGCATAAAAAAAATTATTACAATTAATTGCAAAATGAATGTTTGGAAATGTAAACTGATATTTCCTACTGACACACTACAGTAAAAGATATAAATAACTGGCTTAAAAACATTTTTCGTGTGAAAATACCAACGTGCCTAAGACTTTTGCACAGTACTGTACGTTGCAGCAAATGTACAAACATGTACGTTTTGTACCTGTAAAGGTTGTGTATTAATACATGCATATTAACAATGAGACCAGGATGGCACATGGTAATTAGTTTCTTCATTTTAGCTAAATCCTTGTCCCCCAAGTAACCATATCACCACTGGTAAAGCACTCTGTTCTTAACATTCAATTCAAAATGCCTCTCACTTAAAATGTTTATATGCATTTCAAAGCATTGAGAATGGCTGTAACTCATTGCCAACCTAACATAAAACTTAGATGTCTCTTAATACTATACATAGTAAAAAAAGGAGGATGAATTCATCAAATTGAGGGCACAAATTGATTTAGAAAATGACATGATTTAAATAAAATAGAGAGAGCAAATAAGTCAAATGTGTCCACAATTGAACTAAAATGAGATAATGAATTAATCTCACTTTAGTGAGATCCAGCCCCCATTTCCATCAACCAATAGATAAATTCAGATTTTATTAGCATGAAACATGCGTCAAATCACAGCTGATCTGCCTTACACATCACAACGGCTTTGCGTGTCTTTTTTCTCACTTCGGAGACATAACATTTGTGAAATGCACAGGGGAAACATATGGCATTTCATTATAGAGCCAAGGCATAGTGAGTACAATCTGCTCAAAGAGTGTCTAAATCGTGTGGCGGCCAGCTATACATCTTTATCTACAGGGACACGCTCCTCAGAACTGCACAGAGATCTAGTTTATATTCCTTCCCTCTTCTAGTGCTGATAGAGCTCTGATTGTATAAATTTTGAGTGTGATGCTTCATTGGATTGTGCTGCTGTGAGTTCAGAAATATCTAGGGTAAATCTCAGCTAGTGTGTGAACATCTGGTTGAATTTAAGGGGACAGAATGCTATCCTATGATAAAATGAAGGCAATCAATCAATCGTATTATTATTATTTATAAAATTAACTACATGATATGCTAATTAAGTTGAATTAATTTAAATTATATTTAAATACTGAGTAAACACCCTAATTGATACCCTTCGTGGGGAGCGAAGGCTGGCCCGTGTGGTCCGATCAAACAGACGAGCTACTGGAGCTCAAATTACTCAAGAAGTTAATGCTGGTTCTGATAGAAAGGTGTCAGAATACACAGTGCATCGCAGTTTGTTGAATTGGCAAGAAGAAGGCAAGCCGGACAGAGGCAGTGTGATGCTTTGGGCAATGTTTTGCTGGGGAACCTTGGGTAGATGTGGATGTTACTTTGACACGTACCACCTAAGCATTGTTGCAGACCATGTACACCCTTTAATGGAAACGGTATTCCCTGGTGGTTGTGGCTCTTTCAGCAGGATAATGCGCCCTGACACAAAGCACAAATGGTTCAGGAGTGGTTTGAGGAGCACAACAATGAATTTGAAGTGTTGACTTGGCCTCCAAATTCCCCAGATCTCAATCCAATCGAGCATCTGTGGGATGTGCTGAACAAACAAGTCCAATCAATGGAGGCCCCACCTCGCAACTTACAGGATTTAAAGGAACTGCTGCTAACATCTTGGTGCCAGATACCATGCCTCGACGGGTCAGGGCTGTTTTGGCAGCAAAAGGGTGGCCACAATATATAATGTTATGGTCAAGGTCATGTATGTATAGTTACAAGATCATAATGTTATGCCTAATCGGTGTATATAGTAAATACAGTACCCTGCATGTCAAAAAATAATGCAAAAGCGGTACCCTGTGCATTTAAAAGTGACGCCGAGGGGTGCTGACCAAGCGTCCATATTTGACTAGTTGGGAGTGAGAATGTGTTGTGTAAGAGCATTTGTTAGTGGACATAGCTTGTTTTTATATATTTCACACATGACACACTGCAAGACAGCACTCCACATAAGCTGCACACTAAAACAAATATTTGTTGCTTTCGGGTGGAAACCTTTTCTTTACAGTTTATTTTTTGTTTGTTTTCACACTATTATGAACAACCCGGTTTCTAAATTTCTTAATTTAATTCCTTTTAATATTAAACATATATCAGTAATGTTCTTAGGTAATTAAGATATAATATCATGTAGTTCCATTGATGTTTTAACATTTTTACACAATAAATTGACATTTCTTTCAAAATTAACAAAAACCTTCACCTGACGGTGTAAAATACTGACGGTGTTGACAGGTCGAGCTGGGGCCAAATATACAGTATATGTAAACAGAATCATAAAACGGCATTAGAATAATTCCCCATATGCAAAAAACATATGAAAAATCACATTAATCAGACTTTTTGAGAGCACTTGTCAACCATCATTCATAAATCCTGACGGAGTTGACGTCTGACAGAATGGACAAAATTGAATTTTTTTCCACCTTAACCATGTGTTGTACAGTGGAGCAGTTTAGTTTTTTTCCCTCAGTTGTAGCTGCCTTAATAAACTTCTCAAAATGGCAAGATTTATCCCACAACTATTTACAGAAACTATTACAGTGCGATGACGGAGTTGACATGTTAAGGCTGTGACCGCAGAGACTTCAATAGTGTTTGTTTCAAATATTAAAATGTGTCCTACAGTGAGATCCACAATGAGCAGGAAATAATAAATGCTCCTCAGAGTTAAAGCTGCCCATGACACTGCCTGATTTATTCAGAATGATAAAAAATCCTGACGGAGTTGACACAAAGTGAGGACACAACTTTTATAGCTATTTTTTAATGGAAAATATAATTCAATATTTACTTGTTGTATTGTTTGATATCTTAAAGATCTCCGCCTTTTAATGTAACTGTGTATTTTTTAATTTGTTGCATTTTTAAACACTTTGTTTGACAGTTTTACATTGTGACCTCATGCTGAGGACAGGTTAGATTACATGCGTTTCCAAGTATAGAGTGTGCTTTTAAAATAATACTAAAGAAATTATTTAAAAGCATAAGCAATCAATGTCCTGAGTATACAAATTTCCCTTAGATGTAACTTTTTAAGTATTTTTAGTGTGTTGATATTCTTACTTTTTAACATAAATAGGGCTTTTGTGTTTGGGACATACACTCACCTAAAGGATTATTAGGAACACCTGTTCAATTTCTCATTAATGCAATTATCTAATCAACCAATCACATGGCAGTTGCTTCAATGCATTTAGGGGTGTGGTCCTGGTCAAGACAATCTCCTGAACTCCAAACTGAATGTCAGAATGGGAAAGAAAGGTGATTTTAAGCACTTTTGAGCGTGGCATGGTTGTTGGTGCCAGACGGGCCGGTCTGAGTATTTCACAATCTGCTCAGTTACTGGGATTTTCACGCACAACCATTTCTAGAGTTTACAAAGAATGGTGTGAAAAGGGAAAAACATCCAGTATGCGGCAGTCCTGTGGGCGAAAATGCCTTGTTGATGCTAGAGGTCAGAGGAGAATGGGCCGACTGATTCAAGCTGATAGAAGAGCAACTTTGACTGAAATAACCACTCGTTACAACCGAGGTATGCAGCAAAGCATTTGTGAAGCCACAACACGCACAACCTTGAGGCTGATGGGCTACAACAGCAGAAGACCCCACCGGGTACCACTCATCTCCACTACAAATAGGAAAAAGAGGCTACAATTTGCACGAGCTCACCAAAATTGGACAGTTGAAGACTGGAAAAATGTCGCCTGGTCTGGTGAGTCTCGATTTCTGTTGAGACATTCAGATGGTAGAGTCAGAATTTGGCGTAAACAGAATGAGAACATGGATCCATCATGCCTTGTTACCACTGTGCAGGCTGGTGGTGGTGGTGTAATGGTGTGGGGGATGTTTTCTTGGCACACTTTAGGCCCCTTAGTGCCAATTGGGCATCGTTTAAATGCCACGGTCTACCTGAGCATTGTTTCTGACCATGTCCATCCCTTTATGACCACCATGTACCCATCCTCTGATGGCTACTTCCAGCAGGATAATGCACCATGTCACAAAGCTCGAATCATTTCAAATTGGTTTCTTGAACATGACAATGAGTTCACTGTACTAAAATGGTCCCCACAGTCACCAGATCTCAACCCAATAGAGCATCTTTGGGATGTGGTGGAACGGGAGCTTCGTGCCCTGGATGTGCATCCCACAAATCTCCATCAACTGCAAGATGCTATCCTATCAATATGGGCCAACATTTCTAAAGAATGCTTTCAGCACCTTGTTGAATCACTGCCACGTAGAATTAAGGCAGTTCTGAAGGCAAAAGGGGGTCAAACACAGTATTAGTATGGTGTTCCTAATAATCCTTTAGGTGAGTGTATTTTGTCCCTTATCTCAAGAATCAGTGATATACATATATATTAAATAATTAAACACAGCATTGATATTGTGGCTTTATACATGGTCGGACACTTGCATGTGTCATCATATAATTTTATTTTTACGAGGTTTTTGACCAGAGAATTTCAGAAATGCGTGTTCTGTCCATCATTAGAACTGCTGCATCTGATTCCATTTTCATCAAATTACAGGTTATAAAGTATAGTTGCTCTGTGGGCGCTCAGTTTGTTCTGTCATTTGGCCAAAATCTCATGTTATAAAAGATGAAGGCTATTTCAGACAGTACTGGCTATGACTTGATGGCAAATGCTACACTAAGACACACTTCTCCGCTCCTCAAATACATAAAACATTAGCCTTTATATATTTAGAGTTTCCTGAGTAAAGGCTGTACTTATTCAAAGGAGCAGGGGTCCATTTTTCATACCTGACTCAATACATCTGAGATGATATAACATATGCCAGATCTTCTAATTGTGATAACTGATCTCTGGCTAATTTGGTTCTTCAAACTAATTTGTGGATTTGATTAAAATATCTGGATTAAGTTGTCTGAGATTACTGTGCTTTTGTGTGTTCACTGGAAAGGGCAGATATATATCGGTACTCAAAACCGTGATCAGCAATGCAGAGATTGACTGGCGGCAAGACAGCAATGTAAAGACGTCATATTAAAAAAGAACATCACACACCTGATGAAAAAAATTACGAATTTCTGGACCTTTATTAGGAAACAGCCAAGTGACCAAAACGACAAAAGGTATAGATAAATGAAATGTCTCCCGTTTGTTACATGATTGGCGAAATGTGAATTTTGTATTGAATTCACAAACAAATGACTCTTATGAGACTGTATCTGGTTTGTTCAGATTTGAGCCAGCTATCAATCTGTATCAATATCCAGTATCAGTCTCTTCCTTCTCAGCGGAGAATTGGACATTACTTTTTTAGAATAGTTATATATTTTTTCCAGCAGTAATTTGTAAAAGAAAAAAAATCATAAACAGTCATATTGGGTCCAGAAAGCTAAAGCAATGGCATCTGAGAATTAAAAAAAATAATATTTCATCAGTTGACTCAATTTGGATATAAATATTAAACGGTAAATTCAGATGTTTTATCAGGCTATTTTTATTTTTACATTTAAATACCTGTGTATGGCAGAAGGCCAAGTGACTGATAAAAGATACTGTATGGGGGTTCAGGGTTTCCCTCTTGAAGTCTGGACCATTTTTGTATTTTGATTAAAATAAGCAAAGAAAGTTAACTAGTAATTCAAAGTTTTAATTGTCTTCCCTTATAATAATTTCCCCAATTATAACATTCTTTATTATGAAATGCTCTTTACATGTTGATCAATAAATCAATAAAAAAAAAATGACTCTATAGGTCGTTTTTCAAGCACTTTATTACAACCTTTATTTACATTTTAAAGTCATGCGCCCTCTAGCTGGCGTAAAAATAATGACAGTGTCGTGTTACATCTGTCATGAAATGATGTATGACTGTCGTTACCAATCAAAATGCATGTTCATTTAAATGCAATGTGTGGACTTTTTACCACCATTTGTCATATTTCCATTTAACAAAAATATTTTTTTATTAACAACTACACCCACCCCACCCCTAAACCTACCCAGTGATTTATAGTGCATATACACTTTATGAGCACATGCGTTCCCTGGGATCAAACCCACGATTGCATGATCACATGATTACATGATGTGTCCTGTTGTCGATAGGGGAGCAACTTTAGTAAACGCTCCTGTGGGTCGTATTTCATTAATTAAAATGAACGTGTCCTGTTGTTGATAGGGGCGCAACTTTAGTAAACGCTCCTGTGGGTCGTATTTCATGAATTAAAATGAACGTGTCCTGTTGTCGATAGGGGAGCAACTTTAGTAAACGCTCCTGTGGGTCGTATTTCATTAATTAAAATGAACGTGTCCTGTTGTTGATAGGGGCGCAACTTTAGTAAACGCTCCTGTGGGTCGTATTTCATGAATTAAAATGAACGTGTCCTGTTGTCGATAGGGGCGCAACTTTAGTAAACGCGCCTGTGGGTCGTATTTCATGAATTAAAATGAACGTGTCCTTTTGTCGATAGGGGCGCAACTTTAGTAAACGCTCCTGTGGGTCGTATTTCATGAATTAAAATGAACGTGTCCTTTTGTCGATAGGGGCGCAACTTTAGTAAACGCTCCTGTGGGTCGTATTTCATGAATTAAAATGAACGTGTCCTGTTGTCGATAGGGGCGCAACTTTAGTAAACGCGCCTGTGGGTCGTATTTCATGAATTAAAATGAACGTGTCCTGTTGTCGATAGGGGAGCAACTTTAGTAAACGCTCCTGTGGGTCGTATTTCATGAATTAAAATGAACGTGTCCTGTTGTCGATAGGGGCGCAACTTTAGTAAAGCGCCTGTGGGTCGTATTTCATGAATTAAAATGAAAGTGTCCTGTTGTCGATAGGGGAGCAACTTTAGTAAACGCTCCTGTGGGTCGTATTTCATGAATTAAAATGAACGTGTCCTGTTGTCGATAGGGGCGCAACTTTAGTAAACGCTCCTGTGGGTCGTATTTCATGAATTAAAATGAACGTGTCCTGTTGTCGATAGGGGAGCAACTTTAGTAAACGCTCCTGTGGGTCGTATTTCATGAATTAAAATGAACGTGTCCTGTTGTCGATAGGGGAGCAACTTTAGTAAACGCTCCTGTGGGTCGTATTTCATGAATTAAAATGAACGTGTCCTGTTGTCGATAGGGGAGCAACTTTAGTAAACGCTCCTGTGGGTCGTATTTCATGAATTAAAATGAACGTGTCCTGTTGTCGATAGGGGAGCAACTTTAGTAAACGCTCCTGTGGGTCGTATTTCATGAATTAAAATGAACGTGTCCTGTTGTCGATAGGGGAGCAACTTTAGTAAACGCTCCTGTGGGTCGTATTTCATGAATTAAAATGAACGTGTCCTGTTGTCGATAGGGGAGCAACTTTAGTAAACGCTCCTGTGGGTCGTATTTCATGAATTAAAATGAACGTGTCCTGTTGTCGATAGGGGAGCAACTTTAGTAAACGCTCCTGTGGGTCGTATTTCATGAATTAAAATGAACGTGTCCTGTTGTCGATAGGGGCGCAACTTTAGTAAACGCGCCTGTGGGTCGTATTTCATGAATTAAAATGAACGTGTCCTGTTGTCGATAGGGGAGCAACTTTAGTAAACGCTCCTGTGGGTCGTATTTCATGAATTAAAATGAACGTGTCCTGTTGTCGATAGGGGAGCAACTTTAGTAAACGCTCCTGTGGGTCGTATTTCATGAATTAAAATGAACGTGTCCTGTTGTCGATAGGGGAGCAACTTTAGTAAACGCTCCTGTGGGTCGTATTTCATGAATTAAAATGAACGTGTCCTGTTGTCGATAGGGGAGCAACTTTAGTAAACGCTCCTGTGGGTCGTATTTCATGAATTAAAATGAACGTGTCCTGTTGTCGATAGGGGAGCAACTTTAGTAAACGCTCCTGTGGGTCGTATTTCATGAATTAAAATGAACGTGTCCTGTTGTCGATAGGGGAGCAACTTTAGTAAACGCTCCTGTGGGTCGTATTTCATGAATTAAAATGAACGTGTCCTGTTGTCGATAGGGGCGCAACTTTAGTAAATGCTCCTGTGGGTCGTATTTCATGAATTAAAATGAACGTGTCCTGTTGTCGATAGGGGTGCAACTTTAGTAAACGCGCCTGTGGGTCGTATTTCATGAATTAAAATGAAAGTGTCCTGTTGTCGATAGGGGCGCAACTTTAGTAACCGCTCCTGTGGGTCGTATTTCATGAATTAAAATGAACGTGTCCTGTTGTCGATAGGGGTGCAACTTTAGTAAACGCGCCTGTGGGTCGTATTTCATGAATTAAAATGAACGTGTCCTGTTGTCGATAGGGGAGCAACTTTAGTAAACGCTCCTGTGGGTCGTATTTCATGAATTAAAATGAACGTGTCCTGTTGTCGATAGGGGTGCAATTTTAGTAAACGCTCCTGTGGGTCGTATTTCATGAATTAAAATGAACGTGTCCTGTTGTCGATAGGGGAGCAACTTTAGTAAACGCTCCTGTGGGTCGTATTTCATTAATTAAAATGAAAGTGTCCTGTTGTCGATAGGGGCGCAACTTTAGTAACCGCTCCTGTGGGTCGTATTTCATGAATTAAAATGAACGTGTCCTGTTGTCGATAGGGGTGCAACTTTAGTAAACGCGCCTGTGGGTCGTATTTCATGAATTAAAATGAACGTGTCCTGTTGTCGATAGGGGAGCAACTTTAGTAAACGCTCCTGTGGGTCGTATTTCATGAATTAAAATGAACGTGTCCTGTTGTCGATAGGGGCGCAACTTTAGTAAACGCTCCTGTGGGTCGTATTTCATGAATTAAAATGAACGTGTCCTGTTGTCGATAGGGGTGCAACTTTAGTAAACGCGCCTGTGGGTCGTATTTCATGAATTAAAATGAACGTGTCCTGTTGTCGATAGGGGAGCAACTTTAGTAAACGCTCCTGTGGGTCGTATTTCATGAATTAAAATGAACGTGTCCTGTTGTCGATAGGGGCACAACTTTAGTAAACGTTCCTGTGGGTCGTATTTCATGAATTAAAATGAACGTGTCCTGTTGTCGATAGGGGAGCAACTTTAGTAAACGCTCCTGTGGGTCGTATTTCATGAATTAAAATGAAAGTGTCCTGTTGTCGATAGGGGAGCAACTTTAGTAAACGCTCCTGTGGTCGTATTTCATGAATTAAAATGAACGTGTCCTGTTGTCGATAGGGGCGCAACTTTAGTAAACGCGCCTGTGGGTCGTATTTCATGAATTAAAATGAACGTGTCCTGTTGTCGATAGGGGAGCAACTTTAGTAAACGCTCCTGTGGGTCGTATTTCATGAATTAAAATGAACGTGTCCTGTTGTCGATAGGGGCGCAACTTTAGTAAACGCTCCTGTGGGTCGTATTTCATGAATTAAAATGAAAGTGTCCTGTTGTCGATAGGGGCGCAACTTTAGTAAACGCTCCTGTGGGTTGTATTTCATGAATTAAAATGAACGCGTCCTGTTGTCGATAGGGGCGCAACTTTAGTAAACACTCCTATGGGTCGTATTTCAGGGAAGTGACAAACGAGCTATATAGGCGTATTGGTTGGAGGACATGTTGAAATGTAGATGATAAAAAAAAAAAAAAAAACTTGTCACAAACCTGGTTTAAACGGTGTATGGTTTGACAGATAACTATACAGCTCTGGAAAAAATTAAGAGACCAGTTAACATTGATTTAAGTGGGTTAGCACAGCGCCACCTACTGGTCAAAAAAATATGACTGTTCTCCTTAGGTGTGCATGCCGAGTCGACTGTTAATTTTCCCATATTGGCCATTTTGGGCTTCTGCCATTTCGAACTTCATAGAAATAGCATAGAAATAGCTAAATTTTATGGACACAGACCATGGTGACAAAAAGTTCTTAGAAATGTACTGCATAACAGGAATGGATAATATATCAAATAATAATTCAACTTATTATTTACATGCTTGTCTGTTTAAAGAAATTGGATTGGAATAGTTAGTTTTTTTTGCACAGACTTAGTGAATAATAAGTCCCAGTCTTTCACTTAGCAAACTGATTCTGCTGCTTCTGATGTTTAATTAATATGAAGCCTTTAAAAAAATACTTAGCAGAGAAGATTAGAGGCTTCACACTTTTCTCAGTAGTCATCAAGATGCTGTCATTTCTTGCCCATGTCAATGCACACAAATAAACAAAAAAAACCTCCCTCAGAGAAAAGACACAGTGAGACAGAAGCGTTAATATATCAGTCATTTATATCACAGTCGCTCTGAGCTTCCAGTGGCTTTCAAATTCTGGCCCCTCCAATTCACAGAGCACTGCCATGACATAGAGAAGCAACTTCAAATGAAGATGGGAGGAAAGGATAAAACAGGCCTTTGCAGAGTTCAGCCTGCCCTGCTTTCATTCTAAAACTACAAAGCAAAACACACAATAATGCATGTAGGCCGCTTCCTATTGATTAATATGCAAAAAAAGACCCCTTAAATGCTGGATGCATCTAAAATCGAGTCCCACAGAATCGCTACATTTTAAAGCATTTTAAGGCCCCTCAGGTCAGCTGGTTCTGAGACTTACTAACCTGATTAACTCTACTAACACTAACCAGTCTCAGACCAGCACTGCTTCTCACCCAACATCAAAATAAACCAAATTATCAAACAAGCTGCAAAATACATATCTGGAACACTGGGATCAGGACTAAACTAAAACACAAAGTAAATTACAATTCTGTAGAATTATGAATTGGAAGAATATCTCCAGAGTGTCAGAGACGGATCCTGACCGAGTACAGGCTCAGTGAGCACAGTCTAGCCATTGAGAAAGAGCTGGTTATCCAGAGAGCAAATGGTGTGTGTTCACTGTAGGACAGGAGAGATCGAGACAGAGATGCACTTCCTCCGTCACTGTCTCATTCAAACCTCTTAATAAGCAAATTCATAAACTTAATAAAAAACTTTACAGCCAAGTAGAACAAATAAAGATAGTACTAGGAGAGGGACAGTGTGTATTGTGTCTGACCTCAGTGTGTTACCCTACTGTCCACCACAGTAACCCTCAGTTTGTGTGTTTGTGTATATATATATATATATATATATATATATATATATATATATACACTCACCTAAAGGATTATTAGGAACACCTGTTCAATTTCTCATTAATGCAATTATCTAATCAACCAATCACATGGCAGTTGCTTCAATGCATTTAGGGGTGTGGTCCTGGTCAAGACAATCTCCTGAACTCCAAACTGAATGTCAGAATGGGAAAGAAAGGTGATTTAAGCAATTTTGAGCGTGGCATGGTTGTTGGTGCCAGACGGGCCGGTCTGAGTATTTCACAATCTGCTCAGTTACTGGGATTTTCACGCACAACCATTTCTAGAGTTTACAAAGAATGGTGTGAAAAGGGAAAAACATCCAGTATGCGGCAGTCCTGTGGGCGAAAATGCCTTTTTGATGCTAGAGGTCAGAGGAGAATGGGCCGACTGATTCAAGCTGATAGAAGAGCAACTTTGACTGAAATAACCACTCGTTACAACCGAGGTATGCAGCAAAGCATTTGTGAAGCCACAACACGCACAACCTTGAGGCGGATGGGCTACAACAGCAGAAGACCCCACCGGGTACCACTCATCTCCACTACAAATAGGAAAAAGAGGCTACAATTTGCACGAGCTCACCAAAATTGGACAGTTGAAGACTGGAAAAATGTTGCCTGGTCTGATGAGTCTCGATTTCTGTTGAGACATTCAGATGGTAGAGTCAGAATTTGGCGTAAACAGAATGAGAACATGGATCCATCATGCCTTGTTACCACTGTGCAGGCTGGTGGTGGTGGTGTAATGGTGTGGGGGATGTTTTCTTGGCACACTTTAGGCCCCTTAGTGCCAATTGGGCATCGTTTAAATGCCACGGCCTACCTGAGCATTGTTTCTGACCATGTCCATCCCTTTATGACCACCATGTACCCATCCTCTGATGGCTACTTCCAGCAGGATAATGCACCATGTCACAAAGCTCGAATCATTTCAAATTGGTTTCTTGAACATGACAATGAGTTCACTGTACTAAAATGGCCCTCACAGTCACCAGATCTCAACCCAATAGAGCATCTTTGGGATGTGGTGGAACGGGAGCTTCGTGCCCTGGATGTGCAACCCACAAATCTCCATCAACTGCAAGATGCTATCCTATCAGTATGGGCCAACATTTCTAAAGAAGGCTTTCAGCACCTTGTTGAATCAATGCCACGTAGAATTAAGGCAGTTCTGAAGGCGAAAGGGGGTCAAACACAGTATTAGTATGGTGTTCCTAATAATCCTTTAGGTGAGTGTGTGTGTGTGTGTATATATATATATATATAAAACATTGTGTGTTTTTGCCTGTTTTGGTGTCCCTTAGTCCTCTGCCTTTAGGCCACAGTCCTTCAGATAATAAGAGGTTAGCATGGTTCAGTATCCACACACACACACACACACACACACACACAAAGTCAAACTGCAAAACTGTTCCAGCCTGACATTAATAAAACAATCTTGTTTATAGCATACTTTTTCCATTTTTGACACCTCATTTAAAATCCTGAGATAATTACACAGAAAAATGTTGTGTGTGAAATAATCATGCTTCCCTTCTGAGAACACCAAATGAGACTATTGTGAACTTCCATGCTGGTCTATTGAACTTGGCATTGTTGGTATTTTCAGATAGATTGGAACTGTCCATGCATCAAAATAGATCAAGATAATATTCTAAAAGGAGCTCTCCTATTGCATCCCACTTTTGTTTATTGGATCTTGTTTAGAATTTCAATTTTGGAACTGAGTTCAATTTCCGTGACAAAAAACATCTAAATAAGAGAGATGTAAGGGCTACTATAAATGAAATGGAATTTAAAGTTAACCTAATAGAAATTCTGATGCTCATAGTTTTCAGGAAACAATAGAGAGTGCCTACTGAAATAACACCCTTGGTAATGCATTTGCTGCATCTTCTAAATTTAAACTCAACAACTTAATGAGACTGGACTTCAGACAGCTCTAATTGGGTCTAGTAATTGTTGCACTTACATGGTGACCCTCTCTATTTAATTACGGTATATCTTAAGGGTGCTCACCCATTGCAGAAAACCCAGATGAACTCTGAAGATGATGTCAACACTCTGATGAGGTTGAATAACATGTGCTGTCCCATTAGCTGAGACACTTCCCAAAACCTCTTTCCAGAGCATGTTACTTACTGCTTAAACATACACTATATTGCCAAAAGTTTTGGGACGCCTGCCTTTACATGCACATGCACTTTAATGACATCCCATTCTTAATCCGTAGGGTTTAACAGCCCTCTACAATGCAAGTAAATCACTCGCATATACGATTAAATCTTCACTTTGGGCGACTAAATAATATCTATCATTAGCCATTGGCTAATAAATGCTTAGATTTTACTTGCCAGTGTGTGTGTTAAAGGCTAGGAAGTTTAGCTTTGATATATTTTCTATCTATTTCTGTCTATTTCAGTCCAGCTCAACGGATGCGTGCGCACCTGTATTTGACGTACCGTAAACTCTAGTGTGAAGGCGCACAACTCGCCGTCACTTTGCAGAGAGCGCTGTGTTTCTCTCTCTCACACACACGCAAAGAGAGGGTCTTAAACACCACGCAAAATCGACACGGGACATGTAAACGATATTCTTTGTTGTATTTTCCTGTCGAAACAATGGAGTTCATTTGGAATTATTTAGCTTTTAAGAAGAAGCAGAAGATATGCGGTTTCACGGTAGTGGGCGGGACTAATGCGCAAACAGCAGTCTCATTGGCTGTTGCTCATCTATTACCTCCACTGTTTTGATTTCAAAGACTACATCCAGATCAGATTCAGAACGATGATCAAAACACAGATGGAGTAGATGGAGTCCATCAACACCCCTACTGCTTGCACAGTCCTATAGCTCGTCCTGGGTCAACATTTCATTCAGTAACATTAGGCAGTTTTGATTTATATGATGTTTAATGTTGATGATCACGTTATTTTACATATGCATCTGCTTACATTCGATCGCTTGTTTTTTTGCGTCGTCTTCTCCTGTGTTTTGATCAGGAGATTCTGTACTCATTCAGAAGATGCGTAATAGCGCCCCCTTAGCGTATAACAGTGAAAACATGGAAATCCGGACAATTCCGTGTTTGGCAGGGAAGCGTTTTCTCACAAATAACATAAAATTCCATGTTTGGCGGGAAACAACGATTATATATATATATTAGGGCTGTCAAACGATTAATCTCAATATATAATATAGCCAATGGCGATTCTATTGCCAAGGTGTGCATAGAGGGTTGTTTAATATGGAGTTGGCCCACCCTTTGCAGCTATAACAGCTTCAACTCTTCTGGGAAGGCTTTCCACAAGGTTTAGGAGTGTGTTTATGGGATTATTTGACCATTCTTCTAGAAGCGCATTTGTAAGGTCAGGCACTGATGTTGGACGAGAAGGCCTGGCTTGCAGTCTCCGCTCTAATTCATCCCAAAGGTGTTCTATCGGGGTGAGGTCAGGACTCTGTGCAGGCCAGTCAAGTTCCTCCACACCAAACTCGCTCATCCATGTCTTTATGGGCCTTGCTTTGTGCACTGGTGTGCAGTCATGTTGAAACAGGAAGGGGCCATCCCCAAACTGTTCCCACAAAGTTGGGAGCATGAAATTGTCCAAAATGTCTTGGTATGCTGAAGCATTAAGAGTTCCTTTCACTGGAACTAAGGGGCCAAGCCCAACCCCTGAAAAATAACCCCACACCATAATCCCCCCTCCACCAAACTTTACACTTGGCACAATGCAGTCAGGCAAGTACCGTTCTCCTGGCAACCAGCAAACCCAGACTCGTCCATTGGATTGCCAGACAGAGAAGCGTGATTGGTCACTCCAGAGAACACGTCTCCACTGCTCCAGTGGTGGCGTGCTTTACACCACTGCAGCCGACGCTTTGCATTGCACTTGGTGATGTAAGGCTTGGATGAGCTGCTTGGCCATGGAAACCCATTCCATGAAGCTCTCTACACACTGTTCTTGAGCTAATCTGAAGGCCACATTAAGTTTGGAGGTCTGTAGCTATTGACTGCAGAAAGTTGGCGACTTCTGCGCACTGTGACCCTCAGCATGCGCTGACCCCGCTCTGTGATTTCACGTGGCCTACCACTTCGTGGCTGAGTTGCTGTTGTTCCCAATTGCTTTCACTTTGTTCTAATACCACTAAGAGTTGACCGTGACATATTTAGTAGTGAGGAAATTTCACAAATGGACTTATTGCACAGGTGGCAACCTATCACAGTACCACGCTTGAATTCACTGATTTGGAGGGGTGTCCCAATACTTTTGGCCATATAGTGTATCTATTATGTCCAAAACAGCCCATTTGAATTAGTAGTACACCCATAAAATAAAATTCAGACCCACTTTATATTATATGTGATACAATGTAGTTATTGTGTACATATGTTGTTACATTGTACTTACTTTTAATTGCATGAGTAATTACACTTTTGACCCTAACCCTACATAACTAAACGGAAAATGCAAAAAAAAAAAAAAAAGGTTTACAGAACAACATGTAAGTACACAATAGCGTTTCGACTGTCAGGCCAAATGCAGGTGTGCTAGTGCATGCCAGGGCCAGTTGCGTTTCCACTGTCTTGACCGGGCCTCGTCGGAGCCAACAGCAGGGGTTTTTGGCTCACCGAATACCTTGGTCCAAAGCGGGCCTGCTCGGGCTTGAGGAGTGGTTACGAACAAAGGTGGAGTTTATCTGAGACTGGAGACGGCAGTGCTGCGGATGATTTCATATACCAGCTAACATCAGCATTAAAGACTTTTAAAATCATTTTAGCTCAAAAATCACTTTCAGACAGCAAATAACTTCTGTTTGTGATCCGATGTGGATTCTGATCACTGTATAAAGCAGAAATATTTATATGTGATGCAAAAGACTATGTACGCTAACCATTACTATAGTAAACATGGTAAATATGACCGCTTGAAGAAACCAGACAAATCATATAGGCTATCACAATTATGTATTTATTTTATCTGTCAGTATGTCTCTTTATACCGGACTGTCTGATATCCATATTTAGCTCCGCATGTCATAAAATAAAGCAACTCCGGTTTTCGGGAGCTTCCCCTGTTTCTCCGACTGAAAATATAACTGTATTGGGACTGTCACTGGAGAGAGTGCTAAAGCTCCTCAGGTGGTATTTTTGGTGGAAATGATCATTCATTCTAAATGTGACGTAAACACTGTCCTGTGACTTCAAATAAACAGAAACAGACATGACTGAATAAGTACGTTCCTCTTTCTTTTGAGAAATTATGGTGAATACCATTTTATCTCTGTGGGACTAATGTGTAATCTTGAAATAAATTAATTCATTATGATCAATGTAAAACTGTGGTAAAACATCAATGCTTGGGTTTTAAATCTTTAAGTAAACGTCAAAAATGCCAACAAACGGCCGCTTTTATCATGTTCGTTTTGCGATCTCGCTAGTTTCCAGTGATTTCTTTCTGATTAGTTTTCTGATAAAACTTCCATTTGTTGGGGAAATGTTGGGTTTGTGTGACGTTTGTTCTTGAGGCGTGTTACGGGCGGGTTTCGCACTGGCCCGACAGTGGAAAAGTGGCTAATGAGTATTTCTTCCACGAAACTATTTTACTAGTTTGCTATTTTACATAGAATGGCAGTTCATAGTGGCCATGTCTGTCAAGCTCCAAAAAAAGAAAGAAAAATCATAATCATAAATCATAAAAGTATTCCATATACCTTTCTGCAGTTATAGTCCAAGTCTTCTGAAGCCATACAACAGCTTTGTTGGAGGAACAGACCAACATTTACCTGGTCCTTCACCATTGTTCCATTCTACATATTTAAACTGCACACTGCATTGAGTTATGAAACGCACAAGAACTAAGGATTGCGTTTGTGTGCCATTTTTAAATCTAAATGTCAACACAAATGAGATTTCAGAGCTTCGCTAGAGGGAATTTGTGAATAACAGCATATTTTAGTCTGTTCCTCACAAAAAGCTTTTGACTTGATTTATTTGATTCTAATGATTTAGTGTGGTATTTTTTTTGTCCTTTTTTTGGTCTTGACAGATATGGCCACATTTATTATTGTTATTAACAATTCTTTTAAATGTTAGCATACAATTACATTTTGGTATGTACACTTGGAAACTTCCTCTCAGTCAGAAGCACAACAGAAACATCATCCATCCCCACCCACACTAGCTTACTGTACACCATGATGCTCATTAGCTCCAAGCATTTGACACCACCTCCACTGAGATAATGTTGGATAGCAATGGCGACGGCTATTTTTATTTTGTTTGCTGCCTCATTGTAGTCTTTCTGATGGCACACAGGATGTATATAGTTATCCCAGGCTATGAGCAACACTCAAACTTCTAGCCAGAGTAAATGGATTACAGCTGGATTACAAATGGATTACTCCTTCAAGTATCCCAATAACTGCCCTGATAAAAGAACTATGAGGAGAAGCCTAGAACTTTAAGAAGTCCTGCTGATCATACAAATCATACTCTCTAAGTCTCAGAGACTCGATATCTTTTAAAACTTTCCAGAACTCCCTTTAAGAATGGTAAGAGAAAAGCATGGAAGCCCGCCGGGTGTTGCATGGTATTTCATAATAAGCTTTACAGCAAGAGCGCAAAACTAAGATTGGGTATATCAGTGTGTAAACACAGAAAAATTTCATCATCACCTCTGAGGTACATTGGACTGGCATTTAGCACCATGTTCCACAGACATATTGTGGGCATTTTCAGCCTCTTTTAATAATGAGCACTTTAGAAATTTTTGGAGCCATTTATTTATATATATCTATTAATTTACTTACCTACAATGGACCCTATTTTAACGATCCGAATCCACTTTTGCTAGTTTAACGAAAAACGGTTGGCGCGCCAGGCGCATGGTCAAAAAGGGTTGTACCTAGTCTCTTAATGAGTCATGGGTGTGTTTTGGGCGTAACGTGCAATAAACCAATCAGAGTCTTGCATTCCCTTTAAAAACCAATTGCACTTGCACCATGGCGGATTCGCTACTTACACGGCGTAATTTGCGAGCGGAAAGACTGAACGCTTCTCCGGAGAGGAATCCTTTCTTTTTAATATTTGGCATGTACAGTGTACGCACTTTGTGCACCTGCCCATAGGCGCATATTACTAACGCACCCTTTAAATAACACAAAAAATACGCAGTCATTTTCAGTTGCCTAAAAATAGCAACACGCCAACAATGTGCCTGAACACACCTGGTTTTCAGACCAGCACGCCAATGGGTGAACAGATGGGCATTTACTTTTTAACCAATGTGGTGCTGGACGTGAAAATGATAACTGCGTCGGGGTGAAACTAGCAAACAACACTTGCGTCACGCCTGTATGATAGGGCCCAATGTCTTTAAAATGGTAAATGGTAAATTAACCCCAAACAGAAAGAAAAAGAAGGAAGAATTATACCATCATCTAACATTTCTGAAAAGTGCATGGTAAAACTGAAATAATATTTGCCTAGTGGGTTTTAATTATGTTTAATTAAGAAATAATTAGGAACTAATTAAAACTATTTCTGGGGAAATCAGTCAGGTTCCTGGACCCCAAACAAGTTCTGCTACACAGCAGTAATGGTGTTGTGTACAAACCAGGGCCAAGACCACCACTGAGGGTGACAAGTCCCCCTGCTCTTCATTACGCATTACGGATGACAAAAAGTTGAAAAAGTTAAATATTTTAAGCTGGTCTAGCATCACTCGTTAATGTCAAAATGATTGAGATGGACAATAAAATCAATGAAGTCGGACTTTACCGTTAACAGAAGCCGAATTTCAGTGCAACACTCCAGTTTTAATGATGAAAGAGTGTGGGGTAAAAGTGCATGAGTGCCTCTGCCATTTAAGATATGTACGATTTTTGGATTAAAATGTCCAAAAACCACGAGTCGTGTTATATATTTTGTTGACTTGTGTACTTGCATTATCCCAAATGTTTCCAATAATGTTTAAAACCAGAGAAATAAGCCTTTTTTTACCAGGACACGGACCATGTCCGTGTGTCGCCTATCAATGACATCATACCCGCGTTACCCTCGATTTCCGGTTTTATTTTGTAGAAACTATAGAAACACCAAAGACGCTTTAATATATGATGTGTTTTATTAGACAGGTGAGCAACTGTATGGAGACATTTATAGACAGAAAACAAATCATTGTTATATAGAGCAACACGTTTAGTCTTATTGTTTGAATCCGGTTTTCTTGATAGTACCATGTTTTACCATGCCTAATTTTGATCTAGCTCACTGCAGTGTGGAACAAGTGTCGCATAGTAGACGCCGAGCGAAAGCACAGAGTAACATTAGTACATAATTTTCAACACACTCAAATGTATCTAATATAATAAAACAGCACTGCGTTCCCCCACATACGCTTGACTGGAAGAAACGGAAGCGGCGACTGTGGCAGAATAAAAGCTCCACTGCTCTCGAGCCATGTGTTGCGCTCATCTCTCATTAGCAATTGCTCCAGCGGCCACGTTCAGCTTCACAGCACTCGGCCCTGCTATTCATTAATAATCTCATCCATAAACATGATTTCTCCCGTCCTGATTTTTTTCCACCGGCTGTGAGGTGAAGACCACAACTCCTATGAATTTGCGCTCAATCGGGGATAGGGAATGATTCAGACAGTGTAATGCTTTCCATTGGGGCGAATGAAGTCTGGTTTCACGTTAGTGTCACACCACACGATAGCACAGAGTGGATCATGTGATCAAGTCGGTCCAGAAACACGACAGCACAGAGCGGATCATGTGATCGAGTCGGTCCAGAGGCGCCACCAACAGGACCTGCTCCGCGTCCTCCCTGACCTTGCACAGAGTCTGTGCAAGTAGGCTCACTGGGGGAAACGCATATTTGCGCAGCCCCTGGGGCCAGCTGTGCACAAGTGCATCCATGCTGAGTGTACCCTCAGTCAGCGAATAGAACCACTGGCAGTGGGACATTTCTGGGGAGGCAAACAGGTCGACCTGTGCCACCCCGAACTGTCTCCAAATCAGCTGAACCACCTGGGGGTGGAGTCGCCATTCCCCTGGGAGCGCAGCTTGTGAAAGCTCGTCGGCCACCCGGTTGTTCACACCAGGGACATGAATGGCCTGAAGTGACCTCAGACACTTCTGACTCCAGAGGAGGAGATGGCGGGCGAGTTGCGACATGCAACGGGAGCGTAGACCACCCTGTCGGTTGATATACGCAACGGTCGCAGTGTTGATCGTGCGGACCAGTACATGGCTCCCCAGCCCATGGCAGTGGCATCCGTGAAGACCACAGCATGCCTGGACACCTGTTCCAGGGGCACTCCGGCCCAAAGGAACAAGGGGTCTGACCATGGGCTGAAGGATTGGCGACAGGCCGGTGTGATGCTCACCCGGTGAGTGCCGCGTTGCCACGCCCATCTCGGGACTCGGCCGTGTAGCCAATGCTGAAGCTGTCTCATATGAAGCAGGTCGAGCGGTGTTACTGCCGCTGTGGCTGCCATATGTCCCAGGAGCCTCTGAAACTGTTTCAGTGGGACCGCCATCCTGCCTTGAAACGTGTTCAGGCAGTTCAGCATCGACTGGACGCGCTCCTCTGTAAGGCACGCTGTCCGTTCGACCGAATCTAACTCCATACCGAGAAAAGAGATCCTCTGTACGGGGACGAGTTTGCTCTTTTCCCAGTTGACCCGAAGACCCAACTGGCTGAGGTGTCTGAGCACCAGGTTCCTGTGTTCACACAACTGATCCCTGGACTGTGCTAGAATGAGCCAGTCGCCGAGATAGTTGAGGATGAGAACGCCCTGTTCTCTCATGGGTACAAGGGCCCCCTCCGTGACTTTAGTGAAGACACGGGGGGACAGGGACAGCCTGAAGGGCAGGACTTTGTACTGATATGCTCGACCCTCGAACGCAAAGCGCAGAAACGGCTTGTGTCGAGGAAGAATCGAGACATGAAAGTTTGCGTCCTTCAGGTCGATCGCTGCAAACCAATCTTGGGAACAGATGCATTCGAAAATGCGTTTCTGCGCATCTTGATCGGTAGCTTGTGGAGGCTCTGATTCAGGACTCGCAGGTCCAAGATTGGCCGTAACCCACCAGTTTTCTTGGGTACAATGAAGTACGGGCTGTAGAAGCCTGTTTTCATATGGGCTAGAGGGACTGGCTCTATCGCGTCCTTCGCCAGTAGGACTGCGATCTCCGCACGCAGGACATGGGCATCTGTGGCGTTCACCGAAGTGAAGCGGACGCCCTTGAACCTGGGGGGGGCGCCGGGCAAACTGAATCGCATAGCCGAGCCTGATGGTCCGAATGAGCCAGCGAGACGGACTGGGGAGCGCTAGCCAGGCTCGCAGAGACCGTGCAAGTGGGACCAAAGGGACCACCGGCGTACCCACCGTGGGGCAGCGAGGGACACAGTAGGGGACACATTAGGGGACGACGCCTTTGGCGACGAGCAGACTGAGGGGCGGCCCTAGAGGCACTCTTGTAGTGCGTCGGGGGAAGCTCTTGATTGCCTCAGCCTGCTACTGACTGCGAAGAACTGCTGGGCCCAGTTCTCAACAGTGTCGCCGAAAAAGCCACCTTGTGAGATGGGAGCATCGAGAAAGCGTACTTAGACGACCACTCACACCTCAGCAAGGCAAGCCGGGGGGCGTTTCTGGACCACCGAGGTGGACATCGTCTGGCCGAGGGCCTGCGCTGTGACTTTGATCACAGTTAGTGAACATGTGCAGCTCAACCCCTACTCAGAACTACCCTCGTGCATTAAAAGTGCAGGGCGGAGGTGGTCTGCGCACAGCCACCCCACCGTTGAGGGTAGTGAGAGAGGAAAAACTTATGCAGTTTTGGCCCCCCTGGCGTTCCATATCTTTGGCGCCAAAGTAGTTCCATACTGCCAAGTTTTCCATGCACATCCGGGAAAGATCCCGGGAAAGCATGGCTGTTAACTCTGAATCTGATTCAGCAAAGCACACACCATTACAGTGGGCTCAGCATCATCCTCATTCCCAGAGCACAACAGCCCTCTCTCTGATGCAGCGATTGACATCTGATCCTCAGCTGGAGCCCCGAATGAAATGCTAGGTTCCTCCATAAGACGGACCAGCAGTTCCATCCAGAAGCTGCACAGCTTGCAGTGCGCTTAGAGGGGGAGGGGCCCTAGGGGGTTGGTTCCCCGAAGGAGAAGCCCCTCCACTCCTCAGGTCACCCCAGCTATTTCACTGAAGTAGACCTCTCCTGTTGGCCACCAGGGAGGGCGCTACAATGGGAAATAGGCAAGGGGACAGCGCACCTAGAGTGGCGAGTCAGCGCTGGGTTGCCGTGACAACCCGCGCTGCAGCCCGGGCACTCGATGGCACATGACACGTAGAGAAGCGAGAGGTCCCTCCAGGTTTCCCCGGCGGGCAGCTCTCGCTAATCTCCACGGTCTCCCAGTGTCGAGCAGACCCGCGGCTGTGCTTTTACACACGAGCAGGAAACAACCGCAACCAGAAACGCACAGATAGAATGTCATCTTTAAAAAGACACAAGCTCTATCTGTGTAGCTCTTCTAGGGAAACTGCACTCCGTGGTGCTGAAGCACACAGGGGGATAGTTGCGGCGACACAGACAGGGAAAATGTGCAGCCTGTCATGTGCACTCTCTCTCTCATAGAAGGCGATCTCTTACCAGCCATGAAAACGGCTTTTCAGCGCTCTTAACAGTGCACCGACCCAGCTGTGAGAACAGCCTTTTGTTTTTGCTCAATAAAACAAAATAGAAAAAGAGAGAAAATCGACCCCGCTGCAGTGCCGTCACTCCAACACCAAACGAGGAGAGGTCCATCCGAAGAGCTTGACTCATTAAAATGTTAACATGCTTTGTAGAGAGTGATTTCAGGACAAACCATCCACCACTCGGCTCCGAAGCAAAAAGCTAATTTGATGCAAGCACCTGTGCCTCATTTATACCCACGCTGAGTGGCATGAGCAGCTGGTGCAATCATTGCATGCCAATGTGCATTGGCTCGTTTAGTTACACTCGAAGTAGATTGGCTCTCGCTAGCGAGATTCCTATTCCTCGGTACTCCAACGTGGCGTCGAGAGTGACCAACTGAAAGGGAACTTATTATCTGAAGTCTTTTCAGCAAACAGACAAACAAAAAAAAAGCATGCTTTTGGTACTTTATGTGAAATAAAATATAGCTCCTGGCGTGACAGGTGCATTAGAGCTACAGTTAGCATCAAGCTACATAACACAAAATAAAAGATTTAGATTACACTTTAACTCCAAACTCCCTTTAAACAGCCAGCAAATGTTTGTATTTACTTCCGATAGCGATATAATGTGGGTTTCAGTGATGTTTAATGATGTTAAAATGTTATATTTAGCATTTTATATGGAGCTAATCGCTGCACCGGCTTAGCATGTTACTGGAAACATTCTTTATTCAAAAGAAAATACACCAAATCACATGCAAAACACACACAAACCATATGCCATCGTTTATTAGCTTTGTTTTCACGTGTTGGCAATGTTTACAACAGAGAGATGAGAATGAGGAAGTGCACTGAACAGCGTGACCAGATGGGGCAGGATTGTTGTCACGTTGAGTCACGTAAAATGATTGACAGCTGTACAGCGAATGAGAGAGCTCTGAGATCATAAGTGACGTGCAGCAGGAAACAACAGACACAGATATCGCTCTGAATGTTATTCAGCTCTTCAGATCAGCATAATTCAGTGAGAAATTAATAGAAATCTTATTCTGTATGACAAAATATTTTGCAAACATGTGATAATAAATCTATATTTGTCCAAATATGCGCACATTTGGACTAAGAGCCCGAACGGATGCTGTTTAGTGCATGTATGTGACCACAAATAAAACAGAGAAGACGTGACTGGCTTTTGATTCTTGTTGATATTTCATTCAAAATATTGTTCATTACAGATCCATTATTTTGCACTCCTGACATAAATTAAGAAATTAATGTCACTGCAACCTCATTTTATCATAAACAGTGGTCAAATAACAAAGCTGGAGGCTTTAATCTTTATAATTATACCATGTTTTTCGAGATGAAGTAAGTGTGATGTTTTAACGAGCAGTGAATTTTGAACAACAGTAATCTGGGGCCGTCGGTGATACTTGACTGCTAAGGCGTTAAAAAACAAACCAAAAAAGTGAATTGAGCTCTTTTTCGTGTATTTTTGCGCTTGAACAGTCAAGAACACAATTATGTCAAAATGTCAGTTTTGACATGTATTCAAATAACAGTCTGTTATGTAATGCTTAAATGCAAAATTAATGCATTACAATTTAACTAAACTCATTCGATTTTAGTTGACTAAATCTACTGTAGATTTAGTCGACTAAAATCTTATGATATTTAGTCGACTAAAACTAAATGCCATTTTAATCAAAAGACTATGACTAAAACTAAATCAAAATTTGCTTTCAAAATTAACACTGGTACACACACACACACACACACACACAAATAAATAAATAAAATAATAATAAGAAACCATCAGTTTTAACCACTCAGAAATGAGATATATGGATGAAATTTATATCATGAATGTCCACCACCAGGACTCTGTGTACAAAAAAAATAGGACAAAAAGGAAACGTATATTTTGAGGTAAAATGTATACATTTCAGATTTGGTTTTGATTTGATTTTATTTGAATTTCAGAGCAACTTATAACATATCACAATTTGTAATAAATAGTACAAAATCACAAACATTAAAAGCAAAATGTGTTACAGCCATCCCTAGTTTAGCCAGTCCCTAGCTTACTGACGCATGCTTTGCATTTTGAAATGCCTATGCAAAAAAAAAAAAAAAAAATCCCCATTTGAAGGTCAATAAAGAAGCTATTTGATAGTCACGTAACAGCATGCAGGGCATTTTTAGCTGAGCGATATCTTTAAAGAGTGATTTGAAATGGCTCATTTTTGTTCAGCAGAGTCCCAGTGTGCTCTCTGTCAATATACCTGTCTCCAGGGTTTTCCTTAGACCTCAGCTCCTTAACACTCATTTTTAACCTGATGTGCACTCTTGCTTTTAGCGTTACATCATCAAATTTTAAAGCCAGTCATGTAATATTAACCCCCAAAAGATTCAAAAACATTCCCTAAACTATCTTTCTTTGTCTTTCTTACATTGTCTTTAGATCTGGTTATTCACTTATCTTCTCTGTGTTTATGGTTTGTTTTTTTCAGGACTACACATTGACAATGTATTTCCAGCAAGCCTGGCGAGACAAGCGCCTGTCCTATTCTGAGATTCCTCTTAACCTGACGCTGGATAACAGGGTAGCCGATCAGCTGTGGGTGCCGGACACATACTTCCTGAATGACAAGAAGTCTTTTGTACATGGTGTAACAGTGAAGAACAGAATGATCCGTCTCCATCCAGATGGCACTGTGCTTTATGGGCTCAGGTAACAATTCAAAAGTATCTATTCATCACCTAATAGCAATTTATCTTTCATTCACTATTTTGCCAAAGCATCATAATCCCCATGACAGAACATACACACTATTTTTATTTCTGTTAACCCATTTGTGCCCAAATTTTTCTGAATGGTTTCATGCATATAGTCATGTTAATAGTGTCCTATGTGAACTGCATGTCCTGCATTTATTTTCCCCAGGTCTTTGTTTTTTTTCTTGAAAATCGGATTTGAATGTGCGGCAACTATAGTTGCCGGTGGGCAAATATGTTGTAAGCACCCCTTCAATGTCAAATTTGAATTGGAGGACAACATTTGGCATCTAACTCAAAATAACTGCTTTCAACAGGTCAATCTTTATTCATAAACACATGTATTATGTATAAAAGTCGAAGAACAAGTTTGCAAACTCAAAAAAGCTGCATCTATCTTATAATCTTTTGAATATGAAAACACAACAAATACATTTGTCTTAAAGTGGTGGAACATAGTGCAGAACAAAGTGCCCCAACAGGGCATTGTGTATCAAAAAGTTAAATGAAAATACATAAATAGAATGACAAAAAAAATTACATCTATACGTATAACAAAAAAAACCCCCAAAAAACAAAATAGTCCCATAGTATTCAATGGCTGACTGTAGTAGGTGATTTCATATAGTAATGTAAATGTAAACTCATTGCTTGTCTGAATTTCCACATTATAATGGAATCATAAGCTACTAGTCATACAATGAATTAGGGTCCTTGACCGATTAGAATGAAACGCATCCAAACTGGATGAAGGGCCCTTAATATTTTGGCCCTTACAAGACATAATATCATAAAATATTATATTTTTCCCTATCGAATTAAGGTCTATTGTACAGTAGAGATGTCAGTTAAAGGTTTAGGTGGGATATTATGAACGCAAAAAGCACTAAACAAGACCAAAAATTTAGATTTATTAACCTATTAACACAGTATACCCCATTTCCCCATGATATATGTACTTACAAGTCATTTGCCCACCGGCAACTATAGTTGCCGCTTGGACTTTTGACTAAGTATACAAAAAACTATAGATCTCTTGTAAGAATCCACTGTTTGTGGATGATTCTAGAGACCTTCATGATTATGTAGATATATATATGTCAACAAAAAAATACTTATTAGTAACATGAAAATTACCTTTCTTTGGGAGGTTTTGCCTTTGCCATGCTTCCTGGAAGTAGGGGTAGGAAGTTGGCAGCCTCGTGTGACAGGAAGCTTATTTTTCTTCTTGAAATCCTTTATTTGGTTGTTTGCTTGCATGTCATTGAGACATAAAACATGGATAACATCTAAAAAAATACTTACAATGGGAAAATGACAACTATACACTGCGGCAACGATAGTTGCCGGTGGGCTTAAATGGGTTAAGTTAACAATTTGGAATGGTACTGTGCTCTAGATGTGCGCAACACCAAACTAACTGAAATAGACAAGACTTATATATATATATATATATATGATACACTTACAACATCATGTGTATAATCAAAGGAACAAATGAATTAAGATGAGGATCATATCTGACACTGCTACTACAGTGACAGTTTGAATCTCTTTATTCATTTAGTTCTCTCTTTAGGAAGGATAGGAGTCTAGCAGTACATGGAAGTTGGCAAAAATGTTGATTATAAGGGTGAACACAATGTGCAAGTTAGCTACACTTACAATATTCCGGTCAAAATAAATAAATTATGAGAAGGGTTGTGAAAAAATACAATATTCTATCCTAATGGGTTTCGATTTCTTGGAGAATCCTTACGATTACCGGTTCCTTTTTGAGGGAACTTAATGCTGTGTCATGATGTGACACTATGGGAGCACTTGTACTTGTCTTAAGCACATGTGGATACATGCCAATTTCATTTCAAGGCGAGGTCAGGTGACGTAACATAAGCGTGTTATCAAGACACCATCTTAACCCTAAAACAGGCAAGAGTGGAAAATGATCAGCAAAAAAATCATTGACGCAGTTATCATTGTCATGTCCAGCGCCACATTGTTTAAATAGCAAATGCACTCGTGCTCATCTGTTCACTCATGGGCGGCTGGTCTGAAAACCAGGTGTGTTCAGACGCATTGTCGGCGCGTTGCTGTGTTGAGGAACTGAAAACGACTGCGCCATTGACCAACAAAAAACTGGGCTAAAGTCAATAGCGCAGTATTTTTTGTGTTATTTAAAGGGTGTATACTCTGCTTATTACACACACAGGGACGCGCAGCAGCACACACACATTTTTAAATATTAAAAATAAAATGATTCCTCTCTGGAGAAGCGTTCAGTCTTTCCGCTCGCGAATTCTGCCATGGAAATAGTGAATCCGCCATGGTGCAAGCACAGCTGGCTTTTAAAGGGAATGGGTGCTGAGACTCTGATTGGTTTATTGCATGTTACGCCCAAATTACACCCATGACTCATTAAGAGACTAGGGACAACCCTTTTGGACCATGTCGCCGACCCTTTTTTCTGTCGTTAAACTAGCAAAAGTGGATTCGGACACGCTTCAAACCATGTGCTCAGATTGTTAAAATAAGGCCCAAAGTGATTTTTCCTTCTTTTCGTGTTATACAGTAGGGGGCAGTATTATGCATTTTCTGAAAGACTACTGAATCTTCGTATTACCCACTTACCCACATTCAAGTGTTGAAAAAAAATGCATGAAGCTATAAAAAACGTCTCGGTTACGTATGTAACCCTCGTTCCCTGAAGGAAGGGAACGGAGACGTTACGTCAGTTACTGACGGAATGGGGGTTTCGCCTAGAAGCCAATCGCCTTTGAGCTCTACAAAACGAGCCAATGGCATGAAAATGCCATGGGTCTGCGGAATTTGCATGCCGCAACCCCGCCCCACGGCGTGGGTATAAAGGGCGTTGCGTGGCAATCTCGCATTATGTTTACCTGCTGAAGAGCCGAGGCATGAGCGCCCGGCCAGTTCCAGCGGTACAGCGGTCATGGCAGGGGGACGTAACGTCTCCGTTCCCTTCCTTCAGGGAACGAGGGTTACATACGTAACCGAGACGTTCCCTTTCAGTCAGTACACTACGAGTTACGTCAGTTACTGACGGAATGGGGGTCCCAATACAATCTCGCCATGACGGCTGTCTTCCAGCGTCCTGCGCTGACCCGGGCTCCCTGCCGTGAGTGTGGCACGAACGAGGGGCTAGGCTCAACGCTACCAAGGTACACTGGGAAGCATATCCCACGTGGAGAATGCAACACAATGCCAACCCAAAGGGGGGGACTTGAAGAATACACCTATGACCCGAAGGAGCTGCATAGGGAACACTCTGGGGTATCCAGCCGAAGGTGGAATATTTCAACCCCAGGCGTGGAAAGGTGTCTTGCCAAGGGAAGACACGAGCTACAAGAGACTTACCGTGGAAATACACATGTGGGGGTTACCCAGCGGGGGAACCATGCACACTGAGGCACCTAGCCGAACACGAGGGGTGGCCTGAAAAGGGCACTCGCTCTGGTGACGACATCGACAGTGCTGGAGGAGCTCAGGGCTTACTGGGGAAGCTCACCTGAGAGGAATAGCGCACGCATCCAGTCCGCGGAGTGGAATGGCGCAGCAAGCGAAGACACCTGAGCCTGTCCGGTTACTGGCCAGTAGGGGCGAGTACACGAGAGGATACAGGCTCCACTCGGAGATTATAAAATCCTGCGAATGTGTTGGGTGTCGCCCAGCCTGCAGCTCTACAAACATCTGTTAGCGAGGCGCCATGCGCTAGAGCCCAAGAGGAGGCAACACTCCTGGTGGAGTGTGCTCTTACCCCGAGGGGGCATGGTATGCCCTGGACCTGATATGCCAGGACAATGGCGTCCACTATCCAGTGGGACAACCTCTGCTTGGAGAGAGCCTTCCCTTTCTGCTGCCCTCCGTAACAGACAAAGAGCTGGTCTGAGGTCCTGAAACACTGCGTCCGGTCTACGTAAGCGCGAAGGGCGCGTACTGGACAGAGCAGTGCCAAGGCTGGGTCTGCCTCCTCCAAGGGCAGCGCTTGCAGGTTCACCACCTGGTCCCTGAAGGGAGTGGTGGGAACCTTGGGCACGTATCCAGGCCGGGGTCTCAGGATGACGTGAGAATTGGCCGGCCCGAATTCCAGGCACGCTTCGTCAACCGAAAATGCCTGCAGGTCCCCTACCCTCTTGATGGAGGCCAAAGCAGTCAGGAGCGCCACTTTCAATGAAAGGAACTTCAGCTCGACTGACTGCAATAGCTCAAAGGGAGCCTTTTGCAGGGCAGCTAAGACCACTGCTAGGTCCCAAGAGGGTACCTGAGGTGGGCGAGGAGGATTTAACCTCCTCGCACCTCTGAGGAACCTACTGACCAGGTCGTGCTGTCCAACCGTTTTAGAATCCACCAGGTCATGATGGGCTGAAATAGCAGCCACATAGACCTTCAGGGTGGAGGGAGACAGCCTTCACTCCACCCCTTCCTGGAGGAAGGAGAGCACGGACCCGATCAAGCATCTTCTGGGGTCCTCTCGCCGAGAGGAGCACCAGGTGACGAAGAGGTTCCACTTCAACGCATAGGCCTGTCTGGTAGACAGGGCTCTAGCGGAAGTGATGGTAGCCGCCACCTGAGGTGGCAGGGTACTCAAACCATATGCCATATGCCGGGTGCCATATGGTGCCCCGTCTCTGAGACAGGAGGTCCTGACAGGAGGTCCTGTCTCAGAGGGATCGACCAGGGAGGTGCTATTGCAAGGAGTACAAGTTCTGAGAACCAGGTCCGGCCGGGCCAATATGGGGCGACCAATAGGACCTGCTCCCTGTCCTCCCTGATCTTGCACAGAACCTGTGCGAGAAGGCTCACTGGGGGAAACGCATATTTGCGTGGGCCCCGCAGCCAGCTGTAGTGCATCCGTGCCGAGGGTCCCCTCGGTCAGGGAATAGTACCAGCGGCAATGGGAAGAGTCGCGGGAGGCAAACAGATCTATCTGTGCGTCGCCAAACTGTTCGCAAATCAGCTGAACCGTCTGGGGATGGAGTCTCCATTCCCCCGGGAGCGGCTGGAACCGCGACAGCTCGTCGGCTGCGCAGTTCAGGTCTCCCGGGATGTGAACGGCACGAAGCGACCTCAGATGCTTCTGACTCCATAGGAGGAGATGGCGGGCGAGTTGCGACATCCGGCGGGAGCGTAGACGACCTTGTCGGTTGATGTACGCTACTGTCGCCGTGCTGTCTGAACGGACCAAAACGTGTTTGTCCTTGAGCAGGGCTCGAAAGCGGTGCAGGGCAAGACGTAGCGGTCTCATATGGAGCAGACCAAGCGGGGTCACCGCGGCTGCTGACGCCATATGCCCCAGGAGCCTCTGAAAAAGTTTCAGTGGAACCGCACTCTTGCCCTCGAACTGGCGAAGTCAGCAGAGACTGCGCGCGCTCGCTCGTAAGCTGCGCGAACATGGCGACCGAGTCGATTTCCATACCGAGAAAAGAGATCCTCTGCGCTGGGGAGAGTTTGCTCTTTTCCCAGTTGACCCGAAGGCCCAGACGGGCGAGGTGCTGAAGCACCAGATCCCTGTGTTCGCAAACCTGATCCCGAGAGTGGCCTAGAATCAGCCAGTCGTCGAGATAGTTCAGGATGCGAACCCCGTGTTGCCTGAGCGGCACAAGGGCTGCCTCGACAATCTTCGTAAAGACGCGAGGGGACAGGGCTAGCCCGAAGGGGAGAACCGTGTACTGATATGCCTGCCCCTCGAAGGCAAACCGTAGAAACGGTCTGTGTCGAGGAAGAATGGAGACATGAAAGTACGCGTCCTTCAGGTCGATCGCTGCAAACCAATCCGAGGAGGGTGCAGGGTTCGGTTCAAGACGCGCAGGTCCAGGATTGGCCGTAACCCACCGGTTTTCTTGGGTACAATGAAGTAAGGGCTGTAGAAGCCGGACTTCATCTGGGCTGGAGGGACGATCTCGATCGCACCCTTCGCCAGTAGGGTGTCGACCTCCGCACGCATGACAGGGGCACCACGGTGTAGCGAACTCCCCGAAAGCGGGGAGGAGACCGAGCGAACTGAATCGCATAGCCGAACCGGATGGTGCGAGCGAGCCAACTGGACAGGTTGGGAAGCGCTAGCCAGGCTCCCAAGAACTGAACCAGCGGGGTCATGCGAACCACCGGCGTACCCCCGATGGGGCAGCGAGGCGGAATGACCGGCCCAGACAAGGGAGGCATGGGAGTGTCCCGGGGTGTGGGCGGGGTCGAATTCCGCGCCCTGACAGAGGAGACCAGGGAAGGACCAGCGTTCCACGGGGGTCTCGTCTGCCAGGGGGCTGGCGACAGAGGGGGCCGAGAGCGGCGAGGCCATGGGGCGTCGCGCACTGCCAGCCGCGCCCTCTTGAGGCTCGGAGGTGAGAAAATCAGTTCTTTCTTGGGAAAACAAAAGATTCTCCCCCGGCCCTCCACCGGGGGAAGGAGTGGTCCTGCTACCATCTCCTGGGAAAGAACCGAAGTCACCTCCGAGCCGCCCGTCTCAGGACCGCTGCTTAGACTGCCGTTTGGCAGGCTGGGGGGCTGGGACGGGCGGGGCCGCCTTTCTGCGACGTCCTCCACGCCTCGGCCCGGGTGAAGGCTGCTGCTGGGGCCGGGCAGGAGGGGTGGGAGTCGCTGGGGGGCGGCCTCGGCGGAGAGCAGACTGAGGCTTCTGGGCCGGCGGCTGGGTGGCGGCAGCAGCTGGCCGCTGGGGCAGAATGTGTTTAATTGCCTCAGTCTGCTTCTAAGCAGTCGAGAACTGTTGGGCGAAGTCCTGGACCGCCCTGCCGAATAGCCCAGCCTGGGAAATGGGAGAATTGAGGAAACGTGTTAGCTCAGATTCTCCCACATCAACCAGGTTGAGCCATAGATGTCGCTCCTGGACCACCGAAGTGGACATCACCTGACCGAGAGAGCGAGCGGTCACCTTCGTCGCCCGTAGAGCGAGGTCGGTGGCCGTCCGCAACTCTTGCATTAATGCAGGGTCAGCATTGCCCTCGTGCATGTCCCTGAGCACCTTGGCCTGATAGACCTGTAGGGTGGCCATGGCATGCAGGGCGGACGCGGCCTGGCCCGCAGCTCTGTAGGTCTTCGCCGTCAACGTGGACGTGAATCTACAGGCTTTGGACGGGTGCTTTTTGGGTCACCGCACCATGTCGCAGCACTCTGTGGACACAGTTGCATCGCAACAGAGCGCTCAACAGGGGGAACCCCAGTGTACCCTTTCACCGCGCCGCCATCGAGGGCAGTGAAGGCGGAAGTGGTTGCCGAGCGATCGCGAAAAGTCAAGGGAGACTTCCACGATATCGACATCTCTTCATGCACTTCCGGGAAGAAGGGCACTGGGGGCTGACGGGCGCCTTCGGCACGGGCCGCCCCCAGATACTAATCATCTAGCCGGGAACGCTCGGGACATGGCGGAGGGTTCCACACAAGCCCAATCGTCTCGGCCGCCCGGGCAAGCATGGCTGTGAGTTCCGGATCGGACTCGGGCAATGCTGGAACTCCCGAAGGAGGCAACACAGCCGAATCGTCATCTCCGGAGGAATCCAGCCCACCTTGTGATGCGGCGATCGACATAGCATCCTCCGCGGGTGTGCCAAATGAAACGCAGGGCCCCGAACGGGAAGCCCCGGCGCCCTCATCAGGCAACACCACGGGTTGCAGTGTGCAGGAGGGGGGTGTGGCCCGAGGAGGATTCGTCGGGTTGTTCCACACCGTAACCCTCAGATCACCCTGACCACCAGCCAAAGTACCCCCTCCAGTGGAGGAAGTAGATTGGGGTGTGGTAGAGGGGACTCTCCCCCCATTACGGAGATCATGGAGTCTCGATCGCAGCACTGAGATGGTCATGTTCCCGCAGTGAGAACATGACTCATCCATGAACGCGCTTTCAGCGTGCACGAGGCCCAAGCACGCCAAACAGCGATCATGACCATCGAACGGAGGTACCAGTCGACCGCACCCAGAAACGGAGCACGGGCGAGCCATCTTTAAAAAGACGTGCCGCGTGCAGCTCTTTTAGAGAGGAGTGAAAACTCTGCAGAATGCCGAAGCACCCAGGGAGAACGCGCACGCTGTGCTCGATCACTGCACAGATCAGACAGGAAATGTGGAACTCGCTGGAACGTGCCGTAACACCAACACTCTGGAGAGAAACTCGTCTTGAAGAGGAAAGCGCTCAGGCAGTAAACTCGGCTCTGAAGCAGAAACATAATGCGAGATTGCCACGCAACGCCCTTTATACCCACGCCGTGGGGCGGGGTTGCGGCATGCAAATTCCGCAGACCCATGGCATTTTCATGCCATTGGCTCGTTTTGTAGAGCTCAAAGGCGATTGGCTTCTAGGCGAAACCCCCATTCCGTCAGTAACTGACGCAACTCGTAGTGTACTGACTGAAAGGGAACTCATATTTTGATATATTGCATCTTCAGGTATTCATATAACAAAATATTCAGAAAATTATCAAAAATGCTGGTGGTGGCTGGCAAAACATGCTGGTGGTGAAAGAGTTAATATCATTGCTCAATGGACTCTGTACATTTATGCTTAAATGCATGAATGTTTTGCCAATCATTTTTACATATTTGGGTCTTTAGTGACGAGGATCTACACTATATTGCCAAAAGTATTGGGACATCCCTCCAAAAAAATTGAATTCAGGTGTTCCAATCATTTCCATGGACACAGGTGTATAAAATCAAGCACTAGGCATGCAGACGCTTCTACAAACATTTGTGAAAGAATGGGTCGCTCTCAGGAGCTCAGTAAATTGGCCTCCAAACTTCATTCGGCCTTCAGATTAGCTTAAGAACAGTGTGTAGAGAGCTTCATGGAATTGGTTTCCATGGCAGAGCAGCTCATCCAAGCCTTACATCACCAAGTGCAATGCAAAGCGTCGGATGCAGTGGGGTAAAGCACGCCACCACTGGAGCAGTGGAGACGTGTTCTCTGGAGTGACGAATCACGCTTCTCTGTCTGGCAATCCGATGGACGAGTCTGGGTTTGGCTGTTGCCAGGAGAACGGTACTTGCCTGACTGCATTGTGCCAAGTGTAACGTTTGGTGGAGGGGGGATTATGGTGTGGGCTTCGCCACTTAGTTCCAGTGAAATTAACTCTTAATGCTTCAGCATACCAAGACATTTTGGACAATTTCATGCACCCAAATTTGTGGGAACAGTTTGGGGATGGCTCCTTCCTGTTCCAACATGACTGCACACCAGTGCACAAAGCGTCGGTCCATAAAGACATGGATGAGTGAGTTTGGTGTGGAGGAACTTGACTGGCCTGCACAGAGTCCTGACCTCAACCCGATAGAACACCTTTGGGATGAATTAGAGCGGAGACTGCAAGCCAGGCCTTCTCGTCCAACATCAGTGCCTGACCTCACAAATGCGCTTCTAGAAGAATGGTCAAAAATTCCCATAAACACACTCCTAAACCTTGTGAAAAGCCTTCCCAGAAGAGCTGAAGCTGTTATAGCTGCAAAGGGTGGGCCAACTCCATATTAAACCCTACGGATTAAGAATGGTATGTCAATAAAGTTCACGTGCATGTAAAGGCAGGCGTCCCAAAACTTTTGGCAATATAGTGTATATCTAACACGAATGGATCTCTAACTGCCGCAATAGTATACAAATCTCCTGATATAACAATTACAAAAGAATAAAATGCAGCATATTTTATTACCTTTTGGAACTTGGAAGGGTTCAATTTGAGCAGATTCTTTTTACCATAATCACTCTCATCATCAGAGCTCATTTTCCCAGTACATTAGCTTTGTACTGTGGTCACATAAGAAAAGATAATGTTAATATGTGGCTTACATTTAGTTCAAATGATGTCCCGGGTCGATAAAGAATCTAGTTATACTTTTAAGAGTTAAAGACTTAGGAAAATCTCTTGTTTTATTATTTGTGATCAGGTTGTTTGCCTCTTGTTCATCTAAAGTACAAACTTTTGCAAGTGCAGTGTCAAGCTACTTATTCTTATATCAATGTGACATGAAATCTGCATATAAGATCTGAGCTTTAACCTCAAACCTCAAATTAAGTTTTTCTCATTTTTAAGTCGAACAAGGATAGCAAAAGAGTTTTCAAATAGGCCTGCACCGAAAAGTGTGCTTTTTTTGTCCTATTACTCCTTCTTTCACTATTTTAGATACATCTTAGATATATTTTGCTATCTGCACTCTGATGTGTGGGTTTGAATCCAGCTTGGATCTTGTCCAAAGTGATGGAATTTTAGGAGAAACATCTGAGAGAAAATATTTAAATGAACCGTAACTGAGAACTCTGTTATAGCAGTGTCTCTTTTCAAAGGCTGCGTCCTCCTGAGGTCGCATTTGTCACCCGCATACATCATCAAAGATGTCTTATTTCAGAAAAGTAACCATTATAAAATTGAACGTTATTCCTGGTGATGCATAAATTGTAATTTCCTTATGACTTTGGAATGTAATGGTTACTTTACTGAAATGTGACAGACGTATGCGGCCGACAAATGTGACCTCTGGAGGATGCAGCTTTCGAAATGAGACGCGGCTTCATGGAGGGTCGAGTGAAGAGGAGGAGAAGTGGATCTCAATGCAACCTTTTTTACTTTATTAAACCAAATGAATGAAGATAATAATATCCTAGAAGCCAGAGAGTGATCACAGGTGAAAATAAACGCACCAGTTTTACATCCACATATAAAGACAATGACAAATCAAGATAGAAACACCAGGCAATATATATACATAGGTATTGTTGTAGACAAAGGTCTCGATAATGAACCATGTAAGGGAACAGGCTTATTTCTAAATATTTTTTCTAAAAATTAATATTTATTCACTCCATAACTTATTTGTGTCAACTCTGTCAGACACACTTAAAAGCATGCTAATTGAATTGAATCTATCCAAAAACAGTGTAAAGTCTTCAGTTATGTAATATTGGTGTTCAGTAAAGGAGCTAAGTCATAAAATACATTTTCTGTTTATTTTTTGTTTGTTTTCACACTATTATGAACATAATTTCTTAATTTAATTCCTTTTAATATTAAACATATATCACTAATGTTCTTATGTAATTAAGACATAATATCATGTAGTTCCATTGATGTTTTAACATTTTTACACAATAAATTGAAAAAAGAATAAGACATTTCTTTCAAAATTAACTATAATAAATACTGACGGTGTTGACAGGTCGAGCTGGGGCCAAATATACAGTATATGTAAATAGAATCATAAAACAGCATTAGAATAATTCCCCATATACAAAAAACATATGAAATCACATTAATCAGACTTTTTGAGAGCACTTGTCAACCATCATTCATAAATCCTGACGGAGTTGACGTCTGACAGAATGGACAAAATGGAATTTTTTTCCACCTTAACCATGTGTTGTACAGTGGAGCAGTTTAGTTTTTTTCCCTCAGTTGTAGCTGCCTTAATAAACTTCTCAAAATGGCAAGATTTATCCCACAACTATTTACAGAAACTATTACAGTGCGATGACGGAGTTGACATGTTAAGGCTGTGACCGCAGAGACTTCAATAGTGTTTGTTTCAAATATTAAAATGTGTCCTATAGTGAGATCCACAATGAGCAGGAAATAGTAAATGCTCCTCAGAGTTAAAGCTGCCCATGACACTGCCTGATTTATTCAGAATGATAAAAAATCCTGACGGAGTTGACACAAAGTGAGGACACAACTTTTATAGCTATTTTTTAATGGAAAATATAATTTAATATTTACTTGTTGTATTGTTTGATATCTTAAAGATCTCCGCCTTTTAATGTAACTGTGTATTTTTTAATTTGTTGCATTTTTAAACACTTTGTTTGACAGTTTTACATTGTGACCTCATGCTGAGGACAGGTTAGATTACATGCGTTTCCAAGTATAGAGTGTGCTTTTAAAATAATACTAAAGAAATTATTTAAAAGTATAAGCAATGAATGTCCTGAGTATACAAATTTCCCTTAGATGTAACTTTTTAAGTATTTTTAGTGTGTTGATATTCTTACTTTTTAACATAAAAACGGCTTTTGTGTTTGGGACATGTTTTGTCCCTTATCTCAAGAATCAGTATATGTGTGTATATATATATATATGTGTATATATATACACACATACACACATACACACACACACACACACACACACACACACACAATGAACTAAACTATTGGTGAACATAATCCGTAGCCATGTTTGAATCTACTGTACTCACTCTGCTCCCTTTTCCCATCACATATCAGATCGGAAAGGCATTTATTTTCAATACAAATGAAGAAAATATTTGAAAAGTGGAAATAAAGTGTTTATCGGTTAGGGTTAGAGATTTAGGGAGGGCTTTATTGACCCAATAAGGCGGCATCCATTTAATCATTTTAACAAATATAATCATTTACACTCTGTTACTATTACATACTGTTTAATGTACAATAAAACTAAGGTGCAAATAGTATCTGCACTACAGCACTATAGTATCTGTATCTAACTACTATTTACACTTATTGCAAAGAAAATGCTACTATTTTCACTTAGTGTGAATAGAATCTTTTGCTACTTGCATTTAGTGTAAATAGCCACAGCCAAAACTTAAAGTCCATACATACGGAGGTATGAAAGAAATACAAATTTGACCCAACTGACCACAGATTTACCTTTGATATGAAACTGTAACTGTTAAAGAGAAACTAATAAGGCTTTATTGAAATGCTGCCTCTTCAGCTGCTTGTGGAAAGAGTAATTTTATAGCCCTTCTTTCTCATCTCTCAGTTGAACTTCAGGATCTTTTAGCACATGCTTTATTGGCTCTGCGGTAATAGTTGGCATCACATAACCTCTCATCTCCTTTCTCTGGAACAAAGAGCAATTAGCCAATTATTTTAAATCTGCCATTTGGTAGTTAAAAATCTGGCATAATATCGTCAGGGCCATTTAGCTCTTCGGTCATTAGAGTGCTGGTGTCAAGTGCAATCTTTGTCACTAAACTGTAGTTCGATCATAGGAGTTCAGCTCATTCTCTCTGAGCTGTTTTGTTGTTCTCAGATTGTCATGTATGAAGAATATCTTATGTGGTTTTGTGTAACCCTACAGCATCAGCTGTCATTCACTCTAAGACCTCGTTAAATTGTGATGTGATTTCTTCTAAACTGTTCAGTCATTGTCTTTTGGGTTGGGGAATAACAGAATACATGTAACAGTGTTACGTGTTTGAAATATCCACCGTGAGTGCTTGCAGGATTCCTATCCATATATTCAGTGTCTATTTGTTTGCACTTAGCGTCCTAATTAAAACTCTGTCACACTGAAAAATATATAAAGTATAGAAGGTCTAAGTTCTCAATTTCTTTGAAAAAAAAATTAAAAAAAATTAAAAATTTCACATCCAGGGCACGAAGCTCCCGTTCCACCACATCCCAAAGATGCTCTATTGGGTTGAGATCTGGTGACTGTGGGGGCCATTTTAGTACAGTGAACTCATTGTCATGTTCAGGGATGGACATGGTCAGGCCGTGGCATTTAAACGATGCCCAATTGGCACTAAGGGGCCTAAAGTGTGCCAAGTAAACATCCCCCACACCATTACACCACCACCACCAGCCTGCACAGTGGTAACAAGGCATGATGGATCCATGTTCTCATTCTGTTTACGCCAAATTCTGACTCTACCATCTGAATGTCTCAACAGAAATCGAGACTCATCAGACCAGGCAACATTTTTCCAGTCTTCAACTGTCCAATTTTGGTGAGCTCGTGCAAATTGTAGCCTCTTTTTCCTATTTATAGTGGAGATGAGTGGTACCCGGTGGGGTCTTCTGCTGTTGTAGCCCATCCACCTCAAGTTTGTGCGTGTTGTGGCTTCACAAATACTTTGCTGCATACCTCGGTTGTAACGAGTGGTTATTTCAGTCAAAGTTGCTCTTCTATCAGCTTGAATCAGTCGGCCCATTCTCCTCTGACCTCTAGCATCAACAAGGCATTTTCGCCCACAGGACTGCCGCATACTGGATGTTTTTCCCTTTTCACACCATTCTTTGTAAACTCTAGAAATGGTTGTGCGTGAAAATCCCAGTAACTGAGCAGATTGTGAAATACTCAGACCGGCCCGTCTGGCACCAACAACCATGCCACGCTCAAAATTGCTTAAATCACCTTTCTTTCCCATTCTGACATTCAGTTTGGAGTTCAGGAGATTGTCTTGACCAGGACCACACCCCTAAATGCATTGAAGCAACTGCCATGTGATTGGTTGATTAGATAATTGCATTAATGAGAAATTGAACAGGTGTTCCTAATAATCCTTTAGGTGAGTGTGTATATATATTTTTTTTAATCTATCGCATCAGCTGAATTTGAATTTAAGGACGGTTCGTTGGAAGATGGAAAATGAATCCAGTAAACACAAGACAAAGGTTTCTCTTTATTTAGTCTCTGGTATTTTTTAATGATTAAAGGATATGTTTTCTTCCACATTTTCCACAAGAATCCACATATAATACATATAAAAGCAGCAGAAATAGTTTAACATGTAAATTGTGACTATATGCTAAGATAAAATGCTAGGCCATACTGTCACATCCACACCAGACTTGCCCTCTCAGGGTGTGTTTACACAACACCATTTTCAACTGAAAACAGAGTTTTGGCCATTCATTTACATGACAACAGCATTTTGGGGGCCAAAAAGGTTTTGAAAACGATACCTTTATCGTCTCCATGTAAACGACAAAAATACGAATCTGTGAAACCGGTGACGTCATGCACATGTGTGTTACATGTTCATGCATATGTATTATGTGTTCGTGGGGCGTTTCTTGACATAGCGACATCTTCAACTACTGGCCTGGCATGCATAATACAGCCTTTTTAGTCATTTACGCAGATTCATGTGAACGGGGATCATTTTGACAACGTTGTCGTCTGTTTTTAGTACATTGTTGTCGTGGAAACATACCCTCAGTCTGCTCCAACTCAGTTCTAATTTAGTGCACCTGTTACTCATTTTACCCACAATCAAGGACAGCATTTATACTCCACTCAAACTCTAATGGTACATTTACACAACAACGATGTACTAAAAACAGAAAAGTTTTCCCTTTACATTTTTCGCATAAACCGTCAAAACGATCCCCGTTCACACGGATCTGCAAAAACGACTAAAACGCTGTATTCTGCTGCCAAGCCAGTAGTGGGCGATGTCATTTTGTAAAGAAACACTATGCACCTATAGACTGAACACGTAATACACACGCCATCACTGTTTTCACAAATTTGCATTTTTGTAGTTTACATAGAGATGATAACAGTATTATCTCTTTGTAACCCATTTTCAAAAGTTTGCAGTTTCAGGCCCCCAAAACGCTGTTAACGTGTAAACGTGTAAATGACGACCAAAACGCATGCAAAGTTTTCATTTGGGGTGTCAAACTCTTTTGACACAGGAGTTTGTGCTCTAAGTCCTTGGCTGCATCTGAAATCACATACTTCCCTACTATATATTAGGCGAAAAACAGTATGTGACACTAGTATGTCCGCATTCACAGTACTCATAAAAGAGTAGGCAAAACGTATCTTTCAAAACTGTGCTTGTATATAAACACCCTGCCTAAAACTAAACTAGTTTAGGCCCTCAATGTCAGACTTAAAATCACCTTTTTGAGCACTGTCCTCATTGTTATCATGCAGAATCCACAGTTCGTTCACAGTAACGTTCTGGAGTCTGTTGTTGATCTTTGTTATTCACTGCTGGTTGTCTGTTAGTTACAGAAGAAAATGACTCTACAGACTGCAAGATGCTGTGAACTACAGCAACAATATGTCTAACTAATCTTATGTTCAGGCAAAATAAACTGCAAATTACTTAGCATGTAATATTTATTAAACACTTAATAAAAAATGTACCAGCCTCAAGCGGGATTCGAACGGGGTCTTCGGCGTGGGAGGCAGGTACGCCAACAAGCACACGCAGCCTCTAGTGTCAGTCGCTACGAGTCTCTTGAGGCCAGGGGACTGAGGTTTACGCGCACAGCTCTTGCTGGCCTACGTCCGTTACACTCACCCCCTTAAACCTCACTCCCATCCGGGTCATGGCACCAAATGGTCTCCGAGCAGGATTCAAACCGTGGTCTCCGGCGTGGGAGGCAGTCGTGCTAACATGAACACTAAAGACCGCAGCCGTTAGTGTGTCTCTTGAGGCCAGGGAGTGAGGTTTACACGCACAGCTCTTACTGACCTACATCCATTACACTGAGTAATACATTACAGATCACATTTTACTGCATGTATTATGTAATCTGTAGTGGAACACATCTTAACCCCTTAGCAGTCAGGTATTGCTGATGGCCCCAGATTACTGTTGTTCAACATTCACTGCTCGTTAAAACATCACACTTACTTAATCTGGAAAAACTTGGTATAATTATAAAGATTAAAGCCTCCAGCTTTGTCATTTGACCACTGTTTATGATAAAATGAGGTTGCAGTGACATTAATTAATTTCTTAATTTATGTCAGGAGTGCAAAATAATGGATCTGTAATGAACAATATTTTGAATCAAATATCAACAAGAATCAAAAGCCAGTCACGTCTTTGTTTTATTTGTGGTCACATACATGCACTAAACAGCATCCGTTCGGGCTCTTAGTCCAAACGTGCGCATATTTAAACAAATTTAGATTTATTATCATATGTTTGCAAAATATTTCGTCATACAGAATAAGATTTCTATTCATTTCTCACTGAATTATGCTGATCTGAAGAGCTGAATAACATTCAGAGCGATATCTGTGTCTGTTGTTTCCTGCTGCACGTCACTTATGATCTCAGAGCTCTCTCATTCGCTGTACAGCTGTCAATCATTTTACGTGACTCAACGTGACAACAATCCTGCCCCATCTGGTCACGCTGTTCAGTGCACTTCCTCATTCTCATCTCTCTGTTGTAAACATTGCCAACACGTGAAAACAAAGCTAATAAACGCATGATTACGATGGCATATGGTTTGTGTGTGTTTTGCATGCGATTATATTTCCAGTAACATGCTAAGCAGGTGTAGTGATTAGCTCCATATAAAATGCTAAATATAACATTTTAACATCATTAAACATCACTGAAACCCACATTATATCGCTATCGGAAGTAAATACAAACATTTGCTGGCTGTTTAAAGAGAGTTTGGAGTTAAAGTGTAATAATCTTTTATATTGTGTTATGTAGCTTGATGCTAACTGTAGCTCTAATGCACCTGTCACGCCAGGAGCTATATTTTATTTCACATACGGTACCAAAAGCATGCTTTTTTGTTTGTCTGTTTGCTGAAAAGACTCCAGATAGTAGGTTTTAATGTAAAGTGGGATGAATGTGGGGTTGATGGCCCATTCAGAATAGGCTGTAATGGATATAATACAAACAAAAAAATTACTATAAAAGAATAATGAGGATTAAGTCATTCATGACAGACATGTGAAAACTTCATAGAGTGAAAACAATAGAGTATGAATTGAGCAGTTGAAAGACTAGTTAGTAGACTGCAAGTATGTGTTTTACAGGCCAATAACATAACAATAGCATCTTATCTTAGCATTCGCTAAAAACTCACATGACATGACATACAATATGCTTCATAAAATGCATAATTTTAGAGATTTCTTCCTTAGATTTGAAATGAAGCATGACCACACTTGTGGCTTCACCAGTGTTGGGAAGGTTACTTTGGAAATGCAGTAGGTTACAGATTACAAGTTACCCTATTTAAAATGTAGTAAGTAGTGTAACTGATTACATTTGATTATTTTTTTATTACTTTTCTAATTTCCAGCACTGGAACACATTTTTATCACTCACCATGATGGCAATTCTCAGACAGGTTGTAGCCTAAAGCTTCTAGCGGCAATGTGGATTGATGTAATTGGCAGACGTAGTGCACTGCAAATTCGAACGAGAACCAATCACTTCCTAGCTTTTTACAGAAAATATTCAGATGTAACCCCCTTTGCAATCATTAACATTTTCATAATTAACTGTAATTGAATTACACATCCGGGTCTTGATTACAGTTACCTTTATTTTCTAGTTACTACATCTAACTAGTTACTCCCCAAAACTATCCGTTACCATGACAGCAAATGAGAACATGAACACAGGGAACTGAAATGAACAAACGAAGAAGGGAACTAATGGACTAAAACGAAACAGAAATAGACTCTGTCCCTGTTCATTTGTGATAAACACTATAGGCAAAGCCTTCATTTTATTTAGATAATCATATGGAATTCTCAGATTGTTCTCAGATGAACTCTAGTGAAAAGAACAAACAGACCTGTACAGCCAAATGACATTTACACCAAGAGGACTTTGACCCAAAGTTATGGCAGCAAAGTGAGTATTTATACTGTCTCTAAAATAAACCATACTGTATGTCCATGGAGATTACAATCAGAAATGAAGAGTTTTAGGGAAAATAGATTTGAAACTGTTGCCTGTGTGCATAAGAGATTACCTGTAACGTGTATGTTGGCTCAATCCACAACAAGGGTGTTTTTAAATAGATTAAGATAAGATAACATTGTGACAAATAGCAGTCCTCAAACCCTTACTCATGTCTAATTTATTCCCTCATTGAATTGCCGATTTGTCCCGCAGTTTGTAATGCTGTACCTCGAAAACGTTTAGCATGTGCTAGACAGAGAATGTAAATTGTCCCTCAGTAACATTTCTCTGCACCTCAAGGTGATGGATACTTGTGGAGGCCAATCTCATTTGTCTTACTCACAGGCTCTCTGCATAACAACAGAACAAAGACTATAAAAGTTCAGATGTACAGAGTGTGAAGTTATGCCAAGCAGATACATCGCACTCAGATTTCCTGAAAGCGCTGCGCTAAAAAAGGTCATATAAATATGCAAGTAGAAGCTGCATTTGTTAAGCTGTACATATTAAGACAGTCTCGGCATCAGTTCTCAGCCATCATCTGTGTACAGCAGTGGATGTACTGTACTGTTTCATTCAGAGGCGTCATGCCCATTTAGATTTTTTACCCAAATGGATTTAAATGCAGCTTCCAGAACACTATTTTTTTTAAACATTTTTTATAAATGACTCAGAGAAAATTGCATTTAAAATATAATAATAATATTTTGTACTTTGTGTACTGCTTAAAGGGATAGTTCACCCAAAAATGAAAATTAGCCCATGATTTATTCACCCTTAAGCCATCCTAGGTGTATATGACTTTGTTCTTTCAGACGAATTCAATTGGAGTTATATTATGAAATGTCCTGGCTCTTCCAAGCTTTATAATGGCAGAGAATGGCTGTGTTTTGAAGTCCATCCATCATAAAAGTGCTCCACACGGCTCCGGGGGGTTAATAAAGTTAATGAAGTCGAACAAGCCTATAAGCACATGTTAGGTCACATGCTGTCTGTCACTTTCTGTTTGTTGAGTTGAGTTTTCATGGACTTTTAAGTCTTGCTCAACTTCATGCAGCGATGCGCAGACCGATCGGTGGCTGACTTGAAGTAGTGCATGCCGTTTAGAAATGTTGTCCGACATGAGGCAGCGCTGGCGCCCTGTGACAGTGACGTATGCCATCAAAGCACCGCGAGAGTGATTCGAGAGCAGCCGGCTGGTTCATTCTGCGCAGCTTCTCCAGAGCAGCTGCACGAGCGCTGATGACGACACAGCTGTTCCACGATTGCCCGGATTCACCGCATGACAGCAATCACGTGTGTTTCGTGTTTATTCTAAAACCTTCAGTTCCGCTAATGCTCACAAATCAGTTTTTTATAACGGTAAAACCTCTTTTCATGTAGTCGCAATGTTATATTGTCATGTTTATCAAAATAAAACTGATAAAAAACGTAGACACCACTTCATTGATAGTGTAGGCTTATATGTTGAACTTAATTATTGTACAAACACACGCTGTATTAAGCAGTAGCTACATAAAGTAGACATATGTGCATCATATTGCATTTATTTCACTTAATCTGTGATAAAGTATGCAAACACAGCGCAAGCGTCACTATGGGAAGCAGAAAGTGTCCGACTTCACGTCTCAGTTTGCAGCTCCTCCCCGCCTGCACGCGGCAACTCTCGCCGATCGGTTATATCCAGCCTCAGCCGATGTCGAACACACCTATGAACTTTTAGTTTGCATTCCTCAGTCATCAGTTTTAGTTTCCCACCATTAACCTGTTGTCATGGAAACTCTTTAATCATCACAGCAGTTTGTCATTTTCTCATCATCACTGTGTATTCAAGTTCCTCTTTGTGCTCACTTCAGTGTCTGGTATTGTGTGCTACACGCTGTCTCGTTGCTATTCTTTGGATTACCTGAGTCTGCTGTGCTTTATTTAATTAAGAGTACTTATATTTGATCTTCTTTGCCTTTCATCTTCATCCTTGGTCCAGCAACGTTACACTGTCAAGGCTCCATTTTAGACTAGGAAATACATTAAATACATTGTATGTCCAAATGTGTCTTCTAAAGCTTTTGTTCATTTTTAATGCACATTTTGTAAAATCAATAACTCAAAGACCAAAAAATCTGCATAAATGATCTTTTAAAGTCCTTTTAGGGGAAATATATTTTCTGTGTAGCTGGCACTATTGTTCTTTACTGGCAGACGGTATAATAGCCTTTTTGCCTGTAAAGACAGAGGATAAGCTGTACCTTTTCCAGAAAGTGTTGATGATAGCGGAGAGGAAGATTATACGTCATAGATTGTTGTTGAAGTCAGGCATTTGGGTACATTATCCTGTGCCAGTTTGGAAAATGTGATCCAGACTACAACCAGAGGTCAGGAAAGATGCCATTGCCTGTTAGCCTCACTAAACAGGCCAAAACGGAGTTGGATGTGGAAAGTGTGGGCTACACTGAAAAAGAAGCGTCTTGTTGATTTTCACTTGTGCTGCAATCATTGATTTGGAATTCCAAGAAAGAAACAATGTTGAGGTTCAAATACTTCATTTTGGTGTCTTTTTATGCACTAATCTTGTCTGCTGGTTTCGTAACGAGCATGCTTTTTGATGCACAGAAAATAGCCTATTTATTACAATGTTGTCAAATTGTTAACCAAGATCATGTACCTCCTTTTTCAGTCCAAACACACACTGTGTGGAGTGTATATTATTTGGCATGGATAATCAAAACTTACAGTGGCCCAGTAGTGCACAACACAACGAAATTTAAAAACCATACATAAGTTCACAACAAAACCAAATAAAGCCACAACACAACGGAAAGGCTCCCGACCACTAGGGGGCTCTCGGAGTGCGGTAAAGTTAGTTTTCTTGCCATTGTTCTATAGATCTGCCAGCTTTACAAATTTATAAACACTACGATCAGTTTTAAGTGTGAAATTGTATATCGACATGAAATATCAATTCAAAATCACTTATGTGCATTATAGCTGCATATTTATACTTGAGAACACTTTTACCCGCTACCACGCTACCAGATATGTATATTTTAGTCTTACATATAAGTAAAATGTAATATCATTAGTCCCATAGAGGGTTATATGTCCGCCTTGCCATCGCTAGAGTTTTTTTATATACGTCAGCATGACATCAGAGCGAGTCGGACCATACTCGGACACATTTATAAACGGCATGCATTTCACGGTGATCACCGGTTCTGCACAGATTTTGCTCATCTCAAACGAGCCTCTTATAACCTTAGGAGAGGACGTACTGATGACGTTGTGAGTTGGTAATGTGATGGTAATGAAATTACGGGCATGCAACGTCGTCGTTACGTTGTCAATTAGTAAGTCATGAAATTACCAAAAAGTATGAATATATTACGTAACTGTTACATCGTGTGTTAGCAGGGTACAATCACACCGGTGTGATTCGAACGTTCAGTGTGTCACGTCATCAACTGCTAAATTCAAATCTGCGGTTTGCGCTTTAGCTGGCACTGAGCCAGAGACAGAGACAGTCGTGCTCAGCGCTCATCATATATCACAACTAGGGATGTTGACGATTAATCGATGATCGATTAATTGTCGATAATACATTTAATCGATAAAACGTATCGATCATCGATTAAGCAGGATCATGCGCGTGCGTGCTGCTCAACCGCGAAACATGTAAGCAGACACGAGGAAAAATTAAGCGAGCACGCCAGAGTTATTTGGGACCATTTTACAGCTGGAGTTACACCTTCATCATGACTATAAGTGTGCATGTGCATTTGCAGCCTTTTGTTTTGTGCAAATGTAAGTTGTAATGTTGTGTTTATTTTGTGTGGGCCTGTCTATATCTGATTTATCTCATAGGATGCATTTGGTTAAGAATTAACGTGGTAGTAAAGCATGCCGGTGATCAGCTTCAGTGAGCGCAACTCAAACAGCACTGCACAGCTAATAATGACTGTGATTGGGACTGTCATATTACATAACATTGTAATGAGAACACTATTGTAATAAAACATTGTGAATTATTTGGGTTTAGTTTGCTGTTTCATCGCGTTGCTCCAGGAAGAGCGCGTGCACAACATGAGTCATGCATTCTGAATAGCTTAATTCAAGTTCACTTGTGCATTTGCATCATTTTGTGCAGATATAATTTGTAATATTATATTTATTTTGTATATATCTGATTAATCTCATATAGGATGCATTTCTTTGAGCTAAATATCGTGCTAGCAAAGAACTTAAGTGTACCGGTGTTCATTCAGAGCGCACCGCTCAAACAGCAACGCACGACTAATAATAACTTTGATTGGGACTGTCATATTACATAACATTAATGAGAACACTATTTGAATAAATCGTTGTGAATTCATTGGGTTTAGTTGCCATGTTCAGCGTGTTTTGTTTCAGGAAGAGCGCGTTCATTCTGAATAACAGATATGAGCCGGCGTTGGTGATGCGTTGTATTAGAGGTTATATTTGATTATTAAATAAGTCATTTAATTAAATGATCAGTCGCATTGACTCATTTTACAATCCTACTAGCCCTTTATTTAGACTAAAAACCCTTCTCATTCATTTGGTGAGGAACATGGTGTTTTGAGCAGCATTTGCACACCCTGTCATGCTGTCGGCTTTATGCCACTGATGTAGACGCATATTGCAGTATTAAGGCTAACGATTAATCGATTAATTGATCATTAATTTAAACGACGATCGATCATGTGAATTTATGTAAATTGACATCCCTAATCAGCAGGTATCCATAGTCTATTCTCATCATTCAGAAACGGAAACCAAACCTAGGACCGCAGATATACAAACCATAAACAAAGCAGCGCTTGCTTACTATTTTGATTATCAATCACGCGGATCACTTTCTTCATTCCATTCGTCTGATGTTATTATGAAAATATTCATGCATTCGAAAATTATAGCAGCCTTCAGCGTGACTTCCTTTGCTCGTATTCTGCTAAACTGAACAGCCAATCACAAAACTAAACCTAAACTGAAATAAAAGTACCTAAATAGCAATATTTAAAAACAAAAACTCGCCTATATCATCAGATCATTTGGCTCACCAACATGTATTTTTTTCAATGTGGAAAATAGAATTGAATTAGATTTTTGATATACAGTTAAATAAAACATTTACGTTTAGCCCTGTTTGGACACCTTCTGTTACATGAAGCAAAACAAGAATCAGAATATTGATGTTTGATAGAAATATTGCAAAGCTATGTGATGTTATCATTAATAAAAAACGCGTTGTGTTAGAGGTTATATTTGATTATTAAATAAGTCATTTAATTAAATGATCAATCACATTGATTCATTTTACAATCCTACTAGCCCTTTATTTAGACTAAAAACCCTTCTCATTCATTTGGTGAGGAACATGGTGTTTTGAGCAGCATTTGCACACCCTGTCATGCTGTCGGCTTTATGCCACTGATGTAGACGCATATTGCAGTATTAAGGCTAACGATTAATCGATTAATTGATCATTAATTTAAACGACGATCGATCATGGGAATTTATGTAAATTGACATCCCTAATCACAACTGTTCAGTATTTTCAACCATATAATGTTTATTTTATGTTTCTGTCTGACATTTAAATACAGATAATTACTAGCAAAAAACATGCATCGTTTGTAATGCATACACTGATGTCTGGAAGCGGCAATAATCCTTTCAAATAGCCTATAATTTGACAACGTTTTATTGATATCATATTCTTCACATTGCTTAGGTAACTATAAAGTTTACTTTAATCTTAGAATATTGTAGGTACAAATGAATAGTGCCCCAAAGTTGTTGAATTTCGTAGTTTTGAAGCTATATATCATAAAGCATGGCACTAGGCGATTCGTGTAGAACCATACATTTTTCACGTGCAGGTGGTTGGAGAAATCCGTCCAAAATGTTACAAAAAATAGTAATAATTTGCCTTCTGTTAAAATTACTTTTACTGATCGACTGATCGCAGCGTACAATGCGAGGTAATGGACATTAGGTTTGCAGGACTTCAAAGAACAGCCTCTGGTTCACAAAAATTGCTGTACAACACAGAGATAAGGTGCAGTTTGCCTTGCGGTGTCAGTGCTTGTATGCTTTAAATTAGTTCGAAATTAGTTTCTATAAGCCACAAAATACGAGGAAGACTGAATCGATGAATATTCTTAATATTCTGGAATAGCAACAGTATATGCATTAATAATGTATGTTCTCACAAAAGAATAATGATATGATGATATTGGAGTAATTATTACAGTGAAAGCTAGAGTAAAGTTTCATTCTGATAATAGTTTATATTATCAGAGTTTAATAGTTATTTTTATTTGGGGCTTCGTTTTTTCTACATGAAACACAAACAGTTCTGTTCTCCAATAAAATGATCTAAACATCCTTACAACAAGATAGATTTACATTGGATTTACAACACTTTATGGTACTTTTATTTTAAGGTGTCATTATTACAGTGTAATTTATATATTTAAGTACTGAGTAATATTAATTAAAGGGGTGGTTGATTGCCCCTTTTTACAAGATGTAAATACGTCTCTGATGTCCCCAGAGTGTGTATGTGAAGTTTTAGCTCAAAATACCCCACAGATCATGTTTTATAGCATGTTAAAATTGTCACTTTTTGAGGGTGAGCAAAAACGCTTCATTTTTGTGTGTGTCCCTTTAAATGCAAATGAGCTGCTGCTCATGGGGCGGAGCTTCAATAACTCCAGATGATCCAGAATGATTACCTCATGCAGACCGGCAATGAAACTGTTCAGCCTTTTATGTTCAAACCGGAGTCGGACAATGATGGAGAGACTCAAGAAGAAGTGACGACATGTAGAATGAGACAGGACGTTTCTGAAGGGTTAGTTGATGAATTTATGAGTTAACTATCTTCAAGTCATTGATTAGCATATTCTGTCATGATAATCTCACCCCCTTTGTTGTGTGTTCCCGGGGGCGGGGTTTATGAAAATTTCAGGGTTAGTGATGTCACTAACCCGGGAGGAAGCTTTTGTAGTCCCTACCAGCCGTTTGCTGTAGTTCTTAAAAAGCAATTTCTTTAAAAGAAAAGATCTCCTTTTGCTTTGAACTTTGAGCGTTGTAACTTTGCAGATGTTGTTTATGCTCAAACAGCAACATTACACACTAACTGAAATCATAAAAGTGAAATCATAATCAACCACCCCTTTAACTACATGTAGTTACTATAGGGTTAGGGTTTGGGTGAGGGTTAGTTGCATGTAATTATGCATAATGTACTGTTTTTACTATGGCAAGTACATGTAACGTAACAAAGATGCATTAAAATAAAGTGGGTAACACAGTGTCCTTGTTACATATATGTTGCATGTATTTATTACAGTAATCAAACTCAATTATAAGTAGCCTTATTAACACTAAACCAAACATTTAGTAAGTACATGTTGTTAATTAATATTACCCAGCACTTATTAGTGTAATTACACTGCAACAAGGACACATTTAAATGAAGTGTAGCCATTGCATAAGAAAATAAGACTTGTTTTTAGACAGCATGGGCCAGATTTACTGCACAGGGCAAATAAGCAATACTTTGACGTTTTGTTCTACAACATACACTGCACACACTTTCTAGTTACTTATTAAACCGTATGTTTTCACAAATGAACATAACTTCTTCAAAATTTCTGTTTTCGATATGTGTGTGTGAAATTTACGTTTAGGAATTTACATAGGAATAATAGGAAAATCTCGAAGGAACCACTGGCAAATTAGTCTTATTACAGTAATAAGAATTGTTGGGAGCTAGGCTGGTAGATGAATTTGCTTAAATTTCATATATATATATATATATATATATATATATATATATATATATATATATAATCAAAATGCAAATGATTTTTTCCCCTTTTTCTTTAAGCAAAATATATTTTCTCATGTCTTTCTTTTTTATATGATGGTGAAAAGTGAGATTCATCCATGCAGTAAATGTACAGGTAGGCAGATGCATGCTTTGATTCAAGCCCTGAAGCTACATGCACAGAACCAAATCCCAACGCACACCTGAGCTTTACACTTCTGCACTTCTCACAGGCAGTATTGAGGAACAGCCCCTTTCATCTTGAAAGAGAAGTCGGAGACATCAGCAGGGAGAAAAAAGAGAAAGAAAAACTGGCAATTTGCTGCGTGACATTTAGGGTCAGGAAGCTATATCACCTTGGGCTTGTGAGAATGCAGTCTTATGACTATCAGAAAGAGTTTTTAAGAAGAGTGTGGTGTGTTTTTTTTTTAGATTTTAGGTCTAGAATCTGTATAGGAAATATTCCTATATATCAGTGTTTCCTGTTTTTCTTGTCTGAGGCTCCATTTACAATTTTTTTTAACCACATCTGACACAGATGGGAATTTGTTGCACACATGTAGACAAAAATCTGTGCGAGATCCTTTTTTTTTTTTTGCATCCGATCTGAGCCACTTCCAAATGTGGTTTTAAATCAAATACATATCCAATGTCTGGACATCTGACCTGCGTCTAAACACACATATCTGATTCCCCTTGGGATTCCAAGCCACCACAAGGCGAGGGTGACATGTTTGCCCACAAAGATAGCTTTTCAGTGTTGCATTATGAAGCAGATTTGACTGTTTGCACTCGCACTAAAACGCACAGCTTTTTTTATTAAGGTGGAAACTTTATATACACAGAAACATTCAGGAGCATAGAAACTAGTTTTCAACCTCTGCCCTGTGAATTTAATAAATAAAACGGTGTCGCTGCCAGTGTTGGGGGTAACGTGTTACAAGTAATGCGAGTTATGTAATCAGATTACTTTTTTCAAGTAACTAGTCAAATAAAACTTTTAATTTTACAACAAAATATGTAAGTTACTTTTTCAAATAAGTAACGCTAGTTACTTTGTTTTCCCATTTATTGACTGACAGCTCTTTGCGCTGTGTGTGTGTTCATGACTCACTACTCGTGTGTGCACTAACTTGGATGTGTTAAATGCAGAGGACAAAACAGTATGGGTTACCCTACTTGGCCTTCATGTCACGTCACTTTTCTGTCGCTATGTTGAGAGAAATCGTGAGTAAGCTGCAGAGGCGTTGTGTGCGCTGTGTAAACATGATGCTTATTGTAGTATAGACTAATTGTGAGCAATGCATTTACTTTCACTTGCATAAAAAAAAAACTATTCAGTATTCCTCAAAACTGTGAAATGCAAACTCAGAATATTACACAAACCTGCAATAATTAAATAAGTTAAATAACACAAATATACTTTATGTATTTGATCTCACTTTTTAAACCAATGTCTTTGCTGCTGGCATCTGATGATCCAATTCAACCATACTAAGCAAAAATCCTTGCTGAAGTAAAAGGCTGCATCAGAAATTGCATACTTCCCTACTATATAGTAGTATGTACTAATAAAAGAGTAGGCAAAAAGTACCCGGATGACCTACTTCCGGCAAATTTTGAAGCGTGCATACAATGGAAACTTTACTATCCCATGAGGCAACAGGAGAGAATTTGTGAATGGAGGTGAAGTGACAACATAAGGAATGTAGTGCGTCTAGATTACATTCATACTACACACATTCATACTATATAGAGGATGTTATCGAGTGCACTCATTGTATCCCACAATGCACACTCAACGGCTGTCCGAATTCGCTCACTCGTTTTCATTCACTCCTTCAAGTGAACTGTATTAGTGGACTAACGTAGGGAATAGTGATTGAGGGTTTAGGGGGCGATTTCAGATTCAGCCATAGTAATTGGGGCGGGATTAATGCAATGTCCTCAGACTGTTGTGATGTGTGGTTCTACAGTTAGATATAGCTCATGCTGGTAAATAATCATGGTACCACCCGACGTGAATTATATAAGTTATTTTAATAGCATGGCCATTCAAACCCCTGGGGTCAACCATGTCACATAGTAAAGCAATCACCAACAGAATTGTTGGTAACACTTTATTTTACAGTTCTGTTGCCCATGTACATACTTATTATACATACTAATTGCAATAACTGGGTAATAACTAGGTACTAACCCTGAACCTAACCCATGTAGTTACCTTATATTACCAGTGCTTTCTTAGGTAAGTACACGTATTGTAAAATAAAGTGCAACCGAATTGTTTTGGGCAGGGATTAATGTAAACCCAGATATCGGATTCCAGTCATGTCTAAAGAGGACGTAAGCAGGCAGGACAAAAAAATCAGATATGGTCAAAAGATAAAGGGCCCTATTTTAACGATCTAAGCGCATGGTCTGAAGCGCACGGCGCAGGTGCACTTCGGGTGTGTCCGAATCCACTTTTGCTAGTTTAACAACGGAAAAAATGGTCGGCGCGCCAGGCACATGGTGTAAAAGGGTTGTACCTAGTCTCTTAATGAGTTATGGGTGTGTTTTGGGCGTAACGTGCAATAAACCAATCAGAGTCTCATCTCCCATTCCCTTTAAAAGCCAGTTGCGCTCGCGCCATGGCGGATTCGCTATTTACATGCCGGAATTTGCGAGCAGAAAGACTGAACGCTTCTCCAGAGAGGAATCATTTTATTTTTAATATTTAAAAATGTGTGTGTGCTGCTGCGCGTCCCTGTGTGTGTAATAATAAGAGTGTATGTGCGTTGTACACCCGCCTATAGGCACATATTACTAACACACCCTTTAAATAACACAAAAATACTGCACTATTGACTTTAGAGCAGGTTTTTGTTGGTCAATGGCGCAGTCGTTTTCAGTTCCTTAAAATAGCAACGTGCCAACAATGCTCCTGAACACACCTCGTTTTCAGACCAGCACGCCCATGGGTGAACAGATGGCGCGAGTGCATTTGCTATTTAAACAACGTGGCGCTGGATGTGAAAATGATAACTGCCTTGGGCTGAAATGAGCAAAAAACACTTGCGCTGCACCTGGCGTCTCATTGCACCGGGTGATAGAGCCCCAGATCTGTGCATTAAGACTTGCAACGTAAACGCAGATTGATTTACCCATTTCAGGGTTTGGAGTCTCCTAATGAGCTGATAATTTGAATCAGGTGTGTTTGATTAGGAACAGTTGTGTGCTGTTGATGTAAAAGTGTACTTTAGGTGTGCCACCAGGAACAGGGTTGGGAAACACTGCTCTATATATGGGAAAAGTGTTTATCTGACCTGTAACTGGTTGTTATTTTTGTTGTCCCACGTTGTATTTGGTGTCCTTACTTCTACGCACTTACATTATAAAAGTAAGCATTTGATGCAATGCACTTGCATCTGCATGCCAGGTTCACATTTGCTGCTATTGAGGTTGGGATATGGGAAGGGTTATGGGAATAATAATAATAATGAATTATTTTAACAAAAAAAATGTGTTTGCAATCGTTTTAGATGGATATGTCCCACCACAAAGGCATTTAATGTCATCTAACCATTTATTTAATTATTTAATTCATAACATTCATTTATTTACTAGGGATATCAAAGTACTGGTACTTGGCACTAAATTGAATGTTATGAATGATTCATAATTATATCTGGTTTCTATAGCTGTCACTATGTAATAATGTTTATGTTTTAGATGCTGTCCATATTGTATGTTTCAGCATCTTAAAACCATGACTGATATTGGTATGAGTTGACTGACATTGTCATGAGTGCTGTCCTTCCATAAAGCAACTGACTCCTAACAAAATGCAAGTGAGAGCATTTGACTTCACTGACACTTTTTGGCTCTTTAAGTGTAAGATCTCAAGCTATTATATGCACTCATGCTTGATTATATAAATATGCATGAGAGCATCTACTAATTAGATAGAGATATGCTCTTTATGTATAACTAATTATAGTATAATTAGCCTTACATTAGTTGAACTATCTTGCTGAAGTAAAGAAATGCATCATTAAAATTATATGATGAGTTACCAAGTGCCTCGTAAATCTGCATTAACAACAGACTGAGAGTATAATATTGTATGACTTTTTGCTCAAGTACATAAGAGTTTGCTGTTTTTTCTGTTACTCCAGGTCAAATTCATCATTTATGACTTTAGTACTTGACAGTCAGTTTGCCATTGTATATAATCTGCAGTGTTAATTAAAGATTTTTTGACTTTGACGTTGTTGTGGCCCTGCAGTAAAACAGATGGCTTTGCTGTCTAACAGGGTTTTTATAAAAGAAGAAAAAAAACGTCTCGGTTACGACTGTAACCTTAGTTCCCTGAGTAGGGAACGAGACGCTGCGTCACCGCTTTGGGAACGCCTCTGCGTGATTGCGTCGTGAAGCACATGTGTAATCAGTCCAATGGAGAGACGGAACGTCATAGGCGGGTGACGTCATCGACCCGGAAGGTATAAAGCATACCGGCAAACAAACGCCGCTAGCTTCTGTGGTAGAGTGAAGCAAGACGCTTTTGCGGGCATGCGGGGAGTATGGCAGGGTGACGCAGCGTCTCGTTCCCTACTCAGGGAACTAAGGTTACAGTCGTAACCGAGACGTTCCCTTTCGAGGGAACTCGAGCTGCGTCACCGCTTTGGGAACGAGAATACCCACGTCCCCATAGGAGCCGGATGCCCGCCTGTGCATTGTCTAAAAGGCGAGCACCCGAGCCCCTGGAGTAATGTCAAGTTCGTAGAACCTCACGAAAGTGAGCGGCGAGGACCACCCCGCCGCGTCACAAATGTCTTGCAGGGAGGCCCCTGCTAGGAATGCCCGAGAGGCAGCCATACCCCTAGTCGAGTGTGCCCGGACAGCCAAAGGGAAAGGCTGCCCGACCACCTCATAAGCAAGTGAAATAGCCTCAACTATCCACTTGCTCATCCTCTGCTTAGAGACCGGACCCCCTCTCGAGGGTGGACCGTAACACACAAACAACTGTTCCGATTTTCTCCACAGGGCAGCTCTGTGGACATAAGCGTCTAGTGCGCGAACAGGGCAAAGCAGATTGGATCTTTCCTGGTCAGACGTCAGAAAGGGAGGTGGACAAAAGGCCATAAGTACTATGGGTCTCACAGTATTAGTGGGAACCTTAGGAACGTACCCCGGTCTGGGGTGCAGAAAAGCTTTAGCCATACCGGGAGCAAATTCCAAGCACGAGGGTGCCACAGAGAGGGCTTGTAAGTCCCCTATTCTTTTTAAAGAAGAGATAGCCAGCAGAAAGATGGTCTTTAAGGTGAGGAGTTTCTCAGAAATTTCTTCAATGGGCTCGAAGGGAGCCTGAGAAAGGCCCTGAAGGACAATAGCTAAGTCCCAGGCCGGCACCCTGGTGCGTACTGCGGGCCTCAGTCTGATAGTGCCACGGAGGAAACGAGTAACTAGGGGGTGTCGCCCGAGGGTAACACCATCGAAAGGAGAGTGGTAAGCTGCTAAGGCCGCCACGTACACCTTCAAAGTGGAGGGAGCTAACCCAGCGGAGAATTTCTCCTGCAGGAACTCCAGCACCGCGCTCGCAGGGCAGTTTACTGGATCCCACAGGCGATCTCTACACCATAAGGTGAAGAGTCTCCATTTCAATGCGTACAGTTTCCTCGTGGAGGGAGCTCTAGAGTGTAGGATGGTCTCCACAACCTCGGTTGAGAGACCGGAGCTTAGGAGCTGGGCCCCCTCAGAGGCCAAGCCCACAGATTCCACAGCTCTGGGCGTGGGTGCAGGAAGGCACCGCCCGACTGAGAGAGCAGGTCCCTCCTGCACGGAATCTCCAGGGGAGAGCCGTTGAGGAGCGACACAATGTCCGAGAACCAAACCCGGGCTGGCCAGAACGGAGCCACTAGGAGCAGATGGGCACCGTCCCGACGAACTCTCTCTAGAACTCCCGGAAGCAGAGCGATCGGGGGGAAAGCGTACAGGGGCAGCCTCAGCCACTCCTGTACCATGGCGTCCAGTCCCAAGGGAGCTGGAGGAGTTAGAGCAAACCATAGACGACAATGAGTGTTGTCTTGAGTGGCGAACAGGTCTACTTCTGCTCTGCCAAATTCTTGCCAGAGGAGCTCCACCACCTCGGTGTGGAGTCTCCACTCCCCGGGCCTCGGCCCCTGCCTCGACAGGATGTCTGCTTCCGTATTCAGGCGCCCTGGGATGTAGATTGCCCTGATTGAGAGCAATTTCCCCAGGGCCCACAGGAGGATTTGATGAGTCAGCTTGTACAAAGGGCGAGACCTCAAACCCCCCTGGTGATTTATATAGGAGACCACCGATGTGTTGTCTGTGCGAACTAGAACATGATGGCCCCTGAGATACGGCAGGAAATGTCTCAGAGCCTGGAACACAGCAAGCATTTCCAGGCAATTTATGTGCAACGCACGATGAGCGTCCTGCCATAGGCCCTGGGCCGAGCGACCACTCATGGTCGCCCCCCAACCCGTAAGGGAGGCATCCGTGGTCAGAGTGACCCGCTGGCACGGTACCCCCAGTAACGGGCCTTGGGCTAGAAACCGAGGGTCCTTCCACATGACTAAGGCGCGGAGGCATCGCCGCGTTACCTTGATCACGCGAAAGGGATTTCCCCTCGGGGAAAAACCCTTGGTCTTGAGCCACCACTGTAAAGGTCTCATGTACAACAGGCCACGAGGAATGACGTTGGACGCTGCTGCCATCAGGCCTAACAGTCTCTGATACTGTTTGACAGTGAGTGGCTGGTCTAGTTTCACCCCTTTCACAGCTGAGAGAATCGATCCTACGCGAGGCTCTGATAGACGGGCCTGCATCAGGATCGAATTCCAACACACACCCAGATACGTTATTTTCTGTACTGGAGAAAGAACGCTCTTCTTGAGGTTGAGCCTCAGCCCTAACCTCTTCATGTGCGCGAGAACAACATCTCGATGTTGAACCGCCAGACGTGCTGACTGAGCCAAAATCAGCCAGTCGTCGATATAATTGAGAATGCGGATCCCCTGCATACGCAAGGGGGCTAATGCCGCGTCTACACACTTGGTGAAGGTGCGGGGTGATAGGGCTAGACCGAAGGGAAGCACCCGATATTGGTACGCTTGTCCCCCAAAAGCGAACCTCAGGTACTTCCTGTGCTGCGGAAGGATGGAGATGTGGAAGTAAGCATCTTTGAGATCTATCGTGACAAACCAGTCCTCGGACCTGATTTGGGACACGATATGTTTGAGTGTAAGCATCTTGAACCTGAACTTTGCCACTGCGCGATTCAGCGAGCGCAGGTCCAAAATGGGGCGCAACCCCCCATCCTTCTTTGGCACTATAAAATAGCGACTGTAGAAACCTGACTCCCTGTCGGAGAGAGGAACCTTCTCTATGGCCCCCTTCCGTAGGAGGGTCTGGACTTCTTGAGTCATAACCAGAGCCTGCTCGGGGCCCACCAAGGTAGGTAGGACCCCCTTGAAACTGGGTGGACGACACCTGAACTGGATGGCGTACCCTGATCTTATTATCTGCAGGACCCAACGAGATATATTTGGCAGTTTTTCCCATTCTGGCAAAAAATCTACTAGGGGTACCAGTCCCTCGAGACTGGCCTCTGGTATACTGAGTGCTGGGAGCACAGCGCCCTGAAACGGATGACCGGCAGGGAACGGCTGACTCGACAGCGCCACCTCCTTGTCTGGAGGACGCGGGCCATCCTCGGATGACTCGCGAGGGCCTTCCACGCCCCGGCACTCGGGCGGGGTTAGTGGAGAGACCCTGTGAGGGTACCGGAACAGGACGGGCACCGTATGCTGAGGTGAACACCGCCTGTTCCCGAAGGGGGAAACCCTCACTGCCCTGGGCCCACTGGCGTCAGGGCCTCTTAGACGCAGCCTTTCTAGAGATAAGAACAGTCCGCAGATCTGCTCTACCCCTAGAGGGCTGCGTCTGGGGGTGTCGCCCACCGCCCCACCCTTTCTGAGGGGGAGTACGAGTGGCCACACTTTGTTTCTGTTGCGCCCGGTGTACGGAGCTCGTACTCGGTGTCTGCTGCTCCCGCACAGCAGCAGACGAGGCCTGGGGTTTTCTCGGGAGGAGCTGCTTCAGCGCCGCAGATTGTTTCTTTGCCTCCTGAAACCTGTCGGTGACGGTTGTGACAGCGTCACCGAACAGGCCGTCAGGAGACAGCGGCGCATCAAGCAGAAAGCTCTTATCTCTCTCCCGAATCTCGGTCAGATTCAGCCACAGATGCCTCTCCGTAGCCACCAGGGCTGCCATAGAACGGCCTATAGATTTGGCCGTCTCCTTGGTGGCTCGGAGAGCTAAATCTGCTGAAGATCGGAGCTCATTAACTAAGTCTGCTCCGATCTCCTGGCTGGACCCCAGGTCTCTTAGCAGGTCGGCCTGGTATGCCTGCACGATGGCCATAGTGTGCAGACACGCGGCGGCCTGACCCGCTGCCGAGTACGCCTTGCCCACCAAAGAGGATGTGGTTCTTAATGGTTTGGTGGGCAAGGTCGGAGTTTTAATGGCCGATGCCGACTGAGGAGAGAGATGGCTCGCAAGCGTCTCCTCCACCTTCGGCATCGGACCATACCCATGCTTCTTCAGCCCCTGTATGTTGCTATACACTGACGTTTGGGGGCTGAAGACACGAGAGGACATGGGCCGCTTCCACGTTCTCGACACCTCAGTGTGGAGATCCGTGAAAAACGGTAAACTCCGACGTGGAGGCTGGGCAGAGCGGGAGGGGAGAAAGCGCTCGTCCAAACGGCTCTTGGACGAGACGCTCTCTTGATTCTCTTGTGGCCAGTCAATGTTTAGTTTGGCCACCGCTCTGCACAGGACCTCCAAAAGCTCCTCACCAGCAGGGGATTGAAGTGGCGAGTCTTCAACCCCCGCGTCAACGCTGCAAATATCGATCTCATCAGAGCTTGATAAAAGCAGCGCTGAGGCTGCCCCCTGGGTGGGAGAAACCGCAGGGCGGGCTCCCGAACCCAGAGAGGCAGCACTGGATCTGCCAGGTGAGGGCAGAGAAAGGGCTGGGCCCGTCTCTAACCCCTCTGACAGATCCATTTGCGAACCCCACGACATAAGCTGCCGCTGTGCCTCAGCAACAGCGGGGCCTGTGCCGCGGGGAACGCGAACCGGGACACCCTCCTCAAAAAGTGCCCGGCGGGATCGCAGCACTCTCATAGGCAAAGCCTCACAATGCTCACAGCCGGCCCCCTCGAGAGCCGACTGAGCGTGCTGTTCACCCAAACAAACAACGCACATCAAGTGTGTATCCCCGCTCGTGATGTGACGAGAGCAGGGAGGAACACACTTTCTGTAACGCTGTTCGCTCGCCATAGTGTCTCTTTAAATGTCAGTGTGTATGCAACTTGTAATAGAAACGAGAGAAGTCTGAACTCAGACACAAAACACAAATCTGACAATGACAATACACAGAGCGCTTGCTGAAAGCAACAGAAGCTAGCGGCGTTTGTTTGCCGGTATGCTTTATACCTTCCGGGTCGATGACGTCACCCGCCTATGACGTTCCGTCTCTCCATTGGACTGATTACACATGTGCTTCACGACGCAATCACGCAGAGGCGTTCCCAAAGCGGTGACGCAGCTCGAGTTCCCTCGAAAGGGAATCTATGTTTTTATCTGAATGATGCAGTGACAATTAAAGTCTCACAAAAGACTGCATGAATACAGTAGCAAAGTGTCCACTTTTCAGCTTTTTATTATTGCTATTCTTTTCCCCTTCATACAGTTTATAAACGCTTTCTAAAACATTTCATTATTGATTTCAATATTTCATTATTTCACTCCACCTCAAAGCTTAAAACCAGCCATTAAACAGCCTATTTTAGTTATTTTGAAAGTGTAAACACTAGGGGTGTAACGGTACACAAAACTGACGGTTCGGAACGTACCTCGGTTTTGAAGTCACGGTTCGGTACGGATTTGGTAAAGCAGGGGAGAGAAAACTAAATATAAAATTGCTTTTTTTTTTGGTTTACTGAACAAATTGTGTTCAAATATAACTAAAAGTTTCTTAAAGATAAAAAAATTCTCTCTGCTAATGCTGTAAACTATATAGGGAGCCCTTACTTGCACATTACTATAATATTAAAGGTTAACAACAGAGCTCAAACTATTAGCCTAAATTCAGTTACTATTTACTTTTAGATATAATAATCAACACTCAAATAACACATTGTATGCAAACATGTAAACTTCACATAAGGCAGTTTTTGCATTAACTTATCTAATTATAAAATTTTGTTTTTACTCCAATTGGCTGTTGAAATATAATCATTTATACACAGTGGCTTTTCAGTAAAATATCCAAAAACAACTAGGCCAGTGTTATATATTTTGTTCAGTTGAGTACTTACAATATCCCAAATGTTTCCAACTATTTGTAAATCGTGAGAAAATTGCTATTTTAACCAAGGAACCGGGACGTGTGAGAGAGTCGCCTGTCAATGGCGTCATATCTGTGTTACCTTCGGGTTTCTGGTTTTATTTAGCAGAAACGCTTTACTCTCACTGCAGTGTGCAACAAGTGTCATAGCAGCCGCCGAGCGAACGCACAGAGTAACATCATAACATCATCATCACACTCAAATGTATCTAATATGATAAACAGAGCTGCGTTACCTCATACTCATAACTTGAAAAGCGGAAATGGCGCTGTGGCATAATAAAAATCCCGCTGCTCGTGAGGCGTGTGTTGCGCAATCGCTCCAGCGGCCTTGCTCAGCTCACACAACACTCGGTCCTGCTCTGCTTCATACTACAGTAACGTTAATAATCACATCCATGAACATGATTTCTGCATGAGTCCTATCCCGATACTTTTCCACCGGCTGTAGAGGTGAAGACCACATGTCCCAAGATTCTACGCTCAAACTTGGCGTCATCAAACTACGCCTTTGTTTTGAATAGGCGACCTCTAGCGGACGGAAAAGTTACATAGTGCACCTTTAAGTAGAATATAATGAATATATAGGCTAATATAGTGCATATATTTAGTGAAAGAGTTGTTCCCCTTCAGTCGGTCACGTTCGACGTACGTCGGAACTGACCGACGAATTGGGATCTATTTTCAGAGACCAATCTACTTCGAGTGTTAAAAACGAGCCAATGAAGATTGGCATGCGGTTGACGCATTCCACGGTCCGCCCCGCATTGCGGGTATAAATACGGAAGTGGAAGTACCGCATATCGCTTTCAACTTCGGAGCCGAACAGTTCTATTGAGTTGTTCCTACGAAGAGTGTTTTTGTTGCTACGAGTCTCGTGAAGAGGATCGCTTCCAGTGTTGGTGTGACGGTACCCTGCAGTGGTGGTCGCTAGGACGTCTCGAACAAACAGCTGTTTTCACAGCTCGCTGAGCGTTTTCCCTTGAGTGCTCTCAGCGGGCTTGCACCCCTGAACTGCTGCGAGCCGCGGCCATTTCCCCTGTGTGCCTCGGCACTGGTTGGAGCGGTTTTTTCCTTTTCTAAAAGAGCTACACGGTTTGACCCTGCGTCTTTTTCAAGATGTCATTCAAACCGTGTGTTTCTGGATGCCGTCGTTACCTGTCCCCAGCTGACGGACACGATCGCTGTCTCACGTGTTTGGGCGTTCAGCACGCTGAGGCGGCTTTCATGGATGACTCATGTTCCCATTGCGGGAACATAACCATCGCAGTCTTAAGGTCCAGGCTCAACTACCTTGAAAAGGTGGAGTCCCATTGCGCATCCCCCGATCTAGCGGTCCTCCTGCTCCCAAGCAGAGGGCTGCTACTTTGGCTGATGCCTTTGGTGGGGACCTGAGGGTAACTATGAGGGCACTCCCGCCGGGCCAACAGGCTCCTCGGGCCCCTCCCCCCTCCGCTGCGCCGGTTGAGCTTCCAGAAGAGCACGCTGGTTCTTCCCGCGGGGGACCAGCTGTTACTTTTGGGGCTCCGGTTGAGGATATGGTCTCGATTGCTGCATCGGGGGACGAGCTAATGGACTCTTTCCCGAACCCTCGCGGCTGGACGATTGGTATCTCGGGACGGCCCGTGCTGGTTCTCAGTGCCCCGCCCCAGTGCCTTTCTTTCCGGAAGTGCATCAGGAGCTCACGAAGTCGTGGACAGCGCCCTACAGCGCTAGAAACCGATCGACTGACTCCTCCGTCCTCACTACCCTCGACGGTGGCACGGCGAAGGGTTACTTGGAGATCCCCCCAGTAGAGCGGTCGGTTGCGATGCAACTGTGTCCTAAGACAGCTACTGACTGGCGGGGAAATCTGCGCCTCCCCTCCCGGGTGTGTAAGTTCTCGTCCGGGCTAACCGGCAAGGCTTACACAGCCTGTGGAGAAGCCGCGTCATCCCTGCATGCCATGGCGCTCCTGCAGGTCTACCAGTCCAAAGCGCTCATGGAATTGCACGAGGGTAGTTCCGACCCAGGCGTTATGCAGGAACTGCGTACCGCGACGGACCTCGCCCTCCGGGCGACGAAAGTCACCGCACGCTCCCTGGGTCGGGCGATGTCCACACTTGTGGTCCAGGACCGCCTGAACCTGGCAGATATGCGTGAGACCGACAAAGTACGGTTCCTCAACGCCCCTGTCTGTCAGGCCGGCCTCTTCGGCGACGCAATCGAGAACTTCTCCCAGCAGTTCTCGGTTGCCCAGAAGCAGACGGAGGCGATTAAAAATATCCTGCCCCGGCGACCCGCTGCTGCCTCCACCCAGTCGCCGGCTGCAGCGCCTCCGCCTGCTCGTCGCCGAGGGTGTCCCCCTGCGTCTGCCTCTGCCCCTGCCAAGCCCAAGCAGCAGCCTCCACCAGCGAAGCAGGGTTCCAGGCGCAAGGGTCCCGCGAACTCTGCAGGCAAGCGCAAGGGCAAGCGGCCCTGAGACGGGCAGCCCAGGGAGAAGAGGAGCTGCTCCAGGGGAGGTGGTGTCCGCACCCCTCCTCCCCCCGGAGGAGGACCGGGGGGAGAATGTCTACAACACTGGTCTCAACATCCTGCCACTGGCTCTCCGGAGTCCAGCGGTACCCACATTCTCAATAAAAGAGCAGTTTCCTCCCTCCCTGGGCCCCAAGAGGGTCAGGTTGGCAGTGTGCGCCCCCGGGCCTTGCCACTCCTTTCCTCCCCTCTCCCCTTCGCCAGGAGGCAGCAGTGTGGGCACCGAGGGGGCAGGGGCCCGAGGAGCCTGTTGGCCCGGCGGGAGTGCCCTCATAGTTACCCTCAGGTCTACGTGGACCGAACTCAAAGCTTTAGAACCTCAGAGCAGCTCTTCATCTGAGGCCAGCAGAAGGGAAAGGCTGTCTCCAAGCAGAGGTTAGCCCACTGGATAGTGGATGCTATCGTCTTGGCTTACCAGTCCCAAGACATGCCTTGCCCGTTCGGGGTGCGAGTTCACTCCACTAGGAGTGTAGCCTCCTCCTGGGCGCTGGCTCAAGGCGCCTCGCTGACAGATATATGTAGAGCTGCGGGCTGGGCGACACCTAACACGTTCGCTAGATTCTATAGCCTCCGTGTAGAGCCATTATCTTCCCGCATCCTCGCCCCCAGTGGCCAGTAGCGCTAAGTACCCGTTCTAGTGTCGGCTTGCATACGCCACTCCCGCCTCCGGGCCGGATACGTGCATCTATTGTCTCCAGTTGTGTTCCCCGGAAACGGCTAACCCTGTCGAGATCCTCCGTATCCTCCGTTTGACACCAGGCCTGCACCCATATGCTTGTGGAACGTGTGTGTAGGCTGGGTTCCATATGTAGCGGTTCCCTAACAGTAACCCCATATGTGTATTCTCCACGGTACCAGCTACCCTACTCGGCTAGCCCCGTGTCTTTCCCTTGACAGAGCCCGCTCTGTCATCTCTGGTGGTGTTCTTCCCCCCCTGGGACCAGGTTGGGTCCACCCCAGAGACTGCCATAGGTAGCACTACCCTGCTAGGTTAGTCCTTATGAGTATTCCCACCTCTCCTTCCACTGAAGGACGTGGCTCCGCAGCGTACCATCTTCCCGAGACAGGAGCACGCTTTCCCAGTGTTATCCAATAGTCATGCTGAGTGGGTCTTGCAGAAACAGCTGTGACTGGCCTCCCTGCCCGGAGTCCTGACTTCCTGCACCAACATAGGTGCGGTCCAGCGAGCTCAGGCAGGGCGCTGGAAGGGCCAGCATCTCTGGCGTGTTAGTAGGGATCCCAATTCGTCGGTCAGTTCCGACGTACGTCGAACGTGACCGACTGAAGGGGAACATCTCGGTTACGTATGTAACCCTCGTTTCCTGAAGGAGGGAACAGAGACGTACGTCCCGTCGCCAGGTGCTGTACTTCAGCTGAAGGCCGAGTCACCTATCTCGGCTCCTCAGTTGTAAAGCGATATGCGGTACTTCCACTTCCATATTTATACCCGCGATGCGGGGCGGACCGTGGAATGCGTCAACCGCATGCCAATCTTCATTGGCTCGTTTTTAACACTCGAAGTAGATTGGTCTCTGAAAATAGATCCCAATTCGCCGGTCAGTTCCGACGTACGTCTCCGTTCCCTCCTTCAGGGAACGAGGGTTACATACGTAACCGAGACGATTTCTCTAGTGAACTAACAGCTGTGGACACTGAATGACTTCTGAGGTAAATGTGATGCTATGTGACATTGTTCTCAAGCTGTTTTATTGACGTCTTTCCACCGTTGAAACACTGACAAAGCGATTACACGACATAGGATAGGTTTCAGTAAGTTGTAATGTATCCTCAACATACCTTCAGATGTTAATTCATGTTTATTGTTTGACTGAAGAGATGATCGCGTTCAGTTGTGCGCCACATTGACGCTCATATACAGTGATCTGTCACACTATATAAAAGAGCGTCAAAATGGCATTCATCGTTTTAATTTTGTGATGAATGGACAGAATACTTAATATGTTTGTGTGGGAACTTGGATTTATTCTGCACGTAAAACAAGCCTATTGTTAATTACTGTTAAACATCGCATTCATAGATTGTATTCAGGACCGGAAGTCCTGTATCGAAACGGTTCGGTACGAATATGTGTACCGTTACACCCCTAGTAAACACAGATTTTCAACCTGCTCTGTATTGTTGCACTGTCTGTAGTATATGTAAATGAACAGTGTTTACTCTTTTTCCGTGTTACCTGGAGCAAGAAATTCCATTTATTTGTCAGTTTTGCACCAACCTGCAGACTTTTGACAGCTCCAGGGCTTTTGTGAAAACTATAGATTGTACTTCCGCGTTTTTGTATCCCTGCCCATACCACAGACAGTCGGATTGACAGAAGGTTATTAACAAAACAGTTATTGTAAGAGTAGGTTTATCACCGAAAACTGTATCATATATATTGTACCAAAGAACTACCGGTATGTAAAGGGCCTGTTCAAATACACACACTTGCGCTCTTTACTTGACCACTCATACCTATGTGACGCATTTCCTGTATTTGTGTTTAAGTGGGTGTGAAGACTGCAAGTATGTGTAGAAGTTTTGATTACCCAATGGGACAGTGTTCAACATCTAAATACCTGTTCAGTAGTCCGTATGTAACAGACAACACAATTTAGTAACTCTGGTGCTTCTAATGACATGATAAAAAGCAGTTGAAAATGTTGTACAAAATACACATACTCATCTTTACACCAAATTTTACTACCAAATTATATGTAATATCTAATTCATTTAACTTACAGTGGAATGTTTTCCTCGACATCTTGTGATTTTTGGGGCACGTGAGTTCCTGAACGTGTTCCATGATGGGATACACTTAGCCTCGATTACCGTTTTGGATAGAGTGGGTTTAGTGTGCGTTAAGGGCGTTGAGCTTTACCTGGGACAGTCTTGCGTACTTACTTCCTGTTGCGTGAACACGCTCTCAAGTGGCCAAGACGGCAAGTGTGGGTATTTGGATAGGCCCAAAATCTTTGGAGTGACTCCCATCAGTGCCGATCTAGAATGACGTAATGCATTCTGATATGACCGTTCAGGCTGAGTTCGCATTACAAGTCTGACCTGTATCTGATTTAATACCACATATAGAAGTGTCCCAAATCAGAATCTAAAAAGTCTGATTGCATGTGGTTTGTGCTGTTCACACTGCTATGAAATCCAATCACACAAGAGCAAACAAAATCGGATTTGGGCCACTTTTGCCTACAGTCTGAACGTCGACTAAAAGAGATATATGATAAATGCAGAGTGCAGAATGAAGTTTCACATTTTTCTTTTGCAGAGCAAAATTAATTAAATATTTTAACTTTATGAAATAAAAGAAACATTAAATCAAGATGTATAATCAAGAAAAATATTTGACAAAATATAAGACTATAAATGGGCTAAAATGAATAAATTCAAACAGTAATGCATCTTGTAAACACAACAGTAAACAAATAATTGTTACATTTTAAAGAAGCGTGTGCATGCAAACAGACAGAAGGAAATGAGCCCAATAATTAGACAACAATATGCATTTCTTATAATAAAAGGCCAAATCACGTTTTGGGAACCAAATAAGAACGTTCTAGTACTGTTCTCTGTACGTTATTTTTTTGTAACCAAAAACTATCCTTATTCCAGAGGTTATTTTGTTAAGATTACCTTACCAGACTGTTCCCTGCAGGTTATTTTTAGGTTTTATTTTTATAACCATGTAAACTAATTAAAACGTTGCAGATGTTTTTGTGTGATGGCCAATAAAGAGATTATCCGAATACTGAATTAAATGTCTTAAATTAGTTTGGTACAGCTTTTAATAAAATGTACAAATAGATCAGTCAAGACACATTATAATGATCAAACAAATCCAATTATATAGCTAAAAATATTAAGCCAATGTTAAGCATGGTGTGAAAAGCATACAAATCATGAATAGGTTGGTTTGTTTGTATACACCGATCAGGCATAACATTATGACCTAATATTGTGTTGGTCCCCCTTTTGCTGCCAAAACAGCCCTGACCCGTCGAGGCATGGACTCCACTAGACCCCTGAAGGTGTGCTGTGCACCAAGATGTTAGCAACAGATCCTTTAAGTCCTGTAAGTTGCGAGGTGGGGCCTCCATGGATCAGACTTGTTTGTTCAGCACATCTCACAGATGCTCGATTGGATTGAGATCTGGGGAATTTGGAGGCCAAGTCAACCATTCCAACTCGTTGTTGTGCTCCTCAAACCATTCCTAAACCATTTGTGCTTTGTGTCAGGGCGCATTATCCTGCTGAAAGAGCCACAGCCACCAGGGAATACCGTTTCCATGAAAGGGTGTACATGGTCTGCAACAATGCTTAGGTGGTATGTGTCAAAGTAACATCTACATGGATGGCAGGAGGTTTCCCAGCAGAACATTGCCCAAAGCATGCAGCCCCATACACAACAAAATGCGATGCACTGTGTATTCTGACACCTTTCGATCAGAACCAGCATTAACTTCTTGAGCAATTTGAGCTACAGTAGCTCGTCTGTTTGATTGGACCACACGGGCCAGCCTTCGCTCCCCACGTGCATCAATGAGCCTTGGCCGCCCATGACCCTGTCGCCGGTTCACCACTGTTCCTTCCTTGGAGCACTTTTGATAGATACTGACCACTGCAGACCGGGAACACCCCACAAGAGCTGCAGTTTTGGAGATGCTCTGACCCAGTCGTCTAGCCATCACAATTTCACAATATCCATCACAATCGCTCAAATCCTTACGCTTGCCCATTTTTCCTGCTTCTAACACATCGAGGACAAAATGTTCACTTGCTGCCTAATATATCCCACCCACTAACAGGTGCCGTGATGAAGAGATAATCAGTGTTATTCACTTCACCTGTCAGTGATTGTATTGTTATGCCTGATCGGTGTATATAGAAAATATATAGATTATATGTGACAGTTTCATCCCTTCATCTTGATGTCATGCCTCTCATGCTTGTGTGTATTAATGGTCTGAGGAGTGAATTTCTGCTCTCTGTGTATCAAAGGTTCAGGTTCTAATCTGGCCTCATATACATTTTTTTCTTTATTAAAACATATTAGGTTGCATATTCAATCTGGTTCCCTAAGTAGAGGAACAAGACGCTATGTTTTGGTGTTGACACTATGGGGGAATGCCCTCGCAGTGACTGGTGTCTGAGCATGTGTAACCTGACCTCTCTAACTCACCGTCATCTTGTCATCTCCCTGTATACAGATACTTTAAATGTGGCAACTATATTTTCTTTATCTCTGATACTTTGTACTTATACATCTGTTCAGTGTTGTACACTTGGGACATCCGTATATAAGCGGTATCACTTGAGCAGGGATGCAATATAGCTCAGCATGTCTGGGATTCGTGTGTGTAGCTTCTTTCTTCCACCACAGATTCAAATCTGCCATTTAAGTCTGACTTCTGCTTGTCACGGAGAAGAGAGGAAGTAAAAGACTATTTACATGTTTTCAAACAGCTTTCTCAAACTTTCCATTCACTATGGTGTGAAAGGGACATTTTTGGAAGAGTGTTTTAATAAATGAAAAGTTTAACAGATTTTTTAAAATTTGTCTCAATAAACTTCAACATTTAACTGTGTGGCAAATGTTTTCATGGAACGCAATTCACTCGACATTGAGTCATTTCAAGAAAAGAAAAGGGGGTACTTGCTGATGGAATCTTATATGTCAGGTAGTTTTTACCACACTCTTACCTTGAACCACTCTCACTAACACCATTTTCTACCTTAACAACAGCTGCCAGCCCTGGTAGCAAATTTAGCAGTCTGAACAAGCTCTCCCTGGGGAATTCATATCATTCTTTTTCCTCTTTGTTCTCACAGAGGCTTGCCAGTCAGCGAACACACCCAGGGCCCTTATTCTGCTTGAGTGGTTTTGGCAGGTTATAACTTTGAAAGGTGAAAGAGTACAGCCCTAGACATGGCCAGCTGCCTCTCATTGCTGTTTCCTTTCCAAAATGGATGTAATCTCACCATCCATCATATATATATTAGTGCTGTCAATGCATTAAAAAATTAACAAATAAATCACACAAATTTTCCTGTGATTAATCGCACCTAATATTAGCCTAAAATTTTCGATTTATTTTTATATTGTAATTATTCCACATTTAACAAAATTAATGTAGAAACAACATAAAGGCAGTGGTCCCCATTTTAACGATCTAAGCACATGGTCTGAAGCGCATGGCGCAGGTGCACTTAGGGCTTGTCCGAATCCACTTTTCCTAATTTAAAGGAACACGCCGACTTTTTGGGACTTTAGCTTATTCACTGTATCCCCCAGAGTTAGATAAGTCCATACATGCCATTTTTATCTCTGTGCGTGCCATAACTCTGCCTGACGCACCCACCTCTAGCCTAGCTTAGCACAAAGACTGGAGGTAAATGGCTCCAGCTAGCCTACTGCTCAATAAGTGACAAAATAACGCCAACATTTTTCTATTTACATGTTGTGATGTGTATAGTTACGTCGTGTACTAAGACCGACGGAAAATGAAAAGTTGCAATTTTCTAGACCGATATGGCTAGGGACTATACTCTCATTCCTGCGTAATAATCCAGGAACTTTGCTGCCGTACTATGGGTGCAGCGGCGCAATGATATTACGCAGCGCCTGAAAGTAGGCTAACTTCCGTCAACATAACCAGCGTGACAACCTGCTTGCACAGAGAGCGTGCTGGGGACTATTTTCAGGAGCTGCGTAATATCATTTCGCCGCTGCACCCATGGTACGGCAGCAAAGTTCCTGGATTATTACGCAGGAATGAGAGTATAGTCCCTAGCCATATCGGTCTAGAAAATTGCAACTTTTCATTTTCCGTTGGTCTTAGTACACAATGTAACTATACACATCACAACATGTAAATAGGAAAATGTTGGCATTATTTTGTCACTTATTGAGCAGTAGGCTAGCTGGAGCCGTTTACCTCCAGTCTTTGTGCTAAGCTAGGCTAGCGGTGGGTGCGTCAGACAGAGTTATGGCACGCACAGAGATAAAAATGGTATGTATAGACTTATCTAACTCTGGGGGATACAGTGAATAAGCTAAAGTCCCAAAAAGTCGGCGTGTTCCTTTAAAGGTGGGATATTTCCTTTTTAAATAAATTAACACCGTGAGAGTAGTTATTTGAATACATTAATAAAAGAGAGGTTGCGTGTGAATTAGTCATACTGTCTCTTTATTAATTGTGAAGCTGTGCGTTGTATGTAGTTGCTTCAAAAGTAGAAAATATGTTTTAACTTTTGAGTTTCTAAGCTACTTTAGTGATAAATCACAGGACAGCGTTGACAATGAGTTTCTGCGCTCCTTTCTGTGCGCGCGATGTTCACGTGATGTGCGAGCTACTGTCTGTGTGTCACAATGCATCAGCGCAGTAGCTCAATATAATGATACACATCCGATGGTCTAAAATGTCCAAACTGACAAGCCTTAAAACACATACAATTGACAAAGTTTAGTAAAGACGCAAGTGAAAGTGATCTGGCTTCAGGGCTTGCGTGGTGAAAACAGAAAACAGCTCGCGAGCCATGTTTTCCATATTGATGTTATTGAATGCTGTAAAATCCCTTGAATGTTCAAACTGGCAAGCCTTTAAACATACAATTGACAAACTTTCGCAAGGACGCTGTCTGCATGTGTTGACTGTGTTTGAGTTCGCCTTGGTGTTTCTTAAATGCCGCTGACTGGACGGAGCGGAGTCACGTGACCACACGTGCGGTATGTTTTTAAAGAGAAAGTATTAAATAACCGACACGGGAAAATTATGTCGGTTAGAGGTTCTGAATTTTGGTTTCGATTACTTTTCGATTAATCGTCCAGCCCTAGTGCCAGTACAGATTTAAATTCATATTTTTGCGTCTTTTCATGCTTGAATGGTTTAATAGCACTTGAATGAATGATAGTATGATCATATACTGTAGCGCAGCCAAAGGATGACAGAAAAAAAACTAATGCTGCATTAATTGCGTTAAATATTTTAAGACTGTTAAACAATTAATCACATTTTTTAATGCACTAATTTTGACAGCCCTATATATATATCAATATTAATAAGCCAAACCCAGAATGAACTCAGATGAAATGTGTCTTTTTCTTTCTATGGTCAATTAGAATTACATAAATAATGTTATGGTAATTATTTCAGTCTCTTTCATTTTTGAATTGAGTGTGAGTTCAGTATTCAGTAGCCAAAGTGGGCATGATCTGGTCGGATTGGGGATTTTACTGCTCTGATATACCTTTTCTCTTGAGAAGTTTCAGATTTCTCAGCATTTTTAATGAAACCTTAATATTAAATCAAAGCATTCTGGTGCACTCTGACAATTTTTTTTTAATAAAAGACACTATAAAAAAAAGTTGCTGCCTTAAAAAGTACAGTAAACTTGGATGTTTAAGTAATTTAAACTTCAATTACATTAAACTAACTTAAAAAAAAAATTGTTGAATCTTGTATAACTTATTAAAAATAAAAAATAAAACGTATTTTGATGAGTTAAAGCAATGTAAAAACCTATGTTGTCAATATTTAATGGTCATATAATTTTTTACAGTTAATTTATTGACACTGGGGCTGGGCATTGACACAAATTTCGATTCACAAGCTTGCGATTCGATTTCGATTTGATTAACTTCAATTCAATATTGATTAATTTGGGGCCGGCCTATAAGGTACAGTACATGGCAAATTTCCTCAAAGAGAAAAAAATCTCTCAACTAATGCTGTGAACTATACAGGAAACCATAGTTTGTAACTCATTATAGTAATAAAGGTTAAAACTAATTAATTTGTAAACTACTTAGATATAAATTACACATAAGAACGTTTTTATAATAACGTTATTATATACATTATATTAACATTTAAAGGGTGGCTGTCATAAAACAGATTTATTCAAACAAGAACAGGTTAAGTAAAAATACAATGAATATGCAAAATAGTGCATATATTTAGCAAAATGCTGACTAATGCGCTTTGGGGCATTGAATGTCTGTTCTGAGGTAAATGTGACGGTTTTATTGACGCCTTTCTGCGGTTGAAACACTGAGGGATTGCATGTGACAATACAGATTTCAGTAAGTTGTACTGTATCTTTCAACATATCTTCTGATGTGCATTCATTTTTATTCCGTATTGCAACTAGTAAAGTGGAAGAGATGATCGGTTCACGTGCGCTCCGCTTGAACTGAGGCGCTACAGCAATCTGTCATGTCACAGAGCGATAAAAAAGATTGCGACAGTTCAAGAGGCATCTATGGTCTCACTCCAGTCTGTGGGAAAGTAGCCCATTTTTTATTCTTGTGAGGATTATTGTGCTTGCAATTTCACCCCGCCCCCCACGCACACATGCGCACACACACACTCCCCCCGGGAAGAAAAATCCTCAGACCTACACGATTCACATAAATGACAAATTTTTAATCAAAACGGCGAATTTCACCGGAAAGCGACTAGTTTGCAGGTATGATTACAGTGTAATATCCTGTAGTGGATACATCAAAGCAGATATTAATACCCCTCTTGCTTGCCCTCTTTTCTTTGGTATTCCCACTTAGCTATGACACGGAGGCAAGGTGATTCTGGTATGACTGGAAACTAGGACACGGATTTTTGCTCATCTATCAATCCCTGCGAGAGGATTTCTCTTGCACCTTCCACTGCAGTAAATGTTTAGTACTAAAAAGGCCTTTACTTAGTGCAAACCCTCTTTACTGCTCATTTCAGATACTTTCTGCTTTGAAGAGGAAAACAGGGGCTATTTACAGTCATGAAATAAAAAGCTTTTGTAGTGACATGGTTGTATTAATTTAGAGTATCTGTCTACACAGCTATAAATAAAGCACTAGAAAAAATACGTCTTGCAAATCAACACCGATGTCACATATTCCTGTGTAAACATGATATTTTCTGAGGATTGTTTTACTCAGCATTATGTAACATTGGGTTGATTTTATCCATCAGTAATTGGATTGGATCTGCAAAGCTGTTCGTGAAAAGTTGTTGGTGGTTAGTTTTCTGCATGACCATATAATTCGGGTATATGCTCATGATTTACTCTGAACCTTGAGTTTGTTTATTTATCCTTCTTTGGGATTTTAAAACCCTTAGTTGTTCTCATGCACCTAATTTAAATTTGAATGACATCAATTTAAATCACATAACTGAATTTACATAAATTTGGCCACAACAATCTTAACAGCTAAAAAAACATGAATTTTGTAGTTATAATCAAGGTAACCTTGTGCAGAATGCTTCAGGCATGCAAGTGTTATACAGAAATGCCTTGCACCCTTCAGAATGCTTCAAGTGCTATGTCCTACAGATGAAGTAGGCCACACTGATGCTCCCTCTAAAATATAATTTGTCCTTTATGACAGGTGGTTTGGAGGGTTTAGGAAACTGATTTTTAAAACCATCATTATATAGTTCCCTTTTTTTTTAAAGGTGACCTATTATGCCCCTTTTTATGTAATATAAGTCTAAGGTGTCCCCAGAATGTGTCTGCGAAGTTTCAGCTCAAAATACCCCACGGATAATTTATTATACCATCATTTTTGAGTGGAAGGAAAAACATGCTGTTTTTGTGCATGTATCTTTAAATGCAAATGAGCTGCTGCTCCCCGCCCCCTATCTAGAAGAGGGCGGAGTCTTTACAGCTCATGCCTCGGATACAAAAATATGTTTGGTTTTGATTATCGCCTCTATCGCTCTCACGTGACATTGCAGTTCTTCATCATCATGAAAGTTTATTATCTGCATGTGTTTTAAAGCCATATCAGTCTAAACTTCTGATATATGGTTTCCTGAGTGCACACACCCGAAGCACATGCACAGAAAGCTGTCAGACGGAGCGTCCCGTGAGTATTAAACAAAGTTCTCTTTCACGTCTTATTGCGCTTAAACTGTCAAATACACACAAGGTTATGTCAAAAACACACAAAGTTCACATAAACACAGTCGGTTATGTCTGTGAACATAAACAGCAGGGAAAGAAATCACATGTGTGTATTAAATCTGTGTATTAAAGTGACAGCAGTGTAATATACAGTACCTACTGCTATATATGCTGTTAATATGAATCAAACAACAAAAGAAAATCACTCACTGCTCTTGACTGAATAACTTTATTAGCTTTAATAAGAATGCTGCTGTTAAATGCTTTGGCGAGGAGATAAACATGGCGGACTGTGTACAGCTCACTCAGGGAGGTGTCTATGCTAATAGGGCGGGGTCCGTCAGCAGTCATGGGCGGGGCCTAGGCCTTTGTGATGTCACAAAAGCTAGAATCTGCAAATGGCTTGTTTTGAGACACTGTTCATGATTTATGGGTATTAAAAAAGAGTGGGTGGATTTTTACCATTACTAGGGTGGTAGTGCTGCCGACACACGTTCAAACGCCATGTAAAATTGAATTTTGGATAATAGGTCCCCTTTAAACACAATTTACTTTGAAAATACATAACAGGAACAAAATATGAAATGGGTGGAAATGCAAAAAAAAAAAAAAGGAATGTGAAAGAATATGCTGGAAGTAACTCACTCAAGCACGGACATGATTCTATGAAGAAAATGATTCTAGAGAAATAGTTGCTTGTGACTAATAGTGTCAACTTTCTGTGTGCACAGGATTACTACCACAGCCGCCTGCATGATGGACTTGCGCAGATACCCACTAGATGAGCAGAACTGCACACTGGAAATCGAGAGCTGTGAGTGTCCTTTGAGACTTTCTCTACACTCTTTTTTCATATTCATGTGACAAAAATAATAAATGCATCTGTGTGTGTGTGTGTGTGTGTGTAGTGAAAAAAATAAGTATATCACATGGAAATTGTACCCTTTTTTGACATGTTTGGACAAGCAAACATTTGATCCTCTGAAACGGTGCCTATTCATAAAGTTGATATAAGTTGAACAAAACCACTAGAAAAATGAGCTTTTTTCAATCATTTGTTCAACAGTAATATCAGTAGATGTGAATTTATTCTGTGGGAAAAGTAAGTACATCCTTGGCCTAGCTGGTATTGTCCCCTTTAACAGAAATAACTTCTTATAGACGTTTTGCATAATTGTCCACCAGTCTCTGATATCGACTTGCTGGCCTTTTTGACCACTCTTCCATGCAATATTCTTTCAGTTGCAAGGTGTTTAAGGGTTTTCTTGTATGTACTGCCCATTTCAAATCCCCCACAACATTTCAATGGGATTCACTGAACATTGAACATTTCAATGAGCATTCAAATCTGGGCTTTGACTAGGCCATTCTATAACTCTCTATTTCTTCTTTTTAAGCCATTCTTTGGTGGATTTGCTAGCGTGTTTAGATATGAGATGTTTAAATAGGACAGGTTCCACCTGCACTCCCTAAGCAGGATCATATATCACATTGCAGTATTCAGGGCCTGGTTGCATAAAAGCCCTTAAGTTAAGAAAACCCTTAGTTATAAGGTTAAGAGTACCCTCAGTGAAACATGGGTTGCAGGAAAAAACCCTAAGGGTCCACTTAAGGAATCTTAAGGCTGTCACTAAGTATTTCCCTTAAATGCTTAAGTTTTCCCTTAAGTTCTGTAATGCATTGCAACAAAGTCCTTAGTAACCATTTCCAAAAAGTTTAAGGGACCAAAACAGCTCCCTTAAGTCATCTAAACTCAAGCGCGATAGCTGATTTCATTCTCATTGAAGAGAAAGAAGTACCTAGGCGCATTTTTAATGATCAAAATAATCCATTGGAGACTATGAATGATACCCAATTATTGAGGGAATATAGGTTTGACCGTCAGTCAATCCTTCGTCTACGCTAGAGCCTGACATTTAGCACCAAACACGACGAAGTCGTGCAATCCCAGCACTGCTTCATGTTTTAATTGCTTTGAGGTTTTTTGCTTGCGGTACTTTTCAGTCTGTCATTGGCCACGTCTTCAGAGTACACAAATCCACTGTCTGCAGAGCTGTCCATCGAGTGGCCTTAGCCCTGTGTCACCGAATTGACAAGTATGTGAAATTTCCTTCCAGAGATGAGGAGGATGTATTAGCGTTTTTTGTTGCAATTGCTGGATTCCCATGCGTTTGTGGAGTGATAGATGGAACACACGTGCGAATTCAAGCCCCCCACCAATATGAAGATCAAAAACTTTCATTCTATAAATGTACAGCTGATATGTGACCCAGACAGCAAAATAACAAATGTTACTGCTGAGTGGCCCGGCAGTACCCATGACGCATGCGTGCTGTCTGAAAGTAACATTTTCCGCAGTTTTGAGGATGGAACACACAGGGGTTTACTTTTGGGGGACAGTGGTTATCCCTGTCGTTCATGGTCTGTGACACATTTTAGGAATCCAGTAGGAGCTGCACAGTTTAGCTATTTGGATGAATAAATCAATAAAATTAGTTAAATGTGCGGAAATAGAGGTATAGTCTAGCTGTCATTTTCCATTTTTCATATTGCAGGAACGATACAACACTGCTCTAACAAAATCCAGAGTAATCATAGAAAGGCTGATTGGCCAGCTTAGAAGGAGATTTCACAGTCTTCACGGAGAGATACGTCTGGAACCAACAAGAGCAGGGAGAGTCATCATTGCATGTGTCATCCTGTTTAACATATCAAAAGACTTTGGTGTGCTCATGGATGAACATGCTGACCCTGATGAAGCAGTGCAGCCAAATCAAGACATGGAGGGTGTAACAATCGAGAGGCACATGCTTGTGCAAACATTTTTTTCCTAAAGTGGGCTAGAATATGTTCTATAATAAACTGTATACTAAATTCAGATTATATGCTGTAAAAAAGGAATAAGTTAATATTATAAATAAATAAAATGAAAACAGACTTCAATATATGAAACTACATTTTTATTTAGGCTAAAAAACTTTGCGATACAATAAGAAAATTACACTGGATTATTATATATAGAAAAGGAATATTACAAATCATTTGAATAATAAATACTCTATATCAACAGATTCATGTTTGTTTTGTTTGTGTTATTATTCTTCTCTTATTGGCTGTAAAGTTATTAATCCCTCTTGCGCAAGTTTGTTAATTTTGTATTGTAGTATTATGTTTTCTTTTTCCATTTCTAATTTAGCTTTCCTCTTCTGCAGCAAAAGAACTTCTCGTTGAAGTTCAGCGAGCCCGGATGTTACTCTGGCCGGTCCTTTCTCCTCAGACTGAATACAGAACAAATAGGCTAAAACTAATTTTTAATCATATTAAAGATGCAATTGTGAAAGGTTTTTACTCTTTTACTCGTTATCGAATGTGACACAGCTATCACTAATAATGTTGCTAACCTCGCGGCTGGAAAGCTGGGAGTAGGAGTGGGGCTTGTCGCTCCTGGAATTTTTTCCCAGTTTGTGGTGGGTAGGCTGAAAAAAAAAAAAGATTTGTAATTATTATTATTATAGCAACTTACCCAAACTCTTTATCTTTAAATATGACCAATGTTGAAAGCAAAAGACGCTCATCTGCGTTATTTTACCTGCTCCCGAGATGCTTTGAGGCACGCCAGCAATACCGACTAGAGTCGGAGAATCCTTGTCTCGATGAATCGATGTCTCGGACAGATCTTGTGGCGGTGGGCGTCCTCCTTTACACAATAAAACACTTGTTAAACTGTATTAAACCAAGCGCGCTACTTTTTTGATACTATATCCATTCCAAGTCAATTTAGCCAGAATGTAACCCAGATTCCTTTTTATAGTTGTTCATTTCTTTTCTTGAGCTCACAACTACGTTTTCATACTTTTTCATGACTTCTTCTACTGTGCGCTTGACAGCAAGATTTCTTGAGTTCATTTTTTCCATTATCTCCTGCCAGGCTTTCGCCTTGTGACTGATGGATTATATCGACTTTTGATGGTGTTTTTTCTTCTAAAATATGGTATTTGGTAATATTCTTTTTGTTTTCTGTAATGTTATTATTCTCCATAACTCAAATATTTTGGTGTAGCTGCGGTTGGTCCGTTATATTCTGTTTATTGTGTGAGATGTAGTAACTGTTGCAACTGCTGCTTCCATTGCCGTACGTTGCCAGAAACCATCGTGAAATGCTTAGTATAAACACTTAGGTAAGGGTGGTGGTTAAGACGTTTGTTGCAACGCTCTTAAAGAAATCCCTTGCCTCAGGGATTTTTCCCCCTCAGTGATACCCTTACTTAAGAGGTTTCATGCAACCGGGCCCAGACCCTTAACTCAGTACTTGAAGCACTTTTTTTAACAGCGATTAAATCTTTTTGGTATAATATGACATGCTTTGCACACCTGGATTTGGAGGGGTTTCTGCCATTATTCCCTGCAGATCCTCTTAAGCTCTGTCAGGTTGGATGGGGGAGGGGGGGGACTAGCGGTAGACAGCAATTTTTAGGTTTCTCCGGAGATGTTTGATTAAATTTGTGTTCAGGCTCTTTACAGAGTCATCCCTAATCCACTCTTACCTTCGGCCCAGTCTGAGGTCCTGAGTGCTCTGGACCAGATTTTCGTTAAAAAGGGATAGTTCACTCAAAAATGGAAAATTCTGTCATCATTTACTCACACTCAAGTTGTTCCAAACCTGTATGAATTTCTTTCTTCTGCTGAACACAGAAGAAGATATTTTGAAGAATGTCGGTACCAAACAGTTGATGGACCCCATGGTATTTTTTTTCCCCCTACTATGGAAGTCAGTGGGGTCCATCGACTGTTTAGTTCCCCATATTCTTTAAAATATCTTTATCACAAACATGTTATCACAAATATGTTTTTTTTTTGTTTTGTTTTTTTTGCTTTTTCATTAAGAGTTATGAAGTACATACTGATGTGAAAAAAAAAAAAATATATATATATATATAGCTGCAAGCAGCGATGACGGGCCCAAGCCCTGGAGCCACCACCACCCTGGTGACTTTAGAGCAACTGTGCACGATGGGCAATATGTATTTAAAGCTGGTAAATGTAAAATAATTATATCAAAGTTGTTTGAATATGCCATATTTACTACAACCAGCTGGTGCCACTATGAACCACAACAGCCACATCCATGAGATCATTTAGGTTTAGATAAACGGCATGTGACAGGATGTCATAGGTCAATTTCAAGTGAAATATACACATTACTGCTTTAATTGAAAAAAAAAATTGAATAAAATGTGTTTATTTCTAATATTTGTATGTGCCCTAATGGCCGCAGTTTCCGACCTGTGTGCAAATTTTCAAGACTTTTTGAGCATGTTAAAGGGTTCCGAAACCCCCTGAAACCTTGACGAAAAAGAATAATCCTAAAGAAAACAATAGGGCCTTTGCCCCTTTGGAGTTTGGGCCCTAAAAATAGCCTAAGGTTGCAACATACTTTTGCAAGGCACTGTATATATAGTATATATATTCCTATTTAACAATTGTTTAATCGACACGCCATCCTCAATAAACCTGTCTCCGGCGTGATGCCTCTGATCTTTCGGATATTCTGATCTAATATGACTTCTGACCTGTAAGGCTGCCAAAATAATAATCATACACTGTTTGTTAATTGGCCAGAGGAGAACTGGCACCCCGACTGAGCCTGGTTTCTCCCAAGGTTTATTTTTCTCCATTATGCCACCTGATGGAGTTTTGGTTCCTTGCCACTGTCGCCTTTGGCTTGCTCAGTTGGGGACACAACATTTTCAAATAAATATCCAAATAAATTGAATTACCAAACTAAATTAACTATGTCAACTACATTACTTGAATATATATGATAATTGAAATGAGCTAGATGACATCACCGTTTTCTCCAGAGCGGCTGTACAGCCGAATCAAATTCTGTTGCATTATTTTCCTGTTTAACACTGTGAAGCTGCTTTGAAACAATCTGCATTGTAAAAAGCGCTATATAAATAAAGTTGACTTGACTTGACTTGATTATATATAAACAGGATGGCTTTCATTGTGTGCTAAGAATCATAAATGGAAAAAAAGCTAATTATAATACACAGATGTAATTTGCAATATAAATTAAATTATTCCACATTATAGTATGAGAACCAATTTTTTTTGCATTACAGTAATAAGAATTCGTTATTGATCAGTCAACTTACTCTCATAAGACTCTAGCCATTTGTATAGTTTTTTTGTGCTTTTGCCATTTTTGGAGTCATAGTTAGGACCAAGCGTGCCACACGAGTCCTGAAAAGTGAAGCCAAAGCGCCTCGATCGTCCCTAGGTGGCTGGATGCAGTACAGGTCATAAACCCCGCCCTCTCCATGTAATGTAATGAGACAAAGACAAACTAAACAATCAAATTACACTTCAAAAAAATTGATGGAAATCAAAGATGGTTTCTGTCATTTTAGGCAGTTTTTATCACGCTGATGTTAGTTCAAGTGTTCGTTCTTGAAATAAGTTTGGTTTTAGTTAGTTATTTGATGCTATAAAAACGGGGGTGTGACGTTATGATTGACAGCTGAGATTGACAGCTTTTCTGAGCGAAGTGAGGTATCAACAGACTTTTTTTCGGGAACATCAGGAAGAGATTGGAGCTTTAACTTTAATTTCTACAATTCCATAACTGTGTATTTCACAAAAAGCTTCACTTCGGCTTCACTTATTACAATGGAAGAGAGTGAATGTGTGTCGTCCATCTTTTTTTACAGTCTATGGTTAGGACATTCAGTGTGGGATAAAAGTAGTGCATACAACGTGTGCACTTTATTCCCTATTTTTCCAGTCATAAGATATTGTGTGGAACAATATTATTTTACCAATAATCATCCTCTTTCCCATAGCCATGGAATCTTGCACACATTAAAAGCTGCCATGAAATGTTGAGTCAGGCTTGACATCAATAATATCAAATGTCATTGGCTTTTGCATGTCTTGTGACTGACTGTGGCACTCAAAGTATGATGTTTTAAAGTATTGACATATCTTCTGCACAGAGGTGGTAGTGTCATGAGAGTGACATTTAAGGTCACAACAGCAATGCCTCTGGATGAGTTCTGATCAGTACTGTTCAAAAATATCATTCCCTGGTTGTCAATTGACTTCCAACAGACAAAGTAAGATCATAAAGATAAACATAAGTATTAGATATTTCAAACAAATCAACTGCAGCGGAAATAACATTAAAACGAATAGAAAGAATGCCATAGCATTACAATCTTGATCATCTTGATTAGCAATCATGACCAATTAATATTGAATTCTAAGGTTCTTTGTTTCTAGCAGAAACACATTTTTGGTTTGCGTGTGTGTTGAAAGCCTGCCGTACTCCACCGTTACCTTAATTAGGATGACCTTCATCTTCATAAAGCCAAGAGAGCCAGTCAGCATTCATGCTACACAGCGCCATGAGCAGAAAAGGCCTAATCAAATCTAATTGTGACTCGATATATGCGGCGTACGCTGGGAAATCAGTGGAGATCCAGCAGTAATTCTCCGGCGTCTACTGTTACGCACGGCCCATTGGCTGCTGTCATTAAAGAAGAAAGATAGAAAGCTGAGAGCTAGAGGAGATCAGGAGAGGGCGTATTCACACACTTGCTAATTGTGCTCTTGTGAACTCCAACACATTGACTGCATTGTAGAGAAGAGATTAAGAGTTAGTGCTAACACAAATTAAAAAACGCACAAAGCCTTCCTTGTTTTATATACTTTTATTATACCTTTCTTTCTTTCTTGTGTGAAATGGTATTCTGTATTGACATGTATTGACATCCTGTCAGTGAGCATAATGTGTCTATAACCTCAAATCCTGGGAGAATCCTATGAACTTTTGCCTAATTGGTTATACCTTTTTCTTTCGCAAGCTCTGTCCAAGTTTTTCACAAGTTTTACTTTCTTTCAAGTAAACTCCACAGAGGTTTCTGGGAACACAGTGTTTGCTGAGAGCGTCAGCTGTACTCTAACATTACCTATAGCAGTGCCAAGGTCATGGGTTCATTTCCCAGGGAGCACATATTGATGAATGTATACTGGATGCACAGCAAGTCGTTTTGCAAAAATGGTTAGTGGGGTCAGGTGGCCAGGTCATCCTCTGATGGGACTCCCAGCAGTCGATTCGTGCCCCATCTGATGCATATCTAACTGAATTTGTCAGTTCAAATCTTCCTAGCTGTTGCTATGCAACTTTCAGAGTGTGCAAGATTTTACCAGTCAGTCAGAACACACTGGATTATTAGTTTTCCATGTTAGTGGCATGACATACAGTCAAACCAAAAATTATTCAGACACCAGGTACAAGTGTGTGCAGGACACTATAGTTCATTTTTGTAAGTGAGGAGAGCAAAATAAAGTAAACTGTGACATATTATTGTAACGTACTGCTCCGAGACTTAAGGTTGAGAATCCAAACGCAGCTTTATTAAAGGGTAATCCACAATCGTAGTCAAAAGTACAGGCAAGGTCAAAACACAGGCAGGCAGTCCAAACAAGGCAGGAGAGAAAGGCAAAAGGGTAATCCACGGAACGGGCAAGTAATCCAAAACCAAGAGACATGAAACCAGGGAAAACACTCAGAAATGCAGTGTAACACTAAATAAGATTTCGCAAAGAATGACTGAGATAACCAGGCTTATATAGGGTGAGGTAAACAGGGTAATGAGACACAGGTGTAAACAATGAGTGAGATGAGTCTGGGCAAAGGATTATGGGAGATGTAGTCCTTGATGGAGTGACCTCAGGTGGTAATCAGGGGCACTCTCACTGGTGATTGTGACAATTCTACCCAAAAATTCTTCATACAGTGGACTACCAGTAAAATTGATAAACCTTTCGGACCAAAATGATTCCGACACTTTGACATGAGCATGTTTTGCTTCAGTGTTTTTTCTTTAATGGCTAATGCGACATTTGACACCACAGACTGAACAAAAGGAAGCATTGCTTGGTCATTGGTTGAGCTAAATTGGTATTATCTAATTGTGTCCTTAAATTTAACAGCTGATTGGTTGATTGTAATCCATTACATACCTTTCTATCAAAGTTATCTGACATTATCAAGATGAATTTGTTCTGACACTGTTTAACTCTGAGTTCTTGTCATATTTTATTACCATTTTCTAAACTATTGCAAATAAACTTGGTGTCTGAATAAATTTTGGTTTGACTGTATGTGACATGCGCTGTCATTTTGAATGTTTTCACCAAGAAATACAATTTGAGTATTTCAATTTTTGTGTTTTTCAAGCTCGATATTGAATGACTTTCCTGGGGTAAATGTTCTTCATGCTCAAAGCAACATTTATTGTTTGAATTTCATAATAAACTTGACTTTTGAGCATTTTCAAGCCAAGACTAAAAAAAACATACACTGTAAAAAAGAAAAGTTGACATAACTTAAAATTGTAAGGCAACTTGCTGCACAGCTTTTTTGAGTTTACTCAACTTTTAAACAAAGTAGTTCACTTAACTCAATTAACTGAGTAAGGTCACATGTCTCCCAATTTAAGATCTTTTGTTCAGCTGATTGAGTTTTATAGTTTTTTTTTTTTTTTTTTTTTTTTAATAAACCATCATGGTGATTAGTGTTTTCTTTAGTTGGTCAGTTTGACGACTTTTTAATGTTTGGCAAGAAAAAACACAATCAAATGCTGTCAGCTGCTTGATGATAAGAATATAATCCTTGTTTAGTGGCTTAATTCACAGATTTTATGACTGAGTTTAATATGAGCAAAAAAATTATTGTGCTTCTAGAAAAAAATCAAGCACGGTTTTAATCATAATAGCTGCCTAAGCTTCAAAACAGACTGTGCACTTTGACCTGTGAGATTTACTCCCACAGACATCAAGAATCAGCCTATGAATCTCAACAATGGTGACATGCTGATGCCGCAATGCATTCTGGGAGCAATGAAGGAGTTTTGCATGATGCACCCAGAATGCATTGTTCAACTTGTATGCTTGTTAACTTGCATTTACAAATCAAATTTACAATTAATACTAGGTTGGTCCAACGATTGTTGAACTAACTTCTTTTTTTTCTGTTCAAAAAAACTTTTTTGCATTTAATTGTCCAGTTAACTAAAACATAATCATTAGCCTACATTTTTGTGAGTTGGATTGTTTACAGTGTAATGCAAGCTTTATTTTTCTTATAACCCCTTTTCTCCACAAAAGGCTCATTGTAACATATGAACATTCAGGGGCTGTTTACACTATATTGTTTTCTAAAAACGTAAAACTTTGTATGCATTCTGGCTGTTCATTTACATGATAACGGTGTTTTGGGTGCCTGAAAACATTTTGAAAACGGGTTTCAAAGTGCAAGTTTATGAAAACGGTCTCCGTGTAAACCACAAAAATCTCTGAAAACGATGACGTCATGCACATGCGTAAAGTGTTTCATCGCCATCTAATGGCCTGGCAGCAGAATACAGTGTTTTTAGTCGTTTTTTTCGCGGATCCGTGTAAACAGGGATCGTTTTGACAATGGTGTCGTCTGTATGTGAAAAACTTAAAGGAAAAACATCTCAGTTTTAAGTATATCGTGTAAACGTACCCAAAGATTGTTTCACAGTTTTGTTAACACTTAGTAGCAGGTACTCTAGCTCCCGGTTTCACAGACTAGGCTTAAGCTAGTCTCAGACTAAAATGCATGTTTGAGCTGTTTTAACTGAAAGTAACGTGCACTGATATATCTTAAAATATGTCAGTGCCATTGTTTTGTCTCCATTGTTTTGCCATTGTCTTTTTTCTAAGGCACATTTATAAAATATACTTAAATGTCCTAATTGAACTTAGGCCTAATCCTGGCTTAATTTTGGGATTTGTTTTCTGTTTTATTACATTTGCAGGGGCAGAAATTCACATCATATAGTCTGCAAATTTTTTTTTTTTTTGCTGTAGTATGATCTTATTCCAAACAACCTGACACTTAAATGAATTTAAAAATGCAATAAACTGTAATTGGCAGTTATAGCCAGATTAAGCTGCAATAAGTTGTATGCTGATTGTAAAAAGTCAGGCCATGTGAAATTAGGTGGCCATTGGATGTATGGCAATCCAACTGCAGCATGGCTCACTATGTTACAGACACCCAGTGCATTCATGGAGAAACTTAAAACCAAAAAAATAAATGCTAAATTTTTGACAGCTGTGAAAAAGTTCCTCACCAAGCACTGTCAGTAGTGTTGTGTTGTGCCTCTGCTCGTTGTCATGAGCCTGTCTTTGAGCTCAGATGTGGTCCTGTGGGCTGGGATGACACTGATATGAAGGGAGGCAGATCCTCAGCCAACACCACTCTGGTTGAACTGTATGGGAAAAAATATGTGCTAAAGTTATAGCAACAGCCAATGTTCCATCTAATGGTCCTAAAACATTATGAATAAAAAATTATATGGGCACCTCGTGAGTCACGATCCAATTCCAAAACGATTGTTGGTGCATCTTAATTTGTTAGTAATGGCTTTTCATCTACTGTAAGTTCTCTTTACAGTAATGAAAATGATTATTGTTGCATTTATCTGCACTCGTTCATTTATGGTGTATACTGTAATACACATCGAGCTGCAAAATTGTTACCCTGGACCACAAAACCAGTCATTTAAACAAAAAAAAAAAAGATGTATACACCATATAAATAAGCTGAATAAATAAGCTTTTCGTTGATGTATGGTTTGTTAGGATAGGACAACTTTAAAGTTGTCCAAATTAAGTCCTTAGCAATGCATATTACTACTAATAATACATTTTTTAAATATATTTATGGTAGGAAATTTACTAAATATCTTCATGAAACTTAATATCTTTACTTAATATCCTATTGATTTTTGGCATAAAAGAAAAATCCATAATTTTGACCCATACAATGTATTGTTGGCTATTGCCACAAATATACCCGTGTGACTTATGACTGGTTTTGTGCTCCAGGGTCACAATTATTCCTGAACCTCAAGGTTCTTGTTACAGTGTTATGAATTGATCTCACTAGTGTCTGCTGGGCAGGAGACTTTGTTAGGTTTTGTGTGTTATCTGAGGCCAAAATTTGTTTCGGACAAAAGAGAATGTGTTTTTTGACTAAAACATTTGTTTGGCATGCCAGTTTGAGGTTTGTATAAGTTGGTGTGTAGTTCTGAGATTGTGTTTATAGTTGTGAGAAAATTGTGAATTGTTTCATGAATTGTGTGTTAGCAATCGAGACAAACTGTAACAAAGCTTTGCTCATTATAGTGGAAATAGGAAATCACCTCAAAAGGGCATGGAATGCATCATCATTAGTGTAAACAGGAAGCCCAAAAGTTGCAGCATACACATTTTTCCTCCAGCCCTAATTGGAAAGGTGAGGTGCTAGTAGAAACAGTGCAGATGTGTGCAAAACATATTGTAGGTCACATTAAATAGATGGCCAAGATTACTCATTCTGTGTTTCTAGGAATTTCTGTGCAACTCCTACTCCATCACAGAATGTTACTGTGCTGCCAGGCAGCTGTAGGCTGCTCTGTATATATCTTGAGAAAATGTCATGCATGGAAAAATGAACTGCGACTTAGCCCCAAGGAGAGCTATAAAACGAATATTTGCCATGACGTATAACCGGATGTAACTCCTAATAAAGGTACAATAATAAAGGAGCTGCCACAGGAATCCATCCACCTACCCACTGTGTCACAGCAGAAAGATGCAGGTATTGTAGCAGCATCGGTATTATCAATGCTGAGAACTCCAATGATGCACAATCCATGGTCAACATGAGAACAACAAAGGCCTAATAGTACTACAGTGGCATTCACAAAAGTCAACTTATAAGGTCATCTATATGCTATTGTAAGTTCTAAACCTCTAGTGGTTCACAACCACTGTGACTTCAAGGAGCTCCTCTGTCCACAACAATAATCCCTAGTTTTGTTTTCAAAACGTATTCTATGGGCAAAAAATAATTATTTAAAGGAGGGGTTCTAGTGCTATTTCATGCATTCTGACTTATTTACACTGTTAAAGAGTTGATTCTCATGCTAAGCATGGCCAAAATGTCAAAAAACAAGGACGTATGACATAGTATTCGAACAAGTTTCGGAAAGATTTTTTTAGAGTATGGCCCTTTATGACATCATAAAGGGCAGAATTGCTTGTATGGGCACTTCTCCCGGATGAGCGGTGTGCACACACATCAACCAGAGCGAGAGCAAGAGCCGCCGATCAACGAGCTTCGTTCGGGTTACAGAAGGCGTCAGTAGCACTGTCATTTTGTTTTTAGACCATGAAATCAACAGTGTCACTAAAGAAGTGTGTTTCAGCTTCCCAAATAACCCAGTGTTAAGGAAACAGTGGATGCAGTTTGTTTTTCCGGAGCAGCAACAGAGTTCTGCAAGTGTGTTTGTTTGTTCCCGGTCATGAGTGGAATCCGCAGGCGGTGAGTGAAACTGCATCAAATGTCTGTGTTTTGTTGGCAATCGGCGCGCAAGTGCATATAATGTAAACAACACAAACGTAAAGTGAATCAAAAGTTATCCAGGGATAATGCCGTGATGTATTGTGTGTGTGTGTGTGTGTGCTCGTGTCTCTTTAGCTCCAACCACTGCACGCCTCCTCAAGCTCTTCTGTTTTAGGAAAGGATCGGTACAGTGTATCTGTCTTTTATAAATATGATAAAACTAAAGACTCTACAGAGATATGAAGGATGCATACTCTATAGGTACTCAAGACTGGCAGAAACTGTGTGTGTGTTATGTACCCTTTAATTGTATTCATTAATTTAATTGAAAATACTTAAATTCCAGGAAGCAGGATCTAGATTTAGGAGCTGAATGTTCTTCTTCTGAATGTAATTTTTACTACAGTAATTAATCTACTTCAGTGGTTTTCACCCTAAATGCTGTTTTAGTTTCGTTTCTTTAAAACCTGGCTTCCGAAACGCCGTAGTCTGCTCTGATTGCTCAGCCCACCCCCGTCTGTTGTGATAAGTTTAACACTTAGAGTGTGTGTTGCTGTAAATACTACTGTAACTACGCTAACTATGGTATCTGTTTTATCAGTTCGAGCACAAGTCCAATAATGACAGTCAAGAAGAACAAGCTGATTGACCCGAACCACCTTCAAAAACAAGACTTGTGCAGGACATTTTAGTGTTCTTTCATAAATGTATACCTCTCTTACATTTCAGATGTGACGTTATAACTGTGTCATTTCTTGCATCATCATGCAAGGTTCATTAAACAATCTTTAGAGAATAAAAGTTTGTGTTTGTACTGCTGAGGAACAGTGTTAAAAATACATTTTAATTACTGATTCTTCAATTGTTCTGCCTTTGGAAATCCATGTAATTATGTTTTGCAGTAGGAGAAAAAAAAAACAGCGACAGTGACTCTGGCCCTTTAACTACTTTTGTTTGTTGGCGATATTGAATACTGAACTAGTCAAAGTAGCCAGCGGCGGAATTATGCAAATGTGTAAAATGGTGACGTAACTGCTTCTTAGAAACTATGGCAGGATGAAAAATGATGCATTTAAGGCAGTTGTTTTCTGTTGGAGATATTAACTCCCTTTGGTGTGGACTTGCAGTGGACTTGCAACCTTGCAGATTGTGTACATGCACTTATAGCTATTAGATACTAAAAGCAAGGTAAAAAGAAAGCATATTAAGTGCTCCACATCTGCTCCAGCATTGAACTTCCCGACCATGGCTGTTGTGCTTCCAAGTCCTGTGATTCCAAGACGAATTTTAAAATAAAAGACATGAAAGCATGAACAAAACCTTGGACAACAGACATGACATTCAGCCAGTGCATAGAGTTTGTGTGTGGCAGATCAGTGTGGTGACGGTATTCGGGGCACTGGAATGGCTGAGCAGCAGGGGATCCGTCCAGCAGGATACATAATCTTACTCAACATAGGGGTCCCAGCATGTACCATGGGGGCACCATTTGCCGAAAGCACAATGTCATCGACATGTGTGCTGAGGTGTAACTTGTGTGTTCCAAAAGCCTTTATGCATGGAGCACAATTTGACAATTAGATCATTGTAACTCATACACAGATGGTGTGCTGTTGTCCGAAGTGCCAGATGCAGTGGAGCTGACAGAACAGATTCTTGATGGCAGCGAGGAGAAAAGAGAATACGCTTCAGCGGTTCAACACAATTCTCCACGGGGGAAACCTGCCTTCAGTTTCCTGACCAACCGACTTACAAGTCGGAGCCAAAGACTGCGAGAGAGGGGTAACTAGAATCTCCTCGACCGCTGTAAATACACCTGTTCTACTAAACCAGAAATGTTGGTGAAGTCAGAAGTAGCAAGGTTTTGCCACATGCATTGAGGAAGGCTGCTTCCAAGACCTCAAGAGCAAGCTTGCAGTACGGCCAGCTATACCATGCTTGTCTAGTCTAGACTGAGCTTCATGCTGACCTGTATCAGGCCAACTTATAAACCAAGGAAGACCATGCCTCCTGGCTGCTTGGGAGGAGATCATCAGTCTACCCGCTGCCAAACTCCTCACATGCAAAATTGACTGAAGACATTCGTATGCATTCCAGCGAGAGAGAAAGAGAGAAAAAAAGTTCACTGCTCACTCTCCATAGCCTTGAGGTCATCATTAGATCATGGGGCAGTACTAGCATCATCGGCCAATTAATTGGTGTGTTTTTACCGGGCTTCAGACAATCGTCACATCTGGGTGTGTTCCCATAGCATCAGCTACTGGAGCAGCATCTAGTGAACCAATAAAAGGGAACACTGACATTTCTTGAAACCACCCATTTTCTCACAAATTTTAACACAAAACAATTTTTTTATTTACACTGACAAAACCCCTGACTCTGTAAATAAAAGATTCACCTAAAAATTATTTAATCTGTACTCAAAGTTAAGCAGTGCTTTCACATCATAGACCCAGCCCATCAATATATAACAACTACAGAGCATCTCACCATTTTTCAAAGCTTCACACACAATTTTAAAAACTCACACTTGACATCTACATACATCTAACGGTGTGCTGTTTTGGTCAAAAACCTGACCTTTGAAATGTCACACTGACAAAATATGTAAGGCAGAGTCTCAATTTCTAAAAGCTTTATTTCCAAATTCAGCAAATGTACAGGTTACTCAGCAACAGAATCAGTGTTCTCATCACCTCTTCTCAGGTCTGGGTCAGGCCATAATATCTCATCAATGTCACATTATGTTTGCTCTTGTCAGGAAGCATGGGAAAAATGCCCTTGTGTGTCTTAGGTAACCCAGGATAGACTCCACAGACATATCACCACAGGCATCCAACATTGCCTCCAGGAGTCATACACTCTCCACTTGCATGCTGAGGAAAAAAAAGAATCCTCAGTCAGATTCAGTAATGGGGAATATGCTAGCAAAGAAGAATGGTGAACCTGGGGTGGTCCTGGCTTGCTGTGGTTTCCATGTTGACGAATGTTAATTGGTAGCTGATCCAGAAATTGAAATTTGTGCCGTGTTGTATTGACCCAGTTTGTCATGGCAGTGATGTTGCCCCCTCTCTGGCCAGGAACATAGACTATAAAACTATGGACGTAGTGTTAGTGGCATTACCTGTAGGTTTCTGAAGGGCATTTTTGAAGCCCAAAGTGGGCGGAGCCGGCTGTTGCCATTTTGGCAGCACGTCATAGTGCGTCACTCTTCCGGATAACCGAAAATGGGCAAAAAGGTGGACTGTAGGTGGAGCTGAGGTGACGTGATGGCTAACAGACAGCAGACAAATGTCACTCAAGTGGCCACGCCTTTAATTATGCAGAACTTTAAGGCTTAATATAATTTAAACAAATGAGTTATAAAAAAATTCACCCCCTCACAGTTGTCATGAAGGGCAAAATGAGCTATATAGACCAAAACCACTTTTTGTACCAGGCTATAAACATATTTTTTTCTGCTGTAAAGTTTTAACATGGGGGAGATACAGATATGACTCCCTTTTGGAGCCATTCTCTAGCGGCAAGTTGATTATTTGCATTTTAACACCTGTTTCACACATACTCCGTTTGCAGTCCGTATGTGGTGCATGTTGCAGAACACATGTGATGCAGGAGCAGCACGCACTGCTGTGCTTTCACATATGCCGCGTTTGCAGTGTGCAACTGATCTGCGGTTGTGTACCACAAACACAGCATTTATTCATTATTTTTATTTGAAATCCAAAAGTTGTTACTGAACATGGCTTGTCAGCATTGCAATTCTCTTTGTATACACTCTATCATAGATATTATGTAATGCACTACATTTAAACAACGTTTTATTCAATTTATATTTATATAGCTGTATATATTACGTTGCTTACGCAAGTGTCAAAAACATAGGCTGTAGCCTATGTTAAAATAACAAACATTTTAAATTAGAACTTACAATAGACAAAAACAGCCGACTCTTATCTTTTCTTTCGTTTTTAAATCTTTTTACAAGAAATCCTGCATGTCATAAATAACGTCTCGGTTACGTATGTAACCCTCGTTCCCTGAAGGAAGGGAACGGAGACGTTACGTCAGTTACTGACGGAATGGGGGTTTCGCTTAGAAGCCAATCGCCTTTGAGCTCTACAAAACGAGCCAATGGCATGAAAATGCCATGGGTCTGCGGAATTTGCATGCCGCAACCCCGCCCCACGGCGTGGGTATAAAGGGCGTTGCGTGGCAATCTCGCATTATGTTTACCTGCTGAAGAGCCGAGGCATGAGCGCCCGGCCAGTTCCAGCGGTACAGCGGTCATGGCAGGGGGACGTAACGTCTCCGTTCCCTTCCTTCAGGGAACGAGGGTTACATACGTAACCGAGACGTTCCCTTTCAGTCAGTACACTACGAGTTACGTCAGTTACTGACGGAATGGGGGTCCAATACAATCTCGCCATGACGGCTGTCTTCCAGCGTCCTGCGCTGACCCGGGCTCCCTGCCGTGAGTGTGGCACGAACGAGGGGCTAGGCTCAACGCTACCAAGGTACACTGGGAAGCATATCCCACGTGGAGAATGCAACACAATGCCAACCCAAAGGGGGGGACTTGAAGAATACACCTATGACCCGAAGGAGCTGCATAGGGAACACTCTGGGGTATCCAGCCGAAGATGGAAATTTTCAACCCCAGGCGTGGCAAGGTGTCTTGCCAAGGGAAGACACGAGCTACAAGAGACTTACCGAGGAATACACATGTGGGGGTTACCCAGCGGGGGAACCATGCACACGGAGGCACCTAGCCGAACACGAGGGGTGGCCTGAAAAGGGCACTCGCTCTGGTGACGACATCGACAGTGCTGGAGGAGCTCAGGGCTTACTGGGGAAGCTCACCTGAGAGGAATAGCGCACGCATCCAGTCCGCGGAGTGGAATGGCGCAGCAAGCGAAGACACCTGAGCCTGTCCGGTTACTGGCCAGTAGGGGCGAGTACACGAGAGGATACAGGCTCCACTCGGAGATTATAAAATCTTGCGAATGTGTTGGGTGTCGCCCAGCCTGCAGCTCTACAAACGTCTGTTAGCGAGGCGCCATGCGCTAGAGCCCAAGAGGAGGCAACACTCCTGGTGGAGTGTGCTCTTACCCCGAGGGGGCATGGCATGCCCTGGACTTGATATGCCAGGACAATGGCGTCCACTATCCAGTGGGACAACCTCTGCTTGGAGAGAGCCTTCCCTTTCTGCTGCCCTCCGTAACAGACAAAGAGCTGGTCTGAGGTCCTGAAACACTGCGTCCGGTCTACGTAAGCGCGAAGGGCGCGTACTGGACAGAGCAGTGCCAAGGCTGGGTCTGCCTCCTCCAAGGGCAGCGCTTGCAGGTTCACCACCTGGTCCCTGAAGGGAGTGGTGGGAACCTTGGGCACGTATCCAGGCCGGGGTCTCAGGATGACGTGAGAATTGGCCGGCCCGAATTCCAGGCACGCTTCGTCAACCGAAAATGCCTGCAGGTCCCCTACCCTCTTGATGGAGGCCAAAGCAGTCAGGAGCGCCACTTTCAATGAAAGGAACTTCAGCTCGACTGACTGCAATGGCTCAAAGGGAGCCTTTTGCAGGGCAGCTAAGACCACTGCTAGGTCCCAAGAGGGTACCTGAGGTGGGCGAGGAGGATTTAACCTCCTCGCACCTCTGAGGAACCTACTGACCAGGTCGTGCTGTCCAACCGTTTTAGAATCCACCAGGTCATGATGAGCTGAAATGGCAGCCACATAGACCTTCAGGGTGGAGGGAGACAGCCTTCGCTCCAACCCTTCCTGGAGGAAGGAGAGCACGGACCCGATCGAGCATCTTCTGGGGTCCTCTCGCCGAGAGGAGCACCAGGTGACGAAGAGGTTCCACTTCAACGCATAGGCCTGTCTGGTAGACAGGGCTCTAGCGGAAGTGATGGTAGCCGCCACCTGAGGTGGCAGGGTACTCAAACCTGCCGCGTCCCGTCCAGGTTCCACACGTGGAGGTTCCACAGGTCGGGACGCGGGTGCCATATGGTGCCCCGTCTCTGAGACAGGAGGTCCTGTCTCAGAGGGATCGACCAGGGAGGTGCTGTCGCAAGGAGTACAAGTTCTGAGAACCAGGTCCGGCCGGGCCAATATGGGGCGACCAAAAGGACCTGCTCCCTGTCCTCCCTGATCTTGCACAGAACCTGTGCAAGAAGGCTCACTGGGGGAAACGCATATTTGCGTGGGCCCCGCGGCCAGCTGTGCGCTAGTGCATCCGTGCTGAGGGTCCCCTCGGTCAGGGAATAGTACCAGCGGCAATGGGAAGAGTCGCGGGAGGCAAACAGATCTATCTGTGCGTCGCCAAACTGCTCCCAAATCAGCTGAACCGTCTGGGGATGGAGTCTCCATTCCCCCGGGAGCGGCTGGAACCGCGACAGCTCGTCGGCTGCGCAGTTCAGGTCTCCCGGGATGTGAACGGCACGAAGCGACCTCAGATGCTTCTGACTCCATAGGAGGAGATGGCGGGCGAGTTGCGACATCCGGCGGGAGCGTAGACCACCTTGTCGGTTGATGTACGCTACTGTTGCCGTGCTGTCTGAACGGACCAGAACGTGTTTGTCCTTGAGCAGCAACTCGAGGCAATTGACATGCCATAGGCGCTGGGGTCCTATCCAGGAGCCCGCGGCAGCATGTCCCTTGCACATGGCGCCCCAGCCCGTGGAAGAGGCATCTGTTGTGACAACAACATGCCTGGAAACTCGTTCTAGGGGAACACCTGCCCGTAGAAAACTGAAGTTCAACCACGGGGTGAAGGTCTGACGGCAGGCTCGGGTCACTGGGACCTGGAGGGTGCCGTGTTGCCATGCCCATCTCGGGACTCGAACGCAAAGCCAGTGCTGAAGCGGTCTCATATGGAGCAGACCAAGCGGGGTCACCGCGGCTGCTGACGCCATATGCCCCAGGAGCCTCTGAAAAATTTTCAATGGAACCGCACTCTTGCCCTCGAACTGGCGAAGACAAGTCAGCAGAGACTGCGCGCGCTCGCTCGTAAGCTGCGCGAACATGGCGACCGAGTCGATTTCCATACCGAGAAAAGAGATCCTCTGCGCTGGGGAGAGTTTGCTCTTTTCCCAGTTGACCCGAAGGCCCAGACGGGCGAGGTGCTGAAGCACCAGATCCCTGTGTTCGCAGACCTGATCCCGAGAGTGGCCTAGAATCAGCCAGTCGTCGAGATAGTTCAGGATGCGAACCCCGTGTTGCCTGAGCGGCACAAGGGCTGCCTCGACAATCTTCGTAAAGACGCGAGGGGACAGGGCTAGCCCGAAGGGGAGAACCGTGTACTGATATGCCTGCCCCTCGAAGGCAAACCGTAGAAACCTGTGCTACCTGTGCGTAGAAACGGTCTGTGTCGAGGAAGAATGGAGACATGAAAGTACGCGTCCTTCAGGTCGATCGCTGCAAACCAATCCGAGGGACGAACGCACTCGAAAATGCGTTTGGCTGTCAACATCTTGAATGGAAGCCTGTGCAGGGTTCGGTTCAAGACGCGCAGGTCCAGGATTGGCCGTAACCCACCGGTTTTCTTGGGTACAATGAAGTAAGGGCTGTAGAAGCCGGACTTCATCTCGGCTGGAGGGACGATCTCGATCGCACCCTTCGCCAGTAGGGTGTCGACCTCCGCACGCATGACAGGGGCATTGCCACCCACCGCGGTGTAGCGGACTCCCCGAAAGCGGGGAGGAGACCGAGCGAACTGAATCGCATAGCCGAGCCGGATGGTGCGAGCGAGCCAACTGGACAGGTTGGGAAGCGCTAGCCAGGCTCCCAAGAACTGAACCAGCGGGGTCATGCGAACCACCGGCGTACCCCCGATGGGGCAGCGAGGCGGAATGACCGGCCCAGACAAGGGAGGCATGAGAGCGTCCCGGGGTGTGGGCGGGGTCGAATTCCGCGCCCTGACAGAGGAGACCAGGGAAGGACCAGCGTTCCACGGGGGTCTCGTCTGCCAGGGGGCTGGCGACAGAGGGGGCCGAGAGCGGCGAGGCCATGGGGCGTCGCGCACTGCCAGCCGCGCCCTCTTGAGGCTCGGAGGTGAGAAAATCAGTTCTTTCTTGGGAAAACAAAAGATTCTCCCCCGGCCCTCCACCAGGGGAAGGAGTGGTCCTGCTACCATCTCCTGGGAAAGAACCGAAGTCACCTCCGAGCCGCCCGTCTCAGGACCGCTGCTTAGACTGCCGTTTGGCAGGCTGGGGGGCTGGGACGGGCGGGGCCGCCTTTCTGCGACATCCTCCACGCCTCGGCCCGGATGAAGGCTGCTGCTGGGGCCGGGCAGGAGGGGTGGGAGTCGCTGGGGGGCGGCCTCGGCGGGGAGCAGACTGAGGCTTCTGGGCCGGCGGCTGGGTGGAGGCAGCAGCTGGCCGCCGGGGCAGAATGTGTTTAATTGCCTCAGTCTGCTTCTGAGCAGTCGAGAACTGTTGGGCGAAGTCCTGGACCGCCCCGCCGAATAGCCCAGCCTGGGAAATGGGAGAATTGAGGAAACGTGTTCGCTCAGATTCTCCCACATCAACCAGATTGAGCCATAGATGTCGCTCCTGGACCACCGAAGTGGACATCACCTGACCGAGAGAGCGAGCGGTCACCTTCGTCGCCCGTAGAGCGAGGTCGGTGGCCGTCCGCAACTCTTGCATTAATGCAGGGTCAGCATTGCCCTCGTGCATGTCCCTGAGCACCTTGGCCTGATAGACCTGTAGGGTGGCCATGGCATGCAGGGCGGACGCGGCCTGGCCCGCAGCTCTGTAGGTCTTCGCCGTCAACGTGGACGTGAATCTACAGGCTTTGGACGGGTGCTTTGGGTCACCGCACCATGTCGCAGCACTCTGTGGACACAGTTGCATCGCAACAGAGCGCTCAACAGGGGGAACCCCAGTGTACCCTTTCACCGCGCCGCCATCGAGGGCAGTGAAGGCGGAAGTGGTTGCCGAGCGATCGCGAAAAGTCAAGGGAGACTTCCACGATATCGACACCTCTTCATGCACTTCCGGGAAGAAGGGCACTGGGGGCTGACGGGCGCCTTCGGCACGGGCCGCCCCCAGATACCAATCATCTAGCCGGGAACGCTCGGGACATGGCGGAGGGTTCCACACAAGCCCAATCGTCTCGGCCGCCCGGGCAAGCATGGCTGTGAGTTCCGGATCGGACTCGGGCAATGCTGGAACTCCCGAAGGAGGCAACACAGCCGAATCGTCATCTCCGGAGGAATCCAGCCCACCTTGTGATGCGGCGATCGACATAGCATCCTCCGCGGGTGTGCCAAATGAAACGCAGGGCCCCGAACGGGAAGCCCCGGCGCCCTCATCAGGCAACACCACGGGTTGCAGTGTGCAGGAAGGGGGTGTGGCCCGAGGAGGATTCGTCGGGTTGTTCCACACCGTAACCCTCAGATCACCCTGACCACCAGCCAAAGTACCCCCTCCAGTGGAGGAAGTAGATTGGGGTGTGGTAGAGGGGACTCTCCCCCCATTACGGAGATCATGGAGTCTCGATCGCAACACTGAGATGGTCATGTTCCCGCAGTGAGAACATGACTCATCCATGAACGCGCGTTCAGCGTGCACGAGGCCCAAGCACGCCAAACAGCGATCATGACCATCAAACGGAGGTACCAGTCGACCGCACCCAGAAACGGAGCACGGGCGAGCCATCTTTAAAAAGACGTGCCACGTGCAGCTCTTTTAGAGAGGAGTGAAAAGCTCTGCAGAATGCCGAAGCACCCAGGGAGAACGCGCACGCTGTGCTCGATCACTGCACAGATCAGACAGGAAATGCGGAACTCGCTGGAACGTGCCGTAACACCAACACTCTGGAGAGAAACTCGTCTTGAAGAGGAAGCGCTCAGGCAGTAAACTCGGCTCTGAAGCAAAAACATAATGCGAGATTGCCACGCAACGCCCTTTATACCCACGCCGTGGGGCGGGGTTGCGGCATGCAAATTCCGCAGACCCATGGCATTTTCATGCCATTGGCTCGTTTTGTAGAGCTCAAAGGCGATTGGCTTCTAAGCGAAACCCCCATTCCGTCAGTAACTGGCGTAACTCGTAGTGTACTGACTGAAAGGGAACTTTGTTTTTCCACCTCCAAGAAAGGACGAGTGCTATCCATTATGGCTCCTTGTTTACCTAAATGCCAGGTAAGGTTTGTTTACAAAAAGCCATGTGTTGACTTTGAAACAGAGTAGACTTTACATTATATGTATCCGTGGTGAAATTACTCGATTTTCGCATCAATACATGTTTGTTTTAATGCAAACTATGTGCTGTCACTTTAATTCAGCGCGTGCATCACAGCAAAAACTAGACTCGGTGCGGAAACGATCGGCGCACTGCTGCAGACGCACCGCTCCTAGAACACACTGCCAGACCACATCCGCATGCAGTGTAAAAGCGCTAACCGGTTAACATGGGTACGGAAAAAAATGTGCAAGCGGATACTATTACTAATACTATTCAGCAGAGATCCCTTTCTCTTGCTCTTTCTATTGACCCTGAAGGTCCTGCTCTAGATTTGGAAATTCACTCTGTAATTTTTCAAATCCGGATGAGGACCTATTGTCAGCCACATCCGACTTTGAGCAGCTGGATGTTGGTTATAATGAACCAAGCATATGAGGAACTGCTCGAAGTCATGACCTGTGTGCCAAAGTAATCTAGATGAATCGATCCTTGCCACTGTGGGCAATGTAAGGCTAGGTTAGGGCATTTATTTCTGTTAAGACTAAATACTACTGTGTCTTAAGGCTGTAGCCACCAATGTGATACCGTTAGGTTTGCTACACATGAGACCCTTTCAGTGGTAGCTCAAGAGCAGGGGGTTCCATCCTTAATGCAATCCCCTGCACTTAAGGGTTAAATGCCAAGGACTTTGTACCCTTTCCATATGGAGGAGTCTCTGGTTTCTGACCTTGGCTCCCTCGCTCTGGGCGATTTGCCATCGCAAGGCTATTACGACTGATGCCTCTCTTACGGGCTATGGGGCCGTCCTAGACGGTCGTCCAGCTCAGGGTCATTGAGAAGGCAGTCTTCTCTTTGTGGCACATACATTTTCTGGAGATGAGGGCAGTGTTTCTTGCTCTAAAACACCTCCTCCCGGACCTGTGTGCTACCATATGCTGGTGCGGAAGTGGGCTTGTTCACCTCAGCCGAGTCGACCTGCTGTCCCCTCTGGGTCGCCCTCATACCGCCAGCTCCATTAGAGCTGGATTCCATGGTGCAGAGAGACTGTGTCTGTACCCCTTTACCCCAATTGCTCTGCTTACAGGAGTTCTAGCCAGGGTACGCTAGGAAAGAGTACGCCTGCTATTTGTTGCTCCATTTTGGTCAGCCCAGGTGTCATTTTCGGACCTAGTCTCTCTCCTGGAAGGCTCTCCTTGGGAGATTCGATCATTCACCCCCAACCCGAGATTTGTAAATTGTGGTTCTGGCCCCTGAAGGGTACCAGCTCTAATCTGATGTTGAGACCATCCCAAATGCTAGAGCTGCCTCTACAAGTTTATGCTCTGAAGTGGCATCTCTTTGACATTACTAATGCAATAAAACTGTTACTTTCTATTCTGTTTGAGTGTTAAAGACTGAAATGGAGCACCAGCACACATACACAAACCCTGTTTATCATAAAACGACAAAAAACGAATTTCTTTGTACTTTTTTTTTTTTTTTTTTACAGGAAAATGTATTTATAAATGGATTCCTAACATTTATGAAACATAATCAATGAGTCAAACGCACTTGTAATTAAAAGGCTAGCAGTTGACTGCTGCAGGCCAATGGCAAATTTTTTTTCTTTTTTTCTTTATTACTCAGGAATTACTACTCCATTAGGGCATCCAATACATTTGGAATACATTCAATTTACTACATTATTCATTCTTGACTATTACAAAAAAAAAAAAAAAAAAGTATATTATTAGACATTATGAATACCAGTATGCATTGGAGGTTAAAATTAAATTAACTTTAAATTCAATATAAGATGCATGTGCTTGTTCAGTCGTGGTCTTTATAGATGTTTAAGAGTTTCAGTTCAAGAATCAATGTAAAGTGTGTGAACTGTCATTCTGCCTGGTGCTGATCGTTACCTAGACTGATGGAAGACCAGTAGCACCGGGGCACAAGAGACAGACAGGTTAAGCTCCTTATTGAGAACTGATGCCTCTCTGTTCATTTGTACTTGTCTACCTAGACATCAGCTTAATTGGAGACGATGTTGGTAGAGAATGTCCTGGAGACTATGTTCCCAGCAAACTGATCTCATTACGAGCTATCTTGTTGTCAAGTTGAGGTTACAATTAAAGCAATAATAGATACATCTATCAAACAAATACACTGTGCACCAGAGATAGTGATGAGTATATGCATGCTTGTATACTGTTAAGCATCTGTATCTTCAAATTAAATTTACAGTCATCTGACAATTATGCCATTTGAAAAAAAAATTTCCCACACAATAAATATTGAGTTTGTTTACATTTGCATACTAATATGGAATAAATTATATTTTATGGTGAATTTTATTTTTTAACATTGAAAGTCTAGGTCTGACAGAAGAGTTAAAATTAAATGATCAAAAATAAATCATCAAGGCATGGTTTCCAAGGCAATTTTAATGTTACCGATCAGGCATAACATTATGACTAATATTGTGTTGGCCCCCTTTTGCTGCCAAAACAGCCCTGACCCGTCGAGGCATGGACTCCACTAGACCCCTGAAGGTGTGCTGTGGTATCTGGCACCAAGATGTTAGCATCAGATCCTTTAAGTCCTGTAAGTTGCCTCCATGGATCGGACTTGTTTGTACAGCACATCCCACAGATGCTCGATTGGATTGAGATCTGGGGAATTTGGAGGCCAAGTCAACACCTCAAACTCGTTGTGCTCCTCAAACCACTCCTGAACCATTTTTGCTTTGTGGCAGGGCGCATTATCCTGCTGAAAGAGCCACAGCCACCAGGGAATACCGTTTCCATGAAAGGGTGTACATGGTCTGCAACAATGCTTAGGTGGTATGTGTCAAAGTAACATCCACATGGATGGCAGGAGCCAAGGGTTTCCCAGCAGAACATTGCCCAAAGCATCGCCTCCGCCGGCTTGCCTTCTTCCCATAGTGCATCCTGGTGCCATGTGTTCCCCAGGTGAGCGACGCACACACACCCGGCCATCCACATGATGTAAAAGAAAAGGTGATTCATCGGACCAGGCCACCCACCGTGGTCCAGTTCTGATGCTCACGTGCCACTGTTGGCGCTTTCGGCGGTGGACAGGGGTCAGCATGGGCACCCTGACTGGTCTGTGGCTATGCAGCCCCATACACAACAAACTGCGATGCACTGTGTATTCTGACACCTTTCTATCAGAACCAGCAGTAACTTCTTGAGCAATTTGAGCTACAGTAGCTCGTCTGTTTGATCTGGCCAGTCTTCGCTCCCCACGTGCATCAATGAGCCTTGGCCGCCCATGACCCTGTCGCCGGTTCACCACTGTTCCTTCCTTGGAGCACTTTTGATAGATCCTGACCACTGCAGACCGGGAACACCCCACAAGAGCTGCAGTTTTGGAGATGCTCTGACCCAGTCGTCTAGCCATCACAATTTGGCCCTTGTCTAACTCACTCAAATCCTTATGTTTGCCCATTTTTCCTGCTTCTAACACATCAACTTTGAGGACAAAATGTTCACTTGTTGCCTAATATATCCCACCCACTAACAGATGCCATAATGAACAAATAATTAATATTCATAGTTGAAAAAACTGATATATTAGAAAATAATCAGTTTTTGTAACTCAGTCTTAAATTATATATTTATGTAAGAGAAAACTGTAATTTGTCCACATCACTTTTAGAGTTTATTTTGTGATATTGATTGGTTGACTGTACTGTAAGGAGCACCCATTGGAAGTGTCTTGCAAGTCTTTTACTTGCACTTCTGTAAGGTTCACTAAATTTATTAGAATTATTGTCAGAGTTATATTCTGTTTTTGTTTTTATTGCGTTGACTTTCTCGTTTGCTCGTTTTCCTTTGACCTGTCCCTCGTCAATTAACTCATCAGCCTCCTTTGTTTACCTTCATGCATTTAAGCCCTCAGTTTCAGTCTGTTGCTTGTCTCGGATTGTTTTAATGTTAATGTTACGTGGTTGTGATACCTGTTCCCTGAGTTTTATTAAATGATTGTTTGCTCTGATAATCTCAGTCGTTGTGCGCTTCTCTACAACCACTAACCGTGACAATGATTTAGTTTTAATTTGATTATTCTTGTATTCTCTTACTCTTCAATACACAAGGTCGCTTGATCATACCATCATAGGGCAAAAAAAGTGTAGGAAAACAGGTTTGGCGTGCTGCCCATGGGTAAAGTTTGTTTTTAAGCTTTTAAATTCACTTTCTCTCCCGATTTGTGGGTTTTTGTTATATTGCATGTTGTCTGTTTTTGTGAGAACTCTTGTGTTCAGTCTTATCAGGAATTCAAACCAGCCTTATAGAACATTATCCCCCTTCATACATGGCTGCTTGCTAAATACATCAAATGAATTGGACATTGAGTTATGTAAGAAGAAAGTAGCTGCAGTGCTCAGGTTTATCTTAAATAGTTTTGATATACAGAATATATTTTACAAAGAAATAGGGGGTGGGGAAAGCATGTCCTTTTCATAGAGGTGACTTAACATAGTGTTTGACTTTTATTTTTACTTTTGATGGCCTAATCTCATTTTACCAGGCCTCTACATATTACTCAAATTTTCTGCACTGCTGAAGCACAGCATATAGAGCCAGGTAGCCGTCAGAAGCAATTCCTGGACTGCATATCTCCTCTGGCGTATAAAGAGGTGTCTTGTTTGACTTAGATTCTCCTGCTCTGTGTTTGTGCAAAAATAAGGAGATGATATTTAGGGAATTTAAGGACACTTTTAATTGCATACTAGAAATAGGATTAAAGTAGATTTGACCATCTGGGTCAAACTTTCTGTAGAGGCACACGTGGATTACTGGAGACATTCCCAACCTAGATTGCTTTTCTTTTTTTTGATGAATGCGCTAGTAGACGATTCTTCAACATGCATATAAATAAGAATTGGAAAATACACCTAGAGGGCCTTTTGATCCTCCAGTCTCATCTTGCCACTTAAGGATGAGGGGTTTATCCCCCTTTTTTTTAGGAAGGCCAGCCCTTATTAAAAATTGCCGTGGAGTTTAGATTCTATTGAAGAGCATCCTAACTTCAGGTTATTTCTTTTTAATCCTTATTAATTTCCATAATGCTTTAATAGGGGGCAATTTTTTAATGCTAATTTCACAGCAGGACTGTTCTCTGAACTTACAGATCTTTATAAAACTTTGTGGGCTGCCTAAGAAGGAAGCATTTTAGGCATTATACTGTAATGAAACAAATACATTTGTTTATGTAATTTCCAAGGCAGTGTCACACGCATTAAAGATTTTTAAAAGATAAAGCAAGAGACATTATGGGCCCTATCATACACCCAGCGCAATGCGACACCAGGCAAGTGTTTTTTGCTAGTTTCAGCCTGACGCAGTTATCATTTTCACGTCTAGCGGCACATGGTTTAAATAGCAAATGCACTCGCGCTCATCTGTTCACTCATGGGCTGCTGGTCTGAAAACCAGGTGTGTTCAGACGCATTGTTGGCGCGTTGCTATTTTGAGGAACTGAAAACGACTGCACCATTGACCAACAAAAACCTGCTCTAAAGTCAATAGCGCAGTATTTTTGTGTTATTTAAAGGGTGTGTTAGTAATATGCGCCTATAGGCGGTGCACAACGCACGTACACTCTGGTTATTACACACACAGGGACGCGCAGCAGCACACACACATTTTTAAATATTAAAAATAAAATGATTCCTCTCTGGAGAAGCGTTCAGTCTTTCCGCTCGCAAATTCCTAGTCAAGTTAAGTCACCTTCATTTATATAGCGCTTTTTACAACACAGATTGCTTCAAAGCAGCTCTACAGTGATAATAGGAAATTATTTGTGTTTTTGATGAAAAGTTTTTGATTAATTTCTGTTGTAAAAACTAATTAGTTATTTAATTTGGTGTTATTTAAACAATACCATCTTCAATCAAAACAGAAAACCCCCAATGCGTTCCAGACCCCATCCGCACGGCAACAGCTTCTGGTGGCCCGAGAACGAAATCATGAAATAGGTTTGAAATAGTTTTGAAACTATACCATCGTCATTCCTGCGCAACCCCTAAAAAGGCGAATCCGTGAAAACGCCGACAGCATGTCCGCAAGCATTACGTGTTCAGCCTATAGGCAAGAGTGTTTAAATACGTATGTGTGCATATGTGTTTTTATCTGTATAGAGGGGAAGGGAAGGAGGCCTTCACAGGGGAGAGTCTAGTTGACATGGTCTCTGCTGACACTTCAGGGATGAGTTGGTCATGTCCAGGCGCAGGTCCACCATCTGATCTGGATACGGCCCGGATCCGGCTGACTGCAGTAAACCTCGGGATAAACAGAGATATTAACATTAGCGTAGATGCCATTCTTCTTATGATGTAATGAGTACATCAGGTGTTATGGGAAGTGTTCCCGGTTCCGGCTGACCTAGTTAATGCAGCCTAAAACAATCATTTAACTGATTTAAATTATATAAATTGATAATGTTCTATGTGTATGCCATAGTAAAGAGATGTGTTTTTAGTCTAGATTTAAACTGACAGAGTGTGTCTGCTTCCCGAACAATGCTAGGAAGGCTGTTCCAGAGTTTAGGTGCTAAATAGGAAAAGGATCGACCGCCTGCAGTTGATTTTGATATTCTAGGTATTATCAACTGGCCAGAGTTTTGAGACCGCAATAGACGTGATGGAGTATAATGCGTTAAGAGCTCGCTCAAGTACTGGGGAGCTAAACCATTTAGTGCTTTGTAAGTAATTAGCGAGATTTTAAAATGTGTTTAATAGGGAGCCAGTGCAGTGTTGACATAATGTAAATAGCGAATCCGCCATGGCGCGAGCGCAACTGGCTTTTAAAGGGAATGGGAGATGAGACTCTGATTGGTTTATTGCACGTTACGCCCAAAACACACCCATGACTCATTAAGAGACTAGGGACAACACTTTGGACCATGCACCTGCCGCGCTGACCGTTAAAACTAGCAAAAGTGGATTCGGAAACGCCCTAAGTGAACCTGCGCCATGAGCTTCAGGCCATGCGCTCACATCGTTAAAATAGGGCCCATTAAGTTGATTATAAATATACTTTTATTTATTATTTTTTATTTATTATTTTTTTAAAACAGCTCAGACTAATTACAAATGCCTATTTTACCCATCATTTGGATGACTATTATGTGCACTATATATTTTAATTCTTATATTATTGCATTAACTTGGTATTAGTATTAACTTGGTAATATTTCTGATTTGACTGCACTGACACCTTCAAATCAGAACAAAACTTGAATGGACTCAAGCTGAATAACAACACTGTTATCTTTGTAGAGCTGCTTTACAGCAGAATTTGAATTTCTCTCATATTTGATGACGTTTGCATCATTGATTCTGTAATTTTCCTGTTTATTACTGTGGATATGCTTTAAAGCAGTCTGTATTGTATAAAGCACCAAATGTGTTTACTTAACTTAGTAACATGCTAACAGCAAACTATATTGAAATCAGTTTTGAGTTGAGTCTATGTGCTTTGCAAAGTATTTGTATGATGCACAAAGTTACAGCCTTCCAAATCAGTCACTTAAGAGGTTCCATTTCAGTTAAGAAGCTGTCTAAGACAACAAAGCAGTTCACTAGGTTTTGTAACAGATCCCTATGGAATTAGTTTAACACTATTCCTCTTCCTCCTTCTCATCCTGGAGTTCCTGTGCATGTGGGTTCACAGCTAGTGATGTAAGAGCCCTGACAGGAATGTCGACAAAAGCTAATTTGCAAAGTCAAGCTCAATGACATAGAAACAATGGAGTTAAGTGGCTTTGAATGGCCCAACCAACCACACAAATGCTATTATTCCTTGCAAAATAATATGATGTCATGTTTGTGTGATGTAATGTTCGGTTTAACAGAAACGAGTAATGGAATGAAAGCTAAACCAATCGGGACTTTATTGTATGGATATCTTTACACACATTTTCAAGATCCTTAAATGAGTTGTTTGTTTTTCACTGTAAACGAGAAATTGTTAATATTTGCCCACTGCAACAATTCTTTTCCAATTTAGGTTTGATAGTGTGCTAAACTTTTTCACACATGCACACACCTACAGACAATTTTGCCATTCATCTAACTTGAATGTCATTAGGTTATGCAGGAAACAAGAGGACCCAGAAGAAATGTCTAGGGTTATGTATATAACCCTGGTTCCCTGAGAAGGGAACGAGATGCTGCATCATGTTGACGCTGAAGCATGTGCGCTACACGCCAATTCGGATTGTCTACACTGCAAACCCTAATTCTCAAAATAATTTATTGGTTTGAGTAGAGCCAACTCAAATTAAAATGTGCCCCTATTATGGATTTTTGAAAATTACCTTTCATGTAGTGTGTAACATAGTTCTAAGTGAATGAAATCACCCTGCAAAGTTTTAAATCTGAAAGTGCACCATATATAAAGTTATTGTCACTCAAAAGTAAATTAAACAAATCGTTTTTGAAATCATAAGCCGTCCACTTATTGCGCACACATTGTGTTTCATATATTTTGCCTGGCTCACCAGCTAACTCACGTTATTACTGTCTTACTGAAATATTACTGTAAATCAGCTGTGGGTCACTATTACCTAAAACTGTGTCTATTAATGCAGATTGTCTGTCATTCTTAAGTCAAGTCAAGTCAACTTTATTTATATAGTGCTTTTTACAATGCAGATTGTTTCAAAGCAGCTTCACAGTGTTAAAAAGGAAAATAATGCAATTAATAATTGATTCGGCTGTACAGCCGTTTTGGAGAAAACGGTGATGTCATCTAGCTCATTTAAATTATCATATATATTCAAGTAATGTAGTTGACATAGTTAATTTAGTTTAGTAATTACATTTATTTGGATATTTATTTGAAAATTTAGTGTCCCCAACTGAGCAAGCCAAGCCAAAGGCGACAGTGGCAAGGAACCAATAGACGTGGAACCAATATAACGCAATAGACGTGATGGAGTATAATGCGTTAAGAGCTCGCTCAAGTACTGGGGAGCTAAACCATTTAGTGCTTTGTAAGTAATTAGCAAGATTTTAAAATGTATGTGATGTTTAATAGGGAGCCAGTGCAGTGTTGACAGAACCAGGCTAATATGGTCATACTTCCTGGTTCTAGTAAGAATTCGTGCTGCTGCGTTTTGGACCAGCTGCAGTTTATTTATTAAGCGAGCAGGGCAACCACCCAGTAGAGCATTACAATAATCTAGCCTTGAGGTCATGAACGCATGAACTAACTGTTCAGCATTTTGCATTGAAAGCATATGCCGTAATTTAGATATATTTTTAAGATGGTAGAATGCAGTTTTACAGATGCTAGAAACGTGGCTTTCAAATGAGATATTGGTGTCAAAGAGCACACCCAGGTTCCTAACTGACGACGAGGACTTGACAGAGCAGCCATCAAGTGTTAGACAGTATTCTAGGTTACTACATGTGAAGTTTTTTTGTCCAATAATTAAAAATTCTGTTTTTTCTGAATTAAGTTGCAGGAAATTACTAGTCATCCAATTTTTTATATCAGCTATGCATTCCGTTAATCTTGTGAATTGGTAAGTTTCGTCAGGGCGTGAAGAAATATAGAGCTGAGTATCGTCAGCATAACAATGAAAACTAACGCCATGCTTCCTAATGATATCTCCCAGTGGTAGCATGTACAGGGTGAAAAGCAACGGTCCTAGCACTGAGCCCTGCGGTACTCCATATTTAACTTGTGATCGGTGTGACATCTCTTCATTTACTGCTACAAACTGATAACGGTCAGATAAGTATGATTTAAACCATGTCAATGCAATTCCACTAATGCCAACATAATTTTCGAGTCTATTCAAAAGAATGTTGTGGTCGATAGTATCGAATGCAGTGCTAAGATCGAGTAACACTAACAGAGAGATACAACCACGATCGGATGATAAGAGTAAATCATTTGTAACTCTAATGAGAGCAGTCTCAGTACTATGATGCGGTCTAAATCCTGACTGGAAATCCTCACAGATACCATTTCTTTCTAAAAAGGAGCATAATTGTGAGGACACTGCCTTTTCTAGTATTTTTGACAGAAAGGGTAGATTTGAGATTGGCCTGTAATTGACTAATTCTTTAGGGTCAAGTTGTGGTTTAATAATAGCCAACTTAAAAGTTTTCGGTACATATCCTAAAGTCAAGGATGAATTAATGATATTAAGAAGAGGATCTATGACCTCTGGAAGCATGTCTTTTAGTAGTTTAGTCGGTATAGGGTCGAGCATACATGTTGTTGATTTTTAACGAGTTTAGCCAATTCTTCTTCTCCTATAGCAGTGAATGAATGTAATTTTTCCTCAGTGATACTACAATGCTCTGTCTGATGTGATACAGTAGTAGACGGCTGCATGGTTATAATTTTTTTCCTAATATTATCAATCTTACAAGTAAAGAAGTTCATAAAGTCATTACTGCTGTGCTGTTTGCAAACGTCAGAAGTTGAAGCTTTATTTTTGGTTAATTTAGCCACTGTATCGAATAAATACCTAGGGTTGTGTTTGTTTTCTTCTAAGAGAGTCGAGAAATAAGCAGATCTAGCAGTTTTTACGGCCTTTCTGTATGAAATCATGCTCTCTTTCCACGAAATGCGAAAAACTTCCAGTTTTGTTTTCTTCCAGCTGCGCTCCATTTTTCTGGCTGCTGTTTTAAGGGCCCGGGTGTGCTCGTTGTACCGCGGCGTTGGACTATTTTCTTTAATCTTCTTTAAGCGCAGAGGAGCAACTGTGTCTAAAGTGCTGGAAAAGAGAGAGTCAATAATTTCTGTTGCAACATCAAGTTCCTCTGGGCTATCTGGGATGCTGAGGAGATGAAACTGATGAGGAAGTTTATTTACAAAGAAATCTTTAGTCGCAGCAGTGATAGTCCTTCCATATTTGAAGCAAGGGGACGGCTTTGCAGCCTTTGCTAAATTGAGTATACATGATACTAGGTAATGATCTGAGATGTCATCGCTCTGCTGCAGAATTTCAACGGTATCAACATTTATTCCATGTGACAATATTAGGTCTAAAGTATGATTACGGCGATGAGTGGGTCCTGATACGTGTTGCCTAACTCCAATAGAGTTTAGAATGTCTCTAAATGCCAATCCCAATGCGTCTTTTTCATTGTCTACATGGATATTAAAATCACCAACAATTAGGACTTCATCTGTAGCCAGTACTAACTCTGATAGAAAATCAGCAAATTCTCTGGTAAAGTCTGTATGGTGCCCTGGAGGCCTGTATACAGTAGCCAACACAAATGTTAAACAGGATTTATCAATTTCACTACATAACGTTACGTAAAGCACCAAAACTTCAAAATGAATTATATTTGAAACTAGACTTCTGAGTAATACTGAAGATATTATTATAAATTACAGCAACACCTCCCCCTTTACCTTTCAGACGCGGCTCGTGTTTATAACAATAATCTTGTGGGGTGGACTCATTTAAAGTAATGTAGTCGTCAGGTTTTAGCCAGGTTTCTGTCAAACACAGCACATTTAGATTATTATCTGTAATCATATCATTAACAATAAGCGTTTTTGAGGAAAGGGATTGAATATTCAGCAGCCCGAGCTTTATCATTTGTTCATCTGTATTATATCTGCTGTTTATTTGTTGGACATCAATAAAATGTTGTACCGTTGAATAGTTTTGGTGGTTTTTTGTATTTACTAATTCGTGGAACAGACACAGTCCCTATGTGATAATATCTAGGTGAAAGAGTCTCTATGTGCTGGGATTTATCTGACTTCTGTGACATGAGACAGCTAGCAGACGGTCGGGTAAGCCAGTCCGTCTGCTAGCTGCTTACTACTTTGAGTAAAAATAAAGGATGGAGCAAAATTTGTTTTGCAAACTTTAATGTTCATCAGTCATTCACGTTAGTGCTCGGCAGTTCCCGCATGTGCACCGCAATAAATTAGAAATACACACACACACAGGTTTGTTGATGGACGCACACTTGTTAATGCTGATGGGGAATTACAGTTGAAACATCTCATAATGTACCTCAAACTGAGTAGCATCACTGAGAAACATCCTGCTCAAGGTTCGGGTTAAATAACTACACTGTAAAACCTAATAAGTTATGGTAACTCAAACCATTTGAGGAAACCGATTGCGTTAAACCATTTAAGTTTTAAAAACATTAAGTATGAGTACTGTAAACTCATATACATTGAGTTAAATTAACTTATATTTTAGTGTTGTTTTAGTCAATCATTACAGTAAACTGAACTTAAAGATTTTAAGTTTATTTTATTCATTCAGTTTGAAGTAACAAATCTAACTAAGTCTTAACTATATAGTTACTTAAATGGTTTTAGGAAACCGATTGCGGCAAATGGTTTAAAGTTCATCAAACTCAAAGTAATTAAGTTACATAAGACTAAGCACAACCGAACATTGGTACAAAATGATGACAGAACAGGAGGGTATGCTTAAGTAATTTATTGAAATATAACATTTACTTCACAAAATGTTCAAGCATAAAACAAAATCAGTATGATGTATAGTCAAAAATATAACATTAAAAGAATCTTATCAGACTTTTTCACCAAATAAAACTGCACAAACATGTAAAAAAAAAAAAAAAAAATGAAAATAACAAAAATATAAAACAACTATGTTGTAACACCAAAATGAGTGGATAATTTTTATGTAAAAAGGTTTTTCCCTCAAAATTCAAAAGCACTGTATGAACTTAGTTAGTGTACTCTAAAGTGCATTGCACTGACCGAAGACTTGGCAGACATCACCACCTCATCTTTAAAGACAATCAAAGCATCCAGTGGGTTTACGGCTTTGCTGCCATACCATGGGTGCAGCAGGCGCAATGATATTACGCAGCGCCTGAAAATAGTCCCCAGCACGCTCTCTGTGCATGGTGCAAGCAGGTTGTCACGTTGGTTCTGTTGACAGAAGTTAGCCTATTTTCAGGCGCTGTGTAATATCATTGCGCTGCTGCACCCATGGTACGGCAGCAAAGTTCCTTGATTATTACGCAGGAATGAGAGTATAGTCCCTAGCCATATTTGTCTAGAAAATTATAGCTTTTAATTTTTTGTCGGTCTTAGTACACAATGTAACTACAGAAGAGTCAAGTTCTAAATAGGAAAAATATTGAAACTCTTTGGTCATTTTTTGGAGCGAGATGCTAACGGTCTAATCAGATTCAATGATCTATGTTAAGCTGTGCTAAAAGTGCTACCGCCAGACCCGGAGATCGGCTGAATGGATTCGAAAACAGTAAAACTCAACTGTTTAACTCTAGGGGAGTTGGAAAATGAGCCTATTTTCAAAAAAAGTGGACAAAGCGCACATTGCAAAGCATTTGTTTTTCATGTCAGTATGTCATAAATAGAAAGAGGCATCAGTTTACTGTCGGCGATTTTTCTCTCACGTCACGCCGCATCCAGTGTAGACAGCATTACTGATTATAATGGGTTCTTTTGTCATGTCGCGCCACACACATCCGGTGTAGACACGGTGAAACAAGACACAGATTTGATTAACAAATTTTAAAGGGATAGTTCACCAAAAAAATACCCCTTAAGACATCTGGTGTAAATGACATTCTTCTTTCAGACGAATACAATCTGAGTTATATTAAAAAATGTCCTGGTTAATCCAAGCTTTATAATGGGAGTGAATGGCTGCCCAAAATTTGAAGGCCAAAAAAGTGCATCCATCCATTTTAAAAGTAGTCCACACGGCTCCGGGGGTTAATAAAGGCCTTCTGAAGCGAATCGATGGGGTTTGTGCAAGAAAAATATCTATATTTAACATGTTATAAAGTAAAATATCTAGCTTCCGGCGGACCGCGTTCCGTATTCAACTTACAAAAAAAGTGTAACTGGCGTTGGACGTTGCATAAGTGTTTTGAATCGCGAGAGGATATCGATTCGCTTCAGAAGGCCTTTATTAACCCCCGGAGTCGTGTGGATTACTTTTATAATGGATGGATGGACTATTTTGGGCTTCAAATTTTGGGCTGCCATTACTGCCATTATAATGCTTGGATTAGCCAGAACGTGTTAATAGAACTCCGATTGTATTCGTCTGAAAGAAGAAAGTCATATACACCTAGGATGGCTTGAGGGTTCATTTTTGGGTGAACTATCCCTTTAAGCTTGAGCTGAGGTTGGTTTATTATGTGTCAAACAAGCTTTGAGCTTCCATTTACAATATTTGCTGTGCTCTATGTATATGTGAATAAAAGCCTAAATTAAAGTACTTTTTAAAGCTTGAAAATAAAGACTAGATTTTCAATGGATAGACAAAAATGAGGAAAGAATTTCCAAAATATTTAATTTTAGAATTTTTAGAAGTGGACTATCCATTTAAGACAACTTGAATGCTCAACTATCAGTCACTGTACCCACGCCATGCATTTATGCTGAGGGCAGCTAACGTTAAAAGGTTAAAGAAACACGGCGACTTTTTGGGACTTTAGCTTATTCACCGTATCCCCCAGAGTTAGATAAGTCCATACATACCATTTTTATCTCTGTGCGTGCCATAACTGTCTGACGCACCCACTGTTAGCCTAGCTTAGCACAAAGACTGGAGGTAAACAACTCCAGCTAGCCTACTGCTCAATAAGTGACAAAATAACGGCAAAATGTACATGTTGTGATGTGTATAGTTACATCGTGTACTAAGACCGACGGAAAATTAAAAGTTGCGTTTTTCTAGAACGATATGGCTAGGGACTATACTCTCATTCCTGCGTAATAATCCAGGAACTTTGCTGCCGTACCATGGGTGCAGCGGCGCAATGATATTACGCAGCGCCTGAAAATAGGCTAACTTCCGTCAACATAACCAACGTGACAACCTGCTTGCACAGAGCGCGTGCTGTGGACTATTTTCAGGCGCTGCGTAATATCATTGCGCCGCTGCACCCATAGTACGGCAGCAAAGTTTACAACATGTAAATAGGAAAATGTTGGCGTTATTTTGTCACTTATTGAGCAGTAGGCTAGCTGGAGCCGTTTACCTCCAGTCTTTGTGCTAAGCTAGGCTAGCGGTGGGTGCGTCAGACAGAGTTATGGCACGCACGGAGATAAAAATGGTATGTATGGCCTTATCTAACTCTGGGGGATACGGTGAATAAGCTAAAGTCCCAAAAAGTCGGCGCGTTCCTTTAACATGTTGCTAAATAAATGTAATGTAGTTTTGACATGTGTCCTACCTTGTGTCTTGAAAACATCTGCTGACTCTTCTTTTCAAATAATAGACCTACCAGGATCGTAGTTCAAATGACATCAATGCCATTTATGTCCTTGAAGACAAAATACAACATTATTAGGGTAATTTAACTCACAATTAAGCAACATTTATGGGCAGTTTATTTTTATGATGCATGACAAGACAACTTTCAACCACTGCAAACCTAGCATTGGCAATTACCTGACACATTTACAAACCCAAGGAAACTTCAGGATAAGTGCCAGTGAAAATATAACATGAAAGATCATTTTTCTGTTCATATTAGGAAAGTCAACTATAACCAGAACTTTCAAGACTTGACTGGTATTCTTCTGAAGCAATACAAAATGACTTTGAATGATAGATAGACTGAAATTTGAAGTCTGCCAATATAGAAAATGGTGGCACACTACGTTACATCAAACATCATTGTTCCTTGGGTGTCATGATGCCATTCATGTGGTGTCTAATAACCGATATGGCTTGATGTTAGTTGAGCTTTGTGTTATTTTTCGTCTGGGCTGTGTATGCATTGATCAACATGTTTAGATTTAAATTTCATTCTAATAATTGAAAAAAAAATCGTATTGCTTCAGAAGATTTACCATTTGTGCTGCAAGAGATTTCTGGTCATAATTACATTTGCAAAATTCATCCAAAAATGAAAATTGAAGGACGACATATTTAAATAACTGTTCATAACGTGATCATTTCACACAATACTAAAGCCCATCGATTTGTTCAAAGTTAATTCTACTTACTCATAGTATTGTAGCCATGTTGTTGCCATTGATATCGCACCACCCTTCGATGTCTTTGCTCTGAAAAGATACATTTCTAAGTTAAATATATGAATTAGCTTATTCAAATATTTCAAGTTCAGAGCAATTAAAATGTATGATTACAAAATAAAAATCTGCAAGTTCTGCTTACTTCTAAACTTGAGGCAACTGATTGCTTACATTTTTTGAGTCTTGCCAACTTATTCAGATTTACAGTGTACGGCAGTAGGATGATGTCACTGGTGCACTGACATGCACTATAAAGTGCTCCCAAACAATATGTCATCAGCTCAAGGTTGTCTGAAGTAAGATGCAGCAGGCATGGAGTATGGCAAGGAGACGCAGCGAGACGTATACATAACTCTAGACTTTCCCTTTCCCTTACATTGACGCTATGGGAACGTTAATACCCACTGCGTATATACTAGGGGTTGAACGAATGAAAGTCGATGAAAGTCGAGTCGACGCCGACTAGTCGCTGATGACATCATTAACGAACAAATAACCCTGAACCTCAAGCTGAGACACGAACACGGGTTTTCTTGTGCACAGGACAGCTATGGCATATGACACAGAGCTGCCCATAAGGTATTGCTCATACATAACAGCTTTTGTATCAGTTCTTTTGTCTTTGGGTCGTTATTTTTCTCAAAGATTTCTGCATGTTCTGGATCAGATACAGATAAAGTAGCACAATAAAGATTACATTATATGAATGCCTTAGTGAGAGAGCGATTGCGTGTGAATTAATTCTACCTGCCAGCGTCTCTCTACTAATAGTGAAGCTGTGAGTTTAATATATGTTATAACTTTTCAGTTTCTAAGCTATTTTATTGATAAATCATAGAACAGTGTTGACCATACGTTTCTGCGCTACTGAATGGTTTTGTGTGACGTGCGCGCAATCTCCACGTGATGTGCGAGCTATGTGTGTGTGTTACAATGCAGCACGCATTAGTTTAGAACAGTGATTAACTTTGTGTATAATAAGCGTGCATTCTCCCGATCAATTTTGAGCATCCAGATGGTATAATCAAACATTGTCGTGAGCTTTCTGAGTATGTATTTATTTGTCATTTTTAACTGTTGGAAACAGAGCCTGTGTGTCAGGAAATGGCTTATCCTGTTGCGCCCTCTATAGGCCAGCGACTAGTCGACGTCAAGCTTAAAGCGTCATCGCAGAGCATTAAAGTCGACTAGTCGGTGCAACCCCTAGTATATACCAACTACAAAATCATATGACTAATGTGGCCAGTGAGCTGTGATTTCACACATGCTTCATACACTTACGCACACTGAAGACGTTCACATAGCATGTTACATACGTAAAACTAAAATGTTTTCAATTGCTCATAGACTTGAACAATCATAATTTACTCATTGTCATGTTGTTGTAAACAAATAGGACTTTCTTTTTGTTTATGGAACAAAAGGAGTTTTGAAGAATGTTAATGCTGTTTTTTTCCATACAATAAAAGAGCAGTTTCACCATTCTCTTTAAATAAGTCAATTTGTGATCCAAGGAAGAAAGAGTGTCATATGGGCCTGAAAGACATTGGAGTGAATACAATTCTAGAATTTTTATTTTTTATTTAATACAACTTTTTTTTCTTGTATTGTAACTTTATTTTGATGGTCCACTTTAGACATTCCACAGACTATAAGTAACTTTGCATCTACATGTCAACTACCAGACATTGGAGTATTAGTAGACTGTCTGCTTAATATCTGCTTACACTTTATTTTGATGTAACACTTTGTTTTATCTGCTAACACTTTGGATATATTTCTCTGATATCGCATTTTGGCCCTCAGTCTGATAACTCAACAATCGCTCAGGGGATCATTCATGGATGGATTATGCAAGACCAAGTTTTCTGGTCTGATGCAGAGTGCTGTTTGCTCCGATACAATAAGATGTTTCTCAATCATTTATTATTACTAGATGGGCTGGCTGTTCGTGTTTCTGTCAGTTTCAGCACAGAGAGCACTGAAGCAAACAAAATATCTCATGTTTTGTTTGAATATGTATAATGGCTTTTTTCTGCAGCTGAGGTCAGAAATGGAGTGCCGTATGATTTGACTTGACAATGAGTTTGACCCAAGGCTTGCATGTGCTTATCCTCTGCTCTCTAATAACACGGGTTCAGCTCGACTAGGGCTAGATTGGTAATCTGGCATACCGGGCATTTTCCCGGTGGGCCGATGCACTTTGGGGCTGATACAAGGTATTTAGTGGCCCATTGATTTTTCTTCTGTATTGAAAGGCAAAAGCAAGAGAGAGCCTAATTCAGTCTCTAAATCAATCCCTCTTGTGCCACCAACTGTCCAAAGTTGCACTCACGTTTATGCTAATAACTTTTGAACCATAAGGGCTAGAAATTAAATTTGCACCCTATGCCGTCATTTTCCGTCAGGAAAATTTTTCCACCATTTTAGAATTTTCAAAAAAAAAAACTACTTTTTGTAATTCCTCCTAGGTCGAGCATGCCGAGTCGAACAATACCCAATTGTCCATTTTGGGCATTGGCCATTTTGTTGTAAAATGCTATGTAAAAATCTTTAGCTCTATGCCCTGACAGTACTCAAAAAGTTTTAGGTTATAATGAAATTTCCAAAAATGCTAATAACTTCTGAATAAATTAACCTTTTCCGATTCCTTGGGTTATGCCGAGAACATAGATACCAATTTTGCCACAGTCGGCCAAACCTCCAGTCCGCCATATTGATTTGCTTTTAAAACCTACTTTTTCGAGCTCCTCCTAGACTGCTTGTCCGATTTCCACTAAAATCGAATCATATCATCTTCAGACCATGCTGGCAAAAAGTTATGGATTTCGTATCGATAGACGAAACTGTTTCCGTATACCGCAACAACAAATTTTAGGCATGATACCAAAATGACTCTGTCATCTGACGTGTCATTGTCACCTTACTCTGACCACAAAACATCAATTTGGTCACAGCGCCACCTATTGGTCGAAAGTGATGAACCATTAAATCATATTACTAGTGACTGTATTTATAATTTTTCAGCCATTTTGCCTAAAATGATCTGGTGCAGTTGGTTTGATGCTCCCAGCCATGTTGGCATGACTTATCGTGTGTTTGTGCTTGGCCCCGATAATTGCTGCTTGCAGATCAGATCAGGATAAGTCTCAAAGTCCGTGTCCACTACAGTGGCGAAAATCCACTCAGTGCTGCTAGCAACGCTATATAAAGCCTCCACTTTGGGGTGTGTCTGTAGCGAGTGTCTTTAATCAATGCTTTTTTTTAAATATATATAATCATCACAGACACACTTGATTTAAGTTGGGAAGAGGCAAGCTTTGTTTCCATACACCCTTAGTAAAGATATGCTGTCAATTTGATAAACTTTTGTAAACCAAGCCAGTATAATTACAATGAAAGCATCCATACTGCAATATTTAACATATATAACGTCCAATGTGTAACGATATGATTCACACACTAAATCCAGCTCAAGACAGACGTCATTACCTGAACCTCACAGCATTTGGCTTTTCGCTTGATATTTGCATAAAGAACTGCCCAACCTTTTGATGCTCTCGGCCGCTGTCAACGCTTTCTCCGGTCCGCTGTCAGTCCTACAATGTACCGACTCTTTCCGAAAACAGCCGAACTCGTGGAGGTGTGCAGTGGGCGGAGCTAAAGAGACACACACACACACCTATGACAAACACACGCTCTCACAATACATTCATGGCATTATCCCTCCCTGGATAACTTTCTATTCACTATACATTCATATTGTTTACATTATATGCACTTATGCGCCGATTGCCAACAAAACACACACATTTGATGCAGTTTCACTCACTGCCTGCGGTTTCCATTCATGACCAGGAACAAACAAACACACTTGCAGAACTCCGTTGCTGCTCCGGAAAAACAAACCGCATCCACTGTTTCCTTAACACTGGGTTCTTTGGGAAGCTGAACAAGGTTATCTTTCCCTCACAACCAGAAACACACTTCTTTAGGTGACATTGTTGATGTTGTGGTCTAAAAACAAAGTGCTGCCGAAGGCTCCTGTAACCCGAACGAAGCTCGTTGATGGGCGCACTCTTGCTCTCGCTCTGGTTGATGTGTGTGCGCATGTGCTCTTTCTGGAGAAGTGCCCATAAAAGGCATTCATTTTGACGTAATACATGGCCATACTCGGAAAAAACTTTCCGAAACTTGTTTGAATCCTGAAATGTTAATTCAATGTGAGCCTGATGAAAGAGAAATCAGTGTCTTAGGTGTTAACTCTTTACAAATGTTATTGCTTTTAAAGTTCAACCCGAAATATCATCATTTACTCACCCTAATGTCTTTCCAAACCTGAATGACTTTCTTTCTGTGGAACAGGCAATAAAAGTCAAGGATAGCCTAACCAAAATGGTTTGGTCATCAACAAAATATATTTTTTGTTTCACAGAAGAGAGAAAGTCATACAGGTTTGGAATGACATGAGGGATAGTAAATGATGACAGAATTTAATAGCAGTAAATTTACTTTAAGGCATCCTAGATCGAAATCAGTGCTTTACTGTCAATTGCATTTCTATGTGACACAAATGCAATGTTAGGTTAACTGCATTTGCAGTAAATTCAGTAATATGTATCATTATTTGTTCCTGTCCTAGTTTTATTTATTTATTCATTTACTTCAATTTAAGGCCCTAACCTCAGCAAAAACACTCACGGGGGAACTTGTGGGCCGGATGGGCTAGATTTGTCCAGATTTGAGCCCCAGCCCAACTCAAAACCAATTAAAAATGATTCAGACAACAACGTGTGGCACAGGCACGTTCCTCTGTTTAGAATTAAATTCGATTAGAATATCTCATATCATGACGCTCCCCTCAGATGAAGAAAATGTTCACAACTGAACTTGATCACATTTTACATCATTTATAATTCTTATAAATCTTAGCACGCCTTGCATGATTTAACATGTTAAATTATGGATATGCAAGGTTTATTATGAATAAAGACACTGTTTGCTGTAGCTGATGGTTCATTACCTAGCACAGTTAAATGTATCCATCCATTTAAGAACAAATAACAAGAAATCATTTCTTATCATTCAAGAACTGAACATTTTCCCCCAGAATTTACTATTGTATTTTATGGCATCTGTCCAGACAACATCACAGCTGCTAGAAAATGTTCATAAACATCTTGTTTTTTTTGGGTCACTAACTAATCAACTTAAGTTAGCTTTGCAAATGTGTGTTCATTTGTGTAATGGGCTGGGATTTGCAAGATTATGCAGATAAGCTGGGACAGTAAGCTGTATGATTTCCTTCTTTTTTTATTACTTATGCACTTGTAGTGATGGCAGAATATGGCCTATTTAGTGGCCATTTTAACGACCAAGACTTCAGAACAACCACTGAGACCTCAATCACATGACCACCATGCATATATGTTTTAATATCTGTCTGTTTCTCCTTCAGATGGCTACACCACAGATGATATTGAGTTTTACTGGCGAGGTGGCGACCATGCAGTAACGGGGGTTGAAAGGATAGAGCTTCCGCAGTTCTCTATAGTGGACTACAAACTCATCTCGAAAAACGTGGTGTTTTCTACAGGTAATAAAACCAGACTACAGAACACTATAGGAATAAGCCAAAGAACTGAAATAACTAAATGATTAGATCAAAAAGTCCCATTCATCAGATCCATTTATTCCATATAAACATATGCAGCTGGCTCTAGTGGGCAGTTTCTGCGTAAAGAATAAGCAACACGTCTGGGTTTATGAACCCTCTTAATTTGGCATGGCTAGCGGTACCCTAGCGGTGCCCCAGCGGTTGTATGAATTAAACCTGGTCTGAGAATGAAAAACACATACACTAAAAACAAGACACCGGATGTTCTTATAAGTTATTTAACAAAATGTTGTGTGACCACTTGATTTATTCATTGACTACATTTTCATATTCATGAATTTGTCATACAAGTCAGAAGGTTATCTGTAGATGCAGTCTTTGGAAATGATGTTTGGTTCAGCATGTCAAAGAGGATGAAGACTGTGTTCTGATGTTAAACTTCAACAGCTCTACAAAGCTTGCTAGTTTTTAACAAGACGACTATGCCATTAAGTCTAGGGGCCCTATCATACACCCGGCGCAATGGGACGCCAGGCGAGACGCAAGTGTTGTTTGCTAGTTTCAGCCCGACGCAGTTATCATTTTCACGTCCAGCACCGCGTTATTTAAATAGCAAATGCACTCGCGCTCATCTGTTCACCCATGGGCGTGCTGGTCTGAAAACGAGGTGTGTTCAAGAGCATTGTTGGCGCGTTTTTTGAGGAACTGAAAACGACTGCACCCTTGACCAACAAAAACCTGCTCTAAAGTCAATAGCGCAGTATTTTTGTGTTATTTAAAGGGTGTGTTAGTAATATGCGCCTATAGGTGGGTGCACAACACGCATACACTCTGATTATTACACACACAGGGACGCACAGCAGCACACACACATTTTTAAATATTAAAAATAAAAGGATTCCCCTCTGGAGAAGCGTTTAGTCTTTCCGCTTGCAAATTCCAGCATGTAAATAGCGAATCCACCATGGTCTCCAACTGTCTTTTAAAGGGAATGGGAGATGAGACTCTGATTGGTTTATTGCATGTTACGCCCAAAACACACCCATGACTCATTAAGAGACTAGGGACCATGTGCCAGGCGTGCCGACCGTTTTTTTCGTTGTTAAACTAGCAAAAGTGGATTCGGACACGCCCTAAGTGCACTTGCGCATTGCGCTTCAGACCATGTGCTCAGATCATTAAAATAGGGCCCAAGGTGTTGATCACAATGGAAAACCTTTCCTCCATTTTTTGTGACAATCTAGAACTAGGAATCAGTATAAAATAGTTTTGGATGAAGTATGGAGTAACATTTAAGTTTTTAATCACTGAAAATCCTGATGTGCATGTTTCATTCGAATGCATACACCATTGTATCAATCACTAATGAAGCACCATGAGCATTTGCTATTACTGACATAAATCCTTTGTCGTCACTTTCCTTGAGGTGGCACATTTTTAATGAGTGCAGGATTTAAATGCTAGAGTTGCTACTGAGGATAGAGAAGATCATTGTATAAAAACATATGGATTCTGTAAATTTGCATTACAGCGCAAGAATGAAGTTGATTACTTTTATGATAATTTTACAGTGTGTTTGTGGTGCATTTTATGGTCATTTTTGAGCCATAGCATAGTCTAAGTTGCTACTCCACTGGATTTGTAGTGTAATGCTAATGCACTTTCTTTCTTTCTTTTTTGGTACTTTATCGTCATGCAGTAACACGCTGTTATAACAAATTATGTATTTGTCAAAACAGTCACATGTGCCCCGCTATGACATATGGCACAATTTTTTGTGTGACATCCTTTCCTGATCCGCTCTCCTTCTTTGTCTTTTCCTTTCCCTTTCCCTCCCTCCCTCCCTATACTGCCCCATTTTAAGGACAAATATATATATATTTCTCTCTCTCTCTCTCTATCTCTCTCTCTCTCCCTTTCTATAATATATATATATATATACACACACACATACACACACACACACCGATCAGGCATAACATTATGACCGTGATGACAGGTGAAGTGAATAACACTGATTATCTCTTCATCACGGCACCTGTTAGTGGGTGGGATATATTAGGCAACAAGTGAACATTTTGTCCTCAAAGTTGATGTGTTAGAAGCAGGAAAAATGGGCAAGCGTAAGGATTTAAGGGAGTTAGACAAGGGCTAAATTGTGATGGCTAGACGACTGGGTCAGAGCATCTCCAAAACTGCAGCTCTTGTGGGGTGTTCCTGGTCTGCAGTGGTCAATATCTATCAAAAGAGGTCCAAGGAAGGAACAGTGGAGAACCGGCGACAGGGTCATGGGTGGCCAAGGCTCATTGATGCACGTGGGGAGCGAAGGCTGGCCCGTGTGGTCCGATCAAACAGATGAGCTACTGGAGCTCAAATTGCTCAAGAAGTTAATGCTGGTTCTGATAGAAAGGTGTCAGAATACACAGTGCATCGCAGTTTGTTGTGTATGGGGCTGCATAGCCACAGACCAGTCAGGGTGCCCATGCTGACCCCTGTCCACCGCCGAAAGCGCCAACAGTGGCACGTGAGCATCAGAACTGGACCACGGAGCAATGGAAGAAGGTGGCCTGGTCCGATGAATCATGTTTTCTTTTACATCACGTGGATGGCCGGGTGCGTGTGCGTCACTTACCTGGGGAACACATGGCACCAGGATGCACTATGGGAAGGCGGCAAGCCGGCGGAGGCAGTGTGATGCTTTGGGCAATGTTCTGCTGGGAAACCTTGGGTCCTGCCATCCATGTGGATGTTACTTTGACACATACCACCTACCTAAGCATTGTTACAGACCATGTACACCCTTTCATGGAAATGGTATTCCCTGGTGGCTGTGGCTCTTTCAGCAAGATAATGCGCCCTGCCACAAAGCAAAAATGGTTCAGGACTGGTTTGAGGAGCACGAGTTTGAGGTGTTGACTTGGCCTCCAAATTCACCAGATCTCAATCCAATCGAGTATCTGTGGGATGTGGTGAACAAACAAGTCCGATCCATGGAGGCCCCACCTCGCAACTTACAGGACTTAAAGGATCTGCTGCTAATATCTTGGTGCCAGATACCACAGCACACCTTCAGGGGTCTAGTGGAGTCCATGCCTCGACGGGTCAGGGCTGTTTTGGCAGCAAAAAGGGGGCCAACACAATATTAGGAAGGTGTTCACAATGTTATGCCTGATCGGTGTGTGTATATATATATATATATATATATATATATATATATATATATATATAATATATAAATATATATATATATATATATATATATATATATATATATATATATATATATATATATATATATATATATATATATATAGAGAGAGAGAGAGAGAGAGAGAGAGAGAGAGAGAGAGAGAGAGAGAGAGAGAGAGATTTAATAAATGTAAATTATCTCATTTAACTGCATATACACTCTTCAAAAAAAAAAGGTTGTTTATTGGCATCGATGGTTCAGAACATTTAACATTCATGGAACCTTTCCATTCCACAAAAGGTTCTTTATGCTGGAAAAGGGTTCTTAAGTTTTTTTTTAGAATGTTCTTTATACTAAGGGGAAAATGTTTCTTTTAAGAACTGTTGACTGAAAGGTTCCTTGGGGAACCGAAAATAATTCTCATGCCACTGATGCTAAAACACCCATTTAGAACCTTTTTTTAAGAGTGTAGGTCTGTATCAAATGTATATATTACAGAGTCTACTACAAAATATGATGCTTAATTAAGATTAACAGAGGAAGTTTTGAGTGGGGATTGTTCTATGACAAAATATACAAGACCATTAACTGTACAAAAAGCGTTTTATACATGTGGCTTATGGATTGTGATCTTGTTGCTGGGTTATTTTCATCCAGGTTCATATCCTCGCCTCTCCCTGAGCTTCAAGCTTAAGAGAAACATTGGCTACTTCATTCTGCAGACCTACATGCCTTCAATCCTAATCACCATCCTATCTTGGGTATCCTTCTGGATCAACTATGATGCCTCAGCTGCCAGGGTTGCTTTAGGTAGGCGCACACAGCTGGTGACATTCATTTTATATATATATACACTCACCTATCCCTATCCACATACCTTTCTTCTGTGTCTTTGGTTGAGGATCCTGTTACAGTGCAGCAGTGTTCTCTCCTGCTTTTCTGCTCTGCCCTCCTCATATGTTTGCACTCCAATTCAGTGATATGAGGAAATAAAGAAAGCAAGAAATCTACCTCATCCATTATATATATTTACTGCAGCTGCAATTTTGTTTTATTAAGCAAAAATAATAATAATACTAAAAACACACTAAAAGCAAGCTCACTGCAAAAAAGCACAGTTTTACATTATAATGTAAATGTCACGTTCCTGTCTTGTTCTGTTTTGTTTAGTTTGATTATCTTGCTCTGTTTGTTTTCCTTGTCACCATTTGCCTGAGTTGTAATTATTTCATTAGTTGTCATGGTTCCTGATTACTGTCTCACCTGTTCTCTGTTCTGTTAATGATCTTCCCTTGTGTATAGGGTACAACGGAGTTAAAGGCACACCTTAAGAAAAAAATAGCTTTTCCCTACTCCTAAAGTGTATGATTGCAGAAAAAAAAGTTTGTATTGAACATTGATGGAGCAACAGATTTTGTGTGAAAATAAATCATAAAAATCGTATAAATGTATGGGGTGGCGTTGGGGGCCTTTTACCCCACAGACACACGGGGCAAAACCAGCATGGGGTTTTTAATAATGTCTAAGTTAATACTTGTTCAAAACAATCCCTTTAGCCGTTGTTTATTATCATGTTAATTATGGTGCCTTTTACCCCAAATACCATACTTTTACATATTCTTCCATTATTGAAAAACTGTTGCTTTAATTATCTTAAACTCATTTGTTACTTAAAGGTGCACTATGTAAGATGTTTTCAGTAAAATGTCCAAAAACCACTAGGCCAGTGTTATATATTTTGTTCAGTTGAGTACTTACAATATCCCAAATGTTTCCAACTATTTGTAAATCGTGAGAAAATTGCTTTTTTTAACCAAGGAACCGGGACGTGTGAGGGAGTCGCCTGTAAATGGCGTCATATCTGCGTTACCCTCGGTTTCTGGTTTTATTTAGCAGAAACGCTTTACTCTCACTGCAGTGTGCAACAAGTGTCATAGCAGCCGCCAAGCGAACGCACAGTAACATCATAACTTAATTTAACACACTCAAATGTATCTAATATGATAAACAGAGCTGCGTTACGGAAATGGCGCCGGCGACTGTGGCATAATAAAAGTCCCGCTGCTCGTGAGGTGTGCGTTGCATTCATCTTATTAACAATCGCTCCAGCGGCCTTGCTCAGCTTGCTCAGGCCTTGCTTGGGTCTGCTCTGCTTCATACTACAGTAACGTTAATAATCGCATCCATTAACATGATTTCTGCCCGAGTTCTATCCTGATTCTTTTCCACCGGCTGTGAGGTGAAGACCACATGTCCCAAGATTCCGCGCTCAAACTTGGCGTCATCAAACTACGCCGAATAGGCGACCTCTAGCGGACGGAAAAGTTACATAGTGCACCTTTAAATCTACATTTTAACCCCTTTCACCCCACTTTTTTAAAAATAGACGTGAAAATGCACTATCCAAACTTAAATTTGCTGTAATTCAAGAATGCTTTGGAATATAAACCTAAGTTTGGTCTTGAAAAAAATTAAAGTATGTCTTTAAACTTACTGTAAATAAAATGTACTGTACAAAATTTTTATTTTATTTTATATAAAATATATATTTTACAAAATAATTTTTACTCTAAAATTACTATACAATCCAAGCCATATGTCTGACCAACTTGTGTTCCAAATTTGAAGTTGATATCGCAAAAATGGATTTTGTTTAGGCGCTGTACCAAAAATAGCCACGGGAGTCATCCACATTCCATTGATTTTTTTTAATGCATTCTCCTGTAACAAATTAATACATTTCTGTCCAAATATCAATTCTATCACAAAATAGTCACCAAATATGGAACCTTGAGACTCAGACCTTTCCGACGATATGTGTTTTGTCAAGATTAGAAAAGGTTTTGATTATAAAGTATTTCAAATAAATTGTGTGATATGAAATCTGACACCGCCCACTAGGGGAGGAGCCCTCTAGAAGAATTTAGAGTACCGTTTCCATGGTAACACAACATCAAATTTTGAGTTTGTAAGCTTTCGAATTATTCCTAATTTATGATGATTACTAAAATATGTGATATGAAAAAAAGGTGTTAAAAAAAAAGAGCGCCAAGCGTCCTGCTAGCGGGATGGTGACAGTTAAGCGTTAAAAAACTTCAAATATTAGATCCAATTAGCAAAGAATCAACTTTGCGCTGCTGCCTGCGATCGTGTCAAAGATCAGATAAATTTCCACGTGCGTCTTGAAAAGCGGATGTTTTGGAAAGTGCCATCTAGTGGTTTAGAGAAAAATAAAATCAAAGGCACCTTTCTCCCGCGGCACCTTTAGTCTCGTTGTGCCCTATAAACCAGGGGTCTCCAAACTCAGTCCTAAAGGGCCGCTGTCCTGCAGAGTTTAGCTCCAACCCCAATTTAACACACCTGAACACGCTAATCAGTGTCTTACAAGGGCCTTGTAAGACCCTGATTAGCTGGTTCAGGTGTGTTTATTAGGGTTGGAGCTAAACTCTGCAGGACAGCGGCCCTTTAGGACCGAGTTTGGAGACCCCTACTATAAACCCTCTGTTTTCCTCAGTTCTTTGTCTGGCGTTAACGTTATGTTCAATGTGTAGTCTTTTCACTCTCTCCGTTTAATAAATATGATCATTATTCTTCATTCTGCGTCACGCATCTCTCTTTGTTTGGATTACGCTACAGTTAACCGTGACAGCTAGTAACACGATGATCTTTACATTTTTACATTAAATCAATTTTATTTTTTAATGTGACTGGGACATGTTCTTAGAATATGTTTCATGAGATTCACTCCAAGTATCCTCTAAGATCCTTTGTTGAAAGTCTTTAATTAAACAAAGTGACATATAGGGCTGGGTATTGACACAAATTTCACAATTCGATTCGATTTTGATTCACAAGCTTGCAATTCGATTTTATTTCGATTTCGATTTGAATTCGATTATTTTGGATATATATCAGGTACAATAAAAATACAATACAATACAATACAAATTTTCTCAAGGAAAACAAATCTCTTAACTAATGTTGTAAACTATGGGAGTCAGTTGTAGCCTACTAATATTGAAGGAAAAAATTAACTGATTTGTATACAAACACTTAAATTACACTTTTTTTTATAATAATAAAGTTATATAAAATATAAACATTTAAATTGTGGCTGTCATAAAAACTTGCCAGATTTATTCAAACATGCATTAAATATTGAGGAACATTAAAAATTATAATGAATATGTAATCACAGTGCTCCTCTCTGAAGTAAATTTTTCTAGCTGACTAACGAGTTTATAGACACTGGATATGGTTTTTTACAAGCTGTTTTACTGACGTCTTTCCGCGGTTGAAACACTGAGCGATTCCATGTGACGATATGGATTTCGGTAAGCTTTACTCTATCTTTTAACACACTTTCAGATGCTTATTCATGTCTGTTTATTCCGCGCTGTAACTGGTATTAAGGCGGAGGTGATGATCAGTTCACGTGCCGCTTCTCTTGAGCTGAGCTGCGCCAGAGCAGTCTCACACCACAGCACCAAAACGGCATTTATGTTTTTGCATTTCGTAATAAAATTGATGTAATTTGAAATCTGAGACATTGTTTCATATCAATAGTAGCAAAGCACAAAGATTATTGAGATTTATTGGATGGGATGCGCGCTACAATGTTTCGTTCATTCATCAACTGAAAACAGGATGACTAATCGATTCTTGGGATTTAAGAATCGATATCGGTTCGTAAAATTGAGAATCGATTAAAATCGAGAAATCAATATTTTTTACCCAGCCCTAGTTTCAGACGTTTTTTTACACCACACATTCTTTCTCTCTCTCTCTCTCTCTCTCTCTCTCTCTCCCTCTCTTGTAAGCCTCCATTTTTTTCCTGTCATCACTGATTATGTAAGGCCGAGGCAGCAAGCGTGCAGTCTTCTCAGTGTGAATAAAAGAGCACTCTTTGTGATTGCTGTCTGGCCTGGCCTCATTCATCCACACAAGTGCAAACCACTGTAGCATTTAACAGAAGGCTGAATGATTATGGATATATATATATATATATATATATATATATATATATATATATATATATATATATAGGATGGGCAGATATGAGTGTTTAAAGCTCATACTGATTGGAAATCATCAAATATTTGGAAACATATGTGCATCTGCATGGATAGACCTAGAAAGAGGTAGGTTTTCCTGTGTGTATTAATACAGTAGGATGTTTCAAGTGCATACTAACTCTCTGATTTAGCCAATACCATGAGGCAGGAGTAGGAGGATGGAATCTGCTGTGTTATTGGTCAAGTTTAATCATGTTTATATTGGTTCCATATGAATATTGCACTTTCAGTACTTTGCAGCCAAAAGAGATGATAAGAAACAGAGCAGGGTGAAATGTTCCTTGACAAAGAGGTTTCAATGAGATGCCTTTAGCACCGGTTGTAGTGCAAATAATAATAAAAACACGATTTATGAAGAATAATAACTTTGTACCTCATAAGCTCTGTAATACCCATCAAAGGATCCACAATGAATTTTATGAGAATTGTCAGAATGACACTGAATGGATTTTTCAAAGCATAAAATGACAGAACTATTTCTTAATCACTGTTGAGAAGCAGGACGGCTTTGTGCTTCACCAATTAAGATGCCTAACTCCCACTCTGCCGGTTGAGAGTATGAAAAATCATACAATTTTAAGATTCTGAATCATCAACTGAAAGAAAATAATTCAGATAAAGCTTTCTAACTTTCTAAACGAGGACATACTTAAGGGGATCTCATTTGGTTTTCAAAGAATCCAATTGTCACGCGCTGGCTAGACGTGACAATCCACAAAAGATGCTTGACGCAGAAGAGCAATAAAAACACATTTAATAAACACCAGGAACGATACAGAGAAAAACCAGCATGAAACTTCAACACAGGACAACTATCAGATGATGACTAAGGGTTTAAATACATAAAGGTAACGAGACTAAGAGAAGGACAGGTGTTGGTGATCAGTTAACAAACAAGGGTTTCTATGGAAAAAATTCAAGAGGAGCAGATTCCAGACGTTCCGGAAACTGACACGCATGCTGTGTCCCAATTCAAAGGCTGCATCCCTTTGAAGTCTACATTCGAAGGCCGATTGTGTCACTGCGGCACAACGAAGGCTGTTCCAATTCAAAGACTCCTTGTGCGGCCTTGAAATGCGCCCTTCGTTTTGCAGGAAATGAAGGATACAACAGATGTACCCTTCATGGCCTTGCCTACCCCAGAATTTATTGCACACCATTGACGACAGGAATTTTTTTTTACGATTTTATATATTTTATACTCTTTATTATGTACATAAATGGACCAAGGACATATTTAGACAGGTTGTGAAGCTTGTTTTGTTTTTAGGCAGTTGAATATAACTTTTAACAAAATCCAGTACAAATGTTACTGCCGCTCATCATTGGCAGCTGTCACAGTTTCTAGGTGAGAAAAACAGTCCTCCCTAGGCTAGACCGTTCCTTTTAACAATGCTCAGTCCAACCTTCGCGGCTTTTGAAGTCGTGGCCTTTGAAGTCAGAGTCCTTCGAAAGATGCAGCCTTTGAATTGGGACACAGCCAAAAAGTCCAGGAGGGTGGTGGAGTAGAGGTCGGAACAGGGAGAGGGATGAAGGGCCAGGCCCGTGTGGCATAAGTGGGCCTAGAGACCAAGGCGGAGCCGGCAGTTCAGGAAACCAGGGCAGAGCTGACAGTTCAGGGTGCCAGGGTGAAGCCGGCAGAGCAAAAGACCTCCAAAGTGGAGCTGAAGACCACCACAGCAGAGCAGATGGTACTGAAGATCCCCTTGGCAAAGTAGAAGACCACGGCGAAGTAGACAGGACTGAAGACCCCCACGGCGGAGCAGAATACCCCTACGGCAGTTCTGAAGACCGTATTGGAGCCTGGATCCATGAAAGTACTGTCGGTGCTAGATACAATGGCATCACTGAAACGGAGCACAGAGAAATTATTGACGGCCTCAATGGCCATAACAGGGAGCTCAGAGAGTTCAATATCGATTTCAGTGACCCTGACAGGAAGTTCAGAGAGTTCAGATTGGGCCTCCTTGGCCGTGACAGAGATAACAGGCAGCACAGGTAAAACAGAGTTCACAAGCGGAAGCCGGCGTCTTGGGAGGAGCATTAGCAGTGTGTGCGGCCCAAACACAGAAGATGGTGGTAGCCATCACAGAATACACAGACAACAGTGGTAGTAACTTCTCTGTTGATTAGCCCATTATCGTTCCCAGGTGTTTTCTAGTTTTCTCATTATCCCTTGAGTATATACACACCTATGTTTTCCCTTGTGTTTTGTCAGTTGTTGTAACCCCTGTTTTTGGTTTTTGGACATGTTAATATTTTGTGTTTTTGTGTTGTAGTTTCCAGTTTCCTGGCTTTTTGTTTTGCTCTTTTTCACTTATTAAAACAATTCTGCCTCCCTTCCTTGATCCTGCCTGCCTGTTTGTTCCTAGTTTGGATAATCCATATTTATAAATCTTGGTTTCCAAGAAATATGTTTCATCAATAGAATCCAATTTTTGCCATTCACATTCACACCCTTAACAATAATTCCCTCTTGAATGTAGGCATCACCACTGTGCTGACCATGACCACCATCAACACACATTTGCGGGAGACTCTTCCAAAGATTCCGTATGTCAAAGCCATTGACATGTACCTGATGGGCTGTTTTGTCTTCGTCTTCCTGGCTCTACTGGAGTATGCGCTGGTCAACTACATCTTCTTCGGCAGGGGACCGCAGCGGCAGAAGAGAGCTGCAGAGAAAGCTTCCACAGCCAACAATGAAAAAATGAGAATGGATCCCAACAAAGTATGTTTGAAATTCAAAACTACCAAAATTTATTATAGCTGCACAGTCACTTTAACACAGATTATACATTTACAGTTGAAAAAAAAAGAATGTAAAAGTTGTGGTGACACTTTATAATACGGTTCCATATAATAAGGAGATGGGCTTTTAGTAAAACTTTGCTGTCTACACAGTAGAAAGGCTTTTAGACTAGAGAAAACAGATAATTTATTATTTTCAATGTTAATTTCAACATTTACTAATAAATTAAGGACCCACTTTATATTAGGTGGCCTTTACTATGTACTAACATTTAAATTAATAATTTGATACAATGCACTTATTGTGAACATACATGTTTTTACATTGTACTTACATTTAAAAAAATAAATAACTGCATGTAATTACATCTGTAATTAGTTTCTGTAATTACATTTATAATTACACTTTTGACACTTCCCTTACACCTGACCCTACCCTTAAACTTACCCATACCACCACACCTGTCCCTAACTTTACCCTTAAACTTACCCATACCACCACACCTGTCCCTAACTTTACCCTTAAACTTACCCATCCCACCACACCTGTCCCTAACTTTACCCTTAAACTTACCCATACCACCACACCTGTCCCTAACTTTACCCTTAAACTTACCCATCCCACCACACCTGTCCCTAACTTTACCCTTAAACTTATTCATACCACCACACATGTCCCTAACTTTACCCTTAAACTTACCCATACCACCACACCTGTCCCTAACTTTACCCTTAAACTTACCCATACCACCACACCTGTCCCTAACTTTACCCTTAAACTTACCCATACCACCACACCTGTCCCTAACTTTACCCTTAAACTTACCCATACCACCACACCTGTCCCTAACTTTACCCTTAAACTTACCCATACCACCCACCACACTTGTCCCTAACTTTACCCTTAAACTTACCCATACCACCACACCTGTCCATAACTTTACCCTTAAACTTATCCATACCACCACACCTGTCCCTAACTTTACCCTTAAACTTACCCATACCACCACACCTTTCCCTAACTTTACCCTTAAACTTACCCATACCACCACACCTGTCCTTAACTTTACCCTTAAACTTACCCACACCACCACACCTGTCCCTAACTTTACCCTTAAACTTACCCACACCACCACACCTGTCCCTAACTTTACCCTTAAACTTACCCATACCACCACACCTGTCCCTAACTTTACCCTTAAACTTACCCATACCACCACACCTGTCCCTAACTTTACCCTTAAACTTACCCATACCACCACACCTGTCCCTAACTTTACCCTTAAACTTACCCATACCACCCACCACACTTGTCCCTAACTTTACCCTTAAACTTACCCATACCACCACACCTGTCCATAACTTTACCCTTAAACTTATCCATACCACCACACCTGTCCCTAACTTTACCCTTAAACTTACCCATACCACCACACCTTTCCCTAACTTTACCCTTAAACTTACCCATACCACCACACCTGTCCTTAACTTTACCCTTAAACTTACCCACACCACCACACCTGTCCTTAACTTTACCCTTAAACTTACCCACACCACCACACCTGTCCCTAACTTTACCCTTAAACTTACCCACACCACCACACCTGTCCCTAACTTTACCCTTAAACTTACCCATACCACCACACCTGTCCCTAACTTTACCCTTAAACTTACCCATACCACCACACCTGTCCCTAACTTTACCCTTAAACTTACCCATACCACCACACCTGTCCCTAACTTTACCCTTAAACTTACCCACACCACCACACATGTCCCTAACTTTACCCTTAAACTTATCCATACCACCACACCTGCCCCTAACTTTACCCTTAAACTTACCCATACCACCACACCTGTCCCTAACTTTACCCTTAAACTTACCCATACCACCACACCTGTCCCTAACTTTACCCGTTTCCACCTCAATATCAGCAAAAGTGTTTTGCAATACAATGTGAACACAATAAGTACAATGTTCTTATTTTTTTGATGCAAGTAAATGGTAGTCAAGGCCAAATATAAAGTGGGACCCTGATGTTAACAAAGATGCATAAATACTGTAACGAATGTATAGCCCATTGTAAGTTAATGTTAGTTTACGCATTAACTAATGGTCCATTATTGTAAAGTGTTTCCAAAAAAACTATATTGTTATACTGAAGTGGTTCTACTCAGAATGTTTTTGCAAATTATTGTGATTCCTATGTTAAAGGGTGTTCACAAACCCAGTGTTTAAAACAGAACATTGCAAACGGTCACTGATGCTCATGTTGCCAGAAATCTGTTGCCAACTGAATTTAAATAGGCCTAAATCACTCCAGGTGGCTTTGTCACTGCAAATCAATGTCAGTGTCAATGCCTGTTACTTGTGAATGGTTGTTTTGATTGTTCTGTGTAGTCTGTATTCATATCTTCACTGCAATTTCAATGTCTGGCTTGATTGTAACCTGCCCTATAAAATCTGTACATTTAGAGTAGTTTAATTGTTTGGCAATGAAAGCTGTGGTTATTCTTAAACATAGTCAGTATTTTATGACTTTTGTTTGCAGTCATATTTGAAGGCTGTTTGGCTGTTGCAGACATTGGTGTAGTTTTATGTTGAGGTAGAACTGGAGTCAAGCCTTTTGCTTTTTTCCCCAACTAAATGCATAGTATACCACTACATTAGTATACCGTATGGCATTTAATGTTGTCTGCAGGTATTCATATTACTTTTAATGCAATAACTGATCATCGCAGTGAGAATAACCTACTAACTTTTGTTTTACCCTCCTTTATGACATCAATCTCGGGTGACATAAAGTCAAAATAATAAAAAAATAAATATACAGTGGCTACAGTAAGCTTGTTAACCCTTTGAAAATACAGTAACTGGATTTCTGCATTGATTGCTTATAAAATGTGCTCTGATTTTCATCTATAGACAAACACAATCTCAATTAAATAGCGCAATTATTTTTTTTGAAAACACTGATTTATCATTAGCTGGGTTTCCATCCGAACGTATAGCGAATCTTTTCCAATTCTGCAAAATAAGATAAAAATACAAATACGAATTAGGTGCGTTTCCAAGTTGTTCGAACGGATGACGGTTGTGTTGGTAACCTAGTAACCAACAGTAAATAAAACAAGGTACGCATAGAAAATGGAGACTGGACTGCAATTAGTTACGATTGGGCAAGTTAAAAATGTACTAGCAGTGCAGCTTGCAATCGCCAAATTGAATGCTATGCACAGAAGAATAAATGCAGAATTTATGATAAAGGCACTAGCAGCAAGGGCATTACGACAACGTCGAGCCCCATAAATATGGAAAAGACAACGGCAGCAGGATTTTTGGGAGGTCATAATGATCAGACATTTTACTCACAACCTGTCAGAAGCCAAATTTGAAATGTTATGCTACATTATTGACACCATCAGCGGAAACAGCCAATTAGTAAGCTGGGTTTAATGTTCACTACGTCAGAATTTATTTGGCAAATGCGTTTCCATCTCCCATTATTCGCATTAACTCTTTTTCGTACAAGTCAAAAACCACCTCAGACGAGCATTTTTTTCAGAAATTTGCGCATAAAACAGGGTGATGGAAACATAGCTATTGACAGGGCAGGCTGATCAGTGAACCTCTGTGTTATGACCTCTCCAAAAGCTAAATGGAGTCAAAAGCTATGTTTCCATCCCAAAAAATACTGGATGGAAACGCCAAAATGCGCATCAATTCTAAAAATTTGCATAAAAACGTTTTATCCGTTAAGAAAACATGCACATAAACTACGATGTAAGCACATTTACTGAAAACATTTCTCGATGCGCATCAAAAAAGGCATTACTTTGCGATGGGATGGCAAATCTGGACTAACCAGCGGACCGATCTTGTTGCACAGCATCTGAAATGTTGTTTTGCTTATTCTGAAATGCCTGAGCAAAGTCTGTCGTCAAAGTGGTTTTGTATAATTACCTTCCAGAACTGTCTTACACGACTGCATTCCCAAACAGCAATCCGCCTCCAAAAGCCAGACAACTTTATTGCATTTCATGTGCGCGCTCTGAGGTGCAAGTAATTTATTATATACAAAATTATTATATATCAATCAGGCATTACATTATGACTAATATTGTGTTGGTCCTTCTTTTGCTGCCAAAACAGCCCTGACCCGTCGAGGCATGGACTCCACTAGACCCCTGAAGGTGTGCTGTGGTATCTGGCACCAAGATGTTAGCGGCAGATCCTTAAAGTCCTGTAAGTTGCCTCCATGGATCGGACTCGTTTGTACAGCACATCCCACAGATGCTCAATTGGATTGAGATCAGGGAATTTGGAGGCCATGTCAAGACCTCAAACTCGTTGTGCTCCTCAAACCACTCCTGAACCATTTTTGCTTTGTGGCAGGGCGCATTATCCTGCTGAAAGAGCCACAGCCACCAGGGAATACCGTTTCCATGAAAGGGTGTACATGGTCTGCAACAATGTTTAGGTGGTACGTGTCAAAGTAACATCCACATGGATGGCAGGAGCCAAGGTTTCCCAGCAGAACATTGCCCAAAGCATCATACTGCCTCCGCCGGCTTGCCTTCTTCCCATAGTGCATCCTGGTGCCATGTGTTCCCCAGGTAAGTGACGCACACGCACCCGGCCATCCACGTAATGTAAAAGAAAACGTGATTCATCGGACCAGGCCACCTTCTTCCATTGCTCCGTGGTCCAGTTCTGATGCTCACGTGCCACTGTTGGTGCTTTCGGTAGTGGACAGGGGTCAGCATGGGCACCCTGACTGGTCTGTGGCTATGCAGCCCCATACGCAACAAACTGCGATGCACTGTGTATTCTGACACCTTTCTATCAGAACCAGCATTAAGTTCTTGAGCAATTTGAGCTCCAGTAGCTCGTCTGTTTGATCGGACCACACGGGCCAGCCTTCGCTCCCCACGTGCATCAATGAGCCTTGGCCGCCCATGACCCTGTCGCCGGTTCTCCACTGTTCCTTCCTTGGAGCACTTTTAATAGATACTGACCACTGTAGACCGGGAACACCCCAGCAGTTTTGGAGATGCTCTGACCCAGTCGTCTAGCCATCACAATTTGGCCCTTGTCAAACTCGCTCAAATCCTTACGCTTGCCCATTTTTCCTGCTTCTAACACATCAACTTTGAGGACAAAATGTTCACTTGTTGCCTAATATATCCCACACACTAACAGGTGCCGTGATGAAGAGATAATCAGTGTTATTCACTTCACCTGTATAATGTTATGCCTGATCGGTGTATACTGTGGCTTCTCCTACTGCAGCAAAATCCATTTTTCTTAGTGATATTTAGCTTATCAGGAAGTGACCATTTTGTTCTCTTTGGCTCACTTGAAACGGTGCTTTATTCACAAATTTTATATTCCAATATGCAAATGCGATATTCCAATTTTGTGCATAAGTTGAATTCGCAACTGTGGATGGAAACATGGCTAATGAAGGAGGTGAGATTTAAGTGTGCATCGCACAGATGTTCTGCTCTTAAAATAATAAGTACACAAAGCCTGATTACTTATAAATCTGTTCTTCTTAAGAAATAGCTTGTGAACGATGTGAAAGTACAATTTAATGTATTTATTTATTTATTATCTTTTATTTAGTCCGATTTTGTTTGTCTATAATTGTTGAATTAAGATCAGACTACATTTTATGAGTAACTGCTGAAATCCAGATATTTTGCAAGGATTCAAAATAATTTTCTTGCATCTGTAAGATAAATAAGATAAATGCATCTACAACAGTTAAGAAGTTGCAGAAAACAGCACTTATTACAGTATCTGTAATATATTTAAGCAACATAATAATCTTGACTAGCAGTATTTCAGGAAAAAAGCTCATTTGCTTATTTCAGGATAATGCTGGCTAGTAATGTACTATTGTACTAATGTACTTACATTTCATGTCAATTATAATATAGCAATATAGATCAGTAGATCTCAGCTGATTTAGCTTCTAGACCCAGATATTTATATTTGAATCTGGGATTTTGGTATTGGCATTTACCATTGTTTTCCCCATGCTCTCTCAGACCCTATGAAGTAGCTACATATCTGTGACCTATTTTTGGGTACTGACCCTAACATTTGAAAAACACTGATATACAGTGGATCAAGCAATAACAGCACTCAGGGAACTGGTCAAGACTCTTGTTTGTTAAAATATGGAAGACGCTTTGCTGGTGCTCAGATGTAGTAGAACTTATTGAAGGATGGCCTTGGATTTTGAGCTGTGTTTTTTTTGAGGCATAATCCACAAAATGCCAGCATTGCCTCACACTTCTACATTTCTTGAAAAGTGACTGCTTTGATGGTAATGATTTTGTATGCTTTCAGTGGTTGGTGGGAAATGTAGTTCAGAGAGACGATGCTCTGTATGCCAGAATGAAACAGAGGGATATTGACGCACATGACTCCATGTGGGAACCAATCTTTGTGGACGATGCAGCATTAGGACTAGGCGATTCAAAAAATAAGGTACTGAAAATGTTCATCAAGAGAGTTATGGCATATAGCGCGGAAAATTTCTTTGAGACACAGTCTTTTTTTTAACATTTTTTTTAACAACATGTTCTCACTTCCAACTCGTCACATATGGATTCTTGGTCAGGACCCCTTGGCATCACTTTCTAATGTGCAGGGTACTCCATTGCTTTCTGTTGTTTGCCATATGCATCAGATCAAGACACAGTTCATTATTTGCATGCATTTGTGAAAGTAGAGATGATTTCATAAATATTTAGGAGCACCTAGCCCCACCCCTACCCTCACCCAGCCCCAACCCCTACTCCCACCCCTACCCTCACCCCTACCCTAAACCTACCCACTTTCCAACACTATAAAACACGTAGCAGGCAAATAAAAGTAGTCACAGGTATTTATTGCAAAAACTGAACCAAAAAAACTGTTGAAAAGTATTAAAAACAAGTCGTGTTGCATTCTAAGTCTTCTAAAGCCACACAAAAGATTTATATGAAGAACAGAGTGGAACTTAAGGCTTTAATCACTGAAAACAATCTCTGCACATCTCATTCAAATGATACACCTGAAAATTAGCATGTCACGCGGCACACAAAAGCCAGTGCCATTTCTCAATCAAAGATAACGTAATGCTTCTTCTAGCATTATTATTTGAATGTGTGCACACAGGAACTGATAAGGGTGTTCGATTCCAGGTTTTTCAGAGTTGACGCAGATTTGTGACTTCCACCGTAAGGGTCTATGGAATAGACTCCTGGAATCGACTCCATTTGTCCCATTTACTTTAAGTCAAAATGTATTTAGCAATAAGAATAGAAGTCATTATTAAGTCGCGGCCATGCAAAATTTTGTCAGACACGGCAGCGGACGTGATATGACGTCACTCTCTGAAGCGTCTTTTTTATAAACATGAATTCAACATAAAACAAATAGTAATACATTCAAAATAAAAAAAATATACAATCTACTCGACTTTACTGCAAAAATATTGTTCTTTTAATACAGCCAAGAGCTCACGCTGTGACATATCAATCTTCTACTGGTCACATGTCGCCACGTGATGCAAATTCGCAGCTCAGAGTTCACCAAGCTTGAACTTTGGAACGCAGCGAAATGCGAAACTTTTCACATGAGTTTGCGTTTCCGGTCTGACACATTTGCATGCGTTTGAATGGAAGTCAATGAAACGAAAAGTGCAGTGTGACCACCCCTTTATACGGAGCCCTTAAAGGGACATGGTGAAGGGAAAAATATTTGTCAATGCTTTTGCGTTCTCTCGCAAATATTTTGCGAGCGAATGCACCGTTTCTCAGGGGAACACAAATGCTTTGTGAGCGAATGCAAAGTTTCTCTGGGGAACGCAAATGTTTTGCGAGCGAACGCAAAGTTTCTCTGGGGAACGCAAATGTTTTGTGAGCGAACGCAAAGTTTCTCTGGGGAACGCAAATGTTTTGCGAGCGAACGCAAAGTTTCTCTGGGGAACGCAAATGTTTTGTGAGCGAACGCAAAGTTTCTCTGGGGAACGCAAATGTTTTGTGAGCGAATGCAAAGTTTCTCTGGGGAACGCAAATGTTTTGCGAGCGAACGCAAAGTTTCTCTGGGGAACGCAAATGTTTTGTGAGCGAACGCAAAGTTTCTCTGGGGAACGCAAATGTTTTGCGAGCGAACGCAAAGTTTCTCTGGGGAACGCAAATGTTTTGTGAGCGAACGCAAAGTTTCTCTGGGGAACGCAAATGTTTTGCGAGTGAATGCAAAGTTTCTCTGGGGAACGCAAATGTTTTGTGAGTGAACGCAAAGTTTCTCTGGGGAACGCAAATGTTTTGTGAGTGAACGCAAAGTTTCTCTGGGGAACGCAAATGTTTTGCGAGCGAACGCAAAGTTTCTCTGGGGAACGCAAATGTTTTGTGAGTGAACGCAAAGTTTCTCTGGGGAACGCCAATGTTTTGTGAGCGAACGCAAAGTTTCTCTAGGGAACGCTAATGTTTTGTGAGCGAATGCAAAGTTTCTTTGGGGAACGCAAATGTTTTGTGGTGTGAACGCAAAGTTTCTCTGGGGAACGCACATTTTTTGTGAGCGAACGCAAAGTTTCTCTGGGGAACGCAAATGTTCTGCTAGCGAACGCAAAGTTTCTCTGGGGAACGCAAATGTTTTGTGAGTGAACGCAAAGTTTCTCTGGGGAACGCAAATGTTTTGCGAGCGAACGCAAAGTTTCTCTGGGGAACGCAAATGTTTTGTGAGTGAACGCAAAGTTTCTCTGGGGAACGCCAATGTTTTGTGAGCGAACGCAAAGTTTCTCTGGGGAACGCTAATGTTTTGTGAGCGAATGCAAAGTTTCTTTGGGGAACGCAAATGTTTTGTGGTGTGAACGCAAAGTTTCTCTGGGGAACGCACATTTTTTGTGAGCGAACGCAAAGTTTCTCTGGGGAACGCAAATGTTCTGCTAGCGAACGCAAAGTTTCTTTGGGAAACGCAAATGTTTTGTGAGCGAACGCAAAGTTTTTTTGGGGAAAACAAATGTTTTGAGAGCGAACGCAAAGTTTCTCTGGGGAATGCAAATGTTTTGTGAGCGAACGCAAATGTTTTGTGAGCGAACGCAAATGTTTTGTAAGCGAACGCAAAGTTTTTTGGGGGAAAACAAATGTTTTGTGAGTGAACGCAAAGTTTCTCTGGGGAATGCAAAAGTTTTTCGAGCGAACGCAAAGTTTCTCTGGGGAACGCAGAAGTTTTTCGAGCGAACGCAAAGTTTCTCTGGGGAATGCAAAAGCATTGACTTATTTTTCCTCCCATCTCATATTTTTTTCCTCCACCATGTCCCTGTAGGGGCTCCGTGTTATTACACACTAAATGTAGACTATTCTTTTTTGCCTGACAGGAAGCCTAAAACTCCCTTTTAGCGTGACTGGCCAAATTAGTCCAGTTTACTCCAAAAAGCTGCTAGGAGATTTCAAGACTAAAAATAATAGCCTAAATACATACAATAATGTACACGTATTAATGTGTTTCTTTTTGTTAGCAGGGTTTTTTATTTTATTTATTTGTTTACTAATTAGGAACACAAATTAGGATAACCATGGCAAACCAAATTAATATTTATTGTGTTAATAAAAAGCTGGCATTGAGGTATGTATAATTACAATGTAATTGGCTGTTATTTTTGTAAAGTAAGATACATGTAGGATAAAAGTATGTGACTGTGATGTTGTTTCTGCGACAGCTCCAGCTCTCTGATGCACGAAAGAGCGATTTCAGACACAGCAACGGAGTCGACAACGAGAGTCGATTCCTATGCTGGAGTCAACTCCAACATGAGGGTTATTAAGAGTCGAGGAATTGACTCTTTTGGAGTCGACTCCCCATCACTAGGAAATGAACTTTACGCCGGATGGAAATGGTGATCACTTTTTGGGTCTGCTCTTCACGTAAATCAATCGTTTGGCCTTGGAACACTTCGAATATATGTACATCTTGAATAAATTGTGACTGTAGTTGTATCTGCCTGCATATCCTGTGTTTTATATTATATAATATACAAATGGGTTGGTTTAGGGGTATGGGTTGGATTATGTGTGCAATAGTGCAATGTAAATAAAATTATTATGGCTGTTTAAATTGAAAATCATACCCCAACATATACACTGCCCAGCCAAAAATAGTCACTGTTTGAATTTAAATAGTCAAATGCTTAAGAGTCTCTTATTGGATCATTATTGAAGTGATTATTATGTTTCTAGCATGTTATATGTTTGGCAACAGTTCTTCTAATCCTAATTGATGGAGTGTGTAGCTTTTCATTTCTTAAACAACCATGTAGGAAGACACATAATGGCCATATTCCAGGATGACAAGATTCATCAGCTGCAAATTGTGAAAGAATGGTTGGGAGGGAGCATGAAGAGTTATTTTTACACATGCACCTCTGAATCCAGACCTTAAATTCATTGAAAGTCTTTAGGATGTGTTGGAGGAGACTTTATAGAGTGCTGGACTCTTGCACTGACGATACAAGATCTTGACCAAAAACTGATGTACCTCTTGATGAAAATAATATCACAAATAAAATCACATTTCCATCAAGAGGTGCATCCACAGTTCTTCTAACCATAATTGATGGTGTGTGTAGCTTTTCATTTCTTAAACAACTATGAACATATCATGGCCATAATCTAGGATGGCCATGATGTGTTCATAGTTGTTTAAGAAATGAAAAGATATACACACCATCAATTAGGGTTAGAAGAACTGTTGCCAAACATATAACATGCTAGAAACATAATAATCACTGGTATAATGATCCAATCATAGACTCTTAAGTATTTGCCTATTTAAATCCAAACAGCGATTTTTATTTATTTTTTTATTTTTTTATTTTGGCCCGGCTGTGTATGTCATAATGGCCCATGACCATTGCGTCTGTATATTGACACCAAATGTTTCTCATTGAAAGCAATAGAGTACCTTGCATGTCGAAAAATGACGCCTGTCTGTTAATGTGACGAGTTGGGATTAAGAATGTGTAGTTTTTTTAAGGTTTCTTGTTTCCTCTTAAAAATATTTTGATCCAAATTGAAAATTCTGTCATCATTTAAACACTCTTATGTTGTCCAAACTCGTATGACTTTCTTCTGAAGGGAAATGTTTCCGTGATCCTATTGTGCAAAAGTCACAGAAAGCACATAAAAGTCATACTTTTTTTTAACATATTGGAACTTGTCCAGTTCTCTTTCAATATGTAGAAAAAGAATATTTTTCAAAGTCTCTTTTTGTTTTTCAAGGAAGAAAGTCAGGTTTTGAATGACATGTGGGTGAGTAAATCATAACAGAATATTGTTTTTTCTTTTTTCTCCATTGCCATCATCACCTCTCTTTTCCCTCCAAACCACTCACCCAAACAAATGTTCACTATTTTAGATACCATTTATTAAAGTACTATTAAAAGTACAATTTAGAAAGAAAAAGGAAATCTGTTTTGAAAATGAGGGAGAACAATTTAACATTTATTTATTTAATTTTTTATTCGATATTTCTACACATCGGTTCAGCATCCAACTGGATGCCCTATTATTTTTTCATAAAAAGGTCATAATTTTGTAGAAATATATAGCATAAATACTATCATGTGTACCACCATGCCTTACCTTACTTTGCTTTACATCTCTATGTGCACCAATCCATTTCCATAAGACTGTTGGCACTTTGTTGGTTTGTCTCAGTCTATGTTAAATACTGTGTTAAAATGCCAAAATGTTTAAAGAATAATTCACGAAAAGCAGTAGGTAAGTTAGCATTTGTTCTCTTACTTTTACTTTGTTATATGTAAATGTGATTATTTTTATTGGAAATGTATTGTGTTTTTTATTACAAAAGAGTTTAAGATACACTATATATTGCCAAAAGTTTTGGGACGCCTGCCTTTACATGCACATTAAATTTAAATGACATCCCATTCTTAATCCGTAGGGTTTAATATGGAGTTGGCCCACCCTTTGCAGCTATAACAGCTTCAACTCTTCTGGGAAGGCTTTCCACAAGGTTTAGGAGTGTGTTTATGGGAATTTTTGACCATTCTTCTAGAAGCGCATTTGTGATGTCAGGCACTGATGTTGGACGAGAAGGCCTGGCTCGCAGTCTCCGCTCTAATTCATCCCAAAGGTGTTCTGTCGGGTTGAGGTCAGGACTCTGTGCAGGCCAGTCAAGTTCCTCCACACCAAACTCGCTCATCCATGTCTTTATGGACCTTACTTTGTGCACTGGTGTGCAGTCATGTTGAAACAGGAAGGGGCCATCCCTAAACTGTTCCCACAAAGTTGGGAGCATGAAATTGTCCAAAATGTCTTGGTATGCTGAAGCATTAAGAGTTCCTTTCACTGGAACTAAGGGGCCAAGCCCAACCCCTGAAAAACAACCCCACACCATGATCCCCCCTCCACTAAACTTTACACTTGGCACAATGCAGTCAGGCAAGTACCGTTCTCCTGGCAACAGCCAAACCCAGACTCATCCATTGGATGGCCAGACAGAGAAGCATGATTCGTCACTCCAGAGAACACGTCTCCACTGCTCTAGAGTCCACCACTGCATCCGACGCTTTGCATTGCACTTGGTGATGTAAGGCTTGGATGAGCTGCTCGGCCATGGAAACCCATTCCATGAAGCTCTCTACACACTGTTCTTGAGCTAATCTGAAGGCCACACAAAGTTTGGAGGTCTATAGCTGTTGACTCTGCAGAAAGTTGGCGACTTCTGCACACTGTGAGCCTCAGCAGGCGCTGACCCCGCTCTGTGATTTTACGTGGCCTACCACTTCGTGGCTGAGTTGCTGTTGTTCCCAATTGCTTCAACTTTATTATAATACCACTAACAGTTGACCGTGGAATATTTAGTAGTGAGGAAATTTCACAAATGGACTTATTGCACAGGTGGCAACCTATCACAGTACCACGCTTGAATTCACTGAGCTCCTGAGAGCGACCCATTCTGTCACAAATGTTTGTAGAAGCATCTGCATGCCTTGGTGCTTGATTTTATACACCTGTGGCCATGGGAGTGATTGCAGCACCTGAATTCAATGATTTGGAGGGATGTCCCAATACTGGCAATATAGTATATTTAAGAAAACACACCATCAGAAATCAATCATTTGATATTGTTTGTAATGTGTAACAAAGTTATGGAAAAAAAGAAAAGAAAACGAAAAGAATACTGTTAGCATTACTAACCTGTTCATCTGTGTTTATGTCTTAGATGGACCCCCATGAAAACATCCTTCTCAGTCCTCTGGAAATCAAGAATGAAATGGGCACATCAGAGTTAACCCTGGGTTTGGGCGACCCCCGTGCAACCATGCTGGCCTTTGACAGCACCACGCTGCAGTATCGGAAAGCCGGCCTGGCCAGGCACAACTTTGGCCGCAATGCACTGGAACGCCACGTTGTTCAGAAGAAGAGCCGACTACGACGGCGCACTTCACAGCTTAAAATCACTATTCCTGACTTAACTGATGTAAATTCAATCGACAAATGGTCGAGAATGATCTTCCCCACCGTATTTTCGTTCTTCAATGTCGTCTATTGGCTTTATTATGTCAACTAACTGGATCCAAGAAGCGCCACTTATTTTTATGTCAGTGTATTCTTCCGTTTACCTGCATCTGATTTTGCAATACAAGCAGGACTTATGTTGACAGATTAAAATCAGGACTAACTCTCTTTAACCTTGGATTCACCTTAATTGCTGGCTGACACCGATTCTCTAAAGAGGTTAAGAACAAATGGTGCCTATTCCAAAAATCAGTAGTTTTTAGTGCGTTTGACTGTGTTGTATCTGTTTTGTTGCCAAATTATCAAATCAGTTATTGCTGCACATTAATTATCTTTTTACCAACAGAAAAAATCAAAGATTGAAAGATTGGACATCCACAGCACTGTCTGTTCTTTCCTTTCCTTTAGAAAGCAGCACTCAATAATTTAATATTTCTATAATTTATGTTTCTTGTTTGCACAGTCTATTGAGTAAGGAGACTATATGAATAGGTTTATCATAAGGTTGTATTTTCTACTTTACACACAGATAATAGTTTATTTATTCAAGAGAATTTATTATAAACTTTATTTATTATAAAATTTATTATAAATTTACTTAACCTCATTTATTTTGGTAAAACATGTCACTCAAATCCTGTACTCTAAATTTTATTGACACTTCGGTAAGCTTCATATTTCCAAAATGCTTATATTATGTTTAATTTTGATGTTCAGCATGCTAAAGAAGTTGATACCATAAGTTGACTACTAACACAAACAACTCAACTCAGCTGCTAACTCTAATCATTTGTATAGCTCCCGTAGATCTTGTGTAATGCTAGTCTATCAGTTAGCATTCCCATTCATCTCAATAGCAGTTGATCTACTGATGCTTGAAAGTATGTGACCTGAAAGCTGCCATCATTGTTCATGATGGTGAAAATGCCATATGACTGATTGTTATTCAGCAGGAAATGACATGGCATCAGAGGAACAGACCTAAACCCAAACAGCGATAATACTAAGCGGCAAAATATGATAAATATTTTATTCATCAGACTATATTCTTGCTTTTGGATAGCGAAATAGTGTAGTTACAACATCTAGTGACCAGCCAAGCCTTGACACAGTGTGTGTATTCTCAAACCGTTCTCAATCCTAAGGAAGCAAAAACTGAAGCATTGTCAAATGTCTTGCCACTAAGATGCTAAAGGCACACCTTTGGCATTGCTATACAGTATACAGACTAGGTTTACTATTGCTATTACTATTTAATGAGAAACCTTTGGCGTCAATACATGGACACAAAGGGCATGTGATTTTTATTGTCAGGAAATTATATATTGTGGTATAATTTTACTCAGGGCTTGACATTAACACCCACCAACTGTGTATTTCAGCAGTGACGTGTAACACAGTCGCTCCTACTAGCTACTTTGGCGGCTGAATTTTATATATAATATAAACATTTTTCAATTGTAGTCTTTTAAAAAGGCATCTGAAATAATAAACTAAGTGCAATGTAGTGTTGTCAAAAATATAGTTTTTTGATATATATCAATACTAAAATATCTGATATCACTTCCAATACTTATTTTCCTCAGAACAGACACACAACTCTCTCTCTCTCTCTCTCATCTCTCCGACAGTGAGTGACACACAAACCCTCCTCTCCTCATCACTCGCTTCATTTGCTCCGGATGAATATTGTTGCTGTTACACGGCTTGAATTTCAGTGTGGGATTGCACGTATTGCGCATAATTTTACTCATTCCTGCAGATTTTGTGCTCACACCCAAAGTGCGCACACATAAAGCCGTCTCTCAGCACTAAATTGAGTTCTTTTTCAATGCTTATTGCACTTAAACAGTCAAATACACACAAAATAATGTCAAAATGCCGGTCTTGGCGAGTATTCACGTAAACACAGTCAGTTCTGTTTTAAGTGAACATAAACAGTTGAGAAAGAAAACGCATGTGTAACAGTGTAATGGATCCGTGCGTCAGGTCTTAAAGGGACAGAAGCCTAATGTTCCCGCTGCCAAATTATGAGATAATATTAAAAATATCTATATGGCATTTTCCCCCCCAAGCTTTGGAAAACCACTAGCTACAGTGGCTGGTGAGCACAAAAGTTAATGTCAAGCCCTGATTATACTATTTAGACCGTTTGAGCGCCTAACCGGATATATACAGATGCATGGAAAGAATTAAAAGCATAATCACTATAAGAAACACTAATGTGTAGACAGTTTAGATACAATTATAATGATAAAAGAAAGAAATTGGAAGCATGGAGTTCCTTATTTTCTTAGTAGTTGCACACGAAGCGATTGACCATGCTTCAGTCTTTTTCGCCTTTTGAGTGAGAACACTCTACTTTTACACTAACTTTTGACAAAAATTTTGTCCACAAGGTTAATCTGACATTGATGGCAAATATGTCTCGGTGAATAGTTGTACAAAAACACTGAAAAAAATGAACAGAAATTGTGCGGAGACTACAATGTGATCTAACTTCAGCTGTCTAAAAATAATACTATATTCCTCTGGTTTCACAGACAAGATTTAAGCTAGTCCCAGACTAAAATGCATGTTTGAGCTGTTTTAACTGAAAGCATCTTGTGCTGATATATCTTAAAATATGTCAGTGCCATTGCTTTGTCTTGTTTATAAAGCTACTTAAATGTCCTGATTGAACTAAAGCTTAATCCTGGCTTAATCTAAGCCCTGTCTGTGGAACCAGGCCATTATTTCACACATATATTAAAACATAAATCAAAGCAGACTATACAGTTAGGTTACACTTTATTTTAATGCTCCACTTTAGACATTCTACCAACTATAAGTAACCTTTTTAAGTATATGTCAACTGACTCTCATTAGACTATTAGTAGACTATTGGGTTAGAGTTAGATGTTAGGGCTTGGGTTAGTAGAATGTGCTTGCTAATAGTTACTAGCAAAATAAAGTGTTAGTAGATATTAAGCAGAAAGTCTACTAATATTCTAATGACTTGCTAGTTGACATGTAGTTGCAAAGTTACTTGTAGTTAGTAGAATGTCTAAAGTGGCCCATCGAAATAAAGTTTTTACCTACAATCGCACTGGAAGATATCTGGTTTACCAGCTGCGAACTGCCTCAAACTAAACATTTAACTACCTTCCAAAGATTCAAGGCTATGAAGCTCACAATCTTTGGCAAATCCAGTGACGTGCCTCTGTGTGGGCATGCCATCTGAGTCTGAGACTATTATTCAACATCTTTCTTTCTGATTGGATGTATGCGTTTACAGACAATACATGCGCTTTACATCTTTAAGCGTTATACATATTCATACTGATTTTGTTTTAAAAGCCAGCAGTTAAGGAATCTCTTGGCTTCGTCAATGAAAAATAGTGAACAAAATGAATTCCTTTGTGTTATGTATTGTAAATATCACTTGTACAGAATTGTTAAAAACACTCTTTGTATTCGGAAGAAGAGAGTAGCTCTGTGTTTACATATGAAATGAATTGAAAATGGTGAATTATGGTGGAGGGGCTCATGCATGGTGTAGAACCAATACTATAATTTGGTCGTGACACATGATGAATTCCATCTAAAAGAGCCAGTCAGAGCCCATCATCCTCCACCTGTGAGAAGCATATGAATATAGTTTAGCCTTACAATGCTTAGGAAAAAAAATTAAAAGCACAAAACTGACCAGATTTAATTGAGGAAAGTTTATATACTCATCTTTATTTATACATTGCTTGTCATTACATATTTTCACACTAATTTATTGTTGAAATGTTTTTAATGGTACAGTACATCTGTCATAATCAATTCATTTTGAAATATGTGTAATCCTGATAGACCTGCATGCAAGACATTTTCCATAGGGTATGCAATTTCACTTTTATCAACAGTCATACTTATACGTATCATACTCACCAAGATTTCTCTGGCTTTTTATATCTAAATATATCAATAATTGTTTTTCTTGATTATTTAAGATCAAAAGACAACAGGGTTGAAACAAAACAGAATAGGTTAAAGGCTCAAGGAAGTAATAATTAACACTGATTTGATTTGATTTTCTCCCAGCCACTTTGATCATGAGTAATAACTAAATATCTAAATCTTATGAAACGCTATTCATAACCAGGGAATTGTGGAGTTTAAAGCATGCAGGAAAGCAAGCAAACCATACTTATTACCCATGTTTAATAATGCATCTCTTACTCACATCTACTGCATGCAATACTGGTACCATACATTCAAAAAATAATAATAATTATAATATTCTGCAATTCATATTGCTAAACTGATCTAAAAAGTCAAATTCAACAAAAGTTCCAAATTAGTAGTGTTTTACTCTTATACATAAATACATATGAGCACAGCTTCTTCACTCACGGATCAGAAATGTATGAATGCATTTAATTACCAGCCTGTGGACAACAGTGGTTATTAACAGTGATTGTATATTCATAGTGATGGTTAGTGATTATGTATCAATTAAGTGTAACAATATGATATTTTAGGCACTGATTCTGCTGTCCATTTGTCGCAATTACTATTTTTTTTTCCAAGATCAATGCTTAAAACATCTGTACATTTCGTTGAGATTTATATAATTCACATGTATTCATGCACACATAAATGGTTTTCTTTGTCCATTCTTTACAAGTTGTTACAAAGTTTTTCTATTCTGATTTGTTTGACGTAGTCTCAGCTGCAGAAGATATCTTGGTGGTGTACATTATTAAAGGAAATGATGTAAGGAGAACTTGGGCATTAGGACTTATTTTAATATATTCCAAAAACAATTTCTAGATGTAAATATGAACTATGGTACTAAACATCCAATTGGAGCAGAGTGTTCATGTAAATACAAAAGTCTTTCTAACAATGTGTAATGTAATATTTCTAAGCTATCTGGTTTGTACTTTACTGGTTAATGCAAAGGTTACAAAGCAATGCTATGGAAAATACTTGATGACAAATCAATAATGTAAACAATTTGAAATTTGCTCTCTTATAGTAAACAAATATTTCTTGGTTTCACTTTTTTTTGGTTTTGCCTAGCGTAAAGTCTATGAGTCGGTACCCAGCGTGTAATCCCTTCTCTTTCTATTGCTTTCTAGCGTTCTTTCTAGTGTTCAAAAAACTACAATGGTTTCTTCTTCTTCTTCTTCTTTTGCTTTTTTATTTCTCAAAGTATTTTCCCTCTCATGTCCTAAAAAGTACTAGATGCCATAATTAGGCCTTTTTAGCTGTTTCAACATAACATTGTGTCTGATTGTGTTGAGGGGGAGGGTGGGGGGAGACAGAATCACACACTATGAATGTGTGTGAGCACTAGTTTATGAGAAAATGCACAAATGTCGAACACTTGGTAACTGCTTTGCTTTTTGTTGTGCCTCTCATTATTTTACTTTACTTTTTTAATTAATATGTTTTTATATATTTGTACAACAAAATACTCCAACAAAAGCTCAACGAAATACACCAACGAAGAAACTCATTTGAGAATGATAAGGACGGCAAACTGACTATGTTTTTTTGCACATGTTCACAGATTAAGCCTTAGCTTCCATTCACAGAGGAGATGTAACACACATCAGAAACCAACAAGAAACCCTCTCTGACGCCAACCAGAGGGTCATCAGATGCATATGGACTGACAGAAAGAAAAAAAAAGTCTTCGAAAATCTATGAACCCTCAATAAATACTGTATAAAACTCTAAAAGTGTTCGGATTCACAGTTTATGGTGATTTTATTTTCTTGTGTAATGTTCCTTAATGTCCTCAAGTCTACCTCCCATTCACTCACCCACATACAGTGCCATTATTGGTGTTCTGAATCTGTTTGATGTTATTAAAATATCAGTTACATATAAGCATTAGGCAACCTTATTTGTGTGCTTACTATCTGAGCCTGTTATAGGCCTGGTTTCACAGACAGGCCTTAGATTAGGCCAGGATTAGGCCTTAGTTGCATAAAAAAAAATTAAGCAGCTTTTATAAATGTGCTTTAGAGTAAAACATTACTTGAGGCAAAAGAAAATGGCACAGACATATTTTAAGATACAATATAATGGCAAAAGTATAGGGACACCCCTCCAAATCATTGAATTCAGGTGTTCCAATCATTTTCATGGCCACAGGTCAGTGCCGGACTGGGACAAAATTTCAGGCTGGGAAATGTCACACCCATCCATCATAATGCCATCCCATACACCCACAACAAATTTTGGAACCATGCAGAACCATATTTTTGTATGGTCATCACATAAAAAAGGTTAAAATCCTAATGCTGCGTTCACACCGAACGCGAATAGAGCGTCTGCAGCGAGTGATTTCCATGTTAAGTCAATGTAAAGACACGCTGATACGCGTGTCTGGTGGTCCTGCGGCATGATAGACGCGATTTCGCCTCATTCACACATCCAGTTCGCACGAAAGACATGAATTGAGCTTCTTGCGTGAGTGATTTTATTTGGTCCTTTTTGTGCGTTTGAAGCGAATTCGCGTCTATGCCCGAGTTGAAAAATCAGAACTTTGGCGTCTGTTCGCGCCGCGTTATTCAATCAGGAGCCTGCTAAACGGGGTAAGTGACGTGATAAACGGGCAGGCCCGCCAGGAGTCACTAATTCAAAACAGTGGCTGTGTTTAAGGCCTTGGCACTTAATCTGGACTGAAAGACTGAAGGACCTTGGCGTATTATTGCATTATTATGATATATCAAAATTAGTACAATAATTCATTCATCATGACAATATCTTTATAGAAAAGTCATAATACTGAACATGTTATTGCATTATTACTAATATTTTTTGTGTTGTTGTCTGCCCTAGTTCCCTCCAAAAACGAATAAATCGATATGAATATCTGTCTGCTAAATTACTACTGTAACTTTATAATAGATAATAATGATGTCATTTAACATACAGTTTTTTGAATGGCGATAGTAATGGGGTGCTACTGCTAACATTTGCTAGCAGTTAAATACTTAGCTACGTTAAAGAAGACAAACCCACAGTAGCCTATTTACAGGTGAAACTGACCTGCATTTGAAGCCTTGAAGAGGTCAGTAATTTTACTTTATTTCGCTCCTTGTTCTTTGAGAGCTTTCCCTCAGTGCTCTGTCTGCTTCCTCCAGTCCGTCGCACTGATTATTACTCTGTTTGAGACGGTTTGGCGGACACGCAGAGCTCACGCAAGCTGAATCGTAGCATTGCCAGTAAAGACTAACCGTTTCATGATTTATTATCGATCTATTGTCGAATGTCAGATTCGGAAATTATCACTTTAGTGCATTGGGGCAATTGTATAAATTAAAATAATTTATTTAAAAAAAAAGAAGAAGAAGAAAGAGGGCAGCGTGCCAAATCAGTTGCCAGGCCATCGGGAATTCACCCGGTGCTCCCGATGGCCAGTCTGAGCCTGCCACAGGTGTATAAAATCAAGTACGCACAGAATGCCGCTTCAGACAGCGCGCCGGCCGCATTGAGTTATCTTTCACACTTGAAAGGACAAAAATCAAGCCAAAACGATCGTTTTGTTGAGTATCCTCGTAAGCACAGTATTAAATTAGTTGGTCACACTTTAGATTAGGGTCCAATTCTCACTATTAACAAAGACGTTTGCCTCAATAAACTCCTAATTACTGCTTAATAATAGTTAGTAAGGTAGTTGTTACGTTTATGTATTAGGTAGGATTAAGCGATGTAGAATATGGTCATGCAGAATAAGGCAGTAATGGCTCGTTTCCACCGAGCGATACGGTTCAGTACAGAACGATTCAGGACCGTAAACCCTGATCCGGCTTGCATTTCCACTGCCAACAGTACCCTTATGATTGGTGTGGTGTAGCGATCGACGTCATTCTCGCATGAAAAAGAAAGCAATACAGTAAACAACAGTGGACGACATAGCTACATCAGATCAGAAAAACAGAGCCGAAAAAGCTTGCGCAAGTGACAATTCTCTGACAACCAATCAACGTTCAGTGTAGTCTAGCTCCATCCTTTAGTACCGGACTACTGTGCTAGGTACCCCAACGGAATGGTGCCAAAAAAGTGGTACGGTACCATTCACAACTTCTGACAATGGAAATTGCGTACCGTACTGAACCGTACCTCTCGGTGGAAACGAGCCATAATATGTGCTTTATAAGTACTAATAAACCGCCAATATCCTAGTAACATGCATGCAAATAAGCAACTAGTTAATAGTGAGAATTGGACCCTATTCTAAAGTGTGACCACCTAATTTAATACTGTGCTTATGAGGATACTCAACAAAACAATCGTTTTGGATTGATTTTGTGTTTTTGTAATTTCAAGCATGAAAGAGAACTCAAAAATCTTCATCACAATATCCCCCCTCTGATGCTTTATCTTACACGATCGTCAAACTTATTCCGTCAAATGAATTTTCACATACCTTACATACCTTTACATGCGCTTTACCTAATCATCCCATTATAAGTCACTGGTAACATACTGTACGTTTAACATTACCTCATAACCACATAAACACACCATCTTCTCCCAACATTCAATCCTTAAGCAATCTAATTCTATCTTTAGTAAAAAAAAACTAAACATCCCATAGTACATTGCCTTTTTACTTCAGTAGACTTTGAGTCAAGTTGTAGTATCATCTTTTGCTGGATTTCGGGTCACATTGATCTATTAGGAAATTAACAGTCTGATATTGCTGCAAAGAAAGATATCAATTTGCATACAGAATGTCAAATCCTTCCCTCAGACATTACATATACATATACATATACAGCAAATTACAACATCAGATGTCATTTAGGACAATCCCATGCATTCTTTTGAAAAACAAAGATTGTTCTGCACAATCTTAACCATTTTCTTAACCATAATTTGTTAGCTTTTAATGCAAGCAGGCAATTGTTTTACTTAGTAAGCTCTATTTAAGGACCTGTGTAATAAAATCTAACCAGAAAAGTTTTAGAATTTTTTAATTTTAAACAAATATCTTGTGTAATTTTGCATTGTTTTAAAATGAACTCTGTAAAACCCATATTTTGCTATGAGAATAGCCTCAGCTGACATGGCATTAAATACTAACCTACCAGATTCAGATTCAGATTCATGTTTCTGGTTTAATATGTTTGGGTCACTATGGTTATGCTATATGGCCACTCAACTAATAATAATCTAGAAATTAAATGTATTTCCCCTTACAAATCAATCCCCTATGTCAGAAGAAGGTTGTGTTTTCTGTAAACAATAGCATACGACACAGATTTACAGGATTAGTCAGATTTTCTTTTTTCCCTGTATTGCGAGCTTTAATTGGATTGCACAAAAATATTATTTTTCTTTTTTACAGATTGTGATGACGTGTTTTAACGGTCATCAGAATCGTAAATTTATATACATATTTTTAAATGTATGTACAATTATAACACTATACTTAGTATTAAAGGGGTTATGAATTGAGAAATCAACTTTCCCTTGAGCTTTTGATATAAAAAAGGTCATGGTGATGTAAGAATATCCTGTAAGTTTCAGAGCTGAAAACTTCATTGTTAGTCAAAGAAAAGCTTTTATTGGCACCAGGCCCAGCAAACGCTCGATCTGGGAATGTGCCTCCTTGTGACGTCAGAGTTTGGTGAAACACCGCCTTAACCGAAGAAGAAGAGCGCCTGATTCTGTAGCCCCGCCCACCGATTTGTGCCTGACATGACATAGGCCTACATAGAGCTAAATCGGATCGAACTTCTAAGCAATAAACATACAGCATAAGCTTCATTCAGATTCCAGTATTATGAATGCATGGATGAACTTTATTTTTAATGAATATCCAGCTTACATGGTTAAAGACATTGCTCGTTTGTTCCTTCATTTCACCACGGATTTGTTTGTAAACAAACAACTGGATTTGCAGACAGGATGAGATTACATGAATGAATGAAGCAACACACTAATGTGAGTAAAAAATGTTTTTTATATGTGATAGTATTGCATTGTTACAGATTGTTTGATATCTATTGATTATGTGTACGCGTCTAACTGAAGAATCCTTTATTTGTTGGTTCATTGCGATTCGGACATGTATGGGCCACAGGGCCAGGGCTAGGGCAAAGCCCAACATCCCGGGACTATGTGTTCACTCTCTTGACTTAATATTTGAAGGAAAAATGCAATCGCGGAAGTTTTGATCATGCTGTCTGCAACGTACTTGCCGTATGAGTGTGTGTGTTAGTGATGCACGGTTCACGCTTATATCCACCAATCAGGTGGGCCAAGTAATAAAAAAATAACATTCTAATCAATCGCGGGTGGATGAGAGATAAATCATTGTGTTTGTTTGATAAAGACGTTTTGCGAGCCCTGTGGGCAGTTCATTCCGGTTGCCGTTTTCCCACACGCTTTCAAAACAATTCCCACATGTACTGACAGGGAAGCTAAAGCTCATTAAATATGCAAATCTTATCCAATCCTAGCCGTGGGCGTTTACTTCAAAGTCTTCAATGCGGCACGCCCATTAAAACAGAGCGTTCCAGGAGAGAGCCTCAAAACCAGGGTAGAAAATAGCCTATTACTTATGCATTATGATGTTTTTGAATGTAAAAACCACGCGAACATCATAAGTTGACAATTAAAAAGCCAGTTCATGACACCTTTAAATTACCTTTGCACCAAAATACAAGAAACTAGTTAACGCTGCGGTGAGGGTGTTTCTAATACAGCGGCTGTGGGACTGACAGTTTACATTTTTCTCTCTTCTGTTGTGACTGCCGTTATCAATCTCTCTCTTGAAAGTTGTGAAAATACTATTGCAGAGTTTTTCTTTTGCTATTTGCTATTTTGCTATTTGTAACTACAAAAATATAATGCAGTCTCTCATTCACCACTACAGAAGTTTACCCAACTATGATGACTTCGGCTTCTGAGAAACCCGGAAATGTGAAAAGGGTCTATATTCGGACCTAGTCCGGCGAAGCGACTTATCACACATTCTCTCTTATTAAGAGAACAACTGTTGTAACTATTAAAAACTGTAGCATCTATGGTTGTAATGTCTGAATTTGGTTTTAAAACCTCAAGTTTCTTCAATAATAGTCACTAGATTATTTATTGTTGTTTCACCTTTAAAACCTTTAAAAATTTGATTGACAGTCCCAAAATACTGTTTTTAAATGCTTTTCCTTCCATCATTTTTTTTTTACCTTTTTTTACCATTTACTTTCAATGCATGATAACACAAATAAGCAGAACCTGTGCTTGGATGAACATTTATCTGCCCTGCTTTGATGTTCAAATATTTCGATTCACCTGGTGCGGAAAGACAAATTTGCAGTGCAGTGAAAATAAAAAGCCATGTATTATTCAACACCTGGGGCAGACCAGCAAAGGAGCAGTGCCATTGAATGCAATACACAAGCTATTTTTAGAAGTCCATTTTATTTGGTTTGCTTTCTAATTACTTTTTAAAGCTTTCCACTTTTCATTCTTCCAAAGACAAACCAACAACAAAAGTTATTTTACACTCTGTTCTCATGACAAAAAGTTGAGCAACTCAATTGATAAAATCTTCATACTGTACAAGAGTACAAACACTCTCAAAATCTAGTGTATGGCCTTGATAGCTATACTTTCTCAAGCATTCTTGCTGAATTTGTCCCTCCTATGTGACCAATTGCAACACACTTCATATGCAGTAACACTGAATCAAATAACGTTCCTCACACAAAATGCACAGGAGACTCAACAAACATTTGTTTTCAATAGAATTTGATGTTGATGTTGCTGAGCATAAATGTGTAGAAAAGTAAGTATGTGTAGAAAGTGTGTTCGCAATGAGTTTGTGTGGTGCATGCACATTGTGAGGCGATCTGAGAATGCTAAAAACAGTGTCATTAAATTTGATCCTTTTGTGGTGTAATAATCATACAAGGCCAGGGTCAAAGATCCAAAAGGTCTAGTCTCAAATGCTTTGTTCAGACAGGCAACATTTTTCCCTTTATCTTATTAAATACATTTAGTTTAATCACTACAGAAAAAAACAAAACAACAACAAAAAAAAAAAACATGTTGACTGTCTGAATAAAGCCTTAGAGACTAGACCTGACTAAAATTTGACCCTGGCTGACTCTAGTATGATTACTAAATCACAAAAGACTTAATTAAATCAACAATCTTACAATAAATTACATCTTACAAATTAATTCCAAACCACATTCATATAGGCATTTAAGTTGATTTCATGCAGTTTTACTCACTTTCAGAATGCCAGTGTAAACCATAAGATCAGATTTTAAAAAAAAATGTGCAGTGTGAACAACATCTACATTTTCTTCCCTGCAAAGGTCAGAACTATTATAACTCACACTGTTTTAAGAGATGTGACTGAAATGTACAATTCAAAAATATTCATTGAAGGAGTGATTATAGAACATTGGTTGATAATAGAAAATATTAAAAGATTCCCTTTTGAAAGGGAACTCGCGCTGTGCCCCTAAGGATCGCTATGGGGAATGCCTCCGGCATAACAGGTGTCTGAAGCATGAGTCTAAACACGACAATGAACTTGATATTGTGACATCGCGACCTTGAGAATAAAAGGGCACCTGTGAAATACATCATCCTCTTTCTTGTCTTCAGGAGACCGTCTGTTTGAGCGTGTGTCTAAATAAAAAGGCAATACTATGTCTAGCACAGTTCAGGAAGTGTGTTCCTCCGTGTCAGCGTTTCTGACACCTGATGACACACATGATATGTGCGTTATGTGCATGGGCAAGGAGCATGCACGCTCAGTCCTCGAGGGGGCTGTTTGCATGCATTGCTAATGCTTTTACTCTCAATGCTTTTCTCGAGGGAATAGGTACAGTCATCTGTCCCTCGCGGGTCAGGACCCTCTGCAGCTGAGGTGAATATGAGACTAAGATCGTGGGGCTCACAGATGAAGCTTGCCGACAAGTTTGAGAAAGGTATGAGTATCTCTCATTCGTCGGTGGCTGCCGAGAGCGAGCGTGTTTCTCGCTTCAAGCCAAGATGAGCAGGATGAGGCTGTTGAGATCGAGGATGTCTCTGACCACTTTCAGCCCGCCTGCCTCACTTATGATGAGCTGCTGGATGTTACGTCTCATGCCACGGAGAGTTTTGATCTGCTCTAGAAGAGCGAGCTCTCGCGCAGCCACTTAGATGAACACTTCCTGTCCGGACAGGTCAGCTCATACGTGTCTTCCCTTTTCTCCCAGATCTTCACACTGAGGTGCAGAAATCTTGGGGAAAGCCATATTCTGCCCTCATCCATCATTCACAGGCAATGTGGAAGGGAAGCAGGTATATGGTTATGCGTCAGTGCCTCCAATTGAATAGATGCTGGCCAGCTATCTCTCAGTAGGTGAGGCATCCACGTTACATCACAGCTAAATGGCAGAACAAATGCTGCAGCAGGTCAGGCTGGGGCGGCTTTGCACACGATGACAATGTTGCAGGCCTACCAGGCTGACCTGCTGAAAGGACCAGGGCCAGGGGCTCCCCCCTGAGGCAGTGGAGGAGCTTTGCCGTACCACAGATGTGGCTCTCCGTGTTACCAAACAGACTGCCGCTGGTCCAAACAGACTGACTGGCGATCGGTCGGTCCATGACAGTCATGGTGGCTATGGAGAGACATCTCTGGGTAAACCTGGCTGATATAGGTGAGAAGGAGAAAAACATTTGAGAGGTGAAGGCGCGGGCCTGCCCCAGTCTAAGGACCAGGAGGCGAGCACCGCCTCTCGCGTTCCCCCCTCCTTCGAGGTGTAGATTGCGGAGGAGGTGTGAAGCCAGAGGGAGAAGAATAGATCTTATGGAAGTAATCCAGGGTAAACACTCTGAACGTTCTAGGGTCCCAGAAGCTAAAAAACATCAACAGATGTTCTTATTAGTCCTCTGTTTTCGCATGGAGGTAGCCCAGAGGGCAGTCTTTTGGTAACCTCAGCCATCGTCTCACTTCATTCTGCACCATGTCATCAATTCTCTTCAGAGTGTTTCTGTGAGCATTTCCAAGCACTAACTCATGTGTTAGCTTTGGTAGCCGATATTTGTTCAAGATTTTGGGTCTTTGGTAGGGTTTCAATGGTGCCGATGAGAGTTCAGAAAGCATCAGATTCAGCTTCTCTGTGAATTTAGGTTGTAAACGTTATTTCCAGCCGAAGTTGAGGCCCAGGTACTTTTGATGGTCATTAACCCCAATAGGCCTGATGGTTCCCTCTGATGTCTCATAAGTAGTAAAGTAATAAAATTATGCATTTCCTCCGTCTATCTTTTGTGATTGTTATTGCTGCAGATTTAGAGGTGTTAAGTGAAATGCCCCTGGCCTTTAATGCTCCTTCCAAATGTAAAGTTGCTAGGCCTTCTTTAGGCCTCCCTGGAATGCTTTGGACATAGCTAGGCCTCTTCTTTCGAGAGAGTCGTTATTTCAAGGCCTCCATCTTCCGAGCTCGACCTGGGGCTAAGTGGTTAGGCTCTCTGTGAGCCTCCTTGGTCACTGTTACCTTTTATGAGCGTTGTTAGGCCTCCTATCACTACAGAGAGTCATTCTTTATAGGCCTCCGCTCCTCTGAGCTTTGCCTATTATTATGTCAGGCTGCTAGCTCTGTTTTGCAGCTTCCTTGATAGAAGTAGGACGTAGTGTGTTCATCCTATGAGCTCAGCCATAGTAACACCCTTGTTACTACTGCCGTTGTTAGGCCTTCTCTCGCTAGAGATAGTTATCTTATTGAGGTTCCTGCCCCCCCAGAGACGTTAGTCTCGCTGTGAGCCTCCTTGGTGACTGCAAGCTTTGGTAGACCTCCTCTTGCTAGAGAGAGTTATCTTATTGAGACCTTATTGACTCAGTTCGATTTAAAGAGTCACCATGTTGAGGCCTCGGCTCCTAGAGCTCGGCCAGCCCATTTGCTAAGTCATTAGGCTCTCTGTGAGCCTCCTTGGCTATCGCGAGCATCGCTAGAGAGAGATATCTTATTGAGGCCTCCGCTCCCCAAAGCTCCGCTTAGGATAACAATTTGGGATTTGTAGGCTCTCTGTGAGCCTCCTTACAAGATATCCTGAACGTGGGGTGTTGTTAGGTCTACTCTCGCTTTAGAGAGCTGTCATGCTGAAGCCTCTGCTAATGTGCTAGGTTTTTAGGCTCTCTGGCAGCCTCCTTGGCTACTGACCTTGTTGTGGAGTGTTGTTAGGCCTCCTCTTATAATGAGAGTCATTGTATTGAGGCCTCCACTCCGCGGAGCTTCGCAGGCCAGCTAGACTAGACTCTTTCTGAGCCTTCTCAGTACTGCCCTTTAGTTAGAGTTATGCCTAGGCCTTTTGTTTGAGGCCTCCAATCTTCAGGGCTGCCTGACCAGAAGTTCTGAGTGTTAGGCTCTCTGTGAGCCTCCTTGGATGCTGGCCTGAATAAGAACGTAGTTAGGCTCCCTCTCTTTAGAGTCATCCTGTTGATTCCTCCGTTCTTGAGAAGCTCAGGTCTATGATCATGTTGCTGGTGTGCACCTTAGGGATGAGGACTCCTTTGAGTCCCTTGACTTAGCTTAGCCAATAGGTCGCTCATCCCTTTAGCATGTTAGCATGGGTATTTCGTTCCCCATAGCGACCCTTTTGAAAGGAAACGTCTTAGGTTATGCATGTAACCCTGGTTGCCTGAGAATAGGGAACGAGATGCTGAGTCCCCTTGCCATGCATTCAGTATTCCTGTACACGTCTCCTTCAGACAAGAAGTGGATGACGTATTTCACAGGTGCCCTTTTATACTCATGGTCACGCTAGTGATGACGTCATAGGCTGCCGCCTATTAATGTCAAGTTCATAGTCGTGTTTAGACTCATGCTTCAGACAACATGGCAGAGGCATTCCCCATAGCGACCCCTAGAGGACGCAGCATCTTGTTACTTTTTTAGATTTCAGTGTGAGAGGTTATAAGTTTTAACCTTGCACGAATAACAATTACAAATAAAAAAAAATACAAATCAATTGCAGTTTTATCTTAGAGTGTGTAGAGTGTTTTGTAAGTTCTTTTGAACAGTGTGTGAGGCACGGATGATCAATAACAATATTGTGAGTTTTTTTATAATTGCACCACCAAGTGATAAAAACAGACTCCGCTTGTTTGCATATTTCTGACATTACACTGCATTAAAAAGTCTGTATAAACACAACTTATGATTTATGTTATTTTAATTGCAGCTACTTTTTTGCAGTCTGCATTCTTAGTTGTATATGGAGAAAAAAACTATTTTATTATTTTCAGAGGAAAATGTTTTGTTCAACTCTGCAACAATGACCACTAATAGGTGACTTTTGCACTAGGTTTATTTGATTAATTGCACAGCCCTTTTGGACACGCTGTTGGAATATTATCAATGAAATGAAAAGCTCCCTGTTGTGAGGACTACAGAGGTGAGGCTAGAGGAGTTTACTGGATAATCTCAGACACAAGTTTTTATCACTCGAACATGTGGTCATGCCAACCTTTCAGACTTACAAATGTTTGGGGAGGTCAGAGAACGAAAGAGAAAGAAGAAAACCCAGGGAGAACAATGCAAGTATAGCTCAGTTTTCTGTCTGTCTTTCTTTGTCTAGACAATGTTGCAGTTCAGTAACTCTCAAATATCTACAACAGAAAACCTTTTGATTTCAGCTCCAGTGCAAGAAAAATGTGGTCTGCCTGCACATTGCCTTCTGCCTTTGCCAATGTGAAACTCTCCCATGCCATGTGACTTAGGTAGGTGCATCGTATTGAACCACAGAGCCGTCTCACTGTCTCCAGCGTTCAATTAATTTCTTACATAATCCTGCGTAGATTCATAGCTAGTCAAAATGCCACCCGCGCCACATGCCAAATAACACTTTATCAGTGTTATCCATTTCTTGAGCTGCTGTCTAATTTTCACTCAGTTAACCTTTTACAAAAGACAGAAAACATTTTTTAGGAACACAGGATTAAACGAAGTAAATGTTGTTTACCTTGCTTAAATGCCAATGCCTGTGTCCTTTATGAGAATAAATAACCAATCTTCTTAATTATTCTAAATATTCTGCTGTGGAGTAAAATACCTAATTATTCTTCTTGCAACATCTAATTAACAAGCGTTTGTTTTAATTAGCATTTGAATATGTTTTTTAAAATTTGTAGAAACAGAACAAACAATCTAAGAAGATTATCCCTGTAAACCACATAATATTCATCCTGGTCTAATTAAACACACTCGTATAGACATATTGGTTATATTCCCATCTGGGAGATAAATTTGTTCAAACAGATTAAGGATTTCAAATTGTGATAAAATGTATCCTAAACTTGCTATTTGTCCGAGGGAGAACCACACAAGGACAGACAGTGTATTATCTGTGTGAAATGGAAAACGGGGCTGAGGGATCAGAAGTCCAGGGAGAGAGCGAAGTGTTGATGGTGAGAAAAGAGCCTGGTGGGTGTGTGAATATTTTGTTAACCCCTTCACCATTATTTTATAATGTACTACCTTAATATGTATGACTGATCAGATCAGTTTTGTCATTTTTTCATAACTTCTTAACTATATGGTGAAATATCTGAAATTCCAGTTCTCAAATACCTGTAAGTAACAACTCAAACACCTTTATAATGATCTTGTTGAACTGTAATTGGCGATGGGTGCTGCCATGTTAGTTTGCGCTGCAATACTCAGAATCACAGCTGTTGGATTTACAACACATAAATTCATCCACTTACTCCGAAAGACATAAAAGTAAGTGGCCGGTGAACTGGAAGAAGAATAAAGTAAACTTTTTAGTTACCTACACAATGTGTATCTTATGTAAATAATACACAGTCAAATTATGTTTGAAATTATTGTTTTTGCTGCTCCTATTGACACCAGTGTGAATTTTACAATCTATTAATGTGTGTTGTATTATTATGTATATTTAAATGTCTGAATCCTAAAATAATCATTATGTGGTTGTAAACACTGAAGAAGTGATTTAAAACTTTTTATCTGTTTTGTCCGTTCATTTACATGACAACGGCGTTTTGGAGGCCTGAAAACGCAAGCTTTTGAAAACGTGTTTCAAGGTGCAAGTTTTTGAAACGATTGTCTCTGCGTAAACACAAATTTGCACCACACACACACAAAAAAACTTTAAAGGCATTATACATACCATGGAACACAGTGAAGACAGTCATCAGTCAGTTTAGACATTCCACTAACTATAGGTAACTTTGCAACTACATGTCAATTAACTTTCATTAATTTGCAACTACATGGTAACTATCATTAGATTATTAGTAGACTGTTGGGTTTGGGTTAGTAGAATTAAGCCGGGAACACACTACACGACTGTCAGACCAATTATGAATGTAATTTGGTTGTTATACCTGTTTGCTCAATAAATGTTTGAGCATTATCAGTCTACCATAGCACTCTAATGACTGGTAGTTGATATGTTGTGGCAAAGTTACTTTTAAGCCAGGTTTTCATCCAAGGGTCACATCCTCTTTCTAATATGTGACACTATGACTAGAACAGAATTTTGGCAGGTAGATTGTCAAACATGTGAAGATTGGAGCTGATTAAACATTGTATGCTTGAATTACAACAACTTCCTGTTTCATGGCAAAAGATGGAAACACCCTTGAAACTCAAAAGCTTCACAATTTAGCATCGCAAAGGCCTTTAGATTACACTAACCAAATATGAAGATGATCTGATTAAATGTCTAGGAGGAGTTTGTTAAAGTATGATGCCTGAAAATGGCAAATCTGCACAAAAAACTGCAGAGAAAATTATAAAAAATGGCTGACTTTCTGTTAGGTTTATAGTTTTGCTGTAAGATACTTTTTTGTTGGCATTGGGATGTTACATGTGCATACAGAATTCTTTACATGGCGCAATCGAGCCATTTCGTCACACTGAATTCTGAAATCTGGCAACTTTATTTTGATGGTTCCATTTTGAACATTCTGTTGACTTTACAACTACATGTCAACTAACTCTCACTAGAGTATAAGTAGACTGTCTGCTTAATATCAGCTAACACTTTATTGTGATGGTCCTCCAACAGACATTCTACTGGCTATAAGTAACTTTGTAACTACGTCAACTTATTCTAACCCTAACCCTACCAGTCTACTAATACCCTACTAATACTCCAATGAGGGTTAGTAGACATGTAGGTGCAACGTTCCGTTTAGTCAACAGAATGTTCAAAAGGGACCATCGAAATAAAGTGAAACCTGAAATCCATATCAGATGTAAATTTCCACCACTTTTGACATGTGTGCAAAGTTTCATGAGTTTGAGTATGTTTAGGCCCTCAAAATGTGATTCATTTTGGACAATAATAATAAATATAGCTTGCAGCAGCAATGATCGGGCCCCCGGCACCTTTGTCCCGGACACCCAGGAGGCTTTAGGGAAACGATGCATGACACACAACATACTTTTAAAGTGGGTAAATATAAAAGGACTATGTCAAAGTTGTTTAAATATGCCACATTTACCGCAGCTAGATGGTGCCACTATGAATGAGAACTATGTTGCAGTGCACCACAAATTAACTGGTTGAATGCCTTTATTTTATTAAAATTGATAGAAAAAGATAAGGCCTACGAGATACAGTGCTTTTGGTATTATTTAAATTTTACATTTTGTGATTTTAACTTCTGCTTTTAAAAGCATTTTTTTTTAGATTGTAATGCTCTAATGTTCTACTCATAACCATCTTGGGCTCAAGTATCATTTATAATTGTAGCATTATTTAAGCTGATTTTCTGTATACTGTATTTATTTATTTTTTTGGACTGATAGTGATTAATAAAGTCAAATAATGGTATGCGAGAGAATCAGCGGTAATATCATTGCGTTCCTATTGGTCCGTGTTAGAGGAGCTCAGCTTAGCCTGACAGTTAGCCTGCCCCGGACCAGGTTAGTTTCCCAGCATAAGTTGCCAGAGTAGCTGAGTTTGAACAATTTTAATAGAAAAATAACATGCAGACATAGATGAATGAACAAAAAATGCTTTACTGGAGAGTCCAAGTTCAAAAGTACAACAAAAAGGATGCAAGCTTCCACAGAAAAAAATACAAGAAACAAAAGATGAGCAAAAGGCAAAACCACAACTGATTTAGCTTTCTTGGCGAGGATAATACATGCATAGTAAGCTCAAGACTGAACACAACTGAACAAAGAGGCATGCCTAAATAGGCCAACACAAACAAGTTAATGAACCACAGGTGGGAGAAAGTAGCAACACAATTAATTCTACAGCAGCTGGGGCCACCTAGTGGCTGGGAGAGTCATTACAAGTCAGCACCAACTAGAGGCTGGGAGAGTCATTACAAGCTAGAGCCTTACAGGAGCCCCTCCTCCAGAAACGACTCCCAACGTTCCCCTAGCTGCGTTGTTGTCCGTGGTGGCGGAACTCCCTAATGAGATCTGGGTCTAGAATATCTCAAGCTGGCTCCCAAAACCATTCCTCTGGGCCATAGCCCTCCCAATCCACAAGATACTGGGTTTTCCCACGGACCTGGCGACAGTCCAGCAGTCTGCGCATGGTGTAGGCTGGCTGACCACCAATGATGCGAAGAACTGGAGGGGGTTTCCTGGCTGGGGACAAAGGACCATAGACAACAGGTTTCAAACGAGAGATGTGAAAAGTGGGATGAATATGCATGGACCTGGGTAGAAATAGACAGTACGACACTGGCATGATCATTTTAAAGACTTTGAAGGGTCCAATGAAGTGAGGTGCTAGTTTCCGTGCCTCATCGTGCAGAGGGAGATCTCTAGTAGACAGCCACACTCTCTGTCCTGGTCCAATTGATGGTCCAATTCTACAGTGCTGGTTTGCATGCCTCTGCTATTGTTGAGTGGCTCTTGGTAGGGCTGCTTGTGTCTCCTCCATGCCCGTCGACACCTCTGGACAAGTTGAGGAGCGGCTGGTACACAAACCTTAGGATCCTGTTCAGGGAACAGAGGGGGAGGGAAACCAAGCCGGCCTTCAAAAGGGGACATGACTAAAGATGAGTGGTGTAGAGTGTTGTGTACAAATTTAGCCCAGATCAAATGGGAGCTCCAAGCAGTCTGATTGTTAGAGACCAGGCACCCGAGAGTCTTTTCAATCTCCTGGTTGCTCTCCGTCTGTCCACTTGATTGTGGGTGAAATCCATAGGACAGGCTGATGGATGCCCCAATTTACTGCAGCTAGATGGTGCCACTATGAATAAGAACCACAATAGCCACGTCCATGAGCTAATTTAAATTCAGATAAATTGCATGCCATGGGATGTCATAGGTCAATATGAAATGAGTGTGAAGTAATCATTTGCAGCTCAAAATTTAGTAAGTCCAGAAGTATGTCTTTTTTATATTTTTATTAACCTAACCAATAGTCTAAATATTTAAAACTATGTTGCAGTGCACCACAAATTAACTGGTTGAATGCCTTTATTTTATTAAAATTGTCCAGCAATGCAGACAAAAAAACACAGCAATGGGTTAAACACTAAACCATCAAGAGTCTCTCTCGCTCCAGGTGTGTGTGTGTGCATGCATTGAGTGACTGTGGAGCGGCATAAGGTATAAGTGTTTGAAAACTTTTTTATTCCCTTTTCTATCTCTCTGTTAGTAATTGTATTGTGTTTTGGTAATATTAGTAAGAGAAAAGTGGTCGTTTTAAGGGAGTATTTACTCCCAGTATGGCAGCTCCAGGTGCAGAGAGTTTTTTTTATTAATTTTTTTTTTATCAGTATGACATTACAAAAAACACACAAAAACAAAAGTGATGTTTCAGAATGCAGTGTCACTGCCAGTCTGCCCCAAAAGTGGATTCTCTAGCCAAACTTGTACTGTTGATGACAAAGTCTTTTTTTGAAAGTTACGAAAAATGTGAGGAAGGTTAAAATACTTTCCAGATATAATGCAGTTATGATTTCTTCTAGTAGTGTAGAGGAGAATATGTTGAGAAGGATCTGCACAAAACTAAAGAATTTGGTCAATCCAGATGGCTGGAAGTCTGTGGATGATATAATATACTTGATGGGACTGCAATCTCTGTGTCTTGCCATGCAGTTATTAGAAGATATAAGCTCCTTTTTGCCGGGATATTACAGAGAAGTTATTCAAAGAAAAGATCTGAATGAACAGACTAATGTTATCCCTCCAAAACTGTTAATTTGTTCTGGTTATGACAACGGCATGTTGGAAGACCATCATATATAGAGGTTTATGCAATTTCTGAGACATGGACAATTGATGAAATGTCTAAAAAGGTTTTCTATAACCTATGTGTCAAAACTGTTCATAAAGAGGCACTAAAGGAACGGCAGCCATTGTGGTGGACGAGGAGGTTTGGGACATCTTTCCCTTGAGAGATCAGTGGAGGTCCCTGTATAAGTTTCCACTAGAGAAGCGAACTGTCGATTTGCAGTGGAGACGGGGAGACGTATTCACGGGGCAATAGCTACAAACAGATATTCAGCAGTAAGAGGGGAGTGTGGGTTCTGTAGCCTAGAAGAGACTGTGGAACATTTATTGCTGAATTGCAAACGATTGAAGGGTTTTTTAGAGTTTTGACTGAATGGTTTAGAGGATTTGGTAAAACTTTTTCCTGAATGTAAAAGGTATGAAATGTCAAATGTCAAAAAAGACAATATCTTGTCTCCTGAACTATGTTACGGGTATAATAAAATTAGCAATTTGGAAAACCATAAAACAAATTCTGGGTCTAACTGGAATGGATCCAGAGAGAATGTTGAAGGAGTTAATTGCAAATAAATTGATTCACTGACATTGAAGAAGGGTCCCTAGTCAGAAACCAGAATATCTGGATTCGATTTTTTTGACCACCCACAACAACATACCAAATGCTTTGAAGTTAGTTAAAAATCAATCCTATTTGTCTTCTGAAAAACTAAACAAAAACAAAACCAAACTGTGTTAGTCTGAATTGATTGCATTAAGGAATGTTTCAAAACCAGGGCTGCGAATCGATTACCATTTTCATAATTTGCATGTTGTTATTGCAGACTCTCCTAAACATGAATACTTTCTTATTTGTGCATTACAATACATACAGGTCAGGGGACCTGAACTGTGTGCATCACATTATTTTTATAATAATTGCCTTAGTAAAAACTATTTGATGGTGTTGACGGCAAATTAACAGTATCACAATCTTACACAAATATTAAGTCTTTTCTACAGGTTAAGATTATTCTATGTTGGCCTTTGTTGAAATAACTGCCACTTTGCTGTCATTTTTATTTTTGGGTGACTCATTCCACACAAACGTGTGTCAGTTTTATCTGGGTCCACCAAGCATTCTTCACATGTAATCTAAAATGGCTTCTTCATCCAAAAGCACAAGCTGAATGGCACAAGTAGGCCACATCCTCACCATTATTTGTGGCCCTGCCAAGAGAGCCCACGTCAAGCCTGTATGACTCACTGTGTATCTCCTGTGCAGATAAACATAATTAATTTTAAAAAGAGTATTACAAGTCTATTGCTGTATCTGTTTTAATGTCTCAATCACTCTCAGGTGTCTGTTAGAACATAGGAACCAGGCCAAGCACTTAACTTGAGGTATTTAATTAAAGCAGTCTAGTAGGTAGAGCATACAATCTCCAGATCTCAAAAGTCTGTCACCTTGAGACAGTTGGTAAATATGGGTGTGGTTCTGAAACAGAAATGAATAGCGAATATAAAGCTTAGGTGCATAGTATAATGCACATATTTATATTACATAGATTTTTGTATAGGTTTTTCTTTAAATAATATGTCATTATCTTTACAAAGCTATTATAGATATACAGTATATTACAGATTGATTTTCTAAAAAAAAAATAAAAACTATAAAAATGTGTGTGATATAAATCTGTGCATTATAATACCCAAGCACTTATCTGAAGGTACTGCCACATTAGGGTGAGTGGAAAAAGAAGGACCCAAACGCAGTAGGACAGTAACTAAAATCCTAAATGTATTAACATAAATGAACTAACAAACAAATGACATTTGGGAGCTGATTGCAAACATCCATGCCAAGTAGAGACAACCTGGTGACAAACAGAACACATAAGGAGTTTATATAGGGCAGGGGTTTTCAACTCTTGCTTCGAGATCCAACTCTTGTAGAGTTTAGGTCTACCCTAGGTAACCCTGATCAAACTCTGCTGCCTGTAGCTTTCCAATCATCCTGAGGACATTGGGTGTTTCTCAAACGGAAGGCTGCATCCTACCGAGACTGCATCCTCAGCAATTAAACACTAGAATGAGACAGTCTAGTAAGTGTGCATGGCTACGTCACATGTTCCTGCCCCCATGGTCACGGCACAAAAATACTATTGTAACTTAATTTTGGAAAAATACTTGTATTACCAATCTTTATATTAACTGGCTTTCTAATAATGCAATACAGTGAATGACAGCTGTCTGTGGTCTCCCAGTGGCTTACATTATCATGAATAATTTACAGCAAAACAAAAGACATAACATCTATTCTTTCATGTCCGAAAACATTATTTTTGTCTTACATTTCTTACATAATAAACTCATTTTCCGTCAGTTTATTTTTGTGAATTTAAATGTGTGCAAAGGATTGTGGGTGATTTAAAGCCACGAAGGATACAGCCGATGTATCCTTCAAAACAGGCCGAATGAAGGACGCAAAACGAAGGCTGCCTTCCAAGGATCCTTCAAATTGAGATGGCCTTAAGCAACTTTTGATGAAGTGGCAGCCAAGATATGCAGCCTTCGTAGGATGCAGCCTTCCATTTGAGAAACACCCCTTGATTAGCTTGTTCAGGTGTGTTCAATTAGGGTTGGAGCAAAACTCTGTAGGTCAGTGGATCTCAAGGGCCAGAGTTGAGAACAGTCTGAATAAACTGCGTAAATTTCAATAAAAATTGGAAAAAGTGTTCTAAATATACATTCCATGATTCCATGATTTGAAGCCCGTCTTACTCTTGTAACCCCTCCTGTTCGAACTGTCCTCTCCAAGCGGGACTCGAACTCGGGTCCACCGGCATGAGAGTCGGACGTTCTAACAAGGAGGCTAAAGGCTGCAACCTCTATCATCAGTCGCAAGAGCGTCTCTTGAGATCAGAGGAGTGAGGTTTACTCGCACAGCAACTACTAGCTGGCATCCATTACCCTATTTTCTTAGTTCTAAAATAGCCTGGAGGTATGTTTTGGGTCATTATCTTGCTGTAGGATTAACCCCTTATCAACCCCTTATAGATGTATACCACAGACGGTGCTGCAAAATGCTGTGGTAGCAGTTTTGTTTCAGGGTGCCACTCACGCTGTGCAAGTCGGAGAATCTGGATCCAGCAAAAGAGCCCCAGACCATCACACTTCCTTCATGTTTGACAGTTGGTGTCACACACCATCCTTTCGCCTACTCAGTGGTCTACAAAAACTATGTGAGATGAACCAAAGATTTTCAGATTTAATTTCAATTCAGAAACTTAATTAGCTTGAAGCAAGAAAAGCTGAATTTGCCTGGGCACAAAGAGTTGCAGAGGATATGCATAAACTGGATGTGATGGCACCTGCAGCCCATGCCAATAGTAAGAGTTAAACCAACATGTTTACCCAAGTTAAGTGGCAATTAGGGAGATTTCAATCATTGGAAAAGGGACTGGGAAAATCTCCAAAGGCAAGGTGAGCCAAATGGGTCAGCATGTGGACAGCATCGATGACAAAATTGCTAAAGCCCTCAGATTGTCTTCTTATAACACCGCTGCTGATGTATTCAGAGCGTTAGAGAATCAGTATGGTACAATTCCCATGGAAATTGTTAAGAAATTGGTGAGGAAATCAGCCAAGAAGAGTGATAGAATTATTCCAAATAGTGGAAAATGTAATGGCAGATCTCACAGATTTCAGAAATACCGGAGCAAAAAAGAACCCACTTGTGATCAAGTCCATAGAGAGCCATCAAGAGGTGAGAGTGACCCTACAAGGAGTGAAGCTTGTGGAAGATACATACCCAGCGTACCCAGATCTGTTTGAGGTAGAGGATATGATAGCTTATGAATCTAAGACACATTTCGCCTCAAAGTATGAATCATCGAGAAGGCTGAAGATCCTGTTATTGCTGAAATATTGATAAAATACTCACTGGCATGTAGCAGAGAGTTTCTTGAATGGTGGAGACGGGACAATATTGGAGGATGCCGCTGTGGGAAATGACCCTAGCAGAAGAAAAGAATCTAAAGATCATAAGGGTGTCTCACCTAATTTTAAAAGGCATTCGCAGTAAGTCTCCACAATGGGATTCAAAGTATCATTAAATTCCAGACCCAGCTACCCTTCTGTACAACAGAAGTGGAGATTTCCTAAGAACAGATAAAGTCAATGACATGCTAAAGCGAACTTCTTCCGTCTTTCATTTCCGTTCTCCACACACACATTAAATCAGAACACAACATTCAGACTTCCCTTTCAAAATAGCAGTCCACGATATAATTCACTCATAAACACAACAGACGAGAATCATAAGAGAAATCAGGGCCCGTATTTATCAAGCCTCTGAGAATTACTCACAAGAACACTGCTAAGAATTGACTTAAAGTAAAACCATTCTTGGCTCAAAGCTGCACTTAAAAGTTAGTTATTAAGCATCTCAGTCATAATTTAAGTAAAGTGTATCATACTTACTAATAAGTCGGATAGAGTAAAGTAGTATGCGTATTTGGCGTGTTGTCCGAGGAGAGGGCTCCGAGCACTGTATTTTGGCCCCAACCCAGAGTACTCCCCCCGTATTTCTGGAACTAACCAGGCAAGTGTGAGGAAGACGGGGTGATGGAGGGATGCTGAAAAACTGTCGAAGAACATTGGTAAGTTGACTGGGTATGTCACGGTAGGTGTGGTAGAAAAGGAGCGAGGACTCAATAGCAGGAGGAATCTGGGTTTATTATAATAAAGACAAAAAATAAAACAAACAAAATACCCACAAGGGGGGAAAAAAAAGCATACCACATATATGAAATCAGGAACATGAATCAAGGACGGGAACAAAGACAGGGAGCAGAAGACAATGATCCAGCACAGGACAGCAAACACAAGGAGACTATAAAGGGAACAAACAAGGCAGGTGATGAGGGAGAACAGGTGGGGTAAAATCAATCAATAAGAGGGGTGGGGTCAAGACAATAGACAGAAGAGCACATGGCACAAGGAACACGTGACAAAACCATGTACTCACACAAAACATGACAAACACAAGCACATGGCCAGCAAAGACAAATACCAGCCATGTACTCTCACACAAAAACAAGGCCAAATCGGGAGTGTCAGAGTTCTGTCACAAACCCAAAAATATGCTAAACAGAAGTGACAGAACCCTGATAGGGTATTTATATCCTCCACTTGCAATTTGCAAACCAATGGAGGACAGCCCCCAGGAAAATTACTGACGACCCCCCAGGAGCGGAGGAGACATCACTGCTGCAAGCAGTGGATAAATTAGCCAGTGAACTGAGCTCCTGCGGGTGCCGAGGGGACATCACTGCTGCGGCAGTGGAGAAATTAGCCAGCGAACTGAGCTCCTACGGGAGCGGAGGGGACATCACTGCTGTGGCAGTGGAGAAAATTAGCCAGTGAAACTGAGCTCCTGTGGGAGCGAGTGCGAAGATACTGCTGCGGAAGTGTAGAAATTCACTATTTAGTGGAACACAGTCGCTGCATAAGCTTCCTTTGTATTCTAATATTAGAAATGAGTGGTTGAACTTTATTTTTAATGAAGTTCCAGCTCACGTGGGGAAGTCATTGCGCGTTTGCTCGCTTCATTTCACCGCGCGGAATCGTTTGAAAACAAGACACAGGTCGATATTGGATTTGCAGTCAGATTGAGATTAAAACACAATGCTGTGCCTTCTATATTGGATCCGACAGTAATGGTGCAACACACTTATGTGAGTAAAACATGTTTTTTATATGTGATAGTATTGCATTGTTACAGATCGGGGCTATGTGTTGTCCAGACAGGCTACCAAAACGTAAGACTGGCCTGCCGACGGGCTATCTTCAATAGTGAAATAACATTCCTTTCTTGATGTGCGGGTCGGCCCCTGGAGCTTGAGGAGGAACGAGGAGGTTAGAGAAAGAGGGAAGCTGGGGAAAATAAGGCGTCTAGGCCTGCACCGTTAGCGGAGGCAGGCTCACGCTCGGGTCAGCCCCTGGAGCCTGAGGAGGAACAAGGAGGTTATAAAAAGAAGGAAGCTGGGGAAAATAAGGTATTTGGGCCTGCGCCGTTTTGATGGTGGGACTGCAGGCCACGAACAAGGGGAGAGGGTTAGAGGCAGCGTGGAGAAAAGGTTGCGATGGCTGGGCCTGTGCCTCTAATGGAGACATACTCATGCTAAAGGAACGGCCTGCATCAAGGGAGGCTGGCATAACGGATAGGGCCGAGGCGCTGGGGAAAGCTGCGGTTTGTAGCTGGGCGGAAGGAAGAGGAGAGTGAGGCCTGGCAACCGCGGAATCTGGGGCGTGGCCCAGACTTGCTGAAGGCCTGCTGCTGCGGCCTGGCGCTCGAGGAAGGCCCGGTCTTGCGAGGGAAGGAGTGAATTTTGGAGAAGAGAAGGTTGGTTGAAGGGAAACATACAGATCATATAGTTGAGCTTTGGTCATTCTACTAGAGAAATGGACGTTCACGTTGACGTCCACGATTTCTCTATTGCAGGAATTGTTGGATGGGCCGAGGCTTAAGAGGAAGCTGGAGATGCTGGTGGGTGTCTTGCTGGAGGAGGCGAGGATATCTGGTCTCTGCGTTGTGGCGTATGGGAAGTGGCATGGATAGGCCGGCATCCTCGAAGTGGCTCCGGGGATCCCGTAGCAATGTCCGGCGGAGCGTGGGTGCTCCTGACATCACAGGGAAATAGGGTAAAAAATACTGGGAGAAGAGGGACTCATCGTCGGAAGGAAAAAGTTGAATCCCTGACATCGTAACAAAAATGTGCAGGACCAAATGCTGAATAAATGTCGAAGAACATTGGAGTTGACTGGGTATTTATATAATCCTCCACTTGTGCTGATTGGGTAGATATGTTGATTGCTGATTGCTGACAGCTGGTTGAAATGACATAATAATTGGATAGATCATTTGAACGTGTTCCTCCCGAACTTTGTTAATAAAACATTACTTGACTATGGTGGCTGTTGTATCTATTTTCACATTCCATACTATAGAGTTGCCAATAACTAGGGCACTTTCAGCAGGTTTCTCAGTGGGTGTTTCACTGAGTGGGGAGAACCTGTCTAATGTTTTGATCAGATGCCGTCTCACGGTCACCCAGTTACCGTGCTGCTAGGGCTCTGCAACCGGAACCGAACAATGTACGGGGATCTCTAAGCTAGTCGCATCCAAAGCAGTATCTAGAGCCCTTGCATTCTTACTATCCTTGATTAGTTTGGATGCGTGTCTCTAATTCTGAAATCTTTGTCAGCCTAACAATTTCCCTGCATTTATCACATGTGAAACCCTCACTGTTGACAGAGAAAGCTACGCTAAACATGGCAGGCAGTGCAAGTGACAATAACAGGAGAAGATGACATGACTCACTGTGTTTGTTGACTAATTCCAACTTACCACAGTTGTTTGTTGGACAAAACAACTGTGAGAGAAAAAAATTATGTTAAGCACGAATGACAAATTAACGCATTGTGTATTAACAATAGATATGCAAGAGTAAATACCAGAACTATTAATGATGCTTAAAATGAATATTCACTGCTAAAAGATAATAAACTAATAACCAAAAATACTTAAAGGTGCACTGTGTACATTTTAGCGGCATCTAGTGGTGAGGTTGTGAATTGCAACCGCCCACCGCTCACCCCTGCCTTTCAAAGCACATAGAGAAGCTACGGTGGCCGACACAGGACAAAGATGTTGTCGTCTGAGACAGCAGAGAGTAGCTAGTGCTCTGGAGAGCAGTTTGTCTGTTTAGGGCTTATGTAGAAACATGGCGGCACAAAATGGTGACTTCACTGTAAGGGGAGCCGCGGTGTATGAAGATTGAAACGGCTCATTCTAAGGTAATAAAAACATAACGGTTCATTATGTAAGGTCTTTATACACCACTAACAACACAGTTACGTATATTATTTTGCATTTCTGATAATAGATCCTCTATTGACTACACACTGCACCTTTAATTAAACCATTCAAACAAATAAATGATGTCAACACAATGGATAAATGCAGTGCTATTGAACTGAATGTAGCAATGAAAAAGAATTGGATGGGAATGCTTGTTATTGGAAAACGCTTAATGACACAAACAAATGTACCTATCATTATTATTATAAAAAAAATACACCTATTATTTGTAACAAGCTGACCCAAGTTAACTTTTATGTAGACAGGTTATGAAAGCATATGCTGCAGGTATAAACCAATGCCAAGGTCTCTAGAAAGAGGTTTGGGAAGTTTATATTTACGTTCCACACAGTCGGGTGATCAGTCTGGCAGCAGAGATGCGGATTGCATATGGTGGGAAAGGCGCAGAGTTGCGATCCAGTAGTTGTTGCCATGTTTTTTTGTTTTTTTTTCATAACTTGGTAACATGAATTCAATTTATTTGAATGCAATGTTTCAGTGGTTGCTTGCTCTCTGGGGTATGTCAAGTGTAAAAGTGATTATTGAGTTTTAAAATGAGTTTTATTATACATTATATTCTTCAAAATGTGATTTAAAACAGATATGTGAAACAATATCAATATAACATGTTTATTTTTATATATATTGACGTTAAACTCAATAACTAAAATGTTCTGCAGAGTTTTATTAAGATATTTGTTTATCATACATTAAACCCTTTACATTAAAATGCATTTGCATGATTGCACAAGTATGTTTTTTTTTTTCAATTTGGCCATTATTTCATAAATGAATAAGCTACAGTATTACAGTGATATTTCTAGAATTGTATATTTAGATAATGCAATAACTAAATCATCATACTGTAGATGGTCTAGAAGATTTTAAACAAATGGCTTGTCAAATATCACAATTACATGGTTCATTTACACAATTACATGGCTATGAGGACAAATTGATTTTCATGGAAGTAGACCTACCTAAATATGTGCTTGCTGTATAGTAATAAATCATGCAAATGTTAGGAATTGCCTTCTCCGTATCATACATTTTAAATGCATGCGCTGTAAAATGTGCAACGTAGATGCAGGCATGCAAGAATGTAACAGAACGTGACCTCATAACATATGCATCCGTTCATATTACTAGGCATCTTTCAACAACCATGTCCTGTTATTAATACCAACACGTAGATCAAAGCTGGCTGAGGCCATAGTATGAGGAGGTGGATTTGGACATCCCTTCTCCTCATGTGTTTATCTCACACTGGCTTTAAGATCACTACTTGGCATTTGTGAAGTGCTTGCCATCTGGTAGAATACTTGCTGGGTCTCCACAGGACAACTTCATGCTTTTGCAAGCCAGTTTTAGTCTTTGGACTGAGCCCATGCCAGGTGTTCTGTCAAACTGTAGCTTGAGAGACGACGGCAACCTCGGAGATAATTACACTGATCTTACTTATCACAATGCCAATGGACCTAAAATGGCTCCAAACAAGGGACAAGGGGACATGGAAAGGGGTATTTAACGTTCGTACTGAGTGAAATTAGAAAGCCAAAGATCTCTTTAAAAGGAATATCTTTTTTGGTAACACTTTAGTTTAGGAATGCCTTATTCTGTGTGACCATTCTCTAAATGCCTTAATCCTACCCAATACCTAAGTTTAACTAATTAGGAGTTTTTTTTTAGGCAAAATTAATAGTTAATAATTGGACCCTAAACTAAAGAGTACCACAGTTCTTGATTTTATATTTATAATGGCATATCTTACTGTCAAACAGATCTATGGCAAATTATTGTTTGTGCATTAAAAACATAATTATTTGCATGGACAGATTTTTGAAGCAATCTTGTGCAATTATTTTTATTTATTGTACATTCATTACACTCATAGCATTTCATTTCACAGCAAGTACCTCATGACTGATGGAAACATAATATGTCACGACACATCTTAATACAGGAGTGTAAAAACTGTGCGATAGCAGGGTGAAGTCATTGTTGGGTCTGTTCATGGACATCCTGTTGAGAGCATGTGCTACAAAAAAAAAGAAGCTGCTCATCTTCTCAGCGGATGACTCATTGTCCAGCAAGAGCTATACTGTACACTTGCTGTGCACAAATGTTGTGTAATTACGTGTTAATCTGGCATACTCTGGTCTAACGCCAATTTCACACATTTCATTTTTAATGACCTATTAACCATACAATTTTTAAAAAAAAAACTGCACTACACTCTACAGGTTAGTGTTTGTCATGTTTCATGTTAAGTACCACATTAGCGCAAATGTGTGTGTCTTTTAATTGTGTGTCTGTGATCAGAGAATCCCTACCCCAACCCACATCCACCAACATAATCATCTTATTCACACATGTACTACACATTTGCCTTTAAAGGATCAGTGACTTCTTGCGTAACTAATTCAAATAACTCCCACTGATATTTGTATATATAGCAATTTCTTTTCTGGCAGAAAAAAAGAATAATAAATGGAAAATGTGAGTAGAGACCATAGGTTTTCAAGTGTGGGAAGGCATCTATATTCAGATTTATCTCTGTACGCCACATTAAGTGGTGTCATATTTAATATTAGACAGGGCTAAATGTGGCCTATTTGAACTAAAAACTGCTTCAGAGAACAAAGACAATAGCAGCATTGGCATACCTTATGTTTTCATTGTCCTACTCCATAGAGATGTTGCAATCCAAAGTGATCTCATGAGAATACATCTGTATTTTTTACGTAAAGTATAATTCCCTATACCCACATGTACATTTACTTACGTTTTCATACACACTGAAATGTATAATAATGACGTATTGACAGCACTAAAACATAAAATATTTACTTATAAACAACTTTACAGACGTACAAATGTACGTATTCATATTTACTATCGCCATTATGTTTAGTTTTGTTCATGGACTTTCAGTTTGTTTTCATTTGTCACGTGTTTCTTTGTTCTGATTCCCACTCATCTGTTTCCTTGGTTACCGTCATTATTAGTTCATATGTGTCAGCTGTGTGCTATTATTATCCTTGTTTGTGTTCACTACTTAAGTTGTTCCTTCCCCTGCACTCCTTGTCCGGTCACTGTTATGTTTAGTCGTGTTGTGCTATTGCCTGTCTGCCTGTTTTTGGATTACCTGTGATTAAACTATGTTTGGAATGTTATTCTTCTGTCTGTCTGTCTGCCTGCATGTACCCGTGACATTTATGAATATTAAAATTGTGACATTAATGTTTTCACTCTATTGTATTCAACTGTCATATCAATTACATGTTTTCAGTCTCATTATTAAATGCGGTTTACTCATCTACTTAAGAAATATTACTATTTCGCTCTGTTCGTGACTTCTGCTACAAACTTGTTTCTGAGGATTATATAATGTTAAACAAGACTACACTTTAAAACCTTAAAATTAATAACATTTCTTTAATCGTTTAATCGTGTAAACTTTTTTGCAGTGAGACACAAAGGGTGTTTTCTCCTATAAAGCGACTGACAACAGAACCACCAAAACACATCATAAATTCACAAAAGATCAATTTTATTCGCTCACTGTAATCCAGATATTTAGAATCAATACATTTGTGAGGAACAGATCCAAATTCAGCCGTTTATCCAGCGATCTTCATCTCCATTCTCAGCAGCGACTATAACGTCAAATCCTGCGCTCGTTATGATGAATTCAAATGCAAAACTACACCCTCAAGAAGCGTTACGACATGTTTTACGGCAGTGATATCAAACGCTCATTGGCTCTCACCTGCTTCGTCAGAGATTGTGACATGCCGTGAAAATGGGAAATGCGCACCTTCACGGAGTGAACATTTTCATGGATTAATAACTCGAATTCTGCTCTGTACCTCATACAAAACTATTATATACCGCCAGACAGGACTGCGACTGCAACACATCGTAGTTTGAACGACTTTTGGTACTTTTTTTACTACCTTGAAAGTGTTAATTAAATAGCTGTCTATGGAGGGTCAGAAAGCTCTCAGATTTCATCAAAAATATCTTAATTTGTGTTCTGAAGATGAACAAAGGTCTTATGGGATTGGAACGACATGAGGGTGAGGAATTAATTGGGTGAACTAACCCTTTCAGCCAGTTCTTCCATGGGTATGCAAGACCTATAGGGATTTCTTCATCCCACCCAAAGTTAATTTGGCACAGTTCTTAAACTATTCTTTTAGCTGGAAGAGCCAAAAGAGCTAGAAACCTGAAGAAGAAAATATTTCACGTCCCATTGTAAGCCAAGTGCTTGATCCATAGGCAATTGATCTTTATCAAAGTCTAAAGTTTGAATATCTTTGGCTCTGTCCCCCTCTGGGATAGAAGCAAGAACAGAACGACTACTGCTGACACATTTTGTCAGTTTGAACCTAGCAGTGGCACATGCTGCTCGGAGTCCATGTACTAGGTCCACAGCTAGCCTTTCATTTTGAACAGATTCAAGGCAGTCACCCACATATAAATTGTTCCGAAAGGTGATAAGATTTTCTGCATCAGCCTTTCATTCATTATTATCAGCTGTTCTTCTGAGAGAAAAATTAGAACAACTCTGTGTTGAGACTGCCCCAAAAAGATGTACAGTCATCCTATACTCAAACAGCAGACGAATCATGATTGGACTTTTTGTTGGGACTTTTTGAAGGCCCTGTGAGTTTTTGGCTATTTTTCAAAAAGATATCAGACACCAACGGAACAAAAAAAATTTTTTTTTTTTAATGGTGAAATCCATCAGAGTTTATATGTACTACATTTTTAGGTGATCCTTTGTTCAATCGTGTGTTATTTTGTTCACAAGTTCATTCAATCTTCTATGTAAAGCAAAACTGAGTGGGAAATGTTTTTTTCAAAACCTTGAAACCCATGATTGATGGAGGGGAGAAGTGGTTATCAAGCTTGAATTCAAATGAACTTGTTTGAAGTGGCGCCTTTGCTGATTCTTTCTGACTTGCACTAATGGAATGAAAATCAGTTCTGAGTAGATCAGGCCTATCCTAATTTCCTATTGTCACAAGCCTTTATGAGACAAAGGTGACCTTCAGCACCAGAAGAACTCTTATTGTCCTTTTCATTCCTCTGGCAGCAGATAACTCATTCAGTGTCCCACGACACACTATAGCAATGTTAATTTACTCATTTATTCAGGATGTCAATTGGGGGAGAACACTATCAAAAGCTTTTTATTTGGTTGAAATAAATATTTCACTAGAGTTATATTTTAGTATTTTGTTGATAATGGCAAAATTGACAGTGCATAATATTTATTATGGGTACATGATGGTAGCATTTTAGATAAAAGGAGTTAAATGGATAGCCTATATGCATAATGTTTATATTAACATACCTCTAGTACTTACTAAAACCAAGTAAGGTGTTAACTATACAATTAGTTTTTCCTTTTTCAGTTTGACCTGTTCAGGCCAGTTTACAGACCAGTTGTAAACATAATAAGACATCCATACAGCTCTCTGAAATACTGGTTGGTCAATCACATTCATCCGGGTAAGTGAAAACAGCACCACTTTCATAGCTGTGTTCAAAAACTGAAAAATGCTGCCTCTGCTGGCAAGATATATAGAGGTAGAAAGGCACTGAGGCATATCCGAATCCAATGAATGTCCAATCTTGTGTACTGAAATGCCTTCATCTGATCAGTGTAGATGTATCCTTCACCATCTATGATGTCCTATAATCCTGTTTGTTCAGTTCTGTAGCAGTTGAGCTAAAGAATAAAATATTGTCTTGTAGTTGGCAGTTTGTATATAAATGTAGGCTTTTGCCCAGTTTGCCAAAATTTTGATTACGTCTTGGCCAAAAAGAAGCAGCTTGCTAGGAACTGTTTTAATTTGTGGAAGCTTTGAGTTTATTATAAGTGAGCTAATAAAATATTTCAACACAAATTACTATGTTGTGCCCTATTGTTTACTTACGGTGTGTAGCAAGAAGACATGTAACAAGTAGGGTAATGTAAAGCTGGCCTATTTTTATCACAAAATAAACCACTTCAGGGTGATACAAGATTGACGTCCTGATCACCATGTCTGGGTTAATTTGCAATAACAATAAGCTGGCTGTACATTATCCCTTTGTCACGGTTCATGGGTTCACTGACTTGCCCTCGCATGGTGTGTAGGAATGTGTGCGTGAGTATCAGTGTGGGCGTGAACTTGTTGACGGCTGATTGTTATCTGCATCAGCTGTGCCTTGTTTCTTCTGTATTTCTTTATCACAGAGGCTGACAGAACGATCTGACCATCATGGATCCAGCGAGATCGTCTGACTTACAGGAGTATCTGAGTAAGAATGCCCAGCGCATGGACCAGCAAGATGAACAGGTACTGGCAACGGCTCGGGCTGTACAGGCTTTGGTGGCTCAAGTGACCGAGCTAACTACCCAAGTTCAACATCTCTCATCGCCCACTGCGCCAGCCACACCGTCCGTTCCTCACCCATCAGTGAACATCGCCAACCAACATGAGCCACGTATTCCAACACCTGAGAGGTATGCTGGAGAACCGAATCTGTGTAGAGCATTTTTGACGAAGTGTTCTATCTTTTTCTCTCTCCAACCTATAATGTTTTCTTCAGAGGAATCCAAGGTGGCATTGCTCATGACGCTGCTGTCAGGACGTGCGGCGTTGTGGGGAATGGCGGTGTGGGAGAACAACCATCCTTGCTGCTTCTCGTTCCTTACACTCTCCCAGGAGATGAGGAGGGTTTTTGATCGGGCAGTTGCGGGTCGGGAAGTGGCACGTAAACTCACTGATCTTCGTCAAGCTAATAAACTGGCTGATCTTCGTCAAGCTAATAGACCCGTTTCGGATTACGCGATTGAATTCCGGACTTTGGCGGCAGAGTGTAAGTGGAACTAGGAGGTGCAGTGGGATATGTTCCTGCATGGGCTGGCTGACCGTGTGCAACAAGAGATCTACACCTTGCAACTACCAGTAAGCCTCGACGGACTTATAGAGCTGGCGTTACGAGTGGATGCTCGTTTACAAGAACGTGTGGATCGTACACGACCGGTTTCGAGGTTCGAGTGTCTGGAGGGTGCTGGTGCCAGCGGGTGTAACACGGTCAGCCATCCGATCGAACACGAGCCCATGCAGGTGGGTAGGGCTTGGCTCTCCCGGGAGGAGAGAGAACATCGGAGAGAGAGAAGTTTATGTATGTATGTATTATGTATCGTTCTGTGTTACAGGAGGAGTCGGTGAACCTGTCAAATGTGCCGGAGAACTACCTTGACCTGAAGGAAGTGTTCAGTAAGTCCCGGGCTGCTTCTCTTCCTCCGCATCGTCCCTATGACTGTGCAATTGCCAAAGTTATTGCCAGGTACTTCTCCACCTAAAGGCAAGTTATATTCACTTTCTAATCCAGAAAGGGAGGTCATGGAGAAATATATTTCTGATTCTTTGGCAGCTGGGATCATTCGTTCTTCCTCGTCACCCACTGGTGCATGTTTTGTTTTTTTGTGAGTAAGAAGGATGGTTCTTTGCGGCCGTGCATTGATTACAGACATCCCTAATGTCCTGGTCTGTGACTGCCGTAAAAATTCCTCAGCACCTTAGCAGTTGTGGGTGAAACAAAGGAAGACCACAATGATCCATCCAAATCCATTCATAACTATGTTTGGAAACCTTAAGACTGATGTGAACTACACACATCCATTTCATACTTATTCAGAGAAATAAGTATTCTCAGTGACAGCTATTTGTAATGCAACATCTTACACAGATTCAGCTGTTAATGAACAAATTAATGAACGCATGACATTTCAATCTTTTTCCATCATGTTTGTTGTCTATTTGTTTAGAATATTGCCAAGGGTATTCTGACGGTGGTTTGGAAAGTGATAAATGCACTGGTAAACTTTAAATACACTTTAAAGACTCCTAACTGTGTACAGTATGTAAATGAGTTCCACAGGGGAATAGGTGGGCCACACTGTTTGCCCCCTCTGATGCCAGAAGCTAATCACAGCACTGGAATGGAGAAGCGCCAAATTGCAATCTCCTCCTCATCGGAAAGGGATAAAGGTACCCTTTCAATAGACACTCCTTGTTCTGAGTCTCTCCTTGAGGCTTGTGAGGCAGCAACAGATACGACCACGTTCTGAGCCTCCAGCCTGTGAGGAAAGAGACATTAACAAACACTACGTTCAGAGTTTTAGTCCAGCGAGATGACTACAGAACGTCCCGAGTCTCCATGCCAGAGAGACCAAAGCAGATTGACCAAGTCCTGAGTGTCTGGCCCAGAGAGGCAGAAGACACACAGAGACATTTGCAACAAGGTTAAGCTCAAGAGAGCAAACCTTCACTTCAAGGTTCCTTCGTCGGCGTGTTCCAGATTTTAGGACCCTTTGGTGCTCCAGGAGATCAGCATCCCACAGATCTCCGTGTTCGAGATTGTTGAAACGGATTCCAGATTTTTCCCCACTGCCAGCACAACCAGTGGAAGAAGTCATCACCATCGGACTGCTTACTCAACCATGTTGAACGTAAATATCACTTAGCCAAACCTCTTTCCAGAGGCCTTGGCATTGTTGTATATTATCAATATATGCTTTTCTAATTTACATTAGAGGTAATATAACTGATGCTAGTTAATAACAAATAATCTTTCGTTTATTTGTTTGATGCATAATAAGTTTCTTCACCTTAGTTTCAGAGAAACAACAGTTTATCTTTCCATAAGATAACGCAACTCTTCCATAGCCACACTCAACTTAATCACATGTATTTTTTGCACCTTATGCACTTTATTCCTTTATCATTCATTGTATTCATTTAGTAGTTGTGTTAGTTATTCTTGTTTATCTTTTGTTAATAAAATCTTTATTAAGTTTTATTACAATTGTGTATTCCTTGTGCTGATAATACAGAAGAGGCTCTACAAGTTAGAAATCTCACCAATCTTTCAGATAAATCAGCTGACCAGCTCTCCCCACTTTACATTCAATCTAAAATGATTGAACAGCCTCCTGTTTGGAGTGTTCTCATACAGCCAAGGTAAAAGACCTTGACTAGTGTCCCAAACTAAGAGAGGGGTAAGGTGGTCATCTGATGTACTCATAACCACACCTTAAGTGACGGGTGATCCAAAAATCACAACATCAGCGGTGACGTGAGTACCAATCACTACCTTACTTGGCGTCCTTGGATGGACGAAAGTGAAATCACTGCAGCGCACCAAGGCTCAGGCCGATCGCCACCGGCTAAAGCGTATACGTTGTCGGTCAAAAAGTGTGGCTTTCTTCTAAGAACATTCCTCTTCGGTCCGTTTGTAATAAACTTGCACCCAAATTCATTGGCCCGTTTCCTGTCACTAAAGTCCTTAGTCCAGTGACAGTCCGCCGTACAGGAGAATCCATCCCATCTTCCATGTTTCCAAAATGAAACCTATTTTTCATTCCCACATTAATCCACCTGTTCCAGTTCCTCCCCCGCCACGTCTCATAGATGGGGAACCTGCTTATTTGGTTCGTCGCATTTTGGACGTGAGACGGAGGGGATGCGGATTTCAGTACTTGGTGGACTGGGAAGGTTACAGTCCGGAGGAGAAAAGTTGGGTTCCTGCTAGGGACATCCTGGATCACTCTCTGATTGATGATTGCAATCAATAAGTAGGTTCTCCTGGGAACGCCAGGAGGCGTTCGTAGGAGAGAGGGTACTGTCACGGTTCATGGGTTCACTGACTCGCCCTCGCGTAGTGTGTAGGAGTGTGTGCGTGAGTATCAGTGTGGGAGTGAACTTGTTGACGGCTGATTGTTATCTGCATCAGCTGTGCCTTGTTTCAGCGCTCTATTTAATGTGTGTGCCAACGTGTCGTGTTTGTCAGATCGTTGGCTGTCCTGGGGTGAGGTCGCTCCTTTCCTGTGTGTCTTCCTGGGTTTTGGATTCTCTGGAGTGTTCGTGTTTTACCCTGTTTTCTGGGTTGGACTATTCTTCGGACTCTGTTGCCCATTGCAGCCCTGCGTCACCCAGCCCACCACCTTCAGTTACCTGCCTGCCTGACGTTCTCTTCCTATTGTTCTGAGGAACTTATGTTAATAAACCTGTGTTTACTCACATTTGGATCTTCTGTATTTCTTTATCACAGAGGCTGACACCCTTACTTATTGAATTGACTGAGTAATCATCCAATCACAATAACACAGAGGCACTGCCTTCTCTGATATGTTTTGTCACTTGTATTTCATTGTTTTTAAGGAGACACTGCCTTCTTTTCCAGCTCAGAGAAAATGGCCCTAATAGAACAACTGCGAATACACTTTGAGTGTCACTTCCCTTCATAGGATTGTGGTATAATTGTGCTTAATAATATCCTCTGAGACCAAATTACTATGCAAGCAGAAGCTAAGTTCATACGATTCGAAATAGCATATGAAATGGCAATTAGAGATCAAGACACCATGTTAAAAGTACCAGTAGAAAACCATGTATAAAAGTAACGCATGAGGAATCTCGTTAATGAATCCAAAGGTGCCAAGCAACTCATAAATCATTAAAAAGCAGCTACCTTTGATTAATTATTAACAACAAAGTTAACTGTAATTGGATCATTCAAGGCCTGCAGGAATAAATCATACAACCATGGAGGTATACCCTGGGAATCTGTCATGCCCACATAAAGTTGTGTTGTCTGAGGATGATGGGATATCATAGATCACCTTGATTAGTTATATGTAAACACTCAGAGTGAAATTATCACCTTTAAGGAAGAAAAGTGGGGCACTGGTCCTATTACATGTGTACATAAATGTATTTATAAACAGGGAACATATGAACATATTTCTATATGTTGACTTGAGATATATGAAGCGAGAGAGCATGGGAAAACACATAAGAGACCAACAAAGTGATGCTTAGCATAATGAAACTTGCATACAGAGCTCATAGGATGGGATGTAATAAGAGTGTGAAATGAGATGAGACGAAATAGGATAGTGTAGAATAGAATAGGATGGAATGGCATTGGATTAGATACGATAGGACAGGGCACAAAAGGATGGGTTAGAATTGTATCGGCTAGGATAAACTAGATGTTAATGACAAGTTAATGAATTTATTTGATGTTTCTAATTGTTGTGGTTTTACTTAGTTCAGTGAAGTTTCAGAAAGTCTTTCAGTAGAGTTAATAGTTTAATTTAATATAAAAAGAAATTAAATTAAATGTGTTCATAGGCGCAATGTTCCCTTTCAGTCGGTGACGTCCGACATACGTCACCGTTCCCACCTTCAGGGAACGAGGGTTACATATATGTAACCGAGACATTATAGCACTTCAGTAAAAGAGGAAAATGCCATGGTTACGTAACCTGAGTGAAGCCAGATACCCATATGTGTATTTATCCTCCACTGGATTTCCATCTATGGCATAATGAAAATTATGCCTTCTCAACATGGATGGTAGGGTACAATGGAGCTAAAGACGCACCGGGGTAAAAGATGCCTTTGACTCACGGCTTTGACTTTGCTCAGTACTTTACTTAACCGGTTTTGATGATGCACATGGAAATTTTGATGATCCTTGACGCGATTCCAGACAGCAACGCAAATCTGATTCTGAGCTAATTTGATCTAATATTTAATGTTTTTTAAAATGTTGTAGATTTATGTAGCAAATGAGAATCGATACAATTATTGACTAAATTTTGAGACAAAGAACTTCTTTTCAGATTTGTTCACAGTAATTAACAGTTTTTCAATAACGGAAGAATATGTACAAGTATGGTAAAGGGGGTAAAAGGCGCCTCTGCTGTACAATAATTAACATGATAATAAACAGCGGCTGACTTTAACATTTGTTGACATGACATGGTTAGATTCAGATGGAAAATATAATATATCAAATTGGTTGTCCACCTTAGAGATAATCACCATATTTATAATTAAACCATCATATTTAAAAATATAATACTAATCATATAATATAATAAAATATTATTTATTTGTTGCTACTGTAAAGCTATGGCAGGACGATGAGACCCAGATGGTATTGGTGTTGGAAGTCAGATGGCGCAGACCCAGAGCTCCATAAAGTTGACAGTCCATGGTGGAGATGAAGGAAGGAGGAGCCAAGAGAAGCTGGCATGGCTGCCGACATCTGGGGGGCGACCAATGGAGACGTAGTCAATGGATCCGATGGCGCAGATGGAGGGTCGATGGTGCTGAGTGACATCGCTGGTGCTGGAGACCCGGGCGATACTGCGGCGGCGAGCATCAGAGGCAGACCCAGATTACCCAAGGTCTAGCCGATGGGATGAGGGAACCCGGTAGAGCCACTAGGCAGAGAGTCCCTGGTTGAGCCAAAGGTGGGAGGAGCCGGGACGTAGCTGTCAGGTCAACAGGCCGAGATTGAGTGAAAGGATCTGAGGCTGGAGGCATTGTCCTTAAACAGCAATGAAGCAAAAGATACAGGGTGGGCTAGGGTGGGAGTCGATCCTTCCTTACTGGTGTCCAGCAGCCAGTCCTTGGTTCCCGTTTCCTCAGCCACTGGTGTCGTGGGCTCACACCCCTGGTCAGACTCACTCAGGGGCTCCTCTTCCAGGGTAATGGTGAGCGCTGTCCTTGGGCTCAGGCTCTGGCTCACTGGTCACAGCGGGTGGTGCCTCAACATCTGCGGCAGGCTCTCGCGCATCGGTTCGAAGGTGGTAACTTTGGCTCTGGGTCTGGCTGTGTTCTGGATCGGGGCCGGGCGCTCTCCAGGTTGAGTCCATGATAACAAAACAAAACTGATTAGAATGGTGACAGCTATATTAAATTATTTTAGGATCTCATTCTATGCGTTCAGAATATTTACCTTTTTAAATAATTGTGTTTCTGTATATAAAAAAAAAACATATTTTAATCACAGTATATTTATTGATTTTTTTATTTTTATTTATCAAACTAAACCAAAAATAGTACAAACTTTGCTAATGTGATTGTTTTAAACATGTATTAACTTATACATTATTAAGAACATATTATTTTAGCTATTTGTGTAAATACTTTGTGTCTTTTGCCCCATGCTGGTTTTACTTCATCTGTGGGGTGATAGACTCACTTCGCCACCTCATATATTTATAGAGTAAACATACAAATCCCTTTTATGATTTTTTTCATACAAAATATGTTGCTCCATCAATGTTTAATAAAAACATTTTTATTTTTTCTATGGGAGTAGTGAAAAGCACATTTTCTTAAGGTGTGCCTTTAGCCCCATTGCACCCTATTAACATGTCAATACAGCATTATTATTCTCCATCTCTCTTATTACTAATATTATTATTGTTGTGTTAAGTAGTCTGAAAACTAATTATTCAGTAAAAATGTCAGTTCAAATGTTTTTCAATTATTCAACTTTTCAAGAAGATTTAGAAATTGTCTGGATTTTATTTCAAGATAAGCATGAGAAAAAAGACTGGTAAACAAGTGTTCAGTCATCATTTTTTATTCTAGCTTTTCAAACAAAAATTGAGGTTTGTGATTAATTAACTGATGTAGAGATGCTCACCAGCCTATTCTTAGAGATTCTGCTTCATGCACAAATTTTCTCAGGTTGTCATTGGCCTGTGTGTGTGTGTGTGGTGTGTGTGTGTGTTTGTGTTATGCCACCTGCATGTATGCTATGATATGCTGTGAAGGAAATCATATGCTGTAAAGTTCCCATTTCTATCTCTCTTGCTATGCTATAGACAGTCATCCATGTCTAAGATGCATCCAAAAGCTGCTGACATCAACATTGTCACACATTAAGCAGGGCCTGAGCACAAAGACAAGGTGAATTAGTCCCTATATTGAATTTCCAGCATGTTGCACAAGGCTGAGGAGCTTATTCTATTTGGCCAAATGCACTGAATTAAAAATTATGACAAATCATCCAGACCTTGAACCTGGAAGCCACAAAAATGTTTATTAAACCATAATAAAAGTATCTTTTAATTTTAGTGTGAGAAACAGTGGTTTCCTTTCGAGGGAACTCGCACTGCGTCTAACGACACTTTGGGGACGCTCCCTTAGCGTAGCGCATCTGAAGTATGAATGAAACTATGCCAATCCTGATTGGTGTTGCGTCATGACGTAACGTGACGGCATAACCGGAAGCTACAAAGGGAAGCCGTCACAGAGTTAGCTTTCGCTCTTCAGCAAACGCTCTCTGTTGTTGTATGTCAAATTTGGTGTTGTCTGTCTCAAATAAGAAAAAGAATCATGGCGAGTAAACAGTTTAAGCGATGTGTGCATCCCTGCCCTAGATATCTCATGGGTGGGGACACACATCAGCTATGTGTACACTGTTTGGGAGTGCAGCACGCACGGGCAACTCTCAAGGGAGCTGTCTGTGATGAATGTGAAAAGCTGCCTTTAAGAGTACTGCACTCCTGAGTTCCATGAGTTGTGTAAGTCATTGAAAAAAACATATTCCTCTCGTTTATCCAATCCCCCAGTATTTAATTATTGTAATATCGCGGGGGCGAGAGAGAACGGTTATGGGATGATGCCGTGGGTAAAGGAGGCTTTGGCCAGTTACTTATCACCCAACGTTGCGTCATCTCTTAAAGCCCCGGTGCTAACCCACCAAACCCTACTGTGACACATCAGCGTTGGTGGACAGAGCCAGAGCATATATGGCTGCGGGTCGGGCTGGTGCTTGCTTACACACCATGGCTATTTTACCAGGCCAACCTTCTTAAAGGCAAGGAAGGCTCCAGGAAAGAGGTCCTTCAGGCAACATTGATTTCCAGTGAATGCACGCTGCTCCATCGACCTCACAAACTTGTGGCTGGGTAGCAAACGTGTCCGCACACCGAAAATCGTCCTCGACTTCTCCCTGCCGGTCAGCCGCTTCAGGAGACGATACTTTAAGAACACCCAAGGTCAGCCTCGAGAGGTAGTAGAATATTTTCCGCCATGGCACGGCCTGTCGAATATATCTCAATGGACCCTGCGGACTGTAGAAAAGGGGGTTTAATGGGGTGGTCTGGACTGCAGTGGTTCCAAAACAGGCTAGGGTAATGGAACAGGAGGCCATAGAACTGGTAAAGGAGGCCATAGAACGAGTTTCTCCACCAGACAGGGAGTCTGGGTTCTACAGCCGGTGATTTATAGTTCCGAAAAAGGATGGAGGGATGCGTCCAATTCTAGATCTAAGGCACTTGAATCGGTCTCTGAGGAGATTCAGGTTCAAGATGCTGACCATTCCTATTATCGTGAGTCAGATCAGGATAGATCTAAAAGACGCATACTTCCACGTGTCCATCCTTCCATGTCACAGAAAGTTCCTTAGGTTTGCTTTCCGGGGCGAAGCGTTCCAATATCGGTTGCTTCCGTTCGGTCTAGCTCTCTCCCCTCGCCCGTTCATGCAGCTCTGGCTCCACTAAGACTCCAGGGCACCCGTGTACTGAACTACATCGACGACTGGCTCATATTGGCCCAGTCGCGAGAAATGGCAGTTTCGGCATCGAGATGTCATCCTTGGCCATATTCGGAAATTAGTTTTGAGACTCAACACAAAAAAGAGTGTGTTGATGCTTTCCCAGAAAACCACGTTCCTGGGAGTAGTACGGGACTCTACGACGATGCGGGCACAAATGTCTCCTGCACGTATCGAATCCATCCATCCATGCATTTCCCCCATTCGCTCTGCTCCCGGGAGTTCTGGAGAGGGTCCGTCGAGACGGAGTCAGTCTAATGCTAGTAGCCCCGTACTGGCGGGCCCGAGTATGGTTCTCAGACATCAAAGCACTCCTAGCAGGTCCTCAATGGCAGATTCCTCTGAGGAAGGATCTGCTGTCTCAGGCGGGGGGCACAATATATCACCCCCGGCCAGAGTTGTGGAAGCTGTGAGTCAGGCCCCTGAGGGGGCCCAGTACCTAGAGGCTGGCCTGTCAGCTGGAGTGGTGGAGACCATATTCAGTTCCAGAGCTCCTTCCACGAAGAGATTGTACGGCCTAAAGTGGAATGTGTTTTCCAATTGGTGTTGAGAGCGTGAATTAGACCCAGTTAACTGCCCAGTGGCTTTACTGCTTATGTTTCTCTAAGATCGCTTCTCTGTTGGTCTTACCCCGTCCACACTTAAGGTGTATGTGGCTGTGGTGCTCGAAGGGCTGGCTGAGGCTCCGTTCGAACCTCTTGAGTCTGTGACAGTGAAAAACTTGACTTTTAAAATGGTCTTTCTCTTGGCGATCACTTCTCTTAAAAGAGTAGGGGTATGCCTTGGCTATAACACCAACTTGCCTGGAGTTTGCCCCTGGGGGAGTTAAATCCATTCTACATCCTAGACCTGGCTATGTGCCTAAAGTGCCATCTAATGTGGCACAGTCAGTAGTTCTTCAAGCCTTTCATCCTCCACCGCATGTGTCGGCGGAAGTGCAGAGACTTCATCTCCTCTGCCTTGTCAGGGCATTAAGTATTTATATAGATAAGTCTTCTCAGTGTAGGAAGTGTTGGTGTGCTTTGGGTCACCCAAAAAGGGGATGCCTGCATCTAAGCAGACGATAAGTAATTGGATCGTCCAGGCGATTGCCTTGGCCTATCAGGTGTGCGGTTTGCCTACACCTGTGGCCTTGAGGGCACATTCTACTAGAAGCATGGCTTCTTTTAGAGCCCTCCTCTCAGGGGTCCCTCTTCAGGAGATTTGTGATGCGGCTGGCTGGGCCATTCCGGACACATTCATACGATTTTACAGTCTGCATCTTCCTTCCACGCCGGGTGCATGAGTGCTCTCGTCCTAAATTGTGCCTAAAATAGCTTCACACTAGGACAGGCATGTTTTGTTGTGGCATAGTGGGTATTCGTTCCCCAAAGTGTCGTTAGACACAGTGCGAGTTCCCTCGAAAGGGAACGTCTCGGGTTACGACTGTAACCGTTGTTCCCTGAGAAGGGAACGAGACACTGTGTCATGTTGCCACGCCTCTTCATGCCTGGGAGCGACTTGCTAACTCTGTTGTAACTTCCGGTTATGCTGCCACTTTACGTCATGACGCAACACCAATCAGGATTGGCATAGTTTCATTCATACTTCAGATGCGCTACACTAAGGGAGCGTCCCCAAAGTTCTCAGGGAACAAGGGACGAGATGTTTTCCAGCATAGATGTTTTAAATCCACAAACAGATGGAAGATACAACACATGAATATAAGTCACAAGAAAATAAGACTTTGTTTTAACATCTCATTAAATATATTTAAGATTTGAAGGTGTTACTTGTTTGAACTAAAATGTAGACCTTTAAGATATAATAAAGATATTTTATGTGATGTCTGCCACAGAGTTTTAGAAACATTTTTTTTTTTAAAGTTGCATTCACAATACACTTCCCCCTCAGTTTGAATGGGCATGACACTTTTGACACAAGCCATACTTATCCGGTTTTGTAAATTACAATTTTGAGGATTATAACTTTGATGAATAAGCATGTTTACTACAGCAAGTTATTCTGATTTATGTTTGTCAGGTGCTCTTTATCTCATGGACATGAACATTGGACCCAGAGAATACCACATTGGCATTTGCACATGGGGTAAAACAAGGTGAACAAGATATCAAAGTACTAATCAGGGCATAACGTAAACATAATTATTCAGACGCATTTTTCTCTGTAATGTCAAATGGACACATCATTTTAATTGTCCTCTTTTTTTTTTTTTTTTTTTTTTTTTAGAGATTACTCCACATATTCTCCATTGCCAGCTTGTGGTTCCATCCTGCAGCTCTCTGGGGGTTGGATCCGAGCCCTCACTCATGATGTAATTCTGCAAAGTCTATTTCCTACAAAGTCCTACAGAGAAAGTGAGTGAGTCAATTACATGCAACATGGAAAATCTGCAGTAAACCTGCTAAAATAATTCAGCCCTCTGTACAGATTTCTGGGTTACTTTTCGGTCATTCTGCATTCAGTCTTGTTTGCATATATTTCTCTAATTTTATAAGCAACTTCTCACCTCTCTGTGTTCTATAAATGACCTAGAATTACATTACTGTGTTCTGCAGTACACCTGCTTCAAAGTGGAGAGTAATTGAAATGGAGCAGAGAAAGTATTATTCAATTGAGGCATATGATGCATAATAATGATGGAATATAGCTGAATTTTACAGGTCTCTCTTTTGAGAATTGATTGTGATTATAGATTTTTTCCCCTTAGTGCAGTGTATGCAGGGCTGCTTTAATAGGTGTATTATTTAACCTTAGTGGCTGAGGGTAAGGGTAAACCGTGGGTGGAAGGTGTACAGGGACACAGAGATGCACATCAAGATGCACATCATCTGCCCCCTGTTCTCAGTGCAACCACAAAGGCTGTAGTCTGTTAAACAGAGCAATCAGCAACCCTTTTACAACCGATCATACTAAAATACACAGATTATTTTATTGCATGTTTCATTGATCTTTATGAAGGTGTGGGATTTCATACATTTTAGCATATTTCAAAAGTAAATTGTTTTTGGTAAGTGCAGTCTAATGGTTGATTATTCTAGTAAACTGTATGTGTTATGTATTAAACTGGCTGTACCAAATCATCTAGCAACCTTTATCCTCCACAACCAAAACATCACTCTTACACATCTTATATATATATTAGGGGTGTAACGGTACACAAAACTGACGGTTCGGTATGTACCTCGGTTTTGAAGTCACGGGATTGGTACGGGTTCGGTAAAGCACGGGAGAGAAAACTAATTATAAAACAGCTTTTATTAAACAGTGATTTACTGAACAAATTGTTTATGTCCTAGAGTGAATTCAATTATAACTAAACGTTTCTTAAACATACAAAAAAATATCTCTGCTAAACTATATAGGGAGCCCTTACTTGCACATTACTACATTATTAAAGGTTAATCCCCCAGAGTTAGATAAGTCTATACATACCATTTTTATGCGTGCCATAACTGTCTGACGCACCCACCGCTAGCCTAGCTTAGCACAAAGACTGGAGGTAAACAGCTACAGCTAGCCTACTGCTCAATAAGTGACAAAATAACGCCAACATTTTCCTATATATGTTGTGATGTGTATAGTTACATCGTGTACTAAGACCGACAGAAAATTAAAAGTTGCAATTTTATAGACCGATACGAATAGTGACTATACTCTCATTCCTGCGTAATAATCCAGGAACTTTGCTGCCGTACTATGGGTGCAGTGGCGCAATGATATTACGCAGCGCCTTCTAGACTGAGAAAAGCCAGAAAATTTATTTTTAGCACATACGGATGAAAGACAACAACTCCCAGAATGCACTTGCTTCGCTGCCCTACGAGGCTACTCCCACCGGTTACATCACTTGCCCACCGCGGCACCACCCCTCCGTTGTTTTGATTTTTATAGTAATAAAATAATTTAGTTTAGTTAGAGAACAGACACTACAATTAAAAACTGAAAGTGTCTGCTCAATACAGCATGAGCCGAACGATTCATTCATTCACGGCCGCATTGTCGTTCATTCACAGCCGCACAGTCATTCACGGTGTGTGCACTGGCGCGTTTTCAGTTCATGCCTATGGAAGCTTAACTATCATAGGAATTCATTGAAAACACTCACTTTGCTCCGCACCACTCCGTTATGAATGCCCAGCGACCGTGCGCATTTACATTCTGTGAGTGAGATCCCACCCCTATGGGTGGGTTGAAAACATGCGGAATTAGCTCCTACTACTGGCTGTAGTCTCGAGCCTCTGCCAAAAAAGCGTCCGATGACGCAAAATGACAATATTTGCATCATCGGAGGCTTTTTTCCCAGACATAAAATACATAAATCTCTCGTCTCAGGGGTATGAGGGGGTGTGACGTCTCAGCCTAGGCTGTGCGTGTGTGTGGTTGGTGTGTGTGTTTTAGGTGCCGTCTGGAGGGGGGCGTGGCCGACACATCTGACACTTGTTGGATGCAGAATTAAATATGGCTGAGACTGTTCGTGGAGGGAGTGGTTTGGGCGTTTGCTTCCAGTCTGTGCCCTGCCAGGCCCTAGCACATCGTTTTGTTTATGTGATTTTATGTTTGTTTCTTGTGTTAAAATAAATGTTTTGTTATGAATGGACGCATCTGGTCTCCTCTTTGTTGCAGCCTGAGAGCCGGCTGTAACAGGGGGGAAAGCACGATCATTTGAATATACTACTGGGTTTCTACTGATACAAAGCTTAATGCTAATAGCTGAAGTAACCCTTTAATGCGATCATTGTCTTCATTCAGGCCGATTCGCGCACGAAAACAAGAGGCAGGATTTATCGCGCGAACCAATCATATCCTATCATAGCGCGATGGAGATATTGCCTCCTCTCACATGACTTTCCCCATTCATTCTCCCCATTCTACCCCACACTAAATATACTGCACGCATTAAGAGGTCTGTTTTTAGGGCAATGGGGACAGAGGAGGCACGCCTCCCAATGTAACTTCACCTGCTGGTGTCGCTGTTGGACACTGTTACTTTATAAAAATTAGTGACTTTTACACTTTTTAATGTCACATTTTGTAATATAGATTATTTTCTCATCCAGTTTTTTTTTGAGGAGACACTGCCTCCCTTGCCTCCTCGGAGGAAATGCCACTGGCATGAAGTCACGTTTCTACATTCAGTTTTGTTTTGGAGGTTGCTCGCACACTCATCGAACATCGGAAAACAATGGGTTACTTGTGTGACCCCGGTTCTCTGCTAGCATTAAGTGAGGTGTCTCACTATGGGATATATATTCCTCAGAAGCCCTTAAACATTATGCCAGCCCCAAATGGCTGGCAGACATGATGTTGTGTCTGGGAGTGGCTTCTCCGCTCAGTATAAAAGGAGCGACACGTTACAACATTCAAAACAAGCTTCACACAGCAAGAATGGTGAGACACCTCACTTAATGCTAGGAGAGAACGAGGGTTACACAAGTACCCATACACTTCACTATCTCACAATGGGATATTGTAACGTCTGTATTGCCAGACAGCCTGCCTTGAAATCTCCTGCCAACCAAAAATAACTGCATCCAGGGCTGGATGAGTCATGACCCAAGATCCTATTTCAAACCCATTTAATGGTAAAAATTTTAATTGATGAACAAATGATAAAGCTTGGGTTGCAGAATATTTCTTCAAACGCACTTGATGTGTAAATTATATGATTACAGATCATAACCGAGATGTGCTATTTTTGACAGAAACCTGGCTAAAACCGTACGATTACATTACTTTAAATGTAATTCTCTGTTTTGTGAAAGATGTGAAGGAGATTAAAATAGTTCAACGCTGTGGTACAACGAGCATACTCATGCCCTCAAGAGAGCAGCCTAAAAAATGGAGCGCAGCTGGAAGAAAACAAAACTAGAGGTTTTTCACATTTCATGGAAAGAAAGCATTATTGCATACAGAAAGGCCTTTGAAACTGCTAGATCTGCTTATTTTTTGACTCTCTTAGAAGAAAACAAACACAACCCTAGGTATTTATTTGATACAGTAGCTAAATTAACAAGAAATAAAGCTCCAGACATTTACAAACAGCACAGCAGTAATGACTTCTTTACTAGCAAGATTGATAATATTAGAGAGAAAAATTATAACCATACAACTGTATAATACTAGAATCTATCTAACACTTGATTGCTGCTCTGTCAAGTCTTCATCGTCAGTTAGGAACCTGGGTGTGCTCTTTCATACCAATCTTTCATTTGACAGCCACATTTGTAGCATCTGTAAAACCACATTCTTCAATGAAAAACATTGCACTGGCCACCATGGAGCTATTAATATCAGTTTCAGTCCCTCCTACACCCTCATTCTGTAAATAGCTGGGGATTTCAACGCTATCGATGGGAACCCATAAAGGAAAGTGTGAGGCCATTCGTGCCAGAGGCACGCTCTAAACTTTCAGGGAGAGAAACAGTCACTGAGCACTGTCCTAGGACATAAACAGGTCCACTGTTGCTCTGCCGCTCTAAATCTGTTTGAATACTTCCCTGTTCAACCTTTGAATGTCACTGAATCCAGTGATATCCCCAGATATGTTATCGATTGCGTGGAAAATAAAACACTCTTTTCACCATCGCCAATTTTAAGCCCATTTTTTGTAGATGTTCTAGAAGCATCTCTTGCTTTTTGCTCTGACTGAGCTGTCACCAGCCAGTCATCTATATAAGCGAGGCGGATGCCTTTCTCCCTGAGTGGAGTCAGGGCAACAAACTGTAGTCTGTACTCAAATTGTATTGTCCTTAATGCCCAGTGGGACTGTGTGCATTCTCGCCAATTGTATATTTGTAGCATTCTGGCACCATTGTGTGGCATGAATGACTTTGTGTACTCCTTTTCTCTCGGGTAGACCCCATCAAACTGCCTACTTCTTACCCCTCACCACCTGAGTATGATGAGGAGCTGGCTGGACCGTCTGAGCGGTTGCAGGCAGATATTTCTTCCTAGGCCAGGCAGGTTTCTAGGGGGTGCAGTCTGTGTCTTTCTAGGCATACAGAGTTTCAGAGCCTCATTATCCCTCTTCTTTTCCTCGTATCTCTAAGCATCAGTGTCTGCCCATTTCGCTCTCTGCAGTCTCTTACCCTCGTAGCATGACTTTGCATTCTACACTACTATAGTGATAATAAATATATTACAACATGCAGTCAATAATACGAATGTAATGTTGTATATATGTTGCGAAACATTGAACCGGGAAGCGGTCACGTGACAAACGAACGAGACTCGTACCCGAAGACTGGAAAGATGAACTAATAATTTCTGTTTCTGCATTCAGCCTATGGGGACTTTAACGAATGACTCAAACCCGAAGACTCGGAAGATTAACTAATCTTTTCTGTTTCCGGTGACTGCATAGCCTTGCCTATGAGGCTGGGACTCGATGAACGAATGACTCGAACGCGAAGACTCGAGAGGTGAACTAATCAGTTCTGTTTCCGGACTGCATGCCTTGCATATGAGGCTGTCACGGCCCAGATCAGACATGATGACGGAACTAACAGCTCAAACCCGAAGACACGAGAGGTGAACTAATCTTTCCAGGGAACAGACGTGATTAAATGTGAAGTGACAAAAGAAAGAACGATTTGGATCGGGAGGTGAGGTGAACTAACAGACTGCATACATAGCCTGAAGACCCAGCTAAGCAACTAATTAATCATTTCTTTCTCAAAGTTTGGCCATGGCTGCATTAGCTTATAGTTCATTTTTATTCCAAAAGTACTAAATGTGTTGGAAAATTTAACATGTAACATTTTAATTATATTCTGCTGAAAGGAACGAAATGAATGAAATGACTTAAAAAAAGATTTTTCATTTTGCTGAACGAGATTCAAAGATCCGAGTCAGTAAAATGACCCGAACTTCCCACTACTACACTACTACAGTCGGCCACAGAATATTTTGTTTCCCAGAAACTGCCATCCGTGTATGTTGTTGAGCAAAGACCCAGTATTCCTTATCATCAAGGCCAACCCATTTCTCAAGAGGGTCCTAAAGCAAAGCTCGCTATTTTTGATGGTACTGGGGACTAGGAATCATTTATCATACCATTAGGTGAAAGGAAGGCCAGGAAGCATGGTCCTCAGCATATTCGAGAGGACTACACTCTTCTTAAAGAGCAGCTAATGCAACGTTTTCCCCAAAAACAATTAGAAGGAAGCTGGGAGAACTCAGCCAGTTCAAAGAGTTGGCAGCAAAGTTTTTAGATACAAGGATCTGCAGGATCAACTTGCCAAAGATTTCTTCCTCTTCCTTCTTAGCAGCTGTCACAAACAGGATGAACACTGGAGCTGCTAGGCCAGTATGCCAGCCTGTAAGATAGACTCCCCTTGGATTTCAAGGGGAAGAGGAGATGCATCTTAAAGAAATGTTGGAATCATGAGGAGTCGTTACATCTTCTTCTTCAGAGTGAGTGTCACCTGTGGTATTAGTCCGTAAAAAGGATGGTGGAGTCTGCTGGTATGTTGACTATCTGCGCCTAATCAGCTTGGGTCAACCAAGAAAACTTAGGGTGTACTCACACTAGGCGGCTGAACCGTGCCTGGGCGCGTTTGACCCCCAAAGTCTGGTTTGGTTGACTAGTGTGAGTGCTCTGTACCGTGCCCAGGCATGGTTTGGAAGAGGTGGGCCAGATCACGCTCGGGCACGGTACAAGGCAACCGTGCCTAGTGTGGGTGCACCCTTACCCTCTCCCTTAAGATTGAGGACTTCAGTTGGAATCCCTTCTAATTTACCCGGATGATATCACCATCCTGGATAAAGAAATCGATGAAAGCCTTGATCGTCTATTCATCATATTCCAACGCCTCAGCAGTTACGAGTTGAAGCTGAAGCCATCCAAGTGCCATCTACTACTGTTGCTGCTACTGTTCTGTCATAAGTTACTTACTCCCAGGCCAGTGAAAACCACATTGTCAGGTGTGTGGCTGTTATGAAGCGGGATTAAACAAAACAGTCTTTAAACAATATGTCCACAATGGAAAAACACAGGACATTGTTGGAGATTAACGTAACACAACCACTTTCAACATAGACAGTAACGAACAAATGAACTAGGGAAACTCAGGGGTTATATACACAGAGAACATAATCAAAAGAGAAACTGAACAGGTGAGTGTAATTAGTTACCATGGAAACTAATTAACAGGGAAACTAACTAGTGAACTAAGGAGAATGGGAACATAACAGAGTGAAAAAAAATCATAACATACATTTAACACTGAAGTTTTTCCAGAATGCCTGAGATGCTCTTTTCTAATGAAAATGATTACAGGTATCTTTATTTTTCTGTCAGGCTCCAAAAAGGACAAAAGCACCAAATAAAGTAATACATTCTACTAAATGTGTTTTCTAAAAAAAAAAAACTTTCCCCTAATAATATTAATAACAATATAATAAATACCATTCATATGTTGTCTCCGTTGATGGGCTCTCAAAATTGCTTACAGAATAATTACAATGTTCTTTCAAATGCAACATATTGTCACGGGTGTGTGTAGGCAGGAAGACGAAGACGGGCTGATACAATTCTCCAACAAAGTTTAATGATTCAGGAATATCAGGTGAGTCAATACAGGCAGGTTAAACACTATACGTAAGAGATCAGACACAGACTGGGAGAAAGGGGAGAACTAAATAGGAAATACAAACGAGATAATTAACAGGACACAGCTGGAAGGAACTTAACTAATGAGGGTTACCATGGGGAAAGACGAATGGCGGGAAAACTGAACAAAGGAACATGTGACACGTAAATAGGAGGACAACACAAACAGACAAGCATGTGACAATACGCCCCTCCCCGGAAGGTGCGGCCTTGCGCCGTAAAAGGACCAACAGCGGAGGGAGGGGGCTCAGGTGGAGGATGAGTAGGAGAAGGGTGGACAGTAGATATAGGAGGACCCAGGGCAGAGCTGACGGAGGGAGGAACCATGGAGGAGACAGAGCCGATGACTTCAGGGGGCTGACTGTTGGAGGCAGAGCTGGTGCCAGTGGAGGGCAGGATGTAGCCGCAGGGCCGACGCACAACGGTGACACCGAAGATCCGGCAGGGCCTGGCGATGACCTTGGCTCCGGCGACTGAGGCTCCGGCGGGGATACAGCAGGCCACTGTGGAGCTGGAGTGACCGCGACCCAAGATGGAGCTGGAGGGAGTGAGGAGCCCAACAGAGCCTGAGGGACGGAGGAACGAGGCGAAGCCAAAGGAGTGTAGTCCCAAGGCGAGGATGGGTCGACGAGCGACCCAGGCGACATCGGAGGGGCGAGGGAGACCAGTGGAACTGGTGGTCCATGGAGGAGCAGAGGGAGGTAAAAGCCAGGGCAGCGTCAAAGGCTCGACGAGCTGAGGTGGAGTCCTGGTCGTGGAGGCCAAAGGCGGACACCATGGATCCACCAGCCCAGATGTAGCTGCGGACTGGCAGACCCACGGAACACACCACTCTGAAGGTGGACGGAAGGTGAGCGGAAGGGCTGACAGGAAGTTCCGGAGGTGAGGATAAGGGGTCTCTGGGCTGGAGACGGGAGATGGAGTCCACTCTGGGCTGGAGACGGGAGGCGGAGTCCTCACTGGGCTGGAGACGGGAAGCGGAGTCCACTCTGGGCTGGAGACGGGAGGCGGAGTCCTCACTGGGCTGGAGACGGTAGACGGAGTCCTCAATGGGGGCTGGAGCCTTCACGGGACTCTCGTCATGGGCTGAAGCCATCACTGGACATTTTTCGCGGGCCGGTTCAGCTCAGAAGTCTATGAGCTAGTCTTCTCCCACTGGGTTCTGGACGGGAATTGGAGATGTCACGGGACTCCGGGAGGAAACAGGGGTTGTCTCAGGGCTCTTGACGGAGACAGGAGGTGTCAACGAGCTCTTGACGAAGACAGGGGATTTCTCTGGGCTTTGGAAGGAGATTGGTGACGTCACAGGACTCTGGGAGGAAACAGGGGTTGTCTCAGAGCTCTTGACGGAGACGGGGGATTCCCAGGACAGGATTCTCCAGACACCGGATTACTGCTTCTCTCCAGCTCAGACCCGCAGTGTCTGGGAGGTCCACGGGATGATGGATAGTGACCCCGATCCTGAACAGCGTCTTCGAGAACACTGGTGAGGGCAATGGAAATAAAGCCAGGGTTGAAGGCAAGGAGATCCTGGCTCTCCTGGGCCACAACGATCATCGTCCATTTCGTCCATTTTGGGCAGTCTGATCTTCTGTCACGGGTGTGTGTAGGCAGGAAGACGAAGACGAGCCGATACAGTTTAATGAAACAGGAATATCAGGTGAGTCACTACAGGCAAGTTAAACACACTCTTATGGAGGTCAGACACAGACTGGGAGAAAGGGGAGAACTAAATAGGAAATACAAACAAGATAATTAACAGGACACAGCTGGAAGGAACTTAACTAATGAGGGTTACCATGGGGACAGACGAATGGCGGGAAAACTGAACAAAGGAACATGTGACACGGAAATAGGAGGACAACACAAACAGACAAGCATGTGACACATTATAGTATAAAGCACAACAATTTAATTATTATTATTATTATTATTATTATATTCTAATCACGTTGTATAATTCAATTAATAAATGTTTAGTGATTTTGAAAAGAAAAGTTAAGTATTTAATGAAATGTATGTGTGTGATAAGTATAAAATGTTTATATATATATACTGTATATATATATTTGCTGTTTTTTGCTTTGTTATTACAGGGTTATTAAATCACTTTAGTGTAAGGTGGCAACATAACATGAAAAGGTACGGAAGCTTTCATGCAGCGAACAAGCCTCTCACTTAAACTCAATTTCCACTAGTAATACAACAGGGACGTGTCGCTAGCATCAGAGCTAATAAGAAAGCTAAGAAGTAATTTGTTCTTTTCCCCAAGAGGTGAATATTCTCATACATATTTTCCTATACTTGTTGGATACAATTTAACATCTAACCTCTGAAAAAATCCCAGAAGTGCTTATTCTTATTCTTATGGTCATTAAAGTATAAGGGAATGTCTTATGAAAGGTTAATAATTTAATTGTTACAATGCACATAAACATTTCCCCCTCAGTCACTAGTTGGATTCACCAATTATTATTTAATCTCAAACCACTTTTTGTGAAGAAAAATATATCACCTAATTTATTTTCTCATGATCTCTTAAAATGCATGTTGTTCAGTTATCATCCCATATTGTTCAGTTACAATAATAACATGCATGCTGATACAAATACACTATAATCATTCCATGTATTTTCTACTAAAAGTATGCATATATTTATTTTTATTTATCATTTGTTTGTTTATCAGGCTTGTACCTGCAAAACCAAGATGCCTTGTTGTGTTGATTGTGTCTAGTTCTTGACTAATGTGCTTTCATGCTCCTATATGAAAGTGAAACCCATTAGCATGCGCTACTCTGATGCATTTAGAGAGTAGGGAACAACATTGATTTTTCATCACCCACGTATTGGCTCCATAGTGACGCATGATGTTCTGCTAATGTATCAATCATTATGGAGACTGAGGCATATCACAGGGTACAGACAATGCAACTGACATCACCAAAAAATAATTCATCCAGAAATTGAGCCACTACACTTTCACTGTGTTTTAATTCATAGTGACAGTCTTAGGCAGTCATATACACTATATATTCCCAAAATCTTTGGGACGCCAGCCTTTACATGCACATGAACTTTAATGACATCCCATTCTTAATCTGTAGGTTTTAATATGGAGTTGGCCCACCCTTTGCCACTATAACAGCTTCAACTCTTCTGGGAAGGCTTTCCACAAGGTTTAGGAGTGTGCTTATGGGAATTTTTGACCATTCTTCTAGAAGCGCATTTGTGAGGTCAGGCACTGATGTTGGACGAGAAGGCCTGGCTTGCAGTCTCCGCTCTAATTCATCCCAAAGGTGTTCTATCGGGTTGAGGTCAGGACTCTGTGCAGGCCAGTCAAGTTCCTCCACACCAAACTCGCTCATCCATGTCTTTATGGACCTTGCTTTGTGCACTGGTGTGCAGTCATGTTGGAACAGGAAGGGGCCATCCCTAAACTGTTCCCACAAAGTTGGGAGCATGAAATTGTCCAAAATGTCTTGGTATGCTGAAGCATCAAGAGCTCCTTTCACTGGAACTAAGGGGCCAAGCCCAACCCCTGAAAAATAACCCCACACCATAATCCCCCCTCCACCAAACTTTACACTTGGCACAATCGGATTGCCAGACAGAAAAGTGTGATTTGTCACTCCAGAGAACACGTCTCCACTGTTCTAGAGTGAAGTGGCGGCATGCTTTACACCACTGCATCTGAGACTTTGCATTGCACTTGGTGATGTAAGGCTTGGATGAGCTGCTCGGCCATGGAAATCCATTCCATGAAGCTCTCTACAAACTGTTCTTGAGCTAATCTGAAGGCCACATGAAGTTTGGAGATCTGTAGCTATTGACTCTGCAGAAAGTTGGCGACTTCTGCGCACTGTGACCCTCAGCATGTGCTGACCCCGCTCTGTGATTTTATGTGGCCTACCACTTCGTGGCTGAGTTGCTGTTGTTCCCAATTGCTTTCACTTTGTTATAATACCACTAACAGTTGACTGTGGAATATTTAGTTGTGAGGAAATTTCACGAATAGACTCATTGCACAGGTGGCAACCTATCACGGTACCACGCTTGAATTCACTGAGCTCCTGAGAGCGACCCATTCTTTCAAGCGTCGCATGCCTAGTGCTTGATTTTATACACCTTTGTCCATGGAAGTGATTGGAACACATTCAATGATTTGGAGGGGTGTCCCAATACTTTTGGCAATATAGTGTATATTTGGTTTCATTTATGGTCATTCTTTATGGCGGTTTCTCATATTTAAACATTATTTTTCGAAAGTTAATTGTTCGTGTTGTGCTGGATTTTGACTGCAGGGGCCTATACCATGAAGCTGGTTTAAGTGGATAGCTAGATATGTTTCAGTTTAGTTTCTGCCAAGCCTGGGTTTTAGACACCATGAAAGTGGCTCGGCATTTAGTGGTGTTCATCACCTTAGTAACTTACATTCCATAGCTAACCTGCTCCAGGACAGGTTATGTTCTAGCTAGGTAAGAGAGCTCAAACCGAAATTAGAGCTGTGAGCAAAGTGACATGTCTGATGCAATGAAGTCACCCCAGTTTTTCTTGCTCCAAATTAAAGGTCACTATCAAATGTAGTTCACTTTCAGTTTCAGTTTTGTCTTGTTTTTTCCTTTTTATTTTTCTCTCTAGCTTTCCCGACTTCCTGGCTGCTGGGCTGCGCTCTTCTTCCCGCCATCTTCGCCTTCCCTGCTGCCATCTGCCCTCCCTCCCCTGCCACACCTACCACCACTGCCAGTCACCACCATCCTCATCCTCCTGTGCAGACTGCTTTACCTTTTACTGGCTGGGCGTTACCATCCCTTAGACTCTGTATGTTCTCTGAGGTCTTCACTGACAGTGTACCTTATCCTGTCTAGCCCTTGCTTCTGTTTGTGTTACCCCTTGTACGCCTGTTTTCCCAATAAACATTGTATTACCCTGCAAACTGAATCCTCCTCTTTCTGAAACCTGACAGTGCTATACTATAAGCAATCCCCACAACAAAACTAGATCTCTGCCAACAAACTATGAGCGGGCATGTATTACAGTAATTTCAGACAGTGTACAAAGCAGAATCACTCTAATGCACAGTCTAAAGTGGGTTTCTCCTATAAAATTGCAGCAATACAATGCTGTTGCAACCAGGGCCGTATCTAGGCAGTCGCCTAAGGCTCCATCCGCTTTCACCTTTTGAGTAAATTATTGTATTAATGGCTAGCAGTTTATAAATACAGCTATAAATGCTTTATTCTTGATTTATAAGCATATCTAAAATGTGTTTAATAATTGTTCATACTTTATTAATGATCAATTTCTAAATTAGTATTATATTGTTTACAATCCAGTTATTTAGGAGTTGTCAGTGGTTCTTATTATTTAGGCATAGTAATAGTTACTCGGTGGGTTAATAAATGCTTTATTAACATGTATTCCTACTGTAATTCAAGTAGTAATAAAACATTTAGTGGTTGTCAGTTAACTATTTGTGTGAGGACTGTTTATGCCTTGTAAAGCTTTTACAAAGGAGATTTAAAGGCTCAGTTTCTTCTGCACTGCAGTTGTCTAATGTTTTAAAGTTAGTATTAACTAAAGGTTAGTTTTGACGGCGTGAAATAGTTTTATATATATATATATATATATATATATATATATATATATATATATATATATATATATATATATATATTATTATTGTTTTATAAAAAATTTATTTGTTGTATTTTGGCTGTAATCCAGTGTTGGCACTGCTACATTTTTATTCAGCAATGTTTACACTTTGCAGAAATGTATTTTGATATCAGATTGCAGAGGCTTAGTTTCATTTTACTGCACAGTTATGATTTCTGGAGGTGGAATTTTTATTTATTTTTATTTAGAGGAAAAGTTTAGAAGAAACTGAGACTTTAAATCTCCTTTATAAAAGCTTCACGAGGCATAAATAGTCCTCACTTTAGATGAGCTCACAAAAATATTAACTGACAACTACTAAATGTTTTACAGTACTGTGCAAAAGTCTTAGGCTCGCTAGTATTTTTACACACAAAAAGTGTCTTTTGCTGTAGTGTGTCAGTAGGAAATATCAGTTTACATTTATATATGAATTGCCATTCATTTTAATAATCCAGTGAGATCTTTGTATGCATAAAGAGTCTGACAATAGTCTCTATGCTCCACATGGAGATCTGATCTCATCTTTATCGAGTCTGTCTGTGATTACATGAAGAAACAGAAAAAACTGAGATGGACTAAATCCAGAGGAACTGTGGCAACGTCTCCCAGACACTTGAGGAAACCTTCCTGCAAAACTACATGAATAGGTGTAGGAACAGATGCAGGTGACAAAAGCCGTTTTAAACGCAAAGGGTGGACACCCCAGATATCGATTTGATTTAGTTAATAGAAGTTAATTCAAAAATAAAAGCTATTTATGTTATTATTTTTGACAGCATTCTCACTTTAAAGCATTCTGACAAGTGCCTAAACTTTTCACAGTACTGTAGTTTTGCAGGAAGGTTTCCTCAAGGTTCCTCAGTTCTTCTGGATTTAGTCTGTCTCAGTTTTTTCTGTTTCTTCATGTAATCACAGACAGACTCGATGATGGTGAGATCAGATCATACCGGCTGCTGTCAGACTTCTTGTGCATAAAAAAAAAATATTACAATTAATTGCAAAATGAATGTTTTGAAATGTAAACTGATATTTCCTACTGACACACTACAGTAAAAGATATAAATAACTGGCTTAAAAACATTTTTCGTGTGAAAATACCAACGCGCCTAAGACTTTTGCACAGTACTGTATATCTACTTGAATTAATCATGAATTACAGTAGGAAGACATGTTAATAAAGCATTTATTAACACACTGAGTAACTATTACTCTATGTCTAAATAATAAGATGTATAAATGTACATTTAAATAGTTTATTAATCATTTACTTACAATTTCCAAATGATCTTATGAACCCCTGACAACTTCTAATTAACTGGTTTGTAAATAATGTAATACTTAATTTAGAAATGATAAATTGATCATAAATAAAGTATAAAAATACAATTATTATAGATATGCAAGAATAAAGTATTTATAGTTGTATTTATAAACTTCTTATTAATGTCTATTAATGCTTTTTTAAATGATGAATTAACTATTTACTAATGCTTAGCTAATGATTCATAGCATGCAGTTATTATAAAGTGTTACGGAAAATGGTTTAATATCTAAAAATTACAAACTTCGTCTTTATATGAGACTCAGGTAAAGTCTGCTAAACTATTAGGAACGAGAGACCTCGAATAGCATTGGCAGTTGATTGTACTGTACGTCCCAAATGGCAAAAACGGTTTGCCTTGCAGTGTGCATCATGACAGACTAGATTAGACAGAAATTAAGTTGGCACCCTTCGGGAAAACAGGACGGTGTCTGAATTAAACATGAACTGACAGCATTAAAACAATGCAATTTTAATTAAATGTAATTTTTCAAGCAGTATGTAAAGCACCCATTCATTCATTCATTTAGTTAGTTAGTTGTTTTATTTTAAGAAATGAGTTTTGATAGGACTGAATAAATGCTCAATTGATGTGACTGTGATTTTAACACAGTATTTTGATATAAAATATTATAAAAATACATAAATAATGTTAAAGTCATGTTTTTTTAATAGTGTAATGGTGTTAATTTTTTCCTCTAATTTCAGAAGACCACCACATGTTTCTGATTTCATCTGACCTTTCAGATCCCATCTAAATTTCAGCTCTGCACACTCTTGCACACTCTCTCAATTATTTCATGAGGTATAAATTGTACTGTTTTGTAAATAAATTGTATATGCAAATATATGTGCAAATTGAATATGCAATTTATATTTGACTCCAAAATGCATATTAAGCATTTGAAAATAAGCTTTTAGAATGAAAGGTGCAGGTTGATAAGAAACACACAATGTACACTATTTTGCCAAAAGTATTGGGACACCCCTCCCAGGTGTTCCAATCACTCCCATGGCCACAGGTGGTCAAATCAAGCACTAGGCATGCAGACGCTTCTACAAACATTTGTGAAAGAATGGGTCACTCTCAGAAGCTCAGTGCATTCAAGTGTGGTACTGTGATAGGTTGCCACCTGTGCAATAAGTCCATTTGTGAAATTTCCTCACTCTGAAATATTACACGGTCAACTGTTAGTGGTATTATAACAAAATGGAAGCAATTGGGAACAACAGCAACTCAGCCACAAAGTGGTAGGCCACGTAAAATCACAGAGCGGGGTCAGCGCATGCTGAGGCACACAGTGAGCAGACGTCGCCAACCTTTGGGATGAATCAGAGCGGACACTGCGAGCCAGGCCTTCTCGTCCAACATCAGTGCCTGACCTCACAAATGCGCTTCTAGAAGAATGCAAGTCAAAAATTCCCATAAACACTGCAATATTAAAGCCGCAAAGGGCGGGCCAACTCCATATTAAACCCTAAGGATTAAGAATGGGATGCCATTAAGTTCATGTGCATGTAAAGGCAGGCGTCCCAAAACTTTTGGCAATATAGTGTATGTGGATTTTATTCATGGATGAATGTATTTTTTAATTAATAAAATTGTCTAAAATATGTATTAATTAAACCATGTTACTGACCCAAATTCTGTCAAGTGTGTTCAAAATGTTGACTGTTAGTGTACAGCATAAATCCTCTGCAATTTCAATAGCATAAATCTTCTCCGGTTTCAATATCACTCCATAAAGTGCAGATGCTGCAGTTATTATCAGTATACAGCATCCAGTGCTAATCAGGTAAACCCATGACACATTCCAGAACGATCGGCCCATTTTGACATGGTATCAGAGGGGAAAAGCAAAAAACAGGATGCTTGTCCTGCTCGATCTTTGGTTTAAAAAACATTGTTGGAATGGCTGTGAATGTTACAGCATTATGCAAACCAAGCTCAGTAAACTATAAGAACAGCATATTTTAAACATGCTGTCTCAGAATGTTGGATGTGGCTTTATGAATGTATTTCTTCTAATGCTCTCTACAATGTTTGTGTGATACCCTGTCAACTAAGATTCCTACACTGGGATGGCATTGGGATCCTTCATACCTATTATATCACACATTCCTCTGTGTACTGTTCATTGGTTGGTTAAAAAAAGAATAAAAGTGCCTGATCTAACAGAATGAATGAAAGCAATACATTATTAGATACATGTCCATTTTTCCCTCACTAATAATTATTCTCCTTTTGTTGTATTCATTAAATATTTGCTTGGTTATGTCTAAAGCTCAGTTGACTGTTTTAGATCATTAGTCACAATGTTAATGTGTCTTCCGGTTTCCTTAGGATGTGCCTTCATACAAAACACTGTCTGGCTAGGCAACAAGGCAACTGAATTCATGTTTTGACACAGCCTTTAGGTGTATCATCACTAATCTGACACACAAAATTCAGGTCATGCTGCTTTTACTAATGAGCTGAAACACTTTTGTCATTTCCGATGTGCAGTACTGGGAGCAGAGTTGAAAAACAGAGGAACGCTGACAGCATTTACATGCATCATTTTCTAAATAAGGTCCATATTCTGGTTAAGACTTTATTCTAAAAAAATAAATAATATACAGTGCCCTCTAATAATATTGGCACACTTGGTAAATATGAGTAAAATTACTTTTTTTAATAAAATTAATTAATTAATTGTTAAAAAATTCACAAAATTCTAACCTTTCATTGAAGTAAAACAATTGAAAGTGGGGGAAACTCACATTATGAAATAAATGTTTTTCTCCATTGCACATTGGCTGAAATATATTCCCATCCATATTTGTGTTACACAGGAGTATAAATATGAGGAAACACAAAGGCCAAATTCCCTTAATCATCAGAACATAGTTCTGATGTGCAGCAAAACATTTTTGAGCTTCACAAAATAGAAAGCAGCTGTAAGAAAATAGCTAAAGCATTTCCACCATCAGGGCAATAATTAAGAAGTTCCAGTCAACTAAAGATGTTACGAATCTGCCTGGAAAAGGATGTGTGTCCATATCGTCCTAATGCACGGCAAGGAGGAAAGTTTGAGTGACCAAAGACTCTCCAAGGATCACAGATGGAGAATCGCAGAGATTAGTTTAGTCTTGGGGTCAGAAAGCCTAAAAACAAATCAAACAGCACCTACATCACCACATGTTGTCTTGGGAGGGATTCAAGAAAAATCCTTCTTGCTCTTCCAGAAACAAACTCCAGCATATTCAGTTGTCAGACACGACTGGATCTTCAGACGGGACCTGGTTCTGTGGTCAGATGAAACTAAAAAAAGAGCTTTTTGGTAGCAAAGAGGGATAAAACAGGGATAAAAAGTACCCCATGTCCACGGTTAAATACACCGCTGGATCTTTAATGTTGTGGGCCTATTTTTTAGTTGGAGGTCCTGGACATCTTGTTCAGACACATGGTATAATGGATTCTAGCAAATACCAACAGATAAAAAATCAAAACCTGACGGCCTCTGCTAGAAATCTTATAATGGGCCGTGGTTGGATCTTCCATCAGGACAACGATCCAAAACAAACATCAAAATCAACACACAAATGTGTCACTGAACACAAAATGAAGCTCCTGCCATGACCATCCCAGTCCCTGACATGAACCCTATAGAAAATGAGGGGGGTGAACTGAACACGAGATGCACCAACATGGAGCCGGGTATCTTAATGATCTGGAGAGATTCTGTATGGAGGAATGGACTCTGATCTCTGATCTCAGGCATTATAGGAAAAGACTCAGAGCTGTTCTCTTGGGAAAAGGACGTTGCAATAATTGCCATCAATCATGGAGACCTGACCTAGAGAAAAACATTTATTTTATTATAAGACCCCCCCCACACACACACACACACATACTTTCAATTGTTTTACTGCAATTAAAGGTTAGAATTTTGTGAATTTGTTGAATAAAAGATCAAAAGGATAAACAATGCAGATTTATTTTCACAGCCGCCTTTGCTCATATTTACCAAGGGTTCCAATATTAGTGGACGGCACTGTATATCCATAGTGATTATCAGGGTCCAAGCATCATTAGCATATTTAGCAACAAATCACAAATAGGTACTGCAACTACCTTTACAAATATTACTTGTTTGTTCTGCAACGTTAACAGTCTTAAATATCCACTGATAGTGTAAAGTTTAGTTTGATGAAACAGGATAAGAAAATCTATTTCCAAAAGGGACAACTAACTTCAAAAAGGAAATCAGGAAATATTTAGGCATTTAAACTTTCAAAGATTTATCCAGTTTTTCAATACTCCCATTACTGGACCTTATTAGCATTACAGCCCTCATCTGTCATTTCGCATTGAGATAAATGCTGAAATTTGATTGGCTGCTGGTGGCCATGTTTGTTGATTTGTCCAAATGATGTTTAAAGAACATGTTAGCACATGTGCCAAAGATGATGTATACTAATTTTCAACTTGATTGTATGGTTATGGAGTTATAGTATGGACATTATGTTCGTAAAAATGGGTGTCACCTGACCAATTAACTTATATTTTTGCTACACTTTGATGAAAATTATTTTGATTCATTTTTTGTTATGAATCTCTGTGGATAATGTGTGCCAATGCGTGATTTCATGCGAACTTGACAAATGGCAAAGGAGGAGTTCAAAAAAGTTGGTTTATCAGGAAATTGGAGGGTTTTCCGAGAAGGGGAAAGGGATTCATGGAGAAAATCTGTTCCAGAGTTGAACCAAAACACAAAAGTGCTTATTTATAGCACAACACAGTGTCCTATGGATGTGTGTCTGTGTTCATGACTAGCGGGTTCTAGCAGGTTCTCTGTTCCAAGTTTAGGATCTCTACGACTTGGGACTTGTCTCTTACAACCAGATAGTTTTAGTGCGGACAAAGAATAGTAATAAGAATATCCCATGAAGTTAGACGTTTTTTATAAGTTAAAGATAATGTTAAGCTGTATAACAATGAATCGAGTTGCCATACTTTCTAAAAATGGACCCTAAAGGAAGCATGTACACGGAAAACAAGATAGTTCTGAAAATAGAGCCCTGAGGGAGATGCGCCGAGGAGGACATAAAGTCCCCAAGGTGCACAGAAAACTTCTGTCAGACAAATATCTAGTTTAGTCATGAAACTCTAGGGGCCCTATTTTAATGATCTGAGCACATGGTCTATAGCTCACGGCGCAGGTGCACTTAGGGCGTGTCTGAATCCACTTTTGCTAGTTTAACGACGGACAAAACGGTCGACACTCCAGGCGCATGGTCCAAAAGGGTTGTCCCTAGTCTCTTAATGAGTTATGGATGTGTTTTGGGCGTAACGTGCAATAAACCAATCAGAGTCTCATCTCCCATTCCCTTTAAAAGCCAGTTGCGCTTGTACCATGGCGGATTCGCTGTACATGGCAGAATTTGCAAGCGGAAAGACTGAACGCTTCTCCAGAGAGGAATCCTTTTATTTTTATTATTTAAAAGTGTGTGTGTGCTGCTGCACGTCCTTGTGTGTAATAAGCAGAGTGTATGCGCGTTGTGGACTCGCCTATAGGCACATATTACTAACACGCCCTTTAAAAAAACACAAAAAATACTGCACTATTTACTTTAGACCAGGTTTTTGTTGGTCAATGAGAATATGCATTTTGAGTCAATAATAATAAACTGTTTTTGACATTTACACAATACAAAAACACTGCTTAAGACATGACTGGTACTGTCACGGTCCTGTTTAGTTTCTCTGATTTGTTTAGTTCCTAGTCTTGATTTTCTGTATTTGGCTGTGTTCAAGTCATTCATTAGTTATTACGGTTTCTAATAAGTTCTCACCTGTTCCCTGTTCTGTTGATGATCATCCTCCTGTGTATATAAGCCCAATGTGTCTTCATTTCAAGGTCTTGTGTTAACGTCATGTAGAGTTTCCGAGGTCTCTGTTAATTAAAGTGTTATTATCATTCATTCTGCGCCATGCATCATCCTTTGGATTTAACTGCACGCAACCCCTGACAGGTATGTTGATTGATGAAGCTTAATTGGTGTAAGATTGTGCATGCAAATGCATTCATTGGTAATTAGCAGTATCTTTCAGCTATGAAAGTTAACAGTTAGCACTTTGATCTATGCAATTTCATAACAACATGAGACAACTAGTCGAGGCCAAATAGTTAGTGGGCAGTCTCATGTGAATAATAAGGTCTGATGATTGCACTGCAAGACCAAGTTAAGCTCAGTTCAGCTAGTGAGGTGTATTATTAAACCTACTGTAGGTTGAACAAATGTAAGTGCATATTTTATTACAGGTCATTATGATGGGATCCTGTAATTAATCTGGGATCTGGGATATTTAATGACTCCCAAACCAAACTCACAAATCTGTTGCGATGCAGATCTAGCTAGAACAATGGCATGGATGAAAGTGACCTTGGGTCAGTGGAATTGAAGGGTCAAAAAAGCTGGGGGGGGGGGGTCAAAGCTTGATGGCTTGCTTTGGCAATTAGCCTATAATGGTACAGTATGTACAATATAGTACAGATACATTATGGAATGGATAGCCACTAGCAGGATATCTTGTATTCTTGTAGTGCCATCAATACGGTCGGTCGGTCGGTCGGCAAATGATACACAGGTCTGAAGATTACGTGGCCAGATCTTGATAAGACCTTGTGCCAAGTCTGTCTAGAAAAGACTAGTCTCAGCCTCAGACTGTCACGCCCTCGGACTGTTGGCTGAACATCTGATGCATATGGGACACTTATCTGGAAACACTTCAGGAGTTTCTGATTGGTTAAATTCTACAGGATGTCCGTGAGACATGTGTGTTGCGTTCTTTAACGGTCCGCCTGGAAACAAATGTCCTGATGCTTAACTCCCTCGTGGAAGAAGAACGCTGTCGTGTTTACAACTGTGACAATAAGCGCTTACCAGGATCAACTAAACGCTAGGTTTTCAAAAGTATGTGAAGTTCCAGGCTCCATTGTTGCAGTAAACTTGCACAACATTCTTGAATGAATCATTTATAGATGCACGCCGGTCTGTTATTGCAGATATATTGACTTTATATTTTCATGCCTCTAAACATGACTTGGTTCCGTTACATGTCAGTCAAAGGTCCTCTTGGGCAGACCTTGACCAATGAAAGCTGCGAAGGTCTGGCTACGCAAGACAAAGAAAAGACTTACATTATTCTTTTTAATATAAGACTAATTTGTCATAGCCATCTAGAATTAACGCTATATGAAATTTTAAGTTTTCTTTCACATCTGAGTCATCAACTAATTGCTTTGTTGCTGATTCCATTTGATCTCACGTGTTAAGCAATGTACAAAGAAGAGGACTAAGGTTAGGCTCAGTTGGGTTGTTGTGATGTTATGCATCTACATTGCTGACCTACTTAGAATAAAGTGCTGAAGGAATGTGAAGTGAATTTCTACTCCCTTTCTGAAGCCATTCCAACCACTGATGAAAGCTAGGGTTGGATTAGGTTGTTATGTTATTTTGGGATGTATTGTGTTATGTTATAAGGTTATTCTATTTTGAGTTTTTTTTCTGGGCCAAAAAATATCATTTTCTACTCACTATTCTAACTATTACAGCTCTCTCTCACGTTCTTTTAATTGACTTTTTTTGTTAAAGCCCTGTGGTGAGCAGCCTCTTTGAAATGACCTTTTGCAAATTGGACGTGGTGAAGATGTTTCTTGTCAAAATCTATAGACGTTTCATGGATGGAAAGATGGCAAAATAGAACATTTTAAAATGTTCTTTATTGCAATATGTCAAAAACTAATTTGGTCATTACACACAGGAAAATTGTGGAGGGCTATCATGAATCCCATGCAATCTGCGAGACAGGGTCAAACTGGGAAAGGGGTCTTAAGATTTTGGACTGCATACCCTTCCACAGTAATCCATCAGCATATTTGTCTCCACAGCTGTCAGACTGCCATTTCACCAACTGAACAGATGCACGCAGATCCCCTGAGATGCAAGGCTTCTTTGCATTATGAAAGTCCTTAAGCAAGGTTTGGCAAATGTCTCGGAGCAGTAATTCTGCCGTCAAATAGTAACCTAATGAGCTGAAGACACAACTACTATATGCTTGATCCAAAGATTCTGTGTCCCATGAGTAAAAGACTCAAGTAACTCTTAAATAATGTTTGTGATCCACAATGAAATGACTGTACGCCAAACTGTGTTATGAAAAAAGTGATGAAAAAAGAAAAGGCTTTGAGAAATGACACAAACAGTTATAAAGCTCAGTGAAAAGTTTATGTTTAAACTATACAAAAAGTTGCAAGGTCCATAAAGGATCTATATGAAAAAAGCAACAACAACAACAACAAAAAACAGCACCTTTTTTTTCAGAATAATGTGTAAATTATAAAATATAAATGCTTTAAAGACTAGGCCTATTTGATCTCACATTTATTGATTTTTGTTTAGTTGTATTTTCTAGGAATGTTTTTATGCAAGGTTTGAAATTAACTTTTTCACAAACTAGCCAATTTGGCTACTATTTTTTTTAAAGTTACCATTCAGAGCTTCTAGCCCAAACAAAATAATCAGATTATCAAATTCACAGTTACACAAATGTTCACTCACCTAAAGGATTATTAGGAACACCATACTAATACTGTGTTTGACCCCCTTTCGCCTTCAGAACTGCCTTAATTCTACGTGGCATTGATTCAACAAGGTGCTGAAAGCATTCTTTAGAAATGTTGGCCCATATTGATAGGATAGCATCTTGCAGTTGATGGAGATTTGTGGGATGCACATCCAGGGCACGAAGCTCCCGTTCCACCACATCCCAAAGATGCTCTATTGGGTTGAGATCTGGTGACTGTGGGGGCCATTTTAGTACAGTGAACTCATTGTCATGTTCAAGAAACCAATTTGAAATGATTCGAGCTTTGTGACATGGTGCATTATCCTGCTGGAAGTAGCCATCAGAGGATGGGTACATGGTGGTCATAAAGGGATGGACATGGTCAGAAACAATGCTCAGGTAGGCCGTGGCATTTAAACGATGCCCAATTGGCACTAAGGGACCTAAAGTGTGCCAAGAAAACATCCCCCACACCATTACACCACCACCGCCAGCCTGCACAGTGGTAACAAGGCATGATGGATCCATGTTCTCATTCTGTTTACGCCAAATTCTGACTCTACCATCTGAATGTCTCAACAGAAATCGAGACTCATCAGACCAGGCAACATTTTTCCAGTCTTCAACTGTCCAATTTTGGGGAGCTCGTGCAAATTGTAGCCTCTTTTTCCTATTTGTAGTGGAGATGAGTGGTACCCGGTGGGGTCTTCTGCTGTTGTAGCCCATCCGCCTCAAGGTTGTGCGTGTTGTGGCTTCACAAATGCTTTGCTGCATACCTCGGTTGTAACGAGTGGTTATTTCAGTCAAAGTTGCTCTTCTATCAGCTTGAATCAGTCGGCCCATTCTCCTCTGACCTCTAGCATCAACAAGGCATTTTCGCCCACAGGACTGCCGCATACTGGATGTTTTTCCCTTTTCACACCATTCTTTGTAAACTCTAGAAATGGTTGTGCGTGAAAATCCCAGTAACTGAGCAGATTGTGAAATACTCAGACCGGCCCGTCTGGCACCAACAACCATGCCACGCTCAAAATTGCTTAAATCACCTTTCTTTCCCATTCTGACATTCAGTTTGGAGTTCAGGAGATTGTCTTGACCAGGACCACACCCCTAAATGCATTGAAGCAACTGCCATGTGATTGGTTGATTAGATAATTGCATTAATGAGAAATTGAACAGGTGTTCCTAATAATCCTTTAGGTGAGTGTATATATATAAGTCCACAAGTAAGACTCATGAGTAATAAGTTCCAGGAAATCCCTAATGGACAAAAACATCCAGCTTTCGATGTAGCTGAATAAAACACAGATAGAGACGTTTTGAATGTTATCGTCATTATGAAATTATATATTGGGTTATGATTTTGCCATAATGACATGTTGGAGTGTGATTCTCAATTTAATCAGCCAACATACTTTTATTTACATTTATTTGTTTTTTTTATTTACGCTATTTAGACACGTTTGAACATGTAACCCAAACCCATCCCATCCCTAAACCTGTATCATTATATGATACAAAATACAGAATATAACAGGCAGATACGACTACAGGCACAATTTAATTAAAAAAGAACAAATATCCCAAGTGTTCCGAGGACAAACGATTGATTTGTGTGAAGAAAATCCCCAAAAGCGATCAGCGTCTCCATCTGCTGTAGATCACGCACACATTCAAAAATTGCCCCCGAAGAAGCGTTACGTCAGCTTTGATACTGAAATTGCATTGGCTCTCGTATGTCTCGTGACCAATTGCGTCATTACGTCAGTTTTCATTGTAAATGAAACAATGAGCATGCATATTACTAGGATATTTGCTGTTTATTAGTAAATTTAAAGCACATATTAATGCATGACCTTATTCTATATCCCTTAATATATATAATATATATATCAATACCTACCCAATACCTAAACTTAAAAACTACCTTACTAACTATTAATAAACAGTAATTAGTAGTTTATCAAGGCAAAAGTCATAGTTAATAGTAAGAATTGGACCCTAAAGTGTGACCATAATTTCTTAATATCTATCTGACTGAGAGCTTTTTTTTTTTAAAGATTTCTATAGATATTGCAATATATCGTCATCGTCAATTATTTTGGCCACGATAACCGTGTGGTGAAAAATCTGATATTGTGACATCCATAATTTACATATTAATAAAGAAACATTTATTGCATCACTAGAAGCTTTGCATGTGCTGTTAGACTTGTTCTACATGAGGAGTGCCCAGTACGATAAGGCTTAATGAAAAGCCTTTGAGAAGTCACAGCTTAATGCCAGCTAGCTTCTTCTGCTCCGATCATGACAAATCTAATGTGTGTGACTGCAGAGTAACGTGGCTACTCACACAATTGCAAACCTGCAGTCAGCTGCAAGCCCCAACCAATCTGGTTTGACCCAGACAAAAAGCACAGGGTCAAACCCTGCTCCCTGCTGCAGCTCGCGAGTGTGTAAATCCTGTTTACTTGCTAATGGAGAATCAGTCCAACCATTCAAAGAGCTGTAACCAGAAACATGAGCAAAACAAATATAAATACAAGTCTCAGATAGGTCATCGGGTGGTTCACTGGCAGTTCTAAACGGTTATTGATCAGAGATGCATTTAGTCGGAGGTGAAATTTTTGTGCTTCTTGATTGTAAGTGACTAGGAAATATTCTCAAATTGTCCAGTTTTTCTGTAGGCAAACCAAATAGAAAAATAAGTACAGTATACTTACCGTCTTTAAGGTAAAGTGGTAAAAACAACGAAAATAACGGTCTCATCTTTTATTCAGCAGCATCAGATACAGCCAGATTCAACTTCAACCACTGAAATCCGAACCATTAAAAAAGGATTTCTCAAGGAGGATTAACTTATTGATCAGAGTCTGAGACCCAGAAAGGAATACTAATCAGACCACAAATATCTTCTTGAAGAAAGAGTTTCGATCAAGTAGCATTGGGAACACAAGATACTGAGGTTTCTAAAGGCCACAGTTTTTGACTGAATATGATGTTTTTATGCAGTGAACTGGAAACTATGTTCTTCTGGTCCTTCCCACAGACATGACCCACAGACCTGGTCTGTCAGTGTGAGCATGGAAGCGTTTCTGTGTGTGTGTGTGTGTGTGTGTGTGTGTGGGATAAAAACTTCTCTGGCTTGCTAATATAGTGATAAGCCTTTAGAAGTGATGCCAGCTGGAACATAAACTGCAAAGACCATCTGCTTATGGACTCATTCAGGAGAAGCAAATCATACGGCATGAGATGACAAAGACCGTGATGTGCTAGTGAGTGCAAAATAAATCTCACCAAATGACAGTGAGTGGGTGTCATGCTTTGAAACTCTTTTAACGATGTGTGTTAGTATCTGCCCACGAGCTGCGCATGATTGTTCTTCACAATTTTTTTTACGTATTCTCTCGTTTCAAGGGGAAAAATTATAAAGAGAACAAGATACTGTAGGGATTGGATGTGCTAAAGCCTAGTCTTGGGCTTGAGCTGTTTTATGTCACCAGTATTTACAAAGATTGTGAGGTAACAGAACATACAGTGTTGCATCAAATGCATTAATTACGGCTGCATGAAAAAAGCAATAATTTTGAACTACAATATGATAAATATTTGAAACAGCATTTATTGAAACTACAAATTAAAACAAGCAAGTATTTTGTCTCTGAATTAGAGGTGAAGCATGTGTTACAGTCATAGCTGATTTGAGCGTTGGAGAAAGAAACATTGTTAACTTCATAAACATTTTGTGTCACAATGGTGGTAGCAATCCAACACGTTTGAATATAAATAAACAATATTTAATAAACAAAGAGTCTGTTGCATGCTAGTTGAACAAACTCTGAGCTCATAGTAGGTTTAGAGTAAATAAAACTATACAAATCTAACCTGGTTTAGATTCACTTCTCTGATGAAGATCATTATGGGAAAAAAAAAAATCATGAATTTAAATGCATTTACAAGGCAGTAATAAACACTGCTGCAGCATCGAAAGTTTGAGAAGCAGCTGAATGAAAATAAATAATAAATAATAATTTATATAGGTTCACAAAGAGCTCAAACGAATACACGTAAGTGTAATCGGTTTAAAAGCTACAACGAGACTAAAGGCTCCACGGGGTAAAAGGCGCCTTTGATTTTATTTTCCTCTAAACCACTAGATGGCACAAAAACTTGCCGCAGCACTTTCCAAAACATAGCCTACGCTTTTCAAGATGCACATGGAAATTATATTTTTTATTTTTTATTACTTATATTACTTTTAAATATGATTGTTTCATTATAAATATGGTGATTGTCTCTAAGATAGACACCCAACTTAATATATGATATTTCCCAACAGAATCTAACCATGTCATGTCAACAAATTTTAAAGGTGCACTATGTAACATTTTTTCAGTAAAATATCCAAAAACAACTAGGCCAGTGTTATATATTTTGTTCAGTTGAGTACATACAATATCCCAAATGTTTCCAACTATTTGTAAATCGTGAGAAAATTGCTATTTTAGCCAAGGAACCGGGACGTGTGAGGGAGTCGCCTCGGTTTCCGATTTTATTTAGCAGAAACGCTTTACTCTCACTGCAGTGTGCAACAAATGTCATAGCAGCCGCCGAGCAAACGCACAGAGTAACATCATAACATCATCATTACACTCAAATGCATCTAATATGATAAACAGAGCTGCGTTACCTCATACTCATAACTGGAAAAGCGGAAATGGCGCCGGCGACTGTGGCATGATAAAAGTCCTGCTGCTCACGAGGCGTGCGTTGCGCAATCGCTCCAGCAGCCTTGCTCAGCTCCCACAACACTCGGGTCACTCATGCTAATAATCGTTAATAATCACATCCATGAACATGATTTCTGCCTGAGTCCTATCCCGATTCTTTTCCACCGGCTGTGAGGTGAAGACCGCATGTCCCAAGATTCTGCGCTCAAACTAGGCGTCATCAAACTACGACCTCTAGCTGACGGAAAAGTTACATAGTGCACCTTTAAAGTCAGACGCTGTGTTAATTATGGTGCCTTTTACCCAAATACCATACTTTTACTCTTCCTTTAATGAAAAACTGTTGCTTTAATTGCCTTGAACAAAACTGAAAATCATTAAGAAGACCTACATCTCAAAATATATTTAATAATTTTCTCGATTCATTTTCTTCGAAACATAAAAAAAAAATATGTTAAAAAATAAATGTTAAATATTACATCAAATTAGCGCCGAATCAACTTTGCGCTGTTGCCCACGATCGCGTCAAAGATCAGACAAATTTCCACATACATCATCAAAAGCGGTTGTTAAGAAAACTGTATCCAATCAGACGTCAGTGGGCGGAGTTAGTGTAAATAGCCTCTGCCAACAAGGTGGACTATCTGCACTTAGTGTAAATAGAAACTCAGATTTTTTGTTTAATGTGTAAAACACATTTACAATATTGAGTAATACACACACAAAGAAAAAGAACAGGGACGCAGAAACCAAAGAAATAAAAAATTAGCTGACATTAATACTGACTGAACAGAGCGGAAATAAAAATCCTCAGCATCCAAGATCTCAATGTTAGTGTGTCTGATACACGAATCCTGTGTGTGTTTTCATTTTATTTTGATTAATTGTGCAATCCTGTGATTGAAAGATTTTCGAACAGAAAGCAATTTAAACCGAGACTTGTTTAATCCGGCTCACTAGAATTTTTGCTGACCAAATGCAGTTTTCTAAATGCTTGTTGGTTTCTTTGTTGTTTAATGGCAATATTGGTGGAAAGTGCTAAAGTTTCCTGTTTTGTGTCAACATTATTTCACCTGATTAAGAATCTCTGTGTCCCGGTGCACTCAGAAAACAATAAAGTTAGATCTTTTCCAAGCTCTTGGCTGGAGTTGAGCTGGAGTGATCTATGGGGCCTGCCTGCGTCTGTGACATCATGTCCCGAGCTGTAATTTTCTGGGTTCTCTGGGGACACATTACACAGATATAATTACCAGCTTGAAGACGTGCACTACTGTTTGTACCTATGCTAAGCATTCATCATGCTGCCGTTTGCCCGTGGACTTCCTGCGGCTATAGGAAGCATGCAGCGTTAGTAATGGGATTGAGCTGGATGACAGAGGTTCGGTTCATAATTCCTCGCCCCACTGCATCCAGTCTCATGTTTGGTGAACCTTGCCTCTATTATTTAGCTCAAGGGTGGATGCCACACTTTAGCATTTTATCTTTTTGCTGCTGATGATTTTATACTGCTGTTTGGCTGACCATCCAATTAAATAACGGTTAAATTCCCAACAATGCGTCATGTTATGGAGTAGGCCTACCTTTTGAATTATCTAATTAACTTTCAATAAAGTTATTTAGCTTGTGTTGAAATGTAAGTATTTCTATAAACATTGGTCAAGCTCAGGCACTTTACTGGATTTATTTACGCAATGGAAAGAGAGTTAAAAGGATGCAAAGCATGGCAATAAAGTAAGGAATCTGTTTACGCAAGGGTATGAAGGTAGCCTTTTTATAACCTGATTTGAAGGAAATTTTTACAGATGACTGTGCTATTGTGTTCTCACCCATAATGATTTAACTTCCTGGATGATGATTATGGCAATTAAGAACCTGGCTATTGCTAGTTTGTAATATTGCAAAAGTAGCTACACTATATATTGCCAAAAGTTTTGGGACGCCTGCCTTTACATGCACATGAACTTTAATGACATCCCATTCTTAATCCGTAGGGTTTAATATGGAGTTGGCCCACCCTTTGCCACTATAACAGCTTCAACTCTTCTGGGAAGGCTTTCCACAAAGTTTAGGAGTGTGTTTATGGGAATTTTTGACCATTCTTCTAGAAGCGCATTTGTGAGGTCAGGCACTGATGTTGGACGAGAAGGCCTGGCTCGCAGTCTCCGCTCTAATTCATCTAAAAGGTGTTCTATCAGACATTTCTGGGTGTACTGTATTTTCTTTTAATAATAGCTAGAGACATGGGATTCCTGCTTAAGATTCATCTGTGGCAAGAACAAAAAAGAAAAGGAACAAGAGGAGGAGAAGCCAAGCAAGAGAAACTAATAAGAAGTGCCGTAAATCTGTTTTGAAAGTTGTTTTTCAAATAAAAATTTCTGAGTGATATCAGATTTTGTATGTGTTTTTATTGTACTTACCCTGTAACTACATGAAACAAGAGGGGAACAAGCACCACTTTAATTTACAGCCCGCAGATTCACACTTACCCTGTAACTACATAAAACAAGAGCGGAACAAGCACCACTTACCATGTAATAACACAAATAATTACCCCTTAATTAAAAAATAATTACAGTATAAATAATTTGTTCATTTTCCTGGTAGTTCCTCCTTTATTCCCCAAATATTACATATCGTACAAACAGTTTTATGGACAACCTTCGACTCCTTCCTGAGATCACCAGAACACCCGATGCTATGCACTCTACTCGTCCAGGCGGAAGTGCTCGCAGGCGGCGTCGAGATCGTAAACAAAGGCGGGGGAAGCGCGGAGGACTAAGAGCTAAGCTAAAGCTAACACCACACCGGTTCTCTTTACCCAGCATTTTCCTTGCCAATGTACGGTCGCTGGTGAACAAAATGGAGGAGATTCGACTCAGTATCACACACAGCAAGAGATTTTTGAACTGTAACGTTTTAATATTCACGGAAACTTGGTTAAACAGCGGAATACCGGACAACGCTATTTTGAGCTAGCGGGACGCCACACACTCCGAGCGGATAGAACATTAGATGGCTCCGGTAAGACCAGAGGTGGTGGATTGTGTATTTACATTAACAAAGCTTGGTGCACAAACTCTGCTATTGTTGGGAGACATTGTTCAGCTAACCTTGAGTTTCTCATGGTTAAATGTAGACCGTTTTATCTACCGCGGGAGTTCACTTCCACCATTATAACTGCATCCTATATTCCCCCGGATGCTGATGCTAAGCTTGCTATGAAAGAACTTCACGCAGCCATCAGTAAACAACAGACTGCTCACCCGGAAGCTCCGTTTATTGTTGCTGGTGATTTTAATCATTCAAACTTAAAGTCAGTGCTACCGAAATTTCACCAGCATGTTTCCTGTCACACCAGAGGAAACAAAACTTTAGACCATGTTTACACAAACATGGCTGGAGCTTACGTTGCGACACCCCTCCCCCACCTGGGACAGTCAGATCACCTTTCTTTGTTCCTCACCCCCAAATATGCACCCCTCATCAACCGTGTGAAGCCATCAGTGAAGACAATCAAGGTGTGGCCTGAGGGGGCAGATTGCATACTCCAGGAAAGGTTTCTACACACAGACTGGAGTATGTTTGCTTCCCAAGCCACCAGTGGCTCTCACACAGACATTGACTGCTACACCTCCTCTGTACTGGATTATATCAATACCACCACTTACAGTGTTACAACCCAGAAGCAGATCACCACATACCCTAATCAGAAGCCATGGATGAACAGGGAAGTGCGACTCCTGTTGAAGACACGCAATGCTGCCTTCAGATCAGGAGATGCACAAGCCTACAGCACATCCAGAGCAAACCTGAAGAGGGTCATCAAAGAGGCCAAGCACTGCTACAAGCTAAAGATAGAGGGACACTTTTCCAACTTTGACCCTCGACGCATGTGGCAGGGCATTCAGGCCATCAGTGACCACAAACCCACCCACTCCACCCCCGCAGCCACTGATACCAACTTCCTGAACGAGCTAAATTACTTTTATGCTCGCTTTGAAAGGGACAACAGAGAAACTGCCACCAAGGCCAAACCCTCAGCTGACCACTCGCCAATCACACTCTCCTCCACAGATGTCTGCAATGCACTGTGCCAAATCAGCCCGCACAAGGCTGCTGGACCAGACAACATCCCTGGACGCGTACTCAGGGCATGTGCAGAGCAGCTCGCTGGGGTTTTTACAGACATTTTCAACTTGTCTCTTGCCCAAGCAACTGTACCAACATGCTTTAAATGCACTTCCATTGTGCCAGTGCCAAAACACTCTAGCCCGATGTGCCTTAACGACTACCGCCCTGTAGCACTCACACCCATCGTTATGAAGTGCACATCTAAAAGACTCTCTACCATCCACATTGGACTCACACCAGTTTGCCTACCGTAGCAATAGGAGCACAGAGGATGCAGTTTCCTTGGCACTGCACTCTGTGCTCACACATCTGGACAATAAGAACACGTATGCACGTATGCTGTTTGTTGACTTCAGCTCAGCATTCAACACTGTTATCCCAACCAAGTTAATAGCCAAACTTGGAGACCTGGGCATCAACACCTCAATGTGCAACTGGATATTGGACTTCCTGACCAACAGACCCCAGAATGTTCGATCAGGCTCCACCTGCTCCACATCCATCACACTTAATACTGGTGTACCACAGGGCTGTGTGCTAAGCCCATTTCTCTACTCCCTCTTCACCTCCGATTGCAAGCCTGTGTATGGATCTAACTCCATCGTCAAGTTTGCGGACGACACTACGGTGATTGGACTCATCAGCAACAACGATGAGACTGCCTATAGGGAGGAGATCCAGCACCTGGCCACATGGTGCACTGAAAACAATCTGCTCCTCAACACCACCAAAACGAAGGAACTCATCGTGGACTTCAGGAAAGAGTCAAGAGGCACACACGACACCATCCACATCAATGGAATGGCTGTTGAGCGTGTCTCCAGTTTCAAGTTCCTGGGGATCCACATCTCGGCGGACATGTCCTGGACAACCAACACCTCCAGCCTGGTCAAGAAGGCTCACCAGCGTCTTTTCTTCCTGAGGACACTGAGGAAGAATCAGCTATCCTCGGCTATACTGGTGAACATATATCGCTGCGCAATAGAAAGCATCCTGACCAACTGTGTTACAGTATGGTATGGGAGCTGCTCTGTTGCAGAGCGCAAGGCACTGCAGCGGGTGGTGAAAACCGCCCAGCGCATCACAGGGACTCCACTACCTGCCATTGACCACATCCAGAGGAAACGTTGTCTGCATCGAGCTCGCAGCATCCTTAAGGACTCCTCTCACCCAGCCCACAAACTGTTTTCTCTCCTGCCCTCCGGTAGGCGTTTCAGGTGCCTCCGGACCAGGACCAGCAGACTAAAGAACAGTTTTTTTCCCAGAGCTGTCTCTTTATTGAACTCTAACCCTCGTTGATCCCACTCCCCTTATATACTGCTAACCTTCCTCTCCCCCGTCACATCTGCCTTCACTTTGTTATTTGCACTACTGGATGTTCATTTGCACTATCGACTGTTTATTACAGTAACACCTGTACATATATGCATCTTGCACTACTATACCTAACTGGAATATGCTCATTTGCACTATATCGTCCATTGCTATACTGCCCAACTTAGCCTAACATATCATTATATACATCTATCTGTAAATTCTGTTTATAGTAATAGCCATCTGTATATTATATTCAGTACATATCTATCTGTAAATTCTGTTTATAGTAATAGCCATCTGTATATTATATTCATAGTACATATTAACCTGTAAAATTCTATTTATAGTAATAGCCATCTTTATATATATTCAGTACATATTCATGTCCTGCACTTATGAAACCACTGTATATCCTGCACTTGCTGCTATTGCACTTCTGGTTAGACCTAAACTGCATTTCGTTGCCTTGTACCTGTACTTGTGTAATGACAATAAAGTTGAATCTAATCTAATCTAATCTAATTATACCTACACGTATGTACTTTATAGTTACACTATAATTACTGAAAGTTACGCTGTAAATTCGTTTTACTTACGCAGCACTTTCCGGGCTGTAATCTAAAACGTTACCCTAAAATATGACTAAAACTAAATCAAAATTTGCTGTCAAAATTGACACTGGTCTCCACTGCTCTAGAGTCCAGTGGAGGCGTGCTTTACACCACTGCATCCGACGCTTTGCATTGCGCTTGGTGATGTAAGGCTTGGATGAGCTGCTCAACCATGGAAAACCATTCCATGAAGCTCTCTACACACTGTTCTTGAGCTAATCTGAAGGCCACATTAAGTTTGGAGGTCTGTAGTGATTGACTCTGCAGAAAGTTGCCGACTTCTGCACACTGTGACCCTCAGTATGCGCTGACCCCGCTCTGTGATTTTAAGTGGCCTACCACTTCGTGGCTGAGTTGCTGTTGTTACCGATTGCTTTCTCTTTGTTATAATACCACTAACAGTTGACCGTGGAATATTTAGTAGTGAGGAAATTTCACGAATGGACTCATTGCACAGGTGGCAGGCTATCACGGTACCACGCTTGAATTCACTGAGCTCCTGAGAGCGACCCATTCTTTCACAAATGTTTGTAGAAGCGTCTGCATGGCTAGGTGGCCATGGAAGTGATTGGAACACCTGAATTCAATGATTTGGGGGGGTGTCACAATACTTTTGGCAATATAGTGTATGTTTACATGCAACCAAATAATCCATTAATAACTGTATTTGTGGCAAGGTGTCAGTTTGAAACAGTTCAATTAGAGAAAGAGGGGAAAAGCTTGAGGGAAAAAAAATCCATTGCCATATGCACCGCTTTGTTTTCTTGTGATATTGTGGTAAAACAAAACTAATATGATATTCACTTTGAAAACTTGTGAGATTTTTACCATATCCAAAAAATTAAGATGCATATGAAAATGTTCTGTATAGTATGAACTAGGGGTTGCACCGACTAGTCGACTTTACTGCTCTTCCATGACGCTTTAAGCTTGACGTCGACTAGTCGCTGGCCTATAGAGGGCGCAACAGGATAAGCCATTTCCTGACACACAAACTCTGTTTTCAACAGTTAAAAATGACAAATAAATACATACTCAGAGAGCTCTCCACAAGACATGTTTAATTATACCATCTGGATGCTCAAAATTGATCGGGAGAATGCATGCTTATTATACACGCAAGTTAATCACTGTTCTAAACTAATGCGTGCTGCATTGTAACACACACATAGCTCGCACATCACGCAGAGATCGCACGCATCTCACACAAAACCATTCAGTAGCGCAGAAACATATGGTCAACACTGTTCTATGATTTATCAATAAAATAGCTTAGAAACGTCGGCGTCGACTCAACTTTCATCACATAAATGTCGTCTTTAAAAAATCTGAAGTTGTTCAACCCCTAGTATGAACTGTATACTGTATAGCATAGTTTAACTGGATACTACGGTGACCGGGAGGGGACATGTTTGGTCGGGGCCACAAGATATTAATTTGTGGGAATGTGATATGTCATGGCCACAAGATCATTTTGTCGAGGTAATGTCCTTATGTCGTGGCCACGCGATGTGAAGTCGTGACCTCGAGATCCTGTGTGACCATTGCAACCTGGGATTATCAGAAATGGATATCATTAATAAATTAATATTTTATTTTGAATAAAGTTTAGAATTAAGAAATTATTATTAACCTATATTGATGTTGCCATAGACAGCATTCAAATAACAGTTTGTTATTGTCAATAAATGTTAAAAGAATATGTAAGAACATAAAATAATAGGCCTACAAGAAAATATTTCTATCTATCCCAATATAAATATATAGCCTTAAATACCCATAAAGTGAACTTCCTGTAAAATTTTACCTTTTGCATCAAAGTATGAATACTTCATTTTCCTGCCACGGAAAAGAGCTTCAAATCTCTCTTTTGAAGGACTATGGAAAATTATTTACAATGTTTAAAGCTGACCATGGTTGATGGTAATTGGTTGGAGTTAGCATTGCCTGGGAAGGACCTCAAAGTTCCAGCAGCTAAAGAGGATGTGACACCAGCAAACAGTTTCCTCTTTGTGCTTTTCCTGGAGGCATGGCCATCAGGTGTCCACCTCCATAAACACTGATGCTTAAACCACTGCTTCCGAAAAGAAAACTCCACTTCAAACCTTTTTACATCAAGTTGGGACAACAGCCCCATTTATTTTCTTACCACTCTCTTTCTCTTTATTTTTTGTGTGCCTATCTCACTTTCTTCTCCACATGTTTCGTAGCAAGTAATCTCAAAACTAGGGGTGTGACAAGATCTCATTACATCTTTGTGTTTCATAGTGAAGTGTAGCACTGCATGCGTGGAGCGCGTCTCAGCAGCTCGGTTAACAAACTCCATCTCTACATATGCTGTGAGTTTGGGTTGCTTATAACAATAATTTGGGAACGCAACATGTGCCATTTCACTAGATTTGTTCAAGAAATTACAGTGGCTGTAGCATTTCTATCGTAAAGAAGTGGCCAAATGTTAACGATTAGGTGGATATTTAAATTAAATGTTGTTTGGCCAATATTAAACAAGGATTTGATCATGCTGTAAAGTATAACAATCACTAGTCTGTTGGCGCCCTCTGCAGGCATTTGTTATAATATGTGATGTACAGAGTTGATTATGTTTATGTTATGAACTGTATATTACATTAAAGCAATAAGCCCCAAGAAGCCGTGTTTTACAGCAAATTTATAACAGCTAAGGGGCGTTGTTAAACGCTAAAACCCCCTTAGCTGTTATAAATTCACTGTAAACCACGGCTTCACTGGGCTTATTGTGTTTATAAAACGTTTATGACACAATACAAATATTAAAGCCAAAATATATGTATCAATGCAACTTTCAATAGGTAAAATCACTGAAAGCCTTCCTATCGCTGAAAAAATTGTCCCTGACCATGAACAACAACCACTGATCTATATAAATGTTCTCTATACAGATCAGTGACAGCAACAGAAGTTACATTATTACGCCATTATATGGCGGCAAAGACTGTCTTAATGAGTGAGTCAGTCAATAGCTAAGACTTTTATATTGAAAGGACTAAAACGATTTGTGTAAACACAGGAACAAGACGCAACTGACAAATGAGCGTTGTCACTGTTCAAAAACCCCTAAACTGTTAAAAGGATATCTCAGCAGACATTCAACAGAAGGATAGGACTGACCTTGGTAATGCAGGTAATAAACTCGCTCACTCGATCTCTCTCTCACAATAATACAAGCTTCAATGAGAAAAAACATATGTTTATGTTGCTAAGAGTGGTTGCTAAGGGTGCTGTGCAGTGAATAGAGGGTATGCACGTGACGTCACCATCAGCTGTAGTGACTGCGGTTACGCCCACTGAGTGGCAAAAAGACTGAGCGGCAGCATTGGTTTTCAGCGTGAATACAGCGAAAACACACAAAACCAGGCCTGGTGTCCAGGGGGGTGGGGGGGTTAGTCGGGGAGGCTTGGCCAACCTGTGCCCCTCTCCAGACCGAGAGAGACGGACTTGATAATAGCGTGTAATTTTCTTACCCAAACCACTGCCGCCTGCTGTTTCTGCTACTGATTGCTTTTAAAGGGAAAAGCTGTCCATAACTGCTGGTCTATGATCTGTTTTCTTAGTAATAATAGCATATTATTAGCGAAAAAGAGCTGTCAAAAGATCCAGTGCGTATCTGTATTTGCACTCATCAAATGATTAAATTTCCAATTTTCGTGTTTTCGCATCGGTGAGTAATCTAGCCAATCACAGACATGTTTGTTGATTTCTACAATGCAATGGGCAATCACAGGTGTTGAAGTTAGAATCCACTTACCGCTCGAGTTGTTGTCCAGTGCTGAGTTCTGCACATGCGCTAATCCTCTCTAACAAAGTGTAGACATTATGTAAATAAGAGATTCATTGTGTCGTCAGCTCCACTGATTAATGTAACGGAACTGTGTGAGATCAAGTTAATTGAATGAGCGACAGATTTCAGTGATTATAAAGGGAGTGCTGTCTAGGCAATATAAAAAAAAAATAGGCCTATAATATATTCAGAATTTGAAAAAAACGTTTGTTTTCCATTCTTGACAAGCGGCCACATACACGCTTCAATACATAGGCCCATCCGTAGATACATGCGGGATTCACTCTCGGAATTGTGATGACTGACAGTGATAAATATTTATTATCGAAATCAGGCTCATATAAATGTCAGGAAAACACGATTCCTGGCTGCATGTCAATATCCATGGATCACTGGATCTTTGGTAAGTTGTAAGGAACACAATATCGAGTTCAACCTTAAGTTTAAACTGACAACCGTTTGTTTTGCTATAAACTCCAGTCACGCAGCAGCTCTTCTGCCACTCCATTCCGGCGGGAAAGTGACGGCGATGCATACCCTCTATAAAATACAGCTATTGACCAATCAGAATCAAGGACTGCAACTAACCGTTTTATAATATGTATTTTAACAGTGTTTTTCAATACAACTATATAATTACTTACTTTTTATACATTATCTGATGCTAATTATTGCCTCATTGTTATTATATATGTATTTAAGTCATTTTAAAGGCTATAGTTCCCTTAGGTCTATTTTTATTACCACAAAAAAAATTTATCCGATTACTCGATTAGTATCAAAACAGTCGACCGATTACTCATTACCAAAATAATTCTCAGTGACAGCCCTAGATTTGTTCAAACATTTCAAAATGTACCTGCATTGTTGTGCATTTTGTGACTTTCCAGTAAAGACTATTTTTCCAGTAATATATGATTGGCTACATTGCACAACGCTGCAAAAACATGTTATAAATAGAAACTCTGCCTATGCTTGCGCCTGTAAATCGTTTTTATTTTTATTTTGTTTAAGTTGTTGCTTTTGTGCAATGGATGAATAACTATTTATTTGTACACAAGTACCTTACCACCCGCACTTGGCCATCAAATCTAGTTCCGTGCCGCACTCTATTGCGTTGGGTCCCGCGGGAGTGCAGGTCTCTACCGCAAACATCAGTTCCTGCAATATTCAAACCTTTTCTTAACCAGCCCACAGTATATCTTTAACACCATACACCTCAGTTCAGACAATGCGCTTTATTGTCAAAACACTTTGCCTTTTTCCTTTACATTCTCTTTCAAAGTTTCCTTTACATCCTTTAATAGGTCTTGCAGGAGCCTTTGTTCTTACATTAACCAATTAGAGTATTAGTCATGGCTCATATTCCAGCTCTGCTCGGAACAGGAACAGGCACAGGAAGCAGCTGAGGTGCCAATTCGGCCACTTATTACTGGAGCTAAATGATTGGTCAGTGGAGACAGATGAAGATGAATGTCTTCCTTAGTCAAGATTGAAAGTAAGGAGATTGTATTTCATATCAATACAATAGTGCTAGTCTGACCTGGCCTTTGCTCAGCAAGCCGGATGTTTTCATTTGAAAACTCAGGACACAGAAATGGAAGAATGACACTGAAATCATTTCGTATGTAACTTCTGTAAACTACATTCATTAAAAGTGTCTAATTAAAGAGCACTTGATGTACACTTACTTTCCTTGAAGATATTGAGGGCAGTCAGTTAAAAATATGAGACAAATTAGAGCATTTAAAAAAGATGGCTGAGAAGTCTATAGTCTACCACATAGTATGCCATAAAGGAGATTGTTTATTATCTAATAAGGTTTAAGAGGACTCAGTAACTGAGTACGGAGAGGTAAAATGCTCATTAAATCTCAGAAGGCTTTAGCTTTAACAAGGAGTGCAAAAATCAGTCCACTTCTCGGAAGTACGGGCCATATCCGCTTTTCCTACATGAAAAGCTATCGATGTAAAAAGCAACCAAGGCTGCTATAAGTTGGTCGGCATGCTGGTAATAGATGTACTTGCATAGCTCAATTGATTTTCGAAAGCACTGAAAGAAACAAAAAGCATTTGCTTGTTCTCACATTAGGCTTCAGCAACACAAGCCGAAAATGGAAGGAAGTCCTCTGGAGCTTGTTCCAGCATGCCTTTAAAATGTTCTCACCTTGTTTAGCTCATATCTATGTCTCTTGGCAGTGTCTAAAAGTGTTTATCTCGCTGGAAATTCTGTGTTATTGAAGAGGACACCAGTTTTCTTATCACCCTTAATCAGTCTGAAATGACGTGCCCACTGTGCAACTGACACGCCAGAACATGTTTCAGGTGTGTGAGTAAAGGTCTCATCTGCCGCTAGACCACTTGTGAAGAGCAAGAGGACACAGTAAAGAGGACAAACTAATGCTGCTACAATGGTCCCTTTGGAGCCTGTCTGCTTTTCAGACTGAAGGACAGTCCTTTCATTTTTTTTCTTCTTCTGTGTAAAGACAGGCATTGTGACAGGACAGGCATGTCATGCATTCTCATGCAATGGATGAACTAAGCAATAGCATTGAGCTTTCACACTGAATGTGTTTCAGTTACGTTACCAACCTGCAGCTTTATACAGAAAATACATTATTTCTTGGTTACTCTATTAATAATGGCCATACATTCTGAAATTGTTATCAGGAATGAGCCATTAATAATTGTTATAAACTTGATCATTATTAAACCTAATTTAAGTAAGGACACCATTTAAGTTTACACAAAATCCGGTCACACTTTAGATTAGGATCCAATGCTCACTATTAATTATTACTTTTACCTCAATAAACTCCCAATTACTGCTTATTATTAGTTAGTAAGGTATTTGTTAAGTTTAGGTATTGGGTAGGATTATGGGATGTAGAACATGGTCGTGCAAAATAAGGCATTAATATGTGCTTTATAAGTACTAATAAACAGCAAATATCCTAGTAATATGCATGCTAATAAGCTAATAAACTAGTTAATAGTGAGAAAAATCCAAAACTCAAACTGTAACTTAAATCAACTGGATTCAGTCAGTTTAACTAAATAGAAAACGTGGAACTTGCATCAAGCCTGAAGGACATTCATAATGACAGATTTGGTAACTAAATGTTTGGACCCACTTTCACCAGTACATTGCCTGGGACATTGCCTAGACCCACCATATTATGTGGCCTTAACTACTATGTGCTAACATTTTAATTGATCGTTTGATACAATGCACTTATTGTGTGCATACATGTTTTTACATTGTACTTACATTTTTAAAATTAGCCACATGCAATTATATCTGTAATTAATTTCTGTAGTTACATTTATAATTACACTGTTGACGCTTCCCTTACACCTGACCCTACCCTTAAACTTATCCATACCACCACACCTGTCCCTCACTTTACCCTTAAACTTACCCATACCACCACACCTGTCCTTAACTTTACCCTTAAACTTACCCATACCACCACACCTGTCCCTAACTTTACCCTTAAACTTACCCATACCACCACACCTGTCCTTAACTTTACCCTTAAACTTACCCATACCACCACACCTGTCCCTAACTTTACCCTTAAACTTACCCATACCACCACACCTGTCCCTAACTTTACCCTTGAACTTACCCACACCACCACACCTGTCCCTAACTTTACCCTTAAACTTATTCATACCACCACACCTGTCCCTAACTTTACCCTTAAACTTACCCACACCACCACACCTGTCCCTAACTTTACCCTTAAACTTACCCACACCACCACACCTGTCCCTAACTTTACCCTTAAACTTACCCATACCACCACACCTGTCCTTAACTTTACCCTTAAACTTACCCATACCACCACACCTGTCCCTAACTTTACCCTTAAACTTACCCATACCACCACACCTGTCCCTAACTTTACCCTTAAACTTACCCATACCACCACACCTGTCCTTAACTTTACCCTTAAACTTACCCATACCACTACACCTGTCTCTAACTTTACCCTTAAACTAACCCATACCACCACACCTGTCCCTAACTTTACCATTGAACTTACCCATACCACCACACCTGTCCCTAACTTTACCCTTAAACTTACCATACCACCACAGCAGTCCCTAACTTTACCCTTAAACTTACCCATACCACCACACCTGTCCCTGACTTTACACTTAAACTTACCCATACCACCACACCTGTCCCTAACTTTATTCTTAAACTAACCCATACCACCACACCTGTCCCTAACTTTACCCTTGAACTTACCCATACCACCACACCTGTCCCTTACTTTACCCTTAAACTTACCCATACCACCACACCTGTCCCTAACTTTACCCTTAAACTTACCCATACCACCACACCTGTCCCTAACTTTATTCTTAAACTTACCCATACCACCACACCTGTCTCTAACTTTACCCGTATCCCACCACAATATGAGCAAAAGCGTTTTGCAACACAATATGAAACCAACAAGTATATTGTACTTATTTTTTTCTTATAAGTACATAGTAGTTAAGGACACCTAATATAAAGTGGGGCCAAATGGTTTACTAAATTTGGTTGTGTGAACTATTAATATGGGCGCAAAAATGAATACTTGTTGCCAGTGGTTTGAAACAGGCTTTATGCATTTAAACTTTCCAGTCATAACAAAAACTGATTGTGCTGCACGGTATAGGCTACTGACTTGCCAACAAGTTGACTACATTTCTGAATAACTAGACAACTAGAAAAGTCAACTACTAAAAATGAGAAGGTGCACAAGCCCTATAGTGTGCTATATGGACGAGAGAGTATGAAAACCAGCAGAGTGGGATGAGCAGATGTGCATTTTTACAAATACAAACTAATACAAAAAAAGCATTATGGGAATGGAGAAGCCAGAGCCAGATGCTACAACTTCTAAATAATATCTAGGTCAAAATCTAGACAACAACAGGCCTATATCAAGTAGTAATGTCATTTGGTTTAATGCTTACAATATTAACAACCTCCAACTCAAAACCATAACAATAAAACAGTATTAGCCACAGCTATTGGTCTTTGAGTTGGAACTGTGTTTTCACAGGGTAATATGAAAGGAAAACAGGGAAAAAAGTAATAGAAATGTTTAAGACGTCACTGACAGCAGGTTTGTCCTCATCCTGGCACTCTCAACAGTGTCTTTGTTTTTCTGTGACACCAACGCAGTCAACCAAGACTGTCTCTTTGGCTATGGGTTCTTGAGTAATTAAACCTTAAACTATACTTGTCAACCTGTATGACGCTTATTGTGACTGACAGAAGACTACTAGAACAAATTGCTGTAGCCGGGTGACTTTGTTTTAGATAACTGAGGCTTGGCTAAACCCCCTCCCATCCAGAGACCCCTGCTTTCAGTCAGGCTGCTGCAGAGAGCTAATCCATCCAGGGAGAATGCTGTGAAATTTCTCTTGTCATTCCTCTCAGTGCTGCAGTAACACTGCATGCCTGGTAACTGACATTGCAGTGGAGAGAACTGTTTGTGTACTTCTACCAGATAGAAGGACATCACACGCATCATTGCACCATTCTAATTAAGGTTTCCTTTTCTAAATTAGGGTTAAATGAAGACCATTTTTTTTTCTTTGAGGAGAATGCAGAATCTTTGAATCTTGCCCATGCAAAATGGGGGTTTGCCAGGGTGTTTCTAGTTGGTAAGTGATTATAGTGTATTGCTATAGGGTTGCTACAGTGTTTTGAATTTCTTGCAACACTGGCAAACTGTAAGACACCATTTGCATATTTTAGGGCCCAAGCCCTATTATTATCCTTGGGGTTATTCTTTATTATTTTTGTTCAAGGTTTTTGGGGCTCTTGAAAATGTGCAATAAGCAAATAAGGACGTAGGCAATAAGGATGAAGAAGTTATAAGGATGCTAAATTGTGGAGTGAGTTTTGATATCTCTAATGGTTTGGCCATGGTGTTGAAATGAATTTAAGGTGAGAAAAGGGAAACAGGAAGCATATATAGGCCGATTTATATGAAACTTCAGGTGCATGTTCGTTGATCACATGGATGTTATTGTGAGTCAAAGTCATAGTGCCACCAACTGGCAGCAGGAAGTGTGTCACTTTTAAAAATGCTTTGAAATCACCCTCTTAGTTTTACCCGATTTGCTTCAAACTTCATCAGTATAATGTGAAAACATGGAAGATGTAGACCTGTAAAGGGATTCTTGATATCTTAAATACTTCTGCCATGTCAACACATCAAACTGTAATAATATTTTTGGGTGTTGTTGAGGCTCTTAGCATGCTTCAAATTGCATGAAACTCGACATAGACATCATCTTGTCTTGTCTTGTGTAAGCACATGCCTTGTATTTGTCATTTCTGGCCATGTGCTTGTGTTCGTCTCTAGTCTATTGTCAGCCCCGCCCATCTTGTTATCTGATTATTGGTTAATTTGCCCCACCTGTTCTCCCTCATTACCTGCCTTGTTTGTTCCCTTTAAAATCTCCTTGTGTTTGCAGTCTTGTGCTGGATCGTTGTCTGATGTCTTCTGTTCCCTGTTGTGCCTCATGTTCCTGCTCCTCGTGTTTAGTTTGTCAAGTTGGGTTTTCCCCCTTGTGGGTATTTGGTTTGTGTTTGTTTTATTTTATTATTTAATACAATCACCTTTTCTTCCTGCATTTGAGTCCTCGCTCCTTTATACTTACCCGTTCCTGACATAACGATCCAGCCATTAAGAGGACTTAGCGGAAGAAGGGCTCACACCAGCCACCAGCCTCCACTGTCTCCTGCCCTCTCTGGCAACGCATACTCCAGCTCAGAACATTGAGTTCCCTCTGCCAACGGGAAAGGGACCTAAAGGAATTTGCCCTAGAGTTCAGGAGGACTGCAGATGGGCTGGGTTACAACGATAGGGCTCTCAAGGACCTTTTTAATTATGCCCTTGATGAGCTTTTTTACTGGTATGTAATGAGAGGGCTGGAGGGGACAACATTTGAGGCAGCAGTGGAGCTTCTCACTCGCCAGATGGCTCCAGCCACTGACCAGCGTGCAGAGATGGCTCCAGCCACTGACCAGCGTGCAGAGATGGCTCCAGCCACTGACCAGCGTCCAGAGATGGCTCCGTCTCCTGCCACGAGTCCAGAGAGGACTCCGTCTCCTGCCACAAGTCTATAGAGAGGACTCCGTCTCCTGCCACAAGTCCAGAGAGGACTCTGTCTTCTGTCCCGTGTGCATCGCCCTGGCCCCCTGAACTGTGGGCATCGCCCTGGCCCCCTGAACTGTGGGCATCGCCCTGGCCCCCTGACAAAAGTGGGGGGTTCGTTTTACTTACAGTTACCTACCAAACTTGGTACATATATTGTTCTCATCGAGCCAGGCAACTTTCTAATTTAGTCATTAGCTCTGACCCACAGGAAGTCAGATATTTTGGTTTGAAAATGTAGATAATATAATAAATCCTCAGGCTCTGAATTCTTAACAACTACTCCTAGAAGATTCATATGACTCACACTAAACTTTCTGAACATGATGGCAAGACATTGAAGATGTCATTAAAGAATGGATTTTGACTATCTCAAACGGTGTTGCCATGGCGAGGGATTAAAGTAATGGGTGAAAGGGAAAGGGAAACAGGAAGAGTCTCATATCTTCTAAAGAATAAATTATACACCATTTATTTCTATATAACAACCCAAATATTAGAAATAAACATTTTATTCGATTTTTTTTTTTTTTTTTTTTTTTTTTTTTTTAATTCAGGGTTGAGAGAACTTGAGAACTGTTTTTAGGTATAATTGCATTTAGTAGGTATTGTATTTGAATGTATACATTTATCACAGCATTGTGGGTTGCATTTCTGGGGCTAATTTTATACTGTACCGCAGTCTGTGTTTATTTTAAGGCCCTTTATTGGAATCCCGCAGCTGTCAACTGTGATTGGATGGGGGATAGGCTAGATTTAATTTCTTTTGAGTGAGTTTTGAGTTGTTATGCTGGACATTTTTCTGGGCACTGGCAACCCTTTGTGGTACTGTGTGACTGTATTGTGTAATATATTGACTGCACTGTAATTGCACCTCTGGTTATGGGTTTGCCTAGTAATAGTGATACTTGCCTTAGCAAACACCACTAATTAGCTAACTGCACACCCACACTTTTATGTGTTGCATATTAAACAAGTTTGAATTTTCTTCCCCAACCTCACTCTCGACTAATAGGAAATTTTAATCTCAACTCACTTGACAATCTGTTTCATGTGATGAGCCAAATGTAGATGAAGTGGAAAAATAATGAAATGTATTACTGTGGGGCAGTGGAGAGCTAAGAGGCTTGTGGAGACTGCCGACTCTAATTGTCTTTGCTGAGGGAAGATGAGACAAGAACAAGAGGATGGCTTGAACTTCAGTGGGGACGTATTTAGTGTTGCTCCTTGTCCCTCAAATCTTACATTTTATCAGTCCCCTTTATGAAATAAAGAGGTGTCCAATGTAGGATGCACCTGCATATAAGAGGATATTTTGCACTCAAGTACAGACTAAGATTGCCAACCATTCTGTATAATACATCCTGGGATTAGAGTTGCATTTCATGTAAAATTAAGATGGAACACAGTTTGTCCTGTATTTTAGCCTTTAACTGAGAGAACTTTAAAATAATTTATTGCATTAGACTTAGTTTTGCATACAAACTCGCAGATTAGGAAAACAATTATCAAATATATGCAATGAGATATGTGTGTATGCGATTGTCATTGGGTATTTCTACCTAGTTGTTACACTTTACATATATGTTTATCAATATTAACATTCTGTTCCTCATTAGGCTATTTGTGCACAATTATCTAGTGTCAGAATTTGCCTAGGCATGTGTGTAATGTTTCCAAACCATGTTCCTGGAGGAACCAACAGTGCCAACTCGATCTCACAGCAAGTTGTACGTATTTTACAAGGTGGCTAATTCATACGAATTTGTATGACCTCACTTATACAAATTCATACGATTTTTGCTAAATTGTACGTATTTGACAAGTTCGTCAATTCGTATGCAGGGCTCGCAAAATCACTAGCAAAATGTATCACGGCCCTGCCCGACGGGCTATTTAAAATAGTGAAATAAAATTCCTTTCATGCTTCGCGTTGTTGACTCTCTTGACTTGTTATCTGAAGGAAAAATAAGATCATGGATGTTTTTGATCATGCTGATTTGTCCGCAGAGAAGTTTAGCCAATGCTAACGTACTTGCCGTGTGTGTGTGTGTGTGTGTGTTAGTGATGAGCAGATCGTGGTTATATCCACTGGTCGGGCAGACCAAATAATAAAATATAACAAAATATTCTAATTAATTGCGGGTGGATGAGCGATAAATAATTAATGTGTTGATATTATTAAAGACACGAAACTCTCATTTCATGGTAAAACGCAACAAACGGGCTTCACTTTCTTTCAAAACCAGTGTCTCTTCAGGGAAAACAAATCAAGGATACCATATACCTAGAGCACCTCCTAGTGGACAGTATATAAAACACAAAGGAAAAGCCTTACATGAGATATTGCTTAATAACTTATACACAATGTAACAGAAATTATTCTTAATTAAACTTAACAGAAATTATTCTGATAAGATAGGAAAATATTGGAAATATTAACGTGTTTAAAACGTATAAAAAAATATTCTTCAGGTACTAATTTGCAGAATTTAGCAAATTAAAAACTAAAGGAAAGTCAAGTAACGTGGGAGCAGTGAAGTAGTTTAACAGGACGTATCAGGTGTTGGGTATGTGATGTGTAACGGCTGTGAAGCAATAAAATAATAAAGCCATAAGCCTACAGTGGAGAAAACGTCTCGGTTACGTATGTAACCCTCGTTCCCTGAAGGAGGGAACGGAGACGTACGTCGGAATTGACAGACGAATTGGGATCTGTTTTCAGAGACCAATTTACTTCGAGTGATTAAAAATGAGCCAATGGACATTGGCATGCGGTTCACGCATTCAACGCACCGCCCCGCAGCGCGGGTATAAATACAGAAGTGGAATACCGCATCATTGCTTTTCAACTGAGGAGCCGAGACAAGTGACTCGGGCCTTCAGCTGAAGCACAGCACCTGGCGACGGGACGTACGTCTCCGTTCCCTCCTTCAGTACGTCGGAACTGACCAACGAATTGGGATCCCTACCAACACGCCAGGGATGCTGGCCCTTCCAGCGCCCTGCGTGAGCTTGCTGGACCAATCCTATGGAGTCAGGGCTCCAGGCAGGGAAGGTCAGTCACTGCTGTTCCTGCAAGACCCACTCAGCGTGACTATTAGATAACGCTGGGAAAGCATGCCTGTCTCTGGGAGATGGTACACTGCAGAGCCATGTCCTTCAATAGAAGGACAGGTAGCGAAATACACATAAGAACTAACCTATCAGGGTAGTGCTACATATGGCAGTCTCTGGGGTGGATCCAACCTGATCCCAGGGGGGAAAGAACACCACCAGAGATGACAGAGCAGGCTCTGTCAAGGGAAAGACACGGGGCTAGCTGAGTAGGGTAGCTGGTACCGTGGAGAACACACATATGGGGTTGCCGTTAGGGAACCGCTACATATTGCCCCCAGCCTACACACACGTTCCACAAGCATACGGGTGCAGGCCTGGCAGCAGACGGCCGCAACGTCTGACACCGAAGGGGTGACGGAGGAGCTCGACAGGGTTAGCCGTTTCCGGGGAACACAACTGGAGACAATAGACTGACAATAGCTGACACTAGAACAGGCACTTAGCGCTACTGGCCACTGGGGGCGAGGATGCGGGAAGATACCGGCACTACACGGAGGCTATAGAATCTAGCGAACGTGTTAGGTGCCACCCAGCCCGCAGCTCTACATATATCTGTCAGTGAGGCGCCTTGAGCCAGCACCCAGGAGGAAGCTACACTCCCTGTGGAGTGCGCTCACAACCCGAAAGGGCAAGGCATGTCTTGGGACTGGTAAGCCAAGACGATAGCATCCACTATCCAGTGGGCTAACCTCTGCTTAGAGACAGCCTTTTCCTTCTGCTGGCCTCCGTAACAGACGAAGAGCTGCTCTGAGGTTCTAAAGCTTTGAGTCCGGTCAGCATAAGCTGGAGTTTCCAGAGGTCTGGACACGGGTGCCATAGAGTGCCCTGCCCCTGAGAAAGCAGGTCCTTCCTCAGGGGGATCGGCCAGGGAGGGGCTGTCGCGTATGAGTTCAGAGAACCAGGTCCGGTTGGGCCAGTAGGTCGCAACTAGCAAAACCTGCTCTCACTCCAACCCATCTTGCAGAAAAGAAAGCACGACTCTAATCAAACACCTTTGGGGGTTTCCCGGCGGGAAGAGCACCACTCAATGAATAGGTTCCACTTCAGAGCATAGAGGCGCCTCGTAGAGGGGGCTCTAGCAGAAGAGATGGTGTCTACCACTGCTTGTGGCAGGCCACCTAGAACCTCCGCGTCCCATCCAGGGACCAGACATGGAGTTTCCAGAGGTCTGGACGCGGATGCCATAGAGTGCCCCGCCCCTGAGAAAGCAGGTCCTTCCTCAGGGGGATCGGCCAGGGAGGGGTTGTCATGACGAGTATGAGTTCAGAGAACCAGGTCCGGTTGGGCCAGTAGGTCGCAACTAGCAAAACCTGCTCTCGCTCCAACCCATCTTGCAGAAAAGAAAGCACGACTCTAATCAAACACCTTTGGGGGTTTCCCGGTGGGAAGAGCACCACTCAATGAATAGGTTCCACTTCAGAGCATAGAGGCGCCTCGTAGAGGGGGCTCTAGCAGAAGAGATGGTGTCTACCACTGCTTGTGGCAGGCCACCTAGAACCTCTGCGTACCATCCAGGGACCAGACATGGAGTTTCCAGAGGTCTGGTCAGAGGTCAGGGCGAGACGTACTGCCAATAACTCTAGGCAATTTATATGCCAACGCAGTTGGGGCCCTGTCCACAGACCCGAAACTGCGTGCCCGTTGTCCACTAATGCCCATAGAAACAAAGGGTCCGCCCACGCGTTCCCGCGGCTGCAGATGCCATATGCCCCAGGAGCCTCTGAAAAAATTTCAGTGGGACCGCCGTCCTGCCTTTGAACGTATTCAAGCAGTTCAACACTGACCGGACTCGCTCCTCTGTGAGGCGCGCAGTCCAGTTGAACGAATCCAGCTCCATACCGAGATAAGAGATCCTCTGTGCGGGACAGAGTTTGCTCTTCTCTCGGTTGACCTGAAGGCCCAACAGACTGAGATGACGGAGCACCATGTCCCTGTGTTCGCACAACTGATCCGGGACTGAGCCAGTATGAGCCAGTCATCGAGATAGTTGAGGATGCGAATGCGGCGTTCGTGAAGCCGTGAGGCGACAGGGACAGCCCGGAGGGCTTCAGGTCGATCGCTGCGAACCAATCTCGGGGGCGGATGCATTCGAAAATGTGTTTCTGCGTTAACATTTTGAATGCGCAGGTCCAAGATTGGCCTTAACCCACCACCTTTCTTGGGTACAATGAAGTAGGGCCTGTAGAACCCCAACTTCATATCAGCTGGAGGAACCGGCTCGACCGCGTCCTTCGCCAGCAGGACATCGATCTCTGACCGCAAGACATGGGCATCGCTGCTCCACACGGTGGTGAAGAGGATGCCCCTGTACTTGGGAGGCCGGCGAGCGAACTGAATCGCATAGCCGAGTCTGATGGTAAGGATGAGCCAGTGAGACGGCCTGGGGAGACCTAGCCAGGCCCCCAGAGACCGAACAAGCGGGACCAACGGCACCACAGACGTACCCGGGGTGGGGCAGCGAGGTGGAGTACGCAGACCCGACTCAGGAGGCCCGGAGCAGCCCGGAGTGTTGCCTGAGTACTCCAGGGTGGGGCAGAGTGTGGGTAAGGAGGCCCGGGGGCGTTCTCGGTGCCCATACTGCTGCCCCCTGGTGAGGGGAAGAGGGGAGGAAAGGAGTGGCAAGGCCCGGGGGCTTCGCACACAAAAATATTCTCCTCCCGGTCCTCCTCCGGGGGAGGGAGGGGTGAGGACACCGTCTCCCAGAGAGCAGACCCCCTTCTCACTGGGCTGCCCATTTCAGGGCGGCTTGACCTTGCGCTTGCGCTTGCCAGCGGACTTCGCGGGACCCTGGGCGGGTTGGGCACCTCCCTTGCGCCCGGCCACCTGCTGCCTGGGTGGAGGCTGCTGCTTGGCTTAGCAGGGGCAGAGGCAGACGCAGGGGGGCACCCTCGGCGACAAGCAGGCGGAGTTCTCGATGGCGCCGCCGAAGAGGCCAGCCTGACAGACAGGGGCGTTGAGGAACCGCACTTTGTCGGGCTCACGCATATCTGACAGGTTTAGCCCTAGGTGACATTCCTGGACCACTAGTGTGGACATCGCCTGACCCAGAGAGTGAGGTCTATTACCGCACGCAGTTCCTGCATAACCCCTGGGCCGGGACTACCCCCGTGCATGCAGGACAGAGGGTAGTGAAAGAGGGAAAAAACGTATACAGATTATGGCCCTTTTGGTGTTCCATATTTTGACCAAATAGTTCCACACTGCAAAATTTTTCCGATACACATCCGGGAAAAAAAGGCACAGGGGCAGGCAGAAACAGCTTGATACAGCAAAACGTTCGGCTCCAAAGTTAAAAAGCAATGATGCGGTATTCCGTATTTATACCCGCACTGCGGGGCGGTGCGTGGAATGCGTGAACTGCATGCCAATGTCCATTGGCTCGTTTTTAATCACTCGAAGTAGATTGGTCTCTGAAAACAGATCCCAATTCGTCGGTCAGTTCTGACGTACGTTGAATGTGACCGACTGAAAGGGAACTGCGAAAGTCGCTCTGTGTGTGTGTGTGTGTGTGTTAAAATATTAAGATGTGCATAGATTTAAGTTGGTGTTTCAGTTCTACACAGGCAAAAAAGACAGGTGAAGATTAAGACAGAAATTTCTAGAAATTTCAGTTCAGGTAGAACCAAATGCATATTTGTATTTATGAGTGTAATTTGATTATTTTATATACCATTGTTGATATTTGTGATTTTGAAAATGGTGCAATTTTCACAATAAAATATATATAAAATGTTAAAGTTGAATTTAAAAAAACAGCTAGTAAAACAAGAGCACTGTGGGCCATGTTGATTTGCTGACCCTCCTCTCATTTGATATTGAAAGCCAGATGCTCGTCTCTCTGCACACATTTAGGGTGTTTTCATTCGATGGATGTGAAAGCTGTGCTCTGAAAACAGGTACGCTTCAGCGAGCCTCACACAAGATAATCTGGGGGGCAGTTCATACACTTATATGGTTCACAATTGTTATAATAGTAAACGGCATTTTAGAGCTAGTAACGGAGGCTTGAGCCACTGATAGCAGACTAATGCAGTTATTAATGCAGTTATTAGAGAGAAAGAGCATGTAAATTACCTCAGTCTGTGCGTCTCTCAGTGTTTGGCAGCAGCGTCTCTACTAATAACGAAACTGTAAATGTATCTGCTTTAAGAACAGCACCGTTATTACCTCGCTAGTCAGAAATGTCATGTAGCTTTTAAGTTGTTTTAAAGCTACAAAAGCTACAACTATTTTACTGATAAAGTCATCAGAGCAGCGCTGACAACACGTTTCTGTGCGAGTGTCCGTACTGTATGTGTGTGTGTTTGGGAGAAAGAGAGTATGTGCTTTCTGTACATAATAAAATATAATTTTGTGGCAAAAAAACATGGAAATAATTCAATAAGTCATTTTTATCCTATTATTTACTATATTTATTTGCTTGGTCAGTGTCGCTCTGGGTTTTGGTTCTTTTGCTGTTGTCGGCTGTAAGGACCTTTGAAATAAGTGAAATCATTTGGCGGAGTGATATGGTACTGTAATGCGGTCAAGACCTGCTGGAACTACTTTAGCCGTGCGTTATTTCCAAGCGGCAACCTCCCGCGGTCTCTCTTGAAGCCAACACGGATGTGATTTAACTGCAATTCATCGACTGGCCGCTAGAGACAGGCTCCAAAAGGGAGTCAAATCTGTATCTCCCCCATGTTAAAATGCCCAACTTTACAGCAGAATAAGCATGTTTACAACCTGGTACAAAAAGTGGTTTTGGTCTGTACAGCTAATACTGTGCTAATAGCTACTTTGCCTTTCATGACAACTGTGAGGGGGGTGATTTTTTTTATATAACTCATCCGTTTAAATTATATTAAGCCTTAAAGTGCTGCATAATTAATGGTGTGGCCACTTGAGTGACAGGTGGATTGCCGTTCGTCTGCTGTCTGTTAGCCATCACATCACCTCAGCTCCACCCATGTCCCGCCTCTTTGCCCTTTTTCGGTTATCCAGGAGTGACGCGCGGTGACGTGCTGCCAAGATGGCGACGGCTGGCTCCGCCCATTTTGGGCTTCAAAAATGCTCTTCAGAAACCTACGGGTAATGTCACTGACACTACGTCCATAGTTGTATACAGTCTGTGGTTATTTCCCTGAAAACAAGTATTCAACAGCCCCGTACTATAAGTTTTTTTTTTTTTTTTTTTTTTAAACCTCAAGGTAGGCTGAAAGAAAAGTGTACACCACTGATAAACAAAACACACTTACTATAACTACCATAAAATTTAGTTATACCACAATTGCTATTTCCATGGCACTACAGAGTATTCTCAAATGCTCTAGTAAACAATCCTTCCACACCATTAGCATAATGTGACAAACTGTGAATGAGAAGCGTCACAGTGTTGGACTCCATATCTCATAAACTTGCATAACAGTTCCCCCCCTATTTTTCTCCTGTCTTTTCCCTCAAGGCTAAAGTTCAATTTTGCACCCATCATTTATCACCTATGATGATAGACTTTCACTGAATGTCACGACTGTCATGTTCCTTCCAGAGATGCACATATAAAAAGAACAAGGCCATTGATACATCATATAGCTTTGAACATTCAGTCAAATGGGTAGTCACTCTACCAGTCTATTGCAATCTTTACACACTGTTCAGAAAAATGGGTTTTAATTTCATTGCTTTTCTCTCTCAGAGGAGTTTTATGCTTCTCAGCTCTGCAGTAACTATGGTTACCTTGTCTGAGAGATATTCTGATATGCCTCTTTTTTTTCCTCAGCACATTAGCAGGTCCCTTTTCTCTCATTCTCTCTCCTTAATAATGAGCAGTCTGCACGTCTGGCGATCAAGTTTTTGTTGAAATTATCACTCTGTGACAAGTAAGCAATTATTCAGATGATGATGATGGGACATAACTGTGGTTCTGGTTTACAAATAAATACAGACAGAATGGCTCTATGAAAAAGGGAAAATAATTAAATGCATATTATAAAGTGAAAGCCAGAATGAAAAAGATCTTTTTTTTGATTTCAGTGCAGCCTTGTCAAGCTGTAGAAAGCTAGAGTGGGCGAGAAAAAAAAAAACTTGTTGTAGTCTCATTTTGTAGGCGTTGCATTAACTTATTAACACCAAGATATTTTTACTGATTAATTTTACACCTCAGACATCATGGTGTTAATTGCTGCAAATATATTTTTGACTTAAAATTGAAATTTCACAGAAATACAGTAAAGCATTGTTGCTGAAACATTTTTTTTCTTTTCAATTGACAGGGATTTTTTTTTTTTGTTGCCATGATTCTCATTCTGCATAATTAGAGCCTCTCATTCTGCATAATGAGAAAAACAGCAGATATTCAGCAGAATTCAGCCCATGTCAGAATAAAGCAACATCCAAAAATACTTTTTAATGAATACCGTGTTAATTGTGTAAATCTCTGTTGTATTCCAACACTACTACTACTAATGGTATTTGCTTTTCATAGCAGAATTTAAAATGACATTGTATAATATATCAATAAATTGTACACGCTCAGAAAAAAAGGTACAAAAGCTGTCACTGGGGAGGTTCCTTTTCAAAGGGTGCATATTGGCACTTTAAATGTACATATTAGTTCATAAAGTACCTAAAAGGAACAAAAGTGTACCTTTTGAAAAAGTACCACCCCAGTGACAGCTTTTGTTCCTTTTTTTCCTGAGAGTGTACATTCAAATCTACTGTTTTGTAGAGCAGTATATAGTGTTTGTTAAAGACTTATAAAAGATTGGATAACACTTTATTTTACAGTGTCCTTGTAACAAAAGTATTGTGACACCCCTCCAAATCATTGAATTCAGGTGTTTCAATCACTTCTATGGCCACAGGTGTATAAATCAAACACTAGGGAAGCAGACGCTTCTACAAACATTTGTGAAAGAATGGGTCGCTCTCAGGAGCTCAATGAATTCAAGTGTGGTACCGTGATAGGTTGCCACCAAATAAGTCCATTCGTGAAATTTCCTCACTCTGAAATATTCCACGGTCAACTGTTAGTGGTATTAGAACAAAATGGAAGCAATTGGGAACAACAGCAACTCCACATAAAATCACAGAGCGGGGTCAGAGCATGCTGAGGCTCACAGTGCGCAGAAGTCGCCAACCCAGACTCGTCCATCGGATTGCTAGACAGAGAATCATGATTCGTCACTCCAGAGAACACGTCCCCACTGCTCTAGAGTCCAGTGGTGGCGTGCTTTTTTATGTGATTTCTGCAGTCAATAGCTACAGACCTCCAAACTTTGTGTGGCCTTCAGATTAGCTCAGGAACAGTGCGTAGAGAGCTTCATGGAATGGGTTTCCATGGCCGAGCAGCTCATCCAAGCCTTACATCACCAAGTGCAATGCAAAACGTTGGATGCAGTGGTGTAAAGCATGCCGCCACTGGACTCTAGAGCAGTGGGGACGTGTTCTCTGGAGTGTCAAATCATGATTCTCTGTCTGGCAATCCGATGGACGAGTCTGGGTTTGGCTGTTGCCAGGAGAACGGTACTTGTCTGACTGCATTGTGCCAAGTGTAAAGTTTGGTGGAGGGGGGATTATGGTGTGGGGTTGTTTTTCAAGGGTTGGGTTTGGCCCCTTAGTTCCAGTGAAAGGAACTCTTAATGCTTTAGCATACCAAGACATTTTGGACAATTTCATGCTCCAAACTTTGTGGGAACAGTTTGGGGATGGCCCCTTCCTGTTCCAACATGACTGCACACCAGTGCACAAAGCAAGGCCCATAAAGACATGGATGAGCGAGTTTGGTGTGGAGGAACTGAGTCCTGACCTCAACCCGATAGAACACCTTTGGGATGAATTAGAGCGGAGACAGCGAGCCAGGCCTTCTCGTCCAACATCAGTGCCTGACCTCACAAATGCGCTTCTAGAAGAATGGTCAAAAATTCCCATAAACACACTCCTAAACCTTGTGGAAAGCCTTCCCAGAAGAGTTGAAGCTGTTATAGCTGCAAAGGGTGGGCCAACTCCATATTAAACCCTATTAACCCTATTAACGGATTAAGAATGGGATGTCATTAAAGTTCATGTTCATGTAAAGGCAGGCATCCCAAAACTTTTGGCAATAAAGTGTATGTTACATGTACTTGCCATAGTAATAATAACAGTAAATTATGCAACTAACCCTCAACCAAACCCTAATACTACTCTAACCCTATAGTAAGTACATATTGTTAATTAATATTACTCAGTACTAAAATAAAGTGTACCCAAAGTTTGGTAACACTTTATTTGTGTCCTTGTTACACATTGCATGCATTTACTATAGCAGGTCCGAAACCATCACAGGCATCGAGGAGGACAAATGGCAAAATTGTCCCCCCCAATATTTGATATTTCTTAATGCTGCGATCCATTACGCACCGCTCTGTTTGTTGGAAAGTTCAGACACTATGCAACTGGGTTATGTTCATCATTTCACTATTTCATGTTCATACCGCCACACAGATCCTTCACAGATCTTGATGGTTTGACATTAAAACAACAGCAAAGCCAATTACCATTCCAACTCTTCCAAATGCAGAGGATTATAGTCATTCATGACCTTTTTAAATGTGCTGTATTACTGGTGAATAGTGATCCTATCTTGAGATCTGCACCTTTGATATTTCCTATTTTTTTGTAATCTCAGTTTAAACATTTTCTTTGGCGAGAGGTATCTTTCTAAAGGCCAAACTTCCTCAATAGGATTTCCTTCTCATGTGGTACTAACAGCTATCAGCTTGCGTGTACTCGAACAAAATAAAGATTTTTGATGCAGCCCCAGTGGATCCCACAGCGTTAAAGGTCATTGTGAAAACAGTCATCAGCCTTTTATTGTGTAGCACAAACAATATTCCACCTGTAGTTCAGTACATCTAGAATCCGAGGCTGTTAAACTGTCAAATTAATTCTGTTAGTACCCTTTTGGATTCAATTATGAACTGTTGGGACATATAATTATATAACTGGGTAGGTTTCGGTTTTCATGGTAACACTTTAGTATGGGCAACACATATTCACACATTCACATATTAACTATGACTTTTGCCTTAATAATCTCCTAATTTACTGCTTATTAATAGTTAGTAAGGTAGTTTTTGTAGCATTTAAGCTAAGGTATTGGGTATGATTAAGGGATGTAGAATATGGTCATGCAGAATAAGGCATTAATATGTGCTTTATAAGTACTAATGAACAGCCAATATCCTAGTAATATGCATGCTAATAAGCAAATAGCAAGAATGGAACCCTAAAATAGAGTGTTACCCAGATTAGTTGGTATATTTTTGTTCAGAGTAATTAAAGCAACAGTTTTTCAATAACGGAAGAATATGTAAAAGTATGGTATTTGGTGTAAAATAATTAACATGATAATAAACAGTGGCTGACTTTTCCATTTGTTGACATGACATGGTTAGATTCAGATGGGAAAATCATATATCAAATTGGGTGTACACCTTAGAGATAATCACCATATTTATAACGAAACAATCATATTTGAAAATATGATATTAATCATATCATATAATAATATGTATTTTTAAAATGTATTTTTATATTAACATATTTTAATGACTATATTTATTGAACAAAACTCAATTCTTTTATTTATCAAAATAAACAGAAAATAGTGCAAACTTTGCTAAAGTGATTATTTATTAACTTAGACATTATTAAAAACATTATTTTAGCTAAAGTTTTTGTATAAATAATGTGTGCCTTTTACCCTTTGTGTGTCTGTGGGGTTAAAGGCCCTCCTCGCCACCTCATACATTTATAAGATTTTTAAACAAAATAAACCACTTTTATGATTTATTTTCACACAAAATTTGTTCAATACAAAAAAAATTTTTTTTCTGCAATCATACACTATTGGAGTAGTGAAAAGCATTTTTTTTCTTAAAGGGGTCCTATAATGTTCCTTTTTACAATATGTAAAATATGTCTCTGATGTCCCCAGAGTGTGTATGTGAAGTTTTAGCTCAAAATACAGGGAGTGCAGAATTATTAGGCAAGTTGTATTTTTGAGGATTAATTTTTATTATTGAACAACAACCATGTTCTCAATAAACACAAAAAACTCATTAATATCAAAGCTGAATATTTTTGTATCAATATTTTAAGTAGTTTTTAGTTTTAGCTATTTTAGGGGGATATCTGTGTGTGCAGGTGACTATTACTGTGCATAATTATTAGGCAACTTAACAAAAAACAAATTTATACCCATTTCAATTATTTATTTTTACCAGTGAAACCAATATAACATCTCAACATTCACAAATATACATTTCTGACATTCAAAAACCAAACAAAAACAAATCAGTGACCAATATAGCCACCTTTCTTTGCAAGGACACTCAAAAGCCTGCCATCCATGGATTCTGTCAGTGTTTTGATCTGTTCACCATCAACATTGCGTGCAGCAGCAACCACAGCCTCCCAGACACTGTTCAGAGAGGTGTACTGTTTTCCCTCCTTGTAAATCGCACATTTGATGATGGACCACAGGTTCTCAATGGGGTTCAGATCAGGTGAACAAGGAGGCCATATCATTAGATTTTCTTCTTTTATACCCTTTCTTGCCAGCCACGCTGTGGAGTACTTGGACGCGTGTGATGGAGCATTGTCCTGCATGAAAATCATGTTTTTCTTGAAGGATGCAGACTTCTTCCTGTACCACTGCCTGAAGAAGGTGTCTTCCAGAAACTGGCAGTAGGACTGGGAGTTGAGCTTGACTCCATCCTCAACCCGAAAAGGCCCCACAAGCTCATCTTTGATGATACCAGCCCAAACCAGTACTCCACCTCCACCTTGCTGGCGTCTGAGTCGGACTGGAGCTCTCTGCCCTTTACCAATCCAGCCACGGGCCCATCCATCTGGCCCATCAAGACTCACTCTCATTTCATCAGTCCATAAAACCTTAGAAAAATCAGTCTTGAGATATTTCTTGGCCCAGTCTTGACGTTTCAGCTTGTGGGTCTTGTTCAGTGGTGGTCGACTTTCTGCCTTTCTTACCTTGGCCATGTCTCTGAGTATTGCACACCTTGTGCTTTTGGGCACTCCAGTGATGTTGCAGCTCTGAAATATGGCCAAACTGGTGGCAAGTGGCATCTTGGCAGCTGCATGCTTGACTTTTCTCAGTTCACGGGCAGTTATTTTGCGCCTTGGTTTTTCCACACGCTTCTTGCGACCCTGTTGACTATTTTGAATGAAACGCTTGATTGTTCGATGATCACGCTTCAGAAGCTTGGCTATTTTAAGACTGCTGCATCCCTCTGCAATATATCTCACTATTTTTGACTTTTCTGAGCCTGTCAAGTCCTTCTTTTGACCCATTTTGCCAAAGGAAAGGAAGTTGCCTAATAATTATGCACACCTGATATAGGGTGTTGATGTCATTAGACCACACCCCTTCTCATTACAGAGATGCACATCACCTAATATGCTTAATTGGTAGTAGGCTTTCCAGCCTATACAGCTTGGAGTAAGACAACATGCATAACGAGGATGATGTGGTCAAAATACTCATTTGCCTAATAATTCTGCACTCCCTGTACAGACACTTTTTGAGCAAAAACGCGCCGTTTTTAAATGCAAATGAGCTGGTGCTCCCGGCCCCCTTTCAGGAAGAGGGCGGAGTTTCAAGAGCTCATGTTAGCAGCGCCGATTACCTCACACCGATGCGCACTGAAAATGTCAGAAACTGTTCAGGCTTTTATGTTCAAACCGGAGTCGGACAATGATGGAGAGACTCAAGAAGAAGTGACGACATGTAGAATGAGACAGGATGTTTCTGAAGGGTTAGTTGATGAATTTATGTAGCTGATATGGAGTTAACTATCTTCAAGTCATTGATTAGCATATTCTGTCATGACAATCTATAAACCGCTGGTGTAGGAACTGTTGTAAAATGCTCAGAGCCAGAGAATATCTGCTGCATGAAGAGAGAACAGGTATAGTTTAGTTTAATTACAGTTATAACTTATGTTGTCATCTTGCTTTTATGACATGCTATTGCTTTTGAGTTAAGTACTCTATTGCAATAAATGTGAAAAGACGGATGAAAGCTTGAGCAGATCCCAAATGTACTCGACTACAACAACTCTTCCTCTTCTCAACATAGCCTTTGTTGTGTGTTCCTGGGGGCGGGGTTTATGTAAATTTTAAGGTTAGTGATCTCACTAACCCGTGAAGAAGCTTGATGTAGTCCCTACCAGCCGTTTGTTGTAGTCCTTAAAATGTGATTTCTGTAAAAGAAAAAAATATATATCCCTTTGCTTTGAACTTTGAGCGTCGTAACTTTGCAGATGTTGTTTATGCTCAAACAGCAACACTACACACTAACTAAAGTTAAAAAAGTGAAATCATAATCAACCACCCCTTAAAGGTGTGCCTTTAGCCCTGTTGTCCACAATATCTTTATGGAAGCCCTCAAACAGAAATAAAACAACATATATAATAAAAAAATTGGCAAATTTTTTATCTTAAATGTTTAATCATTTAGACATATGACATTGTTGAGAGTTATTTACATTTTACGTGAGAAAGCGTAAGTGAGTGTAACTGTAGGAACTATATCTTTTTCACGCTCTATAATTTAAACACACGCTGGAAGCACGACTTCAAATCCACGGATCTGATCCAGTTTTATTTCAATTCACAAACAGAAGACTAGGGAACTGCAGGAGAAAACAGCACAACTAATCAGCCTAAGCAAGACAAATACCGGACCAGGGGGGTATTCCAGAAAGCAGGTTATGTGACATACCTAGGTATGTTTAAGGGTAAGTAAGCGGATAACCTCAACTTTCGGTTCCAAAAACGGAGGTAACTTTCAGGGTATGTAAGTAGCCATAGCAACCTACTCTCTGAACATAACCTGCTCCAGAGCAGCTTCTGTTCCAGGGTTAGTTTGCTTAAGAGGTATTCAGATGTGTGTTATATAATTAATATAGTTATATTAATATAGTTATATTATAATTATATTATATTAATATAACTAAATTTGTTATATAGTTACAGTTATATAATACAATATTATATATTATTTCTAAATCACTATTATAACAAGGCAATGTTTAAATGTAAATTCAATTTAATTTTCTTTTATTATTTATTTTATTGTCATCTCACACATGGATCTGCATTCAATGAATCAGCATCAAACAAACAATATAATCCTTATTCTTATTCTTACAAACGAAAAGATTATAAAAACAAATTATTGCACAACCACCAAATAGGTGGCGCTGTGCACTAAGTAGGTTATGTAACTCGCCATTAAACAAAAGAAGACGAAGGAAGTAGAATGGAGCGCTTTTTCTTAGCGTCTGTTTCCATTTTGAGTCATCGATTCATTGCTCTGTTGAGAATGTCTTGTGTGTTAACCGGGAACACACTCTGAGTTGGCTGACCTTGGAACTCATGGACACGGTTTTGGAAGGTTTGGGTTAATCAACCAAGAGTTCAGGCTATATGTCACGGTAAGTTAACCTTGCTTTCTGGAATACCTCCCAGGGGCAAACTGAAACTGAGGGCTAATACACACAGAAAACAAGGAAGTTAATTAATACAACACACCTGAACAGAATACTTTAATCAAATCAGTAGCTATGGAGACAAACAGGTAGAGAACAGAGGATAACTGAACTAATTAGCAAACTCACTGCAAAAAGAAACAGAACACAAAACATCTGAATGCTGTCATTATTCTGTTTAGTTTTGTTCATAGGCTGTCAGTTTGTTTTCCTTTGTCACGTGTTTCTTTGTTCTGACTCCGACCACTCATCTGTCTCTATAGTTACCATCATTATTAGTTCATATGTGTCAGCTGTGCGTAGTCAATTACCTTGTTTGTGTTCGCTACTTAAGTTGTTCCTTCTCCTGCACTCCTTGTCTGGTCACAGTTATGTAATTGGTGTTTGTTCCTGTCTGTTTGTCTGCCTAAATGATTAGTCTTATTAAACTTTTGAGCCTTACTCATCGTCTATATCAGAATTCCTGCAAACACCTATGACAGATGACCGGACCGCACAAAATGGATTATAATGTCCAATTTATAGTTTTGGCTCAGGAGAGCACCAATTTTTTTTTACTTTTCAGTTAATTTTTGCCGTCTTGCCATCACCAGCCTGCTCGGCGACGAGACCCTAAAGAGCCTGTTCTGGATCGGGGCGAATTTCCACAACCACATCAACCTTCCAGACACCACCGGACTGAGTTGGAGAGAAGCCATCGTGAAGTGTCTAGAGGGTGTATCCAGAGAACAGCCAGACCCAGAGCAAACTTCTACTCCAATGGCCGCGAAGTAACATGAGCCCCCCGCGGGCGAGCAGCACCACTCGTTGCGACGAGTGAGCCAGAACCCGTGGACCAGAGGACAGAGCTTACCATCGCCCTGGAAATGGAGCCCCAGCGTGGATCTGACCAGGGGTGTGAGCCTGTGAGACCAGCGACTGAGGGAAGGTAATTAGAGGACTGGCTGATAGATTTCGATTGGGACTTGTCAACTCCCACCCTATCCCACCCGGTATCTGAATCATCTTTATTGTCCAAAGAGAACTGTGACTCATCAGTCTATTCAGAATTACCACTGTGTTTGATTGCTTTACCACCACCACAGAGCTCAGCCAGTCCTCCAGCCTCATAGCTACTGGATGATTGCAGCCCTGCGCCATGCCCTGCCAGGATGTCGAGCTGCAGGTTGTGCAACCACCAGCAGCGCCTGTCCAAGGGGATCCTGTGGCTCTGCCTCCGGCCTCGGATCCCTTCTCTCCATCTCGGTCTGTCGGCTCCATCTTGGCTCCTCCCACCTTTGGCTCCACCAGAGACCCTCAGTCTAGTGGCTCCCCCTTGGTCAGTTGTCACACCACTTCTGCGACGGACTCCACCTCTTCGGCTGCAGCAGGCTCCTTCTTCCCGTCTGCATTACTTCTGTCCTTGTTCACACCTGCATCGCCCCTATTCTGGCTCCACCTACGACGCTCGTCACCGCGACATCACCTGGGTCTCCAGCACCAGTGATTTCGCTCAACGACCCTCAGTATGCACAATCGGATCCATCGGTGCCGTCTCCATTGGACATCACCAAGATGTCGGCAGCCAAACAGACAGCAACATTTTGGCTGTAATTTGTGTTTGTTCCTGCCTGTTCGCCTGCCTAAAGGATTAGTCTTAATAAACTTTGTGTATTTGAACCTTATTCATTGTCTTCATTAGTATTCCTGCAAACACCTGTGACAAACACGTGACAATCTGGTAACACTTTACAATAAGGTTTCATTAGTTAACATGAAATAACCATGAGCAGTACATTTGTTACTGTATTTGTTCATCTTTGTTGAAGTTAGTTAATAAAAATACAGCTGTTCATGTTAATTCACAGTGCATTAATGTTAACAAGATTTTAATAAATTATTAGTAAATGTTGAAATTAACATTAACAAAGATAAATGTTTTATAAGTGCAGTTCATGTTAACTAATGTAGTTAACTAATGAACCGTATTGTAAAGTGTTACCGACAATCTTTTTATTTTTACATACAATTGCGGAATGTTATTTACATAATAAAAAAACAAGATGAACTGCAATTTCAACAATACTACAGTTAACAAATTTGAAAGCTGCTTAAGCAATAAAAGTGACTACACAACCTATACTGGCTATGTTCTGCCTTAAGAGTATATTGTGTAAGAGTAAATGGTGCAACCAAATTTATTCATAAAGGAGCAACATTAGTTATCCCTAGTGTATAAATGAAGTTCCAGTTTAAGAATTTACGAACATCTGGTGCTTCCTCAGTGTAAGCCTAAGGGATTTTCCCACTACTTAATTGTCCACCAGGTGAAAAATATAAGTCTGAGCAATTAGAAAACCAATATGACATCTTTCCTCAAGCCAATTTAAAGGATGGTTCATGTTCATATAGTAGAAACTATCAGAATAAATCAATAATCCCAAATATTTCTGATAAAACTGATATCTCTGCCCAAATGATCATCACATGATTAAAATCAGTCCGGTCTCTTTTGCAAACAGCCAAATATATATATGACATGAATGTAGTAGCACGATGCCTTCATTAGCCCTTCATAACCCCGAATATTTCATCACATACTACAGAAATGCAACACAAAGAAATCTAATTTTCATTGTAATAGCATGGATAAGAAAGACAAAAAAAACTCTTTAGAGGACACATGGCCAGATTTCATTTAAAATCTAATCTGCTTTCTAATATTCTCTTCTCAGTGGTACTGTTATGAAACAAACTTCCAAGTCATTTAGGTTTGAAATGGAGAGTAGCCCAAGCAGGATTTGAATGATACTTTACATATTTTGGTGCTTTGGCGGGATTACTCAGGGAGAACACATTCACACACATGCATTCTCTACTTCTGAGGTGCAAAACCCAGTGGTCCCTCCCAAAATAACAATCATTTCACAAACTGCCGAACGAGCATTAAGGACTACATGATGAATAATTCAAACTTGCGAATATCATGGTTAGGAGGAGGGCTTGTTTTTCAAGTATTACTCATCGGGACACAATCTGCTAGAATCAGACTTGCCTTAATGCAGCACACTGGTTGTCAAGCGGGTTACCACTGTGTGCCCCAAATCTCGAAAATAACAAGCCACATGCTCTGAGCATCTTAGCGGATGACTGCAGAAACAATTTTTAATAGGGTCAGCAGCAGGGAATAAAATGTGACTATTGGTTAACAAGGACATTATGCATGGAAGGCCTAACAAGGCTCTAACATTCGCCTGGGGTCGAGTATTCAACCTGTCAGAGATTACTAGGCCCTGTGTCATTCTTGATGTTTCTGGTGACACATACTCCATAGTCGGTCGCAGAACTTATAGAAGTTTGAGTTGACTAATGTCCCTGTGGGCCAAGAGCGATTTGTGTTTAAAGTCCCCATGATATCAAAATGGAAGTTTTTTGGCTTTTAGTATGAATATGTTAGCTTTACGGATATCTATAAGCTAGTGTGCTCCAATACAAAGCATTCAAAACTTACAGTCTCTCACTTACGCCAATATGGATCAATGACTTTGATGACATCACTCTGCACTTTAGCTTCTCATCAGATTTTCTGTCCAATCAAATGCTCTCTAGAATCTGAAGCCCCGCCCCCTACATTATAAACAGATGCTGAAGCTGCGGCTGAAATCGGTCACTTGTTCACACATTTACTATTTTCTACATGGTGAATGGCACATAGTGCACTATATAGGGGATAGGGAACGATTCAGACAGTGCACTATATAGGGGATAGGGAACGATTTAGACAGTGCACTATATAAGGGATAGGGAACGATCAGACAGTGCACTATATAGGGGATAGGGAACGATCAGACAGTGCACTATATAGGGGATAGGATACGATTCAGACTGTGCACTATATAGGGGATAGGGAACGATCAGACAGTGCACTATATAGGGGATAGGGAACGATCAGACAGTGCACTATATAGGGGATAGGATACGATTCAGACTGTGCACTATATAAGGGATAGGGAACGATCAGACAGTGCACTATATAGGGGATAGGGAACGATCAGACAGTGCACTATATAGGGGATAGGATACGATTCAGACTGTGCACTATATAGGGGATAGGGAACGATCAGACAGTGCACTATATAGGGGATAGGGAACGATCAGACAGTGCACTATATAGGGGATAGGGAACGATCAGACAGTGCACTATATAGGGGATAGGATACGATTCAGACTGTGCACTATATAGGGGATAGGGAACGATCAGACAGTGCACTATATAGGGGATAGGGAACGATCAGACAGTGCACTATATAGGGGATAGGGAACGATCAGACAGTGCACTATACTATAAACGCTTCTTCACACAAATCAATCGTTTGGCCTTGGGATACTTGGAATATTTGTATTTTTTGAGTAAATTGTGCCTGCAGTCGTATCTGGCTGTTATATCCTGTGTTTTATTGGTGGGGTTGGGTTACAAGTTTAAACATGTCTAAATAGCATTAAATAAATGTAAATAAAATTATGCTGGCAGATTAAATTAAGAATGGCAAAATCATAACCTAATATACAATTTAATCATGACGATAACATTCCCAAGCCCAACATGCCTGTGTATGATGCCAAAGGTTTCTCATTGAAATCAATGGAGTACCCTGCACGTCGAACTAATTACGCTAAAGGGATATCCTGTGCATTAAAAAGTGACACCAAAGAATCCTGACCAAGTGTCAATATGTGATGAGTTGGGAGTGAGAACTTGTTGGTTTATCAAAATAAAACTGATAAAAAAATATAGATCCCACTTTTTTGGCATTTACACAGTACAGTTTTATTCTTGTACGTACAGGCACTGTATTACCCAGTGCAAAAAGTAGTGAATGAAAAGTGTTTCTGTTGCTTAATGAAATGTCTGAAACATCTGTGTATTTGACAAATATTGCATCTAATCCCCTTCATATGTCACTATGGGAACCAGAGAGTGTTCGACTTGACAGCTTCTTTTTCATCTCCTCCCCTGAATGCAAGCTGCAAATATCTCCGATCTGTAAAATCCAGACGCACATATTATTTTGTATTTCCTAAAACTTCACCTCTGAAGGGGTCATGAAATAGAAAATTAAAATATCCTTGATATTTACACATAAGAAGTTACCCTACAATTAAAACACTGCAAGTTTCGTACCTCAAAACAAATTTTCCAAATGACCCTACTGAAATCACCCCATCCGTGATATCCTCTTTAACATGGGTATGTAAATAAAGAAAGTAGGCTCTTAAAGTCGGCATGAAGTCTTTTCTTCCTTATTTTATATCTGAGTGAAATGGCTTCTCGAAGAAGCAAAAATGTAGGGTGGGACTTGATTATGTCCATCAGGGATTGATTGGATTGTTGTCATTTGCTATTGCTGTGATCTCATGTGAGTGACAGATTGCCCCGCCCTCGCGCAGTAAACGTATCATCAGAGAAGAGATGTCGCAGCAAGGGGAAAGTTATTTGGATTAAATATTACGAGGACACATGAATTAAAAAAAGATAAATAATTTACTGCAATATTCCATAGAAAACAAAAAGTGTAAATTTTGGAAATGAAGCAGCTGGTCAAGTTAACATTATTTTCCATTCTAATAAAAAATGATATAACAAACACTCTAAATGTAACCATTTAAAAGCTTTTGCTTTGATAGGAAGGGCACTGCCATCTTGCAGTACAACAATATGTGATGAAAATCCACTTACTAAATAATGATAACCTGACTGCTTATCAAATCATGCCTGCATCAGCCACAACTGACGTTGTTTTGTCCCTGAATGTGGACAAACTGCACCTCCAAAAACTGTTCATAACCTTCCAAAGGATAAAACTATTAGAAATGCATGAGTTTTAGTGACGAAGGAGAGTGTTTATGTTTGTTCATCTCATTTCACAATTGACTCTTTTCTTAATTATTTTCAATATGCTGCCGATTTTTCTAAAAACCTTCTATTGAAAGCTACGGCAGTGCCAAGCATTTTGCTTTTGGAGGACATTGTAGGGGTTGCATTAGTTCATTTAAATCTGTCTCAAACATATACAGCTCTAATACAGTTAAAACACATCACACACTGTGGGGGAGGACAGGGATGCGGTTACATGGCACTTCTGAAAGACACAACATCTCTTGAAATGAAGCGTTTGTGACAGACTGAAAATGAGGATGAAAATGTTTCATTTTTACACATAATTGAACTTTTTGGATAAGCTTACCTCCAGAAACATAATATAAAGATCTGAAAATGTAAACAACCCTTTTAATGTTAATTGACAGAATAATAAGGGTATTTTGTTTCTCAAGTTAGCATGCAACTTACAATGAAAGTGTTTACTCTTGAAAAAAATCTTTGCCCCTCAATAGAAAATTGAAGAGCCCTGGTGTGTTTACTGGCTTCAGCAATTTGACGCTGAGATAAATAGCTGTTTTGTATATTTTCCCGGCTATTATAATCTTCTCCTCAATGTTACGTGTACAACACAAATATCTATGACGTTGGTGAATGAGGCACAATTTTGTATAAGGTTGTTTGTCCTTAAAAGAATGATAATAAGTTCATTTTAAAATGCATGATGCAGCACTGTGCCAGTGGCAATAGCGTTTGGTCAAGTTGGGCCTGGAGTGGTTGGTGAATAATACAGTATAATGTATCTTTATATCATAACATGGTGTGCCTGGGACTGATGAAAAATAAATAAATAAATAATTTAAATGCTAAAATAGTGCAGAACTGGAAATTTAATCTAATCTAGCTCGTTGAACTAGCTCCAGCCAGTAATAGTATCTATTCACACACACACACACACACGAGCATAAAATGGGTCACTGAAAGCTCAAACAGACTTTTCACATGACGCAGTCAAGTGTGTTATCTTCATGTGTGTCCGCCACAAGCACACATATGCCACACTCCCAGAATCCCACTTCTGTTGGACCAATCTAGAGCGCCTCTACTCATACCGTCACAAATCACATTAACATCAGTTAAGTATGAAACTTGTGTCGATAACACTGAGGAGCTTATACATTCTGCTAATGGCCTTTAATGGGAGGTATTATGTCTTTTATTTCCTATCAGGGGCTTAGATCGAAACGGTGTCTAGCCATTAGTACATTCAAGTGGATTTCTATAGGTGCATGATAGAGATATTCAGGCACTGTCAAAATATGTGTGCGATTGTTGCACTGTGCCATAATGTGTTCAGCTGAACGCTGAGTTATATGAATCTTTTGTGCCATGCAGAGAAAAAAAGAGCGAGCATGCATGCAGAGAGACAGGTGATTGAAGCCGGCTTCCTCAAGTGGGTTAGATGAAATGTGATTGGCATGGCCTGGAATTTTCCATCTGCGTCAGAAATGGTCGATGTGCTTCAGATGTATTTGTAGCTGCTGGTTTGGACTGAAGGGTGTTTTCAGTGCTCCACTTTTAATTTGATCTAATGAGTGAGTGTTACCATAAACACAAGAAAGGCAAAAGAACAGGAGCTGAGCTCATTGATTAAGATTTATGGAATTTATTATATTATATTATATTATATTATATTATATTATATTATATTATATTATATTATGTTTCGATTCAGACTATAAACATTACTTTGTCTTTGGTCTTCACTTATCTTAATATCTGGACCTGTCTGCGAATCAAACTCCTGCTGTGTGAAATGTGTTATGAATGAAAATTACATCTCCAATGAGAGAGCAAGATACAGGGTAGCAGGAAGTTCGGGGAGGACCAGAATATCAGTGTTTTAATAGATATTTTTACAATTATATCAAACAGAAACAAAGCACAAACATTTGCTTTACCAGCCGCAACAACAGCAGATGGCAGAATTATTTATTTACCTCCAACTTTGCAGAACACTATCCTTGACCCCTGCATCTCCCCAACCAGTTCCTCCTCCATCATTTTTTTCTTTTTCTCCTTTTCGCTGCAAATTAGCGCACAGACAATTTGGATTACAAGCTTTCTGCAGGCTATCATTTTTAATGTTTTTTTTTAAAATAATTTTTCAATTCCAGTCTCACATGCGTGATCTTGCGTTGTTTCCTTGTCACTTCTCGCGTGTGTTTGGTTGTGAAATGTAGTTTGCGGACCGGACAGAGTTGTCGGCAATTCTTCCTATTGTAAAGTCATGCAATGTTAAACCCCCTGTCGCCGATACATCGTGCAGTGTGAACACATCAGCCACTGAATGCTACCCCAGATTACAGTGTGAAAACAACTGCGATCTGAACTCAGCATAAACCTCACTCCCATCCCGGTCACGGCACCAAAAGTCACCGGTCCTACTCGACCCACTCTGAGCGGGATTTGAACCGGTATCTCAGGTGTGTGAGGCGGGCATGCTAACAAGGACGCTAAAGACCGCAACCACTAGCCTCAGTTGCTAATGCGCTTCTTGAGGCCAGGGGAGTGAGGTTTACACACACAGCTCTTGCTGGCCTACGTTACACTCACCCCCCTAAACTCCCATCCGGGTCATGGCACCAAATGTCACAGATCTTACTCGAGCGGGATTCGAACCGGGGTCTCAGGCGTGGGAGGCAGGCGCTAACAAGGACACTAAAGACCGCAGCCATTAACAGCCAGGGGTTTCCACACAAAACTCTTACTGGCATACGTCCGTTACACCAAGATGAGTTTTCCTCCCTTGATTTTTATAAGCATTATGCAATTTCCTCTCTAGAGCCATCAAACTGAATGGAATCAAAAATAATTACTTGCGGTCTAAAATACCTGGATTCCTATTCATCTCAATGACAGTTACTCAGCTGTGCATATTTTGAAACATTTGAAAGGCACTTTTATTCTGCAATCAAGGCATATACATATTATTGTTCATGTATTCCCTGGAATCGAACAAGAACAGTTTGAGCCACATTCTTAAGCCTTTCACCAATAATCCTGTGCAGTCCATTTCATGTTTTAATATAATGCAGCAGTTGCAGTTTATATAATGCTTGCAAAAGCATTATTTTGTCAGAATACATCACTACTTTTAAATCAATGGAGAAAGTATTTGCGTCCAGAATGGTGTACAGTGTAATGATATAATATATATTTAATCAGTTTGCCCCACCCCAAACTTACAACATTGGTTGAGCCTGTGTTGGGTTGTTAAGGTTTTCATTGTTTACACTTTTCAATGGAATCAACCTTCAAATGGCTGGCTTATAGCTGACTCCTAAGCTACTTACAGAAACTGGTATAGGAGAAAATATCATCGCAAAAAAAAACACACTCTTTGACATGTGTCTCTCTTTACAAGATAAGACGCAAAAACAGAGTCTGTGCTATCTGAATCGTGGGTGAGAAAGAGTTGAGTTAGTGGTCGCTGAGCAGACGGAGGGGATTCAGACTCCATGCCACTGCCCATCACAGCTGTGAATTGGTGCTGTAAGGTTCATTTGTGCTTGGCAAAATCCATAATGTTTTCTATGGGCACAGCTGGGCAAGTGTGTTACAGGAGTATGTGTTTTGAGAGAACCATAGTACCCCCTGCTGGTAAAAAAAAGAAAAAAGAAAAAAAGAAGAGTAGAACTGCCTCTTTCTCTTGATTCCCAAATCTTTCCACAAACGCAATCATATGCACGGATCATCTTTGCACAAGCTCACCACCCACACTGTTCCCACCACTCTACAGCCCACAACGCCTGGCAAGCACTATCATCGCTTTATTCACATGTTCCCTCATTTGAGAGATATTAAACCACTGAATATAATAACTGAGTGTGCTGTGATGATTTGAGAAAGATTAGGCTGTCATTTTGATCACATTAGCAAAATGTAGCAATCTGCTGAAAAATAAAATTAATGAATATCTTGTAATGCTGGCAGTTCTTCTCATGAACCTTTATCGTCTCCATGTAAACTATAGAAATTATGTTTTATTAAAGTTTGGGAGGAGCATGTTCAGATAATTAGCCTAATTAACAAGGGAGGAGCACATTCAGTTAATCAACTCACTTAACGAGATAAGAGGTATATGAAAACGGTGACATCATGCGCATGCGTAATATGTGTTCAGTCTATAGGCGCATAGTCACATTGCCATCTACTGGCCTGGCAGCAGAATACAGTTTTATTAGTCATTTTTGTGGATCCGTGTGAACGGGGATTCATTTAACAATGTTGTCATCTGTAGTTGAAAAGCGCAAAGAAAAAACATTTCAATTTTTAGTACATCGTTGTCGTGTAAACGTACCCTAACTGAACATACTGTTTTTGATTACACTTTGCATTTAACTATTTCCCCGCCAGTGTTTTCTAAAAATAGCATCTTTTTTTGCAAAATTGTCATGGCCCCCATAATATTTTGTTGTATGAACATCAGAACATATCAAAAGAAAGAACAGAGCCTCTGCTTTTAAACCAAAAAAAACCCTGTTTTATTCTAGCTTAATGCATTCTTTTTTCATCAACACCGGAATCATGACACCAGGTTTATTCTTGCCTATTTATTGGGAAAATCTTATTAAAACAAACATTAGCCTACATACATATTGTCACAAGCACTGACAACCATAGGCTATAAACATTTATGATTCTGCCGATTCTGTAATTTCGGTCAAATGCAGGCTGTGTATAAAACATACAATACACTTTAAATGATTACTCGTATATGTAAATATACACTACATTAATGACAAGACAAGATGAACTAGATGTTTTGGGGGGAAAAAACTAATAAATCATACCCGTCACAGCATTATTTCACCCCACCACCATGTTTAAAGGGGTCATGAATTGAGAAATCAACTTTCCCTTGAGCTTTTGATATATATAAAAGGTACTATAAGAATATCCTGTAAGTTTCAGAGCTGAAAACTTCCTTGTTAGTCAAAGAATAGCTTTTATTGACAGCTGGCTCATCAAACGAGGAATCTGCGAATTTGCTTCCCTGTGACGTCAGAGTGCAGTGAAACGCCGCCTTAACCGAAGAAAAAGAACGCCTAATTCTGTAGCTCCACCCTCCGACTCGTGCATGACATGTAATAGATAAATAACATAGGCCTACGTGGTGTTAACCTGGATCAAGCTACCAAGCAATAAACATGCCGCATAAACTTTATTCGGATTCCAATATTAGCAATGCATGGTTGAACTTTATTTTTAATGAAGATCCAGCTCACGTCTGTAACACATTGAGCGTTTGTTCGATTCGTTTGTAAACAAGACACAGGTCGAGACTGGATTTGCAGACAGAATGAGATTAAAAAACAATGCTGTGCCTTCTGGATCCGACAGGAATGATGCACTTATGTGAGTAAAAAATGTTCCCTTTAGTTCAGTCACTCTGAGTTACGTCAGTGACTGACGAATGGGGGTTTCGCTTAAAAGCCTATCATCTTCAAGATCTTAGAAAATGCCCAATGGCGATGAAATGCCATGGGCCTGCGGAATTTGCATAGCGTAACTCCGCCCCACCTCGTACACTGGCAATGTCGCATTATGTTTATGCTTCGGAGCCAAGAGTATCTCTTCACTCCTCAAGCCTGATACTGAGTTCGTCAGCTTCTTCGAGACGAGCAACTCTCCAGTCAGTGTTGGTGTTACGACGCGTTGCAGCACGTTAGGTAATAAAAATGCTAGCTCAGGTTCATTAAATAATATTAAGTAATAAGATTACAAAATGCCTTAGAAGTTACAAACTAAATATCAATGGTCCCTCAACTTAGATGAGAGCGATTCAAAGTAAGAAAACTGAGTGCAGCTAATACTGACTGAATATGGGTGCAACGTCTTACGTTTCACAGTAATTCCTTTAAAACTATACATGTAAATTAAACATGGCACAATGCTCTTCATTATTACAGTTTGCATTGACTGTTGTGTTGAAATCTATAGTAACTGTAACTTTCATTCACTCGCTGTTCACTATAGCAGCAAGTTAAAAATAAATATGTTTAGACCTTTGCCCATTCAACTCTAAAGCTCTGAGTTAGTCATCCTCAGCATGGAAGACACAGAGGCCCTAACTAGCTATTAGTGATATCTGAATATTCATGTAACGGTGGCTGTTTCAGAGTAAAGAGAGTAGGATCCATATGCAGCAAACATTTATTCAAACAAACAAAATAAAAATAAATCCAGGCAAAACTGATAAACGAGACATGGTTAGGGAAAGCAAACAAAACTGACACACACACAAGAGACTCTGGACGGGAGACAAAGTCCTCCCTGGACTCTGGACGGGTGCTGGCGCCAATGTGTTTGCTGCCCGTACACACCACATCACCATGGCCACAATGGTCAGCGCGGCACACTCTGAAGACTGAGTGAAGGTGTGGCGGCCATCTTGGCAAAGGGCTCAGGCATGGCAGCCATCTTGACAGAGGGCTCAGGCATGGTGGCCTTCTTGGCAGAGGCCTCAGGCGTGGCGGCCATCTTGGCAGAGGGCTCTGGCTCAGGCAGAGCGACGGCCATCTTGGCCGAAGGCTCCTTGTTCGCCAGCACCACAGTCAAATTTGAACCGGCCAGCAAAAGTGCATAATCCAGGAACTCACTCAGGGACCCTCAAGGACCATCATGGATGAGTTTGGATTGTAACTGTTTGTTGAGTCCATGGCAATAAAAAATAAATCAAAACAAAGTCCGGGAGCTCATTGATGTTCACAATGTTAAGAAAGTCTCTGATGTGGTCCTCGAGTGACGCGCTTCATTCAGAGTAAATACACCATCAAGGAAGCCATCACTGCAGCGCTTTTCTTTAATTCTACTTCAATCTTCTTTCTTGTCCTTCTTTTCAGGTAACTGCAATTGAAAATGTGCAAAACACACTTCAGTTTGAGTATAAACTCTGTTTCATGCGAAACCGATCTTTTGTATGGGTTGAAAGCAGATAGTTTTACGGTAGTAATAGTGTGTCATGAGTTTAGCATGCCTGAGCACATGGTTAGCATGGGTGCCTCATGATTAGCCTGATAGCTCGCTATACATGATAAATTGTCATTATGTCAATGTTATTTAAGTGTATAAAAGTTCATGATGTGGTTTTAGATTTATGAGTTATCTTAAACTTCACATTCGGGTAATTTAACCACCTTGTGCCTGTTGACTGAGTTATGCGTTACATTTGTCTTAATGAATCTTGTTTGTGTCTTTATTGTATGAAATACATCAGACACGATGGATTGAATATTGTTTAGATGTAAGCACGTGGTTAATATCCCAGCTGCATTGTTGTATCATCAGTTTCATAATGTCATTTCGTGGTTAAGGGTAAATATTAATGAGAATGTTATATTGTTTCGGCGCTTATGTGTACATCTTGGAAATGTTATTCTGTTTGTAAAGAGCATGAGATTTAAGTGTCACTGTGTCAGTTGTAAATGCCACACATCTTTTTGGGACAAGAGCATGTAAACTGTATAGAGAATGTATTTTCTTGTTTCTTTTGTGATGGAAAATGTTTTAAGTCACTTTTACAGCCAGTCATTACTGTGAAAAAAAAGTTATACATGTGTTGATAATGTAATGTGCTAAGCTGTTGTTGCTTTATAATGGCAGTGACAGGGCTCACGGGTTTAAAGCTCAAAAAAGTGCATCCATCCTTAATAGTGGTTAACCCCTAGAGGACTGCACAGTTTTGGGGCCCTTCAGAAGTTTTGACATACTCTGACATTTGTGCTTTTTTCAGTTGCTTATAAACATATTAATGGCAAAAGTGCCATTACGCTGTATTCAGCACAAACTGGGCTACCATAATATGTGAGCAACATGTATGTACATGCTTGTATTTTTGTGAGAATAACTTTTATGCATGGGTTTTGAAAAACTAAAAAATTAAGACACTCAAATAAGCCCACAAAACACACAATAGATATGTGTCCACAAGACTTTTGAATAATCAGTGTTGTTGCCTAGAGTTTTTGCTTCAAACTGATGTGAGAATCATTGTGCCTACTCATTCACATAAAACAATATATTGATTTAAATTTTGTAAGATACTTTTTCTTTACAAAGGCTGTATGCGAAGGGGTGTGAATGATCATGAATAATGCTATGATTTGCACCTGAGGAGACAATAGAACCCATAATGAGCTGCATAATGACCTGCATAATGATGAGCTTTTGAATTTAGGTTGATTGGAGCACTTCAACCTGAAATACTCAAATATAATTTCGAGTTTCGGTTCATTTATGAGACGCGCCGTGCAATGCATGATCGTGCATGTGCCTATTATAGGCTATTGTCTGCTATATTTGCTTCTTATTTATTAAATCCAGGCAATTGGCTGATGAAACATTGATTAAAATCAAGATACAATTCATACAAAACAAAATTCACTTTAAAGAAAACAAAACTTAATAAAGTGGTCAAAATCATGTCTGACCCACTCTTCTGACATATTGCACATCTTATGATGTGTCCTTTCTTACTCGTGCTGTGCACTTTTCATAATCAACATAGATGAAATTAAAAATTAACATTAGGCTATAATATTTAAACATAAATATGAAACAAAATATGTTTTAATGGCTACAACAAGTAGCCTATTGTACACAAAACTTATAGCATCTGAGCAGAAATTTGCGATCAAAAGCTTTATTGATGTAACACTAGGCTATTTTACAGTAAATTTATAATCTGTCCAAAACAGGCCAAAGAAATCTTGTCTAAACAAAATTAAACAGCTTTTCTTCTGAGGTAAATTATTCCAGGATTATTCCTCACCGCATCTCAAAACGATGTAAAGTACATTCTCTAAACATAATGTGTTTTTTCGAGACTATGTGGGCGGGGATCACATCAGTATTTGACTTTCAAAAGAATGCGCTCTCCATGGGCGGGGCTGCATTAACACTTAATGAAGACTCTCGCAAACGACTGACATCTCCCGCTTTTCAAACTGATTACATAAACAGAGAATATTTGTTTTCGATTTGATTTACAATATTTAAAACCTGACATTTCAACGTTTTTTTAGACATATGTCTCATGTTTGTGTGACAAGTATATTCACTAAGTTACAGTTCATTTTCTGAAGAGAATCAGATTGGACTTCACTGACAGAGAGGCTGCAGATCGTGCATCATGTTTGTTTTCTTTATTTTGCAAAAAGCACAACATTTTGTTTTTATTGTGAATATAAATAAAAGTAGATACTTAACAGATTATAATGATGTATAACACTTGCCTGAATGATAAAAAAATCGAGTTATTTGAGTCTCTTTGGCACTGATAAGAAAAAAATCGAGGCGGTCACGCCGGCGTGATCTTTGACCTCTAGGGGTTAATAAAGGCCTTCTGAAGCGAAAAATATCCATATTTAACATGTTATAAAGTAAAATATCTACCTTCCGCCAGACTGCCTTCCGTATTCAACTTACGAAAAAAACGCAACTGAAAAAAACCTTTATTAACCCCCCGGAGCCTCGTGGGGTACGTTTATAATGGATGGATGCACTTTTTTGAGCTTCCAACTCGTGAGGCCCATTCACTGCCATTATAAAGCTTGGAAGCATCAGGATATTTATTAATATAACTCTGATTGTGTTCATCAGAAAGAAGAAAGTCATATACACCTAGGATGGCTTGAGGGTGAGTAAATCATGGAGTAATTTTCATTTTATTATATTTTATCAATTCATTTGAACTAATCCTTTAATTTAAGAAATACTTTTACCTTTGAACATTAAGGGGTTATATACAGTAAAAGCAACAGTAGTAATGTAGTCAGATTAATTGTATTGGAGTCAGATAAATAATTTAATTATGCACATGATCCTGGCCATCCATCAAGGGTGCTCTAGCAACCCTCCAACCCTACACAGGAGGCAGATTGGAGAATGAATTGGTACATTCTCCTTCAACACAGACAGTGTTCTTTTAATTCAATTAACAGCCATTATTTCCAAATGATTGACTTCAGTTACCGATTCATACACACCAGAGACAGAGAAAATAGAACAAAGAGGGAAACACTTTACTTTACAGTGTATTACACATGTTACAAGTACTTAGCACATTAATAAATTATGCATAATTACTAGGGGTGGTCCGATCCGCCTTTTTCGTCTCCGATACCGATTCTGGGATTCAGTATAGGCCGATACAGAGTACCGGTCCGATACTAAAATAATAATAATAAAAAAAAATTGTGCTAAATTACCTAATAAACTGTATTGTAATATTAAGGCACCAATACAGACCGCTTATGCGCATCCCGTGCACAGAATGATGTGCTTGAGTCACAGCGGCAGCACTTCACAGTGAAAAATTCAAAGCACAAAGAGAAGAGATATCGATGCGTGGTGTATTATATCTATGCAATAGTTTATTGAGCCTTTTCTTTTAGCAGTTACTGTGCACATGAAGAACAATTATAGTGCTCTCTACTCCAGTGTTATGATCTAACAGACACCCGGGAGAAAGTAACGTGAAACAGCAATAAACTCCAGCCAGATAAAGTCATTTTATGTACAGATAAGTCTAATAACAGGAACATTGAATCATCTTGGAGAGAGTTTCATCGTGTTTACTGTCGTAACCGAACGCGACACACAGTTTGAAAGCTGAATGGAGAATGACTGACAGCTGCAGCGGAGGGAAGCATTCACGTGAACTTGAATTTAACGACTTAAATATGCATCTGTACCTCACATTAAACTATGGAATGGCTTCAGAAAACTTGGAATATAATGCACAAAAACTTTATGGTACTTTATAATGTTGTTGTGCCTTTTGTGTGGTATAACAATAACACGGAATAGTAAACGCACAACATCGGATTTGGATCAGTCTCGTCTGGCGATCTGGCAAAAAATGTATTGTATCGGAGCGATACCTATACTGAGTATCGGATTGGCACACCCCTAACCTAAACTTTTATTATTGATTCAGAGTAAATACACTGTCAAGGATGCCATCACTGCAGTGCTCTTAATTCTTCTTCATTCTTCTTTCTTGTACTTCTTTTCAGGAGTACTACATTTCCAAGCTTTATAATGGCAGAGTTTGAAGCCCAAAAAAGTCCATCCATCCATCATAAACGTACTCCACATGGCTCAGGAGGTTAATAAAGGCCGTCTGAATAGAAGCCATGTGTTTTGTAAGAAAAATATCCATATTTAACACTCTATAAAGTAAAATATCTAGCTTCCGCCAGACCGCCTTCCATATTCAACTTACGAAGAAAACATAACTGGCGCAACGATGACATCGAGCGTAACGTAAGCGTTTTGAACTTTGAGAGGCGTAACACTTTTGGAAACATCAGGATATTTATTAATATAACTCCTGCAGTATATACAGTGCCAGCCCTACCTGATAAGCGATATAAGCGGTTGCATAGGGCCCCGTGACCACCGGGGGCCCCACGCCAGGGGTTAAGACACGTTTAAATAAAAAGTAAAGTTTGCTTGTGCCAGTCGTGTGCATTAATGTTTAAAAATGAAGAGGCGGCGACACTGTCAATCTGTTGCAGAGAAGAGGAAAAAAGTGAACATTTTAAAAAGATATTGTTAAAATGGCGGTTGCTGCATCATGTCTTATTGGTTTAATTCGGCATTCACAAGCACTTTGAAGACTGTGCCACGGTATCAGTGTTGTGCATGGCATTGTTATCATGGGCACTTCAAAATACGTTAATAATTCTAGATAGCCTACCTTAATGTCCGAATTGTTTTGATTTTTAGAATGCATATTAGCTTTTTTTCTATTTACCAGTGCAATTCTACAATACTGCGTGTTTGCTGCGTGAAAATTCGATCTGGTTTTCACATTGGTCATCTGTACAAGCAGCAGATAGGCTGAATAAAAATGCAAGTTCACTATCTGGCAGGAGGTGGCGCTTATGGAGCAGCAGAATATGGCGGTTACCATGGTTACCCCTGTACACAAAGCAGCGCTTTGCATAAGTAAAGATATCTTCATATTATATCTTGAAAGATAAATATATTAAGTAAGTAATTTGGTCAGACTTGTTTAGATGAAACTGTAGGTAGTGGGGGCCCCTTTTGGAAATCTGCTTAGGGCCCCTAAAATGCTAGGGCCAGCCCTGAGTATATAGTAAGTAAACTGTGCACAATATGAAAATTCTCTATATGCATGAAAATACTCAAGTGAGCTACTACCATACAACTCACTGTTTGGCCAAACGCGCAACATGCAACCAATGCTGAACAGTTTCACATATATTTTTTAACATTTTTTTCCCCCTTCTGACTTATTATTTGATCAGGCTGTCATATGTGTGCATACAAAATTAGGTTAATGGGTTTATTTTCACATGGCAGATTTATCCAAAGCGACTTGTGCATTCAAGCTATAATTTTTTTAAAACATGAATAAACATGCAACATAACGAGGTCATGTATGTACCATTCTGCTGTTTGAAACGTTAAACATTGCACAATGCACATATACAGTAAAATATATATACTGTGAAATATTCACAATGAAAGTTCATTACAAACATAATCTCATTTTTGAATCTTTTGAATGTTTAAACACGGCAGTGTTGGACAAAGCAAATGGCAACACAATAAAATACATGACATACATAATACACACACACACACACACACACTCACAAACACACACACATGCATATATGTGACCCTGGACCACAAAACCAGTTATAAGGGGCAATTTTCTAAAATAAAGCTGAATAAATAAGCTTTCCATTGATGTATGGTTTGTTAGGATAGGACAATATTTGGCAGAGATACAACGATTAAAATATGGAATCTGAGGGTGCAAAAAAATCTAAATAGTGAGAAAATCGTGATAACACTTTAGAATAATGGTCCGTCATTAATAGGTAACTATGCAGGACTAATGAGTAGTACTGCATTAGCACTTCAGCTACTACTATTAACTAATATGGAAACAAGCATAACTAATCAGTAAGTAATATCAAATTTAGGACTAGGATAGTTACTTATTAGGTAATCATTAATTAATGAATGGGATTGTCATCACTAAGAACTAATAGGTAACTATGACAAATTATAAAAAAATACTAATTAATTACTAATCACTATATTAATGTGTCTGAGATGTGAGCAATTGTCTTTTTTTTACTCTCAAAGTTGTCATAAAAGGCATTACTAATTACTCAAGTGTTATTTCGTTTTTTAAAGTTTTTTCACTTTAGAATAATGGTCCAGATCACTAGTAGTTCCTGCAGAGTGACTAGATAACACTTGAGTAATTAGTGATGCATTTTATGAATATATTCAGAGTAAAAAATATGATTGATTAAGTCTCAGATACACAATAATGTTCTTTATAATTTGTCAGTTAGTTAATAGTTATTAATTAGGCTAATCTCAAGTAATTATTGATTACTTAACAAGGAACTATATCCTACATGTTGAATGAATTGTTAATGTAGTACTACTCATTAGTGCTGCATTACTTCCTGCATAGTTACTTATTAATGACGAACCAATCGCCTTTAAAGTTGTCCGAATGAAGTCCTTAGCCATGCATATTACTACTACTAATATTTTTTTAAATATATTTACAGTAGGAAATTAACAAAATATCTTCATGGAACATAATCTTTACTTAATATCCTAATGATTTTTGGCATAAAAGAAAAATCGATAATTTTGACCCATACAATATTGTTGGCTATTGTCACAAATATACCCGTGCGACTTATGACTGGTTTTGTGGGCCAGGGTCACATATAGTAATAATTCTACATATCATTATAGGGCTACACTATTTTAAGGTGTCTTTGTTACACTGTAATTATACATTTTGAGTAATATTATGTAACTACATGTATTTACTATAGGGTTAGGATTAGGGTTTGGTTGAGGGTTAGTTGCATGTAATTATGCATAATTTATAGTTATAACTATAGTAACTGCATGTGACATATGTAACAATGACACTGTAAAATAAAGTTTTACCCATTATAGTATAGTAATAATTGCTATAGCTTGATGTTTTGCTGCCTAGAGTGTAATGCATTAGGGAACAATGATATACATTAGATGATATATTCAAGAATAATTCCACTTCCAGACATTTCAACTGCCATACTCGATCAGGACGAAAATGTCATTTTGTGATGTCATCACCAAATATCTTTGAACATAGGCCCTTTCACATGATGCGCTTCGTTGTTCCTTAATGCATTTCACTCTATATGCAGCAAAGCGTCACGCTATAGCATTACTTCCCGTTCTGAAGTGCATGCAGGTCAACCATTGCAAGGCAATGCTCCAAATATAAACAAGCTGGCCCAGTTCGCCACTGACCTTTCAAAGCATAACCAATGAATAGCAGACAAATTACATAATGTGAAAAAAATATAAACAATATGGAAGTGATCATTCTTGTGCACATGTAGGTACACTATTCTACTACAGCAAAATGCATACTGAATGTGTATTTTTTTCTTTCTGTGATATATCACAGCAATAGGCAGGACATTTTCTGCTCAAATACACATCAGCCTCTTTCGTTTTCTTGCACTGCTTAAAGCTGCTTAAAGTCTCATTTCCCCTAGACCCTCAAAAAATCGCCATTCCTTCACGCTATCTGCAGCACTTTTTGTGTGGAGGTCAAAGCAGTGCATGAAAGGTGTGCTGAAGCCTTGATGCAAGTCATGTGACAGGACCTTCACAAGGAGAGACATCTGTTACACTTGATAGTCTCTGGAGTGCAGAACAAGAGGCAGCTCTAGAATATAAATTTCATATCTGCAATGCAGCTACAATAATTTCCTCACCTCGAGAATATGAACTGTTCCCGTGGATTTGCATTGTAGACCGACAAACAACATTAATATTCATAACTGTGTTTGGTAATTTTTTTGACTTATCAGCGGTAAGGAGGCAGTAAATAGAAATCAAGCATTGAAATGGTTCTAAAAAATGAGCTTAAGAAAAATAACTAGAACTGTCAAACAATTGATATATTTAATTAAGTGAAATACATTATATATTAATCACAATAGATCATGGGCCCTCTTTATATTAGGCATTTTAATACATTAAACAAATTAAGCATTTGACACAATGTACTTACCGTGTACTTACATACAGGGCTTGAGATTAACTTTTTTTGCTCACCAGCCACTGTGGCTGGCCACTCAGCATTTTCACTGGCCACAATTTTGACATCGATACCATGGGGAAAACCTGCCATATAGATTGAAGAGTTCAGATGCAAAAGCCGCTGAACGCCACCTCCGTCAAAAACGAGATAATGATATTGAGCGAATGCTCTCCACACATAGTATACGTTCATCAAATACATATTTTGTCCATCGTTACAGTGACTATGACAGGGTTTCGTGAGTAGCAAAGTAAACACAACAATGTTCTTTGTGCTGCTGTAAAACTCACTTGCATCACAGCTTCCCCTACTGTGTGGATCACTTTGTTCATTGTTACATTTTGAATTCCGCTTTCATCATTTGAAATATTTCCAGATGCATCTTTAGTGATTTTGTCCAATTTTGTCCATTTTGTTTGTTTGGTGATTTGTCTTGTCCAAAGAGGTGGACTTAGAGGTTTTTGCAAAAAAAAAAAACACACACATTAGCTGGTTTTGCAGCAAAAGACGATTACATTTGTTAAATACTAATGAATTGACTAAAGTGACATTTTTGAAAATAAGGCATTTCAATAACGGACTTGTAACCTTTGTATTGCCATTAAAGTGAAATTACTGATCCTAAACATAGGAGCTTGATAAAAAAAATGCTCTTTTAAAAGAAAACATGTCAGACTGACTTAGAGGTTTTTGCATCTGAACTGTTTATATTTTTAATATTATCTCATAATTTGGCAGAGGGAATATTAGGCTGCTGTCACTTTAAGACCTGTGTTTATGTGAATACTTGCCAAGACCGGCATTTTGACATTATTTTGTGTGTATTTGACTGTTTAAGTGCAATAAGCATTGAAAAAGAACGCACTTTGGGTTTTTGAGCACAAAATCTGCAGGAATGAGTAAAATTATGAGCAAAATACGCAATCCCACGCCGAAATTCAAGCCCTGTGACACCAACAATATTCATCCGGAGCAAATGAAGTGAGTGATGAGGAGAGGAGGGTTTGTGTGTCACTTGCTGTCGGAGAGATGAGAGAGAGAGAGAGAGAGAGAGAGAGAGAGAGAGAGAGAGAGACGCTGGTATCGTGCGTCTATTCTGTGAAAAATTGACAACACTACATTGCACTTACTTTATTATTTCAGATGCCTTTTTAAAGGTGTCCTATAATGCCCCTTTTTACAAGATGTAGAATAAGATGTCCCCAGAGTGTGTATGTGAAGTTTTAGCTCAAAATACCCCACAGATCATTTTTATAGCATGTTAAAATTATCACTTTTTGAGGGTGAGCAAAAAACGTGCCGTTTTTGTGTGTGTCCCTTTAAATGCAAATGAGCTGCTGCTCCCGGCCCCCTTTCGGGAAGAGGGCGGAGCTTCAAGAGCTCATGTTAGCAGCTCCGATTACCTCAAGCAGACGCGCACTAAAAATGTCAGAAACTGTTCAGCCTTTTATGTTCAAACCGGAGTCTGACAATGATGGAGAGACTCTCCATCATTGAAGAAGTGGTGACATGTAGAATGAGACAGGACGTTTCTGAAGAGATAGTTGATGAATTTAAGTTAACTATCTTCAAGTCATTGATTAGCATATTCTGTCATGATAATCTATAAACCGCTGGTGTAGGAACTGTTGTAAGATGCTCAGAGCCAGAGAATATCTGCTGCATGAAGAGAGAACAGGTATAGTTTAATTACGGTTATAACTTATGTTATCATCTTGCTCTTATGACATGCTATTGCTTTTGTGTTACATACTGTATTGCAATAAATGTGAAAAGAAGCTCGTTGTAGTCCCTACCAGCCGTTTGCTGTAGTTCTTAAAAAGCGATTTCTGTAAAAGAAAAGATCTCCTTTTGCTTTGAACTTTGAGCGTTGTAACTTTACAGATGTTGTTTATGCTCAAACAGCAACATTACACACTAGCTAAAGTTAAAAAAGTGAAATCATAATGATCATAATCAAATGCATGTGATTACAAATCCTACCTAGACAATATAAGTGTTTTTTGCCTGTGCAACACTTTTCACAACAACATTTGGTTACTACTGAGTTGTAAATTGAATTTAGGATTGAAGATTCTTTGACACTATGAGCAACAAGTGAAGTGATTGCAAATATAAAAAATAATACATTTGCAGTATGTTGTTCCATACCAAACAGTTACCTCAAGCTCATCCTAAGCTTATTTGCTTCCCCCTTTTTAAACGTTGTGTTTATTTCATGATATCCAAATGTGTTTCACAATACGGAGAACACAATGAAGGATCTCCTCAAAAATGGTTCCTCCAGATTAATTAAAAAAAGAAAGTGACAGTGACTTCTAACAGTAGTAGTCAGAGTTTTATCAAGTTGGTTCCCTAGTAGTTTACACAAAACAACATGATCTCAAACTGCAAACGGTAACCAGCATCAAAGCAACATCTCACTTAATCACTCCTCCCAACCGACTAAAAGAAGTAGCACATCAGTAATCAACATAATGTAATTACAATCCCCAGCGATCACCCTCCATGATTAACAGCCCAATTCAATGTGGCTTGATTGTTTGGGCAGAACATTGATTAATGTGTTGTGCAAGTGACTGACAACCACTTTCAGAAGCTCACAGCATTAATCACAAGTTAATTGCACTGGAAAATATAGATTTTGTTAAGTCTTCCATTAGCAGAAAGTTTAATAAGCCTCCAACCTATTGAGGCTCTATCATTGGTGTTCAGCCTCATTGTCATAATTATGAAGGTATCCTAAATAGAGTATGCACTAAACTGGTACTCTCAAACAACTTTAATGTCTATCATTGATCCAAACTGGCCCAAATCAAATGTCTACACTTTCCTTGAGTTTTTATGCATTTGGTTTTCTTTTTTCTTGGTTTCGTTCTGATTCAAGCGACTGGAGGTATTGAAGCTGAAGGACACCTCATGTTCCCATCGACATTTCAAAGTGTTTGTGGCAGTTCTCATGGAATGACCTTTTTCCTCTGAGCAGAGAGTTATTTGGCTGTGCTCCCTGAGGCTTACCTCATCTTTTTCAGCACAATTCACTCCTGGATATAAGAAATGACATGTCATCCTTTTGAAGAAAAATGAGAGCTGTCAGAGTAATCACAGGGATCCTGTTCTTCCAAATTGCAGTTTAAAGCATGCATTCGTGCATAGACGTTCAACATTTAGGATGAATGTTTAATAAATAAATCAATGTCGGATGAGTCAAACAGTTTGATGAGTCAAAGAACACATTAGGTATGTGCAACAAGGCTGCACATGCAATGAATTGGTAAACCTGTGTTTTCGTACTTGTGTAACACATTTCAGAATGTCAAATTATCATCTAAGGACTCTTATTTGTGATGTATCAAGCTTTGAATGAGCTTTTTGTGGTGTGTTGGTGTTTGTAGTCCCCACATTCAGGAGAAAGATCTTTGAATAACTCAAAGCCGAGGATGTAACTTATCATCATCATCCCCAGATATCAGGACGCATAATATATAAGCTGGCCCATAAATTTTACTTATTCTGTGAGTTCACGGCTGATTGAATTTGCCTTGTTCATTACCCATCTTCATCTGCTTTCTTGGCACTTTCTGACCAAATGCATCTCAGTGAAGACAAATGACCTGAAAATAAATGGGCAACAGCTTATGGTCTAGGCATGAACGCCTCAGTTTCAGTAATTCTATAAATATTGTAGCTAAGGATGTCCCGAGCAGATCTCAAGGATCGGTATCGGCTATCCTAAGCCTGATCCTTTATTTTACATCAGGTGTCATGCAGTGTGTGACGGTATTCAACCACATATAAAACACAAGATATAACAGGCAGATACGACTACAGGTGTCCCGAGGCCAAGCGATTGATTTGTGTGAAGAACAGACTCAAAAGCGTTCAGCGCCTCCATCCGCCGTAGATCACGCACACATTCAAAAATTGCCCCCGAAGAGACATTACGTCAGCTTTGATTGTAAAATGTCATTGGCTCTTGTGTGTCTCGTGACCGGTCGCGTCATGCTAAAGAGTTGGGTGTATCTTTTGAATGAGATATGACTGCATGCGTTAACAGAGTGCCGGGATCACTTTATATATAATACTTTTATACGGTTTTTGCAATAGATACCTGTGACTGTACTTTTATTTGCCTGTTGTGCGTTTCATATTGTTGAGAAGTGGGTAGGTTTAGGGTAGGAGTGGGGTTAGTTGCTCTAAAATATAAAAGTAGCCTATAAATATTTATAAAATCATGTCTACTTTTACAAATGCAAGGAATTAAATGCGTCTTGATCTGACGCATTGGGCAAACAACGGAAAGCAATGGAGTACCCTGTGAGTTGAAAAATGGCGCTAAGGTGGTACCCTGTGCGTTAAAAGTGATGCCGAGGGGTCCTGACCAAGCGTCAATATGTGACGAGTTGAGTGTGAGAACGTGTTAACAAATCACACGAAAGAAATTTATTTGCTGTTTATTTTCATCTGCCGTGCAGTGACGTCAGACTATCTGAGGCTTCGTCGTTTTAACGCATTGTTACGGGCTGCGTCTTGCTTCAGACTTGACTGACAGACTGGCATTTTGATCTCTAATTGTTTTGCTGTTGCAATTATTCTGCTTATTGTACATATAAAATACAAGAAGCTTTTATCCGTATTGTTTACATCTACCAATGTCTTTATAAATGCCCGTTTTACATTTGAGCCCCTGAAAAACTCTTATGTTGTGTTTACTTGTATTTTCGTTCCTGTGTGTTTGTTTCTTGTGCTTCAGTTTAGTCTTGATTGTGCCCTAGTTTGTCTCTTGGTTACTGAATACGTTCAGCTGTTTGTCATTAAGTTTCCCTGTGTATTAATACTCCCTGTCTCATTCAGGGGCTGTTTACACGACACCGTTTTCAACTAAAAACGTAAAACTTTTGATGCGTTTTGGCCGTTCATTTACACAACAGTGGCGTTTTGGGTGGCTAAAAATGCAAACTTTTGAAAACAATCTCTCGTGAAAACGATGACGTCATGAACATGCGCATTACATGTTCAGTCTATAGTGTTTCATCGCCATCTAATGGCCTGGCAGCAGACTACAGTGTTTTTAGTCGTTTTCGCTGATCCATGTGAACGGGGATCGTTTTGACATTGGTGTCACCTGTACGCAGAAAAGTCAAAGGTAAACTGTCTCCATTTTAAGTATATCGTTGTCGTGTAAACGTACCCTCAGATCATTGTCGATTCCCATCTTACATGTGTGGAATAAATGTTACGATCCTCTGTGACTTCACCTGTGTATTCTCTTCGTGTTCATTAAATCTGATATTCTGCTTTATGATTCTGTTAACTACCACGCCAAGCATGACAACATCCCTGTACACAATGGATTGATTTTAATAACTTTAATGTACTTGAAGTGTGGACCAAGCACTAGGAAAAAACAAGTATCGGATCGGGACTCAGTATCGGAAGATACTCATTATTCGGTTCAATTCTCACTATTAACTAGTTGCTTATTATCATGCATATTACTAGGATATTGGCTGTTTATTAGTGTTTATAAAGCACATATTAATGACTTATTTTGCATGACCATATTCTACATCTCTTATTATTACCCAATACCTAAACTTAACAACTACCTTACTTACTATTATTAAGAAGTAAATTAGGAGTTCACTGAGGCAAAAGCCGTAGTTAATAGTGAATGTGTTCCCCATACTAAAGTTATTGGATATCCAATATCCAATAAAACTGCAACCTGCCACTGTATATATCATCATTCTTTTTGTGTTTACTTTTTTCTGAATGAGATGAAACTTTGTGACAGCAAAAGCCTCACCACCAAACACTGTATTTCAACAAATCTCAGTATCTTTCAAAATACAGTGGTGCAAGCATTCTCTCTGTGATGGTGCAGAACACAGTAGCACATCATTTATGTAAATGGAAAGGTTGGCGCAGTAAAGAAACTCAGAATGGTCACACAGTGCCAGCGGCCACAGTTCAGTCTCCCTTATTATCATTGAGTCAGGAGCAAGACATCAATAGGCAATGTTTTCCCCTTTAAGTTATTCACCAAGCTGAGCAACACATGCTTCCTTTGTAGCTGGAGTTGATGTGCTTGAAGTGGCCTCAGCTGTGAGTGATTTTCTTTCTTTGTCAGTCTGCCATGTGTTTTGTTAGAACCACTGTTCTTGGTGTTGAAATTTCTGCTCTGTGAGGTGGGAACAATAAAAAAACATTGAAAGCTCACTACCAAATGCTAGATCAAAGAAAGGTCTATAATATCTGGAGAGAGTTGTCTGTTATATTCCCATTCAGCTCAGCTGGAGCAGGACACCTAGAATGTACAATGTTTTAAATCTGCTGTCTTTGCTCAATTGCAATTTTATGCAGGATGAATTTTAGAGCCATACTGGAAATGCCAAATGCCAAATCACTCTGGAGCTGCAGGACATCATGGAAATGCTCCATTTAACACTTTGAGCCTTCCAAAAAACAATCAAGCACTGGTAAAATTTACCACAAAGTAATGTTTTATTCACAATTTCAGTGTTGCTTGCAACAGATTTATTCCACTAGTATATTCAGATCATTTAAATGTCCGTCAATGGAGAAAGATGTTTGCAGCCAAGTTACTGTCACGCTAACCAGCCAAACTCTGATCCCACTGAATCATAGAGCCGCTGTCTCTTCTTATTCATTATTCATAGATGTTTGTGTTATCTCACTATACAAATATGCTGCAAATTATACTGAGTTATAAAAAAAATGTGAATCTCATTTCCTTCTTCTATATAACAGATGTGAAAGAGTTAGATAAACAGAATCTAAGTTATTCAGCAATTCCCCAGGTTTTTACACCACCTGCAGGTGAGAATGCAGTTCAGAGGCGCATGAATTGTACTCTGATATTACTTTCACAAGCTTGCAAATAAACAACAACTTGGTGTCAAAAGTTCTCTGTATGTCTATGCACCTGTTCTTAGCAGATCCTTTCGTATGAAAGGATTAGTTCATCATCACCAAGTCATCATTTACTTAACCAAAGACCGAAATCCGGTGGGGCTGGAGAATTAGACACAACCACATTGCTTCAGGGACATGATAGCGGCAGCGTAGATCAGAAAAGACATCCCTTGCTATAAAAATCTCCTTGCTTGCCTATGCAACAAGAGATGAAACCTAAATTGGAATAACATCTTCCAAATTATGAAGAGTTTTAAAATCAGCAAACTGCCTTCTCCGTTCTATTGGCTTTGTTGCAACAAACTAGCAACACCTTGAGAATGAGCAAACAACAGAATAAAAATTCTAAATTGATAAACAACTGGAAAACATAGGCTATGATTGGGTAAATTGAAAAGGCAGGCCGATGCAAAATTGGGAAAAAAAAGGTGATCTGATGCAACACAGGTAAAAAGTTTAGAAAACTTTTTGTTTGACCAGAATTACACCTCGGCTCTTACTGCTACAAAGCAGAATTACTCTTGACCACAAATAATTAAGAGGTGATAAGCATAAAATCTAAAATTGATACACAGAATGATAGTGATGTCATTACTATATTTTTGTCAAGAAAACGCACAATTTAATGTTCCTGAGAGTGGCTTATACCTCAGCCCATGGGTACACCCACTCAGAGAACACACACCTTTTCTCCCTGATCCACGGGAGCAGTTTAGCCAAATAGTAACACAAATTGAACCTATCACATCTTGTAAATCAGCTCAAATTAACACTGTGCCTTCATATAGTCTTTAAATAGACGAAATGAAACAAATAAGCATTTGAAATCTAAAAAGAGAAACAGTGAATGTGCATTGCATCAGCCCTGAACCAAAACCTTTTCATATTCAAATATATTGACATGAGAATGCAATCTGTGACTTCTTAACTCTCAAAAGGAAAATTTGAACAGGGATTTGACCATGTTAACAACAGAAGTCGCTTATTGGCTTTAAGCCTGACCGTTGTTGCACATACAATGTGCATGCCAGTGCAGCTGTGACTGCAGGGCCAAATCAAAATAATTACCTTCTGCAAAACGGACTCTTGGAAAACTAAGTTATTCCACAGACTCGTCATAGACCAGAAATAATATTATTTAATATAATTATATTATGAATCCAATTATAATATACATTATATTATAATCGCCAAGCAGGGCATTAAATGGAGAAAGGTGATACATTGATCCTTTACTATTCGATTTCATTGGTCCAATACCCAGTGCCAAAAGGGGAGGGGGTGTGCTTTTATTTTTGCCTTTACAAGAACACAACTAGAAGTGTGGCACATGTAATAGCAAACCAAATCATCCGTCACTGGGGTGCAAATTTAATCTGATCAGGGAAGTAAATTTACAAGGGGGGTGTGAAATGCTAAACAGCAGGCAGAAGTACCATAGCCTTTACAGGTCGCAGAGATCTGCACTAATCAAATGTGTAGTTAAATTGTTATGCAAATGACCAAATAACCAATCGGCATTCGAACCTAAATTCAGATTTAGGAGTCAGATAAAACTAAATTGGAATTAAATTACTTTGCCCCGCTGAAAAGACTGAACGCGCAGAAACCTTCACCTGCTTATCGGAAGCCGTCGTTGGGAGCAATTGTGCAGGCCTTACATGAGAGTCATCAGCATAACAGTGGTAAGGGAAGCCATGCAATGGAATGACTCTTCCAAGTAATCTAGTGCGAAGAAGGATACAAAACAGGAGAAACCTGACCTCGAAATTGCATAACAACTTAGAAATAAATGCTCTATACTGTAGTTTGCATGGTCTAAAATTACAAACAAAATAATTTGTATAGATTTGCTTGAGGCGCTTGTTGGTATTTTTTGTTAATAACAGAGATCAAGGGTCTGAAACCTCTTTGACTGGGATCAAGCTTAAATATAATTTGAAAACATATATTTTGCCTGTTGTTAGGAGTTTTATTTGAGCGCTTAAATGAATGTTATGGTTGTCAGTGTCACAATTATGTTTCTGACAGAATAACCGACCCTCAAAGATGAGTATATACAAAGCAATGATGGACTCATAAGCGAAACGGTCTCCTCCTCTTCCCTGAGAACCGAAGGTGGCTGGGGTATTTGGGCTGGATGCTCCAGAACGGAGGCCTCTCTCTCACAGCCAGCGAGCCTGAGGCACCCACCGAGGTCGTCACAAAACCAGAGCTGGAGCCCCGCAGTCGATGCATGCGGGTCAGTCCATCTCAGAGCCAGAAGCAGACCTAGACCTGATTGATCTGTGGTACGCAGATCCAGTTCCACCCTCAAGAGATGATATTCTTCTACCTATGTCCCTGCCTGACTTCCTGGTCTCATCTCCATCGCTGGTCACATCCAGTCCCCTGGATCCATCGACACCCCTGGTTTCATCAAGCTCCTCGGCTCTGCCCCCGCTGCTAGCTTTGTGCGGCTCATCTACCTTGCCTCGGGCTTCCCCTCCACCAGCTCAGGCTGAGTCCCCAGCTGCACCTCGGCCTGTCAGCCCGTCACCATCGCCTCAGCTCACTGCTCCCTCATCGCCTCCACGGCCCGTCTGCCCTAAGACACCCCTGGGCTCCCTCGTCACTCCAGGTTGGCCTCTGGCAGTCGACGCCCAGCTCCCACCATGGACTTCCAAGGTTCCAGCGGTGCCTACACCCTCCACCCCTTATGTCACAATTATGTTCTGTTTAGACCTTTCTGTCATGTCTGTATGAGTGCTCGTTAGTTACTATGGTTTCTGATTAGTTCATTTTCGTCCAGCTCTTCCTGTTTAGTGTTCTCATTTACTATGTGTATTTATACTCCCTGTTCTGTTCAGTCTTTTGTCGGTTATTGTTTGTGTTGTACACATACTCTTCCTGCGTTTGCTCTTATATTAAAAGACTGTGTATTTCAACCCATCTTCTTCGTCATACGCTTTCTACAGCCACCTATCCGTGACTCAGCTCTTTCATTTCCAGTGCACAGTCTCAAATGTTTATGATTTTTATGAGTGAATTCAATAGTCAGCCCCAAGAATATCCTCAGCAGTGGACAATGGCTCCCAAAGGACACGCCATCACCTAAAAAACATACTATTTAAATACTTGACTGTCAGGCGTGGCTGTGAAACAAGATGCCGGAGAAGAAAAAAAAGAAGCTTAGCTTATTGGGAAAAATGTGAAATATTGATAAAAGGAAAATGTTGGATAATTCTACTTTTAAACGTATTGCAGCATTCTGTTATTTCTAAAATAGTTACAGTGTTGCTGTTTATGAAAACTTTTATGTTATTCGCCCATTTAGCTATATACTTAGCTTGCAAATGATTATTATTATTATTATTCAAAGAGCTGTTATTCTGTGGATAAGGACTTATAACGTACTCTTAACCTATTCATATCACAGACCAACCCAGAAAGAATCAAAGTATCTCTGAGGGGGGGAAATGGTGCAGTAACCTTGAGAAGCATTTTTTCCTTCTCAATCATGAGGGTTATGCTAAACTATTTCCATTTTTTTATCAACTTCAAAAATATCGGTCTTGCTAGGGAGGTTTGACGCTGTGGGACTGTGTGCTCAGTACAGCAGCTCTAATGCAGAACACCGACTCCCAGCAGATTAGAACTGAAAGCGCTGTACTTTATGCAGCTCTGCACTTCCTAGAAACACTCTATAATTATATGTAAATTATTTCAGCAGCACACCCCCTTGAGTGGTGCATTACCTTAACTTTTACAGATGACCTGTGTGCAGATAGATAGATAGATAGATAGGCTTTATAATAGAATATCTATTATAAAATAAACTTATTGTTAAGTTGCATCCAGTGGTGTAGAGTTATATCCTTATATTTCCTGACAATCTATCTCTGTGTGAACATTCAAACGGCATTGACAAAGCCCAGTAGAGGGCCTGGAAATTCAATCCCCCATGTATCATGCGCCTCAAAATGATTACAGGTTATAACAACAGGAACAGTGAAGAAGGTTTTCTGTTCTACTTTCATAAGCATAAAGTTCCATAAAGCACAAGCTGTTACATATTCAGTGCTCTTTGATTGGCATTTCCATTAACATTCATGCTTTTTTGGCAGATGCTTTCTTAAAACAACGTGCAAAAAAAAGCATATTTTGTATTTGTGGGTCGCACAAGTGAACAGAGCCAGTGTCACAATATCACAAAAATTATACTCCTCTGGAAGTCATCCTACAAATGGGTCACTTTTAGTTGCATCTGCATGTTATAATAGGAATAGTATTATACCAAACAATTACACGCTTCTCCTTGATGCACAGTGGACACAAGAATTAGGCCTACAAACAGTAAAATCACGCAGTCCATGCCTGTTCTTGTATATTATTATTCTGATAATAGATCTTCTATGTTGCATTGGCTCTCTTGGGGAAATTCCATTCAATATTCTGCCACTGTCTTGCCACTGTGGAAAGAAGGAATGAAGACATATTTTGAAACTTCAACTTAACCCTTTTTGTGTAAATTAGTATTTCTGTATTGTGATTTTTAGGGTGAATCATAACCTGGAAATGTTCTTGGCAGGTTCACTCAAACTGGAAGGTCATCCTCACTCTTAGGAATATGACACAATCAAAAAACACCGACCATGTCCATTAATATTTCATTCCACCCTCTGAGTCCAGAATCTCTGCTGTCTGCATAGCGATGGGAGCAGACCTCTCCGGTACAAAACCACTACTGAACACATGGGCAAGCAATATGTCAGCATGTTTATTCATTGCCTATTGTTAAACCCTTTATCCTGTCTAAGCCTGTCCTCACAGTAAAAGATCTGGATTTATGCTGCTCCCCCTTTTTTCTGACAATAGACATTCTGACCGTAAGATGAGTGGAGACATTTGTCAATAAATCATCTGCACAATGCCTCAGTGTCAGGTTCAATTCAATGTACTATATGATACAGATGTACAGGAAAATGGCTTCATTTTAAGATGTGTTTACTTGATTTTTCTTTGTCATAGTTCTTAAGCACAACTGCTCTCAGACACTAAATTATTTTGTTGCATGCATCAACGTCAAAATCTGAGCTCCTGACAGAGAAATCCATCATATTTTGCTGATATGTCAGTGGTTCTGCTTCAAGGCCCATTTACTTTGAACCTATGTGGCAACACAGTGGCAAAACTTTGTTTCGGCTAACACACTCTCATGCCAATTCGTAACTATGATACGTTTTGGTAAATTGTTGGCCATTTTGTATGAATTCATATGCTATTATTCATGTTTTTTTTGCTCATGACCCACTGAGGGTTAACTTTAGGAGCTTCTTGCTTTCTACAAATATTATGATTTTGTATGCATTAAATTATACACATTTAAAAAAAAAAAAAAAAAAATTACATATTAATTTAAAGGGGTCATGAACTGAGAAATCTGAGAAAACATGGAAGAGATCATCATACTATAAGAATATCCGGTAACGCTTTAGATTACAGCCCGGAAAATACTGTGTAACTAAAGCGAATTTACAGCATAACTTACAGTAATTATAGTGTAACTATAAAGTAAGTACGTGTAGTTATAAGGGAACAATATGTAATATTTGGGGAATAAAGGGGTAACTATCAGGAAAATTAACAAATGATTTACTGAAAGTATTTTTTAATTAAGGGTTAATTATCCATGTAGTTACAGGGTAAGTATGAATCTGCGGCGTTAAATTAAAGTGGTGTTTGTTCCCCTCTTGTTTCATGTAGTTACAGGGTAAGTACAATAAAAAAACGCGTACAAAATCTGATATCACTCGGAAACATTTATTGAAAAAAACTTAATTCAAAACAGATTTATGACACTTCTTATTCATTTTTTTAAAATAAACTTTTCATTTCAAATAATAATGTCCTGACAGAAAGTGGCACGTTTTGTCCCTGTTTTGTTTCTCTTGATTGGCTTCTCCTCCTTTTTCGTTATTTCCACTGATGGATCTTAAGAGCAATCCCATGTCTTTTGATATTCTGAATTATTATTTATTAAAAGAAAAAGTACATCCAGAGATGATCTCATAATTTACTAATCTTTTCACATCCGACCAACTGTTACCAGCACGTGCGTGAGTAAAGAAGCTTCAAGCTTTCATGACGTTCTTGCGCGAGTGGCGACTCTGTCTCTCTGGCGTCTCTGTCTTCTAGTCTTGTTTGTTTCTTATTGCTATTATCATATATTATGTTATTGTTTGTTTACTGTTGTGAGCATTAATTAAAAAAAATGAAACAGACAACATCCGACATCCACGTGACCAGTCACGCTTCAAGTTACGTCAAGCATGAACTCAACCCTCTCATTCACGCAGATGACTGCTGGTCGGAAGTGATAGTTTACCATAAATTTTTTATTTTTAAATATTGGTATTTTTCTTACAACACTTATCGTTTCACTTCAGAAGACATTGATTCATCCATTGGGGTCGTATGGATTGCTGTAGTTATTGCTGTATGTGCTGTTTGATGCTTCAACTTTTAGGAACCCAAATGAGTTTTCATTAGCAGAGATTATTTATTTTTCTGTGTTCATCTGAAGAAAGAAAGTCGTATACATCTCGGATGGCATGAGGGTAAAAGATGAGTAAACGGTGAGGACATTTCTGTGTGCACTGTATTTTCTTTAAATACATAATATAGCTACAGAATAGCTAGAGACATAGGATTCCTTCTTAAGATTCATCTGTGGCAAGAATGAATAAGAAGAGGAACAAGAGGAGGAGAAGCCAAGCAAGAGAAACAAATAAGTGTTGTAAATCTGTTATAAAAAAGTTGTTTTTCAAATAAAGATTTCCGAGTGATATCAGATTGTGTACGCGTTTTTATTGTACTTACCCTGTAACTACATGAAACAAGAGGGGAACAAACACCACTTTAATTTACAGCCCGTAGATTCATACTTACCCTGTAACTACATGGATAATTACCCCTTAATTTAAAAATACTTATAATATATACAGTATAAATAATATATTAATTTTCCTGAGAGTTACCCCTTTATTCCCCAAATATTACATATTGTTCCCTTATAACTACACGCACTTACTTTATAGTTACACTATAATTACCGAAAGTTACGCTGTAAATTTGCTTTACTTACGCAGTACTTTCCGGGCTGTAATCTAAAGCGTTACCGAATATCCCCGAATACCGAATATTTCAGAACTGAAAACTTCCTTGTTAGTCCAAAAACAGCTTTTTTCTACTTCATCATTGCAACTTTGGCCATGCCCACTGGCGTGTTAGTGAGAGGACGCATTCATGCGCTCAATATGTCTGTGATCGGCTACAATGCTCATCACTGCAACCTTTCATGCCACAATCTAAATATAATGCCATAGATCTAAACATAATGCTATAATCAACACTTTTCAATATTAGTTAACCTTGAGAGCTGTAAAATGTGCTAAAAGTTTTCAAGAGAGTTAAACATAATACTTAGCTAGCACAGCAAGGGGCGTTTACACCGAAGTCTCACAGCAGCCAATCACAGCAGTGGGCGTTTACACCGAAGTCTCACAGCAGCCAATCACAGCAGTGGGCGTTTACACCGAAGTCTCACAGCAGCCAATCACAGCAGGGGGAGTTTACACTGAAGTCTCACAGCAGCCAATCACAGCAGGGGGCGTTTACACCGAAGTCTCACAGCAGCCAATCACAGCAGTGGGCGTTTACACTGAAGTCTCACAGCAGCCAATCACAGCAGTGGCCGTTTACACCGAAGTCTCACAGCAGCCAATCACAGGAGGCGGCGTTTACACCGAAGTCTCACAGCAGCCAATCACAGCAGGGGGCGTTTACACTGAAGTCTCACAGCAGCCAATCACAGCAGGGGGCGTTTACACTGAAGTCTTACAGCAGACACACCCCTTAAACAGAGCGTTCAAATCGGAGGGCTAAAATCAGGGTAGGAAAAATGCCTTTTATTTCTAAATTCTGACAATTTTTTTGCAGGTAACAGGGATGAATACAGTAGATCGCTGTGATGGGAAAACACAGGCAAATAAAATGAGGAACTTCAAGTCAAGCAATCCTACTGGGTCCATGTTGTGGTTAAATCTTCTGTCACATGTTACAAAACACACGGAAGGACATACCTACATTATAATGGAATACAATGTTGTGAATTTTTTATGATTTCGCTATTCATTGTCATGTTTTGTTGTCACAGAAAGAGTATATTCACAATGTGACTTAAACATTCTAAATAGAACATAACTTAGTTCAAGTTCACTTCTGATTAATGTTATATATGTACAATTTATTTCGGTGAGTTAATTAACCATTTAACCGTATCAAAACATTTCAGTTTACCGCTGTACAGCTGAGGCAGGAAAACCCTGAATCCTGGAGCACCACAAGGTTCTGTTCTGAGCCCTCTCTTGTTCTCAGTCATTACTGATTACAGTATGCTCCTGCACCTTGTTATAACTTATGGGGCCACACACATCATATGCAATAGAAAAAGATATTATGACCAAGAATTAAGACTTTGTTCCCAAAACATATTAATTCGTGGGCATGTTTTATTAATGTGTTCCCTTGTTTCACTTATATTGATGCCATGTTGTACTAATTCGTTCCCCTGTTTTAATGTAGCTAAATCGTGGCCACGATTGAGCTAAAATGAGGGAACAAATTATTAATTCATGGCCATGATATCTCTTCTCTTCTCTCTCTCTCTCTCTCCAGGATGTCATGTGTGGGGCTCCACACTAACTCGATCAAATTCACACATAATGTAATGGGTGTCAGACTGATCACCAGCGATGAGAAGTCAGCCTGCAGAGAACAGGTGCAGAACATTGTGCATTGGTGTGCTGAGAAAAATATGACTCAAGAGGAGCTCATTGTGGGCTTTTGGAAGCACAGAGCTACAGAAAACGCCCTCATTTATACCTTTGGGGACAAACTGGAAGGGTCAGCAGTTTCAGGATCACTGGCATACACATCAGAGGGGACCTCTCATGGACCCTCAACACACACACAAAAATACAAACACATCAGCTCCTTTATTTTCTTCAAAGGCTAAACATCCACCTCCCCAGTCAATATGGAAAATGTCTATAGGGTGCTACAGCCGTGTTTCTGGAAGTAAAAACTCCCCATAGAAAGAGATTTTTATATACTTATATACCTTTAAAGACAGCCTTACTGTGAAGCCGTTAGCCTGAATTTTTTTAACATATTTTTTAAATAATCATGTTTAACAGTGGAATTTGTGTTGAAAAAGCACTCTACCCATGATGCTGTAGAGAAAATTTGAAAAAGTTGAAAAAAGGGCTGTACCGAGTCTCTTAATGAGTCATGGGTGTGTTTTGGCCGTAACGTGCAATAAACCAATCAGAGACTCATCTCCCATTCCCTTTAAAAGCCATTTGTGCTCGCACCATGGCGGATTCACTATTTACATGGAGGAAAGACTGAATGCTTCTCCAGAGAGGAATCCTTTTATTTTTAATATTTAAAAATGTGTGTGTGCTACTGCACGTCCCTGTGTGTGTAATAAAAAGAATATATATATAATGAACTACAATGTTTCGTTTTGAACTGGATCAATTTTCAGACCATGCCAAAAAAAAATATTGTTGATTAATGTAACCGTTTTCAAATAACTTGACAAAGGACACACTAAAATAGATGTGAGGCTACATCTTCGCAAAGCTTAGCGCCAAACTTATGGTGTATGTTATGACAACCATAACCTGAGGGTACATGAACACTTTCAACACAGCACCACCTACTGGTCAGGAGATATGGAAAAACCATTGTTGCAGTAAACTTTCACAACGTTCTTGAATGTATAATTTATAGATGCACGCCGGTCTGTTATTGCAGTGACATTGACTTCACATTTTCACAGCCATAAACATGACGTGGAACAAAACAAACTGTGATTGGTTGTGTCACATGTCAGTCAAACGTTCTCTTGGGTGGTCCTCAACCAATGAAAGCTTCGATAGAGTCCAGACCTTTTGCCGTCAGTCTGAACGACACTATAATCCGCCAAACCTACTGTCTGCCATTTTCAGTTTATATTAAAATTAAAAACGTACTTTTATTATTATTATTACCATATGTAGATTTGTTCATGGTTTTTCTAGGATTTCACAGAGCCTGCCCACCAAGAACTTCTGGGTAGCTTCTACCAATGTGCAAAAAATACTGTGAACTTGAATTAATGGCCTTTGAGGTCAACAACAGAAGATGAAAAAGAGAGAAGTGTTTAGCATTTAGCATTGCTCTTCCATGCTGTACATAACCATGCATCAGTGCAGGCATCTGAAACAGTATGGAACTATTGCAGTATGTATCATAATTACTCCTCAAATCTGTTCAAGCCAATTCTGCAGTTCAAGCATTAATTTAAAATATTAAATTTGGGAATATCCTAAATTGTCTCATTTCAGAGTGTTTGTTATTTCCGACGGCACCCTGCAGGTAAATGGACAACAGATTAAATTAAAATCATCAAAAAAGAACAGTAATTGGAATCCTGCTACAATTCACGGAGTTGCTCACCTGCCCCGAGGCAGCTTGTTTGTATACTATTCTCTCTCAGCCCATTTTCAATATTCCTAACACTTTTGATGAAACACCATAATTTTGTCATAAGAGTATACGCAACATACTTTAGGTTTAGAACATTTTCTAAATAAGATGAAGGATTATTAGAGCCTTCACTTTTTCTTTATTACTGTGACAATGTCATAACTTACCCCTAAATTCTCTATGCCTGTGTTTCTTTGGTTTATGTTTTTTGTATAAATGTTTACTTATGTTTTCCTTTGTTTGAAGATAACTTTGGTCACTTTATGTTCTAGTCTAAGGTGCACATTAGACGGGAGGAAAATAAAAGACACCAGGAGCTGGCTCTTTCTTTTTTTCTTTCTTTAAACTGAAATCAGTTTAAATAACGGATATCCAGTTGCTCTTCCAACTCATTTGGCTGTTGAATGTCTGTGGTCTGGCTTTACTAAAATGTTGAAAATGGTATATGTTATTTGAGATATATATTTCATTGGTGGTAACCCATGGCAACAGGTCTCTTTGAAAACTTTGTGTTGAGACTTCGACAGGGCTAACTTTAGCTCTCGCAAAGACTGGTCGAAGATCAAGAGCAGAACAGATGCAGGGGCTTCAGCAGTGGAAGGCTGATTTGAAGCATTGTCAGAGATGACAGCTCCTTTCTCCTCACAGCCATACACTGACCAAAAAAAGAAAGACACCCTCTTGTCTTGTCATCTCGGGTCCCCAAAATGAAAAACTGAAAAGTACATGACTTTCCTGAGCACCAATTACCATTCCTGTTGTGCACAATCCAAATTGAAGTGAGAAAAATTTGGTTCCTGAACCAAGCTAGATGTGGAATTGTGGTAAAAATCTTAATTTAGTGATGCATAATTAAGAAAATCATATGACTCTAATAAGTGTATTTTTTAACTAGAAAAGAAAGTTTGTCTTTGAATGTCAAATGATTGATAGATGAAGGAATGAAGGAATGGATGGATGGATGGATGAAGGAACAAAGGGATGGATGGATGGATGGAGGAATGAAGGGATGATAGGATGGAAAAAGGAATGAAGGGATAAGTGGATGTATGGAGGAATGAAGGGATGGATGGATGAATGAAGGGATGGATGAATGAATGAATGAAAGGATGGATGAAGGGATGGATGATGGAGGAATGAAGGAATGGATGTAGAAATTGAATTAAGGGATGGATGGGTGGAGGAATGAAAGGATGTATGGATGGAGCAATGGATGGATGGGTGAGTGGATTTATGGACGAGGAATGAAAGGATGTATAAAGAAATGAAAGATTGAAGAGATGGATGGGTGGAGGAATGAATGAAGGAATGGAGGGATGAAGGGATGGATGGATTGATAAATGAAGGGATGGGTGGATAGATGGATGAACAAACAAATGGATGAATAGATGGATGGAGGAATGAAGGAATGAAAGGATGGATGGAGGAATGAATGAATGAAATGATGGATGAATGGATGGAGGACTGAGCAGTAATTCTGAGCTCAGATTAACCCTACTGTTTAGACTCCTTTCCACATGACTAGATATTCTGATGCTCAATGTACGTTAAGACGAATTATCTACACTTCAAATATCACATCAAATCCTCATTTGGCTAATGCTGATTATATTCTGTCGTTACTCAGCATGCTAAATGTCCAGACGTTGAGATTTCCAAAGTCATGGAAATGAAAGTCCTATAGCTAATTACACAAATTATGATTTTAATTTTATTATAGTTGTTTAGGGGAGCACATCAAAAAAGGGGAGCTTGTTCATCATCAGCTGGTTAATGCTACAGCAATGATAAAGCATGGCAGAAATAGAGTCATGCTCACCAAGCCAAATACAGAGAAGTCCTTTAAGGACCAGCACACATACATACTAGTATGAACTCATCTTCAGCATGGCAACCAGACAAAACACACACAAGGGACAACACCAGAGGGGCTTCAAGACCTGTAAACATCCTTGAGTCACCCAGACATGAACTCTGCAGCAAATTTATAAAGAGACCTCAGTTCACAGTTCAGTTCTTCCAGAGCAATCTGACAGAGCTGTAAGGGATTTGCAAGAAGGAATAGTAGAACCTACACAAACTCATGTGTGGCCGAAGTAGCCTCAAATATACTATAATCTCTGCCAATAACAGTCTGACGGAGAGAGTCTAAATAATTATGCAAGCTTACATTTGTTAATGTTACTGTTATTTTCTCTTTATTCATATAGGGGTATTATGTGTGATAGCAAAGGGAAAGTCTATACCTAAAAATAACTCTATACTGTATGACTCCTGACCACTGTCAAACATAATTGCTTTCATGAAGGGCTTTCTGTCTTTGCCTTTTCATGTGCATCGGCTAAGAGCTGGATATCTGTCACAGAGAGCAGCTGAGAAATACCTGATTTCTCAAAGCTATTTTTACAGACGCCTGAAAACCAATTATTTCTGTTTGGATTCCAATTAGTATGAGCTTACAGAGATTTTCGTTCCTGTTTCTCTGGATGGACTTCTACTTCTTAGTGATTTGCTCCCATCGCTCTCTCTCTCTCTCCATCACTTCACACGCAGGTGCCTAATAAGAGGCCATTCTTTAGAGCTTGTGTGCACAGGAGTTCAAATACACAGTCAGCCTTTAAATGATCATACCCGAAGCAAGCAGCTGACAGTGTTTATTCTCATCATTAGTTGCCCCGCTCTGAGGATAGATGTGGTTTGTTTGCTTTTCTCTAGAGGGTTTTAGGAGGTTACATGCTGTGACATTAGCGATTGCCTCTGCTGCTAACTGAGTGTTTGTGACTTCTAAATGTCTGTGCCAGCTCAGATTTATGAAGGAATGCGGAACTAAACAAGGAAGACTGATGTATCATCTATTAAGTCAAAACATATCCTTACTTTTTTTGTCTTAATGCAAATTTCACAAACAATCTTTGTGGCATATTATAAAAACAACAGTGTAAAATGTCAAAATTGTATAAATGATTGAAGGATTGAACAGCATAAAGTAACCTTACTTTTTACTTCTGTTTGAAGACTTTGTTTCATATGTGGAAGCCATTATAGTAAAAAGTGAAAGATATTTTCTCCAAACTCTTGAAGTCAAGATCAAACAGTATTTTCAACCCTTTTTACTTCAATGATGTGACATATTTCCAGTGAAACAGGAAATTCAACAAAGAAATGTAGAGCCGGACTTGAATTATTCATCCATCGGGATATGATTGCATGCTGAAATGTCTCAATATGACATATGATTGGAAGAGAGGGGTTTAACAATAAGAAGCATCAGTGACATCAGCCTAAAATGAAAGATCCCTCAGAAGCAGAAGTGATTACATTTCGATAAATGATTATGGAGACTAATTTCTATGTAATAACATGGATGAATCACCACAAAAAGTCAAAGATTGTTCATTTTTCTTCAAGGGTGTTGGAATTGTGTTTGGTCTCTTTTATCTGCCTTAAATGCACAATATGTAAGATTTTTGGATTAAAATATCCACAAACCACTAGAACAATGTTATATATTTTGTTGACTTGTGTACTTACATTATCCCAAATGTTTCCAAGAATGTTTAAATCCAGAGAAATAAGCGATTTTAACCAAGACACGGGCCGTGTCCGTGCGTCGCCTATCAATGACATCATACCCGTGTTACCTCAATTTAGTAGAAACCATGGAAACACCAAAGACGCTTTAATATATGATGTGTTTTATTAGACAGGTGAGCAACTGTTTGGATCATTCATGGACATTAAACTAATCATTGTTCTACAGCTCAACACAGTTAGTCTTATTGTTTAAATCTGGTGTTCTTGATTTACCGCGAGTACCATGTTTTACAATGCCTAATATCGATCTAGCTCACTGCAGTGTGAACAAGTGTCTCATAGTAGACGGCAAGCATTATAACATAATTTTCAACACTCAAATGTATCTAAGGGTGTACTCACACTAGGCACGGTTGCCTTGTACCGTGCCTGAACGCGATTGTCCCTTTGTTTTGAATATGCAACCTCTAGCAGCGAAAAATTACATATTGTGACTTTAATCTGGTAGCTATAAGAGTGTTTCTCTAAACCTAATGCACTAAATACATTTTTGTTTAATAACAGCTGCAATTTAATTTGTTAGCTAAAAAACAATGGACAAATTATACCCATCACAAAGCTAACTAGCACGAAACAGCATTCTATGTAATAGCCTACCTTTAAACAGGTTTGGATAATTTGATGTGCCATACAAATCACAATCATCTCTCGCTGTGATCACATGACCAATGATTTTATTCACACTTATTGTGTAAAACCTTTCAAATGGGACAACAATGAAAAGCTTGTTAATGTTACGTTCTGGTCCCAGACTTGTGGGATTCGTGTATTAGTTGAACGAACAGTGTAGTGAAAATGATGAATGTTGTAGTTGTATAGAGGGGGACCTTTTTTATCCTTTTCCCTTGTTTTGTGGACAGAAAAGGGGGAAAAAAGGGAAGTATTTGGGATTTTTCTTTTCTTAGGTAAGTTAGTTTTTCCCTTATTTTCCCTTCCCTAGTTAGCAAATTGTTTTGTTTGTCATTTTGGGTTCCATTTTCCTGAGGTAAATCTGTCATGTTTTTTTTCTCTCTTTTGTTTGTTAATAAAATACTGATCTAAGGCTGTCGTTAATGAGAAAAAAATGTTTTGTCGTGCACATAAAAAAAAAAAAAACTTTTTATTGTTCGTTCCTACCATACCCCTATTATAAGTAAGAACGTAACAGAAAAAAATATATATATTATTAAAACCTAGTGCAGAAAACTACTGCACACTGTGCAAACTAGGAACGAGGAAGCATCCATTTGAGTAATGAGAATCACCCCAGGTCTCTTTCTTATTGACTTTAGTGTTTGGCTGAAACTTGCTGAAAGAGAGAGTGTGGTGATTATTTTGTTTATCACAAACTAGGAAATCAGCTGGTTATCCAAAATGATATCTCTTTGCTTCAGCAGTAAAGCAATATTTTTCTGCAATTGTTGTAGTTTTATTGTGTCAACTTGGGGTTGCCATGTTTTGAATAATTTTAAGAGTATTTAATAAAAATTATAATTATAATAAGAATACAAAAAAAATATAGTTTAACTTAGCAAAGTAAAATTAATTATATTTTGATACAATTATTTAACATTATTTAAAATACCAAGGGGTACTTCCAGTTCTGTAGGTAATGTGGTTCACCTGACAAAACGTCTCGGTTACGTATGTAACCCTCGTTCCCTAAAGGAGAGAACGGAGACGTTATGTCAGTGACTGGCGGAATGGGGGTTTCACTTAGAAGCCAATCGCCTTCGAGTTCTACAAAACGAGCCAATGGCATGACAATGCCATGGGTCTGCGGAATTTGCATAGCGCAACTCCGTCCCACCTCATGGGTATATAAGGAGCTGCACATGCAATCGCGCATTATGTTTCTGCTTCGGAGCCGAGTGTTCACTTGCCTTCTGAGCTTTCCTCTCTTCAAGACGAGCAACTCTCCAGAGTGTCGGGGCTACGGCGCGTTCCAGCGAGTTCCGCATATCTGTCTGATCTGTGCAGTGATCCAGCACAGCGTGTGTGTTCTCCCTAGGCGCTTCGGCATTTCTGCAGAGTAAAACTCCTCTCTAAAAGAGCTACGTGTGTTTCTGGGTGCGGTCGGCTGGTTAGTCCGTCTGACGGGTATGATCGCTGTCTTGCATGCTTGGGCCTCATGCACGCTGAGAAAGCGTTCATGGATGAGGTCAGGGTGATCTGAGGGTCACGGTGTGGAATAATTTGACGAATCTTCCTCGGTATATATATATATATATATATATATATATATAAAGCATCTCCAAAACTGCAGCACTTTTGGGGTGTTCCCAATCTGCAGAGGTCGGTATCATGAAGGAACAGCGACAGGGTCATGGGTGGCCAAGGCTCATTGATGCATGTGGGGAGCGAAGGCTGGTTTGTTGCGTATGGGGCTGCATAGCCACAGACCAGTCAGGGTGCCCATGCTGACCCCTGTCCACCGCCGAAAGCACCAACAGTGGGCACGTGAGCATCAGAACTGGACCACGGAGCAATGGAAGAAGGTGGCCTGGTCTGATGAATCAAGTTTTCGTTTACATCACGTGGATGGCCGGGTGCGTGTGCGTCGCTTACCTGGGGAACACATGGCACCAGGATGCACTATGGAAAGAAGGCAAGCCGGCAGAGGCAGTGTGATCTTGGTGCCAGATACCACAGCACACATTCAGGGGTCTAGTGGAGTCCATGCCTCCACTAGTCAGGGCTGTTTTGGCAGCAAAAGGGGGACCAACACAATCATAATGTAGTGAAGTAAAAACTAGGGCTGTCAAGCGATAATAAAAAAAAAAATCTAATTAATTACATGATGTGCCGATTAATCAATCGAATTAATTGCAATTTAATCGTACATCAAATTTGGCTGAGAAATTACCCCCAAAAGATCATTTAAAGTCATTACTGTATGAAATGAGAAAAACATGAAATAGACATTACAAAAGTAGCTTTAGAAAGAAATAATTTATTTGATTTAACAATTAATTTATTCCACAAACTTTTAGGCTACAATGGCCATGATTTATTTTCCAAGAAGCTGCATCAGAATTGATATTTAGATATATTTATAGACCAAAATTGGCTACCAACATTCTTTAAAATATCTTCTTATACATTCCGCTAAAGAAAGTCATACAGGTTTGAAACTACATGAGGGTGGGTAAATGTAAATAAACAGAATTTTCTTTTTTTTTTTTGGCAAACTATCCACAAAATATTATGATTTTTATTATTTTTTTTTTTTTTTTTTAAAGAAATGATACTCTAAATAAGGAACTAAAACTGCCAGTAGGTGGCAGTAAATATCTAAATGGGTAAGCAATTGAGTCGTTCATTCATTCGATTCCATTTGTTCAAAAGGCTGATTCATTCAGGAATGAAGTAAATGGCTCTCTTTATGAATGAACCATTGAATCATTGGTTCACCCGTTTGATTCGCTCAAAACGCGGATTCATTCAGAAATGTTGTTAGGAGACGCACAGTTCTGCTCTGGCTTTACAGGTAGGGCCTAATACTGTCGTTGGCAGAATTTAGAAAAAAACACAATATTAACTTATTTATTGAACTGTTGTATAAAATCAATATCACATTTGCAATCGTGCAAATCGGGATAAAAACCGCATTTGTGTGATATTGCTTAACTATAATATGATATATATACACTCACCTAAAGGATTATTAGGAACACCATACTAATACTGTGTTTGACCCCCTTTCGCCTTCAGAACTGCCTTAATTCTACGTCGCATTGATTCAACAAGGTGCTGAAAGCATTCTTTAGAAATGTTGGCCCATATCGATAGGATAGCATCTTGCAGTTGATGGAGATTTGTGGGATGCACATCCAGGGCACGAAGCTCCCGTTCCACCACATCCCAAAGATGCTCTATTGGGTTGAGATCTGGTGACTGTGGGGGCCATTTTAGTACAGTGAACTCATTGTCATGTTCAAGAAACCAATTTGAAATGATTCGAGCTTTGTGACATGGTGCATTATCCTGCTGGAAGTAGCCATCAGAGGATGGGTACATGGTGGTCATAAAGGGATGGACATGGTCAGAAACAATGCTCAGGTAGGCCGTGGCATTTAAACGATGCCCAATTGGCACTAAGGGGCCTAAAGTGTGCCAAGAAAACATCCCCCACACCATTACACCACCACCACCAGCCTGCACAGTGGTAACAAGGCATGATGGATCCATGTTCTCATTCTGTTTACGCCAAATTCTGACTCTACCATCTGAATGTCTCAACAGAAATCGAGACTCATCAGACCAGGCAACATTTTTCCAGTCTATAACTGTCCAATTTTGGTGAGCTCGTGCAAATTGTAGCCTCTTTTTCCTATTTGTAGTGGAGATGAGTGGTACCCGGTGGGGTCTTCTGCTGTTGTAGCCCATCCGCCTCAAGGTTGTGCGTGTTGTGGCTTCACAAATGCTTTGCTGCATACCTCGATTGTTACGAGTGGTTATTTCAGTCAAAGTTGCTCTTCTATCAGCTTGAATCAGTCGGCCCATTCTCCTCTGACCTCTAGCATCAACAAGGCATTTTCGCCCACAGGACTGCCGCATACTGGATGTTTTTCCCTTTTCACACCATTCTTTGTAAACTCTAGAAATGGTTGTGCGTGAAAATCCCAGTAACTGAGCAGATTGTGAAATACTCAGACCGGCCTGTCTGGCACCAACAACCATGCCACGCTCAAAATTGCTTAAATCACCTTTCTTTCCCATTCTGACATTCAGTTTGGAGTTCAGGAGATTGTCTTGACCAGGACCACACCCCTAAATGCATTGAAGCAACTGCCATGTGATTGGTTGATTAGATAATTGCATTAATGAGAAATTGAACAGGTGTTCCTAATAATCCTTTAGGTGAGTGTATATGGGACTAAATCTTATAATGGGGCATTTTTTCCCTGATATCTTACATTTTAAAACCATTCTAAATGCATTCTATAGGATCCATCATGCAGTTGTTGCCATGCATCATGTTCTTTACCAATCAACTGTGTGAAATTTAAGATGACCTATGTATGTCTGGGGCAGGTGCTTTAAATGCGTTCAATCATTTTAACACTTTTTCTAGAACTAATAATTATGTTAATGTGTTAAATCGACAGCCCTAGTAAAAACATGAAGTACTTTATAAATGAAAGAGCTTTCTGATTCCTGTATCTTTTCATGTCCTTTTCACTGCTTGGGAAATTAATCCCCACATCATTTCAAAGAGGACTATTTATGTAAACTGAATAAAAGACAACATTTGAGATAATATAACAGTACTAAGTAGTTTATAAAGTCATTAAAAAAAAAGAAAAAAAAACTGCTTTGAAAAACCATCTACCATTTTCAAAGGTATCCTTCAACATACATTCAATAGCAAATCACATTTATCAGTAAACATCTAACATTAAATAACTAAAAATAAATCTCCCTCAAATCTCAAACATACATTGCACAACACAATTAAATATGCATTTGCAATAATAGCATAATATATGAAATAGCTGAAATCCAGCATAAACCAGCATGAATTCCATGATAATCCAGGCTGGTTTATGCTGATTAGATCTTGTTTAGTGCTATGGCCTGTTGCATGAAGCTCCCCGTGCTGGATGAAAAAAAAGCACTCATTCAGTTTGCTTTTCGGACACAAGTCACTCCCCCAGTTTCTCTTGTTCCAAATTAAAGGTCAGAGTCAAAGATTTTTAAAGACAAAATTGCTTTTTAGTGATTATTATGCCATTACTTAATATAAATATATTATTTATAATATGATATGTAAAATAAGATTTGGAATTGATAGCTTTAAAAATGACATGTAAGCTTATATGTTCAAGTCTCTGTATACCTATATTATCCAATGCTTTGGGTCCAGTGAAGATGAGAGAAGGTCAAGTTTAAGCTTTTTAATAAACAAAGTAAAACAACAACAACAACAAGCAAAGCACACACAATGCTAGTCAAAGACTGAGAAGGTGATGAACTTATTACAGACAAGTGTGAGCATTAATGAATATCCATGGTGACAAATGACTAGCGGGAAACTAGAACAAAGAAAAAATGTGACTGATGACGAACTAAAAGTCCAATAAAATAAAACTGAACATAAACGTGACAGAACGCCCCCCTCCGGGAAGGCGTAGCCTTGTGCCATAAAATGGCTGAGGAGTTGGATGAGGGACTGGCAAATGAGGAAGCCCGGTGGAAGAAACCAGGGTGGCACCGATGGTGGTAGGAACCAGGGAGGTGAGGATGTGAGGAGTGACCTAGTGTTGACCCAGAGTTCAGCCAGGATAAATGCCCACGGTGGAGCCGATGGAGGGAGGAGACAAGGTGGTCATGGCCTCAATACCAACAAGGGGACAAGCGACAGAGATGATGGAGATGGAGCCCTAGGTAAAGACGGAGATTTGCTGGGACCGGACGACACTGCAGGCTTCAGAGTCCTCGACGGATCAGCAGCGATGACCCCTCGAGATGGAAGCGGGGTACCGGAGGGCACAGAGCTGTAGGGGTGGAGGAGCGCAGCGCAGCAGACGGCCTGCAAGTCCGTGGAGATGGTATGGCGAAATCTGACCCAGGCAGAGCTGATGTTCCAGAGCTGAAAACCCAATGGTCCCTGGTGGAGCCAAGGGAGGGAGGAGCGAAGGCAGAGGAGTCGAGGCAATGGGCCGAGGCAGAGTGACGGGGTTAGCGGCTAGAGGCAGAGCCGGGGGATCCATTTGCTTGGGTGAAGCCCCGAGGCTTATCCATACAGTAATGCGTCAGTGGAGATGACAAGGGGCTGACGGGGACCAGCGAAGACGGGGATAAAGGACTGGCTGAAGCTTGCAGTGGAGGTAGGAGGGATGCTGAGCAGGAACCGACATAATTACAGATAGGGACTGGTGGTGAAAAGGGTTAATGGGTGGGTAGGATGGGAAGCACTAACTCCTTCTCCCAGTCTATCAAGCTCTCTTCAGTTTCCAGTAAACTTGTTGCATAATCCATCTCTTTTATGTGGTCCGGTACAATGAAGATGAGAGAATAACAAATTCAAGCTTCTTTTAGTAAACGAGGAAGACAGGCAATCCACATGAGAGAAACACAGCATGCAAAGCACAAACAATACCAGTCAAAGACTGAGAACTGAGTAGGAACTTAAATAGACATGGTGATGAACTCATTACAGACAGGTGTGAGCTTTAATGTCCATGGTGACAAATGACTGGCGAGAAAATAGAACAAAGGAAACATGTGACTAAAGTTTCAAAGCATGTGATTGGTTGTTCACTACTGATGTCACAATTTTATGTGCACAAGCTCCATGAACACAGTTTACAGATAAAGTTGTACAGATCAACTGCCAGTTAAAAAAAAAAAAAGAAGAAGAAGAAAGTTGATGATCAGAGTCATGGTACCAACAAAGCCTGATTGGATTGGTTTGGTTTTGTTAACTTGAAACTTATCATTTAACCCTGAGTTTATTAACTACCGTCATGGTAGTTCAGCAGGCTCACAACCCTCAAAAGAAACTTCTCTGTCAGCTCAGTTTGTGATTTACTCTAGAGTGCGTCCACCTAAAAGTGTGACGTGCAGCAAACGTCTCGGTTACGTATGTAACCCTCGTTCCCTGAAGGAAGGGAACGGAGACGTTACGTCAGTTACTGACGGAATGGGGGTTTCGCTTAGAAGCCAATCGCCTTTGAGCTCTACAAAACGAGCCAATGGCATGAAAATGCCATGGGTCTGCGGAATTTGCATGCCGCAACCCCGCCCCACGGCGTGGGTATAAAGGGCGTTGCGTGGCAATCTCGCATTATGTTTACCTGCTGAAGAGCCGAGGCATGAGCGCCCGGCCAGTTCCAGCGGTACAGCGGTCATGGCAGGGGGACGTAACGTCTCCGTTCCCTTCCTTCAGGGAACGAGGGTTACATACGTAACCGAGACGTTCCCTTTCAGTCAGTACACTACGAGTTACGTCAGTTACTGACGGAATGGGGGTCCAATACAATCTCGCCATGACGGCTGTCTTCCAGCGTCCTGCGCTGACCCGGGCTCCCTGCCGTGAGTGTGGCACGAACGAGGGGCTAGGCTCAACGCTACCAAGGTACACTGGGAAGCATATCCCACGTGGAGAATGCAACACAATGCCAACCCAAAGGGGGGGACTTGAAGAATACACCTATGACCCGAAGGAGCTGCATAGGGAACACTCTGGGGTATCCAGCCGAAGGTGGAAAATTTCAACCCCAGGCGTGGCAAGGTGTCTTGCCAAGGGAAGACACGAGCTACAAGAGACTTACCGTGGAAATACACATGTGGGGGTTACCCAGCGGGGGAACCATGCACACGGAGGCACCTAGCCGAACACGAGGGGTGGCCTGAAAAGGGCACTCGCTCTGGTGACGACATCGACAGTGCTGGAGGAGCTCAGGGCTTACTGGGAAGCTCACCTGAGAGGAATAGCGCACGCATCCAGTCCGCGGAGTGGAAAGGCGCAGCAAGCGAAGACACCTGAGCCTGTCCGGTTACTGGCCAGTAGGGGCGAGTACACGAGAGGATACAGGCTCCACTCTGAGATTATAAAATCTTGCGAAAGTGTTGGGTGTCGCCCAGCCTGCAGCTCTACAAACGTCTGTTAGCGAGGCGCCATGCGCTAGAGCCCAAGAGGAGGCAACACTCCTGGTGGAGTGTGCTCTTACCCCGAGGGGGCATGGCATGCCCTGGACTTGATATGCCAGGACAATGGCGTCCACTATCCAGTGGGACAACCTCTGCTTGGAGAGAGCCTTCCCTTTCTGCTGCTCTCCGTAACAGACAAAGAGCTGGTCTGAGGTCCTGAAACACTGCGTCCGGTCTACGTAAGCGCGAAGGGCGCGTACTGGACAGAGCAGTGCCAAGGCTGGGTCTGCCTCCTCCAAGGGCAGCGCTTGCAGGTTCACCACCTGGTCCCTGAAGGGAGTGGTGGGAACCTTGGGCACGTATCCAGGCCGGGGTCTCAGGATGACGTGAGAATTGGCCGGCCCGAATTCCAGGCACGCTTCGTCAACCGAAAATGCCTGCAGGTCCCCTACCCTCTTGATGGAGGCCAAAGCAGTCAGGAGCGCCACTTTCAATGAAAGGAACTTCAGCTCCACTGACTGCAATGGCTCAAAGGGAGCCTTTTGCAGGGCTGCTAAGACCACTGCTAGGTCCCAAGAGGGTACCTGAGGTGGGCGAGGAGGATTTAACCTCCTCGCACCTCTGAGGAACCTACTGACCAGGTCGTGCTGTCCAACCGTTTTAGAGTCCACCAGGTCATGATGAGCTGAAATAGCAGCCACATAGACCTTCAGGGTGGAGGGAGACAGCCTTCGCTCCAACCCTTCCTGGAGGAAGGAGAGCACGGACCCGATCGAGCATCTTCTGGGGTCCTCTCGCCGAGAGGAGCACCAGGTGACGAAGAGGTTCCACTTCAACGCATAGGCCTGTCTGGTAGACAGGGCTCTAGCGGAAGTGATGGTAGCCGCCACCTGAGGTGGCAGGGTACTCAAACCTGCCGCGTCCCGTCCAGGTTCCACACGTGGAGGTTCCACAGGTCGGGACGCGGGTGCCATATGGTGCCCCGTCTCTGAGACAGGAGGTCCTGTCTCAGAGGGATCGACCAGGGAGGTGCTGTCGCAAGGAGTACAAGTTCTGAGAACCAGGTCCGGCCGGGCCAATATGGGGCGACCAAAAGGACCTGCTCCCTGTCCTCCCTGATCTTGCACAGAACCTGTGCGAGAAGGCTCACTGGGGGAAACGCATATTTGCGTGGGCCCCGCGGCCAGCTGTGCGCTAGTGCATCCGTGCCGAGGGTCCCCTCGGTCAGGGAATAGTACCAGCGGCAATGGGAAGAGTCGCGGGAGGCAAACAGATCTATCTGTGCGTCGCCAAACTGCTCCCAAATCAGCTGAACCGTCTGGGGATGGAGTCTCCATTCCCCCGGGAGCGGCTGGAACCGCGACAGCTCGTCGGCTGCGCAGTTCAGGTCTCCCGGGATGTGAACGGCACGAAGCGACCTCAGATGCTTCTGACTCCATAGGAGGAGATGGCGGGCGAGTTGCGACATCCGGCGGGAGCGTAGACCACCTTGTCGGTTGATGTACGCTACTGTTGCCGTGCTGTCTGAACGGACCAGAACGTGTTTGTCCTTGAGCAGGGCTCGAAAGCGGTGCAGGGCAAGACGTACGGCCAGCAACTCGAGGCAATTGACATGCCATAGGCGCTGGGGTCCTATCCAGGAGCCCGCGGCAGCATGTCCCTTGCACATGGCGCCCCAGCCCGTGGAAGAGGCATCTGTTGTGACAACAACATGCCTGGAAACTCGTTCTAGGGGAACACCTGCCCGTAGAAAACTGAGGTTCAACCACGGGGTGAAGGTCTGACGGCAGGCTCGGGTCACTGGGACCTGGAGGGTGCCGTGTTGCCATGCCCATCTCGGGACTCGATCGCAAAGCCAGTGCTGAAGCGGTCTCATATGGAGCAGACCAAGCGGGGTCACCGCGGCTGCTGACGCCATATGCCCCAGGAGCCTCTGAAAAAGTTTCAGTGGAACCGCACTCTTGCCCTCGAACTGGCGAAGACAAGTCAGCAGAGACTGCGCGCGCTCGCTCGTAAGCTGCGCGAACATGGCGACCGAGTCGATTTCCATACCGAGAAAAGAGATCCTCTGCGCTGGGGAGAGTTTGCTCTTTTCCCAGTTGACCCGAAGGCCCAGACGGGCGAGGTGCTGAAGCACCAGATCCCTGTGTTCGCAGACCTGATCCCGAGAGTGGCCTAGAATCAGCCAGTCGTCGAGATAGTTCAGGATGCGAACCCCGAGTTGCCTGAGCGGCACAAGGGCTGCCTCGACAATCTTCGTAAAGACGCGAGGGGACAGGGCTAGCCCGAAGGGGAGAACCGTGTACTGATATGCCTGCCCCTCGAAGGCAAACCGTAGAAACGGTCTGTGTCGAGGAAGAATGGAGACATGAAAGTACGCGTCCTTCAGGTCGATCGCTGCAAACCAATCCGAGGGACGAACGCACTCGAAAATACGTTTGGCTGTCAACATCTTGAATGGAAGCCTGTGCAGGGTTCGGTTCAAGACGCGCAGGTCCAGGATTGGCCGTAACCCACCGGTTTTCTTGGGTACAATGAAGTAAGGGCTGTAGAAGCCGGACTTCATCTCGGCTGGAGGGACGATCTCGATCGCACCCTTCGCCAGTAGGGTGTCGACCTCCGCACGCATGACAGGGGCATTGCCACCCACCACGGTGTAGCGGACTCCCCGAAAGCGGGGAGGAGACCGAGCGAACTGAATCGCATAGCCGAGCCGGATGGTGCGAGCGAGCCAACTGGACAGGTTGGGAAGCGCTAGCCAGGCTCCCAAGAACTGAACCAGCGGGGTCATGCGAACCACCGGCGTACCCCCGATGGGGCAGCGAGGCGGAATGACCGGCCCAGACAAGGGAGGCATGGGAGCGTCCCGGGGTGTGGGCGGGGTCGAATTCCACGCCCTGACAGAGGAGACCAGGGAAGGACCAGCGTTCCACGGGGGTCTCGTCTGCCAGGGGGCTGGCGACAGAGGGGGCCGAGAGCGGCGAGGCCATGGGGCGTCGCGCACTGCCCGCCGCGCCCTCTTGAGGCTCGGAGGTGAGAATGTCAGTTCTTTCTTTAACCATTGATAGGGTACCGCCGGCCGTGAGGCCAGCGGCGGAAGGGAAAAACAAAAGATTCTCCCCCGGCCCTCCACCGGGGGAAGGAGTGGTCCTGTTACCATCTCCTGGGAAAGAACCGAGGTCACCTCCGAGCCGCCCGTCTCAGGACCGCCGCTTAGACTGCCGTTTGGCAGGCTGGGGGGCTGGGACGGGCGGGGCCGCCTTTCTGCGACGTCCTCCACGCCTCGGCCCGGGTGAAGGCTGCTGCTGGGGCCGGGCAGGAGGGGCGGGAGTCGCAGGAGGGCGGCCTCGGCGGGGAGCAGACTGAGGCATCTGAGCCGGCGGCTGGGTGGAGGCAGCAGCTGGGCGCCGGGGCAGAATATGCTTAATTGCCTCAGTCTGTTTCTGAGCGGTCGAGAACTGTTGGGCGAAGTCCTCGACCGCCCCGCCGAATAGCCCATCCTGGGAAATGGGAGAATTGAGGAAACGTGTCCGCTCAGATTCTCTCATATCAGCCAGGTTGAGCCATAGATGTCGCTCCTGGACCACCGAAGTGGACATCACCTGACCAAGAGAGCGAGCGGTCACCTTCGTCGCTCGTAGAGCGAGGTCGGTGGCCGTCCGCAACTCCTGCATTAACGCAGGGTCAGCATTGCCCCCGTGCATGTCCATGAGCACCTTGGCCTGATAGACCTGTAGGGTGGCCATGGCATGCAGGGCGGACGCGGCACGGCCCGCAGCTCTGTAGGTCTTCGCCGTCAACGTGGACGTGAATCTACAGGCTTTGGACGGGTGCTTTGGGTCACCGCGCCATGTCGAAGCACTCTGAGGACACAGTTGCATCGCAACAGAGCGCTCAACAGGGGGAACCCCAGTGTACCCTTTCACCGCGCCGCCATCGAGGGCAGTGAAGGCGGAAGTGGTTGCCGAGCGATTGCGAAAAGTCAGGGGAGACTTCCACGATTTCGACACCTCTTCATGCACTTCCGGGAAGAAAGGCACTGGGGGCTGACGGGCGCCTTCGGCACGGGCCGCCCCCAGATACCAATCATCTAGCCGGGAACGCTCGGGACATGGCGGAGGGTTCCACACAAGCCCAATCGCCTCGGCCGCCCGGGCAAGCATGGCTGTGAGTTCCGGATCGGACTCGGGCAATGCTGGGACTCCCGAAGGAGGCAACACAGCCGAATCGTCATCTCCGGAGGAGTCCAGCCCACCTTGTGATGCGGCGATCGACATAGCATCCTCCGCGGGTGCGCCAAATGAAACGCAGGGCCCCGAACGGGAAGCCCCGGCGCCCTCATCAGGCAACACCACGGGTTGCAGTGTGCAGGAGGGGGGTGTGGCCCGAGGAGGATTCGTCGAGTTGTTCCACACCGTAACCCTCAGATCACCCTGACCACCAGCCAAAGTACCCCCTCCAGTGGAGGAAGTAGATTGAGGTGTGGTAGAGGGGACTCTCCCCCCATTACGGAGATCATGGAGTCTCGATCGCAACACTGAGATGGTCATGTTCCCGCAGTGAGAACATGACTCATCCATGAACGCGCGTTCAGCGTGCACGAGGCCCAAGCACGCCAAACAGCGATCATGACCATCAAACGGAGGTACCAGTCGACCGCACCCAGAAACGGAGCACGGGCGAGCCATCTTTAAAAAGACGTGCCACGTGCAGCTCTTTTAGAGAGGAGTGAAAAGCTCTGCAGAATGCCGAAGCACCCAGGGAGAACGCGCACGCTGTGCTCGATCACTGCACAGATCAGACAGGAAATGCGGAACTCGCTGGAACGTGCCGTAACACCAACACTCTGGAGAGAAACTCGTCTTGAAGAGGAAGCGCTCAGGCAGTAAACTCGGCTCTGAAGCAAAAACATAATGCGAGATTGCCACGCAACGCCCTTTATACCCACGCCGTGGGGCGGGGTTGCGGCATGCAAATTCCGCAGACCCATGGCATTTTCATGCCATTGGCTCGTTTTGTAGAGCTCAAAGGCGATTGGCTTCTAAGCGAAACCCCCATTCCGTCAGTAACTGACGTAACTCGTAGTGTACTGACTGAAAGGGAACAGCCAGTTACACGGTTGGTTTGATTCACTTCTCGCGAGAGGGCCGGCGCTTTTCACTTCTCTGTTGAAGATTATAAGATGCTATGAAAAATATCATGAATTTAAATGCATTTACAAGGCATAATAAAGCGTAGTCATTTAAAAAGCTTTACATATTAAAGTTTGTGTTTATATAATTATAATAGTTTAAATGCAAAGATTACTATTAATTGTAAATTAATATATTAATTATATTAATATATTATATGAGAACCAGCAACCAGGATCCCGTGTTGGTCCCAGCATGCAAAATTCATGCTGATGACCAAAACATTCCCTTGAGTCCACAAAGGAGTTCACACTTGCAATAAATAAAAAAATAAAAATAACTGCAACAACTTCATTTCTGCTTAATTACTTACAGAGGTGGTTAATTGCGTTATTTATTACTTTCAGATGTAAAATCAAAAGGTACTCCCATGACAATGTCCGGAGAATACTGGAAAAACACTGAAAACTGTTTCTAGAACATTCCAAATTAGCATGCAAAAATACAGAGTTCCTGTATTTAAATTAGTAGAACCAGAGAATGATGCTACAAACTGATAATTAAATACACTGAATGCAATATAAAAACTGAAAGATTTTTAAGAAAGAAATACCCCTGCAATAGTTTCACTTTATAATGTAATTAAATAATCGAAAAATATAACAGTAAGAGAGAATAATAGATCAGAACATAACTTTAAATTTAAATGATTAAATGTACAAAAAAAATAATAATATTACAGTGATGCCTTTGATGAACAATATATAATCAGTGGTTGGCAGCGCCTCATGAGCTCAGCTTTCATAAGTAAAATGGTAATATTGTCTCTTATACATTGTTTTATTTTTTTTTAATGAGGCAAATAAATGTTCAAATTTGTTAAATACAGTGGGGCAAAAAAGTATTTAGTCAGCCACCAATTGTGCAAGTTCTCCCACTTAAAAAGAGGAGAGAGGCCTGTAATTTTCATCATAGGTACACTTCAACTATGAGAGACAGAATGAGAAAAAAAATCCACAAAATCACATTGTCTGATTTTTAAAGAATTTATTTGCAAATTATGGTGGAAAATAAGTGATGATGAAGTGATGATGATCATACTATGATGAAAATTACAGGCCTCTCTCATCTTTTTAAGTGGGAGAACTTGCACAATTGGTGGCTGACTAAATACTTTTTTGCCCCACTGTATATATGATTTCACAACAGCCAAAGGTCATGCGTTCACATTTCACCCTCAGGTTGGAGATTTTATGAGGTCACCGTTTAATTTCAGCATCTTCTGCCTGTGGCGTTGATGAATCTCGAGTGAGTGTTGGTGTTTGTGACATCCTGTCTCTGCCTATCTGCATGTGCTTTCTTGTGTTTTTGCTGTCCAAAGCCCTATTCGGACAGGATTAGTTTAACATGGAGAGGTGGGGTAAAGTAATTATTACCAGAGCTTCTCAGTGACTTTTAGTCCTATCCGAATGTGCCATCTCAGTCATCATTACGGACAATGTCAGTAAAGGTTACGCTGACTTTTACTTTCTGTAAAAAGGTCTGGAAAAATTACTAATCCCGTCCGACTAGACCCGCTGTAAATATGTACTATTCCATCATTTCCTGTTTAAAAGTGTGAATTGGCCATTAAAATTACAGACGTCCTGTGGTAAAATTACTTTACTCCATCTACCCTTGTAAAACTAATCCCGTCCGAATAGGGCTCAAGTCAGTAAAATATTGTGCAGTAGATGCAGGTGCAGGGCCAAAGAGACAGTGAATGAGACACACAGTGGTCTGGCACCCAAAACATCACTCAAATCATAAAACCTACGTGGGGGGCGGAAAAAAACTCAAAGTCATTAGGGGAAAAAAAATTGCCTGTTGCTTCTTAACCCTTTCAAAAAAGAAGTATATATCAAGTTCATTTAATGAAGTATACTTAAGTAATGTTCAAGTATATTTTTAAGTATACTTTATGTAGTAAGTATACTAATATCAATGTATACTAGTAGTAAACTTGTAAGTGTACTATTTTAATACTGCTTGGGACTAAATTGGCCCACTTTTAGTATAAAAAGTATACGTTTAAGTGTAACAGTAGTAAATTTTGTGCACAACTAGGTTTCTCATTTGTACTGCATCTGTACTACAAGTGAACTTGTAATTATACTAGTAGTTTACTATTTTAATACTTGTAGTACATTTTTATTTTATGAAAGTACACTTTGAAGTATACTCTCAGTATACTGAAAGTATACTTGTAAGTTTTCTTTAAGTGAACATAACATACTTATATTTTACTATTTATATATTATTTTTGCACTTTCAGTATACTACTATGTTCAAATGTAGATATTAATTTTTTATACTTGAAATATACCTTTAACTGTACTAAATTTTAAAAACATTTTATTATAGCTTAATGCATAATTTTTTATCAACATTTGAATGTGGTTAAGTTTCATAAAGAAAGGCAACATTTTAAACAAAATTTTTGTCAAAGACTCACAGTCGTTTCCTCTTCATGGGTTTTAAATTTTATTTGGTAACATTACGCAGTTTTGATTTATATGCTGTTTAATGTTTGATGATCGCGTTATTTTACATTTGCGTGAGCAATCTTCTATCACTTGTTTCAGCTTCTTGTTCTCCTGTGTTTTGATCCAGAGAAAGATGTGTCATAGCGCCCCCTACCGTATAACAGTGAAAACATGGATAGCTGGAAAATTCAGTCAATGGTGGGGGAAGAGTATAGTAGATTTTAAGTAAATTCCTATGTACACTATACCAGTGAACTAGCCTACACAAATTCAAATATGCAGAATTAGGAACATATTTTTGACACGTTTTATATCAATATTCTAATCAATATTTTGAAATAATGCAAGTTTCATAAGACTGTATGTAAAACTATGTAAAAAAAGAGAAATATATTTAATAGGCTACTCAATCAAATGATTAAACACAGTTAAAAGTAAAGTATACTTTTTTGTCAGTATAAGTGCAATTTTAAGTATGTTTCTGGGAAGTATATAAAGCATATTTCTTAGAAGTATATAAAAAGTAGACTGAAAGTATACTTTCTTATGTTTAGTTTAAAAGAAGTTTACTAATAGAACACTTGAATAAAATTCTTTTTTTGTAAGGGAATAAATCTTTTTTTTTTTACAATGATAATAAAAAAAGTCTCATCCAGCTATGAGGGGCTTGATGTTGGTTTTAAAAAATAGTCTTTTGAGCAGCTTCCTCACTCATTTGTATATGAAGAGCTGTTTGAAGTCGTGACTCTAGTCTCGCGTAGCCAGACTTTCAGACTGATGGCAGAAGGTCAGGACTCCATCGCAGCTTTCATTGGCAAGGACCGCCCAGAGACCCTCTGACTGACATGTAAAGCAACCAAACCACAGTTTGTTTTGTTTCGAGTCATGTTTAGGGGTGTGAAAATGTCCTAACCCTGTCCCTACAATAACAGACCACTGTGTAAAACTCTTGGACGTATTTTAAAGAGACTACTATCCCACAAACTCTAAACACAACAGCTTGCTTCTTCCATAAGGGGGTTTAGCATCACAGCATCTTTGTTTCCAGGGAGACCATTAAAGAATGCGACACACACGTCTCCAAATCCTTGAAATCCTGTAGAATTCAACCAATCAGATGATGACTTTGAAATTACTGAAGCGTTTCCAATTTTGTGTGAAAGTAACATGTGAAGGCCAAGTATGGTAACCAATACTCAGAATTTGTCCTCTGCATTTAACCCATCCAAGTTAGTGCACACACATTAGGAGTAGTAAGTAGTGAACACACACACTGCAAACTGTGGATACACACACCCGGAGCAGTGGGCAGCAATTTTGCTGTGGCGCCCAGGGAGCGATTGGGGGTTAGGTGCCTTGCTCAAGGGCCCCTCAGTCATTTCCTGCCGGTATTGAGAATGGAACCAGCAACCTTCAGGTTACCAGACTCTCTAACCTGATTCTCTAACCACGACTGCCCCACTGTGACATAAGCATCAGATGTTCAGCCAATGGCCCATGGGCGTGTCAGAGAACAACTTTTCTGGGGGTGGTATGGGATTCGACCACAATGCAGGCATGTTTATTTCCCACATGGGTGGAGTTGATCCTTGCCACTATGGGCAATGACATCCTAGGCCAGGGTTTTTCGTCCGCCAAAGCCAGAAGCTACTTGGTCTTATTGTTGTAGTTGCGTTAAGCTTGCTGCACATGAGACCGGTTTCTAACTCAAGGTCCCAAGCTTCACGGGTACACAAAATGCCTGGACATGAGGGCAGTGTTTCTAGGGTTGAAACACTTTCTTAAGTACTTTAGGGGCTACCATGTGTTGGTTCAGATGGACAAGACATCGTAATTATGCATAAATCACCAGTGCAGGCTGTGTTCACATCCGATGTTCAGGCTGGTGCAGTAGACCTTGCTCTGGACCAAGGAGCAGATATCATATAGAGGACCTATGTGGGCAGACCACGCTTTGACCTTGGATTCCGCACTTAAGGAGTGTTGCCATCGCAAGTGTTACATCAGATGCCCCCTCATGAGCTGGAGTACAGTCTGGGATGACCACCCAGTTTATAGCATAAGGGTTACTTGCTGATGTTTTGTACCCTCTCTTTGTGGTAAAGACCCCAGGTTTGACCTTGGCTGCCATTTTGGCCAGCCTGAGTTTGCTTCTTGGACCTTGTGTTTCTCCTGGAAGTCTTTCCATGGGAGATTGTGACCAGGAGGGTCCTTCTGTCTCAGGTAAAGGGGTCGATCATTCACCCCCTACCCAAGATTTGGAACTTGTTTGTTTGGCCCCTGAGGAGGATCAGTTCATAGAATCTGGTTTCTCAACTGGTGTTGTTGAGACCATTTTAAATGCTAGAGCCATCTCTTCAAGGAAACCGTATGCTCTGAAGTTGTGTCTCCTCACATCTTGGTATGATCAGTACCACTTGGACCCAGTCCACTGCCCAGTTGGTTCAGTGCTCAAGTTCTTACAGGAGCGTCTTTCAAGCCCCTGTGTGGAGGCATCCCTGGAATCTTGTTTTTTTTTTGCGGTGCCAGACAACTGAGACCTATCTGCATACTGCATGTTCCTTCCTGGGACCTTGCTATAGTCTTGGAAGGCTTATCAGATGCTCCTTGTCAGGGTTTGTGTAGATAAATCCAAGAAGAGAGATGCAGAATTAATGATTATATAACTTTTAATAAACATTAGGAACGAAAGAGCACTACACACATGAACATAACATCAACACAGGTCAAATACCTGATTAAACTGAGGGCTTACATGGAGGATAGTAATCAATGGAACAGGGAACAGGTGAGGACTAATCAGAAACCACAGTAATGAGAACTCAGACAATGAAAACCATGACAAAGAAACTAAACAAGACAGTGAAACTAAACACAACCGTGACAGTCCTGGGGTCCCGCCGCCATTGCACATTTTGGATTTCTCCCTCATCAGACATGCCCAATTCAAGTCTTGCAGTCTGTACTAATGTGCTGATGAGTTTAATCAGGTGTGTTAGATGAGAAAGACATACAAAATGTACAGTGGTGGGGGTCTCCACACTGTAAAAAATCTTTTGTTGACTCGACTCAATATATTTTGTTATCTTTGTTACCCTTTAATTTTCTGAACTTAAATTTTCTAGTCATAAAAACGTACTCGGTTACTAATGTAACCTCGGTTCCCTTACATACGGAATGAGTACTGCGTCGTTCGTCTTATTAAGCCTAATAAGACAAGACGCTACGGGGAAAACTCCTTTTCCCAGATTCTGAAGCCTTTATACAATCACGCAGTGTGAACTGCACATCGATTGGTTTGTAAAGTTAAAGTTTGGGCGCGGAATGCCCAAGCCAATGGTGAGCGAGCCTGCTTGAGCTCGGGGGTTTCGGGCTATATAAGCTATATAAGCCCATGACTAGGGCCTTGAAAGGGCCTAGTTTATGACATATATATATATATATATATATATATATATATATATATATATATATATGGGGCAAATCGTAGTTACGCCCAGACTAAGTCGGGGTCATAACAAAAAACCACAAGCTGTATGCGGCAGGTTCATGCAGAAAGGACCTGCGATTTTAGTGCAGGGACCTCCAGATTATAAAATCTAACAAATGTGGACGGTGAGGCCCAGTGGCCGCTGCACAGATGTCGTTTATAGAAACGCCCACGAGGAGGCCATAACTCTCGTGGAATGCGCTTTCACACCCAAGGGGCATTGGAGGCCCAAGGAGGAGTAAGCGAGTGCTATATCGTCGACTATCCATCTAGACAGTCTGGGCTTCGTGACCGGAAGACCTTTTGTGCAGCCACCGAAGCAGAACAGTCAATGTAAGACCTCAGGGCTCTGACAGGACAGAGTAGGTTCAACTCCTGTTCATCCTGAGAAAGAGGAAGGGCGGAGAGAACTACCATCTGCACTCTAAAGGGGGTAGATAGGACTTTCGGGACATATCCATGTCTTGGTTTCAGGATGACTTTAGAGTCGTTGGGCCCGAACTCAAGACGTGGGCCCCTAAGAACCACAGAGAGGTCCCAAGTAGGAACCGTGAGGGGACGAGGAGGATTTAGCCTCCTGGAACCCTTAAGGAAGCGAACAACAAGGTAGTTTCTTCCTATCGACTGCCCTGCTATAGGAGAGTGAGAAGCTGCTATAGCCTCGACATAGACTTTAAGGGTAGAGGGAGAACAGCCTCTATCCATTAAGTCTTGAAGAAATGACAATATCTGAGATATGCCACAAGTCAGAGGGTCGTCGCCCCGGGTTGTACACCAGGAGGCAAAGACGGCCCATTTCAGGGTGTAGAGACGTCTTGTAGACAGAGCTCTGGCTTGAGAGATAGTGTTTAAGTTATTCTCAGGGAGGCTTGAAGGCTGTTGAGAAACCACACATGAAAGTCCCACAGCTCGGGTCTGGGGTGCCATATTGTCCCTCTCGCTTGGGAGAGGAGGTCCTGCCTCAGAGGGATTGGCCATGGCCCCAGGGGCGATAGCCGAGACAGATCCGAGAACCATGGTTGGGTCCTCCAAAGAGGTACCACCAGGAGGACTTTGTGAGTGCTCTCCCTGGCTCGCTTGATTACCTGAGGAATCAGTGCGATCGGGGGGAAAAGCATAAAGAAGGAGGCTGGGCCAGTTATGGGCCAGCGTGTCCTTTCCTTGGCCTTCGAGAAAAATATAGGGCAGTGATGATTGTCTTCTGAGGCAAAGAGGTCGACCTCTGCCTTCCCGAAGACGTTCCAAAATTCTCTGAACTGAGCAGGGGTGGAGTGACCATTCCTCCGAGGGAAGGTTGCTCCGGCATAGCATGTCCGCCCCTATGTTCAGTACGCCCTGTATGTGCTCTTCTCTCAAAGAGAGCAGGTTGCACTGTGTCCACTCTTGGATGGTTTTTGCTAGAGTGAAGAGGGGCTTTGATGAGAGGCCGCCCTGGTGATTTATGAAGGACACCACCGTCATGTTGTCTGATCTGACCAAGACGTGGTGTCCCACCAGAAGAGGAAGGAAAACCCGGAGAGCTCGATATACCGCCATCATTACTAGGCGGTTAATATGTCGCTTTCCAGGTTGCTCCATGCACTACAGGCTGGGCAGTTGTTGCACAGAGCTCACAAACCCATTTTGGAGGCATCTGTGAAGACCACCTTCCTCTTGTCCATCGCTCCTATCACCACGCCTTGCTTGAACCAGCAAGGGTTCGTCCAATGGGCCAGGGCTGTGACACATGCCTGGTTCACCTTGAGCAAGCAACAGCCACGTTGCCAGGCTGGGGGCGGGACCCACGGTTTCAGCCAGAACTGCAGAGCTGGAGATGCTGAACTCATTAGGCCTAGCATTTTCTGAGTGGCAGAAAAACCCTGGGCGTAAATGTCTGCACGAGCTGCTGAATGGCCAGAGCCGGCTCTGGAGTGACTGTGGCCCTCAAAAGGGTTGAGTCTAAAACTATCCCCAGGAATGACACACGTTGGCTGGGGGATAACAAGCTCTTTGCAAAATTGACCCTGAGTCCCAAGGACTCTAAGTGGTTGAGGATGATGGATCTGTGGGATATTAGTTCCACTGGGCCAGAACGAGCCAGTTGTCGAGGTAATTCAGAATGCGCACACCCCTCTGTTTCAGAGGGGAGAGAGCCGCATCCATGCACTTCATAAAAGTGCAGGGAGCCAGAGATAGGCCGAACAGCAGGACCGTATATTGATATGCCACTCCCTTGAAGGCAAATCTCAAAAATTGTCTGTGATGGGGAGCTATCTGGATGTGAAAATGAGCATCTTTCAGATCCAGGGTAAAGAACCAGTCTCCGGGGCGTATTTGCAGGAAGATCTGTTTCAAAGTGATCATTCTGAACGAGAGCTTTTTTTTAGGGCCCTGTTCAGATGCCTGAGATCGAGGATGGGTCTGAGACCGCCATCATTTTTTGGGGACGAGGAAGTACCTGCTGTAAAAGCCTGACTCGCTCAGTGCTGGAGGAACCACCTCTATGGCTCCTTTCACCAGCATAGTGTTTACCTCGGAACGCAGGACATGTGCATCCTTGCTTTCCACAGAGGTTTGGACCACGCCATTGAAAAATGGGGCCCTTTGAGCGAATTGGAGTACATAACCTCGTTTTATTATGTTCAGAACCCAAGTTGACACTCCTAGGATGGCCTGCCAGGCCTCTGCCCGTGTGGCGATGGGCTGAATTGGTACTGGCACTAAGTCGCTTTGAGGGACTGTGGTGCATGTGTTTGGTGGAAGAGGAATTTTGCTCTCTTTTTGAGTATGTTTGTTTTTTATTTCCGCTATCACAGCGACTCCCATCCAGGGCATTTGAACGGGCTCTGTGCGGGCAGCAAACATTTTTTCTTGGACACCCGGAACTGAACGGGGTGGCAGAAAAAGTGAGCGAGGCATTTAGGAGGGTGGCCCGGCCACAGCATGCCTTAGCCTCCTCCTCTTACTTTCTCGACCATCAGGCCAACTTCGGGGCCGCAGGGTCCAACGCTATCTTGGTTTGGGGCCCTGCCGTACCGGAGGAGGGTGGCGCCTAGCAGAATGTGAGCACCGTCTGTGTCCGGAGCACGGTGCGGGCTTAGTTGCTGGTGGCTTGTCTCTTGGCATATACTGCTGGAGTATCGTCATGGAGTGTAACGCGGAAGCTGCCTGACCAGCTGAGGTGTACGCTCACCCAGCGATGGCCGAGGTGATACGACATGGCTTGGATGGGTGAGCAGCCTTATTCTTCCATCCAATGGTGGCGGGCGGACACAAGTGTGCGGCCACAGCTTCATCCAAAGGAGGTAACTTATCGTAGCTCTTCTGCCTGGCGCCGTCAACCGAAGTGAGAGCGTGAGAGGCAGGATGTAGGCGGGCAGAGTAAGGGGCGTGCCATGACTTTGTCAGTTCGTCGTGCACCTCTGGAAAAATGGGCGCCGACCACTGAGAAGGTGCTTGTGGTCGTCCAGGCAGGAACCATTCGTCTAAGCAGCTGCGCGTGGGTTCCACAGGCCAGCAAGCTGCTCGACTGCTTTAGACAGCACACGGTTGAGCTCTGAGTCTATAGATGTCCTGGCATCAATCGGCTCCAAAGATGTCAAAGGGGCGGGGTCATGAAGTGAGCCCGACCACTCCTCGGCTTCTGAAGCCGCCAAAGACATACTGTCGTCCTGCAGCTCATAATCAGATCCCCTGAACGAGACCAGGTCGCTCACAGCGGCAGAGGGGTGTTGGTCTGGATGGGAGAAATGGACGGGGGAAACCTCTTGTGGGGAGAGTGAGTCACGCGTGAGATCACACTCATCCGAGCGCTGAGGGATGCGCTGGGATTCTCTGCCCCGCTGTTTTTTCCTCATGGGTTCCCGGGAGGAAGAAAACGGGAGGGCACGAGGGGCGGGGTCATGTTCTGAAAAGAACGTTATCCGCGTGCGTAAAGAGGCGAGACTCATACTCTCGCAGTGAGAGCAGGTCAAGTCAGTGAGCACAGCTTCTGCAAGCGGCTGGCGATCAGCGCTGCACGAGAGTGGTGATCTGAGCGGCGAGCTGAAGAGCGGAGAGCGCTGCGGGCTGCTCTAAGCAGCAGCTGCAGAGAGCGGCAAGCTTCTTGAGAGCGGTGAGCAGGATAGAGAGCGGCGAGCAGGGAGGCGAGATCAACTGCGTGGCGGAGAGATCAGCGTCGAATCCAGCTGCTTGCGGGTGAAGGCGGCTTCAATCTCGCAGGTAATCGATTTGCCATGGTGATTCAGCCGCTTATATAGCCCGAGACCCCGCCCCTACAGAAGCCACTGTATTTAATATCCCAAAATGTACATAAAAATAGGTGGATGGAAACATAGCTATTGTATGTCTTGTGCTTGCCTCAGTTTTCAAATAAAGCAATTTGTTTAGAAAAATTAAAAAAGTTCACCACACAACATACATTTCAGAAATGTCCTTTCTTCAGAAACTTTCAAAAATAAACGGCAAAGACTGTTAAACACCTCTGAATTGGCTTTATTCTAAAATGTATAGTTGCTGGTCATATAATTAGAATATCATCAAAAAGTTGATTTATTTCACTAATTCCGTTCAAAAAGTGAAACTTGTATATTAAATTCATTCATTACACACAGACTGATATATTTCAAATGTTTATTTCTTTTAATTTTGATGATTATAACTGACAACTAAGGAAAATCCCAAATTCAGTATCTCAGAAAATTAGAATATTACTTAAGACCAATACAAAGAAAGGATTTTTAGAAATCTTGGCCAACTGAAAAGTATGAACATGAAAAGTATGAGCATGTACAGCACTCAATACTCCTTTTGCCTGAATTACTGCAGCAATGCGGCATGGCATGGAGTCGAACAGTCTGTGGCACTACTCAGGTGTTATGAGAGCCCAGGTTGCTCTGATAGTGGCCTTCAGCTCTTCTGCATTGTTGGGTCTGGCATATCGCATCTTCCTCTTCACAATACCCCATAGATTTTATATGGGGTTAAGGTCAGGCGAGTTTGCTGGCCAATTAAGAACAGGGATACCATGGTCCTTAAACCAGGTACTGGTTGCTTTGGCACTGTGTGCAGGTGCCAAGTCCTGTTGGAAAATGAAATCTGCATCTCCATAAAGTTGGTCAGCAGCAGAAGCATGAAGTGCTCTAAAACTTCCTGTTATACGGCTGCGTTGACCTTGGACCTCAGAAAACACAGTGGACCAACACCAGCAGATGACATGGCACCCCAAACCATCACTGACTGTGGAAACTTTACACTGGACCTCAAGCAACGTGGATTGTGTGCCTCTCCTCTCTTCCTCCAGACTCTGGGACCCTGATTTCCAAAGGAAATGCAAAATTTACTTTCATCAGAGAACATAACTTTGGACCACTCAGCAGCAGTCCAGTCCTTTTTGTCTTTAGCCCAGGCGAGACGCTTCTGACGCTGTCTGTTGTTCAAGAGTGGCTTGACATAAGGAATGCAACAGCTGAAACCCATGTCTTGCATACGTCTGTGCGTAGTGGTTCTTGAAGCACTGACTCCAGCTGCAGTCCACTCTTTGTGAATCTCCCCCACATTTTTGAATGGGTTTTGTTTCACAATCCTCTCCAGGGTGCGGTTATCCCTATTGCTTCTACACTTTTTTCTACCACATCTTTTCCTTCCCTTCGCCTCTCTATTAATGTGCTTGGACACAGAGCTCTGTGAACAGCCAGCCTCTTTTGCAATGACCTTTTGTGTCTTGCTCTCCTTGTGCAAGGTGTCAGTGGTCGTCTTTTGGACAACTGTCAAGTCAGCAGTCTTCCTCATGATTGTGTAGCCTACAGAACTAGACTGAGAGACCATTTAAAGGCCTTTGCAGGTATTTTGAGTTAATTAGCTGATTAGAGTGTGGCACCAGGTGTCTTCAATATTGAACCTTTTCACAATATTCTAATTTTCTGAGATACTGAATTTGGGATTTTCCTTAGTTGTCAGTTATAATCATCAAAATTAAAAGAAATAAACATTTGAAATATATCAGTCTGTGTGTAATGAATGAATTTAATATACAAGTTTCACTTTTTGAATGGAATTAGTGAAATAAATCAACTTTTTGATGATATTCTAATTATATGACCAGCACCTGTATAGTTCAGCCATGAAACTGAGTTCGGATTGGTTTATCAAACATAAGTTTCCCAGCCAATCAAATTCAAGTATTCATTATCTCGTTAATATATAACCTTGACGCATCAAGGATGCACTATCACCGTACACCATGCAAGTTTTCTTTCTAGCCCTCCACCAACTGCCTAGATCTGCTGGGGGTTTCCCTCTCTCTAGCAGCAGCATCATGTTTACTTTCATTTAAGTTCAGAGTATTTAGCAGAAGCAAGTCATACTTGCTCTGCAGCAGCAGCAGCAACATTATCTTCAGCAGCGTAGGAGATCTAGTCCGCCAAGACCAAACCTATGTACATTTCATTCTATTAATAAAATGTTTCAAAATTATCCCGAGAGTTGTCATGACTGAACTTAATTTAAGTTCATTTTAATTAACAATGTGTAAGCTCTCAAGCTTCAGTAAATGTATCAATGAACATAAACAGCCCATATGCACCAGTGTTACCTCACTGCATTTTTTTTCAGTCCATTAATCTGGCTGAAAAAAAATGAGAGAGAGATACAACTTTTAAGTGGTTGCTGTCAAAAAAAAAAAAAATATTCAAACATACATTAAATACTGAAGAACAGGTAAAGTAAAATACAATAACTATGCAATATAGTAAATATACTGAGCAAAATGTTCTTCTCTAGAATTCATTTTTCTAGCTGACTAATGAATTTTTGGACATAGAATATCTTTTCTGAGGTAAATGTGACATGACATTGTTTAAAAGCTATTTATTGACGTTTATTAATGTATGCGCAGTTGAAACACTGATTGTGTGATTACATGAGATGATACAGATTTCATACATTGTATTGTATCTTTCAACATATTTTTTGATGTTCATAAATGTTTATTTCAACGAAAACAACATTTAAAACAACAGGCATATTAAAGGGATAGTTCCCCCGAAAAATGAAAATGACCCCATGATTTACTTACCCTCAAGCTATCCTAGGTGTATATGACATTCTTCTTTTAGACGAATACAATCGGAGTTGTATTAAAAAATGTCCTGGCTAATCTAAGCATTATAATCTAAGCATTCGTCTGGAAGAACAATGTCATATACACCTAGGATGGCTTGAGGGTGAGTAAATCATGGGGTAATTTTCATTCCCTTTCAGTCGGTCATGTTCGACGTACGTACCCAAAGGACACGATAGAGCCGGTCCCTCCAGCCGATATGAAGACAGGCTGCTACAGCCCGTCGGTCCCTGCACAGGCCGCTGTTCAAAGTGCTAATGCAGAAACGCATCTTCGGGTGCATCCGTTCCCAAGATTGGTTTGCAGCGATCGACCTGAAGGATGTGTACTTTCATGTCTTGATTCTCCCTCGACACAGACCGTTCCTACGCTTTGAGTTTGAGGGGCGGGCATATCAGTACAGAGTCCTACCCTTCGGGCTGTCCCTGTCACCCAGTGTCTTTACAAAGGTCACGGAGGTGGCCATTGCTCCCATGAGAGAGCGTGGTGTTCGCATTCTCAACTACCTCGACGAGAGCAGTTGTGCGAACACAGGGACATGGTGCTCAGTCACCTCAGCCAGTTGAAACTTCGGGTCAACTGGAAAAAGAGCAAACTCTCCCCCGAGGGCAGGTGTTCCCCAAGAACAAGTGTCCAGGCATGCTGTGGTCTCCACGGATGCCTCTACCACCAGCTGGGGGGGGCACATACAACGGGCATGCAGTTTCGGGTCTGTGGACGGGGCCTAAACTGCAGTGGCGCATCAACTGCCCCGAGTTGTTAGCAGTACGTCTTGCACTAGGCAGCCTCAAACGGCTGCTACGAGGCAAGCACGTTCTGGTCCGTACGGACAGCATAGCAACAGTTGTGTACATCAACAAACCAGGTGATCTACGCTGCCATCGCATGTCAAAACTCGCCCACCATCTCCTCCTCTGGAGTCAGAAGCATCTGAGGTTGCTTCGTGCCACTCACATTCCGGGCCTGTTCAATCAGGCAGCCGACGAGCTCTCAAGGCAGCAAGTGCTTCCGGGAGAGTGGAGACTCCATCCCCAGGTGGTCCAGCTGATCTGGAGACGCTTCGGGACTGCACAGGTAGACCTGTGTGCTGCCCAGGACACGTCGCACTGCCAGTTGTTTTACTCCCTGCCCAAAGGAGACCCTCGGCTCGGACGCTCGTCCCCTGGATGGGACACGGAGGATCTAGGTAATCTGCCACAAACAGTGGTAGACACCATCACTGCTGCTAAAGTGCCCTCTACGAGGTGCCACTCGACAAGAAGACCCCCAAAGATGTTCGATCAGTTCTGTGCTTTCCTTCCTGCAAGATGGGTTGGAGCGAAGGCTGTCTCCCTCCACCCTCAAAGTGTATGTTGCCGCTATCTCGGCACATCATGATGTAGTTGATGGTAAGTCCTTGGGGAAGCATAATCTGATTATTAGGTTCCTGAGTAGAGCGAGTAGACTAAATCCGCCTCGCTCTCACTCTATATCCTCTTGGGACTTGTCTCTGGTGCTGACGGCACTGCAGAGAGCGCCCTTTGAACCACTGCAGTCAGCAGAGTTGAAAATCTTGTCTTGAATGACAGTGCTCCTGACTGCATTGGCTTCCGTTAAGAGGGTAGGGGACCTGCAGGCATTTTTGACAAATTGTGCCTAGAGTTCAGGCCGGCCAACTCTCACGTGATCCTGAGATCCGGATATGTGCCCAAGGTTCCCACCACTCCCTTCTGGGACCAGGTGGTGAACCTGCAAGCGCTGCCCTCGGAGGAGGCAGACCCAGCCCTGGCTTTTCTCTGTCCCGTGCGCGCTCTGCGGTTATACATGGACAGAACGCAAAACTTCAGGACCTCAGAACAGTTTTTCATCTGTTACAGAGGCCAGCAGAAGGGAAAGGCTGTCTCCAAGCAGAGGATGGCCCATGCCATCGCCTTAGGAGTGTTGCCTCTTCCTGGGCGCTGGCGCAATGGCGCCTCGCTGACAGATATATGTAGAGCCGGTTTCTTCCTGTGTGCATGCTTACTCTTCCATACACATCACACATCGGGTGAGAATCATTTGATGTTATAAATCGGGGATAAGGTGACACACAGATGCAGAGGCAATTCTCAAAATTCACCACTTTTGCCTAATCATCCACCTCTGTATTTGCATCTGTTTCTATCACTTCACAAACACATCCCTGTGCTATCTATTTTCTTTTCAGAAGGACCATTTGAGTTGTTATAGTAGTTTAATTACTCACTTTCTCATATGTATCTTGCAATGTCTCCACTTTAGTTAATTAAAATTAATTGTGATTAATCGCATCCAAAATAAAGGTTTGTGTTTACATAATATATGTGTGTACTGTGTATAATTATTATGTATATATAAATACACACACACACATGCATGTATATTTTTAAAAAAAATGTTATATTTAAAAAAAAAAAAATGTTTTATATATAAGATAAATTATATATACAGTATATACATGCAAATATTTCTTAAATATATACATGCATGTGTGTGTATTTATATATACACAATATAATTATACACAGTACACACACATATATTATGTAAACACAAACTTTTATTTTGGATGCGATTAATCACGATTAATTTTTCCCCAGCACTACTCTACTTCATTCTGCAAATCATATTATGCCATATTCCACTTGTCAAAGTTGCACAGTTATCCCAGTGACATTTGCAAAGGCAAAGAATGCAAAAAAAAATTGCCACTGACACACATAAGCAGTACTTTTAGAAATGTCAGCGGTCTGAGTACATATCCTTGAGGCACTTCTTACTTACCATATTCCCAAACTTGAAATGAAATAGTGGAATCTATCAACGTACAGTAAAGTAGACTTCTTAACCAGTTTGGTCAAGCTTAAGAGCAGGCACTGCTCTCAGAGAAGACCACCGCAAAGCATTCTGCCAGTTACTTGTATACCAAGCTGCTACACGTTGAAAGATCTCCTTAGCTGTTCTTGTACCTCAATGCAAAACTGAAACTGAAAGGGAACCAGGAGGACAATCAAATTGATTAAAAAGTTATAAAGTTATAAATTGTAGATTATTTATTTGTTTGTTTGTCATTGATTGTTTAAGCACTGTAACAGCAATGTTTTTTTGTATACGTTGTAGCGACTGAGATAAATCAGACACAATTATTTGTCCAACTTAACAAATAATCTTTAAAACTCACTCTGGGGTCTATGGACCCATCCCCCAAAAGACCACTAAGAGTATCAAGAGGCCTCTGGTTACAAGACACATGGGAACTGATAAGGTTTATGACCAGAAGGAATTTGCCTGAGACTTGTGACTCTCTTAATTCTTTTTGAAAAGGACAAATTAACCATCTTAAACCCATATATCCTATATATAACCACTTGGGAAATATATAAACATATATCCATCTCATGATTTTTCTTTTATAGGGTTGGGACTATGTCTCTGTTAGATTTATGTTTCAGAATTGTATACTATGGTTAACTAAAATCATGTGTATGGCATGTTTGTTCTCTATAAATGTGTACTTTGAAGATTGAAATGATCATGTATATGATGTGTCGATAGCTACGCAACATGTTAGCATTACAGGAATCTTTAATAGTTTCTTCATCGACAAACAATCCAGATGCACATGCAAATGAGCACGCTGAAACAAAGAGCCATAAAATCTTAAACAGAGGAATCTTCCCACTTGGAAATTTAACCTTTCTCATTGGTTAAGTCAACCCTGAGAGGTGTGACCTTTCCCAGACCTTTCAAGAGAGACACTCTTCAACGGCTCCCTTCTCTCTCTCTCTCCCTGGACCGGCAACCGACGCATCACCTCGGCTGTCTCTCAGCTGGCCAAGCAGACCAGGCTGGTAAGGCCTACGCACACATCAAGCCATGTGCGTGTGTGGGACAGAAAACTCAGACCACACGGTCACAGGCCGGCTGGTCCAACACCTCAAGTCGTGTGCAACTTCCTCGACGTATTCGAAATAACTGCAAGTTCATCATATCTTCTTCAGTCAACACAGAAGAAATCGATTGTAACTTCAACACCATCGGACCAAACTATCAAGACTTTCTCCTGTGATTGTACATTGGATGCTCTTCAACAGCTCAGGCTAAATGCAAGTAACGTACGATAATCGCTCTGTACTTAGTAAAAGCTGTAAACCCCTTTGTTCAGAGAAAGGAGCTTGTAGTCACTGATGGTTCTCCCAGGTATTCCGATCCGGTTTTTCATTCTGTCACTTCCCATCTTACCCATGTATGTGTGATTTGTATGAATGCGTTTATGTTCGTTTAGTCGTGTTCGTGATTTAGTTAATAACATTTGTGCACAATACATATTTGGTTCTGACTCCCTGCCTGCAAACAAATTGTCACTTAAATGATTTATCTTGTTATGTGCTCTAAGCGCTGTAAATGCAAAGGAAGAATTATTTATATTATTTATAGTGTTTACAGGATGAACTGATTGATTGTAATGTTAATGTAGCTACATCAGGTTAATCTCATTAACTGATTCAAATATTCATAATTAATCATAATGAATAATCATAATGAGTTATGAATAATTATTCATATTTCCCCTCTGAACTAATTCGCTACAACGTCTGTAGACAAATAATTACATTTTTATCAATTTTACATAAGTACATTTATTTTAAATCACTTTTTTGTATTAGCATGGTTAAATTGTAATTATAGTCTTTGTACTATGTCCTAAAACTAAATATAGTGTATTTTCCTGGCATGCTGACGAATTTGTCTAACATTTTCCTACCTTGTGAACAGATGTCTTAAAAGGTGACAAGGGAGATATGCCATGTACCAACCTGAGAAATAGGCTATCCTGTTCATTAGATTTTGGTAATCTCTATAGTTTACATAGTTTTTACATGTGAACGCAGTTTTGCAGCCATTAACTGGTCAATCAGATACACCTTCACTCCCTAGACTGATTTGTGTTGTCTTTGAAACTTTGCTCAAGATTATATTGCAGCTTGGAAACTTGCAGAGAAGAGATCAACTGAAATTGTAAATGAGTAGCTATTTGAATGTTTTTTTTTTGTTTTTTTTGGTAGCAGTGGTCATATCCAAGCTACCACTTACTACTGGGTAAATGTTCAGTCAAAGTTTAGAAGGCCAAAGTTCCCTTCAAATTTACTGGAACTACATATTTATGTCTAGATAGCACACCTGTCACACCACATTTACTCCAGTGAATATCTTTCAGGCTAGGTTTATGTTTGAAAGTCATTTTCTTTATAGACACCTTCAAGACCAATGCAAATGCATTAAAGACCTAGCTACAAAAAAAACTATAGTTCATTTCCACTGTTTTTGCCCAGAAAAAAAAGGTAGAACTTTATTTTGATGGTCCAATAATCATAAATAACTTTGCAACTACATATCAACTAACTCTCAATATAGTAGTGTTGTCACGATACCAAAATTCCAGTAGTCAGTACCAATACCAGTAACATTTCACAGTTCTTGGTACCAATTTCGGTACCATATAAAAAACTGTTCAAATTATTTGCTTAGTATTTATGATGATAATAATTATAAGTATGCATGTAAGATACATCATGGTGCAATGGGTCACATCATTAGTGATGCTACCTGGGGTCCTCGGGTGTTTTGCCCTCTCCCAGGTGACCCGGCCGGGGTTGATCAGACCCTAACCTGCGTCCTAGTAGCAACTGCCCATGGATCAGCCCTCTTAATCGAAACCAACCAAGTGGTTTTATCTGCAGCTTAACATATGGATTAGATGGCTGTTGTTTTTGCCGCTCCTGTGATCCCCAGCCAGCTGTAGACTTTGCAAAGTGATCACCCAGCGAAGCCTCTACAGCCCTCCTCTATGGACTCACAGTATGTCTTCTAGCCTTTGCCCTGGCAAGTCAACACCAGATCCTGGTTCTTTGCACATTTCTGCTCATTTCCCTCTTCCATCCACTCTTCCCAGGACACTATAAATTCCAGCATGATCAGCTGTTTTGTGGCCTCAGTGCTATTGATCATGTCTGGCTCAAGTGATGATGTTGCATTGTGCTGTGTGAACTTCAGCTGTTTGCCCAGGTCAGCCTTCAACAGCAAGTCAGAGGCTGTGTGGAGGAGGCATGACCTTATTTTAGCATGTACGTGTTGTTTCTCTCCAGCTTTCACAAAATGGATGGGCTGTATGGGGGCATGGTGGTTTTTGCTGATATTTATGGCCTTAGCTATACTATCAGCAACTGCCCTGAGCACCTAATCCGTTGGGAAGCTGCTGCTGATGTTCCAATAAGGCTTTCCCTGGACACAGGGAGCAGGAGGATGTTTCGCTCTTGCCTCAGACATGGAGGTTTGCTGGACTTGACCATGAAAGTAGTTTGCCAGCATTATGAGTATTAGTAGATCGTCTGCTTAATATCTGCCTAACCCTAACACTTTATTCTGCTGGTTCCCCAACAAACATTATGACTATAAGTAACTTTGAAACTACATGATAGCTTATTCTACTACGTCTGTGTAACACCAAACCATAACCTAACAGTCGACTACAGTCTACTAATAGGGTAGAGTTGGGGAAAACGCCCCCCTTAAGGACTGTGTAACTTTTCTGTGAAACAAAAGTTAAATGTGTCTAGAATAGTTATCCTAGTTTTCAGTGATAATGACATAAATTATAAACCAAGTATGAAAAGTTTTCATGTTATTAGTTTTTAACAACAATTAAATTTGTTCCAAGTGGGGTAAAATGCCCCCACTCTGACAAAGCAATTTGCTTTATATGTGTACAGCAAAATCAGAGCATGTTTTAGCTTAAAATTAAAAAAACAAGCCAAAATAAATATGAAAATGTATTAATGAACCATGCTGAAAATCAACCTTTTTTAAAAAAGTTAGCTGATGCTAACTGGCTGGCTAACTAGCTATTTCTATAAGCTATTTTCTATAACTAGCTATAGCTATAAGTCCAAATATTTTGAATCAACCACCTAGTTAGATTACATTTGATGGAAAAAAAAAAGAATGTGATGTTTAGAAAATGGTAACTATAGTAATTATGATAGTGGGAAGCAATGCCCCCTGGGGGTGTTTTACCCCACAGACTATGTTTGAAATGTAATTCTGAAAATATAATTATACACTTACCTAAAGGATTATTAGGAACACCTGTTCAATTTCTCATTAATGCAATTATCTAATCAACCAATCACATGGCAGTTGCTTCAATGCATTTAGGGGTGTGGTCCTGGTTAAGACAATCTCCTGAACTCCAAACTGAATGTCAGAATGGGAAAGAAAGGTGATTTAAGCTATTTTGAGCGTGGCATGGTTGTTGGTGCCAGACGGGCCGGTCTGAGTATTTCACAATCTGCTCAGTTACTGGGATTTTCACGCACAACCATTTCTAGAGTTTACAAAGAATGGTGTGAAAAGGGAAAAACATCCAGTATGCGGCAGTCCTGTGGGCGAAAATGCCTTGTTGATGCTAGAGGTCAGAGGAGAATGGGCCGACTGATTCAAGCTGATAGAAGAGCAACTTTGACTGAAATAACCACTCGTTACAACCGAGGTATGCAGCAAAGCATTTGTGAAGCCACAACACGCACAACCTTGAGACGGATGGGCTACAACAGCAGAAGACCCCACCGGGTACCACTCATCTCCACTACAAATAGGAAAAAGAGGCTACAATTTGTACGAGCTCACCAAAATTGGACAGCTGAAGACTGGAAAAATGTTGCCTGGTCTGATGAGTCTCAATTTCTGTTGAGACATTCAGATGGTAGAGTCAGAATTTGGCGTAAACAGAATGAGAACATGGATCCATCATGCCTTGTTACCACTGTGCAGGCTGGTGGTGGTGGTGTAATGGTGTGGGGGATGTTTTCTTGGCACACTTTAGGCCCCTTAGTGCCAATTGGGCATCGTTTAAATGCCACGGCCTACCTGAGCATTGTTTCTGACCATGTCCATCCCTTTATGACCACCATGTACCCATCCTCTGATGGCTACTTCCAGCAGGATAATGCACCATGTCACAAAGCTCGAATCATTTCAAATTGGTTTCTTGAACATGACAATGAGTTCACTGAACTAAAATGGCCCCCACAGTCACCAGATCTCAACCCAATAGAGCATCTTTGGGATGTGGTGGAACGGGAGCTTCGTGCCCTGGATGTGCATCCCACAAATCTCCATCAACTGCAAGATGCTATCCTATCAATATGGGCCAACATTTCTAAAGAATGCTTTCAGCACCTTGTTGAATCAATGCCACGTAGAATTAAGGCAGTTCTGAAGGCGAAAGGGGGTCAAACACAGTATTAGTATGGTGTTCCTAATAATCCTTTAGGTGAGTGTATTTTCCTTAAAGGGCATATTGCAGGTTAGAGACCCCAGTGAGTCAATGTATAGAAAAATAATGTAGGAACTAGATTTTCTTTAAAATATACTTACAAATACACTACTAAGGCTTCTGGAGTCGTTTTTGTGAGAAAATTTTACTTCCGCATCTGAAAATGGCAATTGGAGACCATTGTTAGCTAACGATATGAACACTGCTCAGATCACAATATTGTACAGATTATTATCATGTATCAGGCAATAGCAGAGCTGGTATTGGTCATCTAGGAGTATTGATACTTACCAATAACAGAAACTAATAAGCTTTGACCATCAGGCATAAGTCACACTCGTTAATATCCGCCCACACTAAACGTTATGTGATATAGCCTTAGCGGTTTTTCATCACGACTGATTTTTGTAGTTAGCAAATGTTTAAAAAACAAGACTTATGGTGCACAGGTCACGTTTTCTTCGAGCTGCATCTCTGACGGATCCGTGACCGTCACATCTCCCGCCGGAGGCCGAACCACAGACACTATAGGTGTTATTGTATGTGTTTCATGTTATCCTTTATTCTTTAATTCTGTGTTATGGGTTTATTTCGTGCCGATTCACCGATAGTGTGAGGATATATATGATGTTATGAGTATGTATTTGAGTGAACTTGAATGTACATGGCATGAATAAAATATTTACATTACCAGCACATAATTCAAAACTATTTTGAAAAGTGTGAGACTGTATGCATTTGTGTTAATGTACATACTTTGTATTCATCAATGTTGAAATTGATTCACGTAAAAACAACGGCAAAGAAGCATTGCGTGTGGATGTTTATTCATGCAATATCATCTTTTACATGAGTATTACAATGTTTCACTCCATCATATAGCCGGGATGATAATCCTCTGGTCTAAAGTGAACACTAAACACCACCGCGTGTTTCGAAGCAGATGCAGAAGTGAAGTCCCGTCCCTTCACCTGCACAAAACGCCACCATGCAGGTTTCCTAACTTTTTTTTAGGAAACCTGTGGACTCCATGTCCTGACAGGCTGGACACAATAATTTACCATGACAATGATAAATTGAAATAGAAAAACTACTGAAAATACACTGACTACTACTGAATACCAACCAATTCTGCAGCCCAGCAAATGTCTCCCTCTAGTGACGTAATATGACGAGATGTTGGAAAAAAAAAAAAAGCGTTTTTTACAAACAGTCAACAACACGGCCACTTTATCTACTATTGTGCTCTTATGTCTTTTTAAAACATTTTAAATCCTGCATTACCTTTTCATATGGTATTTTGATACAAGGTTATATATTCATTTTGAAAAAAAACCTGCAATATGCCCTTTAAAAATGTGATGTTCTGCAAAACAGCAAGTTTAAAGCACTTTTTTCTTACTGTTTAAAATTATATCACTTAACGTGAAATCCGTCTCTCCGGTACGTCACCAGTGTAAGCTTTGCGGTCAAAACTTCTGCATCACTCTGGTCAACGTAGTCCATAGCAACAACAAAAACATATCTTGATTTTATCTAGTGGTTATTTTGGGAAAAACAGTAGGGGGGCGTTCTACCCCATGGGGGCGTTTTCCCTCACTCGACTCTACTCTAATGAGAATTAGTTGACATGTACTGTACTTGCAAAGTTACTTATAGATTTATTGATTAATTAATTGATAAAGTTAGTACAAAGTGCCCCTACAATGCTATTTTAAAGGTTCCTAATTTTGTTTTGGAGTCTCCTACAACAGGTTTACATTTAATTTTCTCATAATATACATTGCACATCACCACATTTTTCAATGATTCTCAAACGACTCGTCGGATGAATCAGTCTCTCTAAATTCCTCCTTTCCGTGAGCTACTCTGCTCTGATTGGCCAGATGGCCCAGTCTGTTGTGATTGGTTTACTGCTTACAGCGCTTGTCGGAAGCTAAACGCCCATCACCATTAGGAGGCTTCCTCAGTCCTCAGTGATTGTACACACTGTAAAGACAGCAACGATGGTGTTGATTTCACCATATCAATCCAAGCGCGAGTCCGATGATGAAACATTGGAAGAACTAGTTATTCAACCCGAACCTCCATCACAAGGACGAATTGAGCAGGGCGTTTCTCAGTGATACGCTACTCAGTTTTAGGTACATTATGAGATGTTGCAGCTGTAATTCCTCACTGGTCTGCGATTTGAGAAACAGTCGTCAGTAAAATAATTTTTGAGGGCGGGTCAATTTGTTCGAGGACAGACAACGTACACTCACCTAAAGGATTATTAGGAACACCATACTAATACTGTGTTTGACCCCCTTTCGCCTTCAGAACTGCCTTAATTCTACGTGGCATTGATTCAAACAAGGTGCTGAAAGCATTCTTTAGAAATGTTGGCCCATATTGATAGGATAGCATCTTGCAGTTGATGGAGATTTGTGGGATGCACATCCAGGGCACGAACAATGCACATCCATTGTCATGTTCAAGAAACCAATTTGAAATGATTCGAGCTTTGTGACATGGTGCATTATCCTGCTGGAAGTAGCCATCAGAGGATGGGTACATGGTGGTCATAAAGGGATGGACATGGTCAGAAACAATGCTCAGGTAGGCCGTGGCATTTAAACGATGCCCAATTGGCACTAAGGGGCCTAAAGTGTGCCAAGAAAACATCCCCCACAGCATTACACCACCACCAGCCTGCACAGTGGTAACAAGGCATGATGGATCCATGTTCTCATTCTGTTTACGCCAAATTCTGACTCTACCATCTGAATGTCTCAACAGAAATCGAGACTCATCAGACCAGGCAACATTTTTCCAGTCTTCAACTGTCCAATTTTGGTGAGCTCGTGCAAATTGTAGCCTCTTTTTCCTATTTGTAGTGGAGAGGAGTGGTACCCGGTGGGGTCTTCTGCTGTTGTAGCCCATCCGCCTCAAGGTTGTGCGTGTTGCGGCTTCACAAATGCTTTGCTGCATACCTCGGTTGTAACGAGTGGTTATTTCAGTCAAAGTTGCTCTTCTATCAGCTTGAATCAGTCGGCCCATTCTCCTCTGACCTCTAGCATCAACAAGGCATTTTCGCCCACAGGACTGCCGCATACTGGATGTTTTTCCCTTTTCACACCATTCTTTGTAAACTCTAGAAATGGTTGTGCGTGAAAATCCCAGTAACTGAGCAGATTGTGAAATACTCAGACCGGCCCGTCTGGCACCAACAACCATGCCACGCTCAAAATTGCTTAAATCACCTTTCTTTCCCATTCTGACATTCAGTTTGGAGTTCAGGAGATTGTCTTGACCAGGACCACACCCCTAAATGCATTGAAGCAACTGCCATGTGATTGGTTGATTAGATAATTGCATTGAGAAATTGAACAGGTGTTCCCAATAATCCTTTAGGTGAGTGTACAACATAGGCGGATATTATGCAAATGTCGTATCTCGTGACATAGAACCGTAACACATTGGGATTCGAAATACAAACGACTCGATTAGGCGGTTCAGAGTCGATTCTTTCTTTTGGGAGACAATAACTTTATTTATTGCGCACTTTCGACTTTACAACTTTGTAGAACGTTTACATTCACAGACAGCGATATTATGCATGAAAGGGAACATTCGAAAAACCATAACAGGGGCACTTTAAAGTGGACCATCAAAGTAAAGTGTAACCCCCCCCAAAAAGATATAGTTCATTTTACACACATTAATATTTTCACATTATATGAGGGGAGTTGTCACAATGAGAACCTTGTACAGTACTAGTCAATAATATCATGGCAGTTTCATGAATTCATGAAACATATTGTTTTTCATGCACTCACTATAGGGTTATGGTTAGGGTTAGTGTTTGATTTAGAGTTAGTTACTTGTAATTATGCTTAATGTATTACTGTTATTACTGGAGTAAGTACATGTAACATGTGTAACTACTGTATGTTAACTTAAAAGTGCTGCCTTATTTGAAACCTATGAAATGCATGACAACATGCCCCAACAAAACATTTTATGAAAAATTGTCTTGAGAAAACAGTTTGGTCTTTCAGTTAAAATCAACCTTCATTATTTTAGAAGAGATGACTATCTCCTCAATGTATGCTAGCATAGTTTTCTTGTTTACTCATTACCCAACAGCTATAAGTTTATTGGACTTTTTTTTAAAACCTTAAAGCGAGTGAGATACAGCCCTTGTGATGCCTTACCCATGTTTCTACTAGCCCTATCTCCTTTGTAACATCTATAGATTTTCCCCACAGCAAGGCTGGATTTTCATATTTTCTTGTGAATCATAAAATAAACATTAGTTCACATACAGTCTTGTATGCTGTTCTATACGCAGACTCACTTTATAGCAGATCAAATGAGCAGTTCTATTTCCATCTACAAGTAACTATGTGTAAGAAAAGGGAAGCAGAATGAAGCAGTCAGTCTGATCTCCACCGCAGCTGCAGCACTTCAGATTTAACAAGATTTAGAAACAGATCCAAGATCTTCAGTACATTCAGTACAGGCCATTTAGAACATTTCTCTAAACTCTAAAAAGTTTTTCTAGTGTTTATTATTCTGTGGCAAAAAAAACCCCCACACTGTCAGAGGAAAGATGTTGCTTTAAGTCCAGCTTACTTCTCTGTATTCCCTTTGGTGTTGGAACTGCAGTGTGGTCATTAAACTGTAGATATTCAAGGTTTTGACTGTATTAGTTAAAAAGCACCTATTATGCCCCTTTTTACAAGATGTCTCTGATGTCCCCAGAGTGTGTATTTGATATTTTAGCTCAAAATACCCCAGAGATAATGTTTTACAGCATGTTAAAATTGCCACTTTTGGGGGTGAGAAAAAATGCGCCTTTTTGTGTGTATCCCTTTAAATGCAAATGAGTTGGTTCTTCCATCCCCTTTCAAGAAGAGGGCGGGGCTTCGAGAGCTTTTGCTCCATCAGGACAATTTCATCTCATGGAATGAAAATGGTCAGTCCCGGCTTTCAGTTTGAACCAGAGTCTGACAATAATGCCTACAGAGCCAGAGAATATATGCTGCATGGAGATGGAGAACAGGTATCGTTTTTGTTTAATTACAGTTATAACTTATTTGTCATCTTGCTTTTATCCACTATTAGCACAAGCCTGTTGTAGCGGATCCCATCCGAATGATGGCCAAAACTTTATGAAGTTTATTGTACTTCACACAAAAGATGAAGCGTCCATTTCACTCCACAAAATCAATGTACAAGCTGAATAAAACACAGTACAAGAAGTGCGCATTAAAGTCTTGTCCATAAACACTCTCTCTCCCTTGCATTATCCTCAGCATACACAGCGAATTACACAAAAACACTGTAAAACAACTCTGATGAACTGTAATAAAGTGCGCACTCTCCCTTTCATTACTTCCATGACCAGTGTCGCTCTGGAGACTATACGCTGAATCACGAACAGTTGGTACTGATCCATCTTTGAGCTTTAACTTTTTAGCAAAACCTGTGTTTTGTATTGTCCTTTTGTATTGACTCTCGTTCACAAAGCAGTCTGGTGTAAAATGATTTGCGCAGACATAAGCAAATTAAGGTATATGGGGGCACATTCCCTTCAAAAATTTAACTAATCCACTGCGTGTTCAGCGGCTCAGATGTCGGGAGTAAATGACGACTGCTCTGTTCATTCTTACATCCAACAACAAACCGCAATCGCTTGGGTGACATTCTTGTCTACACCTACAGATGTACCACCTCCGGTGTTGAAACAACGGCGGACAGTGTACAACTCGCTCAGGGCGGGGTCTATGCTGAAACGTCAGGGTCCGTTAACCAGCTCATGACCAACTAAGGACCAGCATAATCCAGCTCAAACCAGCTGCCATGCTTCAAAACATACCTAACCAGCATATGCTGGTCTTTTCAACAGGGATGCTGTCAAATAATGCATTTACCCATCTACTGAAACAAGCTAGGTTGCTACAGTACATTTAGAGTGGTGATTTTTCTTTTGTTCATTGGTTTTCCTTTGGCTTATTTCACATAATAATGAAGAAGCAACAGCACGGGGAGCAATAGGGACAACAAGACAAGCTGGACCCAAGTCACCATGAGCACAACAGCATGTATATGTCAGAGCAACACACTACCCTCTACCGCCACAATATTAGGGTTTGGTGATTGGTTTCCAGGGCATTGCCATGCTGTTGTTACAGTGTTGTTTCCTTATAAAAGTATGTGTCTGATATGGTATTTGACATAGGACTTCCAATTACATCGTCATTCTTTGCTCTCTTCTCATGTTCCTTTATAAAATTGTATTTTATCTGGACTTAGTTCTAACACTACTCCATTTTCTTCATCTGTTCCTGTCAATACCATTCTCACATGGTGAGGCAAATTTTAACAAAAATGGCCTATTTTCTGCTATTGTACGGTCTCATCAGGGGGCAGCAGGGCTCAGACATCCAGTTTTTTGATCACACGGCTCATTTCATGCTCTTATACATGTTTCTGCTAAAGAAACACTGTTTTTTTAAAAGGTGTTTTAAAGGTACATACATATCCAGCTGTAATGAGTGCCTTCCATGTAATTTTTCTCCTTTCTTTAGAGTAGACAAAAAACACAGATGCTTGTTTTGAGGACCTGTGGTGCCATTAATGTGTTAGGTTGCCAGTAATAAGCTTTTAAAGGCTAGCAGAAACATCACACATCATTTTTCCTGTTGTGAATCAACTCTTTGTGGGTTCATATTGAAAACTGACAGGTCAAGCAAGATTTGAAGGCTCCACTACACAGTCTATGATATCTGCTCTTGTGCGTGTGTGCAAATTATGACAAATGTCCATGCTTAGTATTAGGTATACATTTGAAAAATGTTTCCAGTAATAGTTTTTGTATATTGGCATAATACAGTGAAATGTAAATCATTAATATAGCATCAAAAACATAAGCATTTTACATATGAACAACATTAGAGACAAATTTGTTGTAAAATGTTTACATTTCAAATTCCCAGTGAAAAACATCCCATAATCACTTAATTATACAGAAATCGCTTAAGTTTTTGGTCAGATATTAGCCTTAATGTTGCCTGGTTTGATTCAAGACTTATTACACTTCATTGTCATCGTTTTTTATGCCTATGGGGAAATGTGAAAGCCACTAAAAAAGTAGTGGGTCACTGTTGCAGTAGTCTATTGCAGTGCTTCTCAAACCTGTCCTGGGAATTTAAACCTGTGTAATATTACACTGTGCCCACATTGGACCAGCGGTTCATGGAAAACGGATGGATGATTCACCTGTGGGCACCCTCTTCTGGAGAGACCCAGGAATTCATTCTGCATGGATATTCTCTAGCCTTTGAGTGCTTTTGAGTGTACATCGGTCATACACTCATTTTTATTTAATTTTTTTATTTACATTTTTTATTTAACAGTGACAATGGACGGTCAGTGACTGCCCCAGAATTAGCTACAGAGCTAAATTTCACCAGCAGTCCCTGGGCAGAAGAAACTAAAACACATAACTAAGACAGTCATCAACAATAACATATACAATAAAATTCCACACCCTACAATTGAATATACAATCCAAATAATATAGCCTAGTACAACAAAAATACTACAAAAACATAATTATATAACCAAATACTAAAACAAAATATGTTCAGTGATCACAGGTTTGATACGTCTTTAACCATATTTTCACATTTAAATTAAATTGTGCAAAAGTAGAACACTGTCTGATGATGGCTGGTATAATGTTCTAGTTATTAACAGCCCTTACAGAAAAAGCTAAAAAATCAAATTCAGTAGCTCTAAAATGTGCTTCACAATCACCTTTTGAAGGTCTTGTTTGTCTTGGGTTTTCAGCACACAAAGACATCAATTCTTTTAGGGGTGGTGCTGCAAGATTATTAACAATCTCGTACATTAAACAAATGTGAAATATTAAAATTGTCAAAAGTGAAAAAAAAATGTTTTTTTTTTTTAAAAGTACCATTTAATTATATAACAATGGTGATATCTATTTGGTTTCTTGTCAAATAGTTAAGCATGTTTTTATAACCTGCTCGTGGCCATGATGTAATACAATTTTAAAAAAATAGAGAAAAAAAAAAAATCTATTACAAAAACACAGCTTTTGTTTAAAGTTGACTCCGTATAAATTTGAAATTTCTAAGATGAGGTGTCACTGCACAAACTATGTTTAACATGCTTTTTGAATGTCAGGTGGGAGTCTAAAACAACTCAGAGATATTTAAAATCCTGCAAGATTTTTCACCATTAACTAGTATATCTGGTTGGACCTCTTCCTGGACTCTAGTCAGGGACTGGGGCTGGAGCTCGAGCCTTCACTGGACTCTGGTCAGGGGCTGGGGCTGGAGCTCGAGCCTTCACTGGACTCTGGTCAGGGGCTGGGGCAGGGGCTAGAGCCTTCACTGGACTCTGGTCAGGGGCTGGGGCTGGAGCTCGAGCCTTCACTGGACTCTGGTCAGGGGCTGGGGCAGGGCATAGAGCCTTCACTGGACTCTGGTCAGGGGCTGGGGCAGGGGCTAGAGCCTTCACTGGACTCTGGTCAGGGGCTGGGGCTGGAGCTCGAGCCTTCACTGGACTCTGGTCAGGGGCTGGGGCTGGAGCTCGAGCCTTCACTGGACTCTGGTCAGGGGCTGGGGCAGGGGCTAGAGCCTTCACTGGACTCTGGTCAGGGGCTGGGGCAGGGGCTAGAGCCTTCACTGGACTCTGGTCAGGGGCAGGGGCTAGAGCCTTCACTGGACTCTGGTCAGGGGCAGGGGCTAGAGCCTTCACTGGACTGCGTGGCCCAGACACACATAAATGTTAAATCCATTATGTACCTTGCAATGCACTCTGGGTTGGACTCTGGAATCTCCCTCACTGGAACCAACTCTGGAATTTGTCACTGGAACGGACTCTGAACTTCTCTCACTGGAACCAACTCTGGAATTTCACATTCAGGAACATTACTCACTGGGTCGGACTCAGGAAGTTAACTCACTGGAAGCATTAGAAGCACTGTGACCATTGGAATTGGCAATGCTATAATCCTTGGAGCGGGATCCTGCTGTTAAATCCATCATACAGTTTGGTCTGTCCTTCTGTCACAGGCACTTGTTGCAGCACAAAGGAAAGTTGGCAGGATCTAGATGCAGCAGCTTCTTTAATTAAACAAACTCAAAACTTTACAAAACATTTAAGAATCTCAAGAACACAAACTGAACAACCAATGTAGTAATAAAGAGGACAGACAGTGAACTGAAAGAAACACAGGGCTTAAATACAAGAGAAAACAGAGAAACTAATAAGACTAATTAACGAGACACACCTGAACAGAACTAACTCTGTAGCCATAGAAACAAGCAGGGAGAGAACAGAGGAGAACTGAACCAATTAACAGACTAGAAGATAAACAAAGAAACACAAACGTGAACAGAACACACTCAAAACGTGACAGTACTAACAAGTAACCACTTTTGTGAGTGCCTCAGCCTTATAAACCTTTCCTGTGCTATCAGAAAAAAATGCAGACATTTTTACTTTATCATCACTGTGGACATTTGCACCCTACAGTATGTACCCCTAAAAGGACTATTAAATAAAATATAGCATTTTTTTCTCTCATTTTTAATTCATTGTAAGGGCCTTTCTTTTTTTTTTTTAGAAGAAGAAGAAGAAGAAAGAGCTAAGATGGTGTCTTTCACATTCAAATTATCATTTGAATGTTGACATTCACATTAATTTAGTTAAGCAGTGTACTGTAGTAGAAGTTTAGGGCACTAATGAGTCTCTGTTTCTAGTTTCATACTCGCCTCACCGATCTTCCTTCACAATACCCTTGAAAACCTGCAATCTCCAGACACTGTCAGGAAATCATCAATACTTGTCACAGCACACTACACCCATGCAAACAATAAAAAAGTGTAATAAAAAAAACTCAAATAAGACTCACAACCCCTCCTCCAATCCCAAGTATTCTGGCATGCTGTATTTTGGCTTATGAGTGGGATGAGTCCTCTGTTGGAGAGCGTTCAGATAGTTTTTTCAGATCTCCCACTGAATGTCTCCTTAACTCCATGATGCACGTGCAGCCACTGGCAGCACTCTCCCCACAGCTGGACCGGTGGGAATTAAATAATCATGCAATAAAAAGCCAAAAAAAAAAAAAAAAATCATCACAGACCCAATCCGAATGGTGCAATGAGGAAAGATATTATTGCCTTTCAACAGTCTGCAGTCAACTTCATGTGATATATTATGGTAATAATATTAGTGGTACTTGCAAAAAGGCTACACAAATCTCATTGACTTGCAGTGAAAAAGGGATCAGGGTCGAATTTAGTGTCCAGAATACCATAGACACTTAAGAATATAGGCTCTTTTGACTTCGGCCTCCCAGAATGCCCTACCAACCACAAAACAATGCACTAATTTAATTTAAAATACATTAGCAACTGCGGTAACATTGTTTCAACAAGTTTCAGATGATGAAATGCACTTATAAGATGACCATGAGTTCTTAAAACGTAATGCAGTAGTTCAGTGCATAGGTCTAAGATGTTATAGTCTAGTGGTGAACAGTAGTTCTGATTTAAAGGGGCTATAAACTGCATTGTTTTATTGTTTTATAATGTTTCACAGGGTGCACTTATAATGTTAGTATGATTTCTAAATCAAAAATAGTCATAATTTTTTCCTACCCTGATTTAAGCCTCTGATTCGAATGCTCTGTTTGAAGGGGTGTGTCTACTGTGAGACTTCAGTGTAAACGCCCACTGCTGTGATTGGCTGCTGTGAGACTTCAGTGTAAACGCCCACTGCTGTGATTGGCTGCTGTGAGACTTCAGTGTAAACGCCCACTGCTGTGATTGGCTGCTGTGAGACTTCAGTGTAAACGCCCACTGCTGTGATTGGCTGCTGTGAGACTTCAGTGTTAACACCCACTGCTGTTATTGGCTGCTTTGAGACTTCAGTGTAAACGCCCACTGCTGTGATTGTCTGCTGAGAGACTTCAGTGTAAACGCCCCCTGCTGTGATTGGCTGCTGTGAGACTTCAGTGTAAACACAAATGCCCACTGCTGTGATTGGCTGCTGTGAGACTTCAGTGTAAACACAAATGCCCACTGCTGTGATTGGCTGCTGTGAGACTTCAGTGTAAATGCCCACTGCTGTGATTGGCTGCTGTGAGACTTCAGTGTTAACACCCACTGCTGTGATTGGCTGCTTTGAGACTCCAGTGTAAACGCCCACTGCTGTGATTGTCTGCTGTGAGACTTCAGTGTAAATGCCCAGTGCTGTGATTGGCTGCTGTGAGACTTCGGTGTAAACACCTACTGCTGTGATTGGCTGCTGTGAGACTTAAGTGTAAACGAAAATGCCCCCTGCTGTGATTGGCTGCTGTGAGACTTCAGTGTAAACGGCCACTGCTGTGATTGGCTGCTGTGAGACTTCAGTGTAAACGCCCCCTGCTGTGATTGGCTGCTGTGAAACTTCAGTGTAAACGCCCACTGCTGTGACTGGCTGCTGTGAGACTTCAGTGTAAACACCCCCTGCTGTGATTGGCTGCTGTGAAACTTCAGTGTAAACGCCCACTGCTGTGATTGGCTGCTGTGAGACTTAAGTGTAAACACAAATGCCCACTGCTGTGATTGGCTGCTTTGAGACTTCAGTGTAAACGCCCACTGCTGTGATTGGCTGCTGTAAGACTTCAGTGTAAACGGCCACTGCTATGATTGGCTGCTGTGAGACTTCAGTGTAAATGCCCACTGCTGTGATTGGCTGCTATAAGACTTCAGTGTAAACGCCCACTGCTGTGATTGCCTGCTGTGAGACTTGAGTGTAAACGCCCACTGCTGTGATTGGCTGCTATAAGACTTCACTCTAAACGCCCACTGCTATGATTGGCTGCTGTGAGACTTCAGTGTAAATGCCCACTGCTGTGATTGGCTGCTGTCAGACTTCAGTGTAAACGCCCCCTGCTGTGATTGGCTGCTGTGAGTCTTCAGTGTAAACGGCCACTGCTGTGATTGGCTGCTGTGAGACTTCAGTGTAAACGCCCACTGCTGTGATTGGCTGCTGTGAGACTTCAGTGTTAACACCCACTGCTGTGATTGGCTGCTGTGAGACTTCAGTGTTAACACCCACTGCTGTGATTGGCTGCTTTGAGACTTCAGTGTAAACGCCCACTGTTGTGATTGTCTGCTGTGAGACTTCGGTGTAAACACCTACTGCTGTGATTGGCTGCTGTGAGACTTAAGTGTAAACGCAAATGCCCCCTGCTGTGATTGGCTGCTGTGAGACTTCAGTGTAAACGCAAATGCCCCCTGCTGTGATTGGCTGCTGTGAGACTTCAGTGTAAACGCCCCCTGCTGTGATTGGCTGCTGTGAAACTTCAGTGTAAACACCCACTGCTGTGACTGGCTGCTGTGAGACTTCAGTGTTAACACCCACTGCTGTGATTGGCTGCTGTGAGACTTCAGTGTTAACACCCACTGCTGTGATTGGCTGCTTTGAGACTTCAGTGTAAACGCCCACTGCTGTGATTGTCTGCTGTGAGACTTCGGTGTAAACACCTACTGCTGTGATTGGCTGCTGTGAGACTTAAGTGTAAACGCAAATGCCCCCTGCTGTGATTGGCTGCTGTGAGACTTCAGTGTAAACGCAAATGCCCCCTGCTGTGATTGGCTGCTGTGAGACTTCAGTGTAAACGCCCCCTGCTGTGATTGGCTGCTGTGAAACTTCAGTGTAAACGCCCACTGCTGTGACTGGCTGCTGTGAGACTTCAGTGTAAACGCCCCCTGCTGTGATTGGCTGCTGTGAAACTTCAGTGTAAACGCCCACTGCTGTGATTGGCTGCTGTGAGACTTAAGTGTAAACACAAATGCCCACTGCTGTGATTGGCTGCTTTGAGACTTCAGTGTAAACGCCCACTGCTGTGATTGGCTACTGTAAGACTTCAGTGTAAACGGCCACTGCTATGATTGGCTGCTGTGAGACTTCAGTGTAAATGCCCACTGCTGTGATTGGCTGCTGTAAGACTTCAGTGTAAACGCCCACTGCTGTGATTGGCTGCTGTGAGACTTGAGTGTAAACGCCCACTGCTGTGATTGGCTGCTATAAGACTTCACTGTAAACGGCCACTGCTATGATTGGCTGCTGTGAGACTTCAGTGTAAATGCCCACTGCTGGGATTGGCTGCTGTGAGACTTCAGTGTAAACGCCCACTGCTGTGATTGGCTGCTGTGAGACTTCAGTGTAAACGCCCACTGCTGTGATTGGCTGCTGTGAGACTTCAGTGTTAACACCCACTGCTGTGATTGGCTGCTTTGAGACTTCAGTGTAAACGCCCACTGCTGTGATTGTCTGCTGAGAGACTTCAGTGTAAACGCCCCCTGCTGTGATTGGCTGCTGTGAGACTTCAGTGTAAACACAAATGCCCACTGCTGTGATTGGCTGCTGTGAGACTTCAGTGTAAACACAAATGCCCACTGCTGTGATTGGCTGCTGTGAGACTTCAGTGTAAATGCCCACTGCTGTGATCGGCTGCTGTGAGACTTCAGTGTTAACACCCACTGCTGTGATTGGCTGCTTTGAGACTCCAGTGTAAACGCCCACTGCTGTGATTGTCTGCTGTGAGACTTCAGTGTAAATGCCCAGTGCTGTGATTGGCTGCTGTGAGACTTCGGTGTAAACACCTACGGCTGTGATTGGCTGCTGTGAGACTTAAGTGTAAACGCAAATGCCCCCTGCTGTGATTGGCTGCTGTGAGACTTCAGTGTAAACGCCCACTGCTGTGATTGGCTGCTGTGAGACTTCAGTGTAAACGCCCCCTGCTGTGATTGGCTGCTGTGAAACTTCAGTGTAAACGCCCACTGCTGTGACTGGCTGCTGTGAGACTTCAGTGTAAACACCCCCTGCTGTGATTGGCTGCTGTGAAACTTCAGTGTAAACGCCCCCTGCTGTGATTGGCTGCTGTGAGACTTAAGTGTAAACACAAATGCCCACTGCTGTGATTGGCTGCTTTGAGACTTCAGTGTAAACGCCCACTGCTGTGATTGGCTGCTGTAAGACTTCAGTGTAAACGGCCACTGCTATGATTGGCTGCTGTGAGACTTCAGTGTAAATGCCCACTGCTGTGATTGGCTGCTATAAGACTTCAGTGTAAACGCCCACTGCTGTGATTGCCTGCTGTGAGACTTGAGTGTAAACGCCCACTGCTGTGATTGGCTGCTATAAGACTTCACTGTAAACGGCCACTGCTATGATTGGCTGCTGTGAGACTTCAGTGTAAATGCCCACTGCTGTGATTGGCTGCTTTGAGACTTCAGTGTAAACGCCCACTGCTGTGATTGTCTGCTGTGAGACTTCAGTGTAAATGCCCAGTGCTGTGATTGGCTGCTGTGAGACTTCGGTGTAAACACCTACTGCTGTGATTGGCTGCTGTGAGACTTTAGTGTAAATGCCCCCTGCTGTGATTGGCTGCTATAAGACTTCACTGTAAACGGCCACTGCTATGATTGGCTGCTGTGAGACTTCAGTGTAAATGCCCACTGCTGTGATTGGCTGCTGTGAGACTTCAGTGTAAACGCCCACTGCTGTGATTGGCTGCTGTGAGACTTCAGTGTAAACGCCCACTGCTGTGATTGGCTGCTGTGAGACTTCAGTGTTAACACCCACTGCTGTGATTGGCTGCTTTGAGACTTCAGTGTAAACGCCCACTGCTGTGATTGTCTGCTGAGAGACTTCAGTGTAAACGCCCCCTGCTGTGATTGGCTGCTGTGAGACTTCAGTGTAAACACAAATGCCCACTGCTGTGATTGGCTGCTGTGAGACTTCAGTGTAAACACAAATGCCCACTGCTGTGATTGGCTGCTGTGAGACTTCAGTGTAAATGCCCACTGCTGTGATCGGCTGCTGTGAGACTTCAGTGTTAACACCCACTGCTGTGATTGGCTGCTTTGAGACTCCAGTGTAAACGCCCACTGCTGTGATTGTCTGCTGTGAGACTTCAGTGTAAATGCCCAGTGCTGTGATTGGCTGCTGTGAGACTTCGGTGTAAACACCTACGGCTGTGATTGGCTGCTGTGAGACTTAAGTGTAAACGCAAATGCCCCCTGCTGTGATTGGCTGCTGTGAGACTTCAGTGTAAACGCCCACTGCTGTGATTGGCTGCTGTGAGACTTCAGTGTAAACGCCCCCTGCTGTGATTGGCTGCTGTGAAACTTCAGTGTAAATGCCCACTGCTGTGACTGGCTGCTGTGAGACTTCAGTGTAAACACCCCCTGCTGTGATTGGCTGCTGTGAAACTTCAGTGTAAACTCCCCCTGCTGTGATTGGCTGCTGTGAGACTTAAGTGTAAACACAAATGCCCACTGCTGTGATTGGCTGCTTTGAGACTTCAGTGTAAACGCCCACTGCTGTGATTGGCTGCTGTAAGACTTCAGTGTAAACGGCCACTGCTATGATTGGCTGCTGTGAGACTTCAGTGTAAATGCCCACTGCTGTGATTGGCTGCTATAAGACTTCAGTGTAAACGCCCACTGCTGTGATTGCCTGCTGTGAGACTTGAGTGTAAACGCCCACTGCTGTGATTGGCTGCTATAAGACTTCACTGTAAACGGCCACTGCTATGATTGGCTGCTGTGAGACTTCAGTGTAAATGCCCACTGCTGTGATTGGCTGCTGTCAGACTTCAGTGTAAACGCCCCCTGCTGTGATTGGCTGCTGTGAGTCTTCAGTGTAAACGGCCACTGCTGTGATTGGCTGCTGTGAGACTTCAGTGTAAACGCCCACTGCTGTGATTGGCTGCTGTGAGACTTCAGTGTTAACACCCACTGCTGTAATTGGCTGCTGTGAGACTTCAGTGTTAACACCCACTGCTGTGATTGGCTGCTTTGAGACTTCAGTGTAAACGCCCACTGCTGTGATTGTCTGCTGTGAGACTTTAGTGTAAATGCCCCCTGCTGTGATTGGCTGCTGTGAGACTTCAGTGTAAACGCCCACTGCTGTGATTGGCTGCTGTGAGACTTCAGTGTAAACGCCCCCTGCTGTGACTGGCTGCTGTGAGACTTCAGTGTTAACACCCACTGCTGTGATTGGCTGCTTTGAGACTTCAGTGTAAACGCCCACTGCTGTGATTGGCTGCTGTGAGACTTCAGTGTACACGCCCACTGCTGTGATTGGCTGCTGTGAGACCTCAGTGTAAACACCCACTGCTGTGATTGGCTGCTTTGAGACTTCAGTGTACACGCCCACTGCTGTGATTGTCTGCTGTGAGACTTCAGTGTAAATGCCCACTGCTGTGACTGGCTGCTGTGAGACTTCGGTGTAAACACCCACTGCTGTGATTGGCTGCTGTGAGACTTCAGTGTAAACGCCCACTGCTGTGATTGGCTGCTGTGAGACTTCAGTGTAAACGTCCCCTGCTGTTATTGGCTGCTGTGAAACTTCAGTGTAAACGCCCCCTGCTGTGATTGGCTGCTGTGAGACTTCAGTGTAAACGCCCACTTCTATGATTGGCTGCTGTGAGACTTGAGTGTAAATGCCCACTGCTGTGATTGGCTGGTGTGAGACTTCAGTGTAAACTCCCACTGCTGTGATTGGCTGCTGTGAGACTTCACTGTAAACGCCCACTGCTATGATTGGCTGCTGTGAGACTTCAGTGTAAATGCCCATTGCTGTGATTGGCTGCTGTGAGACTTCAGTGTAAACGCCCCCTGCTGTGATTGGCTGCTGTGAGACTTCAGTGTAAATGCCCACTGCTGTGATTGGCTGCTGTGAGACTTCAGTGTATATAAGCCCCCTGCTGTGATTGGCTGCTGTGAGACTTCAGTGTATATAAGCCCCCTGCTGTGATTGGCTGCTGTGAGACTTCAGTGTAAATGCCCAATGCTGTGATTGGCTGCTGTGAAACTTCAGTTTAAATGCCCAGTACTGTGATTGGCTAACATCTTTGCATATGAAATAGCTTAGTATTACATTTGGAACTCTTTTGAAAACGTTTAGCATGTTTTTACTATTACAGCTCTTAAGATTAAATAATCATGAAAAGTGATGATTATAGCATTATATATTCAGATTGTGACATGAAAGGTTGCAGTGATGAGCATTGTAGCCGATCACAGACATGCTGAGCGCATGAATTCAGTGATCTTGCAATTGCAAACCAACTGCTCATAACCAACAGTGCAAACACAATGTAAATAAGAGATTTGTTGATTATAACAAGAGTTTTGGCGTGAGTCCAGAACTCAGTCACTGATAAACTTGCACTGTTTGATTGACAGCTCCAGCTATTGTAAAGGGAGCGTTCTTTGATCACTTTCTATATATAATTTAATCAGTTTAAATAACAGATTATTTTCATCCTACCAAGAGAAACAATGTGAAGTTGAGCGTTTAGTCACTGGTTTGATTTATTGACACATAGACAAAATACACCTGACTGTACATAAATCATATCAGAAATCAAATAAATAATGCTCAACTGAGACATTCACATCTTGCTGTACCTGAAGCCATCTTTATTGCTTGCTATCTCTAGTACCAGCGTTATGGTGGGCGGGGCTAAACAGGCAGTGATGTAGAAGCAGGCGTTGATCTTCTTCTGTGGAGGCACTGTTTAGCCACACTATTATGTAATAAAGTGAAACATTCCATGACCTATCGTTTTGGCAGATTGGCTTCAATATAAGGTGTTTTTAGACTAACGAGAAAGTTTTGAGCTCTGAAACTGGAAAAGAATGCTTTTATAGTACAATGACCTCTTATATGTCAAAAGATCAAGTAAACAAGTAAAATTGGAACTTAATTTGATCGATCACAATGTATTCCTATGTAAATAGGAAAATGTTGGCGTTATTTGGTCACTTATTGAGCAGTAGGCTAGCTGGAGCCGTTTACCTCCAGTCTTTGTGCTAAGCTAGGCTAGCGGTGGGTGCGTCAGAGAGAGTTATGGCACGCACAGAGATAAAAATGGTATGTATAAACTAACTCTATCTAACTCTGGGGGATACGGTGAATAAGCTAAAGTCCCAAAAAGTCGGCGTGTTCCTTTAAAGTTCAACATTTTGATAACTCCTTTGAAAATGTCTTTGTCATTATAGCGACATGAGGTGGATAAATTATGACACAATTTTCACTTTAAAGCAAATGATTGAACTGGTTCAAATTTCGACATTTTCCAGTGCAATTTCTTTTTAGACAAAGTTTTAGACAAACCTTTTTACCCGACAGTCATCCTGCAACCTATACATCAAAGATACAACAAATTGTATTGGAAGTTTTGGCATGGGCATGACACTTCTGGTTGTTATAATGTCAGTCCTCCCATATTTTTTCTGATTGGATTTTATGCTACTATTGCACAGCTTAGCTGTGCATCACAGCTCCGCATTGCATCAGGTAGGCGGATTGGTTGCGAAATGAAAGCAGACCCCATTACTTTGATTACAGCTCTGCTCTGATCACCTCATGCTGGCCTAATCACGACTGGAAAGGCGGTTACCAACAGCAAGGGACTTAAAATTCAGGTTTGGCTAGGTAGAGAGACCATTCTGTTCTCAGTTTTAAACTCGTTCCCCATGGAATGCTGCCAGTTCTGTCTCACCTCTGTTATAATTTAAATGTAGACTGATTGGCAGGGCTCAGGAGGGACCATCTAATGTTCTCTGCTAACTGCACAACTCATCCAGGCAGTGATAAACTCTAATGTTTGTTGTTTGTGTGTGTGTGTGTGTGTGTGTGTGTGTGTAGGTGTTTGTGAGTGTGTGTGCATTTGTATCCGTATGAGAACAAGCCAAGCTGCTAACTCACCTCTAATTCATCTGAAAAGAAAAGAGAAAAAAAAAAAAAAGGCTTTGGGTAATATCAGCCATGAAATAAATAGCTCATCTCGGGTTTGCTTTGAAACAGAGAGGAACTTACTGAAGCCTGAATTCAGGTCATGTTTGAAATGCTAATCAGGAGAAGAGGGTTGCTGCACACTAGCTAGTATAACTTACGAGGAGCATTCACGTCATTGCTCTGTCTTTTCCTCATCATCAAAGTTATTTTTAGCTGACCATCTTAACGATCTAGTATCGTCAACATCTAAGGCTTTCAAAAACATTATTATTTTATAAGCCATCGGCGTTTGCCAATATCTAGGGCTTAGATCAAATCATTAGGTTCTTGTTAGGGGTGGGGATTTGGATCACAGTTGAGATCCTTGAATAACCCAGATATAGATCTTATTAAGGAAGTATATGGGCAATATAGTTATTTTGTCTACATGACTAATTATAGCTCAAACAAATACAACATAATGTTATTAGTTGCTTTTATCATGAATAATGCAAAGCCTTTCAACAATATAGTGAACAGATAGAGTATAACATTATTACAGTAGTTTTATAAATCAGTCAAATCATATTTTTTTTATCAAATCTTATCTTGTTAAAATCTAAGGCCCAGTTTACACCTGGAATTAAGATGTGTTTTGGTTAATCGGATAACAAGAGGACGACGCTAAATACAGGTGTAAACAGGGTCTAAACCACTTTGAGCTTGTCCACTTTCGGAAAAATGGGCAAGCGTAAGGATTTGAGCGAGTTTGACAAGGGCCAAATTGTGATAGCTAGACAACTGGGTCAGAGCATCTCCAAAACTGCAGCTCTTGTGGGGTGTTCCCGGTCTGCAGTGGTCAGTATCTATCAAAAGAGGTCCAAGGAAGGACCAGTGGTGAACCGGCGACATGGGCGGCCAAGGATCATTGATGCACATGGGGAGCGAAGGCTTAAAAAACGTCCCAAGCTCAATGTTCTCTCTCCATTCCTGATTTCTAACACACACTCACAGCGTTCGGCTGGTCTTGTGTCTGTCAGAGCAGAAGCTAAAGCTGATGGTCTCTATGTGTTTCTCTGTCGTCTCTGGTTCATATGTAAATTGAGCAAGCTTATTTTGTCCATTAGATCGAAAGATCTGAAAAAGCCCATACATTTGCCCACCCATAGACCCTCCCCTCAAAGAAATCAGGACAGAAGTGGCTTAAAGTGGACAAAAGAGACGGATTAAAACACCAGGTGTAAACGGAAATGTGTCTCCCTCGTCTACTTGTGATCCGATCCACCAAAACGCATCTTATACCAGGTGTAAACAGGGCCTAAGAGATTCAAACTAACATAGCTTCAAAATAGTTTTCAGACTACCATTTAGAGCATGTAATCACTATTGATTTCCCATCTTCATTTCCTTTTAATACCTAAAAAGACTGTAGTGAAACAATAAAATTGCATTCAATATGAACACATGCTTCAGCACCTTGGTCAATAAAATAATGTAGTTTCTCACACAATTATACTGTCACAAAATGTTGAGTTATGTCCCCATGGGCAAGACAATGAATGAGACAAAGAACAAGGGAATAACAACCTAAATGCATTAAGGGAGAGCCAATAAAGAATGTAAACACATTACACTTCAATAAAAACAGATGGTTTTAGATGATATGCTGTTGTGTTCTCTGTTCAGTTCTCAAATGGGATAGCTGTAATGCAGTCAGTATGGTATGATGTGAGTATGAACAGAGAGAGCCTAGTGAGTGGGGCAAACATCCTAGTGTTGTTAAATCAGTTTGTGACAGAGGTCGAATCTCATTTATCATCCTCCCATGATGTGATCAACATTGCAGACCCTTGACACCCACATAGGAGGCTGGATATTACTATGGCACTCACTCCATATGTTCTATGTGAATTTAGAAGGTCTAAAACATGAAGCTTAAGCTAGAATGGAAAAAAAGAAACTGCGCCAACGGAAGATAAATGTCGTCATGGAAACCCCTGGCAGCAAGCCTGTCTTGCTTCAATTACTGCGACTGCACTGCTTTAGTTGTAACCGATTTAATTGATTGGTACTTTTTTTTTTATTATTTCAGCACATTTAATCTGGACTGACCCTTGTCCCTGAAAACGGCACTTGTCCACTTAGCTCCTGTACACAACCATGCTTTACAAAAATAAAAGACCCTCTAACCATCATGTCAACTGCACCTTTGATATCTCCCAGCTGCCGACTCTCAACAGATTGTAGATACTTTGATCAGTCTAGCCTTTTTTCCCTTCATTTTTTATTCCCTCCATCTTTCTTCATTTGCCAGCAGCAGCTGCTGTGTTTGCACATAGACAACCCAAGTTGGTCTCACAAATTCTCAACACCACCTGCTGTGTAGGTTTCACAGCAATTAAGAAATTCAACATAAAAAAGTAGTCCCAGCCACTCCTTAATCTAGCTGATGCGACCAAAAGCAAGTCTTCAGTACCCAGGGTTCAGTAATTAACGTAGCCTACAATGGATTACTGTTGGAATGTCTAATGAAAGGCAAAGTGTTAGCCAGATAACAACTCATCTGACTTAATGAACGTTTGCTTGCCTTGTAGTGGATAATTTCATACAATATTAAACTCACACAGGAGGGACACAGCACAGCCTGATGGGTTATGAAGAAGCCAATACATCATCCTAAGCTAATGCGGTATGGGGTTACAGAGAGACCAACTGAAATGAGTGGACAATTTTATGAATTGTGACACATAAACTCTGGGGCAAATTACCCATTCAGTTTCACTATATTAGCATGTGGTATTTAAGCTCAAAAACCTGTGTCTTATTCACAAATCACCTGCAATGCAGATTGTGTGGGTGCTGTCTGTGCTGACAAACCCCATTCCTTTCATTGTAAATAAGACGTATTTTAGAATACACCTTATTCGCATGGTCATTCATCAAATGATGGACAAGAACATTATGAACAATCATGTCCCCGATCATGTTTTAGTACCACAGTGATGCTGCACAGTCCCAATATACCAAGCGCACAGGGAATTGCGACATGAGTTATCATGTTAAAGATCATATTAGGCTGGAGCTAAATCTGAATTCTTCTATTACTTGTGGCACAAATCTGTTTTTGGATGTAAATGTAAACTGCGAAAATTGCACTAGATCTGCCATTTTTCATTTTGATTCATGAGTAAAAACAGTACAGTACAGCCTATAAAATGCTACTGAAAAATAAAGTGACACATTTCAGTGAAAGAAGAAAAAAACGTAATTAACTGCACAGGGGTGTGTAGACTTTTTATATCCACTGTAAATATACACCGATCAGGCATAACATTATGACCACTGACAGGTAAAGTGAATAACATTGATTATCTCTTCATCACGGCACCTGTTAGTGGGTGGGATATATTAGGCAGCAAGTGAACATTTTGTCCTCAGAGTTGATGTGTTAGAAGCAGGAAAAATGGGCAAGCGTAAGGATTTGAGCGAGTTTGACAAGGGCCAAATTGTGATGGCTAGACGACTGGGTCAGAGTATCTCCAAAACTGCTGGGGTGTTCCCGGTCTGCAGTGGTCAGTATCTATCAAAAGTGCTCCAAGGAAGGAACAGTGGTGAACCGGCGACAGGGTCATGGGCGGCCAAGGCTCATTGATGCATGTGGGGAGCAAAGGCTGGCCCGTGTGGTCCGATCAAACAGACGAGCTACTGTAGCTCAAATTGCTCAAGAAGTTAATGCTGGTTCTGATAGAAAGGTGTCAGAATACACAGTGCATCGCAGTTTGTTGCGTATGGGGCTGCATAGCCGCAGACCAATCAGGGTGCCCATGCTGACCCCTGTCCACCACCGAAAGCACCAACAGTGGCACGTGAACATCAGAACTGGACCACGGAGCAATGGAATAAGGTGGCCTGGTCTGATGAATCACGTTTTCTTTTACATCGCGTGGATTGCCGGGAGCGTGTGCGTCGCTCACCTGGGGAACACATGGCACCAGGATACACTATGGAAAGAAGGCAAGCCGGCGGAGGCAGTGCAATGCTTTGGGCAATGTTCTGCTGGGAAACCTTGGGTCCTGCGATCCATGTGGATGTTACTTTGACACGTACCACCTACCTGCATTGCTGCAGACCATGTACACCCTTTCATGGAAACGGCATTCCCTGGTGGCTGTGGCTCTTTCAGCAGGATAATGCGCCTGCCACAAAGCAAAAATGGTTCAGGAATGGTTTGAGGAGCACAACAACGAGTTTGAGGTGTTGACTTGGCCTCCAAATTCCCCAGATCTCAATCCAGTCGAGCATCTGTGAGATGTGCTGAACAAACAAGTCCGATCAATGGAGGCAACTTACAGGACTTAAAGGATCTGCTGCTAACATCTTGTTGCCAGATACCACAGCATACCTTCAGTGGTCTAGTGGAGTTCATGCCTTGATGGGTCAGGGCACAAAAGATGATATTGTCAATGCTATTTATCTTTCTATCCCCCAGGACTTACATGATCATTTATGATAAATATATGAATACAATGGAGGTTGCATAAGATGATACACAAAAGCAGTACTTTCTACTCATAAGTGCAGGGTGGTCTATTTTGCATATTTTGCACTTCATCTGCATTGCAACAAATTATTGGCACACCAGAGTTTTCTTACTGAGGAGCAAATTAATAAAGCCAATTGCCATTTCTTCATAACTGAACTGCTTATAAACATTGCAGCTGTTAGCATCTGTCAGAAGGCATGTATGAGCCTATAAAAAGGTAAATAAAAACAACCAGCCATTTGGTTGGTTACTTTAATACGAACTGCACAGCAAAGTAACATGAGCGCATCACAGACATACAAATGGCTTTATGTCATTAAATTATTTTGTGGGGGTGTTCATTGCTTCATATATGCCTCATTATCTTCATTCAAATATGGCAGGAAATCATAAAAAACAGATGCAGATGTTTAATTAGCGGACGGGACAGAAGCTGCCAGATGTTTGCTTTTGTTTCACGGCAATGTTCAACCAATATATTAGGTACATTAAGCAAATGATGGCACTGAAGTGTTAAAAATCCAGACAGTGTTGATAATGGTGTATTTGATGTTTCATGAGAAAAGCAATGCTATGGCAGTTAAAGTAATAGTCATCATAATATAACAATGCACTCATCATTTGCTCACCTTCATGTTGTTCCAAATTTGTATGACTTTCTTTCTTCTAAAAATGCAATTAAAATGGCAAATAAAGTCATGCTGTAATGGTTTGTAAGTTACCTTAAATATGAAAATGCTGTCATTATTTAATCACCCTCATTCTTAAGTGAAATATTTATTTAACTGTATCCTGGAACCCCTACTTCAGCATGTCAGTTCTCACCCAATTTTGTGGAAAGCTGGAGGGAAGAAGAGAGAGAGAGAGAAGTGTTGTGTCCTAGTTTTATTTTGCTCCAATGAAATTTCAGTATGAAAACATTTTATTTTCTTCAAATGCATGCTATAGTCCATAACTGCACACAACAAAAATGCACAAATATATTATATAATGTATTGTAGAGCTAAAATAATTGCAGAGCTGTTTGCATGTGTGCAGGCCGTATCACAACCATGCTGATATTACTTTATACAACAATTGAACAAACTGTAAGTAAGGAAAAAAGACCATTTGTGTAGAATTACTTTCTTGTAAAATGTCTTGGTGTGTCCATTACTAATGCAAAAACATCAGCAACTAGCAATGATGTCTTAAAGGGATAGTTCACCCAAAAATGAAAATTCTGTCATTAATTACTCACTGCAAGGTTATTGATGCAAGGGTTTTTCTGGTTTCAGCCTGACGCAGTTATCATTTTCATGTCCCGCGCCACGTTGTTTAAGTAGCAAATGCACTGCCGCCCATTTGTTCACCCATGGGCGTACTGGTCTGAAAACCAGGTGTGTTCAGGCGCATTATTGATGCGTTGCTATTTTGAGGAATTGAAAACGACTGCACCATTGACCAACAAAAACCTGCTCTAAAGTCAATAGCGCAGTATATTTTGTGTTATTTAAAGGGTGCGTTAGTAATATGTGCCTATAGGCGGTGCACACACACAGGGACGCGCAACAGCACACACACATGCAAAATCTTAAAAATAAAAGGATTCCTATCTGGAGAAGTGTTCAGTCTTTCCACTTTCACCTGGCTTTTAAAAGGAATGGGAGATGAGACTCTGATTGGTTTATTGCACATTTCGCCCAAAACACACCCATGACTCATTAAAAGACTAGGGACAACCCTTTTGGACCATGCACCGGGAGCATGGTCAAAAAGTGGATTCGGACACGTCCTAAGTGCACCTGCGCCGTGCGCTTCAGACCATGTGCTCAGATTGTTGAAATAGGGCCCTTTGACTTTTCTGTTGGTATATGTCAAGTATATTTAAGTGCAATTTTATAGTATATTTCTGGGTATACTTTCTTATTTTTAGTTTAAAAGAAGTATACTAGTTGCACACTTGAATAAACTTATTTTCTGTAAGGGGAATTTAAGTTCCCTTTCAGTCAGTACACTACGAGTTACGTCAGTTACTGACGAAATGGGGGTTTCGCTTAGAAGCCAATCGACTTTGAGATCTACAAAACGAGCCAATGGCATGAAAATGCCATGGGCCTGCGCAATTTGCATAACGCAACCCCACCCCACCGTGTGGGTATAAAGGGCGTTGCGTGGCAATCTCGCATTATGTTTCTGCTTCAGAGCCGAGTGTTACTTGCCTGAGCTTTCTCTCTTCAAGACGAGCGTCTCTCCCGAGTGTTGGTGTTACGACGCGTTCCAGCGAGTTCCACATTCCTGTCTGATCTGTGCAGTGATCCAGCACAGTGTGTGCGTTCTCCCTGGGCGCTTCGGCATTCTGCAGAGCAAAACTCCTCTCTAAAAGAGCTGCACGCGGCACGTCTTTTTCAAGACGTTTCGCCCGTGCATTGTTTCTGGGTGCGGTCGGCTGATTAGTCCGTCTCACGGGCATTAGCACTGTTTGGCGTGCTTGGGCGTGCACGCTGAGCGCAAGCTCATGGGTGACTCATGTTCCCACTGCGGGAACATGGCCATCGCGGTGTTGTGATCGAGACTCTATGATCTCCGTTTAAAAATAAAAATAATAAAAAACAGGAGAGAGTCCCCTCTATCACACTCCAATCTACTTCCTCCACGAGAGGCAGTACTTTGGCTGGTGGTCAGGGTGATCTGGGGGCATTGGTGTGGGCCAACCCGACGAATATTCCTCGGGCCACACCCTTCTCTAGCACACTGCAACTCGTGGTGTTGCCGGATGAAGGTGCTGGTGTTCCCGCCCTGGGCTCAGCATCTCATTTGGGACGACGGCAGATGACATCACGTCGATCGCCGCATCACAAGGTGGGCTGGATTCCTCTGGAGATGAAGATTCGGCTGTGCTGCCTCCTCTGGGAGCTTCAGCGCTGCCCGAGTTTGATCCGGAGCTCACAGCTATGCTTTCACAGGTATCTGGGGGCGGCCCACGCTGAAAGTGCACTTCTTCCTGGAAGGAAGAGGTGTCGAAGTCGTCGGAGTCTCCATTGACTTTTCGCGGCCCATCGGCAGCCTCTTCCACCTTACTGCTCTCGATAGTGGCACGGTGTAAGGGTACACTGGGGTTCCCCCTGTTGAACGTTCTGTTGCGTGGCAACTATGCCTGCAGAGCATTTCAGCAGTGTGCTGGGACCCAAAGCACCCATCCAAGGCTTGACGGTTACGTCTACTTTGGTGGCGGAGAACCACAGATCTGCGGGCCAGGCCATGTCCACCTGCATGCTTTAACCACCCCTCAAGCCTTTCGGGCCAGGGTGCTCAGAAGCATGCACGAGGGCAATACTGACCCCGCACTCGTGCGTGAGCTGTGCCATGGCTGCCCTTCTGAGGCTCCCGCCCCTCCCGCCCTGCCCCAGCAGCAGCCTACACCCGGGCTGGGCCGTGGAGAAGGTCACAGGACAGCAGCCCAGCAGCCCAGCCCGTCTCGTCCCCCCGCCCTGCTGACATTCCTGACATTCACCTCTGCGCTCCCAGAAGGTGTGGCTGGCGGTGTGCGACGCACAGCCTCACCACTCTCAGCCCCCTCTGTCGCCAGCCCCTGTCAGACGAGACCCCCGTGGAATGCTAGTCCTTCCCTGGTCTCCTCTGTCAGGGCGCGGAATTCGACCCCACCCACACTTTGGGATGCTCCCACGCCTCCCTATGTCTGGGCCGGTCATTCCGCTTGCTGCCCCATCGTGGGTGCATCTGTGGCTCGCACGACCACTGCTTCAGCTCTGTGGGCCGGGCTACGGCTTCCCAGACTGGCCAGCTGGTCTGTCCACAGGCTCGGCTTGCGATTCCGTTCGCACAATCTCCTCCCTGCTCTCTGGGAGTCCGCTATACCGTGTTATCATGCATATCATGCATGCGGAGGCTGTCACCCTACTGGCGAAGGGTGCGGTCGAAGTCGTCCCTCCAGCCAAGATGAGGTCCGGCTTCACTGCCCTGACTTCATTGCACCTACGAGAAGCGATGGGTCACAGCCAGTCCTGGTGCACGTCTTGAACTGAACCCTTCTCAGGCTTCTTCCAAGGCACACAGGGTTCGCATCCTGAGCTATCTCGATGACTGGCTAAATTAGCTCACTCTCGAGACCAGGGTTGCAGACACAGGGATCTAGTGCTCTGGCACCTCACCCGTTTGGGCCTTCGGTTCATCTAGGAAAAGAGCAAACTCTCCCCTGGGAAGAGGATCTCTTTTCTCAGGTATGATGGCAGACCTGAGTCATTGGGACCCAGAGCGTGCTGAAGCGGTCTCATAGCGTGCACAGTGCGAGCGTGCACAGTCAATGCTGACTTGCCTCCTTCATTTTGAGGGTAAAAGTGCAGTACCACTGAAGTTTTTTCAGAGGCTCCTGGGACATATGGCATCCGTGGCCGTGCTAATGCCGCCCAGACTGCTTCATATGAGACCGCTTCAGCACTGGCCTTGCGATCGAGTCCTGAGATGGGCATGGCAACAGGGCACGCTCTGGGTCCCAATGACTCAGGCCTGCCATCATACCTTCACCCCGTGCGAACCTTACTGTTCTACTCTTTATACCCACACGGTGGGGCGGGGTTGCGTTATGCAATTTTTTCATGCCATTGGCTCGTTTTGTAGATCTCAAAGGCGATTGGCTTCTAAGCGAAACCCCAATTTCGCCAGTAACTGACATAACGTCTCCGTTCCCTTCCTTCAGCAAGTTTTTTATCACATCCCCCGCATCCCCTGCTTATTCTTCACCCATGTCTGAGTGGAAGGTTAAAGTTAAGGTATACTTTATTGTCCCAGAGGGAAATTTGTCTTGTATTTTTGATCCATGCAATGCACACTTGTGACCCATGTTTCAGTATGGCATAAACTCACTGTTTGAAGTGTCCTGTCAAAGAAAAAGTTCAACCAGAGAGTAATGTATAATTATGAGACAGCGTATTCTCATTGGATAAGGCCACAGAGTCTCATAAATAATTATTAGACAGTGCTGACATATAGCTATAGAGCTATAGTGCACATATATGTCACATTCAAAATAATGGATGCTAACTTTGTCTCCGTAGCTCCTGGTGTGTCTCCAGGCACCTACCTGAGAACTAATTCTGCAGCAGGTATACCAAATTGATGAGATCACCATAAGAGGGTCATACTATCATTGTTTTCCAATCCATTACCTTGAGATGGCAAACCCAATAATATAGTCATCATAGAATATTTAAGGAGGAAAGGACAGTGTAATTCCATTTGTCTATTCGGACAATGCTAAGCATCAAGGGGTGAAGGTTCTGGAAGGGTATTCCACAGGCAGGGCTCAAAGGCCATCTAATTACATGGATGGTGAACTTATTGATTCAAGCAGGCGCCTCTAATTCCTCTGTCTCACATTAGGCATTCATAAACAAGCTCTCCACCTACCTGATCCTGTTCCTCTGAGGGAAGTTCTGCAGCTTCATCCAATCCAATTCCAGCTCAAGATTAGATAAAGTCCAGGTCATGTCAATGAGAACTATATGTCCTCTCAAACTCCTGGTTGAAAGGGGAGAATGCACAGGACACCTATTTTCTACCCTAACATCTGTATTGGTAAGGCTAAAGTACCCCTTCATTAGCGCCAAACCTGAAATGTGTTCCTATTATACTGGATTTTATCTTATTCTAATTCCCAAGGCGGCAATATCAAATGCATTGGGAGTGAGAATAGTTTGTGGATTTTATTACAAAGGATCTAAATGCGTTACTTCAAAGCATCATGAAATTGTGATTTTTTTTAAACTTTAGAGTGAACATGAATAGGTTTCATGAGACGTTAAGGTTTTTTTTTGTATTATTCATTTATGTTATTTATTTCACACTGCCGCCTTCTGTGTTACCAAATGCTGAGAAACTTTCAGTAAATCAAAGTGTGACAGTTTAAGATTGCTGCCAAATGCCATTGTGGTCCAAAACAACAAAAGAGGACAGATTTAAGGTCTGAAGCATCGCAGCAAAAGGGCTACATGTCCCGCTGTGATATGAAGGGGAGGCTGGGTATTTGGACTTCATTGATGCTCACACTGGATCATTGTGTTGTGATTCGATTTTGTGTGTGGCCTATAATTTCCCTGGGGAAATAAGTGGATACTTCATGTCACAGATTAGTGGATATCTTCTTAGACCCACATTTGTCAAGTGCAAAAACCTCACTTTCTGTATTTGGATCTGTATGAAATTACTGGTAAAGGTCATATAAGCCAAAAGTGGATTTAAACTAATGTTCACTGGCTCTGCATGTGGTCTGTGGATCTAACAATGCATTAAAGTGCCCCTTTCTGCTTTTTCAGATATTACCTTCCATATAGTGGGTGATTTAGCTGTTTGTAAATGTAAAATGTCTGCAAAGTTATGCAGCCTCCCAAAAGAAAGAACCAATTCAGAACTGCTGAAAAGGAGTCGTCAGCAATTCCAGTCTTACTCCCTGTACAAACCATGGTAGGTTTGTAATAAATTTGCATATCGACAGCCTATGCTCTTAAACGACGTCTACTTTGACCCTGCCCTCAAACACTGTAGCTGTAGCTGAGGTCTGGATGAATTAGCTTTTTTGTTGTTGACATATCAAGAATATGTTGTTTTCTGCTCTGCAAAAGCAAATCCACTTTGCATGCACTTCAAAAGGATGAGGAATCGGGCTGTAATTGATACGGTAATATTGATATTATCGTTACTGTTGCTGTGTATCAGGTGATGAGGAAGATCTGGGGCTGAAATTCAGATATGGTAATGGGTAATGTTTAGTTTCCTGACATACACTGTAAGCGGCAGACCAATCCAACGTGATCTCATGAGAATACGTGTGTATTTTTACATAAAGTGTAGTTCTACCACACACACATTTATTTACGTTTTCATACACACTGAAACGTATAATATTGACGTATGAACAACTTTACTGACGTACAAATTTGTACGTATTCCTATTTATGAATATAAAAATCATGGTATTAATGTTTTGATGTAGCGTTATTGTATTAGTTTGTCATATCAATGTTATGTTTCAGTCGCATTTATTAAATTGCAGTTTACTTATCTAGTACTTAATAAGAAATACAATTTTGCTCTGTTCGTGACTTTTTCTGCAAACGCGTTTCGGAGGATTACATAATGTTAAACAAGACTACACTGTAAAACCTTAAAATGAATACCATTTCTTTAATCGTTTAACCATTTTGTAATATACACTATATTGCCAAAGGTTTTGATACGCCTGCCTTTACATGCACATGAACTTTAATGACATCCCATTCCTAATCCATAGAGTTTAATATGGAGTTGGCCCACCCTTTGCAGCTATAACAGCTTCAACTCTTCTGGGAATGCTTTCCACAAGGTTTAGGAGTGTGTTTATGTGAATTTTGGACCGTTCTTCTAGAAGCGCATTTGTGAGTTCAGGCACTGATGTTGGACGAGAAGGCCTGGCTCGCAGTCTCCGCTCTAATTCATCCCAAAGGTGTTCTATCGGGTTGAGGTCAGGACTGTCAAGTCAGGTCAGTCAAGTTCCCCCACACCGAACTCGCTCATCCATGTCTTTATGGACCTTGCTTTGTGCACTGGTGCGCAGTCATGTTGGTTCCCACAAAGTTGGGAGCATGAAAGTGTCCAAAATGTCTTGGTATGCTGAAGCATTAAGAGTTCTTTTCACTGGAACTAAGAGGCCAAGCCCAACCCTGAAAAACAACCCACACCATAATCCCCCCTCCACCAAACTTTGCACTTGGCACAGTGCAGTCAGGCAAGTACCATTCTCCTGGCAACCGCCAAACCCAGACTCATCCATTGGATTGCCAGACAGAGAAGCGTGATTGGTCACTCCAGAGAACACGTCTCCACTGCTCTAGAGTCCAGTCTTCATGCCTAGCGTCTGCATGCCTAGTGCTTCATTTTATACACCTGTGGCCATGGAAGTGATTGGAACACCTGAATTCAATGTTTTGGAGGGGTGTCCCAATACTTTTAGCAATACAGTGTAGTTTGTTTGCCATTAGACAACAGAGAGGACTGCGACAACAGACAACTGACAACAGAACCATAAAATACACCAAAACACATCATATATTCACAAAAGATCAATTTTATTCGCTCACTGTAATCCAGATCTTTAGAATCAATACATTTGTGAGGAACAGATCCAAATTCAGCCGTTTATCCAGCGATCTTCATCTCCATTCTCAGCAGCGACTATAACGTCAAATCCTGCGCTCGTTATGATGAATTCAAATTCAAAATTACACCCTCAAGAAGCGTTACGACATGTTTTACGGCAGTGATATCAAACGCTCATTGGCTCTCACCTGCTTCGTCAGAGATTGTGACATGCCGTGAAAATGGGAAATGCGCACCTTCACGGAGTGAACATTTTCATGGATTAATAACTCGGATTCTGCTCTGTACCTCATACAAAGCTATTATATACCGCCAGAGAGGACTGCGACTGCAACATCGTCATTTGAACGACTTTTGGTAACACTTTTGACATTTTCGTAATGAATAAACTATTGTGATTACACTTTATGTTTTTCTTCATAACTGTACGTAGTTTTAAGAAAGAAATGATTATGGGTAGGTTTAGGGGTAGGAGTAGGATTAGTGGCTCAAAATATATTTTTAATGATATATTGTTACTAAAATTGTCATTTTCCTAAACATCTCTGTCCATTACGTTTTATTCTTTTTATATTCTGTATAAAATGGGAATGTTTAGGTTTGGGAGTAGGGTTAAATGATCTTACATTTATCTATAAAATGGTAAAAGGGAGATTAAACAGATTTCTTTATTATGAGAAAGATTGGTAAATATTTAATGTTTTGTAGCTGTAAAAACGTAATAATTCTACGTTTAAATGTTGCCGATATGTCCATATTGTTTTGGCATCTATCCGAACGTACAAAAAGTATGTTTTGTGTCTTTAAAAGTTACGTATTAATACCTACATATTAACAATGAGACCAGATGAATGAATGCATAGTGTTAACATTACAATACACATTAGCTTTTGTAAATGGCAGAAGCATTCATTTTCAGCCTCAAGTACAACCTTTAAAACAAAGTGCAATCTTATTATAACAGAACAGTGTTTTTAATTCCAAACATGTTTTTCCACAACGTGCATGTAATTTATCTCAAGGAACGTGTGGTTGTTCTCTTTAGTATTCTGTATCTCAGTAAACATGGTTGTTTGCAAAATGTCCCTCTTTTCCTCTTTTAGTCCCTGATAAAGATGTGGAAACGAGAATTTTCGTGAATTTTCTAAAAGATTTCCATTAAAGAGGCTTTCAGAGTGCCAGTTCAAGATAAGGGCAGAGAATATCTGCTGATGTCCTTGGCATTGGAGACAAATTAAATCCCACAAAAAGCATTTCCATTAGCCCAAACCTGCCTAACCTGCTCTCTCAATTCCATACAGCTCAATTTCAGGTCAACTCTCAACCCTGCTGCCTGAGCTAGTATTGCTGTCTTTATTTACAAATTATTCAGTTCATAATTAGATAAATTTGCACTTGACTTAATGTTATTAATACTCACAATGCATAGATGTTTCTTAGTAAACAAAAAAATTCGAGTTCAAATAGGTATAAAATAAAACTCAAAAGATGCACATCCACATGCACACAGACTTCTGTCATAAGTCTCGATGCACATTTATAATTCCCTAGGTTCTCATGTTCCAGCGTATTTTGTGTAACATAAGTCCCTAAGTAAGCGATAATACAGTCAGCCAGACATTATAACACCATAAACAACGACAGGGTGATCAGTCTTGTATAACTGCATTTATTTGCGAGGCTACTGTCCAATTAAATAAATATATGGTCATAAAATACTGATCAGAGTTGATATTATGTTATTATCCTAAAGCTTCTACTAAGAGAAACAGTCCATTACAACAGAAAGCAAATGCACTGTAAATCCTAACGCTCAAAATAATTCATTGGTTTGAGTAGAGCCAACTCAAATGAAACAAATTAGTTCAGTCAAATGAACTTTTGAGTATTTAGAATATAAAACTGACACATTTTAAGTAATCTGAATTGTTTCATTGTTTTAAGATTTATTAACTTGTTTCTTTTAATTCAGACAAACTTAAATTTAACTGAAACTGGGCTGGGATTTCTATTTTCCAGCATGCTTTATGACACTCAAAAGGGAGTGTAAATTAGGTGTTATATAGGTGTTATAACATATTATATATTAGGTGTTTTGTATGCAAGATTAATGTTAAGTGGGATATCTAGTAGTGTTAAATGTTCCCTTTCAGTCTGTCACGTTCGACTTGACGAATTGCGATATTGCATGAGAGCCCTATCACCTTTGAGTGTGTACTAAATGAGCCAATGAACATTGGAATGTGAGATTTGCATGTTGCACTCTGCCCCGCAGCGTGGGTATAAATACGGAAGTGCATACAAACGCACCTTTGTCTTTCATTTCGGAGCCGAGCAGTGTTGACTGTTTTCTCCGACTGTGACTCATCGAGCAGTAGAAGAGGATCGTTACACAGTGTTGGAGAGAAAGCACTTCAGCGGCGGCTGCAAGCTCACGTGTCTCTGTGCTGATTCATCAGCTGTTGCGTTGTTGGGCGAGAGAGTGAGAGCACGCTGTCAGGCTGCACTAATCCCTGCAGCAGCACCGCGGCTGTTCCCTTGTGCGCTTCAGCCCATCCTAAAAGAGCTTTTTCCTTCCTCTAAAAGAGTATAGAGGCGGACACTGCATCTTTTTCAAGATGTCATTCGGCCTGTGCGTTTCTGGATGTGATCCGGCACAAGGATCAGGAGACTGCTCTACGGGAGACGGTGAAGGCATCGATCCCTCCCCCGGAGGAGAGCCGGGTGGAGAATCTATTGTTTCCTTTTGTTTCTGTTCCAGCGGTACCCAAATTCTCAATAAAAGAGCAGTTTCCTATTCCTTCGGGTCCCAAGAGGGCGCGTCTGGCGGTGTGCGACGCGAATCGGTCGAGAGCTTCTCCCAACAGTCCAACAGTTCTCGGCCGCACAGAAGCAGACGGAGCCGATCCGCCGGTCGCAGCTACTCCGCCTGCTCGTTGCCGAGGGTGCCCGGAGGATCGGGAGACTTGCCACCCTCAGCTGCCTCTCATATCGACAGCTGGCAGCGCTGTGTGTGTGCAGGTTGCGTTAAACACGCCGTCTCACACACCACCTGCCTCACTGTGAAACCAGGGTGCTCCCAGCATGCAGACCTCACTTCGGGCCGCTCCACTGTCCGAGTCAGGTCCCTGTGTTCCACCTCGCTGCCCCACTGCGTCTGTTGTGCCGTTGGTCCCGCTGATGCGGAGTCTGGGAGCCTGGCTAGTGATTCCCAGCCCGTCTCGCTGGCTCATACGCACTATCAGACTCAGCTACGCGATTCAGTTCGCCCGGTGTCCCCCGGTCTTCAGGGGCATTCTGTTCACCCGTGTGCTGGCGGAGAACGCTCCTGTGCTTCGGGAGGAGATTGCAGTCCTACTGGCAAAGGACGCGATCGAGCTGGTCCCTCCAGCCGAGATGAGCTTGGGGTTTTACAGCCCATACGTCATCCTACCCACGAAAAGCCGTGGGTTATGGCCAATCTTGGACCTGCGAGTCTTGAATTGATCCCTTCACAGGCTGCTGTTTAAGATGTTGTCGCAGAAATGCATTTTCAAATGCATCTGTCCCCAAGATTGGTTTGCAGTGATCGAACTGAAGGACGCATACTTTCATGTCTCGATTCTCCCTTGACACAGACCATTTCTTCATTCGAGGGGCGGGCATATCAGTACAAGGTCCTACCCTTCGGGCTAGCCCTGTGGCCCAGCGTCTTCACGAAAGTCGCGGTGACTGGCTCATCCTTGCCCAGTCGAGAGAGCAGTTGTGCAAACACAGGGACATGGTGCTCAGTCACCTCAGCCAGTTGGGTCTTCGGGACAAGAGCAAACTCTCCCCTGTGCAGAGGATCTCTTATCTCGGTATGGAGTTGGACTCGGTCAACCGGACAGTGCGCCTCACGGAGGAGCGCGTCCAGTCAGTGTTGAACTGCCTGAGTACGCTCAGCAGCAGGACAGCGGCCCCACTGAAATTATTTCAGAGGCTCCTGGGGCATATGGCATTCGCAGCCGCAGTAACGGCACTCGGATTGCTCCATATGAGGCCGCTTCAGCACTGGCTTCAAGGCCGGGTCCCGAGATGGGTGTGGCAACGCGGCACTTTCCATGTGGCTGTCACACCGAGCTGCTGAGTGCGGGTGTTCCCTTAGAACAAGTGTCCAGGCATGCTGTGGTCTCCACGGATGCTTCCACCACCAGATGGGGGGGCCACGTACAATGGGCATGCAATTTTGGACGGGGCCTCAACTGTAGTGGCACATCAACTGCCTCAAGTTGCTTGCAGTACGTCTTGCGCTGGGCCGCCTCAAAGGGCTGTTACGAGGCAAGCACGTACTGGTCCGTACGGACAGCACTGCGACCATTGCGTACATCAACCATCAGGGTGGTCTACACTCCCGTCGCATGCTGTAACTCATCCGCCATCTTCTCCTTTGGAGTCAGAAGCATCTGAGGTCGCTTTGTGCCATTTATATCCCAGGCGTGCTCAACCGTGCAGCCAACGAGCACTCACGGCAGCCTCCGCTTCCGGGAGAATGGAGACTCCATCCCCAGGCGGTCCAGCTGATATAGGACCTCTTCGGAGCCGCACAGGCAGACCTGCTTGCCTCTCCAGACTCAACCTATTGCCAGTGGTTTTACTCCCTGACCGAGGACACCCTGGGTACGGACGCACTGGCTCACTGCCCTTTGAGGCGGCCCATCCTTTTCCTATTTAGCACCTAAGCTAGGAATAGTTTTCCTAGCATTGTTCGGAAAGCAGACACACTCTGTCAGTTTAAATCTAGACTAAAAACACATCTCTTTACTATGGCATACACATAGAACATTATCAGTTTATATTATTCAAATCAGTTTGATGATTTGATGATTGGCAAGATGGTGAAATTTACATTATTTAAAAACATTGGAGTGCTCAATACTGTAAATGACAAATCAGAAGAGTATTCCAGAGCATTGTGTAATAATGAACATCACGCACCATCACTCAAACAGGGTTATTATTTAACCTTGTCTCTATTTGTTTAATCTGATTAATGGCAGTAGTGAAGAGCAAAAGATTATACACTGTCCTGAAGCATTCATCAGGCCAGGAGAAAGATATCAAGAATCATTTAGAGAGCACACTCAAAAGGAGAAAGAATGTGACAGGCTTACCCTGAAGGTTTACCACATGATAAAGATTGGATAAAGTGCTCAAGGACACACTGACTGAAGTCAGAGCAAATGATTGCCTCCTGGCTTCAAGTGCTCAGTCAAAACTTATGGTTACCTAACTTAATATTTCCACTACACAGCCACCTGCCTCACGGGCATCTTTAACACTGTTGGATGTTTATTTAGTTTGCCTCATCAAGAGACCCACAGCCTCTCCTCCAGTAACCAAACAGTTAATGATGTTAAAGGGGACGTGTGTAATTTTTTGGACGTTAAAATACTTTCAGCAATCCCAATTTAATATGCAGAGACAATTATTAGTAAGTAATTCATGTTTATTCATCCGGAAAGTAAACATTTTGGGGGGCGACCACTTGCTTAACCAACACAAAATCACTTTTAAATTTGCAGACATGTTACATTTATTCATTTAGTAGATGCAAAGCGACTTACAACTGAGGAATACAGGAAGCAATCCGTTATGAAGAGGCGAAAAATCACAAAATGTGCCTGAAATACTACGTTTTGGGCATTACCCAGAGCAGCACAAGCTAGAATAGGGAGGATAAAGAGAAAAATAGAATTTTTTTTTTCTTTAGATGAGGTTAAGTACTCGCGGAAGAGATGAGTTTATAGCTGTCTTTTGAATGTTGTCAGTGATTCAGCATTCCGGATGGAGGTGGGAAGATCATTCCACCGCCAAGGAACGGTGAATGAAAATGTTCTGGAGAGGGATTTCATGCCTCTCTGTGGTGGTACCACGAGCCGTCGCTCCTTAGCTGAGCGAAGGCTTCTGGTGGGGGTGTAGACTCGTAGGAGCAAGTCGAAGTATGCGGGTGCTGAGTTTGTGATGGATCTGTAAGCAACCGTCAATGCCTTGAACTTGATGCGAGCAACTAGTGGTAGCCAGTGCAGAGAGATTAAGAGAGGTGTGACATGGGCCCTTTTGGGCTCATTGAAGACAAGACGTGCCGCTGCGTTCTGGATCATATGAAGCATTATGCAATTTGCATATCTTAAAGCGTTGAGCAATTTGAGCTACAGTAGCTTGTCTGTTTGATCGGACCACACGGGCCAGCCTTTGCTCCCCACGTGCATCAATGAGCCTTGGCCGCCCATGACCCTGTCGCCAGTTCACCACTGTTCCTTCCTTGGAGCACTTTTGATAGATACTGACCACTGCAGACCGGGAACACCCCACAAGAGCTGCAGTTTTGGAGATGCTCTGACCCAGTCATCTCTGTTGAGTAAGTACGCTGTGCATACAGTGCCTTGCAAAAGTCTTTTTGAGTATGATGTGACAATCTTTGTACATCTGAATACGGGTGTTTTCTGCTATTATTTCCCACAGATCCTCTCAAGCTCGTCGGATGGGAACCGCCAGTGGACAGTCATTTTCAGGTTTCTCTTGAGATGTTTGATTGGGTTCAGGTTTGCACTCTGACTAGGCCACTCAAGAACATTCATAGAGTTGTCCCTATTGCATTGTCTTGGCTGTGTACTTGGGGTCATTGTCTTGTTAGAAGGTAAAACTGAGGTCCAGGAACCAGGTTTTCATTAAAAATGTCGCTGTGTTGAGCATTCCTTCTACTATGACACATCCCCTAGGCCCGGCTGCTGAAAAACACCCCCGACGCATGATGATACCACTACCATGCTTCACTGTTGGGATGGTATCGCGCAGGTGTTGAGCAGTGTCTGGTTTCCAGACATAACGCTTGGAAATGAGGTTCATAAAATCAATGTTGTTTTTCAAAGTCTGAGAGTATTAGGTGCTTTTTTTTCCAAGGTAGTCTTCTTTGTCACAGGTTAATTCAATGTGTAGAAAAATCTCAAAGATGATCCAGAGAAATGGGAATGCTCTTGCGTTAAATTTTACCTGTCACAGTTTGGATACTTATACAATGTAATTATTTATTTATTTCTTGTTTTAAAGTCATTTGAAAAGTTATTATAAATTGTGTTATTGCTTTGCCATTATGCAGTATGGAGTGTAGATTGATGTGTGTGTGTGTGTGGAGGGGAGGGGGGGACTCATAATTTCAAGCATTTTAGCACATGACAGGTTGTCACATAACAAAATTAAGGGATATGAATACTTTCGTAAGCCATTGGTGCAACCCTGATGTCAATCATAATATAATTAATTATTTAGAATTTTTGGCATCAAAAGGAATTAAGTTCTAATCAAATCAAATAAAGTCCACACTTAGATCTAAGACAAGTGGGTCCATTTCCACCAATCATATTGCACATTAAAACTATCAATCATTTCAACCTGATGATACCACTGTCTCAACTCGTATCTCTGCCTGCCTTTCAAACATCTCTGCTTGGATCTAAAGCTCAACCTGGCAAAGACAGAGCTCCTTGGTATTCATGAAAAGTTGACCCCAACATCACCGTGCAAATGGGGTCCACAACACTAACACCAAATGATCTACTGAGATTTTCCACCAATATTTCAACAAAGGTAATGCAGGTTCATGCTTCATCAGGAAAATCAGACCCTTCCTGTCAAAAGTATGTGGCACAAATTCTTGCCCAAGCTTTTGTCATTTCAAGACTGAACTACTGCAATTCTTTACTGGCAGGCTGTCCAGCTAGCATGACTAAGCCTCAGCAGATGATCCAGAACCCGGCAGCCCATCTAGTCTTAAATCAGCCAAAGAGAACCAACGTCACAGCCCTACTTATCTCACTCCACTGGCTCCTAGTTGCAGCCAGAATCAATTTTTGGTTAGGTTTTGATGCTAGCTTTCAGGACTGGCACTGGAACAGCACCTTCCTATTTCAATTCAATCCTAAAGGTCTATGCTTGCTCATTCCTGCCAGCTATGATCACTGAACGAGTGATGCCTTGTTGTGTCCAAAAACTTCACTCCCTCTGCCAACCTCTTTCCAAACTACTGAGAACATCACATCTTTCATAAAGGAGCTAAAGACACACCTCTTCAGCAAGCACTTAACCTTAAACCAATGCATTTTCACACTCTAGCTTGTTTCCTAATGTGGTTGTCAAATAAACCTGTCAAATAAAAGTGTCATTGGCTCCTTGAAAAATGCATTTATTAGTCGTTACTATCCCACAAGGATAGTAATACGAGATTTGTTTTGCTCCCTATAAGGAAAACCGCTTATAAATCATACTAGATGAGGGTTTTTTTTTTTTTGAAAATGTAAAATGCAGAAAGTTTTCTGTGAGGGTTGTGTTTAGGGGTTGGGTTAGGGGATAGAATATACAGTTTGTTTAGTATAAAAATCATTTTGAAGAATGTCAGTAACCAACAGTTGATGGGCCCTATTGACTATTAAAAAAAAAAAAAACGATGGAAGTCAATGGGGCTCATCAACTGTTTGGTTACCGAAATTCTTCAAAATATCTTCTTTTGTGATAAACGATAATAGTATTTTGATTTTTGGGTGAACTATCCCTATCCCTTAAGAGACACACTTTTGACACACTTTAATATGACTTAAATACATCTTTATATGTCATTTTGGTCACACTTTAGTTAGGGTCCAATTCACTACTAGCTAACTATTAACGTCTCGGTTACGTATGGTAACCCTCGTTCCCTGAATGAGGGATCAAATTGGGATCACAATTCCAATTCGTTGGTCACGACCGACGTGACATAGTAGTGATCGACTGAAAGGGAACTATGACTTTTGCCTCAACAAACTCCTAATTACTGCTTAATAATAAATAGCAAGGTAGTTGTTAAGTTTAGGTATTGGTTAGGATTAAGGGATTTAACATGTTAATATTAATATGTGCTTTATAAGTACTAATAAACAGTCAGTATCCAAGTAATATGCATGCTAATGTGGCGAGATGGTAAGGCGGATAGAAAAAATGATAACCAAGATGAACAACAGGGAAGTTCACTTTAAGCGAAATCTCAAATAAAATCTTAATGTAGCCAACTACGCCACCTCGGGACTTTCACCCAAGGATATGCAAGCACTCATAGGTTCATTCTACCCAGAGAGTACTAAGACAGTTCTGTCAATTAAAACCAATTTTTATTGCATGATGTTCTAAAAAAAATAACATTCACTGATGAATACCTTCCAGATAGTTACCTCTTAATTACCCACAGATGGTATTACAGAAGGTATTGTGAATCAAAGAGGAGAAAAAAATAAATAAAATCAAAACTGCGGGGGAAACCTGGATTGCCAAGGACACTAACAGGGAAAAAAAGAATCCCCTAACCCACCCCAATGAGCAATCACTGCACCCACACACTAGTGCTCCACACCAAAAGACATTGAGAAACTCACACTCAAGCATGTTTAACACTACACCAAAAAGTGGGTGGGCAAAGTACCCCTTTTTCCGGCGTCATTAGGGAAACCCACAACACTTACAACAAAAGTTATAAATCCCAAATAAACAAAGACAAAAAAAAATTAAAAATCACATAAAGACACCTGGGGCAATTACCATATATAACCGCTGGTAGATGATGTTTATACAATTAATTGTTCACCAGCAAATCTCTGGTCTTGAATTTATCCCAAAATAAATACAAATAATATATATAAGAAAAAAATAAAAATATGATATATATATATATATATATACAGATCCACAAACAATTCCCCACAAGGGACGAAACTACCAACAAAACAAAAACAATAATAAACAAAACAAATTCACAATGAAGACAAAACAGCAGCGTAGTCCGGGTCTGTGTATCCTTCCGATTAAAGGTGCGGTCGCCCCGCTCAGAGCTGGAAACAAGCCGTTAGGCATGTCCCCACAACCTGCACACACACAACAAATCACAACAAATCACATGCCATATTCCATTCATCCACATACCTGAGATTGAACGGAGGAAAATAAGGTGACCCGAACCATACGACACCAGAAAAGGCAAAAAAAAAAAACAAGCAAGAGTTAACCAGAAATGGCTAAATGCACACTCAGCCATTTGTGCGTTCTGCTTTTATTAGAAGCGCAATCGTAATAATGATTAACCAGCCGGTTACCTGACACCGCTAAACCAATAGGGCAAATTATTCCAGTTAACCACCTACCCATAAATCTCAGCTCCAGGGTCTAAAAAATAAAGTGGTGTTAGGCACAATCATCTGGGAATTCATAGCCCCTCTCTCCCTACCTCGCATTGTATGGGCAAATGGTGAAGGTTAGTGTGTTGTCCAGCAGTAGCACGGGTGGTCCTCCTCAATCCATTATCCCCCACTTCTGAGGTGGGGTGAGAAACTACTGCCACAGGTTGCTTAGACTGGTACCGCAATTCAATTGGCTTGAGGGCAAAATTGCAGGGGTGATAGATGTTTCCAGAACAAGGAAAACTAGTCCGGCTTGAGCGACAAAAGGCCCGGACACCAGGACCCAGCCATCTTCTAACTCTTCCTCTTCATCCCCCAAGGATGGCCCAGCCTCCACTTGAACACCAGCCACCAGACCTCTCTCTGGGCTCCGAGTGGCAATGTAATGCTTCAACAACGTGCAATGTACATGCTTGATCTTACTCAGATCATGGACTGGCGCAATAGTGTACACTGCTCCTCTTTCAGTGAGGGCTTTTAGCGCTTGGTAAAGGACAGAACTCCAGCAGTCTTGAATCTTATTACGGCCTCGAATAGAATGGTCATGCAGTAATGCCAATTGTCCCTCCTTCAGGGGAATCTCTTGAACATGACGGTCATGGATTCTCTTCCGGGAGTCCGCCACAGCTCTCATTAGGTGTCTTGCCCCCTCAAATGCCATCTGAAGTTGAACTTGATGCTCGATGACCCAGTCGTGTATACCACCTGCCACAGGGTCCTCAATTCTACCCAGCAAGAAATCAACAGGCAGCTTGGGATCTTGGCCAAACATCAAATAATAAGAGGACTCACCCGTGGAATGCTGAGGGGTAGTATTGTAACAAAAAAGCAGCTGAGGGAAACAAGCAGTCCAATCCCTTGTCCTCATTACAAGCAGAGTTCACAAAAGATTATGCAGGGTTCGGTTAAACCATTCACACTGCCCATTGCCAGCGGGACGATACAGGGTAGTTTGTGACCTCATATAGGCCACACAACTGCTGAATCAGAGAGCTGGTCTGAGTGCAGCCGGCTTGGTAACCCGAATTTATAGAACCACTCCGTGACCAGAACTTGAGCCACTGTGGAAGCACGTTGGTCCCGAGTAGGAACAGCCTGCATGAATTTCAAGAACACAGTCATAATAAGCACATTTTCCATACCATTTTGGGCCGGCTCAATGGGAGTAAAATCAATAGCCAGTATTTCATTTGGATGTGCTGCAAGGAGGTGGTTCATAAAGGTACGCACCACTGGCTAGGAATCCTTAGAAACCTGGCATCGATCACACTCCTGGCACCACTGCTTCACCTCTGATGACATGCCAGGCCAGTAACACCGCTGGCGAACCAGCTCCAGGGTTCGTTCCACACCCTGATGTCCATGCCCCCGGTGCAGCTGAGTGAGCACTTCTCCATTTAACTCTTTTCCCGCCAAACACGGAATTTTCCGTTATTTGTGAGAAAACGCTTCCCTGCCAAACACAGAAGTTTCAGTGTTTTCACTGTTATACGCTAGGGGGGCGCTATTATGCACCTTCTGAATGAGTACAGAATCTCCTGATCAAAACACAGGCGAGGAATACGCAAAAAAACAAGCGATCGTATGTAAGCAGATGCATATGTAAAATAAAGTGATCATCAACATTAAACATCATATAAATCAAAACTGCCTAATGTTACTGAATGAAATGTCGACCCAGAACGAGCTATAGGACTGTGCAAGCAGTAGGGGTGTTGATGGACTCGACTCATCTGTGTTTTTGATTATCGTTCTGAATCTGATCTGAATGTAGTCTTTGACAAAAACGTGATTTTCTCAGCTTTTTGTTCAAAATGTTGCTTTTTTTTATGAAACTTACCCATATTTAAGTGTTGATAAAAAAGGAATGCATGAAGCTAGAATAAAAAGTTTGGTAACACTTTATTTTAAGGGTCCAGAATAATGCATTAGTTAAGCATTAATTAATGACACAATTCACAATTAAGCATTAGTTAAGCACGAACACACTACTAATTAATGATTAACTTTACATTTAAGGGTCCGGAATAATGCATTAGTTAAACTAGTAATTAAGGATTTTCTTGTTCACAATTATGCATTAGTTAAGCATGGACACAATAGTAATTAATGATTAACTTAACATTATAGTAAGGGCATATAAATAATGGCTAACAACTTAATAAGCCATATATTATTTTTGTGTAGTAATGTAATTATATTTTTGTGCGATTCTGTTAAGTTAACTGAACAATAAGCTAGTAATTATGTTTAATTACTGCTGATTTTGCCGTTATAAATGGCTAAAATAGTGTAATAAAGACAATTTGACCCCCAGCTCTGGGTGGTTATCCAACGTTCCCCTTTCAGCAGGCTCCACATATTGTTGTGAAAGGGCATCTGCATTTCAGTTAACTTTGCCAGATCGGTACTTGATGACATAATCAAACACAGCTAATTGAGCTACCCACCGCTGCTCAGTTGCCCCTAATTTAGCAGTGGCAAGATGACTTAAAGGATTATTGTCAGTGTACACTAAACACTTCTGGCCCAACAAATATTCACGAAACTTCTCAGTCATTGCCCATTTTAAGGCCAGAAACTCCAGCTTCATTGAACTATAATTTGTCATATTACGTTCAGTTGGTCTCAAACTCCCAGACCACAATGACTGGCTTCCGCCTCTAAAATGAAGGGTAGAGAAAAGTTAGCATAGGCCAAAACTGGTGCTGTAATGAGCTTCCTTTTTAGGCCCTCAAAGCTATTCTCACACTCCAGAGTCTATACGGTGGGGAGGCTCTTTCCAGAGCCCTTCCTCTTCTTCGAGCCTACCAATTCGCCAAAGCTGCAAAACCCTCCACAAATCGTCTATAATAGCTAGAAAAGCCAAGGAAGGACCTTAATTCAGAGACCTGGGTGGGCCTTCTTCACTCTACCACCGCCTTGATTTTCTCGGGATCTGTGGAGACCCCAGCCCTAGAGATTTTTAAGCATTTGCCGATTTAAATCCAAACAGCGATTTTTTTGGGGGGGACCTGGCAGTGTATTAGAAAATGTAGTGTTTTCCCAACTATGTTCATTTGTGCAACGAAAAACAACATCTGTGAAGAATTTCAGTCAGAATTTGGGCCACATTATAGAACATGCATCAGTTACAAATGTTTTGTATCACCTGACCACTGCTGCATATCTTTTCTGTAGTACTATTAGATCTTAATGCCACTTCTTACACTATAGACCATGATGTTTTTTTAGATAGGCTCGAAAGTTACATTGGCATTTTTGGGCAGGCATTAGCATGGTTATGTCCTACCTATCCAACACTACCAGTTTGTTTGTGTTGATCATGAGGTGTCAGACCAAACACAAGTTAAGTATGGAGTTCCACAGGGCTCAGTATTAGGTCCCTTAAGGGAGTCGGATAAGAAGCGCCGCGCCACGGCGCATCTAAGACAACTCACAGGTATCGCACACCTTAAGCCGAGTTCAGACTGCACGATTTTCAAACTTGTCAGTTCATTGCTCTTTTCACACTGCATGACTATCTGGGGTAGCATTCAGCTGCTGATGTGTTCATACTGCACGATGGATCGGCGACAGGGGGTTTCACACTGCATGACTGTACAAGAGGAAGAATGGCCAACCACTCTGTCCCGTCCACAAACTACGTTTCACAACCGAACACACGCGAGAAGTGACAAGGAAACAATGCAAGATCACGCGTGCGTCAGACTAGAGTTCTCACGCAAGACTGGAATTGTTATTAAAAATATAAGGCTTGTTTGAGATGCGCCTGGCCTCGCCTGAAATTCAGCCGAGACTAGGCAGCTGCAGTGAGGGGAGGAGTGAAAAAAGTGCAGGCAAGACGGACAGTTCTCTCTTCTCGTAGTGGATCAGACACCTGCGAGATCAAAGGCGGATATTGCGGGATTCACACTCATGCACTTTGTTGCTGATAAACTGGCTGTAATTTAAGTCCTGTTGCTTTTATATGAAAATAAAAATGATAACCATTATTAATCATTTTTACTTTAATTACATACATGTTTTTATATTTTTTTATAAATATGACAACAATCACATAACCCACAGAGAGAGAGCACTGTCAGAGAGTTTGGGTATATTTACGCATAATTTATATACACATAAAAACAAGATTTTACACAGATAAACAACGAGTTTTAAAATCTGCATTTATGCATTTGGCAGATGCTTTTATCCAAAGCAGGGACAATCCCCCTGGAGCAACATGGAGTACACACTAATGGTGACAACTGCTGGGAGTAAAAAAAATAGTAAAAGCCATTTTAAAAGAGAACCATACATCACGGTTGTTTAAACCAATAAGCATTAAGCTGTGTAGTCCGCAAGTCGTTTCCCATCATGCTTTTGATCAGCGCAGTCAGTGGAGAGCAACTGTGCCTGACTGCAGAATCCGACAAGTCCGCCTTGCCATCGCTAGAGTTTTTTGACACACTTCAGCATGATATCAGAGCAAGTCGGACCACACTCGGACACATTTCTAACCGGCATGCATCTCGCGGTGATCACCGGTGATCAGTTCTGTGCAGATGTTGCTCATCTCAAACGAGCATATTGACTTCAGAAAGCTTGCGATCCAAATTGTCTGTGTGCTGATTTGCAGCGAAAAAGAGAAAAAGAAAAAAAGATTATGGAGGAGGAAATGGTTGGGAAGACGCGGGGATCAAGAATTGTGTTCTGCAAAGAGAGTTGGAGGTAAATAAATAATTATGCCATGTGCTGCTGTTGCGGCTGGTCAAGCAAATGATTGTGCTTTGTTTCTGTTTGATATAATTGTAAATATATCTATTAAAATACTGATATTCTGGTCTATAACTCCACCCCGAACTTCCTGGTGCCCTGTAGCTTGATCTCTCATTGGCTGTAGGTCAGGAGTTTGAATCGCAGACAGGTCCAGATATTTAGTATGCCAAATATCTCACAGGCGTCGGCGACTCATTGGCAATTCTCTCAGATCGTGTCTTTGATAATTCACACTGCGTAATTGTCACTCACGTGAACGAGCACCGATTTGCCTACGATTTCGGGCATTTGACGGCGATTTCGCAAAACCTGTCAACGTGTCAAAATCGGGGCTAAAATCGGGGAGTGTGATCTCAACATTACGCGCACATACTATGATTATCAGTTTATAGTCAGCAATATTGTTATGTTTAAAGACAGTATGAAATTAAGATAATGTCTATACTATGTTATGATTGTACTGTACAATTAAATACAATCGTTGCTAAGTCTGTAGCCTGAACATTTTCAGCAATAGTATCCAGCTGAACTGTGTGACCTGGTGCTGGTTTATTTATTATATTTTTCCTATAGCTAGGTCTATGTTTAGGCTTTATTCAAGTGGTTAAACTATAATTGTAAGGGTTAAGTATTTTGCAAAGATATTTTGCAGCACAGGGTGAAATCAGTATGTATATTAATGACGATTTGAGACAATTATAATGTAAATGTAATTTATAAATGATAAAACTATGTAAATAGCGCTCTGTGGCACGGCTGGATTTTGAACAGCGTCCTGAGTCGTAGCTGGACGCCGGGGACAGACGCCGAATGGCGCTGTTGTTGTGTGTACACTCATAGAAAATAATGTGTTCGAATTAAAAAATGTGGCGCTGCGCTGAGCTTCTCGTCCATTGTGCAACCCCCTTTACTCTTCTCCTTGTATATGCTTTCCTTGGGGAACATTATCATGAACCATGGCATTAGTTTCCACTGCTGCAGATATTCAGCTTTATATTTCCTCCAGACCCTGCAACACCTCGCAATTTGCCATGCTATCAGAGGGTATTAGTGATATCAGATATGGATGGCTAGTATTTTCTGAGAAATTTAGTATTAATTCAATTTAACAAATCAGAACATAAGTGTTTCTTAATAGAGTTACTGTTGGCTGGGTCAAAATGCAGCAGCTATAATTATTTAGTTACTTGGCTCCTAATAGAAATAGTGGGATGGTCTTCCTAGCACTCTTTGGGTCTCATTCTTTCAGTTTATGTCTAGACTAAAGACATATTTTTTCAGTCAAGCATACATCTAATTAATTCACTCATACCTGCTAATGTTTATCATGTGTTATTCAGGGTTTGCTGAAACAAAATGGCATCCATGCTAATAATGTATCAGTCTTTTTCTGCATTCCTTCCTACCCTTCGGATACCTATCCTGAGGGTACTATAGTCTACAAGACCCAGGCCTAGCTTAGCCCAAAGACTTAATCTTACAGTTCAATCAATGTAGTAACATTTCTACTTAATTACTGAAATAATATTTTGACAGTATAGCCAGAGGAGAACTGGCCCCCCGGTGTTACCTGGTTTCTCCCAAGGTTTTTTCCCCCCTCGATTATCCAAACATCAAATTTTCATTTATTTCCATAGTTGCCATTGGCTTGAACAATAGGGGACTTAAAATATTATGTACTACAATGTGTTATGTAAGTATTATAACTTTCAAATTATTCATCAGTTAAGACGTTATGGTGTGGGCCAGTTACATTCTAACCCTGTCGTTTATACACTCACCTAAAGGATTATTAGGAACACCTGTTCAATTTCTCATTAATGCAATTATCTAATCAACCAATCACATGGCAGTTGCTTCAATGCATTTAGGGCGTGGTCCTGGTCAAAACAATCTCCTGAACTCCAAACTGAATGTCAGAATGGGAAAGAAAGGTGATTTAAGAAATTTTGAGCGTGGCATGGTTGTTGGTGCCAGACGGGCCGGTCTGAGTATTTCACAATCTGCTCAGTTACTGGGATTTTCACGCACAACCATTTCTAGAGTTTACAAAGAATGGTGTGAAAAGGGAAAAACATCCAGTATGCGGCAGTCCTGTGGGCGAAAATGCCTTGTTGATGCTAGAGGTCCGAGAAAAATGGGCCGACTGATTCAAGCTGATAGAAGAGCAACTTTGACTGAAATAACCACTCGTAAACAATCGAGGTATGCAGCAAAGCATTTGTGAAGCCACAACACGCACAACCTTGAGGCGGATGGGCTACAACAGCAGAAGACCCCACCGGGTACCACTCATCTCCACTACAAATAGGAAAAAGAGGCTACAATTTGCACGAGCTCACCAAAATTGGACAGTTGAAGACTGGAAAAATGTTGCCTGGTCTGATGAGTCTCGATTTCTGTTGAGACATTCAGATGGTAGAGTCAGAATTTGGCGTAAACAGAATGAGAACATGGATCCATCATGCCTTGTTACCACTGTGCAGGCTGGTGGTGGTGGTGTAATGGTGTGGGGGACGTTTTCTTGGCACACTTTAGGCCCCTTAGTGCCAATTGGGCATCGTTTAAATGCCACGGCCTACCTGAGCATTGTTTCTGACCATGTCCATCCCTTTATGACCACCATGTACCCATCCTCTGATGGCTACTTCCAGCAGGATAATGCACCATGTCACAAAGCTCGAATCATTTCAAATTGGTTTCTTGAACATGACAATGAGTTCACTGTACTAAAATGGCCCCCACAGTCACCAGATCTCAACCCAATAGAGCATCTTTGGGATGTGGTGGAACGGGAGCTTCGTGCCCTGGATGTGCATCCCACAAATCTCCATCAACTGCAAGATGCTATCCTATCAATATGGGCCAACATTTCTAAAGAATCCTTTCAGCACCTTGTTGAATCAATGCCACGTAGAATTAAGGCAGTTCTGAAGGCGAAAGGGGGTCAAACACAGTATTAGTATGGTGTTCCTAATAATCCTTTAGGTGAGTGTATGTGTCATTTAACCGTTGGAGTGATACACATCACCAAATAGTAATTAGGCTTGTCACTACACCAAATTGTTATAAACAGAGCAGAACCTATAGTTCAATTAAATGAACCCCCTGAAAATGTGGATTTCTGTCCGCTTGTTTGGTGTGCACCATGGTTCAGATGGTAGCGTTCAAACTTATTCAGATAAGCTACACTAACAGAGCAATCGCACCTTGTATCATAACTAGGGCATGATAACACTGTGAAAAGTAATGTTTTCCTAAAATTTGCCCACAAAGCAGCTTGTTTGGAGGGTTTTGCTTGCTTGAGCCAGACGTATCTTTTTCCCCACCATGACACACAAGCGTCCATTAGAGTTCTTCACATGCCAGGTTGTGTAACAGCTGTCATTCTACCACTCATGTGGTCCATTAGACATGTTTAGCAATGTTGGCCGTCATCCATGCCAAGAAACTCTGTTCCATCGACTACCCTGGTTGTAGCTGATGTAATATTATCATGATGTGTTTGAATAGAAAATTGGTCAAGATGTGACAAAAGAAGTAATAGGGCCTGCACTGAGAGTGTTTCCAGCATGCCAGAGTGATACATTTCCACTCATTCCACTACATTATTTATCCTTAGTTATTCTGCATATTATAAAATGTGTAGGCCCACTATGGGACTTTGTAGAAAAAAACTTTAAATGATGTATGAGTATGCCTATGAGTTTTATGTTGATATCAGCATATGTGCCCATACGACTACATTTATGGGAGATTTTCTAATTTTAATTCATTCACTAATGGAGTTTAAAGACATCATGTATTTTGCAAAAATATATTTCCCACTACATTAAGAGATGGTTCTCAATTCTTAATGTACTAAAGTATGCAAAGATGCAGTGCTGAAAGATTTGTATGCAAGTAATCAGTCACAAGCAATCACATCTAGTGAAATGTGCAATGTATTTTAATTGCAGATAACTCTAATTCAAACCAACACAGTCTCACTGCGTTGCAGGGGTTAAATAAAGACGTTAAATAAAATAGCTGGATCTATTTGCAAATGATTTAAATGAAAAAAAAATACTCTTCTCTAGATATTAGGGAACAAAAGCAAAGTAAACAGAACAACACCTATAAAATGACGAGATATGACAAAGACTGAACCAAACGGAGTGCTATAAATACACAGGGACACACTAGGGACTAAACAAGATAATTAACTATATTCACTGAGGGAAAATAAAAAGGCATGGTAACACATGAATAAAGACAAAGGAAACAAAACAAGGCACAGTGCAAAACTAATAGATAATAATTCTAATAACACTCACATACACACACAAACCCAATGATGAGGGATGAGCCATGGAGTTGATAGCGGGAGGATTCAAGAAATTATCCTCAACAGTGCTAGGATGAAAGCCTTTGGTGGAGCCAATGGAGGGAGGAGCAATGGTGGAACCTTGGTTTACAGGCCAGGCATAAACAGGGGGGCGTCAAGACAGAGTTGGAGCTGGTGGAGATTGAGACCCAGGCGGAGCCGAAGAGATCGGACGACAGCAAAGGTCCTGGAGGCAAGGCTGAGTTGTAGAGACGAGCGTCTGATGTAAAGCCAGGTTCTAGAGGACTGAGGCAGAGCCAGTCTAACTGAGGACAGAGGTGGAACATGAGGGAAGGAGGAGCCAGACGGAGCCAAAGGGCCTGACCAAGACAGAGCCAGAGGGATAAGGAAGCCTGATGAAGCCGTAAGGACGAAGGTCCCAGGTGGAGCCGACAGGCAAAGTGGAGTGACAGGCTTGGAGTTTCGATGTGGAGCCAAAGGGTCGACACACCAGGGCGGATCTGGTGAACAGGAAGCCCAAGGTGGCTTCGAGCTGCTGATAGGAGCCCGCGAAAGAGGAGTCAAAGGACTGAAGGGAGCCAGCGAAGACAGGGCTGGAGAACTGGATAGCACAGGTAGAGGGTTACGAGACGGCCGTGATAGGGCACGAAGAAAGTTCAGAAATGTCATTCTTGATCGATACAGGACAGGCAGAGATTTAAAAACGTCCCCCTTGGTCAATCCTGGACAGGCAGAGGAGGTGGAAGTGGGAGGCAGGGTGGGAGCATCATAAACCACACTGATAATGGTGTTGGGTGACAAAACAGACTTGGTACTGGGCAATGAAACAGGCTTGGACATAATCTCTTCCTTAATGGTCACAATAGATTTTGAGTTCAGCACACTCAACCTTTGGAGTATGGGCGAGGCTCTGTTCAGAGGGACTGGATCACACATCTGTTCAGAATCCTCTTCTGGCTAAAGTTCCAGGATGATGGTGGCCTTAGGGATATGCTCCGTTGAGAAAATGATGGTTAGATATGGCTCTTTTAAGCTCTGGTTTTTCATTCTCGCAGGGCTTTGGCACTTTCATCATGGCTGACTCACATCCTGAGTCTGCAGTGGGCCTGGTCGTGTGGTTCGTTGGGGCCGTAGCAACTGGGTCTTGGGTCCTCCTCCCTCTCTCAGATGGTGCTGGGCGACCGCACTGCAGTAATACCCACTTGATGAACTTGTGGAATGAAAGTGGAGTGACAGGCTTGGAGTTTCGATGTGGAGCCAAAGGGTCAACACACCAGAGCGGATCTGGTGAACAGGAAGCCCAAGGTGGCTTCGAGCTGCTGATAGGAGCCAGCGAAAGAGGAGTCAAAGGGCTGAAGGGAGTCAGCGAAGACAGGGCTGGAGAACTGGATAGCACAGGTAGAGGGTTACGAGACGGCCGTGATAGGGCACGAATAAAGTTCAGAAATGTCATTCTTAATCGATACAGGACAGGCAGAGATTTAAAAACGACCACCTTGGTCGATGCGGGACAGGCAAAAAGTTAAAAAATGGCCTGCTTGGCAGAAACAGCACAGGCAGAGAGTAAAAAAAAACGTCCCCCTCGCTCAATCCTGGACAGGCAGAGGAGGTGGAAGTGGGAGGCAGGGTGGGAGCATCATAAACCACACTGATAATGGTGTTGGGTGACAAAACAGACTTGGTATTGGGCAATGAAACAGGCTTGGACATAATCTCTTCCTTAATGTTCACAATAGATTTTGAGTTCAGCACACTCAACCTTTGGAGTATGGGCGAGGCTCTGTTCAGAGGGACTGGATCACACATCTGTTCAGAATCCTCTTCTGGCTAAAGCTCCAGGATGATGGTGGCCTTAGGGATATGCTCCGTTGAGGAAATGATGGTTAGATATGGCTCTTTTAAGCTCTGGTTTTTCATTCTCGCAGGGCTTTGGCACTTTCATCTTACCTGAGTCTGCAGTGGGCCTGGTCGTGTGGTTCTTTGGGGCCGTAGCAACTGGGTCTTGGGTCCTCCTCCCTCTCTCAGATGGTGCTAGGGGATCCGCACTGCAGTAATACCCACTTGATGAACTTGTGGAATGTCCCTTAAGGGCAGTCTCTGCAGAGCACGCAGAGGCTAATGTCATCTGCTCGAAGGGGACGAAATCCAGAAACCGTCTTGAAGCATGTGTTAAATCAGTCTAATGGCATGGAGAAGCATCACAGGTGGGTTGACATCATGACCAGGAAGCTATAAAGAGCCCCCGGACCAAACAATGTCAGCTTCTTTGCCTTCAGTAAGCGCTGTGTTGAATTGTCCATATCTATTTATTGTTGTCTGTCCAAAGCACATTTATATTATTATTAGATAGGAGTATGTCCTCATTTGGTCCGCTTTGTAACGTTCGCTGGTGGACTTTCGGAGGACGTCCGCATTTAGTCTGCTTAGTAACGTTCTCTGGTGGACTTTCGGAGGAAGTCCGCATTTGGTCCGCTTAGTAACGTTCGCTGGTGGACTTTCGGAGGACATCCACATTTGGTCCGCTTAGTAACGTTCGCTGGTGGACTTTCAGAGGACATCCACATTTGGTCCGCTTAGTAACGTTCACTGGTGGACTTTCGGAGGACGTCCGCATTTGGTCTGCTTTGTAACGTTCGCTAGCGGACGTTCCGAGGACATTTGTCCAGGCCATTTTGCGAACGTCCCTATTTCGTCCCTCACCTGCTATTTCCATAACAACACTTGCAAAATCCAGTCACCCATGCATTGCCTTTTGTCATCAGACCTGACACCTTGTAACTCAGACAAACTAAAAATGTAACTAAAATAAACCCATAACCTAAAACATGAGAAACATTAAAATTCACTGAAAATCTTCACCCCCCAGAGTTCATGTTTCGCGTGATCAAACACATGATAATATATGAAGTTTGTCAAAGCTTTGATGTAGGGTGTGTTTTTTTGTCCTTCAAGTAACCAATCGTTGCACCAAATGATTCTTTTTGACCGCCATTTTTTTAACTGTTTTTGTTTTGTTTTAGATGTTTTAGATGTTTAGATGGTGCTTCCTTGTGGATTTTCCTTGGATTTGTGCTTTGTTTCAGTCCTAATTAATTTACCTCTGCTCTGACCCAATACAATTTTACTTGAACATGACATGACACTAAAGATTAATCCTCCGATTATAAATGGCCTGTTTGTATGAAATCCGAGAAGAACTATACAGTATATGCTGTGATACTCACACATTTTCTGCCTTTACTCATGAAGATGTTTACTTGTTGGGAAGAAAGTGTTGAGAGTGAATGGAAGTTATGTTCACTCTAGTGCAGAATATTATTTTTTTGGGGTTTGTAATCAGTGAAATGATTAGTGCAGTCTGTGCAATTTTTTATCAGCTCTTGGCCAGTTTGTAAACGGTCTTAATAAAACTGGCCACTCAGCAACCTTGTTGACCCAAGGCATGGGGGAACTGTCAACGGTTGAGACTTAATTAAGCTTCCTAAAGTTGCTACAAAAAGTGCTGTATAGTGTCAGGATCAGGTGCTGAGAACAGTTAATCCCATTTTTCCATCTTCTCAACTACGTCTCCCAGAGCCTTCAGCAAGACTCTGGCACCCAATAGGGCTGCTGCCTGATAAGGACTTCTAGAGGATTGTGGCTGTCATGCTGTACTAATTTATCTATCTAATGGTTTTCAAGTAAAGGTGTCGCTAAACATAAAGAGATCTACAATACCTGGAGAGAGCGATCTATCACATTGTCATTCATCTCAATTGTAGTTGCTTGGGGTTCACATTTGCACATTGGCCAGTGCTGAGGACTTTTACATAAAGCCCTGTTTACACCTGGTATTAAGATGCATTTTCGTCCGTCTGATAACAAGTGGATGACGTTAAATACAGGTGTAAATGGCAAACAGTCACAACATGATTGTTATGGGATGTGGTTTGACAAAGTGAACCAGTGCCAAAACACACGATTTACAACCAAAATTGCTGTTGACATTTGTATCCTTTCCATTCTCTTCCTTTCCAACTTACTCATAAGCAGTGTAGTGGCATCACTTATTCAACCTTATTCGATACGAAAGTGATATAAGCCCTATTCGAACGGTAATTGTTTTCCATGTGAACGTCCGTAAAAATAAATTTGCATGCCACCTCAGTGATAAAAGTTGGCGATTTATTCACAGTGGAGGAGCGAGTTTGTGATCCTATGAACCTGGGAACGCGCTGCTCATGTGGTCAGTAGCATGTTTGTCTGCTGTAAATAAAATGTCATATGCTTGAAATAACAAGAATAAATTCATATTTGATTTAATAATAGGAAAATAATAAACTATATATTATTTAATTATTTAAATCAGTTTAAAAAAATAGGAAGATATAGACACATTAAAGTAAAAAAAAAAAAAATTGTCTTGTATTTTATTTCAAAATGCTGGATGTCATTTTAAAAATGTGGAAATGAGTGGAAATAAGTTAATAGGCTACAGCCTCTTACAACCTACATGAGGTAAATAATGCTGCATGGTGATTTTAATGTATTGCTGCCGTAATAACGGCCCATTTCAAATGTTTACATGCTTTTCTTCTCTTTCCCTTTTAAGTGGGGATGAAATATTATTCTTGTAAATACTTTCCAGCATTTCAGTAATAAAAGTGTAGGCTAGATCTTTAAAATGCATCCAAAATACATCGAAGCGCAACCGTGCGGTGCTCTGCAGTGGTCAAAAAGGATATAAACAGTGAATTTTGAAGTGATCTCTTCTTGAAAACTCAGAGATGTGGATTCGGATGGCAATTAAATTACCACACAACCTTGGTGTTTGTCAAAAAACAGTAGGTAATTCGGCCAGGGATTTTTACGAAGGTGGTGGGATAAAAACACTGACATTTTGGATTCGGACGGCAATAAAATCACTGACTAGCCCCTGTAAACGATGAAAATACCTTACGACGATAATGATGATTTACCATGATAAACAATTACCGTCCGAATAGGGCTATAAAATGTGACTAAAGAAGAGGGTAGGGTCTAGATAAAATTCAAACACAAGTAGTGACAGGAGATGCATTTAAAACATTTTAAGACCAGGTGTAAACAGTAAGGCGTCTCTGATCACTGAAAACGCAAGTGTAAACCAGGTGTAAACAGGGCTCTCTAACCAGAAAGTCAGGTCATCAGTCCCACCCTCTTATTGAATGTGTCCTTTAGGAAACCAAAAACATATCTGAACTTATCACAACTGGCCTAAGACTGAGCACAATGGGATTATATTGTGACCCAGCCCAATGGCATGACCTGGTTAATCCGGTCCCTTATGTATAACACTGTTCTAAGAATAACCTTCAGGACAGTTGCTTTTGCAGGGTTTTTCTGCAAGTCTATGGAATGCTGGAAGAGAGCACACATGATTGTGATAAGGGTTTGATTAAAGACTGTCCATTTGCTGGTTGTAAACCAAGGCGACAAAATGCACAAAATCAGTGCCATCCTTAGTTTCACCATCAAATTACCTTGGTCTATGAAAATATAAATGATGTTACATGAAGTTCTGCTCAGCGTGGGGCTTCTGAATCTTTGTGACATTTTGTGATGTTCTAATAAATGAAGTGGCCTTGTAGGCTGCGTGCTGGGATGCATGAGTACAGCCTGTGCAATTCTCTTATTATCTCTTATTAATATTATCTCAAAGTATTTACAGCAGCAAGTGGGCTGGTTGAAGTACGACAGCCTAGTCTAGTTGCTGCCTGCCCTGTTGAAAAAAACAGCATATGCTGGTTAGGTATGTTTTGAAGCATGGCAGCTGGTTTGAGCTGGTTTATGCTGGTCCTTAGTTGGTCATGAGCTGGTTTAAGCTGGTCCTGAGCTGGTTATAAGATGGTCCTGAGCTGAAGCTAGTTGCTTAGGACCAGCACTTGACCAGCTTAAACCATCTGCCATGCTTCAAAACATACCATAACTTGAATTTAGTCTTTTATTTATATAACATTGATCAGCGAACATCAACAGAAGCTCAACTGTACATGCTTAACAAGCGAGAACAAACCGAATTGGTTCTTGCTGAAGCTCAAATGTGCTGCGTAACACACAAGAATGAATCTCATTGGTTCATTTTTGGGTGAACTATCTCTTTAAGTATGTCTTATGGCGTTGCCTCAAGGCAACATAGTCTGTTTTAGTTTATTTTTAATCAAATGAAACACCAATTTATTGGTCAAACCTATCTCCGTCCAGTTAATCACCCACAAAAATATGAGAAAAATCTTCACTGGTAAGTAAAGAAGTATTTTCAAGAACTTTACATTATATATCATCAAATGTTTTAGAGTAAATAACAAAAAAAAAAAAAAAAGTAAAAAAAAAAAATGAATTTTTTTTATATTGTTATAGTGTCCTAGCCTAGAAATCTAGATGCACCCTAGCGGCAGCAAATGTAATTTGCAGCCAGGGTCGTCTAGCAACTCTCCGTTGGCTTGCAAAACTCCAGTCTTCTAATGACGGCAGAGTTGCGACGGTTCCGCTGCTGCTGCTGCTGCTGGCGAACAACGGTCTTTCGAATCGGCTTTGGCTGCGACTCTGGAAGACTTGGAGTTAAGCTTTTCTTTGAGAAAAGAACAAAGAACTGCACTGAAGTCATTCTTAAAAAAGAAAGATGTGTTTGGAGTTTTGCCGACCGGATACGGCAAAAGTTTAATCTATCAACTAGCTCCGCTTCACCTTCCTCGTTGCTCTGGTTGGTTGTAGCAGAGGGAATTTGAAAGACAACCGTTTATCCCGCCCCTCGGATTGAGCCCTGCCAATGGTGTGTTCCCAGACCTAACATCTTGATGTGGGTCTGGCTTGTCAGGCTAATAGTGTCCAATTTTAAGCAGGAAAAACACCACAAATATTTTTTTCCTCAGTGATATCATATTGCATACCATAGAGGGATATAAGTGTGTAGTATGACTTCTTTTCAGACATATTGTATCCGTCATTTTGGGATTTCCATGTTATCTAAGGCTTCAGCCGCATTGCTGTTGTGTTGCTTGCCAGACCTAGTAGGTCACGTTTTACGTTTTAATTTTTTATGTTACTCATTTGACATTCTGCATTTTGCATACTAATGGCCCTTTTCCCAGACTGTAATAATGCATTTCCACATCCAATTCATCATAAACTTTGCAAAGTTTTTTAGTTTTTAAATTAACAAAAAAAAATTATAACACTACATTGTTTTATACTACACAGTCATTAAATTAAATAAAGTTAACACTGCTGCATGAGTGTTTCTAAGACAATGGCTGAGGGAGTGACGGCACATTTTAAATCAATATTTTTTTCCTATTTTTTAAAGGTGCAGTGTGTAGTATTTATGAGGATCTATTGACAAAACTGCAATATAATATACATAACTATGTTTTCAGTGGAGTATAAAGACCTTACATAATGAACCGTTATGTTTTTATTACCTTAGAATGAACAATTTCAATCTTCATACACCGCAGGTCCCCTTACAGTGAAATCGGTATTTTGCGCTGCCATGTTTCTACAGTAGCCCTAAACGGACAAACTGCTCTCCAGAGCGCTAGCTACTCTCTGCTGTCTCAGACGACGACATCTTTGTCCTGTGTCGGCCACCGTAGCTTCTCTATGTGCTTCGAAATGGAGGGGTGAGCAGTGGGTTGTTGCAATTCACATCAGCACTAGATGCTGCTAAAATTCACACACTGCACCTTTAGTTATAGAAACAATATTGTGGATTTTATCATTAGCTACTGAAGCAAATTGGATTAAAAAAAATATATTTGTTGTAGCTTATGTTCACTACTATAGACGTTTACCCAACTATGGTGATTCCCACTTCTGGCAATCCTGGAAATGTGATAAGGGTCCGTAGGGAAATAGGCATAATCAAATGTGGGGTGGGACTCTGGCGCTCCTTTAATTCTCGCTGGTGATGACAGCCAAGTGGTTTCAGGTGCGGCTCATCTCCATGAGTCATGTAACCGTATTTGGCATCTGTCCATGGTGCCGAATTAAATTCTCTCTGGATCCTAACGAGATACTGACGAGGGCATAGAGGGCTCACCCTACTGTGCTTAAGCTAGCATGCATATTTATGTGTTCCAGTTCTGAGCAGCTACCACATCAATAAATCAACAAAATGTCTTGCTAAAAGACAAATCTGCATAAAGTATGGCTCGAACATTTTCATAAAGGATTACTGTTCCCTGGACGCCGAGGTTTCGACATCTGGCAAATTAATCATAACATTTAGTATGTACATGTGCTTTTCTTTGAGATTAATAAATAAGAAAGGTTTCCTGCAAAATATACCCCACCATGTTTTTTTCAGACAGAAAAAAAACAGATTTTATAACTTTTTAATTTATTGCAAATGTTAAGCATTTACACGTCAAATTACACATTGCACACATATTTGCATCAGAATTGTGGTAAAATTAGGCTTTATTTTATTTAAAGGAAAATACTTACTTTTGATTTTGTTGAGAATTATGTCCCAGAACATGTTTAAAGTGTCCTAATGCAGTGTAACCTGTAACCCTAATAGAGGAAGCATTGTCAAATCAAAATCTGGTCCTTTTTAAGGCCATCAAAAATCACCTTTTATCATTTTTTCATAATCTATTAAAACAGAGAAATGTTAAATATTTTATATATATGTTGGGGCCTCCATGGATCAGACTTTTTTGTTCAGCACATCCCACAGATGTTCGATTGGATTGAGATCTAGGGAATTTGAAGACCAAGTCAACACCTCAAACTCGTTGTTGTGCTCCTTAAACCATTCCAGAAGGCATTATCCTGCTGAAAGAGCCACAGCCACCAGGGAATACCATTTCCATGAAAGGGTGTACATGGTCTGCAACAATGCTTAGGTAGGTGGTACATGTCAAAGTAGGTGAGCGACGCACACGCACCCGGCCATCCACGTGATGTAAAAGAAAACGTGATTCATCAGACCAGGCCACCTTCTTCCATTGCTCCGTGGTCCAGTTCTGATGCTCACGTGCCATTGTTGGTGCTTTCAGCGGTGGACAGGGGTCAGCATGGGCACCCTGACCGGTCTGCAGCTATGCAGCTTTCTATCAGAACCAGCATTAACTTCATGAGCAATTTGAGCTACAGTAGCTCGTCTGTTTGATCGGACCACACGGGCCAGCCTTCGCTCCCCACGTGCATCAATGACCCTGACGCCGGTTCACCACTGTTCCTTCCTTGGAGCACTTTTGATAGATACTGACCACTGCAGACCGGGAACACCCCACAAGAGCTGCAGTTTTGGAGATGCTCTGACCCAGTCGTCTAGCCATCACAATTTGGCCCTTGTCAAACTCGCTCAAATCCTTACACTTGCCAACACTTCCTGCTTCTAACACAAAGGACAAAATGTTCACTTGCTGCCTAATATATCCCACCCACTAGCAGGTGCCGTGATGAAGAGATAATCAGTGTTATTCACTTCACCTGTCACCAGTCATGCCTGATGTTATGCCTGATCGGTGTATATATATAAATATGAAGGCATATAAAAATCCACTCAGCAATTTGGTACTGAGAGTACTGTATACTTTTCTAGATACACCCCTTTCCCCAGGAACAAATTTACATTTACCCACACTCATCTATTTCAGCTGCAATAAGGTGCATGAGCAATCAGACGGCTAAAGCTACCTCTATTAAATGATAAGAAAAGTCATTTTGAAACTGGTGGAATGTTCAGTAATCCAATTGCCCGATGCTGTTCAGTTTTCATCTGAACCTTAGCTTAAGGTTTTAAAAGGTCAAGTCTTTCTTGTTTTATTCTACAGATGGTGTCTTTTGAATGGTCAAGACCGTGTCAGCTACACAAAAGCCTTCTTGCATATGTAATCCACTTTCTGTCTAATATACCTGTGTTGGTTAATGACCTTAGGGCCAGCTACTTGTGCTGAATGACTGCTTATTACAGCTGCACACTGTAAACTATTGACACATCATGGAGTGGATTAAGTGACAATTTTATATTTCAAACAGCTTATGAAGTTTCTTTAACAGCAGGTCACACGCAGACTAAGGTCGCCACACAACCAGAATGTTAAAAATCAATACCAATATCAAGACCAACGAAACCTCACAATGCATGATACCAGTTTTGAATAAAGTAACAATAATCATAATTTAAATAATTCATCATATTAATCAAATCAATCACATTAATACATAAGAAAATATCTGTTTTACACATACAATCACGCTGCAGATGAGTAAAGCATTGAATAGACAAGTTTAAGTCACACCCCAAGACATTTTAAAACCTGAACTAGAATTGCCTTGTCATATAAAGGTCAAATTATCTAATATTTTAAAAGACATAAAGTGTGTTCACACTTGGCATGTTTGGTTGGATTAAAGCGAACTCTGGTGCGGTTCATTTGAATAAGTGTGAACGCTGCATCCGAACCCTGGTGCGCACCAAACAAGCGGAGCAAGACACTGAAAAGATGGGTCTCTCTCTGTATCCAAATTAACTGAAGCCAAAAACAGGAAAATGCGGCCCTAAAAAGGACTGCTGTTCATTCTGCTCAAGCATACTTGTTTTTTCTCATCATAGTTGCGATGTTGCCCATCACAGTTCAGTACAGGCGTCAGAACCACATCTCCTCGCAGCAGAACTTGGTTTGTGTGTGTGACGGAGGGATTCCTGCCGCTGTTTTGACTCCTTTACACATTTTATTAGCTCTTCACGAGTTCTCAGCTGGACAAAATACCATCATATGGGTAACACTTTAGAATACTGTTCTATCATTAATAACTACACAGGAACAAATTAGTAATGCACGAATAACTACTATTAACTAACAAGAAACGTCTCGGTTACGTATGGTAACCCTCGTTCCCTGAAGGAGGGAACGGAGACGTACATCGGACGTCACCGACGAATTGGGATCACTTCTGGGAGCCCCTATCAACTTCGAGATATAGAGAACGGGCCAATGGCCATTGGCGTGCGAGATTTGCATCTCGCGCTCCGCCCCGCGCTGCGGGTATAAACAGGAGGCGAATGCAGCGCACTATTGTTTTTCACTGAGGAGCCGAACTAGTGACTCGGCCATGCAGTGATGGTACAGCAACTGTGGCGACAGGACGTACGTCTCCGTTCCCTCCTTCAGGGAACGAGGGTTACCATACGTAACCGAGACGTTCCCTTTCAGTCGGTCACGTTCGACGTACGTCGGACGTCACCGACGAATTGGGATCCCTTTGGAAAACGCCACAGTTACTACCACTTCCAGCGCCCAGCGAGAGCCCCTCAGACCCCGTCTGTTCCGGGCGGGGAATTCACGCAGGGAAGTCACACTGCTGTTCCGCAAGACCCACTTCAGCAGACTATTGGATAACGCTGGGAAAGCGTGCCCAGAGGGACGCTGCGGAAGCCACATCATGCCCGAAGGGAGTTACCATGTGGAAAATACACGTATGGACTGGCCGTGGGCAGTGCAACATACGGAAGTCCCAGGGGTGGCCCCGGCCAAACAGGCGGGGGAACAACACCTAACTGAGACGGCAGAGAGCTCTGCCGAGGGAAAGACACGGGCTCGCCGTAGGGAGCCGTACCGTGGAAGAATACACATATGGGACCGCCGTGGGGGTCACAACATATGGAACCCAGCCTAACACAAGTTCCACCAATGCATACGAGTGTTAGACCTGGCGTCGGACGCTCCGCCACATCCGACTGCCGCGGGTTGCGGAGGACTCAACAGGGTTCGCCGTTCTGGGGAACTCGACTGGAGCATATAAGCGCACGTATCCGTTCCAAAGGGAAGGGAGTGGCGCAGCAAGCCGACACTTAGAACGGGCACTTCGGTGTTACTGACTATGGGAAGCGAGCACACAGGAAGATACCGGCTCTACACGGAGGCTATAAAATCTAGCGAACGTGTTAGGTGTCGCCCAGCCCGCAGCTCTACAATATCTGTCGGCGAGGCGCCACGAGCCCACGCCCAGGAAGAAGCTACACCCCTAGTGGAGTGGGCTCTTAACCCGAGCGGGCAGGGCACGTCTTGGGTTGGTACGCCAAGACGATGGCATCCACTATCCAGTGGGCCATCCTCTGCTTGGAGACAGCCTTTCCCTTCTGCTGGCCTCCATAACAGACGAAGAGCTGTTCTTAGGTCCTGAAGCTTTGCGTTCTGTCCACGTAAGTCCGCAGAGCGTGGACTAGACAGAGAAAAGCTAGGGCTGGGTCTGCCTCCTCCGAAGGCAGCGCTTGCAGGCTCACCACCTGGTCCCGGAAGGGAGTGGTGGGAACCTTGGGCATATATCCGGGCCGGGGTCTCAGGATTACATGAGAGTTACCGGGCCCGAATTCCAGGCACGATTCGTCGACCGAAAATGCCTGCAGGTCCCCTACCCTCTTGATAGAGGCCAATGCAGTCAGGAGTACTGTCTTCAGAGACAGGATTTTTAACTCAACTGACTGCAAAGGCTCAAAGGGCGCCCTCTGCAGTGCGGTTAGCACCAGAGTTAAGTCCCAAGAGGGTATAGAGGGAGAGCGAGGCGGTTTTAGTCTCCTCGCCCCCCTCAGGAACCTGACGATCAGATCGTGCTTCCCTAGAGACTTACCACCTACCATGTCATGATTAGCGGCGATAGCGACAACATAGACTTTGAGGGTGGAGGGAGACAGCCTTCGCTTCAACCCGTCCTGTAGGAAGGAAAGCACAGAACCGACCGAACATCTCCGGGGGTCTTCTCAGCGAGAAGAACACCAATCGACGAACAGGTTCCACTTCAACGCATAGAGGCGCCTCGTAGAGGGAGCTCTAGCGGAAGTGATGGTGTCTACCACAGCCTGTGGTAGGCCACCTAGAACCTCCGCGTCCCGTCCAGGGACAAGACACCGGACGCGGGTGCCATAGGGTGCCCCGTCTCTGAGTCAGGAGGTCCTTCCTCAGAGGAATGGGCCAGGGAGGTGCTGTCGCGAGAACCAAGTCCAGTTGGGCCAATACAGAGCAACCAACAGGACTTGCTCCTCGTCCTCCCTGACCTTGCACAGAGTCTGTGCAAGAAGGCTCACTGGGGGAAACGTATACTTGCGTAGGCCCCGGGGCCATCTGTGTGCCAGCGCATCCGAGCCGAGGGTCCCCTCGGTCAGGGAATAAAACAACTGGCAGTGGGTCGTGTCCGGGGCGGCAAACAGATCTACCTGTGCGGTCCCGAAGCGACTCCAGATCAGCTGGACCACCTGGGGATGGAGTCTCCACTCTCCGGGGAGCACTGGCTGTCGTGAGAGCTCGTCGGCCGCACGATTGAGCAGGCCCGGAATGTGAATGGCACGAAGCGACCTCAGATGCTTCTGACTCCATAGGAGGAGATGGCGGGCGAGTTGAGACATGCGACGGGAGCGTAGACCACCCTGTTTGTTGACGTACGCAACAGCCGCAGTGTTGTCCGTACGGACCAGAACGTGCTTGCCTAGTAGCGGCGTTTTGAAGCGGCCCAGCGCAAGACGAACTGCTAACAACTCGAGGCAATTGATATGCCATTGCAGTTGAGGCCCCGTCCACAGACCCGAAACTGCAAGCCCGTTGTACGTGGCACCCCAGCCGGTGGATGAGGCATCCGTGGAGACAACAACATGCCTGGACACTTGTTCTAGGGAAACTCCTGCCCGTAGAAACGAAGGGTCCGACCACAGGCTGAAGGTTTGGCGACACCTCGGAGTCACGGGGACACGGAGGGATCCGCTGTGCCACGCCCATCTCAGGACTCGGTCGTGTAGCCAGCGTTGAAGCGGTCTCATATGAAGCAATCCGAGCGGCGTTACAGCGGCTGCGGATGCCATATGCCCCAGGAGCCTCTGAAAATGTTTCAGTGGTACCGCTGTCCTGCATTTGAACGAATTCAAGCAGTTCAACACCGACTGGACACGCTCCTCTGTGAGACGCGCTGTCAGATTGACCAAGTCCAGCTCCATACCGAGAAAAGAGATCCTCTGCACGGGGCAGAGTTTGCTCTTTCCCCAGTTGACCCGAAGTCCCAACAGGCTGAGGTGACTGATCACCGTGTCTCTGTATTCACACAACAGGGACAGTCCTGAAGGGAACGACCTTCAGGTCGATCGCTGCAAACCAATCTTGGGGACGGATGTACTCGAAAGTGCGCTTCTGCGTCAACATCTGAACGGGCGGTTTGTGAAGGGCCCGGTTCAGGACTCACAGGTCCAAGATTGGTCATAACCCACTGCTTTTCTTGGGCACCATGAAGTAGAAGTTATAGAACCCCAACTTCATGTCGGCTGGAGGGACCGGCTCCAATCGCGTCCTTCGCCAGTAGGACTTCGATCTCTTTCCACAAGATGGGTGTCGCAGCTCCACACAACAGTGAAGTGGACGCCCAGAACTTGGGAGGATGCCGTGCGAACTGAATCGCATAGCCGAGCCTGGTGGTGCAGGTGAGTCAGCGGGACCGTCCCGGAAGTGCTAGCTAGGTTTCCGGAAACCGTACCATGAACACACCCGCCCCACAGACGTACCCGCAGTAGGGCAGCGAAGTGGAGGGCAGGGACCCGACCCAAGAGCGTCCTGAAGTGGGGTCTGAGTGCGCACGCAGCACCTACCTGCCCCCACGGTTGGACGGAGGGTATGAGAGAAGGCATGGTAGCGTTCTCAAGCCATACGCTGCGGTCCGGTGGCGACTGAAGGAGGGGCAGAGAGTGGCAAGGCTTTGTGGCGTCACACACTGCCTACCTCACCTCCTTCCTCAGCGGGGAACAAGAGTGGCGAGGCATAGCGTCGCGCACTGCCGTCCTCACACCGCTGAGAAGAGGGGAATGAGAGTGGCGAGGCTCCCCGGCGTCGCACACTGCCATTCTCGCCCTCTTGTGGGGAGGGGAATGAGAGCGGCGCGGCTTCATAGCGTCACACGCTGCCATTCCTGAACTCCCGAGACCCAGAGGTATTGGAACTGCTCTTAAGAATTTGGGTACCACTGGCTGTAACACCGGTGGCGGAACAAAATTTAGCAATGATTCTCCACCCGGCCCTCCTCCGGGGAAGAGCAGCTTCAACCAAGTCCAGGTCACCCGTCTCAGCTGACTGGCAGCCAAGACGGGTGGCATCGTGGGATGCCCATGGCGAGCAGACTGAGGGGTTCCATCTGCTTTGCACTGTGGAGGACTGCTGCACAGTCACCGACAGTGTCGCCGAAAAGGGTCACCTTATGAGATGTGAGCATCGAGAGAGCGTACTCTGGCGACGTCTCACACCCCTGCAAGGTAGCCCAAGGGTGTTTCTGGACCAGGGTGGACATCGTCTGGCCAAGGGCCAGCGCTGTGACTTTAAATGTAAATCAGTCACGGTGCGCAGCTCAACCTCAGCTCAGAACTACCCTCGTGCACTAAGAGCGCAGGGCGGAGGTGGCCTGCCAGTGGCACTGCCACCTCACCGATGAGGGTAGTGAGAGAGAGGAAAACTTTATCCAGATTATGGCACCATTGGCACCCCATATTTTGGCACCAAATAGTTCCACACTGCCAAAGCTTTCCAATGCACATCCGGGAAAAAGGCAAGGGGGCGGGCAAGGCGATTTACGCGTTGCACTACGCCTCAGCCACCCAGGAAAGCATGGCTGTCAAGTCTGAATCTGATTCAGCATGAGCACACACCATTATAGTGGGAAACTCAGCATCATCTTCATTTCCAGCTTATAACAGCCCTCTCTCCGATGCAACGATTGACATCTGTCCTCTGCTAGAGCCCCAGATGAAACGCTAGGTCCCCTTTATTTATTTATTATTATTTTTATTTATTTATTTTATTTTATTTTTTTTGGAACCAGCAATCCCACCTGTAAGCTACCAGCAGGCATGCAAGACTGTGAGCGTGGCCGTCGAGACGGCACACGGCGCGCTGAACACTCAAGCCCCTATGAAGAAGGCGAGACGAACAACGCGCCGACGTGGTCATGCTCTCATGAGAGAACATGAACCACCCACGAACACAGTCTCAGCATGCTTGCGATGCGATAGAGGAGTGAGGGCCCACGGAGATGTACTCGGCAGGGAAGCCCCACTGTAATCCTCAGGTTACCAAGGCTTATTAGCCGAAGTAGCCCCTTTCTGGTGCACCAGAAAAGAAACTAGATCGGGGAATAGGCGAAGGGACTCAACCCCGTTTGAGGTTAAGTCTCGACCGCGCATCTAAAGCGCCGAGTGACGCGCTGGGTTGCCGTGACAACCCGCGCTGTCAGCCGGCAGCTAGACGGCACACGGCGCGCTGAACACTCAAACCCTCACGAGGAAGGCGAGACGAACAACGCGCCGACGTGATCCCGTTCTCCTGAGAGAACATGGATCACCCACGAACGCAATCTCAACATGCTTATGCGAGAGGGATCGTGGCCGTCAAAGGACACTAAACAACCGCACCCTAAAAACAGCAGTTTATCACTGTATCAGTGAGCTCGCGGCCGCCGCTGATCGTGCCTTCTCTCCCAGCACTCAAAGAAGCATCTTCTCTCGTTCTCTCTCTTTCTGCTGAAGCAGGAACAGTCTCCTTCATCAACACCGTGTTCGGCTCCGAAGTGAATGACAATAGTGCGCTGCATTCGCCTCCTGTTTATACCCGCAGCGCGGGGCGGAGCGCGAGATGCAAATCTCGCACGCCAATGGCCATTGGCCCGTTCTCTATATCTCGAAGTTGATAGGGGCTCCCAGAAGTGATCCCAATTCGTCGGTGACGTCCGACGTACGTCGAACGTGACCGACTGAAAGGGAACTCTAATTAACGAATTAGTAAGTAACAGTGCTTAGTTGAAGGTGGTAGTTCACTATTAGTTAATCAATAACTACTATTTTTAGCTTTTGAGGTTTTTGAAAGGTTTTGGATAGTAATGACTCAAGTGTTACTACATCCTTCCAAAGGAACTACTACTCACAAGATTAAAATGTGACGAGATTTCTCGTCGAGGTGAAAAGCTGTCTCGTGTCATATTGTCATGACGGAGTGTGGGGGTGAAGTTAGGAAAGAATATGCCAACGCTACGTTTACATTGTGCCTCCACTGTCATTTTGCGTTTTATAGAAATAAAAACAGTTTAATTCAGGTGGATAACGGTCGCTTCAATTCCATCAGCTCATCCAACACGAGCTGTTCGAGTCGGCCATAGTGCGCAGCACTGATCACGTGACAAGAAGACAGAAAGGACCGTGGCGGAGGATTCATTGCGCAACAGAAGCGTCAGGCAAATGTCTTATCTTATATACAGCGAGTGCATTTAGCCCAGTGCACAGCATTGTTTTCGGTAAGTTCCATTACAAAATATAAGAATAAAAGCCGACCAATCAGGTTGTGAACATATCCCTTATGCCTTTAGGTTCGGTATTAAAATGCCAATGTGAACGCTAAGCGGACCAGGACAAAAAATTTTTGGCCCGGACCAAACGAACCGAACTACAGGTGTGAACACACCCTTATTGACCTTGAAACCAGAGGAAACCCGAATCCGGCCCGTACCCAAGATCTTTTAACCCGACAAGACCTTTACATTTACATGTTAAAATGCGTGTTTAGCACCACCGCTCGCTATTCACAGAGTACACACGATCGCGAAATCAAACGCATGCAAATATCTCCCAATATGAAAACTATCTTAGGCTGGGCTGTGTAGTTGTAAACATCTCTTAGCTCTCTATCATGCTTATAGAAAAATGTGGTCTCTATTTGCACTTTGAATATTGAGATAGTACTTTGATCATGGTTGCACTTATTGTTTGCACTTAATATCCATGATCAGTTTGTGAAAAGGAGTTCAGTTAAGAGGTCAAAAGTTGTAGAAGCTCATAAATCATGTGCAGTTCTACGGTCTGAAGAGACAATCATACAGAAGAGAAGCCTGTCAGTTGAGTTTGTGGCAAAACCTTTTACAGTGCTTGAGTATTGTTGTAATGACTGAAGCCTTTAAGGTTTTTGTAAGTTTTTGGATAGTAATGGCTTCTGACAGATTTGGTAACACTTGAGTAATTACTAGTGGGTTACCATGATCTTCACTTTAGAATACTGATCCGAATAATTAGTAATTACTTTAGAAGGATGTAGTAACACTTCAGTAATTACAATCCAAAACTTTACAATAACCTCAAAAGCTTACAATGACTTCAGTCAGAACTAGAGAGTTATCATGTTTTTCACTTTAGAATACTGATCCAAATAATTAGCAATTCCTTCTGAAGTATTTGGTAATACTTAAGTCATTAATAGTGGGCTACTATGACCTTCACTTTAGAATTAATTATATATTATGCATTATTCACATTTATTATGAATCTGTATATAGTAGTTATTAGTAGTCCTTTGGGAGGTGTGAAAAAAAATAGTTATTGATTAACTAATAGTGAACTACCACATTCAACTGAGCTTTATTACTTACTAATTCGTTAAACAGAGTTTCTTGTTAGGTAATAGTAGTTACTATTACTAATTTGTTCCTGTGTAGTTATTCATTAATGACGGAACAGTATTATAAAGTGTTACCCATTATATGTAGGCTACGCATATACAGCGAGTGCATTTAGCCCAGTGCACAGCATTGTTTTCAGTAAGTTCCATTACAAAATATAAGAATAAAAGCTGACCAATCAGGTTGTGAACATATCCCTTTAGCCTTTAGGTTCGGTGTAAAAAATGCCAATGTGAACGCTAAGCAGACCAGGACAAAAAAATGTTTGGCCCGGACCAAACGAACCGAACTACAGGTGTGAACACACCCTTATAGACCTTGAAACTAGAGGTCAGCACAGGCTTTAAACTAAAGCCCAAATCCAGCTCGTACCCAAGATCATTTAACCTGACCCGACCTTTACATTTACATGTTAAGCCCGAACCCGATCCAAACCCAAGGTCCGTTACTCACAGCAAATGCCATTTTTGCAATATGTTGTATTTAAAGATTGCTTGCAACGGTAAACAAATACAGTGAGAGAAAAAGCACGGACTTACCAATTACGTAACTTTGCTGTGGTCGAACAGGTGTAACAGTCACAAATTTCTCTGGAACTCAAACTTTAAACTTCAAAATGTTCACGCAGTGTTGCTAAACTATTTACACAAATATATCCTTCTCAGTACGAGTTATGGAGGAAGAGAACGGCATCGACAGTTGATCATAATTATTCCAGAGTGCAGTTATCGAACTCATGGTTAATGTTTGCTTGCTGTCGTCTGCTGTGTTGTGACCGAAATAGCGCGCGAGAGCGGTAGCACATGTGTAAAACAGTTTTGTGATATAAACTATATATAATATATATAAATATATTTCTCTCTCTCACATGCTCTTTCGGTCACAACACAGCAAAGCAGGCAAAGCACACGGCATGCAAACTATATGTATATATAGCCTATTTCGTTTTTCTTAGTTACAAAACCGAACCCAAGGCTGTTCATTAAACATTAACCCGAACCCGATCCGAAACCTGCAAGTTTGTCAGGGCCCATCGGGCTTGGGTCAGGTAGCAGACCTCTTGAAACACAGTCATGATGGTCTGAAGGTGCATGGCTTTAATTTGAACAGCATGTTTTAAGGCATCCTGCCAAGGTAAAAATAGTTTAACTTTGAAAAGGACATCTCAAGTGTGACCATTGTGAGCTTTTGACAGTTGCGCACACCTGTGTTACCACAAGTTGCAAGGGCTTTTCACAGAAAATGTGTGCAAATGCACGTGAGTGTTTGAAAGCAACTGCCTGTCAGTAAGACAGCACTCTTGTACTTACTAAAAATGAACTTTAGACACCCCTGAAACCTTTCGTGAGAAAACAGCATCTCACAATCAGAGAACCAGCATTATTTCATCTAGGCCTTCGCATGAAAACCACACAAGGAAAATGCGCTAGGATAGAATCAGCAGTCACAATGTTTTTTTTTTTCCTCCCCCGTCAACTTTGATCATGTATCACATTAGCATTGCACTGAGGTGGATCAATATGCTCCTGTACGTCTTCTGCATGTTGATACCTTTGTTCAGCACACGTCTGATCCAAATCAGTGCTAATTTATTTGTCGTCTAGGCTCTGCCAACACAAACCGATTTCACCTCATCTCGACTGGAATAGGTGGAATCGATTATACAAGCTTTCATCTTCTTTCAACAAGCAGGCGAGCATCAAAATGAGAATGGTAAATGGAAGCTGCTAATTATTTTGCACTCCCCATCTTTCAAAGAACCTCTTGAAATAACCGTAATAAAGCCAGACATCTAGTCAAGGGTCCGCACCAGAGCATGGTGTCTTGTCAGTGGTAGATATATCGAATTGAACATTTCTGCTGACTGTTCTTAGCTTCAAAGGGTAGTATTTGACACACCCTCTACGATCCATGGTAGAAAGTCTTTACATAGGTCACAAGCGATACCATGCAATACAATGAGGGAACGAATCGAAGGTGTGGATGACCTGAATGATAATCATGATCTCTGATGTTTGAACAATGCGCCTTCAAGAAGGTCACCACTTCTGTCCTTAGTCAGATAAAGCAGAGGGCTCTCAACTGGTGGGTTACAACCCAAAATAGTCAAAAAATTGGAAGTCACATGCAACCATTTCCAAGTCCAAACACTCAAACAACTGTATATTAGCACAAACTGTGCTAATATACACTCATTGTGTGCTGTAGTACTACCAAAAAACATGATTCTAACCTTTATCTCCATTGTGAAGTCTCACTTGGTCACTTGGGATGCATGAGCCTGAATGCTGTAGTGTACACTGTGAGTTTTTAAAAGCGTAACATAAATGTGTGCTATAAATAAATAGTGCTCATAAACGGCTCTCCATTGAAACAAAGTGGAGGACACGGTAACAGTTTTCAATACGTCAGGTTTAACAAGCAGATTTTGACAGGGTCTCAGACAGCAAGGGAAAACAATGCAAAGTTTTAGACAATTAAGCTACTTTGTTGGACCACCACTTGATGTTCAGTGTGCAAAACATATGGTCCAGTAGCTAAACAACTTGAGAACCATTAAACTAAAACACAGTTAAAGACTGTACTAAGGAAATTTGCTCACTTATCATCTAACGCTTCATTGAATCATTCTGAGTGGAAAAAAACTCAAGACTCATTGGAAATACGGGCCTGTGCCAGCATTTTAGCAAAAAGATATTGCGTTACGTTGCTTCTTGCAGGTTTCGTGACACTTGAATTGTCATGTCACAAAGTGAAATGTCCAGCGAGTGGTGCTAAAAAGTTAAAAAGCTCTATTGCTTTTGAAAATAACGAAGGCCTACCGCCTTTACCAAACCTTAAGATAAACCTAACCAAGATTTAGCATAGAGTTAACAAAAACAAACATGAAATAAAAAAAGCATTTTGAGGACATAACATACAGTAGTATTGTGCAAGGAATAAAAATTAGTTCCTTTTGACTTCCTTTAGTGTTCATTTAAGATTGAAACCAGTGAATTGTATACTGTATATACGTAGCAATGTTTTTGGAGTTTTCTGTGATTAATTGCATTAGGTTTGGTAAATTGTGATTAATCAAAGTCCCACACTTTGACCACTGGAATAGTAAACTACTATAGTGAGGGTTTCAAGACTTAGGGCCAGATTTAGTAAACAGGGCAAATTAGCGTGGGAGTGCAATTCCAAAAAAAAAGTGCTGATGGGAGTGGAAAGTTCAGCGCGTGATCTACTGACAGCCGGATCATTTCCATAACGACCAACGCAATCTACCAAGAGCAGCACAAATTGGCATCTGGTTTAAGACATGCTTTTTGGGCGGTAAATAATGCAGCAAATACTAATAAATTGACAAGCGCAAACCTTAGTAAATCACCTCACGTGATTCATTTAAATACTCTCCACCCATACATTTTGTGTCTGAAAGGAAAAAAATAACTGTTCACGCCTTTTCAGCGCTAATTTTTCACTGCATGTCTTTATTAAATCCTGACAGTAGTTTTTTGCTCAGCCGTAAGCTGTTCTTTGTAAGCTGTTCTTTCCTTTTTGTGTGTTCTTTGTAGTTAAAGACGTGTAGAAGCCCTCAAGCCATTATTTGCTCTAAGTGGGCTTTTTGTAGCTTGACACAGATGGCCCACTTGGTCAATATGTTGTACAGTGTTCCACCTCTAATAGTCCTCTATTAATCAAAAAGAAAACAGCTCTGTGCGGCTGAGTCAACATTCTCTACCTCACCTATTGTTATATCTAACTACGATTGCTCATAGCTAAGGACATTCCGCTACTGATGCGCTTACTGTTTAAAAATGTTACCATAAAACATGAAAATACATGCTTGTTATACTAATGACACTTGACATGCGGTATGTGTTATCTCTCCATTTAAAATGTAAAGACTTGTGATTCATTTCTGTGTTAAAAAAACAAGTAAAAAGCATGTGTGACCCTCTAGCACTTCGCCAAATAAATATATAGTCTTTGTCAACGTCTCTCAGCACCAATCAGACTTTCCTTTCAGGTGTCATTTCATGCCGTGTCAGGCCAATGGATCAAGTTATTCTTCACAACATAGAGGAATAACAACAGATGTGAGGACATGGGTCAGATTGTATTTATCCAGTTGTGATGTTATATCCTGTGCTTGATTGCCACCCATGCATACATTTTTTTAAAACAATCAATGGATGCATATTTTAGATCGTCAATCCAAATCTGATTTTTGTGCATAGGACAAGGTTGTGTTGTTGTAAAGTGCCCGACGAGCATGTGTTGAAACCTACAGAGACGACAGCACTGAGTCAAGCCGCTCATACCAGCCTCCTACGTTTCTGCGTGGCTATACATTGTCATGTAAATAAGAAAACATCTGTATTGCAAACCCCTCCATGTTGGCATATGCCTACTAACCATAGAAGCCAATGCAGATATTCTGGAAAATAAAAAAGCGACATGGACACAAATTAGATCCGAAGAGTTGTGATACACAGTGTGGACAGGCCATAATTTAGATCAGATTCCAGTCGGATACAGAAATAATCATATTTGGACTGACAGTGTGAACAAAGCCAATGACTCAGCGTTGGTAAGCAATTACAAAGGTAGAGATTGGAGATAAAGTAGAAGAATTCATAGAGGTACCTGAGGTCACCAACTGCATTTCTCCATGATGTATTCAGGTCCATGTGTTGCACTTCTCCCATTCTGAAATGACCTATTTCTTTAGTGGCTTTGATGGGACCTTTAAAACCAGCAGAAACATTTTTGTGAGTGTTTCTTTAAATGCAAATGAGCTGCTGCTCAGGTAAGAAAACTCACCTGTCTTGACCTTCTTGACCTGTCTTGACGTCATCTATGGGTGTTTCTCAAATGGAAGGCGGTATCCTACGAAGGATGCATATTTCGGTTGCCACGTCATCAAACGCAGCTGAAGGCCATCTCAATTTGAAGGATCCTTGGAAGGCAGCCTTCGTTTTGCGTCCTTCATTCGGCCTGTTTTGAAGGATGCATCGGATGTATCCTTCGTGGCCTTAAATCACCCACAGTCCTTTGCACACATTTAAATTCACGAAAATAAACTGACAGGAAAATGAGTCGTACTGAGCTTGTCTGAGTTTATTATGAAATGTAAGACAAAAAGAATGTTTTCAGACATGAAAGCCATTTTGCTGTAAATTAATCACTAAGCTGACAAAAATGTAAGCCACTGGGAGAACGCAGACAGCTGTCCTTCACTGTATTGCATTTATAGAAAGCCAGTTAACATAAAGATTTGTAATACAAAGTATTTTTTCAAAATTAAGTTTCAATAGTATTTTCGCTGAGCATTAATAGCATTAACTCCTTCATGGGGGGAACCTTATTCTTTGCATGTCTATGTGCCCTTGACGTCAACTTTTTTTTTCGACTATCGTGGGTGCAAGGGCAAATGTTTATATGGCGATGCCCCAGTCGGAAGAGACGCTCGCGGACTATCTCCCCACTGGGAGCTCATCGTCATCTGCCGCCTCTGGTGATTCGGGGGGCAGCGATTTCCAGCAAAATGTTGAATGTTCTGTCACTTCCTACTATCTCCCAGGACACAGAACATTTATCAGGTTATCTCTGTCCTTGTTTTTTTTCTCTATTCTGCTGATGGAGTTTTGGTCTCCACTACTGTTAAACCGGAGCAGGTGTATTTGCTGTCACAAGAGCTGCAATCTCTTCTGGGCAAATGGGTCCATAGAACATGTTCCCCTCCCAGAGAGAGAGACAGGCTCCTACAGTCGGTACTTTCTGGTTCCCAAAGATGGGGGTTGCATCCGATTTTAGATCTTCGAGGCTTGAACCATTCTCTCAGAACAGACAAGTTTAAGATACTAAATATTAAGATGATTGTGTCCCAAATCCATCATGATTGGTTCGTAGTAATCAATCTTAAGGATGCACATAGAAATCCTGCCACAACACAGGAAGTTCCTGAGGTTTCGCTTTCGGGGGCGAAGCTTACCAATATCGGTTTCTTCCATTCAACCTAGCCTTGTCACCCTGCACATACACAAAATGCATGGATGCACCTCTGGCTCCGCTGCAACTCCTGGGTATCCGCATTATTTACATAGACGTTTGGCTGATACTGGCCCAGTCTCAAAAGCTTGCTCTTCGACATCGAGATCGATCCTTGCTCATCTTGTCCCTTCTGGGGTTGAGATGCAACGCCAAGAAAAGCGGTTTCTCTCCCGCCCAGGGGACAACATACTTAGGGGTTAAATGGGACTCGGTCACCATCGGGGGCATAACTGTCTCCCGCTCGTGTCGAGACCATTTTCAACACCCTAAGCAACATCAGGCTAGGTCAGGACATTACTGTTCATCAGTTTCAAAAAATTCCTAGGTCTCGTGGCAGCTGCATCCACGGTGATCCCTATGGGCCTTTTGCACGAGACCGCTTCAGTTGTGGCTGAAAGCCAGGGGATTTCATCCAAGGGCCTAAAGATCCATGTTTATGGTAAAACACGCACTGAACGTGTTTATGGTAAGGGTTACGTAATGTGGCTTTGTTCCCTTTCTATGTGGCTCAGACCCCGATTCCTCAGCTTGGGTTCCACTCTAGGTGCACGTTGTCGTCGTAAGATGCTAACAACAGATGCTTCCCGTACTGGCTGGGGAGCGGTCTTGGGTGGTCGTCCAGCCCAGGGGATCTAGTGAAGTCATCATCTCGATTGGCACATCAATTGCCTTAAATCGATGGCTGTATTTCTGGCCCTGAAGTACTTCCTCCACTACTTAAGGGGCTACCATGTCTTAGTGCGAGTGGACAACTTACGATAGTCGCCTACATAAATTGCCAGGCGGACTGTGTTTGCGCCGTCTGAATAGGCTAGCGCAACAGGCTCTGCTTTGGGGTCAGGACAAGTTCCTGTTCCTTAGGGCAATTAACACCCTTGGGAGCAGATTTGGGAAAGATTTTACAAAGCAGAGGTGTCCTCTTCGCCTCTCAAGGGACAGTGCAATGTCCCCTCTGCTTCTCTCTAAATCACCCAGAATTAATAAATTAGGGAACATATAGGACTTTTTCACATGTTGATTATGTGCCATATAATTAAGAGGAACATAGGACGCTGGGAACATAGGTATGCTCCCAAATAACATAGCATCTACACTCACGACGTAGTTCTTTTTCATTCTTCGTTTAGGGGTAAAAAGAAGTTTGAAATATGTGACCAGCAATATACTGTTAGCGAACATCCGACACCGCCCACACTGCTGAAAGGGCAGTTTAGATGAATATGTAAATATTTGCTGCACGCTTTCCTCTCAATAACAAAATAAACACACAACAAAATCGAGAAAATAGCAAGCATTTTTTTAATAAAGCATAAGAAAAACATCTGATAGTGCAACGTGGTTTGCACGAGCTCTGCAATTCGGCATGTCACGTTTATATAGCACTTTATACAATAGATTGCTTAAAATCAAACAGCTTTACTATATTAAACATGATAAACAGTGTCAGTGTCTCTTTTAATCAGAAGTACAACTTAAGTTTCTACTGTAAAGCAGCTTTCCAGTGTGTTCATGTTTTCACTCCCAGAGGTCTGACCTCTACGCACTAAACAGGCCAAATAAAGCACAAAAGATTTTGACGTGAAAGAAGGCGGAGCCTCCACACACACCTACCTATTACGTAATCGACATGGACCAATGGTGGTACAAAGGTGTTTACCAGAGCGAACTTTTCCAGAAAGCTGTTTCGAACCCCCAAAACAAACTCCAAAGGAAGTTCGTTTTGGCCTGATTTTGTTCAAAATGACTTCACATTAGTTCATTCTTCGATTTCGCTTGAAGTATATCGGGGCCTTTAAACCCTATCCTAAACCCTAAACTAACTGGTAGTGTTTTAAAAAAGCACTGAAGCAACCAGCACATTTTATCTTGATTCTACAAGTCTTTTAGCTCTTTTATTGTGACTCGATTTTCACAGAACTCGAAACAGAGCACCCTGCATCGCAAATGCAATGGACCAGGTGAGCTACCGATCAAGAAAAGCTATACATATGGAGCTGGCTAGGTGATGCAAATGTCAAAATGTATCAGTTTACAAATCATGCATTGTGGTAAAAATGTTTTCAGGTCATAACATTGTATTGTGCAAGGAACCACATGGAAATAAGTCTTAATTACCAGGTGAAAAAGACATACTATTAAATGTACAGTATACAGTAGAGACACATTTTTCCAATGAGCCTAGGATGGATAGTTTACAGTTGTTGATATAAACGATCAAGAAGTTGAGATCTGCTTTACGTGAGGATAGTTTATGTATAGGTAAAGTTGGATATATGTATAATATTTGTCAGTTTAAGTTACTAATTTTACAGTGATTATTAATCTGAGGATTATGAAACCCGTCAGACAGATGTATTTGGATGTCTTGCTGTGCCTTGCTGTTGTTTTGTTTTTGTGTGTGAAGTTGAAATAGTTGCGAGACCCCTGTTTTCTGCTCCATTTTGATAAGGGAACAGCTGTTTTTGAATGCAGGAACGGGTCCTGTGTCAGCACCCTTGAGAAATGTGCTTAATAGCTATCTGGCGCCCTTAAAGCTCTGTAATTATACAGGGGTACCTAAAGACTGATCATTCAGAAAACACTGACTAGTCAAAATATACAATTTTCACATCCCTAATAGAGAAAGTGCTCCTTGTGATGCTGTGAGACTCTAAACAACTTTGATGTGCTCCATAGGCCACATCTGTCCTCTAGATCCACAGAACAATGACATTGTATAGTGGAAATTTTATAAAGGATACCAGCCCAAAAAGGAATCAGTACAAAAAGCTTTATTTTTGTATTTGCTTTATCTGTGTATTCTGGCAAAAATAAATGCCCAGAATACACAGATAAAGCAAGCATGGACTGAACAGCAGAGAAATGCAGGGTGACTATAGGTATGTGTCCAGGGGCAACAATGAGTGAATCACCCTGTTCTCTTTCTCTCTATTTCTGCTCTATGCTTCCAGCAGGAGAGATAACGTTAACTCAGAATGATTGATCATTTGTGTTCCTCTGCTGGCTGACTGGAGAGACCTCGAGCCTAGAGGCCCTTGTTCTACATTTTCAATGTCATCACCCAAGAAACATTCAAGAGGTATTAAAAACGGGTAATGCGGTTAATACATACTTTAAAAAATGATCGTGATTTTAATGGTAAAAGACTGTAAAAATGCTACGGTTAAAAACAGTTAACTGGTTAACAGTTTCCGGTGAAAAACTGTAATAGAGCTAACCTTACATTTAACAGTAAAATACCGTTAAATTGACAGTTTTTGGAAGTGAAAAAGAACAAGTCGTTGTGTAATTTACAGTGAAAAACCGTAAATTGACATTCCCAGAATTCCCTGCATGACACTTCACATTTAATGTATTTTGTTGAAATAACTATGCTTCTTCTTAGTTTTTTTCTAATCTGTTATGTAAATTAGGGTTTTATGTTACATTAATATTTATTGCATTTTTTAAATTTTAATGTGTGTTACCATGATGGTGTTTAGTGTTTAGTGTTTGTGTGAATGACACTGTGCACCTTCTATATATTAGTATTGTCCTCCTAAAAGCTTTGATTCATATGTGACTCTCATCACCACTGTGATTGGTGGTTGTCAGTATATATCAAAGGTACATAACAGATATTAGTATTTCAAAAGGTTAGTATTTTAACATTATTTCAGTTACTGTAAATTTTAATTTGTAAAACCTAAAATGTTGCTACTGTATTTTTTACGGTAAAGTTCTGGCAACCACAGCTGCCGTTTTTTTACCGTAAATTTTACGGGGATTTTTTTTTACGTGCAGATCAGTACAAAAATCTGTATTCTGTATTCTTTTGAGCAACACACAAAAATTTGGGAAAACACCATCAAATTATCATGAACGCAGTGTTGTAGCACTGGACACTAGACTCGAGTCCAAACCCAAGACCGTATTGTCATACTCATGGTCTTATGGAGCAATTGGTTACACATCAAATGTACATCTTTTGTTCTATATTTTGTTGCTAAAAAATCATGTATTGGCTACCCTTATGAAAAAATAAGTATACTTCAAGTTTATTTTATTAAGTATACTTTAGTAAAGTTCAAGTATATTTTAAGTATACTGGTTGCACTTTATTTTACAGTGTACTTACCTAAGAAAGTACTCGGTAATATAAGGTAACTACATGGGTTAAGGTTAGGTTTAGGGTTCATGTTTTATACCTAGTTATTACCCACTTATAATTAACTTGTAATTACTATAATAAGTACATGGGGTACAGGACTGTAAAATAAAGTGCTACAAGCATACTTTATGTAGTAAGTATACTAATATCAATGTACTAGAAGGATACTTTTAAGTGTACTGTTTCAATACTACTTTGGGAATAAATTGGCCCACTTTGTAGTGTATAAAAGTATACTTTTAAGTACTTTAAGTGTAACAGTGGTAAACTTTGAGAACACAAGTTTACAACTAAGTTTTTCGTTTGTACTGCAACTATAGTACAAGTGCACTGATAGCTTACTAGTCAAATTTTAGTTTACTAGTCAGTAAAACTTTTTTTAGTTCATGAAAGTACACTTTCAAGTGTACTCTCAGTAAACTACGAGTTTATTAGTTTTATACTGCAAGTATACTTGTAAGTTTTCTTAAAGTGAACATAACTGTGGCAAGCAGGACGAGGCTGAGGAACCGTGAGAAAGGAGCGAGGCCGGTGGTGAGCGATAATGAGCGCCACCTTCGTGCCGTACCGGTCTCGTGTCTCACGGAGGAGCTTGGGTGTATAAAAGGAGGAGCGACGGCAGTGAAGGACGAGAGAGGACCAGGCCTGGATTTTTATGTTATGTTTTGTTTACATTTTGTTATGTGTGTGCGTGGCAGTCATCCATGAGGAGGCTGCTGTTTTTACTTTCAGTTTATTTGTTTATTTGAAGTCTTTTAAACGTTCGCCGGTTCCCGACTCCTTTTTCCCTGAACAAAGAACTTCATTACAATAACATCATACTTATAGTTTACTATTTATTTACTACTATTTTTGCACTTTAAGTATACTACTATGTTCCTATTTAGGTATTCATTTTTTAATATTTAAAATATTTCTTTAACTGTACTTTAACTCTTTCCATTTTCCATGCATCCTTTTTATCATAACACTTGAATGTGGGTAATATTTGTTAATAAAAGCAACATTTTAAACAAAAAGCTGAGAAAATTGCATATTTGTCAAAGACTATGTCCAGATCAGATTCAGAACGATGATCAAAACACAGATGGAGTAGATCGAGTCCATCAACACCCCCAAAGCTTCACAGCCGTTTCCTCTTCATGGGTTCGACATTTCATTCAGTAACATTGATTTATATGCCGTTTAATGTTTGTTGATCGCGTTATTTTACATTTACGTGAGCAATCTTCTATCATTTGTTTCAGCTTCTTGTTCTCCTGTGTTTTGATGTGTCATAGCGCCCCCTACCGCATGACAGTGAAAACATGACTAGTCTGAAAATCTAGTCAGCGGCGAGGAAAGAGTAAAGTATATCTGAAGTAAATTCCAATGTACACTACTAGTGGACTAGCCTACACAAAAATTTCGATATAAGAACATATCTATTTTCTTTACAAATCAATATTTTCAAACAATGTAAGTTTATAAGACAGTATGTAAAACTATGAAAAAGGTATATTTAATAGGCTACTCAATCAAAAGAGTAAACACAACTACAAGTCAAGTTAATTATACTTTGAAAGTATATCTCGATCAAAAGACTGAGTACTAGCATTGGACCTTTCTGTAAGTATAAGTCAAGTATACTTAAGTGCAATTTCTGAGCAGTACATCTTCTTCTTTCTTATTTTTAGTTTAAAAGAAATATACTAATAGCACATTTAAATAAACTTATATTCCACAAGGGTATTAAATGACAACATACACTCACCTAAAGGATTATTAGGAACACCATACTAATACTGTGTTTGACCCCCTTTCGCCTTCAGAACTGCCTTAATTCTACATGGCATTGATTCAACAAGGTGCTGAAAGCATTCTTTAGAAATGTTGGCCCATATTGATAGGATAGCATCTTGCAGTTGATGGAGATTTGTGGGATGCACATCCAGGGCACGAAGCTCCCGTTCCACCACATCCCAAAGATGCTCTATTGGGTTGAGATCTGGTGACTGTGGGGGCCATTTTAGTACTGTGAACTCATTGTCATGTTCAAGAAACCAATTTGAAATGATTCGAGCTTTGTGACATGGTGCATTATCCTGCTGGAAGTAGCCATCAGAGGATGGGTACATGGTGGTCATAAAGGGATGGACATGGTCAGAAACAATGCTCAGGTAGGCCGTGGCATTTAAACGATGCCCAATTGGCACTAAGGGGCCTAAAGTGTGCCAAGAAAACATCCCCCACACCATTACACCACCACCACCAGCCTGCACAGTGGTAACAAGGCATGACTCTACCATCTGAATGTCTCAACAGAAATCGAGACTCATCAGACCAGGCAACATTTTTCCAGTCTTCAACTGTCCAATTTTGGTGAGCTCGTGCAAATTGTAGCCTCTTTTTCCTATTTGTAGTGGAGATGAGTGGTACCCGGTGGGGTCTTCTGCTGTTGTAGCCCATCCGCCTCAAGGTTGTGCGTGTTGTGGCTTCACAAATGCTTTGCTGCATACCTCGGTTGTAACGAGTGGTTATTTCAGTCAAAGTTGCTCTTCTATCAGCTTGAATCAGTCTAGCCCATTCTCCTCTGTCCTCTAGCATCAACAAGGCATTTTCGCCCACAGGACTGCCACATACTGGATGTTTTTCCCTTTTCACACCATTCTTTGTAAACTCTAGAAATGGTTGTGCGTGAAAATCCCAGTAACTGAGCAGATTGTGAAATACTCAGACCGGCCCGTCTGGCACCAACAACCATGGCACGCTCAAAATTGCTTAAATCACCTTTCTTTCCCATTCTGACATTCAGTTTGGAGTTCAGGAGATTGTCTTGACCAGGACCACACCCCTAAATGCATTGAAGCAACTGCCAAGTGATTGGTTGATTAGATAATTGCATTAATGAGAAATTGAACAGGTGTTCCTAATAATCCTTTAGGTGAGTGTATATATATATATGTATTAAAACTCGGTTTTAATATATATAACCATATTACTCACGGTTCGGTTTTTATCACGGTTTTAGGGTCACGGTTTCGGTACGGTATGGTATGGTATGTGCTGTTCAGGGAAATTAGTTATTAGCTATATTCAACTGTCAAATAAAAATAAAGAAAATACGAACATATAATCAAACTACAAGCAACAACACAAATACATACAATAGAGCAAAGATGCATGTAAAATAAACAGGTATATACAGGTATATTTTCAGGTATAAACACAGTAGTTTTCAGATACAGAAACTGAATAAAGTAATCAAATATAAAATAACATTGCATATTATAATCTTTTACTGTATAAATGAAATAAAGATGAATCAGTATTGAAGTTACAAAAGCTATTCAGTCAAGAGCAGTGAGTGATTTCTTTGTCATTTGTTGTTTGATTAACATTAAAAACAGACAGCAGGAAAAGGCTTCTTTCCCTTTAAGACATAATGCACAGATCCAGTACTGTTACACATGAACACGTCTGTCTTAACTGTTTACGTTTTACTTAAGACATAACCTACTATGAAACTAGTCAAGACCGGCATGTTGACATAATTTTTGTGTGCATTTGTCCGTTGCAAACACACACAAATCTTCTCTCAGGGTCATGAGTTCTCTTTCGCGTCTTGCTCTTGAATGTTTGCAAGGCATAAATGAGTTTAGTTTAAACACAAATAACAGAGCGTAGTGTTCCGGTCTCACCTGCACTCGAGCGCTATAACACCCGGTGATGACGGCGTAAATGACTGGGTCATGGTCGAGCATACACACTCGCATACAAGAGTGACTGTTTTGTCCACGCGATCCTCGCTGTTGTTGTAATGTATTGAGAAGCCAGAATGTGTATCCATCGACAGAAACATGCATTAGCCTAACTCTGTCTGTCTGTTTTACTCGTCGTTATTTTCAACAAACCATATTATAGATGCATCTTCAGATTTAAGATGAACCGCGGCGCAAGTGCGTGTCGAACCGTGGGTGGAGAACGGAACGGTTGAATTTTTTACAGAGAACCGTTACACCCCTAATAAACAACAACCAAAATTACTTGAACACACTTCACTTCAGTGAGTTTAGAAGTAGAAACTTCTAAGGAGGACTGGAAAGCAACATACTTATAAGTCTGGTGGAACGTTTAACATCTCTTACAGCACCTGTGTTTACAGTGCTGCACCTGCAAGGGCTTTATTAGTATGTGATGGAAGATCTTCCTCCCCTCCCCTCGTATCATCGTCGCCCCAGCACTCTATTTGTCGTCTCAAAGCCTGTACTCTCTGCAGGAGCAGTTAGCTAAGGGTCAATACAGATTGCTGTGGGCGGCGTGTGATGAGGTACAGCTGAAGTTATTACCACCTCCGTCTCTCACAGGACCACATACACGCGCAAGCTGCCCAAGGTCCAGGCGAGATGTAATGCAGCCAGGTCACAACAGAGACAACCTGGTAAAACAATCTACAGCTTCTCTGCACAACCCATCCTTCACTTTCCAACATGATCAGAACACCACTACCCCAGGTATATGATCACACTTCTCCCATGGACACTTTATTGCACTTTATTTTTTAATATGCTTTAATAAAAAAGTTCCCAAGTGACCCAAATCTCACAGTGTCGGTCTAAGCCCTGAAGCCCACATCTTGCGTCGACAATACGTAAGCAATGCGTTTTCATTTCAGAGCCATCAGATTTCTGTATTCACTGCACACGCAAGCAGGTTTTCACTTAGCCAAACTCAAACATGAAAATGGACTATAAAACTATACAGTATATCTTAATAAATATGCAATATTTTGCAATACAGGTTTTATGAAGAATCATGTGTGTGAAGCATAAACTACTCACCCATTGTTTGACATGGGGAAAGACAGTAGTTGCATTAAGTGTTTATTCTCAAAATATTGCTTCTTCAATCTCATAATATTGCTACTTTACTGTTGAAACTTTATCACTTCATTCTCATAAAAGACCTATTATGAGATGATTCTCAAACCTGATTTATTCTTGAAATCTAAACTTTTATGTGGCACTAAAACTGTGTCAGATAGGGTATAAATGCATGTCCGATTTCAAATCTGTAATAAAAATTCACAAATGCCATTTCCTGATAACCATTTTATAATTTATGTTTGTTATTAAAGTAAATATAATCAATGTATTAACCCATACATCATTTATCATCTGTATATTATCATCTATATAATGTTAAAGTGCTTTCTTCTATTCCCATGCAAATCAATCTCTTTAGTGTAATACATTTTAATTCTACTTCTGCATTTAAATTTGAATTACTACTTCAAATTCACTTCAGATTCTGTAATTCAATCCTTCCTCAAATCATGCAGCTTGTTGAGGAGAGATGTGCTATTTACTCCTTTAGTAGGTGAAAAATCGCGTAGACTTAAATTTTAGGAGGCACCCAAGTGTGTGTGCGTGTGTGTGTGTGAGTGTGTATTTTTTTTGTTTTTGTTTTTGTGTGTGTGTGTGTGTGTTAGAGGGTGACACGAGAGTGCATTTTCAAACCTCTCCCATCCCACTCCCACAAAAAAAAATCCCATCCCAATCCCAGAAGAATGACTCCCATTCCCTCCCACTCCCGTGTTGTTGTTTTTTTTTTTGGCCAGAATCTGTCAGAGTAAAAACCTTAGTTTTTAATGTTATTTTATTTAATTGAAAGCAGCTCAAATGCACACACATTAAATTTCATGTAAATCATCCATGCAAACACACACAGAGACACACCCAGGCACGCACACACATACGCATGTCTTGCAGCTGGCGTATGGCATTTTTATGCCGTCTTTCTCAAATCATAAAAATTGTTTAGTTACTTCAGACCGCTCAGAAATGTCTGTAAGCACAACTGAGGTATAATTTTCTGACAGTAGTCATTGCAGCGATTGTTAGGGGTGTGGAGCACGTCATTGAATTAACCAGCCACACCAAAGCAAACAGATTCTGTCTGATTCTGAGGAATCGGATGCGCTCAGCATCGAGGTGGGTGAAGTCCAGGTTGACTCGCCGCTTCACTCACCCGCTCAAGCTGGTCGAGGTTTTGACCCACGCTGTGGCCAAATTTAACATCGATTGGCCACAGGAAAAGCAGGAAGTCCAGCCTAAAAGCAAGCTGGACGGACGCTTTTTCAAGCGGCGGGCTCAACCACCATGCCGCGAACTCACGCTGCTCCATCCGCCTCCATCCGAAACGTGTTCCTCCGCCAGACAGGGAGTCCGGGTTCTACAGCCGGTACTTCATAGTTCCCAAGAAGGATGGGAGGTTGCGTCCAATTTTAGATCTGAGGTACTTGAATCGTTCTCTGAGGTGGTTCAGATTCAAAATGCTCACAATTCCAACTATCGTGAGTTAGATTCAGTTCGAGGACTGATTTGTCACGATAGAACTAAAAGACGCATACTTCCATGTATCCATCCTTCCATGTTACAGGAAGTTCCTGAGGTTCGCTTTCAGGGCTGAAGCGTACCAATATCGGGTTCTTCCATTCGGCCTGGCTCTTTCCCCTCGCACATTTACAAAGTGCATGGATGCAGCTCTGGCTCCGCTGAGACTCCAGGGCATCTGTGTACTGAACTACATCGACGACTGGCTCATATTGGCCGCGATTGGTCGCGAGAGATGGCAGTTCGGCATCGAGATGTCGCCCTTGGCCATATTCAGTGCTTGGGGTTGAGACTCAACACGAAGAAGGGCGTGTTGACGCCTTCTCAGAGAACCACATTCCTGGGACTCGTATGGGATTCAACTACGATGCGGGCACAACTGTCTCTTACGCGTATCGAGTTCATACGGGCGATGGTCTACAGAGAGAAGCTAGGCCGCAGCCTCACTGTGAAGCAGTTTCAGAGACTGCTGGGGCTCATGGCAGCAGCGTCCAACGTGATACCTTTTGGCCTGCTGAACATGAGGCCCCTACAGTGGTGGCTGAAAACCAAGGGGTTTTCCTCGAAGGGAAATCCGTTCCGTATGATATGGGTAACGTGCAGATGCCTTTGTTCCCTCGTCATATGGAAGAAACCTTGGTTTCTGTCCCAGGGTCCAGTGCTGGGAGTGTCATGTTGCCGGAAGACCGTGTCAACAGACACCTCCCTCATTGGTTGGGGCGCGGTCATGGAAGGCCGATTTGCGAGAGGTCTGTGGGAGGCCCAGCATTCTTCCTGGCACATAAATTGCTCGGCCAGTTTCGTATCTGAATCATCAGGGGGGTCTGAGGTTGCGCCCTCTATGCAGACTGGCATACCAGATCCTCCTGTGGACTGTCACTCAAAGCGATGTACGTCCCCGGGGACCAAAATCAGGGAGCAGACATCCTGTCAAGGCAGGGGCTGAGGCCCGGGGAGTGGCGACTTCACCCCGAGGTGGTGAAGGCCATGTGCGAGAGGTTCGGCCCAGTGGAAGTGGATCTATTTGCGTCTCGAGAGATGTCCCATTATCCACTGTGGTTTTCTCTGACGAATCCAGCCCCGCTGGGGTTGGATGCCATGGTGCAGACGTGGCCGAGGCAGCGTATGCATTTGTGTATGCATTTCCCCTGATCGCTCTGCTCCCGGGAGTCTTGGAGCGGGTCCGCAGAGAAGGGATCAGCCTACTTCTAGTAGCACACTATTGGCCGACCCGGGTATGGTTCTCAGAACGTAGCACTGCTAGAAGGTCTCCCATGGCGGATCCCTCCCATCCTACATCCCAGGCCGGGCTATGTGCCCAAGGTGCCATCGAGTGTCGACCACATGTGTCGGTGGAAGAAGGGAGACTTCACCTGCTCTGCCCTGTTAGGGCATTGAGAATTTATTCGGGGAAGTCTGCACAGTGGAGGAAGTGAGATCAGTTGTTGGTGTGCTTTGGCTCACCTAAGAAAGGGCTGCCTGCTTCAACACAAACAATCAGTAATTGGATTGTCCAGGCTATAGCCACGGCCTATTAGGTGCGCAATCTGCCTTCACCTGTGGCCATGAGGGCTCATTCCACCAGAGGCATGGCCTCTTCAGTGGCCCTCCTTTCTGGAGTCTCGCTTCAGGAGATCTGCGAGGCAGCCGGGTGGGCCACTCCGCACACCTTCATTAGATTCTACAGTCTGCAACTTTCTGCGACGCCTGGTGCTAGGGTGCTCGCGTCCTAAGTGTGCCTGGTATCCAGCTTCAAATTAGGACGGGCGTGAGCCTCGGTGTGGCATAGTGGGTATTTGTAAGTGTCGTTAGACGCTTGTAACCCTTGTTCCCTGAGAAGGGAATGAGACACTGCGTCTCGCCACCACACCTCATCACGCCTGGGGCGATTGCTTCATCGTGAAAGCTGCCTGTACTATGTGCCGACGGCCCTTTGTAGCTTCCGTGTATGCCATCACATACTATGTCATGACGCAACACCAATGAGGATTGGAGTGAGATTTCATTATTGCTTCAGACGCACTACGCTTAGGGAGCGTCCCCAAAGTGTCGTTAGACGCAGTGTCTCGTTCCCTTCTCAGGGAACAAGGGTTACAGTCGTAACCCGAGACATTTTCTGTGGTGGGTAGATTTAGGTTTATGTGTTTGAGAGCATGAGAAGAATGTAAATTGGTCACTCTTTTATGACATTCTGCATTAATGCACATCAAGGATTTATGTTTTGTAGACAATGAATACTTATCTTAATAACATAGTACAAAACAATAGCATATATTATTGATGTGTTTTAAAGTGTGCTTTAGTACCATGTGCAGTGTACTTAGGTTTTCGATGTCACATCCAATAGCTGTTCAGACGCCTCGTGCCTTTACCAGTGTTGTCTTACTAATGCATTTTTCATCTGCCTTTCTTCGAATCAATCTTCACACTGCAAATTGTTAACCTAGGGTGGTTTACCCAGTGGTTTAAAAAGAAAAGCCTTATATAATCTTGCACTTTCAGAATGAAACTCTTTACCATTAATCAATACTTCAGTATGTTGGCCATCATTCTGTTTAACAATGCTGTCATATATAACACTTTCCAACTGCCACACTTTTCTCTGACATATTAAAAGCCATTCCTATTTGCAGTGTGATATAATGTGAAAATATGAGCCAGTGATGTAAACTGACATCTGCAAAGGGACTAGAAGAAGCGAAAGGCAAGCATAGGGCGGCCTAATGCTTTTAGGCAACTTACATTGCATTCAAGGTATACATTTTTATCCGTCCTCATATTCCTTGGGAATCTAATGTATGACCTTCACCCGACATTCGTCATTCGCATCTCCAACCTTGGAGGGTTTGGAGTGACATCAAAGACTAAACAGAGTCTGTTTTTGGGAATGCTTTTCTGGGACGTGTAAATGGACTTGTCATGTTCTTGATGGAGGTCGCAGCTGGACGTCCATGTGGCATTGATGAACCCTGTTAGCACTCAGTTCTTCAAGGCCCATGTTGCACTAGCAGGATTCTAATATTTTGTCTTGAACTGACAAACAGTTTTGAAATATTTGCTTATGTGCAAATACTAATATAACACACCTTTTCTTTCCCTAACCTGAAGACCTTTCAAAATATTTCCCAGTGGTTCCCTAGTGAAAAATAAATATACTAAAATGTATTTGAAATATATTTCATGCTAAATATACTACAAATACATTTATATTTATGTACTTAATATAAATACCCCTGCAATTGTACTTTTAGTATACTAAATTATATTTAATGCATTTTAGTTATCCATAAATAGTGCTGAGGTCCAACTAAAGATAAATATATTTGATTGTGCTAAAGTGGAACTCTAGTATACTTTAGGTGTACTTTAAATATCTTGCATTTACAGTGCATCCAGAATGTATTCACAGCGCTTCACTTTTTCCACATTTTGTTATGTTAAAATGTTCCTTATTCCAAAATGGATTAAATTCATTATTTGTTTTCCTCAATTCTACAAACAATACCCTGTAATGACAATGTGAAAGACGTTTGTTCGAAATCTTCGCAAATTTATAAAAAAAATAAATAAATTTTTTAAAAATCACATGTAGACAAGTATTCACAGCCTTTGCTCGATACTTTGTTGAAGAACTTTTGGCACCAATTACAGCCTCAAGTCTTTTTGAGTATGATGGGCTATTTTTGGGCAGTTTCTCCCATTCTTCTTTGCAGGACCTCTGAAGCTCCATCAGGTTGGATGGGGAGCGTCGGTGCACAGCCATTTTCAGATCTCTCCAGAGATGTTTAATCGGGTTCAAGTCTGGGCTCTGGCTGGGCCACTCAAGGATATTCACAGAGTTGTCCCATAGCCACTCCTTTGTTATCTTGGCTGTGTGCTTGGGGTCGTTGTCCTATTGGAAGATGAACCTTCGCCTCAGTCTGACATCCAGAGCGCTCTGGAGCAGGTTTTCATCAAGGATGTCTGTACATTACTGCATTCATCTTTCCCTCGATCCTGACTAGTCTCCCAGTTCCTGCCGCTCTGTCAGAGTGACCATTCTTGGTCACCTCCCTGACTAAGGCCCTTCTCCCCCGATTGCTCAGTTTGGCCGGGCGGCCAGCTCTAGGAAGAGTCCTGGTGGTTCCAAACTTCTTCCATTTACAGATGATGGAGGCCACTGTGGTCAATGGGACCTTCATTGCTGCAGACATTTTTCTGTACCCTTCCTCAGATCTGTGCCTCGGTACAATCCTGTCTCGGAGGTCTACAGGCAATTCCTTGATCTTCATGGCTTGGTTTGTGCTCTGTTAACTGTGGGACCTTATATATAGGTGTGTGCCTTTCCAAATCATCTCCAATCAACTGAATTTACAACAGGTGGACTCCAATCAAGTTGTAGAAACATCTCAAAGATGATCAGTGGAAACAGGATACACCTGAGCTCAATTCTGAGTGTCATGGCAAAGGCTGTGAATACTTATGTACATATTTTTTATTTTTAATAAATTTGCAAAGATTTCAAAAAACAGTCACGTTTAACAGTCACTCCCACTAGCCACTTTGGCGGGTTTCAGAGTGAAGCGCAACGCTTTAATGATTTACATGCGTGCAGGTTACGCAACTCCATCTCTACATATGCCGTTTGTGTTGCTTATAACGTTCATCTGAGAATGCAACGTGCACCATTTCACCTGATTTGTAATGTAAATCATTTATAAATATATGCCAACACTTTTTTCAAGATTTTTTTCTCTTTCACTCTTCAAGAAATTACAGTGGCTGTAGCATCTCTCGTAAAGACGTGGCCAAATTTTAAAGATTAAGTGGACGTTTGAATTAAATGTTGTTTGGCCAATATTAAACAAGGGCTGAATCCGAAATCGCCCCCTAAACCCTCAATCAGTATTCCCTATGTTAGTCCACTAATACAGTTCACTTGAAGGAGTGAATGAAAACGAGTGAGTGAAGTCGGACAGCCGTTGTGTGTACATCGGATGTACACTAGTTATTGTGGTGCAATGTGGGATTGAATGAGTGCACTCAATAACGTCCACTATGGTTTAAGACACCACTACAAATGGCTGTCCCCTCAAATAGTGCCCTATTTAAGGGTATAGGGGGCAATTTCAGCCAAGGATTTGATCATGCTGTAAAGTGTAACAACAACAATCACAGGCCGTTGGCACCCTCTGCAGGCATTTGTTATAATACGTAATGTACATAAGTTGAATGTTTATATTGTGTATATTACATTACTTTATTACATTACATTACTTTATTTGAACCAATTATTATGGTCTCATTGTTGTTATATATGTATTTTAAGTGATTTTAAAGGCTATTGCTCACTTTGGTCCATTTTTATTCCCACAAAAATATATCCAGTTACTCGATTAATCATTAAAATTATCATCTGATTACTCAAATAATCATTAGTGACCGCTCTAGATTAGTTAAAACATTTCAAAATGCACCTGCATTGGTTTGCATTTGTGACTTTCAGTTGAATAAAATACTATTGTTCCAGTTATATATTTCATCACTGAAGAATTCTTAAAAAATAGTGTTAAAATATTGTCTTGTCTCATTCTTGTGAACCCAATATCTCGAGTGTTAAAGTTTTAAGTAATCCAGGTTTAATGCTTTGGTTCTTTGTAAATGATAATGAGCCAGAGCCATATTTATAAGTATGAAATTATCCACAAAAAACAAAGTGTGAATGTAAACTGAATTAGTGAGTCTGTACGCTGAATTAACTTGCTCTATTGCCCTCCTAAGGCTTTGTCCAACTTTTTTTCTGACCCTTGCCTGTTCATTGTCTTTTCCTGTTCTCCTTCTCGATGACTTTAATAATCATGTTGATGCTGTTTGCTCTAACACTAATCAATTACTGTCTGTTTTTGAATGTTTTAATTTGACTCAGCATGTTCATTTTCCTACTCATGGTTATAGCCTCGATTCGATCTGTACATCAAGGGTTGATATCTCTTCCATCTCTTCTTCTGACACTGGTATTTCTGATCATAAATGTATTGATTTTAGTCTAAGGATGTGTAAAAAAATGTCCTACGACTATTATATCCTACCGCAATCTCAAAGCTGTTGATACTGCATCATTTCGTGCCTCCATGTTTCTTCTAATCTTTTTTGATGTCTTTGATATCTCTTCTCCCTCTCTGATATTATCTAACTTTCACTCCATCATTTCTGAAATCTTGCACTAAATATCTTCTAAGTATGCTCCTGTTATGACCAGATGCGTCCCTTCCACCCACTCTTCTCCTTGATACACCCCGATCTTCGTATTCCAAAGGCTACTGGTAGATGGCTTGAGCTTCTTTACAGGGAAACTGGCCTCACTGTTCACAATTTAGCTTTAATTGAACATCTCAAAAAATATAAATCTGCTCTGAACTCAGCCCGTTCTAGTTTTGTCTCTGCCACAATTAACAAATTAAGCAATATGCCAAAAGCATTATTTAACACAATAATTAGCTTACCAAACCTCCATCCCATGATGCTCTAGTTTCAGATGAGTTTTGCTGTTCTTTCCTGAATTTCCTGGCCGTCCACCAGTGCTTTTTCTAATGATGCCACGAAGCGTAGCTATTTGCAGAATCTATCTGGTCAGTCCCTGACTTTCTTTTCTCTGACCACTCCATCTTCTGTCTCTGAGTTAATCTTGAAATCCAACTCTTCATCCTGTCGACTTGACCCTTCTCCTGAAACTTTGCCATTCTGTTATCACCGCACCTCTTTCTCACTTCATCAATGCATCTCTTAGCTCTGCTTCATTCCCTCTGCCACTCAAAACTGTTCTCAAGAAACCCAACCTCGATCCCTCAGTTCTATCTAATCACTGTCCTATTTCAAATCTACCCTTTACTGCTAAACTACTGGAAAGTACTGTTGCCTCCCAGCTTCAGTCTTTTCTAGTCTAAAATAATCGCTTTGATCCCTTTCAATATGGTTTTCGCCCACTTCATAGTGCTTAAACTGCACTTGAAAAGGTAGTGAATGATCTTCTACTATCTGGTGACTTTGGTTCTCTGTCTATACTTTTGCTACTTGACCTCAGCTCTGTCTTCGATGCCGTCTCCCATGAATTACTTATTTCTCGCCTTCTGGTGCTGCTCTTTCTTTGTTTTCTTCCTATCGCTCTGACAGACAATTCTGCTTTTCAGTACAGGATTTTCGATCACATACTGTCCCCCTGAAGCAAGGTGTCCCCCAGGGATCTGTTCTCGGGCCATTATTATTCCTACTTTACATAATACCTCTGGGTCAGATCTTACACGTCATGGTTTTAATTAACTTTATCACCAAATCTGCATTCTTTCAACTACGTTGCATTGCCCAGCTCCATCCCTTCATCATTGTCAAAGACACTGAAACTGTCATCCATGCATTTGTCACATCAGGTCTTGATTACTGCAATGCCATTTTCATTGGTTTACCTGCCAGCTCCATTTCCAGATTACAATACATTAAAAACTCTGCTGTTAGAATACTTACCCATACCAAGCCTTCTGCTCATCACCCTAGTTTTGTATGATCTCACTTTTAAATCTTTGCGCAGCTTGGCTCCCCCCTTATCATTGTAACCTGCTCCTCCCCTACACCCCGACTCGCTCACTACGATCTTCTGACTCGGCCTTCTCATTGTCCCTTGGCATTGCCTCTCTTCAATGGGGGGCAGATCATTCAGTGTTGTTAGACCTAAACAATGGAATAATCTGTTGTGCTAATTCTGAATTTAAATCATTACTCAAAACTCACTTATTTTCTGAAAGTCATTATTCTTAAGTTGTGTTTTTTTATTTTGTTGTGCTTGATTCTGTTCTGCTGCCCTGTCTATATTATGCTCTTTTACTGTTCTGCATTCTTGTTACTCTAACCTACTTACTATTGTTTGACATCATTGTCTACCCTATTTGTGTTATCCATGTACATTTAAAAGTGTCCTTGAGCACTGGAAAGGCACTATATAAATATAACATATTATTATTATTATTAATTAATTATTAATTAATTATTAATTAACTGCAGTGTAATACTTAGAGTTGACTTTCAGTTAAATGTGTTTTAGAACAATCTCTTATCAGGGATATCAATATATTGCCACACTGCAAATAGTTTTTGCTGTTTCATTATATTATGGCACACTCTCTGATGTTTCTACTTTAAAAATAGACCCTGACCCTAAGCATTCCTGTAATTAAAACAGTCATGCACGGTGTTTGCCACACCAAGGTCATGGACTCCATTCCAAGGGAATGCATGAACTGATAACATGTGAACCTTGATTCTAATGCAAGTCGTTTTAGATAAAATCGCCTGCCAAATGCGTCTATTTTTGGATGAGTCGTGACCCAAAAAGTGTGTCGCAGGTCTGTTCTGATATGGTCATGAAAGAGAAAACAATGCTAAATGCAACTACCCATATCATCATAAATGCATCATGCATCGATGCCTATTGGAAACCTTACATTTTTCCAAACTTACATACAGATAATATTTTATTCAGGAATTATTTTAAGCAACTGAATGTTGTCACATGTCTGTCTGTCTTTATGTTGTGTTTTGATTCAGTCACATGTTCCCATGTTCATTTTCCCGCCACTCCTGTGTTCCCATGGTTACCCTCATTAGTTCATTTGTCCCAGCTGTGTCTTGTTAATTAGCAATACCAATCACCTTGTTATTATCATTTGCTTTGTGTACTTAAGCCCTCAGTGTTTGTTGGTTCTCGTCTTTAGTTATACGTGTGTAAGAGTTTTATTATTAAAGTTCCTGTCTCCTATTCATCCTCGTCTCTGTGAGCTTATATCCCACACGTAACGTGACAAATGTCCACCCAGTTATGGACAAATACATAAAAGACTAATATACTTTAATTTTAAACTTTTAATAGAAACTAAAACACTTGGTTTTAATACATTACGCATTATTACATTGGTAATTCTTTACAAGCTCTAATTTGTATTTTTACAGCATTTATTCATTTTTGCTAATGGTAGTAATAGAAATACAATTGCTTTCATTTCTTGCATCTTTTGATTTTAAAAAGTATTAGTAAATACTGAAATGAACATTTAACTAAGATTAATAAATGCTGTAGAAGTATTGTTCATTGTTAGTAACTTGTGACTTATGTGTTAACAAATAAAACTCCATTGTAAAGCGTTATATAATGTTTTGAAACACGTGTAATTTTACATACAGTGTCTATTTACACTAAATGCAAAATAGTTTACCTTGTTGACAAATGCTATTTTCACTAACTCCGCCCACTGATTGGGCCAGACAAAATTACGGAAGACACTAAGTTGTCAACAGTAGCAATAGTGTAGGGGTATGACGCATGTCATGAAATTCTGACGCGAATTGACCCGAGGTTCGAATTCGCCTTTTCCCATCACATATTAGATCAGAAAGGCATTTATTTTTAATAAAATGAAGAAAATATTTGAAAAGTGTAAATAAAGTGCCTAACGTGTGTTTAATAATAAAGAGTTTATCGGTTAGGGGTAGGGGTAGGTTTAGGGAGGGCTTTATTGACCCAACAAGGCGGCATCCATTTAATAATTTTGATAAATGTAATCATTTACACTCTATGGGCCCTATTTTAATGATCTGAGTGCATGGTCTGAAGCACATGGCGCAGGTGTACTTAGGGCGTGTCCGAATCCACTTTTGCTAGTTTAACGACGGAAAAAAACATCCAAAAGGGTTGCACCTAGTCTCTAAATGAGTCATGGGTGTGTTTTGGGCGTAATGTGCAATAAACCAATCAGAGTCTCATCTCCCGTTCCCTTTAAAAGCCAGTTGCGCTTGCACCATGGTGGATATTACTAACATATCCTTTAAATAACACAAAAAATACTGCGCTATTGACTTTAGACCAGTTTTTTGTTGGTCAATGGTGCAGTCGTTTTCAGTTCCTCAAAATAGCAACGCGCCAACAATGTGCCTGAACACACCTGGTTTTCAGACCAGCCGCCCATGGGCGCGAGTGCATTTGCTATTTAAATAACGTGGCGCTGGACGTGAAAATGATAACTGTGTCGGGCTGAAACTAGCAAAAAACACTATTACACTACTATTTTAACTTAGTGTAAACATAATCTATTGCTACTTGTACTTAGTGCAAATAGCCACTGCCTTTTACATAACGTGTCCATTTCTCTACAATCTCATGATTTTTTGCATTTAGAAATAAAACTTTTCAGCCTGTATCATGTTAATTATATTATATCTTTGGGTCTATGCAGTTTGTGGTCATTTTAATAAATGTGTACAACGACAAAAAAATTGGTACAGTTTGATCACACTTGATGTCCAAGATAAAATTTCATCAAGCAAAACCAGTTGAGCACCACTAGTCTATAGAACCCTGCATATGTTTGTATGACTGAGCAAATTTTGCTTATGGTGGCAAATGCTGATTCTAATGTCTTCTACATTCAACTTCAGGCACCAGCTTCAAGCTTATCACATTATCCAAAGGAGCAGCTGCCTGGAGGAATCACATGTCAAGTCCTGTCCAGGTGATTTCCCCAGCACCTGGGCCATGTCAGCAGAACCGTCGGTCAGCCTGCGGGAAGCTCACTCTGACCTCTTTTATGTGGAAGAGAGAGGTTTTTTTGACAAGCCAAAGCGTGTGCACTCATGCAGACAGCGATACAGACCTACTGGCTGCTTCTGAACACTTAAAGAATCTTACCAGATGCAAGAACAGTCATATTCCAGCCAGGTTTCATCAACGCAATGCGTGACATCAGATGTTGTTTCCACTTAGTGAGTCACTCGAGAAGTGACACAAAACCTTTTTCACTTGGTGAATATATAATTCAGAAGCAAATATATCACATAAACTGCACTGTGTTTAAATGGACAGCTTGGCTCAATTCTGAGTCCCCCCAGACTAGTTCATTTGCATGGTAGTGAGTTAAGCATCTGCTTGTATGTCCTTGTGTTGTGATTGAGAGTACCAGATGAACACGCTGCTACCAAATTTGGACATTCAAATATTGTGACATTAGTTGCATAAGGAAATTATCACTGCCTTTGGGGAATAAGGCACAATCTGGAAATGGAGATGTTTTGTATTGATGATTGTACTGAAGTTTCATCTTTTTAATCTTAGTTAAGTGTTAATTTCAACATTTACTAATACATTAGACATGTTAGACATGATCTAACAATGAACTGTTGTATTTTTGTTAACTAACTTTAACAAATATTAATAACCTTATTGAGTGTCCTTGTTAAACATGCTATATGTAGTTACTGTAGTAATTGTAAAGTATGTAATTACAAGCAATGGTAACACTTTATTATGGGGAACACACATTCACTATTAATTGTGACTTTTGCCTCAATAAACTCCTAATTTACTGCTTATTAATAGTTAGTAAGGTAGTTATTGTAGCGTTTAAATTTAGGTATTGGGTATGATTAAGGGATTTAGAATATGGTCATGCAGAATAAGGCATTAACATGCTCTAAGCCAACTCTAAGCCAAACCTAATCCTAACCCTATAGTAAGTACATGTAGTTAATTATTACTATTCAGTACTTAATGTAAGTATAATTATGTAATGTATAATTACACTGTAACATGGACAGCTTAAAATAAAGTGTAACCCCTTAGTGTTCATTACAGTTACCATTAATAACCCTGTCAAGCTCATTTAAATACACCATATTGCCAAAAGTTTTGGGATGTCAGCCTTTACATGAACATGAACTTTAATGACATCCCATTCTTAATCCGTAGGGTTTAATATGGAGTTGGCCCACCCTTTGCAGCTATAACAGCTTCAACTCTTCTGGGTGTCACAGTGTGTTTGGGGTTTCGTTTATGTTTCATGTTCTTAGTTTATGTTCACTGCCATGTTCACGTTTCATGTTCTAGTTTGCTTTGTTTACTGTCTTACTTCCTGGTCTTGTCATGTGACTCCCTTGCCCTCATGTGATCCTGCCATGTGCTCCTTTGTCTTGTGTTCTGTTGTCATGTTCTCATTGGTTTATTGGTTTATCATTGTTCACAGGTGTGTCTTGTCTAGTCCTTAGTCATTGTGTATTTAAACCCTCATGTTTACCATGGTCCTGGTTGAGTATTGTTTGTTAGTTTATGTAGCCTGCTGTTGGTGAGTTTTGTAGTCAAGTCTGTTCATAGCCAAGTCAAGTCTGTTCATAGCCAAGTCAAGTCTGTTCATAATCAAGTCAAGTCTGTTCATAGTCAAGTCTGTTCGTCAAGTCGTTGTTTCTGTTTACTCACTTGGGATTATTGGATTTCTGTTCATGTTTTGGATTTAATAAACTGCACTTGGGTTCATCAAAGCTTGCCTCCAGTGGGCCTTACGTTACAGAATACTCGACCGCCACACTATGGACCCAGCAGTTTCCATGTTTTTGAATCCTCAAGCAGGACGAGCAATTGAGGACTATGTCAAAGATTTGCCTGCCCTGCCACAGGAGGGGGGGCAGTGGATACCTGGAGAAGGCCTGGAAGGCCGCACTCCATGATCCAAGTCCGCCAATGCTCCATGGTCCAGGTCCTCCCAAGCTCCATGATCCTGATCTGCCCACGCTCCAGGATCCAGGTTTGCCCATGCTCCATGGTCCAGGTCCTCCCAAGCTCCATGATCCTGATCTGACCATGCTCCATGGTCAAGGTCCTCCCAAGCTCCATGGTCCAGGTCCGCCCACGCTCCATGGTCCAGGTCCGCCCACGCTCCACGGTCCAGGTCCGCCCACGCTCCACAGTCCAGGTCCGCCCACGGTCCAGGTCCACCCACGGTCCAGGTCCGCCCACGCTCCACGGCCCAGGTCTGCCCATGCTCCCAAGACCGCCCTCCTAGACTTTTGTTTTGTTGGGCATCTGGAGCCGCCCTTAGAGGGGGGGAAATGTCACAGTGTGTTTGGAATGGAATATTTAGTAGTGAGGAAATTTCACAAATGGACTTATTGCACGGGTGGCAACTTATCACGGTACCACGCTTGAGTTCACTGAGCTCCTGTGAGCGATCCATTCTTTCACAAATGTTTGTAGAAGCGTCTGCATGCCTAGTGCTTGATTTTTATACACCTGTGGCCATGAATGTGATTGGAACACCTGAATTCAATGATTTGGAGGGCTGTCCCAATACTTTTGACAATATAGTGTATCAAAAATGACTAACAGAATGGGTTAAACTGTTGCCATTGATTGTTTCTTATGTACTGCTGCAAGAAGGCAAACTATTGCTAAGGTTGTCACCTTTGTGAGTGACTCCTGTATTCTCTACAAACAAAGCAATATTTCTAGAAATTCTAGTCACAACACAACACCACAGTAAAAGCATGCTGGGATCATACAGAGTTGAAGAGACTCCTTTTAGCATCAGGTTAGAACTGGAAGGAAAAGCTGTTATACACTATCCAATACTAGTTAAAGGGCAAAAAACAACTGGTTTCTTGTTATGTTGTGTTTTTAAGGGCTGAACATTGGCTGCTACCATTTGTGTTAAAACGGGGGTGAAATGCCATGGTTTTCGTGCACTTTAAAGTAGGTTACGGTAGTAGCTGTTCATTTGTCATCCACGACAATGTGATTAATCATGGAAGGGCCAGTTGAATCCCCCATTGGGCTGCGTTCACCAGGTGGCTCATCCAACTAAATGTCACTGCTCAGCCTCAAGGAGCTCAGCATGTCTCCTCAAAGTCTGTCAATCAAGTGCGTTGGCTGAAATCAATTCTTCCTACAGTATATTCTGTTCTCACTTTTAAACACACTGCATGGTTTAGTTACATTTGTATTGTTTTAAAACACTACTCATTGGTGCATGTTATTCCAGAGAAAAAGATTGTGCAATGAATCATACACAGGATTAATAAAAACTATGTAGACATATTAACTCTTTCCCCGCTATTGATGTAATTTTCCGGCAATCCATGTTTTCACTGTTATACAGTAGGCAAAATCTCCGGATCAAAACACAGACAAAGAAAGAAACAAGTGATAGAAGTGTTGCTTATGCAAATGTAAAATAACACAATCATCAACATAAAACAGCATATCAATCAAACCTGCGAGTGTAATGTCGACCCAGGATAAGAATATATATGATCTATAGGATCCATCTGTGTTTTGATCATCGTTCTGAATCCTATCCAAAAATATAATTTTCTCAGCTTTTTGCTCAAAATGGTGCTTTTTTTTTATTAAACACTCAAGTGATGATAAAAAAAAAGAATGCATGAAGCTACAATTTTTTTCTTAAAAGCAGAGGCTCTGTTCTTTCTTTTGATACATTAAATGTTAGATATTCATACAACAAAATATTCTGGGGGCCATAAAATTTATGTGAAAATTATCAAAAATGGTGGCGCTGACTGGCAACTTAAAAAAAAAAAACAGAGAGAGAAAAAAAAAACACTGGCAGGGAAAGAGTTAGCCCTCTGGAGCTGTTCAGTCATTTTTTACCAAAAAAAATTACGTTTTTTTTTTTTTCACTTTATTGGAATATGAAACTTAGTAAAGGGTTTGACACTTGCTATGTCAACACACACACACAAAATAATGGACATGATGCAAAAACGTTAAATGGTACTGAAAAAAAAACAGTCATACTTGTATTGTTTGTGGTCAAAAAAGACTGCATTGGAAATGAATGGGAGACGAATTTCATCTAGTGGAAGCGTTTGGTACTGTGTCCAAACAAAATCTTACTGAAAAATAATTTTTTGAGATATCTCAAATTTGAAAGACAACTTGTTTAGATTTATGGCTTTAATTTTCTTAGTTTTAGAGTAAAACATGAAAATATATATTTCATATAAATTTAAAAAAAGAAATAGTATGTGTGCATTTTTCATAATAATAACCTTTTTTTTGTTTCACTTTTTATAAATTCAGCAATAATCTGCCAAGTGTCTTCTTTTAAAAGAGACCAAACTGAAGTCTGTGCTCCAAAGCATTAAAGATTTATGACAGTTTAAGGGCCTGATTTACTAACAGCTTGCACCAGCGCAAACCCTCTTTTGGCATTAAAAAAAATACTGTCACTGATTGTGCACTGAAAAGGAGTGGACAGGGTTATTTTTGCAGCTGACCTTATTTCATATGCATTTGTAGGAGTTTCCCTTTCAGACGCTAAATTTAAGGTTTGCGCTCGTCAATTTACTGGTGTTTGCGCCATTATTTACCGCCCCAAAAAAACACGTCTTACACCAGGCGCTAACTGGTAGATTGCGTTGGTCATCACGTGCAGAACTGTCCACTCCCATCAGCGCTTTTATGGAATTGAGCTCTCACGCTAATTTGCCCTGTTTAGTAAATCTGGCCCTAAATTGAAAATTATTTCATTTTCAGGTCTATGCCCAAAAAGTGGTTGACAGGTAATAAATGGATCATTACTATTCCATAAATATAATTGAGTACCATAAAATCTCCTAAAAAATACAAAATATTACATAAAAAAAACATTATCGAACTTAAATATAGTACATTCATTTCATTGAAATAAAAAATCTATAATTTTTGACCGCCACACGAGCAGCACCAGAGGGTTAAAAGAACAAAATTCAAATGAAAATAAAATATAAAAACAAAATATTAACAAAAACTATAATACCAATGTTGCTAAAATAACACTGATCATACTCCATAGATCCCCACTTGTCGAGAAGGTCTCCACAGTTACATTTTCAGTGATCAGACATTCGATTTTAAGCTGACAATGGTGATAAAATGGGTGGGGGGAATCTGATGCACACTGGACCTAGAAACCAGAATATAATAGAGAGTTGGGGGTGGGCTCTTTCGCCCTAGGAATCACTCAGATCACCTTAGAAACCCCAGAGCTACACTCAAACCACATACAATACAGAACAGCAACCACCCTCGGCTCTCTATGGGGGTGCTTAATGTTGCATGAGCAAGCTACGCTCATATTTGCATATGTAAATGTAAAAAATCTAGTTAATATGGCATTTGAGAGAACAAAATGGACTATTGTGTGTTTTTGTAGCTCAACCATGACGCTACACTAGCAATGCCAAGGTCATGTTTTGTTTTGTTTGTTTGTTTTTTGATTCCCAGGGAATGCAAGGCCTGATTAAATGTTTAATTTGAATACAATGCAAGGTGCTCTGGATAAGTGTCTGCCAATGTGTAAATGAAAAGTATTTGAAAATAATTGGATTTTTGGCATTATTTGCAGCTCACAGGAGACAGAAACGTATTGAGACTTGTTCGATTTGTGGATTTTCGAGCAGGTGCCATACTGAAGATGCCTCTGAAGATGTCTAGGTAGGGGTATATGCCAAATATAATTTTAGCTTGTGCTCAGTAGACCGAGACCCCCCCCCCCCAGTAGGTCTGTTATTCTCATATCGTTCCACAGTGGATACGTCTGAGTGCAGCTTCACCACCCCAGCGTGTCTAGGCATACTGGAGAGCCGTGATAATGGTGTATATTTTACTCCAAACAGGATGAACTGCAGAGATAGATGGCACATGTGTGGGAGATCTCTTCTGTAGATCAGCGATAAGGCATCAAAACTCCCACATGCTCATCACGTAACGTTTCCTAAGCAGAGGCTTGTAGACCCCTTGTTAACTTTCCCACATAGATGCATTAATAAGAATGGCGACACTTTCAAATAGCTATGTTTTGCCATTGAATATGCACAAATGCCTGTACTTAGGGGCCTATTACATGACTATTTCTTCAATGTTAATAATAGTGTGTGTGGTATAATATGGCTTTTGGTGTGGCTCATTTAATCAGGAGTAGGAAACTAGTTACTTTCTAGTCTTTTGTTTTCAATTCAAAGTCAAATAATTTCACTTGTTGGTTTGTATCTTATCTTTGTATCTTTGATGCAGCACATTATCTAAAAATAGCCACAAGGTTATTTCATATAAACCATTTGTTGTTGTTTTCAAATTTCCAGCCAAAACAAATATATCATAATGCAGTTGCCATGATAAAAGGTTTTAAGCATACTGCCCACTGATTATCTCTACTATGACCCTACGTATGCCGTGGCCATGCTTTATCCTTGTCAGAATAAGAATGCTTTAAAGCCTTTCATTAGTTAGTCTCGCGTAGCCAGACCTTCATTCTGATGGCAGAAGGTCTGGGCTCCATCACAGTTTTCATTGGCCAGTGATGCCCAAGACCATGTAAAGCAACCAATCAGTTTGTTTTGTTCAGCTTGATGTTTGGGGGCGTGAAAATGTAAAGTCGATGTCCCTACAATAACAAAACGGCGTGCAAAACTTTTTAAAAGAGTCTAACCCTTAGTTTCACAAGGCTTAAAGGGATAGTTCACCCTGAAATGAGAATGAAGTCATATTTTACTCATCCTGCTGTTGTTCCAATGCCCTATGTCCTTCTATCTTTTTCGGACCTCGAAAGGAGAATTTTTGAAAAACCTCCTGCACGCGCTCCTCCATATAATAGCAGTGAATGGCGATCAGCTAAAACTTTACAAAAAGGATACAAAAGTATCAGTGCAGTGAGCCGCGCGCCATATATGGAAAGTGTTCAGGAGGCATACTATAAGGTTTTGCGAGAGAAACCGTATTATTCAGTCAAAATACTGAGCTCGGCCGCTACTCTGTGCACAAGCAAACAAGCAAAATTATCTGCCAATGGGGTGAGAAAAATAATCTTGTTTCTGATTGAAATCTTGTTTCTTATTTCTATCCCAAACAAAAATAAGATTACAGGTGCTGGTCATATAATTAGAATATCATCAAAAAGTTGATTTATTTCACTAATTCCATTCAAAAAGTTAAACTTGTATATTATATTCATTCGTTACACACAGACTGATATATTTCAAATGTTTATTTCTTTTAATTTTGATGATTATAACTGACAACTAAGGAAAATCCCAAATTCAGTATCTCAGAAAATTAGAGTATTACTTAGGACCAATACAAAGAAAGGATTTTTAGAAATCTTGGCCAACTGAAAAGTATGAACATGAAAAGTATGAGCATGTACAGCACTCAATACTTAGTTGGGGCTCCTTTTGCCTGAATTACTGCAGCAATGCGGCGTGGCATGGAGTCGATCAGTCTGTGGCACTGCTCAGGTGTTATGAGAGCCCAGGTTGCTCTGATAGTGGCCTTCAGCTCTTCTGCATTGTTGGGTCTGGCATATTGCATCTTCCTCTTTACAATACCCCATAGATTTTCTATGGGGTTAAGGTCAGGCGAGTTTGCTGGCCAATTAAGAACAGGGATACCATGGTCCTTAAACCAGGTACTGGTTGCTTTGGCACTGTGTGCAGGTGCCAAGTCCTGTTGGAAAATGAAATCTGCATCTCCATAAAGTTGGTCAGCAGCAGGAAGCATGAAGTGCTCTAAAACTTCCTGGTATACGGCTGCGTTGACCTTGGACCTCAGAAAACACAGTGGACCAACACCAGCAGATGACATGGCACCCCAAACCATCACTGACTGTGGAAACTTTACACTAGACCTCAAGCAACGTGGATTATGTGCCTCTCCTCTCTTCCTCCAGACTCTGGGACCCTGATTTCAAAAGGAAATGCAAAATTTACTTTCATCAGAGAACATAACTTTGGACCACTCCAGTCCAGTCCTTTTTGTTTTTTAGGCCAGGCGAGACGCTTCTGACGCTGTCTGTTGTTCAAGAGTGGCTTGACATAAGGAATGCGACAGCTGAAACCCATGTCTTGCATACGTCTGTGCGTAAGGGTTCTTGAAGCACTGACTCCAGCTGCAGTCCACTCTTTGTGAATCTCCCCCACATTTTTGAATGGGTTTTGTTTCACAATCCTCTCCAGGGTGCGGTTATCCCTATTGCTTGTACACTTTTTTCTACCACAGCTTTTCCTTCCCTTTGCCTCTCTATTAATGTGCTTGGACACAGAGATCTGTGAACAGCCAGCCTTTTTTGTAATTACCTTTTGTGTCTTGCCCTCCTTGTGCAAGGTGCCAATGGTCGTCTTTTGGACAACTGTCAAGTCAGCAGTCTTCCCCATGATTGTGTAGCCTACAGAACTAGACTGAGAGACCATTTAAAGGCCTTTGCAGGTGTTTTGAGTTAATTAGCTGATTAGAGTGTGGCACCAGGTGTCTTCAATATTGAACCTTTTCACAATATTCTAATTTTCTGAGATACTGAATTTGGGATTTTCCTTACTTGTCAGTTATAATCATCAAAATTAAAAGAAATAAACATTTGAAATATATCAGTCTGTGTGTAATGAATGAATATAATATACAAGTTTCACTTTTTGAATGGAATTGGTGAAATAAATCAACTTTTTGATGATATTCTAATTATATGACCAGCACCTGTATTTTTCTCACCCCATTGGCAGATAATTTTGCTTGTTTTAAGCAAAAACTCACTTCATTTAGATTTTTTTTCCCAAAAAACAAGAAAAAATATCTTATGTCATTTTACTTATCTAGTAAATGCATCTTGATTTAAGAATTTTTTGATATTTGGACTGGAAACAAGAAAAAAATACTAAATAAGAAGAGCATTTTTTGCAGTGCATCACAGAATGAGGCAGAAATTATATTATTTATTTTTTTTGCATTTTTCAGACATGGTAACAGACGTTTTATACGTGTTACAATTGTTTGGCCTGTGCTACAAAACTTTCAACCTCTGTAGCACCAGTGCTATGTGCAAAAAAGTTAAGGCATTACTATGTCCCAAAGGTCCTGTTTACTCCTGATTACTCCTGATATTAAGAAGCGTTTTGGACGATCGGATCACAAGTGGACGACTCTAAATACAGGTGTAAACTGGGTCTGAAAGGCTTTGAGCTTGTCCACTTTTGTCCACTTCCAGAGGTAGTGGTAAACACATTGGACCGGATTGCTTTCGTAGTGTAAACGCTCATGTGGTCAAATGCACTGGAACAGCCTCTAAAAGACGCCCTACTCTCCTCCTACTGACCTAATGCTAAACATTATGGGAAGAGCGCTAGCCAGACAGGATTTAAACTATCAGCTGGAGACCCAAGTTTGGTTTGAAGATGAGAAACCAAGCACAATATTCTCTCTCCATTTCTGATGTCTAACACACATTCACAGCGTTCAGCTGGTCTTGTGTCTGTCAGAGCAGAAACTAAAGCTGATTGAAAGATCTGAAAAACACCTGCCCATAGACCCTTCCCTCAAAGAAATCAGGAACGAAGTGGTTGAAAGTGGACAAAAGAGATGGATTTAAACACCAGGTGTAAACGGGGATGTGTCTCCCTCGTCTACTTGTGATCCAATCCACCAAAACGCATCTTATACCAGGTGTAAAGAGGGTCTAAGAGTGACATTGTGCATGCATATTATGCAGGGGAAACACTTTTGTCAGAAGTCAGAATATTTTGAAGTCATAACTTTTACTGTTATCATCTTTTGAGAGTATTTGTGACCAGTAGTAACTGACTTCAGGCTTTAAGGATAACTGAATAGTATTTACCCAGTTAATGGCATGTCCATCATCATCTTTAAAGCCGAGCTGGGTTAAACCTCATTGCATGAAATAACAAACATTTGCAATCCTTTTTATTAACAGCAGACATGATATGCATATACAAGTATTTTATACCAGTACAGCTCCAGTATAAGGGCATTTTAAAATGCAATCTGGTATGGCAGCAACACCGTGTGAAAGAACAGATTATTAATAGGGAGGCTTTTTCATCATTATTGAAGAATATTTAAGCAATCGTGTTCTCCGCATGAGGGATCTTTGTAATTAACCTCAGCGTTTCATGTGCCGTGTTTGAATCCAGTGCATCGGTGTGGTCTTTCTGCCATCTAGAGGCGTAAAACATGGATGTCATTCTACTGCGTCAACCAGGGTTTAAAAAAGCTTTCACGTTTTGACCCACCCTTGTTTCCATGGTGCTGCTTCACTGCCAAATGATATTGAGATTGCCAGAAATAACATTTGGCTCTTTATTAAACCAGAGACGATATTAAACACAGGGCCAAAACAAAGTGTCAGGATGCTTAAGGCTCAAAATGAAGCCTACGAAATGTCATTTAATCAGCAAAAATATCAAACTTTGACTATACGACAACATTTCAGAAAACATTTGCTAGGTTTGAAACAATAAATATACGGTCTAAAATTAAGATACAGGACACTTTGCAATATATTCATATTTTAATGGGATGAGATACAAATGTGGTTATTCTTCTACAGGAAGATCTGATCATCTTAACAGCACTTGCACCATCTTAAAGTCATTTGCGGTGTGTTTGGTCTGTGATAACATCATTGTCTCTTGCTGAAAATGCGAGGTGAAGCATTCTCTACAGGCTATATATAGAAAAGCTTCACTTTAATTATGTGAATTACTGGTGTTCTAAAAATATAATTACATATTTGACTGCACAGAAGAAATTTTTATCAGGGAAGTTGGCTGGGGAAATAATTATAGATAATGCAACTGCTGTAATTAGGTGCTCTTTTAATGAACGGTGTTTTAAAGCCAAGTACAGATTGTGGGAATTAGTGAGATGTCTAGCACAATCATGGAGACGAGGGGAAATCTTCAACTGTGACAGAGCGCACAGGGTTTGCGCACACATATTAACGTGTGTTTAATGCTGTTAAAGTTATATGAAATATGATGATAAGGTGATTTTTGTACGATTTTAAACATTTCATCATAAAATCATGCGTATGTGCTAATAAAGCGCAATGTGCCATCTCACGTTAAATCACTACATTTTTATTTAATTTTGGTGCATATGTTGCCTAATTAAACCTTAAAGTAACAGGATTGACAGTTGAGAGCACAATCTGACACTACAAGGTGCTTCTTAAAGCAAAGTCAAAATTTATTCAAAAAGGTATTCAGCCTGGTCTCATTGTTAATACACTCTAAAAATGCTGGGTTAAAAACCACCCAAGTTGGGTTGAAAATGGACAAACCCAGCGATTGGATTGTTTTAACCCAGCTGTTGGGTTAAATGTTTGCCCAACCTGCTGGGTAGTTTTATTTAACCCAACTATTGTTTAAAAATGACTATACAGCTGGCTTAAAATGAACCCAAAATAGGTTACAGTGTTACACATAATTACAGTGGCAACAATAATAATCAAAAGGTGATCATTTATTAATAAGCAATTTAATAAATATTTATGGTTTAATTATTATTCATTAAACTTATTAATAATGTTAATTTACTAAACATATTAATAAATGTTCATTTCCAACATACTTTGGGTTCATTTTAAGCAAGTAATACAGTCATTTTTAAACAATAGGTAAGTTAAATAAAACCACCCAGAAGGCTGGGCAAACATTTAACCAAACCGCTGGGTTAAAACAACCCATTTGCTGGGTTTGTCTATTTTCAACACAACTTGGGTTGTTTTTAAGTGTACGTAGGTATTAATACGTAACTTTCAAAGACACAAAGCATATGTAACGTAGTTTGTATGTTCAGGGAAGAAGGAGGCGGGAACCGGCGAACATTTAAAAGACTTCGATAAAAATAAACACAAAATGAAAGTAAAAGCGGCAGCCCCTCATGGACGACTGCCGCTCACACACATACAAAACGAAAACAAAACACAACGTAAATTCCAGGCCTGGTCCTCTCTCGTCTTGCACTGTCGTCGCTCCTCCTTTTATGCTCCCGTCACTCCTCCGTGAGACGAGACCGGTGTGGCGTGCAGCTGGAGCTCATTATCACTCGCCACCGGCCCGCTCTCACGGTCCCTCGCCTCGCTGCTTGCCACAGTGTACTTTTTGTACATTTAGATAGATGCTAAAAGTACAATATGGACGTATTGGCGACATACGTAGCATTATTGCGTTTTTACAGCTACAAAACATTAAATATTTACAAATCTTTCATTTCATAAAGATATCTGGGTAACACTTTACAATAAGGTTGTATTAGTTAACATTAGTTAATGCATTAGTTAACATGAATTAACCATGAACAACACCTCTGTTCAGCATTAGTTAATCTTTGTTAACGTTAACTCACACATACACTCACCTAAAGGATTATTAGGAACACCATACTAATACTGTGTTTGACCCCCTTTCGCCTTCCGAACTGCCTTAATTCTACGTGGCATTGATTCAACAAGGTGCTGAAAGCATTCTTTAGAAATGTTGGCCCATATTGATAGGATAGCATCTTGCAGTTGATGGAGATTTGTGGGATGCACATCCAGGGCACGAAGCTCCCGTTCCACCACATCCCAAAGATGCTCTATTGGGTTGAGATCTGGTGACTGTGGGGGCCATTTTAGTACTGTGAACTCATTGTCATGTTCAAGAAACCAATTTGAAATGATTCGAGCTTTGTGACATGGTGCATTATCCTGCTGAAAGTAGCCATCAGAGGATGGGTACATGGTGGTCATAAAGGGATGGACATGGTCAGAAACAATGCTCAGGTAGGCCGTGGCATTTAAACGATGCCCAATTGGCACTAAGGGGCCTAAAGTGTGCCAAGAAAACATCCCCCACACCATTACACCACCACCACCAGCCTGCACAGTGGTAACAAGGCATGATGGATCCATGTTCTCATTCTGTTTACGCCAAATTCTGACTCTACCATCTGAATGTCTCAACAGAAATCGAGACTCATCAGACCAGGCAACATTTTTCCAGTCTTCAACTGTCCAGTTTTGGTGAGCTCGTGCAAATTGTAGCCTCTTTTTCCTATTTGTAGTGGAGATGAGTGGTACCCGGTGGGGTCTTCTGCTGTTGTAGCCCATCCGCCTCAAGGTTGTGCGTGTTGTGGCTTCACAAATGCTTTGCTGCATACCTCGGTTGTAACAAGTGGTTATTTCAGTCAAAGTTGCTCTTCTATCAGCTTGAATCAGTCGGCCCATTCTCCTCTGACCTCTAGCATCAACAAGGCATATTCGCCCACAGGACTGCCGCATACTGGATGTTTTTCCCTTTTCACACCATTCTTTGTAAACTCTAGAAATGGTTGTGCGTGAAAATCCCAGTAACTGAGCAGATTGTGAAATACTCAGACCGGCCCGTCTGGCACCAACAACCATGCCACGCTCAAAATTGTTTAAATCACCTTTCTTTCCCATTCTGACATTCAGTTTGGAGTTCAGGAGATTGTCTTGACCAGGACCACACCCCTAAATGCATTGAAGCAACTGCCATGTGATTAGTTGATTAGATAATTGCATTAATGAGAAATTGAACAGGTGTTCATAATAATCCTTTAGGTTAGTGTATATTAATGCATCTATTCACATTAACAGCGCAATTAGTTAATGCATTAGTTAACATGAACTAACCATGAACAATGCCTGTAGCTTTACTGTTTTTGTATCTTACTGTACATATTTACATTAGTTTACATAGCAGTTGACACACACTAAGGATGAACTAACTCACCATCTCACTCTAAAGGTAAAAATGCTGCTGTGTACCATATCAACATTATTTAATAAGTCATTGATTTTGGGCTGTTGGTAAACATCATTCTAAAGTGGAAACACTTACAGATACGTTGTTCATGTTTATACACACTTTACTATCATTACGTACATTTTGTGACCCTTATTGTAAAGTGTACACTATTTCAACATTAACTGATGTGTTACTAATATTTGTAGACTCTTTATTAACATGATTTTCCATTAACAAAGTATTTATTGTTATTTACTGCTTTGTAATGCACCTACAAATGTTAACACATCAGTTAATGTTGAAATAGTGTACACTTGGTAATAAGGTTCTCAAAAAACATTAATACATGCTTTGTTTAATAATGTTGATTATTACAACAGCATTTTTACCTTTAGAGTGAGATGGTGAGTTAGTTCATCCTTGGTGTGTGTCAACTGCTATGTAAACTAATGTAAATATGTACAGTAAGACAACCTTACAAAAACAGTAAAGCTACAGGCATTGTTCATGGTTAGTTCATGTTAACTAATGCATTAACTAATTGCGCTGTTAATGCGAATAGATGCATTAATATATGTGTGAGTTAACGTTAACAAAGATTAACTAATGCTGAACAGAGGTGTTGTTCATGGTTAATTCATGTTAACTAATGCATTAACTAATGTTAACTAATACAGCCTTATTGTAAAGTGTTACCGATATCTGTATAATTTCCCATTTTCAATTTTACTATTTTATAGATAAATATAAGATCTCTTAACCCTACTCCCAAACATACCCTTTCTATACAGAATATAAAAAGAATGAAACGTAATGGACAGAGATGTGTAGGAAAATGACAATTTTAGTAACAATATAGCATTAAAAATATATTTTGAGCCGCTAATCCTACCCCTACCCCTAAACCTACCCATAATCATTTCTTAAAACTACATACAGTTATGAAGAAAAACATAATGCTGCATTCACACAGGCATCAGCATCAAAATCATACTACTTTTCTGGTGTTGCATGAACGCAATTGGCTAGCGTCTGCGCTAGGGTATTTGCATAGGAAATCTGATTGGCTGACGCCTGCGTTGGCTCTTGAAAAACTTTTCAACTTCTGCCGCGAAGAAAACACGCACTGACGCGACGCAACAGAACACAGAATTTTTTTTATTTATAAGGACAATACACATTAATAAACATTTCTATAAATGTGCCAGTTAGCCAGTTGGCTAATTTTCAACTGCAATCCTTTGGCGAGATGTTTTAGAAAGTAAATGAGAAGCGTTGACGCCGACCCCCCTTGTGAATGCAGCGTAACAGACAGAACAAGTGTAATCACAATAATTTATTTATTGCTAAAAATGTCAAAAGTTTTACCAAAAATGACGATGTTGCAGTCGCAGTCCTCTCTGGCGGTATATAATAGTTTTGTATGAGGTACAGAGCAGAATCCGAGTTCTTAATCCATGAAAATGTTCACTCTGTAAAGGTGCGCATTTCCCATTTTCAAATGTACGTCGACTGAAACACAGCATGTCACAATCTCTGACGAAGCAGGTGAGAGCCAATGAGCGTTTGATATCACTGCCGTAAAACATGTCGTAACGCTTCTTGAGGGCGTAGTTTTGCATTTGAATTCATCATAACGAGCGCAGGATTTGACGTTATAGTCGCTGCTGAGAATGGAGATGAAGGTCGCTGGATAAACGGCTGAATTTGGATCTGTTCCTCACAAATGTATTGATTCTAAATATCTGGATTACAGTGAGGGAATAAAATTGATCTTTTGTGAATTTATGATGTGTTTTGGTGGTTCTGTTGTCAGTCGCTTTATAGGAGAAAACGCCCTTTGTGTCTCACTGCAAAAAAGTTTACACGATTAAACGATTAAAGAAATGTTATTAATTTTAAGGTTTTAAAGTGTAGTCTTGTTTAACATTATGTAATCCTCAGAAACAAGTTTGTAGCAGAAGTCACGAACAGAGCGAAATGTCATTATTTCTTATAAACTGTTTAATAAATGCGACTAAAAACATGTCATTGATATGACAGTTGAATACAAGAGTCAAAACATTAATGCCACGATTTTAATATTCATAAATAGGAATACGTTCAAGTCGGTAAAGTTGTTTATATGTAAATAATTTACGTTTTAGTGGTGTCAATATTATATGTTTCAGTGTGTATGAAAGCGTAAATAGCTGTACGTGTCACTTTACATAAAAATACACACGTATTCTCATGAGATCATGTTGTCAAAATTTTAATGTCCAAAACAAGGTATTCTGATAAAGAAATAAAAATAAACAAGACAATATAAAGATACTGGAGTTGTGTTGATGTTTAAAAAATGTGGCCATTAAAGGGATAGTTCACCCCAAAATGAAAACTACCCCATGATTTACTCACCCTTAAGTCATCCTAGGTGTAAATGACTTTCTTCTTTCAGACGAACACAATCAGAGTTATATTAAAAAATGTCCTGGCTCTTCCAAGCTTTATAATGGCAGCCCAAAATTTGAAGCTCAAAAAAAGTGCATCCATCCATTATAAACGTACTCCACTCAAAACGATGGGTTTGTGAAAGACAAATATCCATATTTAACAAGTTATAAAGTAAAATATCTAGCTTCCGGTGGACCACCTCCTGTATTCAACTTACGAAAAACGTGTAACTGGTGTAACTATGACGTCAGACGTAGTGTAAGTGTTTTGAACTGCGAGAGGCGCTACACTTTTTTCGTAAGTTGAATACGGAAGGCGGTCAGCTGGAAGCTAGATATTTTACTTTATAAAGTTTTTTCTTACAAAAACTCATCAATTCACTTCAGAAGGCCTTTATTAACCCCCCGGAGCCATGTGGAGTACTTTTATAATGGATGGATGCATTTTTTTGGGCTTCAAATTTTGGGCTGCCATTATAATGCTCGGGAGATTTTTTAATATAGCTCCAATTGTATTCGTCTGAAAGAAGAACGTCATATACACCTAGGATGGCTTGAGGGGGAGTAAATCATGGGGTAATTTTCATTTTTGGGTGAACTATCCCTTTAAAAGTGAAAGCCGCAACTGTTTTTTCGGGGGGGATTATGGGGGGGTTTACACATACTTTATATGAAGGACACAAATTGCTTTTGGGTTAAATGACCAATGAATAATTCTTCTCGCGTTTACCCGCAGTAATTACCAAAGGATATTACAGTTAAACAGAGAGAAATCCAATTCCATGCAAATTGTATCGACATAAATGAATGAAATGATCGAAGTGTTTTGTCCCAGTGTCCTCATCATTTACCCTGGCCACACATATTGTCATTGTTCCTGGTAATTGTCTACTATGACCACTACCCTCAGATTGCAAACAAATAGGCATTCATCAAAACCTGTCCGATAAGTGCTGTGCGTCTTTATTGTGATTCATATTCTCTCTACCGAACTGATCAGTCAGGACTGTCTGCGCGGTCTTTGCTCAATATGTGATTGACTGTGATTCATGTGACATTCGCCTCACCAGCCTAATCAAACGCAGCTTTCTGCAGTCGCCACGGTGAGCGAGACCTGCCAGCTTTCAGACATCTAGAACATTCTACTATGACCTAGATTATATAACTGAGAATCTTCAAAGCTGTATTCACGGAGAAGGAAAATCCTCTGAATGCATGTGAAAGCAAGCCATGAAAGCGTGACAATTATTGATAAAAATAGTTTATATGTGCGTGCCTTACTTGTTAGAGAACCACACTATTAGTTTAGCAACATGTTAGCGTCAAGCTCTATTGAGGTCAATTGAGCTGAGCTCCCTGTGCGCTTCCTGTGCGTGGTGTGATCAAATAAGATTGAGGTTCAGAGTGAGAAGGCATACGCCAATGATAGGAGAGTCATTTCCTTTCGGATGGAAAAATAACCTTACAGCTCTGCTAGGACAATCAAACTCATTTAGCTCAAATGTGATGCATAATAATTCTGTCAGCGCAAATTGGCCAAATATGGGTTGCGTAAAACTGGCATGAAATGTTTATTCAGCAAGTGAAAAAGACTGCATAGACTGCAAGTTAGCACTTCAAAGCAGCAACTGGGACGTAGGAGGCACTTCTGAAGAATACAAAACACTTTCAAAATGATTCAAAATGCAATGGCTCCCCCTGTCTGTGGCTTTTGGAACTACATGATGCCACTGCCCAGTTGCATACCTTAAAGAAAACAATGTATTTGGGATTATCACACCTAGAAAAGCAAAAAGAAAAGCATAAAACTTTGCAAATGATTTGTGGGGTTTTCAGTTCTAATAAGGCTCTTTTGAAACCCAACGAGAAGGGACATTTCATCAACATGAAATCAAAATTGACCCTCAATGCACTTTCCTGGTGGTATTTTGTATGATCCATCAGTGCACATTGTTCCATAGAAAATATGTTTGTCTTTGTTATCTAATTGATATAAAATCAAGACCTGACCTACTTTTTCTCACATCACAGAAGTAAAATTGGTTACAAATGTTGACTAAACATAATAAAATACTGATAAAGTATACAGGAGAAGTGTGATTTTATGAAATACTTTTATGTTGTTGTTTCCTATATAGTCATTTCTTTAACCCTTCAATGCATGAATGTTTTGCCAATCATTACGATTGTGTGACGTCACAATGTGGAGGAAGTCGTTTTGGCAGCACTTTTAGCAGTGAGGAGGATTTTTTTGTTATCTAAAACAAGCTGATATGTCAAAAGATCAAAGAAAATTTGATTCCACATGTTAAATTACTTGAAGCAATTGGATGAACTTACAAAATTAGTGTTTATCACATCTTACCACACACCAGACTTTTCTATCTGAAACATACAGCATGCAATCTTGGAATGCTTGGCCAACACATTGCAAACATACTTTAACATTAACACACAGTTTTTGCATTATTTTCCAATGTCTGTGCCAATTCTTTGTTACTTGCCATTTATTTGTACTTATTTGTGAAATTTACTTGCAATTTGTGAGTGAAAATTGTTTTTAAATGCACACCAGTTTAGATACCCTACAAAATACTACTACTGATACCACTTTAGATAGCATTCAAACTATTCTCTTCAAACTATTACCCTGGCATGACGATAGCTGACTTTAAAGAGAAAACTGAACGTAGAAGAAGGTGGTTTAGCATACTTGTGCTGCATAATAAATTACGATCTGACACATTTCGGAACGCAATACGAACGAAACTGAGCTTGTGTAGCTAGAAGCACTTACGTTATACTCTTACGCTTTTCTCCAAGAGAGGCCGGTGACAAGAATCTCAAAAATTTAAATGCATTTCAGAGCCTTGGAAAGTGGTGCATTGCTGCAGTTGGAGGAAGGGGGAGGGCTGGGACACTGTTGCTAGGAAACACTTGTGGCATCGTTGCACACTCTCCTTGCCAATTCAAACAAACTAAGGAGCTTGAGTGAAATGCCATGTGACCCCTCCATGGGCTTCATCCAACATCTTCATGCTGCCCAAATCTGCACAAATGTTTATCTAAGAGATCCCATGAGTAAAGTTATTGTCTCACCCAGGCAGGTTAATATGTGTTAACTAAAGTGTTGTCTCTCTTCAGCACCCCCTGGTTGACACCATAACCCCCTTACAATTTCATTACTGGATGCCATATCGATTTTAGACACAACTTTCTGCAATAAACACAAGTGCTATCAAAGCACACACACCATAAATACATTAAACTGTGCAGCAGAGGTTTCTCATCTGTATTAAAATTCAGTTTGTGCAGCACCAGAAGCCCCTGAGGTCCAAGAGAAAGACAATATCTTCCTCTCTGAATTAATACACCTGAAGCTACACATTCCCATAACCCCCCACAGCAATAATCCTCCTCTTTACACACACACACACATGCACACAGACACACACAAACACATTCACTTTAAAAAAACAACAACAAAAAAAACAGTGACAAAGGGCAAAACATAGTGGAAGGTTATTTGAAAGATGCTATAGTGATGATATGATGTATATATTATGTAACAGCATACAATAGTTTGAATGAGACCTTACAGATGCAAAATTATGATTGCAGGCTGGACTAACGAATGGATCAGATATGACACCAGTAATATTTCAAGGAAATAACCAATTAATGTTATGCCTATGAGTGTTTGGTTAAAATGGTAGCACTTTATTCTACAGTCCTGTTCCCCATGTACATACTAAGTATTTATAATAGTAATTACAGTAACTGGGTAATAACTAGGTAGGTACTAACCCTGAACCTACCCCTAAACCTAACCTTAACCCATGTAGTTACCTTATATCACCAGTACTTTCTTAGGTAAGCACACTGTAAGTGCACGTACTGTTAAATAAAGTGCAACCGTTATAGGCCTACTTATAAATTAATAGGGTTGTACACTCAGTGGTCTGTCAGAAGAAACTTGCCTTGCCCACTTATTAAATTTAAACAGACTTCCAGACTTCCACAATAGGAAATGCTTAGGGAAGTTAGTGAGTGTATATGTGTTATTATAGTTAACTAAAACTAAAACCATATACAAATATAAAAACATAAAAAGAAAACTAATAAAACACTACCTTTTGGCCCTCTATGGGTTAAAAAACAAAACTGCATGCATTTTGCGGAAGAACATTGTTCCCATTCAGTCAGTCACTCTCGACGCCACGTCAGAGTACCGACGAATAGGAATCTCGCTCGCGAGAGCCAATCTACTTCGAGTGAAACTAAACGAGCCAATGCACATTGGCATGCAATGATTGCACCAGGTGCTCATGCCACGCAGCACGGGTATAAATGAGACACAGGTGTTTGCATCAAGTTAGCTTTTTGCTTCGGAGCCGAGTGGTAGATGGTTCAGCCAGATATCACTCTCTACTTCGCAGTCCTGACTGAAAAGAAGCCTGCCCTTTTGGAAGCGATCTCTTCAGTCGGTGTTGATGTGACGGCACTGCAGCGGGTCGTGTGGTTCTTTGATCATCTCTCTGTCTCTTTTCTGAGCAAACACAAAAGCTGTTCTCACAGCTGGTTCGGTGCGCTAGGTGGAGAGCGCTGAAAAGCCGTTCTTACGGCTGGTAAGAGAGCGCCTTCGTGTGAGAGAGAGCGCGCACGTCAGGCTGCACTATCCCCTGACTGTGTCGCCGCGACCCCTCCCCCTGCGTGCTTCAGCACCAAGGAGAGCGTCCTTCTATTAGAGCAACACAGTTAGAGCTTGCGTCCTTTTCAGGATGACATTCTATCTGTGTGTTTCTGGATGCGGTGGTTATCTGTCACAGAGGGATGGTCACAAGCGCTGTATCTCGTGTTTGGGCGTTCAGCACGCTGAGGCAGCGCTGGTGGATGACTCATGTTCTCACTGCGGGAACATGACCATCTCGGAGTTGCGGTCGAGACTCCATCTCGCAAGGGATGGAGTCCCCGTGCCTCTGCCTCGATCTAATCCTCCACAGAGGGTTACTTCAGGCAGTAGCGCGGGTGATCTGAGGATTACGGTGAGCGCGCTTCCCCCAGGGAACCAACCCCCGGGGAACCCTCACTCCTCCCGCACTTCGCAGCCAGTAGAGCTGCCGTTGGAACGCGGTGGGCCACCCACGAGGTGTGTACCATCCGTATCCTTCGGGGCTCCTCTTGACGATCAGATGTCCATCGCTGCATCGGAGGGAGGGTCAGAAGTTTCTGGAGATGACGCTCCTTCGGGAAGATCTGCTGTGCCCGATACAGATCCGGAAATGATGGCCATGCTTTCCCGGGCCGCTGAGAGAGTCGGGCTCGTGTGGAACCCTCCACCGTGTCCCGAACCCTCAAGGCTGGACGATTGGTTTCTCGGGGTGGCCCGTGCTGGTTCTCAGCGCCCCACCCCGGTTCCTTTCTTTCCGGAGGTGCATGACGAGCTCACTAGGTCATGGATGGCACCTTTCACTGCCCGAAACCGGCCCAGTGGCTCCTCCTCCCTCACCACCCTCGATGGGGGAGCGCAGAAGGGTTACACGCAGGTTCCTCCCGTGGAACGGGCCGTTGCCATGCAACTGTGCCCTAACTCCACTTCTAGGGGGAACCCGTGTCTCCCCTCCCGGGCCTGTAGGTACTCGTCCGATCTGATCGGAAAGGCCTACCAGGCTTGTGGGGATGCTGCCTCCTCCTTACACGCTATGGCGTTGTTGCAGGTCCATCAGGCCCAGGCACTGAAGACCTTGCACGAGGGTGGTCATGATCCCGCAGTTCTCCAGGAACTGAGAACCGCAACGGACCTCGCGCTTCGTGCGATGAAGGTTACGGCGCGGGCAGTGGGTCGTGCGATGTCCACTATGGTGGTCCAGGAACGCCATCTCTGGCTGTGTCTGGCTGACATGAGGGAAACCGACAAGATCAGGTTCCTTAATTCCCCCGTGTCCCAGACCGGCCTCTTCAGCGACGCGGTCCAGAACTTCGCCCAGCAGTTCACGGCCGCACAGAAGCAGACTGAGGCGATCAGTCACATCCTTCCACGGCGGACAGCTGCTGTCTCCACCCCGCCGCCGACAGCGCCTCAGCCTGCTCGTCGCCGAGGGCGGCCGCCTGCATCTGCCTCCGCTCCCGCGTCGTCCAGGCCTCTGCCAAGAGGGGTGGCAAGAGCAAGGGCAAGCGGCCCTGAGACGGGCGACCTGGAGATGGGGAGGACTGCTCTTCTGGAGACGGTGACCGCACCGCTCCATCCCCCGGAGGAGGGCCGGGTGGAGAATCTTGTGTTCCGTTTTGTTTCTGTTTGGTACCCAAATTTTCAATAAAAGAGCAGTTTCCCCTATCTCCGGGTCCCCAGGGGGCTCGGAGGGTTGTGGCCGGTCAAACCCTGGACCACACTCATCCTCCCCCTTCGCCAGCGGGCAGCAGTGGATGATCGCAGTTGTGCGAACACAGGGACCTGGTGCTCAGACACCTCAGCCAGTTGGGTCTTCGGGTCAACTGGGAGAAGAGGAAACTCGCCCCCGTGCAGAGGATCTCTTTTCTCGGTATGGAGTTAGATTCGGTGGGACGGACAGCGCGCCTCACAGAGGAGCGCGTCCAGTCGATGCTGAACTGCCTGAACACGTTTCAAGGCAGGATGGCAGTTCCACTGAAACAATTTCAGAGGCTCCTGGGGCATATGGCAGCCGCAGCGGCAGTAACACCGCTAGGCTTGCTTCATATGAGACCGCTTCAGCATTGGCTACACGGCCGAGTCCCGAGATGGGCGTGGCAACGCGGCACTCTCCGGGTGAGCATCACACCGGCCTGCCGCCAATCCTTCAGCCCATGGTCAGACCCCTCGTTCCTTCGGGCCAGAGTGCCTCTGGAGCAGGTGTCCAGGCATGCTGTGGTCTTCACGGATGCCTCTGCCATGGGCTGGGGAGCCACGTACAACAGGCATGCAGTGTCAGGGGTTTGGACGGGCCCGCACCTGCATTGGCACATCAACTGCCTCGAGTTGCTAGCAGTGCATCTCGCTCTGAGCCGCCTCAAAAGGCTGCTACGGGGCAAAGATGTACTGGTCCGCACGGACAACAATGCGACCGTTGCGTATATCAACCGACAAGGTGGTCTACGCTCCCGTCGCATGTCGCAACTCGCCCGCCATCTCCTCCTCTGGAGTCAGAAGTGTCTGAGGTCGCTTCGGGCCATTCATGTCCCTGGTGTGAGCAACCGTGTGGCCGATGACCTTTCACGAGCTGCGCTCCCAGGGGAATGGCGACTCCACCCCCAGGTGGTTCAGCTGATTTGGAGACAGTTCGGGGCGGCACAGGTCAACCTGTTTGCCTCCCCAGAAACGTCCCACTGCCAGTGGTTCTATTCGCTGACCGAGGGTACACTCGGCACGGATGCACTTGCGCACAGCTGGCCCCAGGGGCTGCGCAAATATGCGTTTCCCCCAGTGAGCCTACTTGCACAGACACTGTGCAAGGTCAGGGAGGACGAGGAGCAGGTCCTGTTGGTGGCACTTTACTGGCCCAACCGGTCCTGGTTCCCAGAACTTATGCTCCTGGCGACAGCCCCTCCTTGGCCGATTCCTCTGAGGAAGGACCTTCTGACTCAGAGACGGGGCACCCTGTGGCACCCGCGTCCAGATCTGTGGAAGCTTCATGTCTGGCCCCTGGACAGGACGCGGAGGTTCTAGGTGACTTACCCCAAAAGGTAGTTAACACCATCACTTCGGCACGAGCACCGTCTACAAGACAGGCTTATGCTTTGAAGTGGAACCGGTTCGTCGAGTGGTGTTCTTCTCGCCGAGAAGACCCCCGAAGATGTTCGATCGCGTCTGTGCTTTCCTTCCTGCAACGAGGGTTGGAGCGTAGGCTGTCGCCCTCCACCCTCAAGATCTATGTTGCCGCAATATCTGCCTATCACGACCACGTAGAAGGTAAGACAGTTGGGAAGCACGACCTGGTCGTCAGGTTCCTCAGGGGGGCGAGACGGTTAAATCCTCCTCGACCCCCCTCCATACCCTCTTGGGATCTTGCTCTGGTGCTCCGAGCACTTCAGAATGCCCCATTTGAGCCCTTGCGGTCAGCAGAGCTTAACATTCTGTCTATGAAGACTTTGCTGTTTGCCGCACTGGCCTCCATCAAGAGGGTAGGGGACCTGCAGGCATTTTCGGTCGACGAATCGTGCCTAGAGTTCGGGCCGGGTGACACCCACGTGGTACTGAGACCCCGGCCTGGCTATGTGCCCAAGGTTCCTACCACTCCCTTCAGGGACCAGGTGGTGAACCTGCAAGCGCTGCCCCTGGAAGAGGCAGACCCAGCCCTAGCTTTGCTCTGTCCCTTCCGCGCTCTGCGGATCTACGTGGATAGAACTCAAAGCTTCAGGACCTCAGATCAGCTCTTTGTCTGTCACGGAGGCCAGCAGAAGGGAAAGGCTGTATCCAAGCAGAGGATGGCCCAGTGGATAGTGGATGCCATCACCTTGGCTTACCAAGCACAAGGTGTGCCCTGTCCGCTCAGGGTGCGAGCACACTCTACTAGAAGTGTTGCATCCTCCTGGGCGCTGGCACGTGGCGCCTCACTGTCAGACATCTGTAGAGCTGCGAGCCAGTATCCTCCTGTGTTCTCGCCTCAAACGGGTAGAAGCACTGAGAGGCCCTGGCTCTTGTCGGCTTGCTGCGCCCCGGCGCTTTTATTCTCCAGAAGCAAACTCTGTCGAGTCCTCCATCTCCCTCGGTGCCGGACGTGGCGGAACGTCTGGCATCAGGCCCCTTGCCACTGAATCCTTGAGAACCGGTACTGGGCTGGGGATATATGAGTGACCCTGCGGGGATCCCATATATTTTCCATGGTCGCTCCTACGGGAAACCTGTGTCTTTCCCTTGGGAGAGCCTTCCCGTCACTGGGACTGAGCCCCCTCTCTCCATTGCGGGCTACGGCTCAGCATTGTACTCCACATAACTCCTTCGGGGTTCGATGTGGGCTCCGCAGTGTTCCCCTCACTAGGGCACGCTTTCCCAGTGTTATCCAATAGTCACTGAACGGGTAATGCGGAACAGCAGTGATGGACTTCTCTGTGAGAGCCCCGTCTCATCAGGTAAGAGAGCTCAGGAGGCTCACACGGGGCACTAGACGGGGGCAGAGGCCATGGCGCTTTGGTAGGGATTCCTATTCGTCGGTACTCCGACGTGGTGTCGAGAGTGACCGACTGAATGGGAACGTCTCGGTTACGTATGTAACCCTCGTTCCCTGAAGGAGGGAACGGAGACGCCACGTCCCGTCGCCATGCCCTCTGCACCCTGCTGGGGTGCCAGTCTACCTACTCGGCTCCTCAGCAAAAAGCTAACTTGATGCAAACACCTGTGTCTCATTTATACCCGCGCTGCGTGGCATGAGCACCTGGTGCAATCATTGCATGCCAATGTGCATTGGCTCGTTTAGTTTCACTCGAAGTAGATTGGCTCTCGCGAGCGAGATTCCATTTTGTCGGTACTCCGACGTGGCGTCTCCGTTCCCTCCTTCAGGGAACGAGGGTTACATACGTAACCGAGACGTTTTAGTTGTGCTTTGCAGATGAATATGATTATCGTACTGCTCATAAATCATTCATGATAGGCTTAAGAGATATAACCAGTTTAGATAGAAAGGATCTCAAGACTAGCTGAAGATGTTACTGTAGCTTTACCCATTAATAGACAGTAATTCCCTTAAAATAAATTCTAGCACAGCACTACAAATATAATGATATGACCTTTCACAATAGATAATGCTTTACAGTGAACTCTGTTAGAGAGCTACATATGGCAATGTATCTGTTCAATAAAATACCTTACTCACCTGTTGAGTAATAAAAATCCCTCAATTCTCGGCATCTCCGAAAAGCCAAGCCGATGTTGATTCTTGTTTTATTACGAGCTCTATCGCGTTCTCTTTTCTCCAGCAGACCCTCCTCTGTTTGCCGTTTGTTTAAAACGGGTGATGCCCCAGAGGTTGGAGATTTAGCTGCTCCATGTCAAACTTTCTCACTCATTGTGAAAACTAACCTATGCCACTTCCACACCATACACACGTTAAAGTAGCCGGAGCATCTTTTCTCTATTTACGGATATGACGAAACACTCATGGGCGAGTGATGTATGTATGCAATTTCCACTTATATATATATATATATATATATATATATATATATATATATATATATACACTCACCTAAAGGATTATTAGGAACACCTGTTAAATTTCTCATTAATGCAATTATCTAATCAACCAATCACATGGCAGTTGCTTCAATGCATTTAGGGGTGTGGTCCTGGTCAAGACAATCTCCTGAACTCCAAACTGAATGTCAGAATGGGAAAGAAAGGTGATTTAAGCAATTTTGAGCGTGGCATAGTTGTTGGTGCCAGACGGGCCGGTCTGAGTATTTCACAATCTGCTCAGTTACTGGGATTTTCACACACAACCATTTCTAGAGTTTACAAAGAATGGTGTGAAAAGGGAAAAACATCCAGTATGCGGCAGTCCTGTGGGCGAAAATGCCTTGTTGATGCTAGAGGTCAGAGGAGAATGGGCCGACTGATTCAAGCTCATAGAAGAGCAACTTTGACTGAAATAACCACTCGTTACAACCGAGGTATGCAGCAAAGCATTTGTAAAGCCACAACACGCACAACCTTGAGGCGGATGGGCTACAACAGCAGAAGACCCCACCGGGTACCACTCATCTCCACTACAAATAGGAAAAAGAGGCTACAATTTGCACGAGCTCACCAAAATTGGACAGTTGAAGACTGGAAAAATGTTGCCTGGTCTGATGAGTCTCGATTTCTGTTGAGACATTCAGATGGTAGAGTCAGAATTTGGCATAAACAGAATGAGAACATGGATCCATCATGCCTTGTTACCACTGTGCAGGCTGGTGGTGGTGGTGTAATGGTGTGGGGGATGTTTTCTTGGCACACTTTAGGCCCCTTAGTGCCAATTGGGCATCGTTTAAATGCCACGGCCTACCTGAGCATTGTTTCTGACCATGTCCATCCCTTTTTGACCACCATGTACCCATCCTCTGATGGCTACTTCCAGCAGGATAATGCACCATGTCACAAAGCTCGAATCATTTCAAATTGGTTTCTTGAACATGACAATGAGTTCACAGTACTAAAATGGCCCCCACAGTCACCAGATCTCAACCCAATAGAGCATCTTTGGGATGTGGTGGAACGGGAACGGGGTGGAACACTTATAATAGTGTTCACAAACTATAAACACATATAATATACCATAGTGAATCGGGGTAAGACAAAAATATGTTTTGGGAGAAGGTTTGGTGATATATTGAGTAAATGTTGTTAATTTTAAACAATTTTTAAAATATATATATATATATAAATAAAAACTAGTTATAATAGTATCTCAATGATACTACTGTGTGTGCACTTCACCAACATGTGTCATGTGACTGATCATTTGGCAAAGGCAGTACTATAGCATATGAAATAATTGCACATTAGATGTTGCTGAACACAAATTAAAACACACAGCAACTTTTGAATGTCCATCAATGAGGAATTATCAATAATTTGATAAAATATCTATTGGCATTCATTATAAAACACAACAAAATGACTAAAACTTTAACAAATACAGAAAATACAAATAGAATATCGAATTCAGAATATTAACAAAATCTATAATAGTATCATTGTTACTAAAATGCCGCTGAAGAAAACACGGATGTTATACAATAAGTTAAAATGCTTCTTTCATGTTTCAATTCCTAAAAGCGGGTCTCTTAAACGAGGCAAAGGAACGTCTTTACAGTCCAATATCAACATTGGCAAAGTGAGGTTCATCATGTGGCATAAGCTCATGTTTGCCTCTGCTGACACAGGGCTCATTCTGTTCTGCTCTGGGTTCTACACTAGGGTAAGCGCTATTTTAATTGTAAACTGCATGTATGTTAGATACAACCTAGGATCTGTATGTTCAATTGTCCATAATTTGTGATGTTATAATTATTTCCTGCTTTTTCCAGACATTTGACCTCAAAAGATGCTGATAAAAATCTCCTTGATTTTTCTTTTCCTGGCGTGTTGTAAGTAGACTGAGTCTTTAGGCACCAGATTTCTTTCTGTGAAGGTCATATTAAAATTAGTAAATTTTCACCAGAACTTCAAAATGTATATTTTGTGTATGTATATGTATACTTTACAAATGCCTTTTATGTATAGACTTTATCTCTGAGGAAAAATAGGATGTATGGTCACCCTGCTGTTCGATGGTTTGCCATTACTTTGTTTTTAAAAACAAACATTACGATGGGGACATTGATATGTATTTCCTGTCTGAAAATTAGCCAATCAGAACAGTGAGCCTTTACACTGAAGACTTAAAGGAGAGGCAGCACCAAAAATGCACTTTTAGTTCAGATGGACAGAAGGAGGGTGGAAAATTCCCATGTGTCACGATCCTGGTTGCAGCAGAGATGAAACTGTAACTTACTGCAGCAGTCTTTAGTAATAAACTCAAACTAACAGAAATACTCAGGATTCTCAGAATTCAAAAACAAGGACAGAACAACCAGTAAATAGCAACAGAATAGACAATGACAGACACTGAACAGGACTAAATACGGGGCTTAAATACACAGCAAACAAAAGAGGGTAAATTAACTAGACACACCTGAACCAAATTAACTCAATCAGTAACCAAGGATACAAACAGGCAAGGGACAGAGGAAGACAGAACTAATTGACACACAGACAGCAAAACAAAAAAGTGTGTCCTCGCTCCATAATGCATCCAGGGGGTGGGAGGGTGGTTGCCCTGGAGGCTGACAAGGGGTGGCTTCGGCAGAACAGGATGCCTACAGGCCTGTGCCGGCAGTTCAGGGGGCCAGGGCTGTGGCGGCAACAGTTCAGGGGGCCAGGGAGGTGCAGGCGGCGCCAACAGTTCAGCCTCCGTGGCCATGGATGGCATGGACATCTGTGGGGGTGTGTGCCAACCACACACACACACACACACACAAGATTGCCGTAGCCATACTGGTCAGCGTTGCACTCTTAGGGCTTGACTCAGGGGCTGGAGCCATGGGACTGGAGCCGTCTCTGGACTCTGGTCAGGGGCTGGAGCCGTCTCTAGACTCTGGTCAGGGGCTGGTGTGAATTTGTGTGTGGCCCAGACAGACATAGTTTGAGAGCCATAATGGACAGGACCATCTCTTTGATACCACCAGGGCAGACTGGAAGGGCAGGTTCTGGAATTTCACTCACTGGAGCAGACTGGGAAATTTCTCTCACTGGAGCTGATTCAGTAATTTATCTCTCTGGAGCGGACTCGGGGGTTTTACTCTCTGGAGCGGATTCAGGATTTCACACTCTGGAGCGGATTCAGGAATTTCACACAATGGAACGAACTCTGGAATTTCTCTCACTGGAATGGACTCAGTAACATTACACTCAGGAACAAACTCAGGAACATTACTCACTGGAGAGGACTCGGGAAAATCACTCATTGGAAGCATTGTAACCATTGCAATTAGCAATGCTGTAATCCTTGAAGCGGGAATTTTTCTCACTGGAACGGACTCAGGAACATTACTCACCAGAAGGGACTCTGGAGCGGGCTCAGGAGCTGTGGGAGTGGGACCTCCACTGGGCAGCTGGTGTTGATAGCCCTATGGTTTTTCAGCACCCACTCCACAAACTCTGTGAAACTCCCACCAGGACCCACACCAGATAGGCAAGCCTTTGTTTCCACGTTCAAGCTAGTCAGGTAGAAAGTACACAGCGATTGGTCTGGAAAGTTAGTGAGGCACGGCAGTTGTTGAAACCTCCGGGTGTGGACCTTGAGGGACTGCTGTTCCTGGTCCAAACACAGCAACTGGACTGCCGGTAGATCCATTTTAAATGGTCTGTCAATCTGTCACGATCCTGGTTGCAGCAGAGATGAAACTGGATCTTATTGCAGCAGTCTTTATTAATAACAAACTCAAGCCAACAGAAATATTTAGGGTTCTCAGAATTCAAAAACAAGCACAGAACAAACAGTAAATAGCAACGGTAACGCATAAACAACAGACAATGAACAGGACTAAACACGGGGCTTAAATACACATGTTTAAAGTTTATGGCACGCCCATCTCGGGAATTTGGGTATCAAAATTATTTCCCAGTGGTAAACTTGACATCAGAGGGCATTCATGTGCAATTTTTACCTAGGAAACTCGTATTTTTACGATAATTCAGAGAGCTTGTGAAGGCAGCAATAACACACAGACAGCAAAACACACGAGACTATAGTTTCAAATTAAATTACTATTTTTTGGTTAAAAAAAAAAAAAAAATGGTTTAATAATTTTAAAAGTGTACATCAGGAGAAAACGATAACAATAAAAAGTATGACATTCCTTTAAAATGTAATCAATAATTTCCATTACAGAATGCTATCTAAGAAATGTTGTGCTGACATTGCGGTGGAAATTATCATCATGCTGTTTCAGAAAACATACAGGATTAATCTACTGTATGTTGCATGTATGTCCATTTTTGGATCAATTTAATGTTAAATTAAATAATAAACTACACTCTAAGAAAAGTCCATAAAAACAGTGCCTAATGGACTGAGTAATTTTCCATATAGATTTTTCACAGGTGTTTTAGCCGTATTTTGAATTACACATTGCATTGTGATTTGTTTTTCAGATAATGTCCTAGCAGAGTTTAGCCAGTACCTTTTCTGTTTCGTTTTTTTTTATACTTTTTTTTACTCTTACCGTGTAGTAAGAGTGTGAAAAGTGTGTTTAAAAAGATCCCACACTGACAAAATTGCCCATAATTTAAGAAACACCATTTTATGAAGCGGAAATCATATTCAGAGCAGTTATTTTCAAATAGCATAGCAGAGCGTTGTGTGATATAAATGATTCCTTCTTGGGAGTGAACACTTTTTAGTTGTATCAAATCAACCTAAAGATTGACTGAGGAATTAATGCAGCAATAACACTTTGATTAATGAGATCGTTCCACTTACTGACTTCCATAATTATATACATGCTGTTGAACAAGACCAAGAATAGATGTGTGTTTTGGATCATTAGACAACAGATTATAGCAATTTGTCATTAACATTTTTTAAATTCGAACCTCTTGCAAATAATTTTTTTATGAATGATTGCAGAAATAAATTCTGAGCAAGCTGATCATTGGGTAGTAGTCAGTGATAGATATTGTTCCAAACCTGTATTACTTTGTTTCTTTCAGGAGACACAAAAGAAGATAATTTAAAGAATGTCCATGCTCCTCTTTTCCATGCAACGAAAGCATACAGCATAAAATCTCCAAAAAGAACAACACTATTATAAGTACTGCAAAAGTTATGTATATGACTTATGCATTGTATAGGTCTTTATTTATATGATAGCTTTGTGAGGAATAGACAAAAATTTGAGCTGTTGTTGACAGAGATATCTTACCTCTCAACTCAAATGTGTATATTCAAACTTTGCATGCCAAAATTAGTTGCACCCATGGCCGTAGCCAGCTATGAGGTCACCGGACCTTGGTATTTTTCCGAGGTGTATATAATAAATGTTGTGAAATAATTGACTAATAGAGTATTAACACTACTCTGTGCTGCAAGTGTCACAATTCACCAGTGAGAGTGCCCCTGATTACCACCAGTGGGCACTCCACCCCGGACTGTCACTCCATCAAGAACTACATTACCCATAATCCTTTGCCCGGACTCATCAGCACTCATTGTTTACACCTGTGTCTCATTTACCTCATTACCTCAGCCTATATAAACCATGTTCACTCTGTCATTCACTGAGAAGTCTTGTTTAGTGTTTCACTGCAAGTCTGAGCGGTCTCATTAGTTTTATATACTTCATTTTTTGGATTACTTGCCTGTTTCAGGATTACTCTCTTGCCCGTGTTCCCTACCTTGTTGTTTGGACTGCCTGCCTGCCTGTGTTTTGACCTTGCCTGTACTTTTGACTACGATTGTGGATTACCCTTTAATAAAGCATCCATGGAGGCTGGCCCTGAAGGGTCTGTGCCGCCATGGCTCCCTGAGCTGCCATGGTCCATTGAACTACCTGCACTGCTGTGGTGGCAGCCTTCTCCGCCCTGGCCACCTGCCCCACCTGTGCCACCCTGGCCACCTGTCCGGCCTGTGCCACCCTGGTCATCTGTCCCGCCTGTGCCACCCTGGTCATCTACCCGGCCTGCTTCGCCCTGGCTTCCTGCTCTGCCTCAGTCTCCAGGCCCTCTTCTGCTCCACGGGCCTGGCCCTCTATCCCGCCCCTGGGTCTGCCTCCGCTCCACCTCCCTTCTGGACACTTTTAGGAGCGTCTGGAAGCCGCTCCTTTGAGGGGGGGGGGCTATGTCACAATTCACCGGTGAGAGTGCCCCTGATTACCACCATTACAAGAACTACATTACCCATAATCCTTTGCCCGCACTCATCAGCACTCCTTGTTTACACCTGTCTCACATTTACCTCATTACCTCAGCCTATATAAACCATGTTCCCTCTGTCATTCACTGCGAAGTTTAATGTTTCACTGCAATTCTGAGAGGTCTCACCGGTTTCATGTCTTTCGGTTTTTGGATTACTTGCCTGTTTCTGGATTACTTTCTTGCCTGTGTTCCCTACCTTGTTGTGTTTTGTTTGTTTGGACTGCCTGCCTGTGTTTTGACCTTGTCTGTACTTTTGACTACAATTGTGGATTACCCTTTAATAAAGCTGCGTTTGGATCCTCAGCCTTCGCGTCTCAGAGCAGTACGTAACCGCAAGGATATTGACAGCACCAAGATCTTCTCATTCACATTTCCGCATTAACCAACACAAATAATCATGCAAACTAATAACATTTTGTCTAATTTCGCCATTTTGAATTAAAAAAAAGAACATTAACGAAGCCAATTTCATCAGATTAGGCATAAGATAATGAATGTGTACATATTGTGAATGAATTTAATAAACTTATTAGTAGGCTCCAGTGAATTAACTTGTCTAAGAAAATGCTTAATAAAATATAGGCTAAAAATCAGTTGACCCTATGTTTACTGTCTTCACTGACAGACGAAAATGAAAAGACCATCAGTGAAAGCTTGGCTTTAGGAGGGGAAGAGACAGAGCAAGAGAAGGAGACTGAGATAAAAAAAAAAAGAGTGAAATAGTGATGGAAATAGGGAGAGAGCAGGCATGACAAATAATCTACTGCCCACTAACATGGTTTTGAAAGCTATTTATTATTCATTTTTTGGCCTTCAAACATCTTAAAAGGCACATATGTAGATCAGAGAAATCAGAATTTTCTCGGAGAGCATGCCCCCCAACCCCCCTAAATAGCTCAAATTTGGGACCTCACTGATTTAAAAACTTTGCCTACGGCCCTGGTTGCTCCATGTTTGATATAAGTGATACCAAATGACACTAGTTTTTGTGTTTCTTGTATTCAAGTAGAGCATTAGAGTGAGTATATGGAAAGACCAATGAGATTTGAGAGTTGTTGTTCCTCATACAACGCTTATAAAACATCCCAATAGATTATTTTTTAATGTGGAACAAAATTGTCTGAGACACCATGAGTATTATGCAGATTTTTCTTGAAATGTTAGAAAATTGCTGTCTCAGAGGCACTAATACAAAACAAAGCCTATTTCAATCTGAAACACTGGAAGAACACAGTGTGGCTTTGAATGCCAAGTTTACAGACTGCTAATCTATTAATTCCAGGCCTGTGGAAAGAAATGAACGACTAATCTGTCAAAAGACAAAAAAACTTCAACCCACCTTCTATCTCTGTATTTTTATATTGTGCATAAGTATTGAATTTTACAGAAATATTTATTTTACATTATAATATGGACAGTAACAATACTGAATTCTGGCTGGTCAGTACAGAACTGTGCTACAATACACAACATAGAGTGAACCAGTGGGGTTCTACTGTACAGTAAAATCCCATTAATTTTTTTCTATAAAGATACAGATTTTTAATGATAAACCTACATTTAAACCTTTCAAGACCTCTGAGGTTACTTCTCAAAAATCAGGCCACAAGAAACAGTTTAACTGCAGAATTTCTACAACACCTACAATCCTGAAGACATTGCCACTAATCATAGAAGTCACTGTTGCCATGGAAACAAAAACTACAGCAAAAGAGTTCAGCAGTGATTGCCCACTTCCATTAAGCATTGCAACAGAAAATAGCATCAACTCCTCATCATCACAGAGTCGAAGTTCTATGCCGTTAGAGTCTCGAGTCTAAAGCACATGTACCAAACATGCCAATCTCATTGGCCAACGACAGTCCATGATGTCACAGGCGCCAGTGCGCATGTAATCATTTTTTTATCTTCAGGAGCCCCTTGTTTGTATGTGCATGTTAGATAAAATATGGGTATGCTCCTTTGCTGTCCTTGCTTCATTCTCTTCTGAAGGGATTAGATTTGTGTGAGGAAATCTTGAGGAAATGCGAAGCAGTCATGGCAATGAATTCATCATAAGAGGCTCTGATATTGCTTGATTCTCTCTAAGGGATAAGAATCTAGGGCCAGTTGTTAAAAAGTAATTTTTTCGGATTTCGCGGATTGGATCAAATCTTAAAATTGGGTTGTTCAAAAGAAAAAAAGGATTCTGAAATCAGATTAGATATCAAAATCCAATCCTGGTTTTGATCTGGATCAAATCATCCATTTGTGTTGTTCAAAATGTTTTAGTACGATTGGGATAAAAAAAATCAGGATTATACGGATCCCAGTGGAATGTCAGGAACAAAAATTTAATACAACTTTAGAACTGGTCAAAAAAATACAACATTTTTATCATGTATAATACACACACATTTTTTATTTTGCTCTTGATTAGTTTTACTGTTAAAATAATAAATTAGAAGTAGATATTATACCTATTAAGCCTTTCGATAGCCTACAGTAAAGGAAAAAAGAGATTTTGGCGCCATAAAATAATCCCCAAACAGCTGTAAATATCAAATAAAAAAATCATATTTAATTTAAGTGTTGTTGTTTTTTATCACTGTTGGTAAACTACTTTGCGAGCGAACACAAAGTTTCTCGGGTGACCATTGAAATGTTTTTGATTTTTTTTCCCATCTCATATTCTTTCCATCACCATGTCCCTTTAGGGGCTCCGTAGAGCACTAATAATCCAGATTTGGTAATCTGAAAATGTGTGTATCTGGATCAGGGTCATCCAATCCAATCTTGCTTTGAAAAACCGGCACAAAAGTATGATGGCTTATTTGATCCTGGATAGCAAAACATGGGATTTCCAAATCCAGATCATTCTGATCCAGATTAAACTTTTTGTACAACTGGCCCCTAGTGTTTGAACGGAGCGCATTCGGCTCATGAGGGAGCTAATGTAGCATCAGGTTTAAATGAAAGATAGAGCTGCGTATCATCTGCATAGCAGTGGTAGGAGAAGCCATGTGACTTTATGATCATGCCCAGTGAAGTTGTGTAAATGAAAAGAGAAAACAATCACCCATCTCTCTTGCTCCGCTCTGATATCCTGAAGTATCTTTTCCCAGGGTTGAGCCATATTCTCCCCAATGCTAGGGTGTAAAATAGAATTGTATGCTACCTTGTGGATTGTTGCTTGGTAAGTGTACCCTCTTAGGGTTGTTGTAGTGTTAACAGAGTTATGTAGGGCAGTATTAATTTCCTCTAATTGTTTACCTCCCTCCCCAACTACTGGGTCTTAAAGTAGGGATGTATGCTCCCCTTTGGTTGGGTGCTTTATAGGTCTGTCTAGTATGAAGCATGTTCAAGAACCTGACAAGTAGAGATAGACAGCCTGTGGGGCATCCCTCCTTGATATTTATTGCATACTATAGTTAGTGCTAGAGTAAAGTGTAGAGTAAAGGGCTAGCTATGGCAGATTCTGGAGAAGTGGAGAAGTCAGGGTTAAACTGCTTTCCCCCCAGTGTACTGGGTTTTTTAAGTAGGACATAAGCTCGTCTGCAGCCTCCTTGGAGTATGGTGGATGAGAGCTATTGGCAAACTGCAGCATGCCGTTCTCTTGTCTAGGACATATCTCCCCCTTTGGATGGCTTTAAGGGTTAATGCAATGTAAATAGAGTTATGTAGGGTGTTATAGATTCCCTCTACTTTGTTTACCTTTTTCCCCAAATATTGTTGGGTCTTGAAGTAGGGATATCGTTCCCTTTGGATGGGTGCTCTACTATGGCCTTGGTTTGACAATGCTAATAAGTAGAGGAAGTTCGCCTGCGGGGAATCCCTCCCATCAAAGAGCAACTTCCAAATCATTCTGCTTTTGGTTTCGGCCAACCCAAAACTGTGTCACAAGTTCTCTATTCAGCTAGGTTTGTCAACCTTAACTCCTTCCAGAACGGCCAGGAAGCTCCACCAGTTTTGCCTTATACAACAGCAGGAAGATCAGGCCCTTTCTATCAGAGCATGCTACACAACACAACACCATGCCCAAGCTCTTGTTCTATCCAGACTGGACTATTATAATGCTCTCTTGGCAGGCCTTCCAGCATGTATTGTCAAACCTCTGCAACTGATCCAGAATGCAGCATTGAAAGTGGTCTTTAACGAGTCAAAGAGAGCACATGTCACACCTCTCTTCGTCGATTTGCACTGGTCCAAATACAAGGCATTGATGTTGGCCTACAGAACAACCACTGTATCTGCACCCCTATACCTAAACTCACTACTTCAGACTTATGTGACTTCAAGGAACTTGTGTTCTGCAAGTGAACGGTGCCTTGTGGTACCATCCCAAAGAGGCATAAAAGAAATGGCTAATGGACACATCCTTTTTGCCAAAACTTGACCCATTAATACTAACACTATTCTATTCAATTTCTATCTATCTATTTCTTTTTATTTATTTAAAAAAACACCTTGCTACGTGTACTGTGCGTAAACTATGTTTAAAAATAAAATTAACATTGTGTTCTTAATAGTTTTATTAAGTCATAATCCATTTATAAAAGCAATAAGATGCTCAGAACATTCTTTAGTTTGTCTATAGTGTCAAATCTGGTAGTGACTATATTTACAATATAACAGCTTAAAATTGAAACACTGTTAAACCATATGTCAATATATTGCTTCTTACAGGGTTTCTCATGGGTATTTCCCTTGAAAATGATAAGAAAGCAACAGAAAGGAAAGTTCAGGGTGAGAAAATGAAAATCACCCAACCTGATAAGAGACTGACCATGATTGGAAGGGGAAGAGAGATCTTAACCCGGACGAGAGGAACCAAGCCAAGAAATGACATGGACTGCACCAGCATTGGTGGCATCTGTCAGCATAATACCTACATTTGTCAGGGCAGATACCTAACGGATAAATGTAGGGGAGAGATATCACGGCAGTGTTGTACACCAGGTCTGATTTTCCACTATTTGACTAGATTCTAGATTTGACTAGATGTTTATTGCTAACTTCTTTTTCCCTTTTTTAGTTGTAGTGTGGAGTACTCTGTGTGCTGGCAGTCATCACAACAGAGTGCGAGCTTGTGACAGCTATGGTTGTGGTGGCTTTAATTCCAGAAGGTATTTCAGAAACAACATTCCTCCCATCCATCATATCCAAACACCTGAAATGTTATAAAGCATATTTTGTAATAACTGGTGACTTTTATTACAGCACCTATAGAGGTTAAATCTGAACTTTTATTCTAACAGATGAAAGGATAGTGTTTAATGAATTTGCTTAGTAAAATAATATTTTAATGAATAGAGTAGTAATTTATATTTTTATTACATAGTATTCATCTTATTTAAAAAAAAACCCACAAATATCGTGAAAAGATGCGCCCATGGGTAGCGCATTTAGAAGGGGCAACGCACACTCCTGGTGGAGTCGGCCTTAACTCCCAGAGGCAAACAAAACTTGTGAGCTTCACTGTCTAGGGCAGTGCTTCTCAAATCTGTCCTGTGGACCCCCCACTATTGCACATTTTGAATATCTCCCTCATCTAGCACACCTGATTCAATTCATCAGCTCATTAGTAGAGACTACAAGACTAGAACTGGGTGTGTCCAATAAGGGAGACATATAAGATGTGCAATGGTTGGGGGTCTCCATGGCAGGTTTAGGAAGCACTGATCTAGGGCAATCACATGACCCCTTGAAATATACGATGCTTTGTGGCTGCAAACACAAAAGCCCAAATAGAGGACGCATATTTTTCTCCTGTGACAGAAAAAGTGGAGGGAAGAAGGCTTGAACCAACTCAGTTTGACCAACTTAGCGGTACATGAGGGCGCCTTCAGAAAATAATATATATAGTAGAATATATAAAATCATTCTCTCTGATCATATTTCAGCAATCAATTTGAGTGTTTTCTATCAGCTGTTTAGAAACAGAATTAGCAATGCCAGATCAATCAGTCAAACGTGTTTGCAAAAAGATCTGAAATTGTTTGTGATTCAGTTTGATCACGCACTGTTTGCAGTAGTTTCTCACACCGAAATAGTAATGGGATACTTTATAAGACAGAACACAAAAAGACCTCTTCTATCATTTGTCAGTGATGATGAGAAAATGTGACCTTCATTTAACAAATGAAATCTGTTTGCTGAACCACTGTGACATCAAAGTGCTTGAAATTGAAGAACCCCCCTAAAACACTATATTATTCAGCAAATTCCTTAAGTGGCGATCTTCTGCTAAAAGTTATAGTCCCTGACATAACAGAACATGTTATGCAACAAAAACACCTCGGTGCGGCATGATGATATGATGTTTTGTATAGCTGTTATGTTGTGGATTCTAGTGTGGCCGTAATGATCTGTTGACCAATCAGAAGCCAGGGATGAACTTACAAACTTCTATACATTAAACATTTTTCTGTTTGTTTAAAACCCCTTAACTGTCACCCCCCTTTTTGAGAATAGACGTGAAAATGCACTATCCAAACTTAAAGGGCTGTAATTCAAGAATGTTTTGGAATATAGACCTAAGTTTGGTCTTGTTTTAAAGAAGACAATCAGCAGATTATTGACTTTAAAAAAAAATGAAAGTATGAAAAAGTTATTGAAGGAAATCAAATGTACTGCACTAAATTTGTTTATTTAATATAAAATATATATCTTACAAAATATTTTTTACTATAAAATTACTATAAAATCAAAGCCATATGTCTAACCAAGTTATGTTCCAAATTTGAAGTTGATATCGCAAAAATGTAAGTTCCCATGAGATTTAGCCACCGGGTGTCATCCACATTCCATTCCATTAATACATTTCTGTCCAAATATCTATCACAAAAAGTCACCAAATATAGAACCTTGAGACTCCTTTCCAACGATATGTGTTTTGTCAAGATTAGAAAAGGTTTTGATTATAATACATTTTGTAATATGAAACGCTCACTAGGGGAGGAACCCGCTAGAAGAATTTAGAGTACCATGTTTCCATGGTAACACGTCCAATTTCAAAACGCTTTTCACAGGATGAATTTTGAGTTTGTAAGTGTTCAAATGATATGATGTTTTATGATGTTATGATGTTTGATTTATGAAAAAAGAGCACCAAGCATCCCTCTATCGGGGCGGTGACAGTTAAGGGGCATTTTCCAGAAGAGTAACTACAACTTTTGTTTCGTTGTTGCTTTTTAAGAAGCATTTTTTATCTTGTATCTTTAGTGATGGGGGTATCCACAAGGGAATTGATATTGTGTGCAGTGATTATGGCATCATCAACGCTCCTTTTTCTGGAAACCTCAGTGGTCCTGTTGGGAGAGCAGTGAGAGATTCTGTTCAATATGATGGTGTCAAACTCTATAACAAAGGTAAATGCACAATGACTTCCATGAAAAATACAATCCTTAGAAAATAAAATAACTCATCTGTCTAGGAACATATGTTGTGACATTGCATTTATAAGGACTTTGCACATGCATTTAAAACTAGTTTTTAAACTAGACATACTTTTTTTTGTCTTTGACCCATAGTCACCTCCCTCTACATCGGCTTCTGTTAGTAGAAATGCTGACCAATGCCTGTCTTTTCCTCAGTGCACTGTGTGAAGATCTTCAACATCCGTCCATATGGTTACTTTGGCTCTGTTGTTCAGGGAAAGGCCATGGGTTACTTGTTACCACAACAGGAGAATTTCTCTGGCATCACCTCACACCTGGAACTGCAGATGTGTGATGGCTCCGATCCCTCGCCCTTCATATGAGACACGTTTATGGGAGATTAAACCAGTGATCCCAAATGCTTTCATTAGGAATTATAGTGCATGGCTTTAAAACTTCATTTATAATAACATGACAAACTGACTGTTTTTACAAGCAATACAATAATACAGTATGTATTTCATAAAGTATATATTTCATGACGATAAAGTACCACAAGATGGCAGCACAAATCAACAGAATAATAGGAAAATAACAAATATAATAATAATAGTAATAATTATTATTATGATTCCCCTAATTATTATTATGTTTTATCATCCATGTTTTCAAATACATGTTATTTTATTTTTCCAAATAGCGTTCTGGCAACTTTACAGCATCCCACCATATGCCATTTACTGTAACCTCTGGCATCAATCTTGTATTTATTTATTTTTATTTTATTTATTATTATTTTTTACAAAAATCTTTGATGACTAACGTTTTCCTTGAGTAGAAAAAGAGGTGCTCTCTCTCTCTCTCTCTCTCTCTTTCTCTCTCTCTGTCTCTCTCTCTCTCTCTCTCTCTGTCTCTCTCTCTCTCTCTCTCTCTCTCTCTCTGTCCTCTCTCTCTCTCTCTCTCTCTCTGTCTCTCTCGCTTTCTCTCTCTCTCTCTCTCTCTCTCTCTCTCTGTCTCTCTCTCTCTCTCTCTCTCTCTCTGTCTCTCTCTCTCTCTTTCTCTCTCTCTCTCTCTCTCTCTCTCTCTCTCTCTCTCTCTCTCTCTCTCTCTCTCTGTCTCTCTGTCTCTCTCTCTCTCTCTCTGTCTCTCTCTCTCTCTCTCTCTCTCTCTCTGTCTCTCTCTCTGTCTCTCTCTCTCTCTCTCTCTCTCTCTCTCTCTCTGTCTCTCTCTCTCCTCTCTCTCTCTCTGTCTCTCTCTCTCTCTCTCTCTCTGTCTCTCTCGCTTTCTCTCTCTCTCTCTCTCTCTCTCTCTCTCTCAAGAAAATTCAGTCCCTGGAATTTACAATGTGTGTCGCATTGCTTACTAATTTGTTGTGCAGATAAATATCTACACACGTTGTTATGGTAACTATTTTGCAGGCATCCCGAGAAAGAAAATATGCAAGATGCTTCATAATCGATCGTGAATAAACAATATGGAGGAGGGAAAAAAACGTTCATGTTTAGTATTCCTGCTGTTACACGGTTCATGTTCACTGCAAAAAAAAGTTTACCAAAATTTTGCCGTGAGCTATATACACAGAGGGTAAATATACATTTGTGTCAAATAATATTGCGCTTTCCCTTTAAGTGGTCCCACTGGTTGGTCTAAGATGAACGCGAAATGACGAATCATACTATGGCGAAGGATTCATTCATGAATATTAATGTTATCATACTGGCATTCTCAGCAATCATCTAGTCACGTAGCCTCATTAATATTTATCAGGCATTCTTCGCCATATTTGGAATAAATTATTCTGCAGCTGGCGAACGCCCACTTACCAATGTACGCCGTTCAGCCAATCAGGTAGGGTTGTTGCGCGAACGTCGCGGTACGTATTTAATATTCATGAGCCGAGGGATCCCATAGTAGGATGTCTGACTACGGTGGACTTTAATTAAATTAGAGTCGGTGAGCTGGGATAGGCTGGGAGTTCACTCGGTCCAGACTGCAGGAAATCCGACGTGGACTTTAAACCCGCAGAAACGGACAGACAAACAAGCGAATGACTATAAATCCATGCGGAAAACTTTGTGAGATTTTCTGCCGTGGGTCTGAACGTTATTGTGTATCTGTTTTTCCTCTGAGAGAGTTACAACATGCCACGGCGGACTGTGCAAGAAGTAACTGTTCAAGACGTGCAAAAGAGAAGAAACCCCAACAAACACTATGTAAGTCGACACCGATTGACATCTCTAACGATTTTTAACGAACTTTTCGTGATGTTCTTTCTCCTAATGAAAGTGTTTAGGGATGTATTTTGAGATTGTCTGAACAAAGAGGCTGGAGATGATCCGGAGGATCAAGTTACACATCAGCAGCACAACACGCGCAAAGAGTTGCTATTTTACATCCATCTCTTTATTTCTCTGGAACTTTTGTGAAGTATTAAACTCTTCAAGTGTTTGGTAAAGTCTCCTGACAGCTGTGGGTTATAAGGCATCAATACTGCAGTAATAGAGCCAATCCAGATGTTTTCATACATGCATACATGTAACAAAGACACTTATGAGTCTATTAGCTTAGACTGTATCTGTGTATATCTGTTCATATAGATGTTAAGTTTGTTTATATACATATATATATATAAACTTAACATCTATGTGAACAGATACATATGTAGCATGTTCTATATGAACATATATGTAGTAGAAAAGTGATTTTTGTAAGTTTTGCGAGTGATTTCCATCCATAACTTGTGTACTAACTTATTTTATAGTACTTTTCTGAGCTGTTGTGATACCTCCATGTTTGTCCCGTTCACCACACCCTTAAAGTTCTGAACACCCCCTAAACAACCCCACTCCACAGCACCATGAGCTTATTCTCTACTAGTCTGCGATCTGCTATTGAATGCTGTTTTGGCAGCCATAGGTTCGGCTTTTCCAGTCTAACAAAGCCAAAGTTTTAATTAATCTTTTGCAGATTAGAATAATAACAGTTGTTAGGATGCTTTGCAAAAAAACTGGTGCGTACAAATGAACATAATCCGGGAATATAAATAGAATTATAAGTAGGGATACATTTCTCATTTCTGGCCTGATATCGTTTTGTTATATTGTTATATAATACCAATTATTGTACTTTTTGGCCTGGTTCCACAGACAAGGCTTAGGTTAAGCCAGGATTAGGCCTTAGTTCAATCAGGACATTTAAGTATCTTTTATAAACGTGCCTTAGAAAAAACATTACTGGTGTGCATCTTGAGACAAAACACTGACATATTTTAAGATTTGTCAGTGCAAGATGCTTTCGGTTAAAACAGCTCAAACATGCATTTTAGTCTGAGACTAGCTTAAACCTTGTCTGTGAAACCGGAGGTTTGTGTTTTAACTCTTTTATCTGGAGCAGCGTATTACCACTTAGATGACAAAATAAAACTCATTTGACACAAAATAAGTATCATTTAGCTCTGACCAACTCTGTTAGCTCTATAGCTTAGGGTTGTCCGACCGTGTTATTTTCCCCTGATTTAGACCCTTTTAAATAATCTTTTAACAATTGACTTGTTGACTATGAATTTGTTTATATGATTTACAGGCCTCAAGCTGTCAAACATTTTAGACCCATTTCATCCATCTGTTCTGATCAATTTGTCTTCATTTAATCTTAGCCCAGAATAAGTTGTAGTGTCACGCACACTTTACCAAGTTGCTTGCTGAAAATAAAATCCATAACACAAGATGAAGTTTAAATTTGGTTTTGATGTCATGAAAGAGTGGTGGCAGCAACAATGGCTATAGATAATCTCGCCTCATGTCAAGGTCAGTATTAGCTAGTAAAACTGTTGGCATGCCATTTATGAACATTAGACGTAAAATTCCACCATAATACTCTGTAACACATGTTTTAATACATCGGAAGGATGACACCATCTCACCATCTACTGTCAGAAATGAATCCTCTTTGACCAGAAGCGGGGATAAAACGAATCACTGTACTGGGGATTCAAGAAATGGGGATTTCAAAAGCAGAGGCCCCTGGCAAATCACACCGCGTCATTTTTATCCGTAGTGAATTACAGTATATTTTGAAGGGATAGTTCACCCAAAAAAATAATAAAATCTCATAATTTACTCAGCCTCAAGGCACCCTAGGTGTTTATGACTTTCTGCTTTCAGCCGAACACAATCTGAGTTATATTAAAAAATGTCCTGGCTCTTCCAAGCTTTATAATGGGAGTGAATGGGGGTTGAAATTTTGAAGTCCAAAAAAGTGCATCCCTCTATCATAAAAGTAATCCATACGGCTCCAGGGGGGTTAATAAAGGTCTTCTGAAGCGAAGCAATGCGTTTGTGTAAGAAAAATATCCATATTTAACACGTTATAAACTATAATCACTGGCTTCCAGTAATGGCCGTATGCGAGTCTAGTTCACGCGGAAGAGTGACCTCTGACCCGACGCATGAAGAGTGACCTCTGACCCGACGCATCACGAGTGACCTCTGACCCGACGCATGACGAGTGACCTCTGACCAGACGCATGACGAGTGACCTCTGACCCGACGCATGACGAGTGACCTCTGACCCGACGCATGACGAGTGACCTCTGACCCGACGCATGAAGTGACCTCTGACCAGACGCATGACGAGTGACCTCTGACCCGACGCATGACGAGTGACCTCTGACCCGACGCATGAAGAGTGACCTCTAAATCGACGTATGACGAGAGACTTCTGACCCGACGCATGACAAGTGACCTCTGACCCGGCGTATGACAAGTGACCTCTGACCCGACACATGAAGAGTGACATCTGACCCGACGCATGAAGAGTGACATCTGACCCGACGCATGAAGAGTGACCTCTGACCCGACGCATGAAGAGTGACCTCTAAACCGACGTATGACGAGTGACCTTTGACCCGACGCATGAAGAGTGACCTCTAAACCGACGTATGACGAGTGACCTCTGACCTGACGCATTACGAGTGACCTCTGACCCGACGTATGAACAGTGACCTCTGACATGACGAGTGACCTCTGACCCGATGCATGACATAGGATGTAGGAGTAGTGTAAGCTCAGGTAAGAGTCGACGCCTCTCGCGGTTCAAACAACAAACTCAAGCTCCTTCCACATTTCTCTAACCCTTCACATCTAAAAGTTCTCATTTTAGACTCTAATTCGTGACTGGTGTTTTGTTTTGCTCTATCCTCTGCGCTTCAGCGGTTGTCAGTATGTCATGCGTCGGGTCAGAGCTCTTCCGCCGGAACTAGACTCACGTACGTACGGCCGTTACCGGAAGCCAGTGATTATAGTTTATAAAGTTATAAATATGGACCTTTTTCTTCGCTTCAAAAGGCCTTTATTAACCCCTGGAGCCGTATGGATTACTTGATTATGGAGGGATGTGCTTTCTTGGGCTTCAAATCTCAGTTAGGGTTCACTGGGGTAAAAGGCGCCTTTGATTTTATTTTCCTCTAAACCACTAGATGGCACAAAAACTTGCCTCAGCACTTTCCAGAAAGTTCTTTTTCAAGAAGCACATGGAAATTTATCTGATCTTTGACACGATCACGGGCAGCAGCGCAAAGTTAATTCTGCACTAATTTGATCTAATATTAGATGTTTTTTTAAATATTGTAGATTTAAGTAGCAAATGAGAATTGATAAAAATAATGTTTATATTTTGAGACATAGGTCTAATTAATGATTTTTTTGTTCATTAAAGCAACAGTTTTTCAACAATGGAAAAATATGTCAAGTAAAAATATCATTTATTGTTACTACTGTAAATCTATATTAAATTATTATGGGATCTCAATGCTTTCAGAATCTTTACTTTTTAAAATTGTTTCTGTATTTTTTATGGGGAAAAAAAAGAATGCTTTTCTTTATCAAAATAAACAGAAATTAGTACAAACTTTACTAAAGTGATTGTTTTGAACAAGTATTAACTTTACACAACACAAAATCTGTTCTCCATCAATGTTCAATACAAACGTGTATATTTTTTCTGCAATCATACACTATGGGAGTAATGAAAGGCACATTTTTTCTTAAGGTGTGCCTTTAACCCCATTGTACCCTACCATTCACTGCCATTATAAAGCTTGGAAGAGCCAGCATATTTGTAATATAACTCCAATAGTGTTCGGCTGAAAGAAGAAAGTCATATGCACCTAGAATGTCTTGAGGGTGTATAAATTATGGGATAATTTAAATTTTTGGGTGAACTAACCCTTTAAGTCTACATTTTGCCATTATATGTGCTCCCTGGGAATCAAACCATGACCTTGATTTGTTAGCGACATGTTGTACCAGTCGAGCTCCAGGAACATCCAGAGAAAAGTTAGACATAATGAAGTTATTTTAGGATTTCTATTCTATTACATGAGGAGAGCAATAGAAGCAATTAAACCAACAAAAAAGGCCAGCAATATGTAAGTGCTGTGACTAGTCTAGTCTAGTACAGTACACATAGCAAGGTTTTTTTCTCTAATAAGTAGTATATAAAGTGTTAGTATTAATGGGTAACTCTTAATTTCGGTTCTGTTTTTTGCAATTTCCAGTTAGTATGAGTCAGTCATTTTAAAAATAAAGGAGCAACCAGGTTTTACGTCATTCAGAACAAAACACCACATGAACGCAACAGCTGCCCGTGTGCAATGTTGCTACTCCTGGCAGGACGAACAGCTGGGATAGTGTGAGTTGTGTACAATCTGATGGCATCCTCAGTAGCGTTTCTCAGAACAGCATGATCTAGGAAGCCAGAATCTAAATGTGATCCAGGTTTCAATGTTGTGAACAGCCATTATAGATATCAGTTATCCTGAGAAAATCCTTAGCTAGTGTTGCTCTCTCGGCAGAATGAAACGTAAGAAAGCAAGTCGATTACTGTAAACATCACTAATAACCTGCGGCACATGCTCTATAAAACACTGTATTGAGTTACTACTAATCAATAAAGGACCCTTGATTTGAGATGCGTGGGAAATCAAAAAATAAAGCATTTCTGTATTGCTCAAAGAAGCAGGTAATTGGCGAAGGCAGGCCCTCCCTCCTATGAAAAAAATATTCCACAAAATAATCCACTTTTGCTAGTTTAACTATGGGAAAAATGGTCACCGTGCCAGGCGCATGGTGTAAAAGGGTTGTACCTAGTCTCTTAAAGGTGCAGTGTGTAGTATTTATGAGGATCTATTAACAGAAATGCAATATAATATACATAACTATGTTTTTAGTGGTGTATTAAGACCTTACATAATAAACCGTTATGTTTTATTATCTTAGAATGAGCCATTTCTATCTTCATACACCGCGGGTCCCCTTACAGTGAAATCGCCAGTTGCCAGTTGCGCTCACACCATGGTGGATTCGCTATTTACATACCGGAATTTGCGAGCGGAAAGACTGAACGCTTCTCCAGAGAGGAATCCTTTTATTTTTAATATTTAAAAATGTGTGTGTGCTGCTGCTCGTCCCTGTGTGTGTAATAAGCAGAGTGTCGCGTGTTGTGCACCGCCTATAGGCGCATATTACTAACACACCCTTTAAATAACATAAAAAATACTGCGCTATTGACTTTAGACCAGGTTTTTGTTGGTCAATGGCGCAGTCGTTTTCTGTTCCTCAAAATAGCAACGCGCCAACAATGCTCCTGAACACACCTGGTTTTCAGACCAGCACGGCCATGAGCGAACAGATGAGCGAGTGCATTTGCTATTTAAACAACGTGACGCTGACCGTGAAAATGATAACTGCGTCAGGCTGAAACTAGCAAAAAACACTTGCGTCTGGCGTCGCATTTCTTTTAGGGCCCTATCAAGTGTATGATAGGGCCCTAAAAGTGCCAGGCAGAGGTTGACCAATATTGGATTTTATCAAAACATAAGACTCAAGGTAAAATAGTGATGAACTTTACTACAAAAATAAACAGTATTGACTGAACCACGAAATATACTTTTAAATAAAAATATAAATATGAAAATATATTAGCTATATTATATCCAAAGAGCATAAATAAAAATAGATAAACCAAAAAACACTTCAAATAACACAACAAATTATGAATGTGTGTAAAACGTAACATTTAACAGGTCCTGTTGACCTGCACACTTTATGCAATAGAACAAAGATATATAATATAAGCACCAGCGTAACAAGAATAGCAATGTACAGTGAGAGATTTACAAGATTATTTACAAGTCATTAATGATTTGGAACAACGTTGATGCGGAATAATGTAATATTTTTCTATGAATCCATTTTTAATCTTAATGTATGTAAAATCTATTTTGACATATGTGACCAGTGCTAGCAAAATGAGTTGGAAGATAATTTCGAGCTACTGGGAGAACAAGTGGAAAAATGTCCATTTTGGTCGAATTTGAGGTTTTCACAAAAATGAGTTCATTAAGCCCTTTTCTAGCGATCCCAATGCTCCAAACAGTAATTTAACATCTAAAAGCATCTTTATTTGTACGTTTTCTGAGAGGAGTATCTTTCCTTTGTCCATGAAAAATGCAGTTTTTCTCTGCTTGCTTCACGACGACTGGCTCTTCCCCTCAGCACAAGTTTGGTTTCGTTTTGAAGCGAATTCATAGCGAATTGAGTCTGAACAAATGAAATGTGATGTTCAACTCATGCTGATGTAAACAAAACGATCTTACTAGCGGATCTTACTGACAGATCCGAAGTCCGCGCATAATCCCGATATACACATACACCCAAAAATTTAAATTTCAATCAGACAGTATTTCAATATATCTATATATGTCTTGGCGAGCATTCACACATTCATTATCTCTGTTATGTCTTAAGTGAACGTTTGGTTAATTGTTGGGGAAAAACATCTGATGTGTAACATTATATTTGATCCACGGTACAGTAGGTCTTAATGTTTTATTAATGTTAATCAAACAAATGGTACCATGGAAAAAAAGTTGCATGTATATTTTTCCTATAGATATTTGGTTTTGACTTGCTGAATGCCAAATTTGGTGTTATTACCAGGGATTTTAAGGTGATTTTGTTTTGGACCTTCAGAAAACTTTAACTTGATTTTTTCTCAAGATTGATCGAATTCAAACAGGTGTAGCTCAGTAATTTTTTGTCTGATTCCAACAAATTATACATCATTTAAAGTTTTTTTTAATAGAGAATGTGAAAATAATGCTCCAGCACGGGTCACATGTGATATTTTTGTTCCGTCCATTGCTATGGTTGGTATGTCAATCGTTGCAACTTTGCAAAGAGCACTTAATGGGCTGTCACATATCTTAGTTTATCGCTGAAAGATTGAAAGATTATATATATTTCAGTAATCTTAGAAGCATTTACATTGTGACTGTGCCTCAGATGCACTTTAACTGCAGCTGTGTCTGTAAAGGTGTGAACCAAATGGTCCGTACAATTAGAATAACAAAGGAACAGCATTCCTCAGGAACTTGTTGTGGATTGCAGGATCTCCAGTGGGAGGTCCTAACAGTATTTAGTGTTTGTAGCCCTTTTATCTTCAGGTATAAAGTCCTGTCCCACAGAAGTTAGGATTCTTAGAAGGGTTAAGATTCTTTCAACACGCTGGTGAAGAACTGTGGTAGACTACTAATTCTTCTTGCCACAAGAAATCTGGTCAAGCTTACTTATTTTATATATTAGGGAAATCTAATACATTGGCGAGCCACCCAAACAACTGCTCAGCCAAATATAGAAAAAAATCTATTGTGATCTCACAATGTTCTGTTATAATTAATGAAGCTGTCTACACTGCGCAATGAATCTCGTTTACATTGTGTCTACACGTGTCTACGGTTGTTATAATAAGAGGATTTGTGAGCGTGCAAAACTCAGCACTGGACAAAAAGCGGATTCTGACTAACTTAAACACATCTTATTGGCCATTGCATTCAAGAGATCAACAGAATATGGGCCCTATCATACACCCGGTGCAATGTGACGCCAGGCGCAGTTATCATTTTCAAGTCCAGCATCACGTTGTTTAAATAGCAAATGCACTGAAACCTGTCTGAAAACCAGGTGTGTTCAGGAGCATTGTTGGTGCGTTGCTATTTTGAGGAACTGAAAACGACTGCGCCATTGACCAACAAAAACCTGCTCTAAAGTCAATGGCGCAGTATTTTTTGTGTTATTTAAAGGGTGCGTTAGGCGGGTCCACAACGCACATACACTCTGATTATTACACACACAGGGACGCGCAGCAGTACACACACACATTTTTAAATAATAAAAATAAAAGGATTCCTCTCTGGAGAAGCGTTCAGTCTTTCTGCTCGCAAATTCCGGCATGTAAATAGCGAATCCACCATGGTGCAAGCGCAATTGGCTTTGAAAGGGAATGGGAGATGAGACGCCCAAAACACACCCATGACTCATTAAGAGACTAGGTACAACCTTTTTGGACCATGCGCCTGGTGCGGCGACCTGTTTTTTCTGTCGTTAAACTAGCAGAAGTGGATTCGCATCTGCGCCATGTGCTTCAGACCATGCGCTCAGATCGTTAAAATAGGGCCCTATGTCTGTGATTGGCTACACTCAGGGTCGTAGCTAGGGAATTCAGGGCCCCCTCCGCCCTCCACTCATACCATGTATGGGCATGGAGGCCAACATCTGCATGCCGCCATGTAACCTAATAGGAATTTCTTACAAAATAACAGAACAGACAAATAAATGCAAATAAAGGTTTTTATTGGACATCAGCAAAAATAATATTAATATTGCTATTGCTTATTTTATATACAACGTTTTATATAAATATTACATCAAAACTATGGCATTAAGCAATTAATAACTTCTTATGAAGCATTGTTAAAAGTCATAAAGCAATTATTCAAGACAAACTAATAAAATAACAACAAAAGACAAGAAATGTATAAAGTAGTAAAATAAACCTTTTTTTAAGTAGGCCTACCAGCAATATAATATAAAATGTATTTCTAGTGAGTCTGGTGTTTAAAAGCTGAGGTTAACATTCAGAAATAAAAATAAATAAATAAATGCAAATGTAAAATAAAACCACATAAATTTCTTATTGTATTCATTTTTTGAAAGTTTTCGTATTCACAATTCTGACATTTTTCTAACAATTGCTAGTTTACATAACATAATTCTGAGAGGAAGTCCGAATTGTGAGATAAAAAGTTGCAATTACCTTTTTAATTTTTTATTCTGTGGCAGAAACAAGCTTCCAAAGCCTCAACTCTGATTGGTTCTGTTCACTGTTCACTACCTGCTGTTTGTTGCTGACGGAGCTGAAATAATTAACCATCGGATTAAACCATATTTAAGAAGGGGAGACAGAGGAGAGATTTAGAAAACTCCTTTAACTAAATTGCATGTTTTTGTGGTTTTCATTTAACCACAAAAAAGAAAAAAAAAATCGAATCACATTATAAAACACAATCACAATTTTTGTCAGAAAAATCGCAATTCGATTTTTTTAGTTGCAAAGTTGAACCAATATAGAGTGAAAGTATATTATTTGCATGTGCCTGGAGAGTCTGAAGTGAACATAAACAGTTGAGAAAGAAATGGGATGTGAATCATTTTATTGGATCTGTGCATTAGCTCTTAAAGGGACAGCAGCCTAATAAACCTGCTGCTGTCTGTGTCATTAATGTTAATCAAACAACAGCAACTATCAACATAGAACACCTTAGCAAGCTCATAAAACACCTTGCAATTACACACAAACTGCATCCAAACATACATTTTTTACACAATTGCTGTTCTTTGATAGTAGTCTGTATGTGTAACTGAAGAAGTCAGTCACTTCTGTCACAGTTATAATGCATTGCTACCCATGAACACCTACTCTTAGCAAGCTGTTATTAAAGGATAAGCATCTAGGTAGGGATCGGGGGGTTGCATTAAAGTGTGACTAAAAATGTAAATTCAGTCATGATGTTGTTTTGAAACCGAATGACTTTCTTTCAAAAGGAGAGATTATGAAGAATTGCACTGGTTGCTGTTTTCTATGCAAAGATGAAGGGACTGTGGCTCAAAACGCTTCAAAAGGATTATAAAAATACCATGAAAGTATCATTAAAGTAAAAGTATCATCTTCTGTCTTTTGGAGCCATCTTTGTATGAGGAATAGATCATTATTCAATGATAAAGTTTTTCATCCAGCTGGCTGTTAACCACTGCAACCAAATTTTTAGATCAATGAGTGAATTAGTCTGATTCATGAACGAATCGTTTAGATTTGGGTCACACGCAGGACGATTTCAGTGTGTGATGGCTTAGTTTTAGTCAAGGCTGTCATACGGCTTCAGATAAAATGTAGTGCACAGGTCATTAGAGACACTTTTAGGATGCATTTATAGTGCTTCTGCATCTTTTTAAAGCTCCAGTCCTCATTCGTGGAAGTTGCATGAAAAAGAGCGCAAAGTAGTGTTTGGAACTAGGAGGGTCAAAAAATAAGTCAACAGAATTGTCATTGTTGGGTGAACTACACCTTTAAATACCGATAAACTGTAAATGTGAGTTAACATTTTCTTTCTTTTTTTACTGTAGGTTTACATCATCAAAGTGGCTTGGTCTGATGGCAGCACTGAGATCATTTTCAGGCGCTACAGTAAATTTTTCGACCTTCAGGTGAGTTTTGTACTAGTTACAGTAAATGTGAAGGAAAATATTATGAATCCAAATATTAGCATCCTTTTTGCTAACATTAGGCATAATGGAGAACTTAACTAGTGTGGCTGTTCTTTGCCAAGGAACCTTGATGAAGTGATGCCAAACCTTGAGTTTGATGTCATGTGCAGAACTAAAAGCTTAGTAGTTGGAGAGATCAACATGGATTTCACTGATGACCACAGAATTGCTGAAGTTCATGTGGCAGGAATTAGATGGGCTGCTTCAGTGGTGCAACAGGAAAAGTCATCATATTCATGCCTGTGTTTGAGAGAAGTGTGTAGAAACTTACTGAAAGGGTACATAACAGGTACATAACACACACAGTTTCTCATGTTAATCTTGAGTACCTATAGAGTAGTATTGCATCCTTCATATCTCTAAAGAGTCTTTAGTTTTATCATATTTATAAAAGACAGATACACTGTACCGATTCTTTCCTAAAACAGCCGAGCTCCTGCAGGCGTGCAGTGGGCGGAGCTAAAGAGTCACAAGCACACACACACACACACACAATACATCATGGCATTATCCCTGGATAACTTTCTATTCACTATACATTCGTGTTGTTGACATTATATGCACTTACACGCCGATTGCCAACAAAACACAGACATTTGATGCAGTTTCACTCACCGCCTGCGGTTTCCACTCATGACGTGTTCCAGACGTCATCAAAATAAAAGTTTAACTTGAAGAAACTGTGACAGATTACTTGTGACATATATGACTATTGTACAGTAGAATAATAGTAACATTAATAATACAGTTAGTACTAATACTTTATTATTAATAATATTTTATTACTTAAATAATAACTTTGTTTTTAAGGAATATAACCATTTTTCTTTCATTTTATAATTTTAAAAGTAAACCTGTGCAGCACTTTGCCAACTAATAAAAGGGAATTGTTATTATTTTAATTTAATTGCATTTTTAAAAGATTAACTAAATTGTTAATGTTGTATGCCTTTATTTGATTACCACTGTTTTTGATAATAAATTTGTATTAAATCATACATCCAGAAAAACTAAAACAGAATTTCTGAGGCATAAAATCATAGGGCTCTATTATTGTAAAAATGTTAAGAAATTATTAAATTGATAAAGTTGTATTAATTCAATTGATTAGACATGCTTTTTAATTAATAACATTTTATTAACCCATTAAAATGGAAGCAAGAAATAATTAAAATGGGAAACAGAATTTGGGGGGAAAAATGAATCAGATTTCATAGAGCCTATGTAATAAAAAAAAAAAATTTTTTTGTTAAACTTTTAAAGTCACCATGAAATCAAAATTGACGATTTTTTTTTTTTTATATAATATTGCAATATCTTTATTTAAAATGATTTATCCGTGTACATAATTATTTTTTTATATTAATGTGCCCTAATCAAATAAAAAAAATACTTTCCCTCCTTTTTGCCGTGAAATCTCTTCTCTAATGATGTGTTAACTGGCGCGAGGGCGGGACAACCTGTCACTCACAAGAGATCACAGCAATAGCAAACCACAACCATCCAATCAATTCACCATGGACAAAATACATTTTTTTACAGTTTTACTCTGATATATGTAACAACAGAGAAAAAAGACCATTTCAACTTCCATGTCATTCCGACTTTTGTTAAATTATATGTTTCTCTGAATGTTTTGATTCATGAGGAACTTCATGAGTTGTGCAATGACATCTGGTCCAGACTCACAATGTCCTCTTACAAGTTAGTCATCTCATTTTTTTCTTTGAGACTGGTCATAACTAATTAGGATGAATGTAAACTCAAGATCAGGAGGTCATTAACAGTATGACTTAAGGAAGTGAGTCGTTCTTGAGAATGAGATCACCAGTTTAATGCCTAATATAAATTCCTCACAGATCAAGGCACTAAACTTCAAGGCTTGCGAGAGAACAAATTCATCTGAACTTCTTGGTGGTGTACAGCTGTGCTGACTGTTCTTCTCTCAAATGATTGCAGCCAAAAACTTGCGAAAAGTTTATAACGGAAACCCACTATTATTAGAAGCACTTAGCACAACTGAAGCTATTCACTAAATTTGTGCAATTGGTCAGAAATCCCCACTGTGAGGTGTGCCACAGCTTCCTGAAAATGTTGCAGGATCTTTTCTGTACTGGGCTATTCCACAGAAATGTGAACCATACCATGAAAAATTAGGTTTTAAGCAAATGAACAAAAGCTCATTCATAGGTCTAAAAATGTTAACTGTAGCGGGATAATGGGTTCATTTTATAATAATTTTAATAATTTATTGACTACAAGAGGTGTGCATCAATTTTAAAACATTTTCATACAGCCATGTTTTTCAGAAGTAAAGTTTTTATTATTTAAAAAAAATTATAAAACGCTAAGTCAAAGGAAGTTTCCTTTCGAGGGAATTCAACACCGCATCAGATTGAACGAATCAATGAAATTGGCCTTGATGTAGTCAGGTAACGACCGGTAAGCAAGTCAGCTAGACTATAAATAGATGCGCAAACATATGTCATCATCTTCTTTGTCTTTAGGAAGCCGCTTTTTTTATGTGTGTGTGTGTGTGTCATTGTTTGTTCTTAGATTTCATCGGTTAGGAGTTTCTGACAGAGGATGATTTGTGCGTCCTTTGTTTGGGAGTGGAGCATGTGCGGGTGTCTCTTGAGAGAGGTGGCTGCCCACATTGTGAGCATTTTATGCTGAAATAGCTCCGCTCTCGCCGGGCTCTCTTTGATGATGCTGGGAGCCTGGCATCTGCGTCCTGTGGTTCAGGTACTGCAGCTGCTGAGGCAGCTCTGAGATTAAGATCTTGGGGATCGCAGGTAGCGGAGAGATCTGAGACGGGATTTCTCCTTTCTCAGTCTTCACCTGCTAACTCGGGAGTTCTCTGGCCAGCTCTGCAGCTTCTTCCGGTCTGCCTGAGAACATAATAATGGACCGATCTGACTCCGTGGAGTATAATGTGTTTTGAAAGTTGATGTGGAAACAATTAGTGAGGCTGCTTCCTTTTACACCCCTGTGTATGAAAAGCTGCTAGAAGTGGTGTCCCACACCACAGCCAGACTGAATGGACTGGGAGGCGGACAAACCGGAAATCTAATATTGCAGATATTGCAATAAGCAATATCTGTCTATTCACAAACGCGCTCCTCCGGTCCTTAAACTCTGCCATTTAGCCTTCTGTGCCACCAAGTGGACGGCCCACACTATTGGCATTCTATGGCTGTCATGGTTGCCACGGAGCGGCATCTGTGGCTGAATCTTTCGGGGAGTTTTGCCATTTGGCCTCTTTGGCACTGCAGTTGAGACAGTAGTCTAGAGGTTCAGAGAGACATAGATGTAGCTTGTTGCACAATTGTTTTCAGTGAAGAAGGAAAAGGTGGATTTATAAGAAGAGAGGTGAGAATCCTCATTTTGCTTTTTAACTGCCCCCTCCAGCACTGGAGGAGAGAGTGTACATGTAGATGCTTCCTTGTTGTATGCTCCCTGTCGTAGTAGTGATGACAGAGTTGAGATAATCGATTGAGAACCTGGAGTTGGTAACGGTGCAGTAGCCTGCTCTCTTCCAGTTGGAAGATGTAGGCAGATGCGGCTGCAGCTGCAACTCCATGGTTTATTTATGTTAGTGGTTTTTAATCTCTTTTATTGCCCCCTGGTTCAGAAAGAAGTATGTGTTCCATGCATGGCGATGAAGTCAGAAGTGGTTGTAGCTTAGAGTACAGAGTGCTTAGCCTGGTGGTGGTAGCAGTGCAGTGGCCTGCCCTCTTCCAGACTGGAGTTGTGGTGGATGCAACTGTAGCTGTGGCCCCTTTTAATGCCAAACTTATCGCTTCCTTTGCTGAGCCCCTTCAGCACTATGAGCTGAAGGTGTGTTTCCTAATGAATAGGATTGTAGTAGAATTTGAGGCATTGCACTCTCTGTGATTGGGATGGTAGAGCTATAAGTAACCTTCCCTCTTCCATGGAAGCTGTTGGTGGATGTATTCATCGCTGCAGCCTCCCTAGCTAGAGGCAAGGGTATGAATGTAGAAGCATCCATTTATATACCCTTCCCCAGAGCTCGCAAGGTACAGAGTGGACAAATAGGCAAAAGAACAACTGTCTGTCATCGCTGTGTGACGTCAGCAGGCTGACTTGCTAGAGCTCTCCATATAAAGAAACCTTTAGCCAATTAGGGCGAATAGCGGAGAGGAAGCAGGCCATTTGTGGCAGCCCGCATTGTCAGTTGCCTGTCTAGTTTCTTTTGCATTTAGTAGCCTGTACTATCATGTTGGCTTTCGATCCTAAGGCCAGTGTCGATCCTTCCCTCTGCACCTCCATGCTATATTGGAGTACCAGTGTAGGGGTAAGGCGGTGACCATAGTTGTATGTCTAGAGCGGACTGACCTGTTAACACTGAATGTGTTGACCATGTCTGAGGCCAGCGGATGAGAGATGTAGTGGTCACTTGGGGGTGTGAGGTACAAGCCTTTAGGATGACGCCCAGCAAAAGGCAATGGATAAGTAAAGAGCACTGCTCTCCCTGTTGCCCCTCCGGCTGGTCTAACTCGGAGGTGATCGAGCAGATGTTATAGTCAGCAGGCTCCCTTGACGGTCCACTAGGAAAGTGCCAGTGGATAGGAGGATGTTGAGTTGTCATTCTGCTCCATTCTTCATCGGCTGCCCTTCAAGGCAAAATCCTCTGAAGAGCTCACACATCCTCTTAGGAGGACTGAGGGTTAGGCAGGGGGTCTCTCCTGCCCTTGGGGTTTGGAAGGTAACAGTACAATACCCTGCCCTCTTCCATTTGGGAGATGTAGGTGGGTGCGGCACCATGGTTTACTCTCCCCTTAGTTGGGTTGCTTTTAGAGTCTGAGAAACTGGGTTCGGCTTGGTTGCAAGAATACCTGCCCTTTTCCATTTGAAGTTGTTTGTGGTCGAGTTCCACTTCCTCTGCTACCCCCTTCAGCGTTGTGATAAGGCAGGAACAGCAGTAGAGTTAGAGATATTGTAGCTCATGCTTAGTCTGTGGACTGTAGCAACCTGCCCTTTTCTATTGAAGTTGTTGGCTGGCGTGATTTTGGTGTCACTTCCTCTGATGCCCCGTCAGCATTATGCTTAGACTGAAGGGAAGAGATTCATGCTTCCTGCTGGTTTAGCGGTAGAGTTAGAGGTGTTTATCTATGTAGGGACAGGAACTCCTGCCTTCATCTATTGAAGTTGTTGGTACGTTGCAACTGTGGCCCCCAAGTGTTGAGGAAAAGGGGACTATCCTTTCCTTCCTGGCTTGGTCTTAGAATTGTGCTTATTCACATCCTTTGGCCAGGCATTTGGCAGTATGACGGCATTGGTATTGACGTTCCCATAGCGTCAATCTGATGCAACGTTGAGTTTCCTTGAAAGGGAACATCTTAGGGTTATGGATGTAACTCCGGTTCCCTGAGAAAGGGAATGATACCATATTGCCATACAATGTTTGTGGTACTCAGCATTATACTAAAATGCTGTAGATCGAGCTTAACTTCTACTGAAACCTGAATATTCAATATTCAACACTTCATATCAAATCGCCTGGTTATGATGAATGGGAGAAACAATACTCCTTTGTTTACCATGATGATTCATATAAATAGCACTGAAATAAAATAATTTGTTTTTGATTAGAAATGCAATATGATAATAGAATTAACTTCATCCTATCTTCAGTACTGCATTTAAACTGCATTTAAACAAGTGGTGATTTGGTGTTTGAATGTAAACAAATTGTTATTATTCACTTCCATGGGCTGACAGAATTGTTTGTTCTTTGTGGTCTCTCTCCTATGATGCATGTGACTGCTTGGTGACTATTTCCTCAACTTTCCTCCATTTCTCTCACTCTCTGCCACTTTTCTTTCTTCCTGAGTTGTTGAGAAACTCTAGTGCTGATGCAGTACATAGCAGCAAAGAGGCAGGGCATGCAGAGAGTAAACACGACAACCACTAATGCATTTCAATAGTGAATCAGATCTTATGACACAGTCGTCTGAATGTGGTTACGTCGTTTCAGGTTTTTTTTCTTCTTCTGTATTTGGGGGTGTAGAGACTTGAGAATCTCTTTGCAAATGGTGGAACACACTCTTTCATTCATACCACCATTTTTTGGGATTGCGAGTTTTAACTAGTATTTGATAAATGGCATCACAGTGAAGAATTTCTTTAAGTTCAGTTAATCTTTCATTACATAATTTTATCAGACAATATCAGTCTAAATTCATTGAAAAATAAGTACACTTTAGCATATTTTTAAAAGAGTATGCTTATTACAGAAGCAAATCATTTATTTAAGAATTGAATATGGTTAAAGAATGTACTGACAAGCGGAAATTAATCGATCAAAAACTTACTTTAGCTGGACAATAACTTTTTTTCTAGAGCTGATGTACAGCCAAAACAACCTCTCTTCCATTAACTTCCTATTATCACTATAACGCTGCTTTGAAACAATTTATATTGTAAAAAGCGCTATATAAAAATGAAGGTGACTTGACTTGACTTGACTTGACAAGCATTCATTGTAAACTAAAATATACTTAATAAAAAATATATTGTGCCTCACACACCCAAATCATTTGTAGGCACATAGTATGAAAGTACAATATAAACTAGAAAATATATAAATCCTGCAGGCATGTATCATGCATGTAAATATATTTGTAATTACACATTTGTAATGATCAAGTTGCAATTTAGTACAATTAAAACACACATACACTACAGTTAAAATTAAACAACACGTCAAAATAAGTGGATTTTGAAGCATGACCAAAGATTATGTTTTAAAAGGTTAATTTAATTTGACATTACAAAGGTTTTTTTAAAGTGTACTTAAGTGTGTTAAGAAACGCAGGCTTGTTACACATTGCAATTGCTTACTATTGAAATAATAATTTATGCATAATTACATGCACCTAACCTTAAATCAAACCCTAACCCTATAGTAAGACATGTTGGTAATTAATATTACTCAGTATTTAAATGTACACTCACCTAAAGGATTATTAGGAACACCTGTTCAATTTCTCAATTTTGGTGCCAGACGGGCTGCTCAGTTACTGGGATTTTCACGCACAACCATTTCTAGAGTTTACAAAGAATGGTGTGAAAAGGGAAAAACATCCAGTATGCGGCAGTCCTGTGGGCGAAAATGCCTTGTTGATGCTAGAGGTCAGAGGAGAATGGGCCGACTGATTCAAGCTGATAGAAGAGCAACTTTGACTGAAATAACCACTCGTTACAACCGAGGTATGCAGCAAAGCATTTGTGAAGCCACAACACGCACAACCTTGAGGCGGATGGGCTACAACAGCAGAAGACCCCACCGGGTACCACTCATCTCCACTACAAATAGGAAAAAGAGGCTACAATTTGCACGAGCTCACCAAAATTGGACAGTTGAAGACTGGACAAATGTTGCCTGGTCTGATGAGTCTCGATTTCTGTTGAGACATTCAGATGGTAGAGTCAGAATTTGGCGTAAACAGAATGAGAACATGGATCCATCATGCCTTGTTACCACTGTGCAGGCTGGTGGTGGTGGTGTAATGGTGTGGGGGATGTTTTCTTGGCACACTTTAGGCCCCTTAGTGCCAATTGGGCATTGTTTAAATGCCACGGCCTACCTGAGCATTGTTTCTGACCATGTCCATCCCTTTATGACCACCATGTACCCATCCTCTGATGGCTACTTCCAGCAGGATAATGCACCATGTCACAAAGCTCGAATCATTTCAAATTGGTTTCTTGAACATGACAATGAGTTCACTGTACTAAAATGGCCCCCACAGTCACCAGATCTCAACCCAATAGAGCATCTTTGGGATGTGGTGGAACGGGAGCTTTGTGTCCTGGATGTGCATCCCACAAATCTCCATCAACTGCAAGATGCTATCCTATCAATATGGGCCAACATTTCTAAAGAATGCTTTCAGCACCTTGTTGAATCAATGCCACGTAGAATTAAGGCAGTTCTGAAGGCGAAAGGGGGTCAAACACAGTATTAGTATGGTGTTCCTAATAATCCTTTAGGTGAGTGTATAGTTACACTGTAACAATGACACCTTAAAATAAAGTGTAACCAAACATAGTCATGAAAGTTTACTCTCTTTAAATACACATAAGTGGCCTTTTATTTCCTTAATATTATATTATCTGCAATTACAGGGTTTTTAATGTACAAGTGCACATTGAATACAATTAAGTGCACTTCTTTTTCACAAATGACAATTAATTATTACTTTTCCCACAATTTAGAATAATAGTAGAAACATTATGGAATTCCACACATAGAAGTAAGGTTATTATGTTGTGAACAAAAGTTTCAAACAAACTCAAAACTATAGTATTTTTAAGCTATGAATTTGACTAGATTCCAGATCTGCACAATCTGGACACCCTTTCAACCAACCAGTTTTGTAAAGATATTTGCATGTAGACATATATCTGCCCACAAAACTCATTTTAAAGCATTTCAAGTTTTTGAGACCATGATAAACATAAATTAAGCTGCATGTCAGCAGCTTACTTGTCCAAACAGCTCAAGTTTTGTTGAACACAAGCTCAGGCGTGGCTCTCAGACATATGGATGTGATTAGCGTATGTGACCTCCAGAGAGACGTGTCTGCTCTTCACATCAGATAGACGGCTGTCATGTGTGGAGGGATTTTTCTCTTTGTTCAGCAAAGGAAGAACTGATTGTATGGATTTATCATAAAGGAATTTCAACTCCTCCTGTAAACAACATTTGCTGAAGTCATTTTCTTGGCAGCTTTTACTTATTCTCTTCTCAGTTCCTCACATCCTCTACTGTCTTTTATTGAAAACACTGAGTCTCATTCACTAATAATTATGCAACTTATTAAAAAAATGTATTAGCCTAATTCACAACACGTGTGTACGCACATGAATTTGTTCTTAACCTTGTTCTAATGTCAATGAATTTGGAATGAATTTCTGAATGAGCAAGGTTATTAATCTGCATAAAACATGCCTAAACCATTTTCAGATAAGCAAAACAGATGATGCTCTCTAAAGAAGCTCTTTTGCTTGAGAGCAAGAACCTCGAGCAATGCCGAAGTAAACACCCTTTACATACCCAGATTACAGACCTCTGATACCAGCTGTGTATCTGCGTTATGTAGAGGAATTCTGCAGCTCAGGCTATATTGCACCTTCTCTTACTCTTTTCCTGTGTGTCTGTAAGGCCACCCTGAGTTTGTAATATTTCCGTACATGTGGTTTCAGTTGTTCCATCATTTTTTACTGGCAATTTATAATAAATTTTTGTATGAAACTTGTTGATGAATCATGATTTGTTCATGGAAATGTTCATATACAGACTTTGGTAACACTTTATTTTTATGGTTCCTTTTGAACATTCTGTTGACTATAAGTAACTTAGCAACTACATGTCAACTAACTCATTAGATTATTAGTAGACTGTCTGCTTAATATCAGCTCTTTATTGTGATGGTCCTCCAACAGACATTCTACTGACTATAAATACCTTTGCAACTAAATGTCAATTTATTCAACCCTACCAGTCTACTAATACTCGACTTAACACTCTAATGAGAGTTAGTAGACATGTAGGTGCAACATTACTTATAGTCAACAGAATGTGTTAAAGGGACCATCAATATTAAAGTGGGTCCTATAATGCCCCTTTTTACACAATGTAAAATAAGTCTCTAATGTCCCCAGAGTGTGTATGTGAAGTTTTAGCTCAAAATACTTTACAGATCATATTTTATGCTTGTTAAAATTGTTAAAAAGAGCAAAAACGCACCATTTTTTGTGTGTCTCTTTAAATGCAAATGAGCTGCTGCTCCCAGTCCCCTTTCAGGAAGAGAATCTGCTCATGTTAGCAGCTCCGATTACCTCATGCCGACGCGCACTGAAAATGTCAGAAACTGTTCAACCTTTTATGTTCAAACCAGAGTCGAACAACGATGGAGAGACTCAAGAAGAAGTGACGACATGTAGAATGAGACAGGACGTTTCTGAATGGATAGTTGATTGATTTATGAGTTAACTATCTTCAAGTCATTGATTAGCATATTCTGTCATGATAATCTATAAACCGCTGGTGTAGGAACTGTTGTAAGATGAGCCAGAGAATATCTGCTGCATGAAGAGAGAACAGGTGTAGTTTAGTTTAATTATGGTTATAACTTATGTTGTCATCTTGCTTTTGTGACATGCTATTGCTTTTGAGTTAAGTACTGTATTGCAATAAATGTGAAAAGACGGATGACAGCTTGAGCGACTCCCAAATGTGCTCGACTACAACAACTCTTCCTCTTCTCAACATAGCCTTTGTTGCGTGTTCCTGGGGGCGGGGTTTATGTAAATTGTAGTGTTTATGATGTCACCAACCCGTGAATAAGCTTGTTGTAGTCCAATTGTAGTCCGCTCATTGTAAAAGTGATTTCTTTAAAAGAAAATATCTCCCTTTGCTTTGAACGTTGAGTGTCGTAACAGATGTTGTTTATGCTCAAACAGCAACACTACACACTAACTAAAGTTAAAAAAGTGAATCATAATCAACCACCCCTTAAAGTGAAACCCAGACTTCTTGCACAAACCTGTATGTATGCACGGTTAGTTTCAAAAACTATACAAGTCAATACAATAAAATTTTATTTAAGCCAAGTTTAACCGAAAACTCTTTGCAGTAGTTCTAAAATAGTATATGCACTTCCATGTACAATGCGCAGTGACTTAAGGAATCGTTGACATAAAACGTGGCTTGATGCGTATTCATATTTTGAGGTCACAAAAGTGAATGATATTTGAAAGCTATGGGGGTACTCAGTAATTTTTTGTAAATGAAAAAAGTTGAATACATCAAAAATAAATAGCACATTTGAAAACTATCATTAAAATGATGTACACTCACATAAGATGACAAATTCAGACAAATCAGTCTTTCCTAAAGAAGCTGTTTTACTCTTAGTGCTGGGTGTTAAAACGATAACGATAATTATCGCAATATAATTTTTCTCGATAAAACTATATCAAGAGTTCAGTAAAAGTTTGATAATATTTATGCGGCAAAAGCGGAACGAAACAGCGCTACTCATTTGAACCACGCCACACTCTCAGTCACTTTGAGATCCAATGAGAAGCGCTTGAATTCAGCGAAGAACACAAATGTGTCTGTGATTTTAAACTAGTTTAAAGCCAGATGAAAAGCGCTGAGAAACACGATACAGTCAGAAGGCTTTTCAATCTACAAATCACCATCATTAAACATGGATTTACTGTTGAAACGCTAACTGCACCATGGTATTGTGGCAGAAATGTGGGATATACATATCGAATTTTATTATATTATATTGTAGCCATGTATTAAATGTATTAAAGGAGTAATGGAATATAATTACAGTATTTTTTGTGATTAAGCTGAAAGGAATAGTTCATCCAAAAAAATGCACCTTTAAGCATTTTTGCATTTACACTAAATGTATTTAGGCTACAGTTTTTCATACAAATACCATAGAAACCATATACACTAAATTGCCAAAAGTATTGGGACAGCCCTCCAAATCATTGAATTCAGGTGTTCCAATCACTTCCATGGCCACAGGTGTATAAAATCAAGCACTAGGCATGCAGACGCTTCGGATGCAGTGGTGTAAAGCACGCCACCACTGGACTCTAGAGCAGTGGAGACGTGCTCTCTGGAGTGACCAATCACGCTTCTCTGTCTGGCAATCCGATGGAGTCTGGGTTTGCCGGTTGCCAGGAGAACGGTACTTGCCTGACTGCATTGTGCCAAGTGTAAAGTTTGGTGGAGGGGGGATTATGGGGTGAGGTTGTTTTTCAGGGGTTGGGCTTGGCCCCTTAGTTCCAGTGAAAGGAACTCTTAATGCTTCAGCATACCAAGACATTTGGACAATTTTATGCTCCCAACTTTGTTGGGAACAGTTTGGGAATGGCCCCTTCCTGTTCCAACATGACTGCGCACCAGTGCACAAAGCGTCGGTCCATAAAGACATGGATGAGCGAGTTTGGTGTGGAGGAACTTGACTGGCCTGCACAGAGTCCTGACCTCAACCCGATAGAACAGCTTTGGGATGAATCAGAGCGGAGACTGCAAGCCAGGCCTTCTCGTCCAACTTCAGTGCCTGACCTCACAAATGCGCTTCTAGAAGAATGGTCAAAAATTCCCATAAACACACTCCTAAACCTTGTGGAAAGCCTTCCCAGAAGAGTTGAAGCTGTTATAGCTGCAAAGGGTGGGCCAACTCCATATTAAACCCTACGGATTAAGAATGGGACGTCATTAAAGTTCATGTGCATGTAAAGGCAGGCGTCCCAAAACTTTTGGCAAACTTTTGGCTTTGTACTTTACTCATGTTCCAATATCCACGGAAAAACCTCATCCTTCACATGCGCAAAAATGTGTTTGGTTAGGCGCTGCCGCGCTGATTTTACAGCGGACCATTTAATTTGAGCAGTGTAACTTTTATGTTTGGTTGACTGCATTTTAGTTTGATGATGAATGGCTGAAATGTCAAGTTAACAGCGCTAGAACTGATATGTTGTGTGTGCGTGTGTGAGGCGCTGCATGCGTGATCAGATTTAATCATATAAAGATATAAAGAAAACAAATACAATGCAGTAGTGTCACAAAAACGAGCATCACGTTTTTTTTTTCTTTTGATAATATGTTATTTCAGTGAAATATATTTTGCGTAGTCTATTTATTTTATTCCCTATATATAGTTAATTTTATTCAGTTTTTCTCCATTCACAGAAGCGCTGCAGGTGTGTGATGTGACGATGTGTGAATCCTCATGTTCTGTTGTTTATTCTGCTATTTGCGCATGTAAAGCTAACTTAATTTGACATTCTAATCTTAACGGTTAATGGTCGACTAATGAGCTTTGGTTTTCAGTCAGGAAAATAATCCTGAAATGATCAAACTGCTCCAGATTTGCTGCTGCACACAAGTTCACACTAACTGAAAAACTTGCGTACACGAGCTGAGACCTGACGTGAGATTTGATCGTAGCCACCGCTCATGTCCATATTGATAAATGCCAAGTTTCGCGTGGAAACGGCCGTACGTCCAGTTTTCTGTTGTAAACTTCATAAATGAGGCTCATAATGAATTAATTCAAAACCTTTAATTAAACAACAACGAAGACTGTGGTTAAGCAAATATAGGTAAAAGTGGCTACACTGAAGATGTTCTAATGAAATATAAAATAAAAATTTGATTTGTTTTACAATCTTTGTAACTACATAATTTCCGTACTTCCATTTGTTTTGATGAATTTACTATTATTCTAAAATGTTGAAAATAGTAATGAAGTATAAGTAGCTGTGTCCTATTTTTTACTGGTAGTGTACAGTTTTCAAATGTAAAATGGTATTATTAAAATTGAAGTCACTTATATGACTCACAGGCCTACTGTCGGAGACCACTGGTCTGCAAAGTCCTTTGCATTATGAAGCTATCAGGTTTTATTTTTGAAACCGTAATGTGGAGCTATAAAATGAAATCTCAGAAGAGGCAGAGTCTGCTCTGTTATGGACCCATGCAGCTCATTTGTTTGTGCGAAAGAGGAAATAAAGAGTTTTATCTATGTGCCGTCATTCAGATGGTGCTGAGTCACAGTAGAAGACATTGTTCCTCAGCTTAATGAATCGGCCAACAACAGTAAAAGCTTTGTCTGGCAGAACGACAGTCTCTCTTTGCTTCGTCATTAGTCTCGAAAAAACGAGTGAGAACCGAGGCACGTTTAAGGTTTAACATCTTAATGTGTCAGTGCATCCCTTTAGTGCTGTTTACGGCAAAAGTATGTTAAAAGTATGTTTTGTATGTTAAAAAATAGCGAGGCTTTCCATTTTCATTACATCTGTTATTTTTATTTGCTCAATTAGACTTGCATCATGCAGTTCCCATGCAGTTTGCAACTCATTACACAGGCTGTATATAACTCGCTATTATTTATGAGCAAAATTATTCACACAACATAATTATGTGACCTGAAATGCCAAACTAGGGCTCATTGGAAAAACGTGCATCTACTTACATTTTTGTAAAACTCAATAACGTACCTATACATAAAGTTCACAGTTTTCAAATTATGATTGCTGGGGCAGATTATCGAATAAACAATTTTCATGTGGTCCCTTGCACAATACTGTGTTATTGCCTCAAAACACTTTTATCATAGTGCATGATTTGTAAACTTATGCAGTTTGATGTTTGCATCACATAACCAGCTCCATATGTATGGCTGTTCACGATAAAATAGATCAAAGACTTTTAACAAGCTAAAATGACATGGTTGCTTCAGTACATGCATTTTTTTATTTCACGTTTCCTTTTGTTCACACAATTGGTATTTACATTTATCTGTTTTTGGATAAAACTGAATGCACTTTTAGTGCCAATCGCTAGACATTTCAACTTAAAGTTTTGCGAAATGTGCAAGAAGCAACTTAAAGGGGTCATGAACTGCATTGTTTTGTTTCCTGTGGTGCACTTATAATGTTAGTATGATTTTGACATCAATAATTTAGAAATAAATAATTCATAATTTAGAAATAAAAAGCATTTCCTACCCTGATTTTAGCCTCTGATTTGAACGCTCTGTTTGAAGGGGCGTGTCTGCTATAAGACTTCAGTGTAAACGCGCACTGCTGTGATTGGCTGCTGTGAGACTTTAATGTAAACGCCCACTGCTGTGATTAGCTATCATCTTTGCATAGCTAGTATTGCATGTGGAACTCCCTTGAAAACTTTTAGCACATTTTTACTATTACAGATTTCAAGGTTAACTAATCGTGAAAAGTGTTTATATCTATATATTATATAGATTATAGCATTATATTTAGATCTATAGCATTATATTTAGATCTACGGCATTATATTTAGATCTATTGCATTATATTTAGATCTATAACATTATATTTAGATGGTAGCATGAAAGGTTGCAGTGATGAGCATTGTAGCCGATCACAGACATGTTGAGCACATGAATGCAGTGATCTCGTGATTTCTGCACACTCACGAATGCTTTCATCATAACTAACAGTGCAAATACAATGTAAATAAGAGATTTATCGCAAGTCCAGAACTCAGTCACTGATAAACTCGCGCTGTTTGATTGACAGCTCCAGTGATTGTAAAGGGAGTGTTCTTTGATTGCTTTCTATATATAATTGAATCACAGTTTAAATAACAGATTATTTTCATCCTACTAAGAGAAACAATGTGAAGAGCGTTTAGTCACTGGTTTGATTTACTGACACATAGACAAAGAACATCTGACTGTACATGAATCGTATCAGAAATCACTGATCACAGATCAGGCATGAGAATTACCACGGTTACTTACATGTTGTGGCATTACTGTCGAGTCCATATCGTAAAATTCTGTTTGCAAAGCCTGTGCTGAAATTGCGAATGATTTACCAAAGAATCAACAGTGAAATGTAGCAAATACAAATAAATAATGCACAACTGAGACATTCACATTGTTGAAAATGAATAAGCACATTCCTAGCATTAGGATCCTTTGGAAGGTAATGTTATTTGTAGTCCATCCTGTAATGCTCTTCTCTCCTCGTCATCTCACTAACACGCCAGTGGGCGGGGCCAAAAGAATAACGAATAAAGAAGTAGGCGTTGATCTTCTTCTGCAGAGGCGGATCTTTCACAGATCTATTATAGGCACATTCCACAACGAGTCATTCTCTGGGCTTGGTTACAATAAAAGCTGTTTTTGGACTAACAAGGAATTTTTCAGTTCTGAAACTTACAAGATATATGTGTATTATTTGATTTCTCAGTTCATTACCCCATTAATATTATTTTGCAGAAATGTCGCCACAGGCACGTATTTCCAATGAGCCTGGGTTGAAGATGACAGTTATTTTTTCACTGGTTAGATTTATGTTTGGTATTGCATTATGGGTAAATCATTAGGCCTTTCAGATTTCAGAACTGCTGTGCTGGAAAACGTTGCTCAGCTGATGAATTCAAGCTCTGCTATTGTCATTAGTGAAGAAATGTGTAAAATGCACATATGATCTACTTTAACGCACTATGGAAAGGCACAGGTGTGATTTCATTGGTCCGCAGCTGCTTTTGGACTGGAATAAGGGCCTGTTACCAAATCTCTACAGATGGGAGGAAAATGTTAATTGGTGCCAGCGAAGAAAAATAATGTATAGCTGTAAGTGATTGTTACAGGGTATTCTGGACTGGAGTGTAAACGGAGGGAGGTGTAGGGAATAAAAATATTCCACTATGTCAGTATGTAGAGCAGGCCACGCAGGGAGAGGGAATGACCATTTGTTGAATGGATTATAATCAGCGACTGCTGGTTTTTCTCTGTCCAGTCAATCCCTGATTGATTCGTTTAAGTCCTGCCCTACATTTTTTCTTCTATACTGTTTTACTCAGACATTTTACATGGCAGAACTAAAATGAGTTGTCATTTCATGTTGATGTTGAGTTTTTCTATATTGTTGTCTAGATGGAGCTTCTGGATAAATTCCCTGTGGAAGGTGGACAGAAGGATCCCAAACGCAGAATCATTCCCTTTTTACCAGGTAAACACCATTCCAGAACGCCCCATTGCATACAGACAAGTCAAGTCATAGACTACAGAAATACACCAATCTCTATCATAGGTGCTGCTTCTTGGAATCCCTTTGCTGCCACTTCTTGCTTTCATATAGCAAATGCTGTTAACTTGTAATTTCCTTTTTCACTAGGCATAGGCTATATGTGGTTCCCTTTCAGTCGGTCACGTTCGGCGTACGTCATATGTCACCGACAAATTGGGATCACTTCTGGGAGCCCCTATCAGCTTCGAGTGTATACAGAACGGGCCAGAAAAGGGCTACTTCGGCTAATAAGCTTTGGTGACCTGAGGGCCCCCCCACTTTTCTATCGCATCACAAGCATGCTGAGACTGTGTTTCGTGGGTGGTTCATGCTCTCTCATGAGAACATGACAACGTCAGCACGTTGTTCGTCTTGCCTTTTTCATAAGGGCTTGAGCATTCAGCGTGCTGTGTGCCGTCTGACGGCCATGCTCACTATCTCACATGCCTGCTGGTAGCTTACAGATGAGATTGCTGGTCCTTATAAAAAAAAGAAAAAAAAAAGGACCTAGCGTTTCATTTGGGGCTCTGGCAGAGGACAGATGTCAATCGCTGCATCGGAGAGAGGGCTGTTATGCGCTGGAAATGAAGATGATGCTGAGATTCCCACTATAATAGTGTGTGTTCATGCTGAATGCTGAATTCAGAGTTGAAAGCCATGCTTTCCCGGATGGCTGAGGCGTAAATCGCCTTGCCCGCCCCCTTGCCTTTTTCCCGGATGTGCATCGGAAAACTTAGCAGTATGGAACTATTTGGTGCCAAAATATGGAACACCAAAAGGGCCATAATCTGTATAAAGTTTTCCCCTCTCTCACTACCCTCGACAGTGGGGTGGCAGTGCCACTGGCAGACCACCTCTGCCCTGCACTCTTAATGCACGAGGGTAGTTCTGAGCCAAGGTTGAGCTGCGTACAGTGACTGATCGTAGAGAGATTTAAAGTCACAGCGCTGGCCCTCGGCCAGACGATGTCCACCCTGGTGGTCCAGAAACGCCCTTGGGCTAACCTTGCAGAGGTGCGAGACATCGCCAAAGTATGCTTTCTCGATGCTCTCATCTCACAAGGTGGCCCTTTTCGGCGACACTGTCGGTGACAGGTGTTCCCCTAGAACAAGTGTCCAGGCATGCTGTGGTCTCCACGGATGCCTCTGCCACCGGCTGGGGGGCCACGTACAACAGGCTTGCAGTTTCGGGTCTGTGGACAGGGCCCCAACTGCAATGGCACATCAACTGCCTCAAGTTGCTAGCAGTGCGTCTTGCGCTGGGCCACCTCGAGGGGCCGCTACGAGGCAAGTACGTACTGGTCCGTACGGACAGCACTGCGACCGTTGCATACATCAACAAACAGGGTGGTCTACGCTCCCATTGCATGTCCAACTCGCCCGCCATCTCTGGAGTCAGAAGCATCTGAGGTCGCTTCGGGCCACTCACATTCCCCCGCCTACTACATTGTGCAGCCGACGAGCTAGGTGAACCCTGTGAGTTCCTCCACCACCTTACTGCTGTCAGATGTGGCGGAGCATCTGACGCCAGGCTCAGTAGGGTAAAGCGCCCCCTGCTGGGCTAGGTGCCATATGTTGTGACATACGGCGTCCCATATGTGTATTTGTCTGCTCTGCCGTCTCTGTCCAGTGTAGTCTTCCGCCCAGGTTGGCCGGAGCCACCCCAGAGACATTCCATACGTTGTACTGCCCGGTCGGCCAGTCCATATGTGTATCTTCCACATGATACCTCCCTACGGGTAGGATGGGGTCTCTGCAGCGTCCCCTCGGGCACGCTTTCCCAGCGTTATCCAATACCTGTTGAGTGGGTCTTGCGGAACAGCAGCAGTGACTCTCCTTGCGTGACTTCCCCGCCCCAAGGGTCTAAGGGGCTCACGCAGGGCGCTGGAAGTGGCAACAGCTGTGGTGTTTTCCATAGGGATCCCAATTTGTCGGTGACGTCCGACGTACGTCGAACGTGACCGACTGAAAGAGAACGTCTCGGTTACATATGTAACCCTCGTTCCCTGAAGGAGTCCTGTCGCCACGGTTGCTGTACCATCACTACAGGTTCGAGTCACGAATTCGGCTCCTCAGTGAAAAACAAATGTGCGCTGCATCCGCTTCCGTATTTATACCCGCGCTGCGGGGCAGAGATGCAAATCTCACACGCCAATGGCCATTGGCCCTTTCTGTATACACTCGAAGCTGATAGGGGATCCCAGAAGTAATCCCAATTCGTCAGTGACGTCCGACATACGTCTCCGTTCCCTCCTTCAGGGAACGAGGGTTACATACGTAACCGAGACGTTATCAGCAGTTTCTGCTACAAAGTACAGACCACTTAGTAGAAACAGTGAATCTGCCAGCAGATAGCATGGCATTTGACATATTTGGTGCCACTGTGGTGCCACTAATCTTTATATGTTTATTCTGACAACATGATCTAAATATTTCCTTATGCAAATTCTTACAAAAAAGTATACTGCAAGTTCATGTTAAGTAAAATTAAGTAAAGTTCAAACATATTTTCCAAAAATCTATGTTCTAGTAGTGTTCTTGTAAGTGTAATATTTCAATCCTTCTTGGGACTAAATAGGCCCATTTTTAGTTAAAAAGTGTGACAGTAGTAGTCCTTGAGTACACAACTTGTTCACAAGTTTTTCTTTTCCATTGCAACTACACTATAAGAACTTATATGTGTATTGTTGGTTTACTAGCTATATATTTGTAGTTCACTTTTTAGTTTATGAAAGTGTACTTTAAGTATCTAACAGTTTAATAGTTATTATACTGAAAGTATACTTTCTTTAACTGAACTTATACTTACAGTTTACTCACATTTTGGAAGAATTGTTAATAAAACCAGTCAAATATGTATCTGTTTTTGTGCTGGTTAATAACACTGCGTATAAGAAAAGTTCAGGTTCACTTCCACCCATGTACTATTTGGGCTGGGTATACTTCATTTTCTTTCACGCAAACACTGCCCTGCAGAGTTTAGCTCCAACCCTAATCAAACACATCTGAACAAGCTGATCAATGTCTTCAGGATTGCTAGAAACAAAGCCACTTGAAGGCAAGCCTGCAACCTAACGCTGTGGTTCGCAGGGAAGAGGAAAAGAGGCCGTTTTTTTTTCTTCTTTTGAATGGATGTCAATGGAGGAGAGGCTTCACTACGTTGAATAAACCACTTTTGTGAGGAAATAGCTTATCATTTAATGAATCAACAACCCATCGGCTAAACTTCAACATGTTTGCTCTTAAACATTCTTTTTGGAGTTTAAACATCTATTTTTAGAGTTTACACCGAAAACATGCTGTTTTATAAGAGAAGTCACGGACAGGTATGATTCAGTTTACGGCACTTCTCATTAATTTCTATGGTATCCACAAGCAGTGGCTGTAATGTGATTGGTTACCAAGGCACACGTGATCCAACCCAGCAAGAAAATCTGCATTTAAAAGACGTCTAGGCTAAAACAAGGTAAAATTTGGGCTGTCAGTGAAAATGTAATAGATGTCTAACCATATCCCAAGAATAGACTAGTCGTCTAGAACATGAACATGTCAAAGAAATGAAACCAAACACCTTGTAATCACTGTTGACTTTGCTTACATGGAATATCATACATCTCGCAAGATATTTTGGAAAAACGGCATGTAACCAAATTCAAGGTTATTTCGGCTAGAAGTGGGTTACTCATTGCTGGGTCTATAGTTAACTGAGACAGTGAAATGACGGCTATTGCTTGCTGGGAAGTTAGCCGTTACACATTCTCCAATGGTAGAACCAAGGACCCTCGTATCTCCCAATAATAAGACCATCTCTGCTAGAAAGCTCCAGGTGAGTTTGATCAGGGTTGGAGCTAAACTCTGCTCATTCTTGGTATAAGCCAACTATATAAATTATAAAATTTAAGTATATACTGTATCTAATAAGTACATAGTTATAGTACTTCGATCAAAACAATGTTTCGTCATACTAACATGTGTGTTACAACTAGCCCCGCTAACCCCCACAGTACTTGCTCAACACCATTTACAGCAAGTTCAGAAATCTGAATGTTACAGTTAATTAGTTTAGAATGAACATCTGGCTGTAATTAAGCAGCTGGGAAGGTTTGTTTGCTTGTGGATCAGACAGTCTACAAGCACCTGAATGCTGTCTTACATACCAGCACTTTACAACCGTTTAACTAGTGACTGGGCTTACTGACACAGCACTTTGTCAACAATCTACACAGAAACTCCTGTAATTAGCTGTGCATCATGTACACACACTCAACATCCATTAGTGAGCTTTGTTGACAGACTCATGTCAAAGATGTGATTGCAGTGCACCATTTGTCTATTAGAAACATATACTGACAGCAGTCTAACAATGCAGAAGGATGAGTCTTTATTCTGCACCTGTCTGTCCCATGTATGTTTTTTTTTTTTTTTTAAGAATGCTAATGCATACAAGCTAAGATCTATGGCTCTCGTAAACAGACCCTCCCCTTGAAATATGATCACAAGTGGTCACAGGAGACATATGTAAATATCAGATGTAAAAGATCCAAGTTGCCATGATCATTTGGATCATTGAATCATTTGAGGTGGCTGTTAATACCAGGTGTAACAGGGTTTGTTGTAAATTGACCAATCTGAGGCCATTGTGCAAGGGTGTGGACCCTCTCCAGCTCCTCTCAGCACATGAGGTTCGGAGTAGTAACCCAACACATTTATACATGCACACCACATCACACACCAAGGTGTTTTCAGCCTCATTCTTCTGAATGTGCCATTGCTAAAAGATCTATGACCCGGGGCCTTGTGTGGGATAGCCTAGTTGTTTTCCCACATGTTTCACTTTATTATTTTTATTTTTACTACATTCAGCAAAAATGGACCACAGTATATGGTTTTAGTTCAGCAGGATATGAGTCATAAAACTTAAGAGTCTCATTTGTGTTCATTTCTTGGTATTGTTTTATGGGCCACAATCTTTGTTTGGGCAAGTTTCATGCTTGTGGTCTTCCAACATCTGATAAAATAGCCTTAAAGCATGAAGGGACATTCCCAAAAGTTTCCCCAAATTGCCTTTCAAGCACTGTAAAGAGTGCTGATGAATTTGAGAATGAATATGCTGGTGAGTGCAGGGGGTTTGTAATGATCGTCTTCATTTCCTTACAGGAAAGATACTCTTCAGGAGAAGCCACATCAGAGACGTGGCCATGAAACGCCTGAAACCCATCAACGAGTACTGTAGGGTAAGTTAGACAACAAAGAGTGCACACAACAAACCATCTCACCTGTGATTAGCATTATTTTTAAACAAAAAATTTAACACTATGAAATATTTACCGCTATAATATTTCAATGCACAGCCCAGTCCATTCTGCAGAAGTCACCCCAAATTCAGTCATCCTTTACCAGTATGACTATTTTTCTTCTGTGGAACACAAAAGGAGAAATTTAGCAGAATGTCCAAGCTGCCCTTTTCTATACAATGACACTAAGGGTGTAACGGTACACAGAATTCACACTTCGGTACGAGTTCGCTCAGGAAAAAAACAACAAATCCCCAATGCTAGGTTTCTTTTCATTTATTTTTAACAGACAGTAGTGCAAATTACAAGTTGTTCCAGCTAGCGGCATTTAGTCCCCTAGTTAATACAGTACAGCCTCCTTTAGTGTATTAAGCCCTATTCGGACAAGATTAGTTTAACATGGAGAGGAGGGGGAGAATAATTATTACCAGAGCTTCTCAGTAATTTTAATCCCGTCCGAATGTGTCATCTCAGTAATCATTACGGACAATGTCAGGAAAGATTACGGCGACTTTTACCTTCTGTAAACAGGTCCGGAAAAATTACCTCAAGTAATACTAATCCTGTGCGAATAGACCCGCTGTAAATATGTACGTAAATATTCCGTCATTTCCTGTTTAAAAGTAGTTTTCCACAGTTTTTCAAGTATGGAGGCACTTGAAAAAGCATTTGTGTTCTAGGCGGTGGGGCAAGTCTGTGGCAAACCTCAAGTGTTTTCTGCTTACCATTCTACAGTGGCCCAGTAGTGCACAACACAACGAAATTTAAAAAGCAAACATAAATTCACAACACAACAAAATGTAAAAAGCCACACAACAAAAAAGCCACAACACAACGAAATCAAGCCACAACACAATGAAAAAAACAACAACACAATGAAATCAAGCCACAACTTAACAAAATCAAGCCACAACACAACGAAAAAGCCACAACACAACGTAATCAAGCCACAACACAACGGAAATGCTCCCGACCACTAGGGGGCAAAGCATTCTCGCGCTTTGCCTTTGCATTCATGCGCCGTGGTAGCGGGTCAAAGCATTCTCGAGTATAAATATGCAGCTATATTGCATTTAGGGGATTTTGAATTAATATTTAATGTCGATATACAATGGTTACATACACTTAAACTGTTCGTAGTATTGATATCTTTGTAAGACTGCCGAATCTATAGAACAGTGGCAAGGAAAACTAACTTTACTGCGCTCCAAGTGCCCCCTAGTGGTCGGGAGCATTTCGGTTGTGTTGTGGCTTTTTCGTTGTGTTGTGAATTTATGTTTGCTTTTTAAATTTCGTTGTGTTGTGTACTACTGGGCCACCGTACCATTCAGATTAAAAAAAGGTAGAGGCACGAAACTTCTTTTAGCTTTAGGTAAGTGCCTATTACCAACAGAATCCAATCAGAATTTAATTGAATTAATAAATCGTTTGACCGGACCTAACTGTTATATATAGGTTATACACTCACCTAAAGGATTATTAGGAACACCTGTTCAATTTCTCATTAATGCAATTATCTAATCAACCAATCACATGGCAGTTGCTTCAATGCATTTAGGGGTGTGGTCCTGGTCAAGACAATCTCCTGAACTCCAAACAGAATGTCAGAATGGGAAAGAAAGGTGATTTAAGCTATTTTGAGCGTGGCATGGTTGTTGGTGCCAGACGGGCCGGTCTGAGTATTTCACAATCTGCTCAGTTACTGGGATTTTCACACACAACCATTTCTAGAGTTTACAAAGAATGGTGTGAAAAGAGAAAAACATCCAGTATGCGGCAGTCCTGTGGGCGAAAATGCCTTGTTGATGCTAGAGGTCAGAGGAGAATGGGCCGACTGATTCAAGCTGATAGAAGAGCAACTTTGACTGAAATAACCACTCGTTACAACCGAGGTATGCAGCAAAGCATTTGTGAAGCCACAACACGCACAACCTTGAGGCGGATGGGCTACAACAGCAGAGGACCCCACCGGGTACCACTCATCTCCACTACAAATAGGAAAAAGAGGCTACAATTTGCACGAGCTCACCAAAATTGGACAGTTGAAGACTAGAAAAAAGTTTCCTGGTCTGATGAGTCTCCATTTCTATTGAGACATTCAGATGGTAGAGTCAGAATTTGGCGTAAACAGAATGAGAACATGGATCCATCATGCCTTGTTACCACTGTGCAGGCTGGTGGTGGTGGTGTAATGGTGTGGGGGATGTTTTCTTGGCACACTTTAGGCCCCTTAGTGCCAATTCGGCATCGTTTAAATGCCACGGCCTACCTGAGCATTGTTTCTGACCATGTCCATCCCTTTATGACCACCATGTACCCATCCTCTGATGGCTACTTCCAGCAGGATAATGCAACATGTCACAAAGCTCGAATCATTTCAAATTGGTTTCTTGAACATGACAATGAGTTCACTGTACCAAAATGGCCCCCACAGTCACCAGATCTCAACCCAATAGAGCATCTTTGGGATGTGGTGGAACGGGAGCTTCGTGCCCTGGATGTGCATCCCACAAATCTCCATCAACTGCAAGATGCTATCCTATCAATATGGGCCAACATTTCTAAAGAATGCTTTCAGCACCTTGTTGAATCAATGCCACGTAGAATTGAAGGCGAATGGGGGTCAAACACAGTATTAGTATGGTGTTCCTAATAATCCTTTAGGTGAGTGTATATAGATTATGTGTTTGCGCACATGATATTAGGAAGCAACTTAATACGCACATGACGACAGGGAGGTGATGGCTGTGTGTAAATCAAGTTACCCCTCCCACTTCTGCTAGTTTTACTGAGATTTCTTATCCCGTGCAAATTGGCCAATAATATTACAGACGACCTGTGGTAAAATGACATTACTCCATCTACCCTTGTAAAACAAATCCTGTCCGAATAGGGCTTTTAGCACTAAGCAGTAAACAGAATGCACTCTTATAGGTCATATTTTTTTGTAGGGCTGATAAAAACACAAGGTATTTAGTCTTAATCAGCTAACTGAAAAGCATCTTGTGTTATAAAAGTACAAAATAAAAAGAGTAATGTAAAATACAACTTGATAGAGATTAGTTTTCTTTGCTCGTGAGTGACAATGGCGGATGTGTAACGGAGGCCAGCTAGTAGTTGCTGTGCGAGTATAACCTCACTCCTCTGATCTCAAGAGATGCTCTAGCGACTGATGCTAGAGGTTGCAGCCTTTAGCCTCCTTGTTAGAACGTCTGACTCTCATGCCGGCGGACCGAGTTCGAGTCCTTAGAGCGGGCAGGTGCGAACAGGAAGGGTTACAGATGCACAAAGTTTAATATTACACTTTTTCAAGGAAAGTGCCATCTACATCTGAGATCACCTGAGGCTTCCCATTTCCAGGACACGCATGTTTCATCACTGGACTTTAGTGAGACTCCCACGGCACAAATCAGCACAATGGCAAATGATTTTGTCTCATTATAACAGCGGAAACAGCTTCAAATACTCCATCATTTATGGTCATACAGATAAGAGTAAGACATCATTCCAAACTGTAAAGGGTCTGTTTTTATCTGTATACACTCACAATAAAAACAAAACATTGTGCTTTTGTAAAACATACAGGATGCCGCTTTTTGACCTGCCAGATTCCTTTCTGTGAAGTTTGTGGAGCGTGTCACAAAAATGAATGGAAACTCAGCGTATAGGCTGCTAGCAAGCTCTTGTGTGCATCTGAACTCTTGTTTTGGGTTGGTGCGTAGATCGTCTCTTCTTCTTCTACTCTTTGTCCTGTTGTGGCGGTTAGCAAACAGCGTTGCATTACCACGCACGCCCCTTCTGGATTGTAGTGTGGATCGCCTGTGACTGACTGTATTCGTTGTCTGACTGTATGCACCGAACCATGACGGTTTGGGGAGAATGCATGTACCGTTACTCCCCTAGTAGACAGTGACCAGTGACCAAAGGACACAGAAGCACCATTATATTAGTTCAATGATCTGCTGTAGCTCTCAAATCTCATTCAGTGCAATATAGTGACACCAAATTGCATAAGTTCTCACTTTTCATACCTAAACTTTGAATACATGGAAGTGCAGATTATATCTGAGATGATCTTAATGATCTGAAATGTCCAGGATTATTTAATGAACAGAAAGTTAAGAACAGCAATTATTTGAAAACATTTTGTAACATTATAATAAATCTCTTTACTGTCGTTTCTGATAAATGTAATGCATTAGCTGAATAAAAGATAGTGTACGTCTTGCTATCCAACGTCATCTGTTATTTGACTAACTGAAAATCGCATTAACATCACGTCATTACATTTTAGAGATGAAGTTAATTTTAATATTTTGACATCATCCATGTTATTTGACTACCAACCAAAGCACAACCAAAACAATGTTCTTCTGCAAAATCCACACAGTTTTGTTTTTTAACTGCTAGAGGGCTAAAAGTTACATAGTGTACCTACCTTTAACGTTACATCATTATAATATCAACAATACCACCACATATTGTACCAAAATGCATGTAAAGGTTATTCAGGTCTTTATTCCAGAATGTGATTTTAATAGATGAAAATGTTGAATTTTTCAAGATTTCAAGTCAAAAACGACCATTAAGAGTATTTTCACCCTTATATTAATGCTTCCATAAAAATGTTTTTTACTCGTCCTTTTAGCTGTAGGAGGGCATGAAAGAAAAGTCGGTCTGAACAGACGCATTCATTCAAATTAAAATGTGTATCGTTCTGAATATCCGTCTAGGTGTAAACTGACCTTTAGGCAGCGTAAATTCCATTTCAAAAAGCATTGCTTCAGTTCAGATGTTTGTAACAAACTGACCTTTATAAGACATTTTAAAGAGATTTTTCAATGAGGTAAGCAGGATTCAGGAGTAGGCTGACTTCAGAGAACTTCAGATCAGTTTTTATACGGTGGTCTTCTGTGTGACTTGAATTGCCTTAACATGAAAGACTGCTCCGTCTTAAGGAACTGTTGGGCTTTTGATAGAAGGGTTAAGAGGGGAAAAAAGCTTGGAATCCACATTTGGCAGAGTAATGTCTGCTTTAGGGCAGGGGTTTGGAGCTGCGCTGAGTTAGCCTTCGTCAGCACATCATGGCGCTTTGTTGACTTTTTAAAGGGCTGTTTCCAACGGAAACTGCATTTTAAAATGTTGCTTTAAGTGGGTTTTTTTTAAGGTGCCTGTGTGAGCGGTCATGATCTGTGACTCGTTGAAGGAGGATTTCACCTCTTGACTGATTTTCACCTCTTTTCCTCTCGTTTGACTGTAACTATGCCATCATCAGCTGATGAATCAGTGCTCTTGTGGTTGGCTATAAGAAATGATGCCTAAACTGGAGGTGCATAAAAGAAGAGGAAAAAACATATAGTTAGATCATTGCAGTCTTATGAACCCCAAATAACTGATTCCAGTGGTTGAAAGAACTTGTTTTGGTGTCCTCTATCTTCGGCAGTATTGCGTTTAACATTTTTGTAGTTTTCCTAAACATGAAAATATGTAAATTCATGTGTTTTAAATTGAATTGAATTACATTTTTAAATTTAAACTGAAGAAGCAAATGGGCAAATTTCTCCTTATCCGCTACATACTAAGTAGATACTGTATGTTCTATATAGTATACATATGTGTAGTATGATTGAAAGCCTGATGTATTATATCCAGCATGTTACCATTGTCTTGTGATTTATGGCATCAGTTGTGTTACTTAACTGCCTTTCACAACTTCTGTCCATTAAATGCGCACTTCAAAATCTTGCAGGAAGCAGTAAGTCATCTGGGTACTTGTTTTATGAATACTATGAATTCAGACATACTACTCTTTTCACATATTTTTTCCCGCCTTCTATATATTTGTGAAGTAGGCATATTTAGAATGAGGGTTTATCCTTTCAGTTAGCACGCTAACCGATTATAATGCTAAGTAAAATGCTGTATAGCGAAATTGATGTTTTCTTTTCAAAAGTGAAAAGAAACCACACTACAACAGGAAGATACAATAGCCAGTTTTCCATCAAAATACGACCTGAGGAGCTTTAGAGCTCTCTCCAGTGACAGTCCCAATACAGTTATATTTTTTAGTCTGAGAAACAGAGGAAGCTACCGAGTTGCTTTATTTTATAACATAGTATACAGTGGTGGTCAGAATTATTGGCACCCCTGGTAAATATGATCAAATATGGCTGTAAAAAATCAATCTGCATTGTTTATCCTTTTGATCTTTTTTTTAAAAATCACAAAAATCTAACCTTTCATTGAAGTAAAAGAACTGAAAGTGGGGGGGAACTCACATTATGAAATAAATGCTTTTCTCCAAAACATGTTGGCCACAATTATTAGCACCCTTTTATTAAATACTTTTTGAGCTCTGAGTCTTCTTCTATAATGCCTGATGAGTTTGGGGAAGACCTGAAAAGAGATCAGAGTCCATTCCTCCATACAGAATCTCTCCAGATCCTTCAGATTCCCAGATCCATGTTGGTGCTTCTTCTCTTCAGTTCACTCATTTTCTATAGGGTTCAGGTCAGGGACTGGGATGGTCATGGCAGGAGCTTCATTTTGTGCTCAGTGACACATTTGTGTGTTGATTTTGATGTTTGTTTTGGATCATTGTCCTGATGGAAGATCCAACCACGGCCCATTATAAGATTTCTAGCAGAGGCCGTCAGGTTTTGATTTTTTATCTGTTGGTATTTGCTAGAATCCATTATGCCATGTATCTAAACAAGATGTCCAGGACCTCCAACAAAAAAATAGGCCCACAACATTAAAGATCCAGCGGTATTTAACTGGGCATGGGGTACTTTTTATCCCTGTTTGCACCAAACCCATCTGGTGGATTTGCTGCCAAAAAGCTCTTTTTTTTGTTTCATCTGACCACAGAACCAGATCCCGTCTGAAGCTCCAGTCGTGTCTGACAACTGAATATGCTGGAGTTTGTTTCTGGATGAGCAAGAAGGATTTTTCTTGAAACCCTCCCAAACAACATTTTTTTAGGCTTTCTGACCCCAAGACTCAACTAATCTCTGCAATTCTCCATCTGTGATCCTTGGAGAGTCTTTGGCCACTCAAACTTTCCTCCTCACCGTGCATTAGGACAATATAGACACACATCCTCTTTCCAGGCAGATTCGTGACATCTTTAGTTGACTGGAACTTCTTAATTATTGCCCTGATGGTGGAAATGGGAATTTCCAATGCTTTAGCTATTTTCCTACAGCCACTTTCTATTTTGTGAAGCTCAACAATCTTTTGCTGCACATCAGAACTATATTCTTTGGCTTTACTCATTGTGATGAATGATTAAGGGAATTTGGCCTTTGTTCCTCATATTTATACTCCTGTGAATCAAGACATCATAGCCGGACAATTTCATGTTCCTAGTCACCCTGGTGTGCTAAAAAAATTTAAATATTAATGGGAATATACTTCAGAGATATTTTACTCATAAAAAATTCTAGGGGTGCCAATAATTGTGGCCAACGTGTTTTGGAGAAAAGCATTTCTTTCATAATGTGATTTACCCCCCACTTTCCATTCTTTTACTTCAATGAAAGGTTAGATTTTTGTGAATTTGATTATTTGATCATATTTACCAGGGGTGCCAATAATTCTGACCACCACTGTATATGCCGCTAAATATGGATATCACACAGTCTGGTATAAAGGGACGAGACGTACTGACAGATAAAATAAATACATGATTGTGATAGCCTATATGATTTGTCAGATTTCTTAAAGCGGTCATATTTACCATGTTTAAATGGTACGGCGCTGCCGTCTCCAAACTCAGGTAAAAGTCGTACCTGTACTTGTGTAATGACAATAAAGTTGAATCTAATCTAATCTAATCTAATCTAAAAACCACTCCTCAAGCCCGAGCTGGCCCGCTTTGGACCAAGGTATTCAGCGGGGAAATGGAAATGTTTTTCCTTTGCATTTTTTGCATATAAACGACATCATTGTCAAAACGATCATCGATCCGCGAAAACAACTAAAACGCTGTAATCTGCTGCCAGGCCAGTATATGGCGATGTGACTTTGTAAAGAAACACACGTGCCTATAGACTGAACACATAATACGCATGCGCATGACATCACCATTTTCACTAATTTGCATTTTTGTTGTTTACACAGAGATGATAACGGTATCATTAACATGCACTTCTGCACTTCGAAACCAGTTGCACTTCTTTAACTTCGCCGTACTACTTAAAGTTATTGATATTTTGGAGTGTTATTAATCACACACAGCTGCCACCTCTCAGATGCATGCGATCCCGAATTCAGTTCTCTTTCACAGCTTATTGCGTTTGAATACTCAATACAAACACAATTATGTCAAAATGCACATTGTGTGGAGTATTCACATAAACGCAGTCTGTTATGTCCTACGCGAATGTAAACAGTTAGGAGAAAATCGGATGTGTAACAGTATATTAGATCCGTGCATTCATTCTTAAAGGGACAGCAGCCTCATAAACTGTTGTCGTTTGTTTCATTAATATAAAAAAAAATTACTCACTGCTTTTGAATGAATCATTTTTGTATCTTTGCCTTGCTTTATACATGGCATTTGTTTTATAATATTGGGTTGACTAAAATGGGAAGAAAAACAAAATACATTTCAAGGTTCACAACGGGATTTTTTTTTCTTCAAGACCTATTAAACTGTCTACTGCAATTAAATAGGAAAAGTAACACAAAACAGTAAACTACAATCAAATCTATGCATATATTGAATCGAAATTTGATTCAAAATCGAGAACCAGCTCAACAAACAGCTAACCCTTGAGGCCCAAAGAGGATCAGGATTGAATCTTTCTTGATACTGAAGACATTTATTTTCACTGAGCGTTGGTAATTCAAGCTGACGTGAGTGGCGGGTCATTTGTGATATCATAAAGTGGAGACAGCTGAGCTCACGGCCTGATACAGCTGGATACGGTGGAAAAGCCCACTATTAACAACCAACAGCTCAGAGACTCTCCAGGCAATTAATAACTGTCAGTGTGAATGCCCCTTCAGCTGACCTACTCGCTTTTTGTATGCTGGAGCATGATCTATATTAATTGGGGTGAAAGGTCAGAAATGCTGTTAAGATATTTGTTTTGTCGGGTAAATGGAAATCCATGGCACTCCAGAGGTTATTTTATAGATCTTTTTTAAATGTGCTTATGTACATACACTATATTGCCAAAAGTATTGGGACAGCCCTCCAAATCATTGAATTCAGGTGTTCCAATCACTTCTATGGCCACAGATGTATAAAATCAAGCACTAGGCATGCAGACGCTTCTACAAACATTTGTGAAAGAATGGGTCGCTCTCAGGAGCTCAGTGAATTCAAGCGTGGTACCGTGATACCGGTTGCCAGGAGAACGGTACTTGCCTGACTGCATTGTGCCAAGTGTAAAGTTTGGTGGAGAGGGAATTATGGTGTGGGGTTGTTTTTCAGGGGTTGGGCTTGGCGAACCCCTTTGGAGGAACACTTAATGCTTCAGCATACCAAGACATTTTGGACAATTTCATGCTCCCAACTTTGTGGGAACAGTTTGGGGATGGCCCCTTCCTGTTCCAACATGACCGGAAAGGTCCATAAAGACATGGATGAGCGAGTTTGGTGTGGAGGAACTTGACTGGCCTGCACAGAGTCCTGACCTCAACCCGATAGAACAGCTTTGGGATGAATTAGAGCGGAGACTGCGAGCCAGGCCTTCTCGTCCAACATCAGTGCCTGACCTCACAAATGCGCTTCTAGAAGAATGGTCAAGAATTCCCATAAACACACTCCTAAACCTTGTGGAAAGCCTTCCCAGAAGAGTTGAAGCTGTTATAGCTGCAAAGGGTGGGCCAACTCCATATTAAACCTTAAGGATTAGGAATGGGATGTCATTCAAGTTTATGTGCATGTAAAGGCAGGCGTCCCAAAACTTTTGGCAATATAGTGGGTTTTTTTTGAGTATCAATGGGTCAGGCATCAAGCTTTTATGGCTCATATAGTGTGATATAAAAGAATATGTAGAATAAAGAGCTCATACTTAAAGATGAAAAACATATGGCCAAAAAATAAGATGAAATTCTGATAGTTTGTAATGTAAAGTTTGCAGCAGTATTGCTGTTTTTCAGTAAAGTTTTGATCATTTAGAGATTTGCATATCGACTATGATGATAAAGTAGGCTTTATAGGGTTAAACTTCCAAGATACACCTGGACAACACTTGCAGTAATATTATCTAAATAGTTAGGCAGTTTACAGTATATACTGCAGTTTTTAGCGAGCAATAACCTATTCCTTTATGAACAAGGCTCATGCTGTTATGTGGGCGTACACATGAACATACTTCTCTTTCTCTCTGTCTCTCACCCTCTCTCTCTTCCACTTACTACTCGCATAAAACAATCTAGGTAATGCACCCACAGTAAAGACCACCCAATAAAGTCCATTTACTGTAATTGCCCTCCATATACCCAGTGTCTTCAGGGAATGCTAATATGTGGGGAGGTCAGGTACTGTACCCTGGGGAGACATTAATCTGTGGACATCAGTGATATCCATGGAAACCGACATGAATAAGATCCATATCCATCCAATCGTCATGCAAACCCAATGCTAAGAGGTAGCTCTTACATTAGCCTCTAACAGCCTCCAATGGTCCCTTCTCTTAATAAAACAAGCATGTTTTTGCCATTAAAACACCTTTTTCATTAAGAAAATTGAGCATTGGGCAAACATGAAAATGTGCGCATTGCAAGAATAGTTGGCGAGTCAAAACCAACTGTGAAAAATTGCTGTGCAATGCTGAATTTAAAAGCCGCTTTAGCAAAGGGCACCTTCAGCAGATGCGTCTGAGATTGAATTTTAAAATTCCCGTCAGGTCAGACATCATAATTCAGCACGTGGACAGAAGGGACCTCCTTTTGCAGTGGCCATCTGAAGGACACTGAGCACTCAGCTTTATTAAATAAAAGCTCCTCTGCCAAAATATATAACAGCAAAAAGCATCGTTTGTCAGCCAGAAGGCACATTGAGCTGCATTTGATGTGGGACTAGATTTGAAGCCTGCTGCGTTTTTTTGGGTCGTTGCGATTTCAGACTCGCAACTAATAGAGCATACACCTCTAAACAGCTTGATGTGCAAAACGCACCCCATCTGCCCTCATGTCATGCCCCTGTTATGAAAGCATAAAACAGGTTTAGAGGATGATGGCTATGATTTTACATGTAAGAGGCGTTCTGAATCGCTGGAGCTCACCAAGGCACTGCGTATTGTGAATATATATCAGATATAGTACATGGCAAATTGTCTTAAGGAAAAAAAATAACTAATGCTGTAACTATACATGGTAGTCAGTTGGTACTACATTACTGTGATATTGAAGGTTAAAATTAACTGATTTGAATACAAACATAACATGTGTTTTTTATAATAATAAAGTTATAATAATATAATACTTTACAATTACATAATTATATTTCTACTTCAATTTGTTTTTTGAAATATAAACATTTTAATGGTGATAGTCAATAACTTAACGGATTTATTCAAACATGCATTAATATTGAAAAACATAAATGACTATGTAATATTTGCATATATTTATCAAAATATTTTGCTCTGGACTAAAATTTCCTCATCTCTATAGTTCATTTTTCTTTAGAGTTTATGGACACTGAATATGGTTTTTCTGAGATAAATGTGACATTACGTGATATATTGTTTACAAGCTGTTATTGTAACCATTAAACAGTGCCAAAACGGTATTTATTTTTTAACATTTCGTAATAAAATGGACGTAATTTGAAATCTGAGGCTTCGTTTCGTATCAATAGTCACAAAGATTATTGCGATTTTTGGATGGGAAGGGCTCTACAAAGTTCTGCTCATTGATGAATTAAAAACAGGATGACTAATCGATTCTTGGGATTTAAGAATCGATATCGGTTCATAAAAATGGTTTTTTTTAACCAACTCTAGTAAATATACATGAAAACAAACATGAAAATGAATGACTTCTAGTCGCATTGGCACTGCAAACCGCTCTCGTTGTGAATGTGTCTCAGTATATGGGAAGCCGTGGGAACTGGGTTTTTATTTGAGGTTTGACTTTAGCATGCTGTGTTAAAGAATGCCATGTAAGCGGTAAAAGAGATGATTGCAGAATAAATGAGTTATTCTAAACAACCCCTGTTGGTTTGTTTCATTGCCTCATAAATGTTGACAGAAATTGACCAACGGTAGTGTACATGAATTGAAGACCATCTTATTGACGTTTCTAAATGTGTGTCACAATAACGAGTATTCATGAATATTGTCCTCTCAGGCTCTGATTCAGCTGCCAGTGTATATTTCCCAATGCGAGGAGGTGCGTGTGTTCTTCGAGACGCGTCCTGAAGACCTGAACCCACCTAAAGAGTAAGTTACACACACACACATTCAAAATCAGTCAAAATGACCGATAACTTAATGAGCCTTAATTCATATTGAGCAGTTTGCTTGTTTAATCAATAAATAAGTCACATAAATCACCTTTGCTTTTGGTTTACGTCACAGCTTGACAAAACCACCATTTGCTGCTTGTTATTGCTAGTCAGGATCATTAGTATGTGCAGGAGATGGCGTTCTCATTGTAGAAAGCACCTCTTCCTAAATATAAGGCAGATATACACCGATCAGGCATAACATTATAACCACTGACAAGTGAAGTGAATACGTCACGGCACCTGTTAGTGGGTGGGATATATCAGGCAGCAAGTGAACATTTTGTCCTCAAAGTTGATGTGTTAGAAGCAGGGAAAATGGGCAAGCGTAAGGATTTGAGTGAGTTTGACAAGGGCCGAATTGTGATGGCTAGACGACTGGGTCAAAGCATCTCCAAAACTGCAGCTCTTGTGGGGTGTTCCCGGTCTGCAGTGGTCAGGATCTATCAAAAGTGGTCCAAGGAAGGAACAGTGGTGAACCCGTGACAGGGTCATGGGTGGCCAAGGCTCATTGATGCACGTGGGGAGCGAAGACTGACCCGTGTGGTCCGATCAAACAGACGAGCTACTGTAGCTCAAATTGCTCAAGAAGTTAATGCTGGTTCTGAATGAAAGGTGTCAGAATACACAGTGCATCGCAGTTTGTTGTGTATGGGGCTGCATAGCCGCTGACCAGTCAGGGTGCTCATGCTGACCCCTGTCCACCGCCGAAAGTGCCAACAGTGGGCACGTGAGCATCAGAACTGGACCACGGAGCAATGGAAGAAGGTGGCCTGATCTGATGAATCACGTTTTCTTTTACATCACGTGGATGGCCGGGTGCGTGTGCGTCACTTATCTGGGGAACACATGGCACCAGGATGCACTATGGGAAGAAGGCAAGCCGGTGGAGGCGATGCTTTGGGCAATGTTCTGCTGGGAAACCTTGGCTCCTGCCATCCATGTAGATGTTACTTTGACACGTACCACCTACCTAAGCATTGTTGCAGACCATGTACACCCTTTCATGGCATTCCCTGGTGGCTGTGGCTCTTTCAGCAGGATAATGTGCCCTGCCACAATGCAAAAATGGCTCAGGAACGGTTTGAGGAGCACAACAACGAGTTTGAGGTGTTGACTTGGCCTCCAAATTCCCCAGATCTCATTCCAACCGAGCATCTGTGGGATGTGCTGAACAAACAAGTCCGATCCATGGAGGCAACTAACAGGACTTAAAGGATCTGCTGCTAACATCTAACATCAGCCAGATACCACAGCACACCTTCAGGGGTCTAGTGAAGTCCATGCCTCGACGGGTCAGGGCTGTTTTGGCAGCAAAAGGAGGACCAACACAATATTAGGAAGGTGGTCATAATATTATGCCTGATCGGTGTATATCTTGTCACTTATAAACACTAATATATATATATATATATTTAAAAATATTAGCTTTTTATTAAGATAACTGGGTATTCTACCCACTATTAGAGTGCAGCTAGATGTGTAAACCCAAGACAACCATTTTCAGTGAATTTATATTTATTTATTTTATGTGAATATTTTTTCAAAGCAGCTTGAGAGAATATTTGTGTAAAAAAAAACAAGCAAAAGGTGACAGTGGTGAGGAAAACTCAGAAAGAATCATGATTACGCTCATGATTTCTAACCAGTTTGAAACATTAATGCTAAATTCGCTGTTAAAACGAAATTTTTTAATAAATAGTTTGAGTTGTTAACTGCCCTAAAATACTTTTAAAATATTGTTTTCTCTCTCAAAACTTCTGCTGACCCCCAATTTAATTTGATTGCTTAGACATTCTTTACCTTTAATTAAAAAATATATATTTTCTAGAAATAACATATTCATTAACTGAAATAAAATAATACTTTTTTTTTTATTTCAACTAGTTGCCAAGGCAACATTTCTCATTTTCATATAATTTTAGTTGAAGTACTAAAATAACTAAAATTAATAAACTAAAAACTAAAACTATAGAGTATAGACAATAACAACAACTGTCTAAATAACTAATAAATGAATCTATAACAGAATATCAGTGATACTAAAATAACAATGCCTGCAGAATAATAGTATATTGTGTAATTGCATTAATAAAAAATATTTAACATTACTGAGAATATGAATACCTAACTTGAATGTCTTCACTTACAGGGAACCCAGTGGAAAAAAGAAATCAGGTAAGGAACTGATTCTTTTGAGAAAGTGCCATGAGTAAGTTGGATTTTTCCGAGTTGTAATTCACTTTGACTGTGGTTAGTCTGCCCTCTGGTGACTGTACACTTCATAAATCCAAAGTCAAAATTTCATGTGAGATACAATATCATCCACCCTTGACTGTGGATGCTTTCATTCCTTTGTTACTTGAACGTTTCCACCTTTCCCCTCATTCCTGCTCTCATTCATGTTCCCTCATCAGGCATTGTGGAGCGAGCGGCTTCTTTCCTAAAGAGAGGTAGTAACAGATACTTGCTTAGCCATGCTCTTTGTGTTTGACCCCTCGAAGTGCGGCCCTTCCGTAGAAGGGTGTTCCTTAGGTGGGCAAGGGTAACGCTTTGTGCTCACGTCCTGTGTGATGTGCATGGCAGTGTGGTGGTGGTGGTTTACTGGAGGACCATTTAGCAGATCCCTTGTTCAGGATAGTTTTTCAACTAGTTTGTAATGGAACTGGCAATAGTTCTAATGTTCATTTAAAGCAGTAGTGGACAGTTTTAGCAGTAACGCAGCTAATGCTTTTTTTTCACAAGGTAAAAGAGAGCAGCACCAACACCAAACAGATACAAATACATTCAAAAACACATGTTTTGAGGTACAATATAAAGGCTGACGTGTTCTTAACTTGCTTTGTGAGATGCAAAGTTGGGATACTAATTTGTATTGCAGTATTCTCAAAATAAGAAAAGAAAAAAAAATATTGATAATTAATAACTTTAGTATTTTATATTTTAGTGCATGAGAGGTGGTTCTTATGAATTAATACTGCTCTCTTTAACCTTGTGATTGAAATGTTCATCAGGGCTCAAAGATTTATATATATATTTTCAGAATTGTACTTTTTTGTTGTTGAATTCAGTAGAAATAACATTTTATCTGTGAATGATTTCATAAGAAGTGAGGAATAGCATAGTAGTCGGGATGCTTTATATTAAAGGAATATTTGGTTTTCATTTACTCACCTTTATGTTGTTCCAAAGCTATGTGTATTGCTTTCTTTCTTCCATAAAGGAGAGATTTTGAAAGGTGGTCATGCATATCTTTTCTATGCATTGAAATCAGACAGGAACTACTAGGAAGTGTAGTCTCCAAAAAGCACCAAAAGTAGTCCATACGACAAGTATTCTGAAGCCATATGTGACCCTGGACCACATTTGTATACAACAATATATTGTATGGGTCAAAATGATACATTTTTCTTTTATGCCAACAATCATTAGGGTATTATGTAAAGTTCCATGTTCCATGAAGATATTTTGTAAATTTCCTACCGTAAACATATAAAAAATGTATTATCCTTAGTAATATGCATTGCTAAGGACTTCATTTGGACAACTTTAAAGGCGATTTTCTCAATATTTAGATCTTTTTGCACCCTCAGATTCAAGATTTTCATATAGGTTTCATATAGATTTTCAATAGTTGTATCTCGGCCAAATATTGTCCTATCCTAACATTTCCATACATCAATGGAACGCTTATTTATTCAGCTTTCGGATGATGTATAAATCTCAATTTCAAAAAAGTGGCCCTTATGACTGGTTTTGTGGTCCAGGGTCACATATGATAGCTTTGTGTGAGCAACAGATCGAAATTTGCTACATGATTCACAGAGTGCATTCACATTTGGCAGATAACGGTTGAAACTAGAACCAATGGCGTTTGTTATCACTGACGTCAGACCTGAAACACTCTGTCTTCACACACCAAGTTTGAAAAGATTTCAGAGTTGCAGAGGAAGGTTATCAGTGCATAACAACTTAATCACTGGCTTCTATTGTCATCCTTTTTGGAGCTTGACAGCTCCCATTTTACTTTCATTATATGGAAAGGAACATCCCACTAAACATCTCATTTTTGTTCACAGAAGAAATAAGTCTCATGGCTTTGGAATGACACAAGAGAGAGAAAATCATAACTATTGTCTTAAGTAGCCAAGCAGTTTTAGCAAATGCGTACACTACCATTCAAAGGTGTGAGGTCAATATATGTATAGGGGTTGGACAATGAAACTGAAACACCTGGTTTTAGACCACAATCATTTATCAGTAGGGTGTAGGGCCTCCTTTTGCAGCCAATACAGCATTAGTTCGTCTTGGGAAAGACAGATACAAGTCCTTCACAGTGGCCAAAGGGATCTTGAGCCATTCCTCTTTCAGAACAGTGGTCAGGTCACTATTAGTCTCAGACGAATGTCTGATGCACTTGCACAAAAAATTGGAAATGCTTCAGGAGTTTCGAAGTCGTCATTTGATTAGTTGAATTCTACAGGATTTCCGGGAGTCGTGTGTCGCGTTCTTTAACGGTCCGCCTGGAAACAAAGATGCCGTGACACCAAACCCCCTCATGGAAGAAGAATGCCTTCGTGTTTACAACTGTGACAATGAGCGCTTATCGCTGGATTTTCAAAAGTATGTGAAGTATGTAGAGTTTGCGGCATAAGCCCTATTCGCACGGGATTAGTATTATCTGGGGACCTCGTGTGATTTAGAAATGACCCCCCCCCACATCTGGGATAAGCGAAGCCTGTGATTTTACTCAAATTTACTGACTTACAGTACTGTGCAAAAGTCTTAGGCACGTTGGTATTTTCACATTTTAAGCCAGTTATTTATATCTTTTACTGTAGTGTGTCAGTAGGAAATATCAGTTTACATTTCCAAACATTCATTTTGCAATTAATTGTAATAATCCAGTGAGATTTTTTTTTTTTTATGCACAAGAAGTCTGATAGCAGCCGGTATGATCTGATCTCACCATCATCGAGTCTGTCTGTGATTACATGAAGAAACAGAAAAAACTGAGACAGACTAAATCCAGAAGAACTGAGGCAACGTCTCCCAGACACTTGAAGAAACCTTCCTGCAGAACTACAGTACTGTGAAAAGTTTAGGCACTTGTCAGAATGCTTTAAAGTGAGAATGCTGTCAAAAATAATAACATAAATAGCTTTTATTTATGAATTAACTTCTATTAACTAAATCAAATCGATATTTGGGGTGACCACCCTTTGCGTTTAAAACGGCTTTTGTCACCTGCATCTGTTCCTACACCTATTCATGGAGTTCTGCAGGAAGGTTTCTTCAAGTGTCTGGGAGACGTTGCCTCAGTTCTTCTGGATTTAGTCCATCTCAGTTTTTTCTGTTTCTTCATTTACTCACAGACAGACTCGATGATGGTGAGATCAGATCATACCGGCTGCTATCAGACTTCTTGTACATAAAAAAAATAAAAAAAATAAAAAATAAAATCTCACTGGATTATTGTTTAGTTGTATGGTGTATAGCGATATGACCCAGCACCCAAAATACTATCAAAACACTTCACAAAAGATGGATAAAAAGGTGCACAGGAAACAAAAACCTTGAAAAAATTATATATGACCCCGACAAATCCGCCAAATCACAGAGATGCCGAGTCGCACGGGACTAATATTATCACTGGACCTCGGTGTTCGGCGAAATATGGTAGGTCATTTGCGGGGGAATTTTTACTTTACAAATTACAGACATGGCCGATTCGCACGGGCTTAAGATCACAGACAACCTCCGCAATTATTACACATGACTAGAGGTCACCAGGTAATACTAATCCCGTGCGAATAGGGCTATAGACTCTACAAAATACATCCAATAGTTTTGCACACTGGTCTGTTATTGTAGTAACAGCGATGTTCCACTGTCACTCTCCTAAACGTGGAGCAAAACAAACTGTGATTGGTTGCTTTACATGTCAGTCAGACTGGGCAGTTCTTGGCCAATGAAAACTGTGATAAAGTCCAGACATTCTGCCATCAGTCTGAAGGTCTGGCTACGTGAGACTAGGTCACTATGCGATGCTGGTGGAGGACAACATTTTGTGACTCCAAAATGGCAAAAAAAACTTCACTTTCATGTTCATCAAACTACTCTGTCACAAGTTGGTGCATGGTACAATGTTTGAACCATTTGGTGCACATGCTCCTCTAGAACAGTTCGGTAGTCCTTGGCAGCCCATCAAGCATGACTGATCCACCCTGTGCTTCACAGTCTGATTGTTAAGCCTCTTTGGGGATTTCCACACCGGAACTCCCACGGATGTGGGGAAGACAGTGAAGGTGGACTCGTCAGAGAACAATTTGCCGATTTGCACTGTTGGCACCAATGAAACCGACATTTGGCATTGGCACGAGTGACCACTTCCTCTTGCGGTGACAGTTACTCCTGTTGGATGTGGTTCGTCTTTTGCTGACATCACCCTGGATACCACAAAGACAACACAAACACAAACACCACAAAGACTTGCCGTCCTGCTCACAGATGAGCCAGCGAGACGCGCACCAACAATTTCTACACTTTTGAACTCTGATATCCCATTATATAATGTGGATTACATGTTTTATGTACAGCTGTGCTATTGCTCCGCTAACTCAATCTTCACACTCGGCTTTTACTGATGGAATGTAAAATCAGTGAGAATTGGCCACCACACCTCCAACACTATATTGGCCAGGTTTCAGTTTCATTGTCCAACATTCAGGTATAAATTACATTTTTGGATTTATTAGATTGTAATGTTTCACGTGGCTGATTTGACTCTATTTTTAGTCAAATAAGTATAGCTTTGGTGAACACAAGAGACTTCTTTCTTACTGACCATACATTTGTCAGTGGTAGTGTACCATCTGGAGATTCAACCCAAACTGAGATCACTCTGAAATAGTTAAAGGATTAGTTTATATTTTCCAGTTAAATAATTTACTCACCCCCATGTCATCCAAGATGTTTATGTCTTTCTTTCTTCAGTCGAAAAGAAATTAAGTTTTTTGAGGAAAACATTCCAGGATTTTTCTCCATATAGTGGACTTCAGTGGCAACCAACGGGTTGAAGGTCCAAATTGCAGTTTCAGTGCAGCTTCAAAGAGCTCTACCAAGGAATAAGGATCTTATCTAGCGAAACGATCAGTAATTTTCTGAAAAAAACAAAAATGTATATACTTTTTAACCACAAAGGCTCGTCTTGCACTGCTCTGTGATGCGCCACGCATTACGTAATTACATTGAAAAGGTCACGCGTGATGTTAATGGAAGTACCGACCCACCGCTGAAAAACTTGTCTTACCTTTTTTTTTTTTTTATCTTTGCACGTTTGCTTTGTAAACACTGGGTTGGTACTTCCGCCTACGTCACGCGTGACCTTTCCAACGTGATTACATAATGCGTGACGCATCGCAAGACGAGAATTTGTGGTTAAAAAGTATATAAATGTTTTTTTTTTTTTTTTTTTAGAAAATGACATGGTTTGGCTAGATCAGACCCTTATTCCTCGTCTGGGATCGTGTAGAGCTCTTTGAAGCTGCATTGAAACTGCAATTTGGACCTTCAACCCGTTAGTTGCCGTTGAAGTCCACTATATGGAGAAAAATATGTTTTCCTCAAAAACCTTAATTTCTTTTCGACTGAAGAAAGACATGAACATCTTGGATGACATGGGGGTGAGTAAATTATCAGGAAATTTTAATTCTGAAGTGAACTACTCCTTTAAGGTAGACAGACATGTTTTTGAAAGTCCCTCTTGAAATCATTCACAGAAATGGGCAAATCAATTCAGCCGGAACACAATCAGTCTCTGCTTCAATGATTTGGTTCAAATCACCAAACTTATATTATGCGCTGCAGTGGAGTTGTTTATACCATGGATTATATTGTTTTAGGCTCAGGTAAATGTGCTTTATAGATTAATCAAGACATAATTACCATTTGATAATTGTTCCGCATTTGCTGTAGCAGTGTTGCTGATTTGGTGTGGGTTTGTTTCCTTGCAAGACTCCCAGCACTAAAAACTCTGGCTTTCCTGCTTTGATCTTTTCCAATCACGTTTGCTTCCTTCTTCTCTTGTCGTGGCGGTGGCACGCTAGGAGAGTTGTCGATACCTGTCCACTCTGTCCCTTCAGGAGGAGACTCGTCCTCAGCTGACCCGCTGCTGCTGGACCAATACGTGGCTGTCACCGACTACGAGAAACAGGAGAGCTCTGAGGTCAGCCTGTACGTGGGGCAGGTGGTGGAGGTCATCGAGAAAAATGAGTCCGGTAGGATCCTTCACTATTATTGTCAATCAACATTAATTCACTCAAGACTGTATTCATCTAAACCTGAATAGCTCAGCCTTTACTCCCCAAACCCGTATGGTTTTCTTTCTTATGTGGCTTGAAAAGGCATTTATTATTTCCGTTCCCAGGCTGGTGGTTTGTTAGCTCCGAGGATGCTCAAGGTTGGGTACCAGCCACATGCCTGGAAGCTCAGGACGACCCTGATGATTTCTCACTTCCAGCAGAAGAAGGTGAGTCCTGCTTGCCATCAAATGTTCCACATCAATCTCAAATGTCTACAACAATACAAAAAAGTGCTACCACCTGTTTATTCAGAGTTGGGATCTCTTAAAGGTGAAGTGTGTAATTTTTTGAATCTTTAATGCAGTAATAAAGGCCAAATATGGTAACCCATACTCAGAATTTGTCCTCTGCATTTAACCCATCCAAGTTAGTCCACACCAAGCGTGCCGCACACGTCCTGAAAAGTGAAGCCAAAGCGCCTCGATCGCCCCCAGGTGGTTGGTCCCAGTATAGCTCATAAACCCCCTCCATGTATGTGACACGAGACAAACTAAACAATCAAATTACACTTCAAATATTTTTTTTTCAAAGGTTTCTGTCATTTTAGGTAGTTTTAATCACGCTGATGTTAGTTCAAGTGTTCGATCTTTAAATAAGTTTGGCTTTAGTTAGCTATTTGATGCTATAAAAACGGGGGTGTGACGTCATGATTGACAGTTTCTCTGAGCGAAGTAGTCACTGAAGCACCAACAGACTTTTTCCGGGATTTTCGGGAGGAGATTGGAGCTTTAGCTTTCTACATTTCCATAATGTTTATTTCACACCAACATAATGAGTTGTTCTGCAGTAAACTTTACTAACAGATACTGCGGGAGTGTGGGCAAGGTTACTTGATATCGTGGCTCTACTTCCTGCTCTCTACTGCGCAGACTTAGGTCCCAAATCAGCGCAAAATGTCAGCACCATATCCAGACATTCACTCGCTTCCACTGAAGAAAAGTGAAGCCGCCAATGTCCCAATATGGCACTGACATTTTGCACTGATTTGGGACCTGAGTCTGCACAGTAGAGAGCAGGAAGTAGAGCCGCAATATCAAGACCCTGCCCACACTCCTGCAGTATCTGTTAGCAGATCTCCAATCGCCTCAGTGACAACTTCGCTCAGAGAAGCTGTCAATCATGATATCACATCCCCCATCAAATAACTAACTAAAACCTTATTTAAAAAACGAACACTTGAACTTACATCAGTGAACTAGCCCTTTATGTGTCGTGTATGGTGAATCTTGCTGAGCCGTAAAGATTTGGAGGTGGGGATGTTTTCAATGGACATTTCACAATTAAGCAACCACCCTAGCAACACATTTTAACGCCCTGGCAACCACCCACAACACTTTGACATCACAGTGTTAGTAATCACAGGCTTATTTTTGCAATTCTGTTTAGTGATGCAAAAATTACACATTTTACCATTTAAGGAAGTTATAGAAAGGAAGTCTTACTCAGATGTTATTCATAAAGATAGATGAGAAAATAGTTATTCTTAACTTTTCAAATTTAAGTGCAGTGTTTAGTTTTAGTTCAGCACTACATGGCAAGGATTGGATATTTGGTAGCCCAACATAAAGAGACGTGACCTGAAGGTTTTCACATGTGTCTGCTTGCTCTCTGCTGGAGTGTGCCGGAGATTCTGGTCACTGCCGAGGCACGTTGGTCGCCGGCGTACTTTAGGGGATCTGTTCAGCACAGGCTTTGGCCAAGGTGGAAAGCATACCACTTTATCACTCTGTTGTGATGGTCTCACCCACCCCCCGCATGTGTGACTTCTGCATGCGCCACTGCATGCACTGCACTGTATGTCATGTACTGAACAAAGCATGAATCTGGGAATTGCAACACAAGTGTCATTATTATTAGTATCATTTGTGCAATACTTTCTTTTTATTTTATTTCTTGAGTTAGATGGTGTTGGTTGAGGCATGACTTGTCATGAAAACTCATGCAATAAAACACAATCACAATTTAAACAAATTAATCACACACGCAAAGAGCAGAAGATAAGCTGCCACCCATGTGTGTGTGTGTGTGTGTGGGGGTGAATGCACACTGACTCATGGGGACTCGTGCCACAGTGGGGACCTAATGTGAGGTCCTCATGAGGAAACAAGCTTATAAATCATACAGAATGAGTTTTCTGAAAATGTAAAAATGCAGAAAGTTTTGTGTGATGGGTAGGGTTAGTGTAAGGGGAGAGAAGATAGTTTGTACAGTATAAAAACATTACGTCTATGGGGAGTCCCCACAAAGATAGTGAACCAGACATGAGTGTGTGTGTCATTTAAAAAATATATATATTTTTACATTTCTTTTGCATTACATACTACACAGTAAAATGTATACAGTAATGTGATATTGGTATTCTGCGAATTATATCAGAAGTAAATCATTTTCATTCTGTGTTGTGCAGCACAACCAAAATATTTGTATGCAATACAAAAGCAGTGGAGAAAAAAAAGTTCAAACTAAAGTTTGTGTCCGGCTGATAACTGATTGTATGAATAGAGATAAGAAGCATTTAAACCTGGTGGAGCCATGTTATGTTTAGATTGTGATTTTGTTGGTAGCATGTGAAAAGAATCATTCTTCTTAGCAAATGTGCTTATGAGTCTCTGATCAGATCCTCCCCCACCCTCCTTCATCTGCTATTCAATGCAAAGCTCAAAACAGAAAGAGAACATGCAGATTACAAGCAGTCATTTATTGTCAAATATAAATACAAGTGTGAAAAGTGATACTTTAACCACTAATTTACCACTTCGCGTTTTCCATTGAACTATTTTGGCAAAACAATGAAAGCATTGTAAGCTCAATTCATCTTTTTTTAAATATGTATGGATGGCATTGCATTAGATAAGAAAATATCAAAGTAGCATTTATTTGAATGAAAAATATCAAGCAAACTTTGCAAGCAAGATTGCACATATCTATTAATAAAACAAAGACACACTATTTAGATAATTTCTGGTTGTCAAGCTTTAGTGGAATATTAATGTTATTTGTATTGATTTTGTGCAAACCTTAGAAAACTTAAGTGGTAAATTGGCTGTAGTGGTTGAATGTTATTCATGAACAACATTTTTAACAAAAAAAGTTGAAATATTCCTTTCTTTTCCTCAGAGGAAAAGTACACCGCAATATATCCATACTCTGCACGTGATCAAGATGAAATTGATTTGGAGAGAGGCATGACCGTAGAGGTCATTCAGAAAAACTTGGAAGGCTGGTGGAAGATCAGGTAAAAACAAATGCAAATGTCCTCAGAAAAAGGACAAAGCTACTTGAGCATTTTCTTGGACAGAGCATTGTCCCTTTCAACCCATAGATACCAAGGAAAAGAGGGCTGGGCCCCGGCGTCCTATCTGAAGAAGGCTGACATTCTCAGTCAGAAGATGGCTGCGGGTGCCCCCGTTCATGCCAGCGCTAATGACCTGGAAGTGGCTTGCAAACAGCAGAATAAGGAAAACAAGGAGAATCAGCGTGACCGGTTTTCACCGTTTTCAGACAGCAAGCGCAGTAAGCAACAGTTTGATTGATTCTAATCCAAAAAAATCTGATATAATTTTTTTTACAAGTGGGTGCAGGACACTATAGTTCATTTCTGTAAGTGAGGAGAGCAAAATAAAGTAAACTGTGACATATTATACCCAAAAATTCTTCATACAGTGGACTACCAGTAAAATTGATAAACCTTTCGGACCAAAATGATTCCGACACTTTGACCTGAGCATGTTTTGCTGAAGTGTTTTTTCTTTAATGGCTAATGCGACATTTGACACCACAGACTGAACAAAAGGAAGCATTGCTTGGTCATTGGTTGAGCTAAATTGGTATTATCTAATTGTGTCCTTAAATTTAACAGCTGATTGGTTGATTGTAATCCATTACATACCTTTCTATCAAAGTTATCTGACATTATCAAGATGAATTTGTTCTGACTGAATGTTGAAGGTGTCTGAATAAATTTTGGTTTGACCTTTTTTTTTTTTAAAGCGTAGGAACTTGATACATTTTGTCACTTTTGACACAATTGTTTTGTAAAAATGTTCAAAAAACAGTGAAAGAATTGACAAAGTTAGTGACCCCCCCACTGTGTACAGTACCTAGTACTTTTTTTAGTACCACCTCAGTTGAGGTTCCAAGTGAGCCATACTAACAGATCACTGATTGGTCAGAGAGCACTACCAGCGTCATTGGATGTGCGACACGACACCAAACCCGCTAGATTTAAATAGTCAGCAACAGCCACCGTAATATCACTTGTTCATACAATCTTTTTAAACGACTTGCTTGAAACTACTGTCACACGCAACTTGAAAAAAAGAAATGGCTGTATCGTGGTCAGTAGACGAGGTGGCGGCGCAACTATAATGATCAGTCTATAATCCCACCCACTTTGAAGCGGTACTAAACTGCAGTGGAAAACAAACCGAGCTGAGCCAAGTCGTGCTGAGCTGAGTTGTACCAATACTTCCCAAAGTATAGATGAAGTAAAAAATATTGATGCATCCCTAGTTGAGTCCTTCAAAAATACAATGGCCTGATTAGCTCCATTTCCTTGCTTGAGATTGTAATGCACTCTCAGTGCTGAGTTGCATCTGGAAGGATATCTGGCGTAAAACATAGGCCAAATAAATATGCGGATGATCCGCTGTGGCAACCCCTAACAAAGGCAGCCGAAAATGAGAAAAGAATGTTGGCTCTCTAAACTTTGCCCTCTTTTCCTTTGCAGAAGCAGGAGCTCGACAGAGACCTCCACCACGCCGGGATCTTACAATAGTAAGGGTGATACTTCTTTTTCAATTGCATCTCAAATATTTCTAAAAGTTTCTACAGGATGCGCAAGATTTTGACATGCCAACTCTTGGCCTGTCTCTAATTCCAGCCAAGAGGAGTGAGCCTGCCTAAACCTCCAGTGCCACCACAAGTAGAGGAGGAATATTACACCATCGCTGACTTTCAGACAACCATTCCGGATGGCATTAGCTTCCAGGCGGGAGTGAAAGTTGAAGTGAGTTTAACAGGGGACAACATATTACTCGAATACATCCAGCTATTCCAAATGCATCTCTACATTTACTTTATATCTTGTATTCCCAGGTCATTGAAAAGAACTCCAGTGGCTGGTGGTACATTCAGATCGATGATAAAGAAGGCTGGGCTCCTGTAACATTCATTGATAAATACAAGAAGACTAGCAATGCCTCTAGGCCTAACTTTTTGGCTCCCCTTCCTGGTGAGATGGGTCAGCTGAAGTTGGATGATACCTCAAGCAATAATACCAACTCTGAACAAAGTTGGTCCAAACCCCTGCCAGACGAACCTTCATCCAACTCTGAATTTTCCACCCGTTCCAAGCTGAGAGAATGGAAGCCCAACGTGGGAAAGGGCAGCTCCCATTTTTCTGGGCCCTTACCCCCACCTCCATCCTCACCTACGGCTGAAGAGAAGCCAGCTTTACCACCGAGGAGAGAATCCATCAACAAGAGCCTGGAATTGGAGGACAAACCCAAAGCAGACATTTCTAAACCTCTCCCACCTAAACCACCGGCCCCAGGGGTCATAATCCCACTTGTGACGCCAAAAGCAGCTCCTCTCAAACCGGACAAACCCCCAGAGATGAAGAAGGAGGAGAAGAACAAGCAACTCTATCTGCGCAATGAAATGGGCTTGGAGTGTGGCCACAACATCTCAGTCAAGGAGGTGAAAAAGTTTAACCTAAAGCATGTGGCCAAGCAGCCTCCCAATCCTAAACCTAAACCAGATTTGCATGAAGAGAAGCCGGATTCGGCCAACCCGGCCCCGTTCCTAAAGCCGAAACCAGTGATCAGACCAAAGCCCGCTCCTGCAGTGAAACCAGAGCCGGTAGCTAAGAATGAGCTGGACATCACAAACCTTCGGAGTAAACTTCGTCCGTCTAAGCCTCAAGAGCTCAGTGGCAACTCAAGTGATCCCAACCAACAGAATGATATCTCATCCAGTAACCCCCCAAATAATAGCGGAACAAATGGAGAGCCTAAGCAACAAAATGGCCATAACCCATCAGAAACAACTAAACCGCCGACAACTGCACCAAAAGAGCCTCCCCAGAGGCCGTCTGTGGCACCTAGAAGACCTCCACCACCAAAGAAGTGTCCTGAGCCAGCCAGTCCTACAGACACCAAAGCTCCGCAAAAAGACTTGCAGGAAGCCAAGCCAGCCGCCCCTCCTCAGAGCAGACCCCCGCCACCCAAAACGAAAGCCTTCCCTTTGCCAGCCCCCAAAGAAAAGGAGAAGGAGGAACCCAAGCCCAAAATACCCGTGCCACCCAAGCCCTTCATTAAGACGGAAAAACCAGGGCCGCCAAGAGACAAACTCCCACCGCTTATCAAGGAGCCAGCGAAAGAGGAGCTGTTCTTAGCCGTGGCAGACTTTGAAGGAGACGAGCAGACACCTGGCTTTAAAGAGGGCGCCGTCTTCGAAGTGCTGGAGAAAAGTGGTAGCGGCTGGTGGTTTTGTAAAAATGTGAGTGATGGGCCAGTGATGGAGGGCTGGATCCCTTCCAATTACCTGACCAAGAAACCTTAGGTACTCTTGACATAGCTGCCTAAAGAAAACTTATTTAATTAACATCTTTTATTTATGGGTACCTTTTTTTAAATTACATTCCATCCTTTGCAAGTTCAAACAGGCCATAATAATTTGTTTGCTTGCAACTCTCCCTTTTAGGGAAAACCATGTGTGCTTTCATCCCAGACAGCAACATGGTGGGCCGGATCCTGGCCGACACTGTTGCTGTCTGGGATATGCCCATTCTTATGTTAATCAAACCTTATATGTATCTCTAAAGGTTTAAGTGACTAGCAATATATAAATGACTTTTCACAGCCTCCATGATATTGTGCCTCAGTATAACATGCAAAGCGTTCTGTGCTTTTTGCGTAGTATATGCAAATAAGTAAAACTTGATGTCTGAGCAGTGTATGTCAGCAGATTGAGTCTAGATTAGAGTATGATTCTATATTACACATACCTTACAATTAGCAAGTTGGCGCTTGCACGGCAAAATCAACGCCTGGAGAACTTGTTAAACACTCTATAACGCTACATTTCCGTTTTTAATCTTTTAGTTCACAGCCAAGTACAAATTGGTCTGCTTTCAGGTTCTAACACTACAGAACTTGTTTATCTACTTTCATTTTCAATTGTTTGGTTTCAAGCTGCACTTTTTATGGACTTTGCGGAGAACTCTGCACTGTGGAACCGATGAGTAAAGGGAAGGTGCGGAATGAGGAGAAGCAGGGAATGCATAAACACATGGCCTTAAGGTTTACAGAACGCTGGCACCCATTTCTATTCTTATTTCATTTCTATTTGATTTCTGTCATGTAAATGTTATAGCAAACATTGATATAAAAAGCGACTCCTTTTTGCAGTACCAATCGTCCACATTAGTGAATAATGGATTACCTCAGAGCAGCCATAATATTGTCATTATTTTATATGTCAGTATTGCCCAAACAAAGTATTTTCATACCATTGACGAAGGTGCTTCGATATTTTACAATCATCGTCAAATGTTTTAACATTCATGCTTGACTGGTTTCAAGCATACATTTGATAGACATGTTTATTGTTAACACTACATTTGGAAATGTGTTTTTTTTATGTTACTAAAAATATTGTTTTGTTTTCCATTAGTTTGTTTATCAGAAAACTAAAACAGTGTTAAATAGGTGCCCAGTCTGACTTGACAATACTGGGAGCACCAGGAATCATATGCTGACTTTTCTTTATGGTCATTAGCTCCTGGTTGCTATAAAATGCATCCATAAAAGCGGTCCATCTTTAAACATGCAACAAATGCAAGTGCCTGAGTTAGGAAAGGATAATGTAAGGTGTTCTATAGCCGAGAGGTATTTGCTAGAAAAAAAATGCTATGAAGGATAACCGATTGAAGAGGGTTAAAGCTAAAAGTATGAAACACGACTGTTAAAATTGGTTTCTTGAACCAGGAACGAAGGCAAGATGACATGGGTTACCGTTTTTGTGATGTTTTGTTAATAGTATTTCATGTTTTGTCTTTTAACTTTTTTTTTTTTACATAATGTAAATCAAATAAACATTTTAAATAGTCAACATGTTTTTTATTATTATTATTATTATAAGCAAGCCCATGGTAACACTTTATCACCAACAGCACACTTTTTGTGTCTTCCATTTATATGGTTGTCTTTTTGAGTTGTCTGGTTGATTTATTTCCTGTTTATTGACAAAAGAGAGAAATAAAGTTCAGAAAGGAAGGCATTCCCCAAAATTAGGCTGAACTAGCAAATGAGCCCTTTCCTAAAAGGATGAATGGACGGATGGTTGGATGGAGGGATAGATATCCCTTGTATTATTGCCAACAAGATAAATGATAAATAAAAGATAAACATCATGTGACACTGAAGACTGGAGTAATGATACTGAAAATTCAGCTTTGATCACAGGAATAAATGACAGTTTACTATGCATTCACATAGAAACCAAATAATGCTAAATTTTAGAGTACAATATAGTGTGTGTTTGATTTTTATCACATAAATCTACTCATATAGTGTAACTAAGGTTTATAGGAGGTGTAAATGGTGATTAACAACTAAAAGATGGATTGATGGACTGACAGATGTATGGATGGATGGACGGATGGATGAATGGGATGATGAATAAATGGGCAGAGGAATGAATGAACAGATGTATGGATGGATAAGATGACGGATGGATGGACAGATGGATGGATGAATGGGATGATAGATGAATGGATGGAGGGATGAAGATAGATGGATGGATGGATAATGGATGGACGGACGGACAGACGGATGATAGATGGATGGATGGACAGATGGATGGATGATAGATGGATGGATGGACAGATGGATGGATGATAGATGGATGATAGATGGATGGATGGACAGATGGATGGATGGACAGATGATAGATGGATGATAGATGGATGGATGGACAGATGGATGGGGCTGAGTGTGGTTGCTTGCAATAAACCAAGAAGCTAATTTGATTAAAGTGATTAATAATGATATTCAGTTTAAAAAACATGCGTATGAATGAATCAGGGTTTAAATTCCAAATATAATAATGGAAATCCCCCTGGTTTCACAGACAAGGCTTAAACTAAAATACATGTTTGAGCGGTTTTAACTGAAAGCGTATCTTATGAAATATGTCAGTGTCATTGTTTTGTCTCAAGATACACACCAGTAATGTTTTTTTTGTCTTTCTAAGGTGTATTTATAACAGATACTTAAATGTCCTGATTGAACTAAGGCCTAATCCTGCCTAATCTAAACCCTGTCTGTGGAACCGGGCCATAAAGTCATATTTTCCTTCCCTGTTGTAAGGTAGGGATGAAAGGCTTTGGGGAATGGCCAGCAGAGGAAATGACCACATTACCTCTCTATACAAAAGTCTGCCACTAACACCCAAAGGCTGGATATACATGTGCATATTTTCAATTATTAAAACTTCAAAGAACTCCAAGGAAGAATAATAACCATCTCATTTATTATATATACTCTTGCAGAACAACAGTTTCTTACATCAGGACAGGCATCATCCACACTGAACCTTTGGTTACACAGAGTTACAGACTCAAACAGGAATGAGCAACATTGTGCATAAAAAAAAAAATTAAAAAAAATCCAAGTACCTTATTGTCAGACAAACTATGTATTGATTTTGGGAAAATAAATCCATCAGATGGCTAAAGAATAACACGTGTATAAAATCTGAGGAACACAACACATTGCACTTGAGTTAGGTGACAGTGCTTTAAACAACGATCAGCGATAAACTAACCCAGAATCATCACCTGCATGCCAAGTGTCTCCTTCATAGTGTACACCAGATGTGTTTGGCTTTGGCCCGTCTCATCCCGTGTGAAGCGTTTACAGTAAATGTGCCACTGACAGTTCGTGGCAAAGTATAACTCACATTTTGGTGAATTTGCAGAATAATAAAAGTGGCAAATTAGTTGTTGTCTAGTACATAAAACATCCAACAAATGAGTAAAATAACTTAATGCACCAATTAAAATGTACACTTCGTGTGAAGCAGTTCAAAAAAATTTAAAACATAAATTCCTTTTTTATAGCATTTAAACATTTGTACAAGGTCGAAATTGGTTATAAAAGTAAAAGTGATAAAGTTTCTATATATATATATATATTAAATGATCATAGAAAAAATAAAAATATATAAGAATATGCAAGGTTTGTACAATATGTTTGGCAATACACCTTTTGCTAACTTAAGGATAAAACACAACAGTCGCTTTTAAACTAAAGAGTGTGTCAGCTCGAGTGGTAAATAAACGAGTTGTGCTACTGTGACGTTCAATGCCCTCGTCTCATATTCATGATTAAAAATCCCTTTGTCTAAATAAACGCATCAAAGCACTTCATCCGTCATCTCTGTTGAGCAGAGAACTAGTTGTATCTGGATGTCATGTCACGTGACATGATGAATTTGTCAGTGTGTGTTGTTGGTATCAGTTTAATGGTTCTTTGGCTTCAGCATCAGTGTTTAAACTGCATTCACTGATTCCAGAGGCCATTCTGTGCATTTATCTGATCATCACCTACACAAATAAAAAAGCTAAAACTCTTGGTGGGAGCCGGATGTGGATGCGGGAGCTCATGTGGTGGAGGAGTCGGCGTACGGAAGGAACTTGGTGAGTCTGGATGGCGATCCGATGTTCACACTCTCCGAGTCTTCACTCATCCTGAAAAAAAGCTCCTGCTCTTTTTTCCTCAGGGTCAGTTCATCCTCCAGAACCTGAGAGAGGAAACAACAATACATCATACTTTAACTCTAACCCCATTCCATCAGTCGGCTGATATTTTGCCATTTTGAGATTATCCAATAGCCAATAACTGACTATTAAGCACATCTCTCATTACTGTAAAAACAATGATGTATATATATATTTATTTTTATTTTTATTTGAAGATCAAGGTAAATTTGTCTTCCTTCTGTTGCTTCCGAAGGGCAGTACTAATGAAAAACATTTATATTTAAACAAAATAAGAAAAAATGTGGACATCTTCACTGTTCAAAAGTCCCCCCCCCCCCTTAATGCGTCATGTTTCCTTCTGGAGCATCAGCGAATGTCTGAACCTTTTTTAATAGTTGTGTTTGAGTCCCTCAATCCTCAGTGTGAAAGGATGGATCTCAAAATCATACAGTCACTGTTGAAAGGGTTCAAATATGCAAAAGATGCTGGAAAACTGAAGAGTTTGCAGGACCTGGAGGATTTTTCTGAAGAACACTGGTGAGTTTAACTGCTCATGACAAACAAGAGACTCAAGAACAACCATCACAAAACACACACACACAGCTGTGGATCATCAGGGAACGACACACAGGATTAAGATTCAAGGGTTCATAAACTTAGTTTAGTTCATCCAAAAATGTCAATTCTGTCATTAATTCCTCACCCTCATGTCGTTCCAAACCCGTACGACTTTCGTTCATCTTCAGAACACAAATGAAGATCTTTTTGTTGAAATCTGAGAGCTTTCTGTCCATCCATTGAGTAACGCAACTACCAGTTTCAAGGCCCAGAAAGGTAACAAACAGTGCTCTGTGCAAAAACTATTTACCACTTTATTTACAAAACATTAATCTCCAACTCATGTTCATGCAACAAAGGTCTGCTTATACGCATGTGCCGTGGTGGTCATGAACTGAATAATCTAATTCTCCTTGAGTATTTGACACATAAGAGGTCTTACTATAAGAATATCCTGTAAGTTCCACAACTGAAAACGACTCGTTGTGGAATGTGCCTATAATAGATCTGTGAAAGATCCGCCTCTGCAGAAGAAGATCAACGCCTACTTCTTTATTCGTTATTCTTTTGGCCCCGCCCACTGGCGTGTTAGTGAGATGACGAGGAGAGAAGAGCATTACAGGATGGACTACAAATAACATTACCTTCCAAAGGATCCTAATGCTAGGAATGTGCTTATTCATTTTCAACAATGTGAATGTCTCAGTTGTGCATTATTTATTTGTATTTGCTACATTTCACTGTTGATTCTTTGGTAAATCATTCGCAATTTCGGCACAGGCTCTGCAAACAGACTTTTACGATATGTACTCGACTACAATGCTCATCACTGCAACCTTTCATGCCACAATCTAAATATAATGCTATTTATCAACACTTACTCCTTTCTGGGCCTTGAAACTGGTAGTTGCATATCCAGGGCTCGACATTAACGCTTGTCCGGGACACGTGGATTTTTTGAAGGGTCAAGTGAAAGAGAATTTTATTTGCCCGACCGGACAAGTATCCTGATTAAAACGTCAACAACAAAAAATAACTAGGGAATCACCAAGATGCAAGAATGATTCTGCATTTATTTAGTGTAAGTGGCGATCGATAGTGGATAATAATATATAATGTAATGAACTGACGGTAACATGGTTGCGCTGTTGACGCTCGCGCAGCCTCTCTCCTTTTTTATATTTATAACATATGATACAGTCACATCACACGAGCAAGAGTGCTGTTTTCCTGAATACCATCACGACTGAAAATGAGACGCTGTTTATACGACACTTCCATAAACAATTAATTAACATTAAGCCACCCACATTTTAGACGCAGTATTGACTGTTTTTGTTCTATTTCAGCAGCGAAAATAGTTCCAAACAAAGATCACCGCAGAACCACAGCGTATGCTTCAGCGTTTTGAATGAATCGGTTGAATCAAAGATTCAATGACACATGAAACGACTGCCTCATTCTTCAATGAATCAGCAGTTTCAACGAATCGACTCAATGACTCACTCATTAAGACCTGCCGCCACCTACTGGCAGTTTAGTTTCATTCTTTCTTGTATATTTAAAAAATATTTAAAACAATCTCATAACATTATTTAATGCAGTTGTAATTTTCAGTGTAAAATATTTAATTTGATTGGTAACAGCCCGATAGTGGCTTATTCTAATTTAATTTATAGATCAAATTTAACCATATAAAATGAAAGCTGAAGCATAGCCTATATTTAATAAGATTAGGGAAAAATGCCCTTTATAAAAGGTAAAACTACTACAAATATGTCAAAGCTGATTGAACACTTTTGAATAAGAATGTTGCTTCAGAATAAATTATATTTACAACACAAAACATTTTTCCGGGCAAGCACATTTTTTACTCGGACAAGTGATTGATCGATTTACTTGTCTGAAGGGCAAGCACGTGAACCGGCCCTGATATCTGTCAATGGAGGGACAGACAACTCTCAGATTTCATCAAAAACATCTTCATTTGACTTCCAAAGATCAACATGAGGGTGAGGAATTAATGACAGAATTTTCATTTTTGAGTGAACTAATTGTTTAAGCAGAAGAACTGATTTCAACTATTAGACATCTTACTTGAGCAGCAAATCCTCATATGAGAATGATTTCTGAAGGGTCATGTGACACTGAAGACTGGAGTAGTGATGCTGAAAATTCAGCTTTAATCACAGGAATAAATGACATAATTTTGAATATATTCAAATAGGCCTGTCACGATCATGAATTTTGTGCTAACGATTAACTCTCGAACTATTTATTGTGATTAATGAATCGTCTGTTATACTCATGTCACTTACTTTACTTAGAAACATTAACTAGGCTCATATGATTTTCTTCAATGCTGTAAAAATATTATTGAAGGTAAAATATTTCTCTTTTTGTTCATCTTTAATTGGAGCCCAGAAAACATGAATGTTAATAGAATATAATTTATAATATAATACAGTCTGATTAGACCTACAAGCCTTCATTTCGTAAAGACCATTATACCAGGAACGTGGAATGATGGGAATGTTAAACTGGAGCATTTTTTGATCATTACGCATGTTAACCCTTAAAGGTGCAATAGGTGATTCTCTACAGAAACATTTTTTGTTTTGCTGGCTGAAAGTCTCCTCATATCCTGATCGCAATCACTATGTTAAGTGGTCTAAATATATTTTTATAAAAATAAGGGAGTAGGAGCATAAAATGTTCGTTCAATCATTGCATTCGGTCCGATGGTTTGTATGATTTCTATGCTAGCAGAATAAAGTTAGCACCTTTAATTTGAAACTTTTGCGTGCGCTCCAGAACAGACGGGTTTAATCTTCACGCGCTCTTCAGCCGACTGAGGTGCGGTTCCCTTAAAGTAAATTTCCCTTACTTGAATAGCAAAATGTGATCGATTGAAATTTAAACTGCACAATTATCGCGGTTAACTCAAATAATTGTGATTAAATCAAATAACCGCAATCAAAAATCCAATATTAAAACAAAAAATAGCTATTTTTAAATCAGTTTTTACTGTTTCTCTGATCAAATAAATGCAGTCAGCCATGATGACTCAAATATCTTACCACGTTTGAAAGAATGTTAAGTTTAATTCATGTTTTTTGTTATATTTAGATTTCTGGGTGAAATATGACCCAGACGTGTCGCTGGATTGAGCAGTGCATTCCTTTCAGTGTCCAAGAGTAAGAGAGAGCTCCAGACCTTCTTCCTGGGCTTGAGGTGTTCTCTCCAGTCCTTCAGCTGCTGGTTGTGCTGCTCATCCAGTGACTTCAGGCGCTGCGTTTCGTTCTCTATGAGCAGGTGACATTTCTCATTCTGCAGGAGACATTCACACAGTCAAGAGTCAAGGCACGGTGCAACAAATGAACTACAAAAACAAAACGGTATGGAAATTTCATATCACGATTATAGTGACCAAAATGATCAATATTATCAAGGTTTTGTAAAAATTAGATAGAAGTTCTAAAAGAACAGATGCACACACTGAAAACATTTCAACAAGTTTTACATTTGAAAATCAACAAACAAATAAAACCAGCAGCTCTATGCACTTTTTTAAGCAAGATTCTATTCTGAGGCATTTCTTTCCTTATAATCACCGTCGTCAATAGCAACGCATTATTACAGCGCACATCCACATATCACAACGGACGCGCTCTCTCGTTCAACTCGAATGCAACTTGCCGTCTAGTGTCTCCGTTTCTGATTGTATTGAAAATGAAATCAGAGGACTTTACTATTAATACTACTAGAATATTGTTGTGATCATCTTGTCTGGACGATTGTGGATTTATGGATTTATAAACCGGTAAGATTAATCTCAATTCAATATGTCCCTGTAATTATTTATGTGGTAAAAAAAATCGGTGTAATAAGCGCATAATGAATATACATTATTATCCCTTAAATGCCCTTAATAGTCTTGTCTGAGCTTGTTCGTTTGTCTTCGGCTCAAAGCCACCTGCTGCGAACTTTTCTCCGCGGAAGCTTCACGTTAATTTCAAGTGAGTGAGATCAAATATTTAAACTAATTTTGTGTCCAATTATTTCCCAGTTGTAGTTTTGGTATTGAGGTCAAAGTTAACGCGCTTTGCGTTCGCTATACAACATTTTATCGTGGTTTATCGTGAAACCAGTAATCGTCCCATCCCTACACCTCAGAGTTGGTCCTTTTAGAAGGCTGAAAAATGTGCGCTGTCACTGCCTTCTGCCATTTCTTCTCGTTCAAAAAACAACGTTGCGTGATGTGTCTGCGCCAGATTGATGCTGGCTGGACAGGATTTACCGCAAGTTTTCAAAATCGCGATAATCAAACACGGTTTTAATGATAATTCAATTTTAATCGACAATACTAACATGACGGTGAGACGTGATGCAACACAACAATGTTCTGCAATACTATAAGTATACAGAACTTGGTTTATAGTTGATTCATAGTTTATCTTCAGCAGAACACAAAAAAGAGTGTCTGATGATGTTGTGGTCTGAACAAAAACAGAGATGTGTAAACGGCCACTAAAAAGATTGAGATGAAAACCAGCAGAATTCTGGGACTGGTGGTGCGCTGTGTGTACGTCACCTGCAGCTGCTGCAGTTCTCTGCTGTTCCCCTCACACTGGCTGATCATCTCCCTCATCTGGTTGTCATGTTTCTGCTGCTGGTGCAATCGCTCCGCCTTCTGCCTTTTCTCCTCCAGCCTGGTGAACTGAACACGAGAGAGAAGGCTCAGAACGGAGGATACACACGGACTGTCAGAGAACGAGAGCTCGGAGAGACACGCTTTACCTGCTTGACCTTTTCCCGGTCTTCCGCTGAGTTTCCGATGGAGTTAATCTTCAGGCTCTTCTTGAACATGACCATGCGTGTTTTGCCCTCGCTGCGCTGGATCTTGGGCAGCCGGTTCTTCTCCTGTTGCTGTCGAGCCTTGAGGAGCTCAATCATACGCTGGTTGTAGCACTGCATCTGCTCCTGTTCCTGAGACACCACACACCATACAGACACGGGTCAGTGTCAGAGCACTAACATACAGTACAACCTTTCCACCAACAGGGGGCAGAACCCCATCATGCACACTTCCATTGAAGGAAATGTGTGCCATTTAAACCCAATGTCTTTAAACCAGGAACTGCTAATGCCAGGCTAAAGTGAGTCACATTTTTAAAACAAATAAACTGCAAAAGAAAACTACATGGTATGGAAGCTTGTTTCTGCCACAGAATAAAAAATAATAAAAAAGGTAATAGCGACTTTTTAACTCACAATTCTGTCATTTTTTTTATAAACTTAATTGCAAGAAAAAAAGTCAGAATTGCAACTTACAAACTTGGAATTGTGAGGAAAAAAAGTCAGGATTGTGAGTTCTAAACTCGGAATTGTGAGAAAAAAAGTCAGAATTGTGAGTTCTAAACTTGGAATTAAGGAAAAAGTCAGAATTGTGAGTTCTAAACTCGGAATTAAGGAAAAAGTCAGAATTGTGAGTTCTAAACTCGGAATTGAGGAAAAAAGTCAGAATTGTGAGTTCTAAACTCGGAATTACGAGATAAAAAGTCAGAATTGTGAGTTCTAAACTCGGAATTAAGGAAAAAAGTCAGAATTGTGAGTTCTAAACTCGGAATTGAGGAAAAAAGTCAGAATTGTGAGTTCTAAACTCGGAATTGAGGAAAAAAGTCAGAATTGTGAGTTCTAAACTCGGAATTGAGGAAAAAAGTCAGAATTGTGAGTTCTAAACTCGGAATTGTGAGAAAAAAAGTCAGAATTGTGAGTTCTAAACTCGGAATTGAGGAAAAAAGTCAGAATTGTGAGTTCTAAACTCGGAATTGAGAAAAAAAGTCAGAATTGTAAGTTCTAAACTCGGAATTACGAGATAAAAAGTCAGAATTGTGAGTTCTAAACTCGGAATTGAGAAAAAGAGTCAGAATTGTGAGTTCTAAACTCGGAATTGTGAGGAAAAAAAGTCAGAATTGTGAGTTCTAAACTCAGAATTGTGAGTTCTAAACTCAGAATTGTGAGTTCTAAACTCAGAATTGTGAGTTCTAAACTCAGAATTGTGAGTAAAAAAGTCAGAATTGTGAGTTCTAAACTCGGAATTGAGGAAAAAAGTCAGAATTGTGAGTTCTAAACTCGGAATTGAGGAAAAAAGTCAGAATTGTGAGTTCTAAACTCGGAATTGTGAGAAAAAGTAAGAATTGTGAGTTCTAAATTTGGAATTACAACTCACAATTCTGACTTTTTTCTCTCTCAGAATTTGTGAATAAATGGAACTTTTTTATTTTTTATTCCATGGCAGTGCCACAGTTATATATTATTTATACTGTATACTATTATAGTTTTTATTAATATTCTGAATTAGCTTTTATTTCATATCTTCAGTTTTATTTTAAATTAGTTTTTTTTGGTTTTTCAGGCCTGGACAACACCATTTGTTTTAATTTTCTGATATTTCCAGGTTTTCTATGACCCTGGGAACTCTGAAACTATAATACTCCCATTAAGCAAAAAAAAAAAAAAGTGTCCACACAGGAAGTGCAAATGTTCCCCATTCCTGTATGTCGCACTGCAGAGCCACTTTCCAAGACCATTGCAGTGGACCAGTAGTAACAATTAAGAATCATTCTCTCTCACACACACACACTAAAAGACTTCAGTGTAAGCATCCAGACCTTCTCGTGTTTCTTGAGGAGCTGGTGTCTCTGCAGGAAGTACTGGTCCTTCAGCTGCTGTTTGAGGAGCTGGTGTCTCTCGTGCAAGTTCTTCTCTTCCATGTCCCAAATAGTGGACTCTCGCTCTGACAGATGAAAAGAGCACTTGGATTGTTAGCATAGTCTACATAAAACCTTCAACATGGAAGTCATACAAGTTCTTAATCCTTTTCATACTAATTAAAATAGTCTGCGTATATTTTTACCTCTAAGTAGAGCCTGTTTTTTGAGGAGGCACTGACGCTCCATCTCTGAGATTTCCCGCTTATTTTCAGCAATGATCCTCTTCAGAGTTGAGTCAAGGTGATCTTTCTGATCGGCAAGGAACTTCTCTTCCTGTACAAGAGCCAGAAAGAATAATACTCAAACCTCTTTAACACAAAGAGATGCCAGTGATAATGTTCTGCTGATAGATTTCAAGATCATGGAAAAACTCATAAACAATCATATGAAATTAATTAAAAAATAACACAATTAGTGACCTTTAACACCAGGGCTTGACATGAACTTTTTTGCTCATCAGTCACTGTGGCTAGTGGTTTTCCAAAGTTATCAGCATTTTCACTGGCCACAATTTTGACATTGATACCATGGGGAAAAACTGCCATATAGATATTTTAATATTATCTCATAATTTGGCAGCGGGAACATTAGGCTGCTGTCCCTTTAAGACCTGACGCACGGATCCATTACACTGTTACACATGCGTTTTCTTTCTCAACTGTTTACGTTCACTTAAAACAGAACTGACTGTGTTTACGTGAATACTCGCCAAGACCGGCATTTTGACATTATTTTGTGTGTATTTGACTGTTTAAGCGCAATAAGCAGCGATAAAGACTCAATTTAGTGCTGAGAGACGGCTTTATGTGCGCATACTTTGGGTTTGAGCACAAAATTTGCGAGAATGATTAAAATTATGCGCAATACGCCGAAAAATTCAAGCCCTGTAACACCAACAATATTCATCCGGAGCAAATGAAGCGAGTGAGTGAGAGGAGGCGGTGTGTCACTCGCTGTCGGAGAGATGAGAGAGACAGAAAGAGATGCTGGTGTTGTGTGTCTGTTCTGAGGAAAATGAGTATTGGAAGCGTTTCAGATATTTCAGTATTGATATAACGGCATGCTTACAGGTTGTTAAAAATGCTGCGGCGAGATTCCTGAAGGGAAAGAGGAAATTTTATCATCCCTTTTGAGATCCCTTCATTGGCCGATACATTTCAGAATTGTATTACTGGTGTATAATTTCTTAAATGATTTAGCACCTTCTTATCTGTCTCACTTACTCCATTTATATTCTCCCACTAGGAGTCTTGGTATCTGAAGGAGAAGTTTCGTTTCAGATCCTAGAACCCGGCTAAAATCAAGGGGTAACCGAGCTTTTGAAGTGGCTGGCCCCACTTTATATTAAATCGACTTCCTCTCGGAGTTCAAGTCATGTCTCAAAACTTATTTATTTTCTGTTGCTTTTAGCTTATAATGATTGTTCTGTTTTAAACCGTGTTCATTTTTATTTGTGTTACTAATTTCTATTGGCTCTGTTTTCTGTGTACAGCACTTTGGTCGGCCAGTTTTTAAATGTGCTCTATAAATAAACTAAATTGAACTGATATGTATGGAAAAATCTATATTTTTGACAACCCTAGTTATTTTTGCAACTAGTTTATTATTTCTAGAGTTTTAAAAGACTACAATTGAAAAAAGTATATATTATATAAATTCAACCCGCCAAAGTGGCTAGTAGGAGTGACTGCGTTACACACCACTGCAGAAATACACACGCGGGTGTTAATGTCAAGCCCAGTTTACCACCATAAATAGAATTCTATTTAATTAGACTTTTTTTTAAAGGTAACTCTTATCATGGGTTCCAATAACGCATGTTCAGTTATAGACTCGAGTCTTCCTTTTTGTGTTCCCAGAACTCAGTTGGTCTCGATTGCAGGAGTTTTTATTTTTGAATATAATCTTTCAATCAGTTGAAATCAGTTTTATGGCCAGGGTTTCTAGTCATTGTTGTGTGGGCGGTTCAGTTTCGATGCAAACAAATAGCAGAATTAGCTTTCACTGGTGTCTTCGAGAAGATGCTCTTCAAAACATCGAGGGGTTTGGTGATTTGCGGTTTTCAAGAGCACTTCTCAAGGCCAATGGAGATACTTGCGAAGCCTGATTTACATTGGTCATTTTCTATTATTAGAATTGGGCATTGAAATGGATAATTCTGTGCCTTCTGTCTATGATAAAAAGTTAAAATTGCTCAAAAGTGGAGGCGTGTTTTCCTTCAGACGGCCACGGCTTGAACAAACCTTGTTTAGTTTCAGCTGTTGAAAGTTGCCCATTTTGACCTTCAAACTGTCTTTCCTCTGACTCCTGGGTAGTTTCTCCACTTCTTGTTTGACCTGAGACAAAATTAAGATAAACAAGTTTAATTTCAAACTTGAAAATTTAACACAAATCTACTGTTATCTACAGTGGCCCCATAAAGTATTTGGAGACTTGGGTCACATTTAAAGACATGTATGATAATGATGACTTTTACACTAGTTTATATTGTAAGCAAGAGAACATTATGTAAGATGTTAGCAACTCATTATTTCATCTAATCATTCATTTTAGTCCATTTTATTCATAACTCAAACTGCATAAAAAACAACCGTATTGTTTCTAGATGTTGTTGTCGTTTCTCTTCAGAAAACTCTGCAAGATATTAATCGGACAAATAATACAACATAAATATACAGATACAAACAGTGCTTTAAGTTTAGGTAGGCTACTGTTTGTTTTTCCCCTGTTGTTGTTTGTTTCACATTAACGACACAGACAGGAGCGGGTATAGGCTATATTAGGTTGCTTTCACTTTAAGACCTACAGTAATGTGCAGATCCAATACTGACACACGTCAGAAACTTTTTATTACTCAAGACATAACCGCCAATATGGACATAGGCATAATAATGTGTGTATTTAATCGTTCAAGGGCAATAAGCCTAGAAATAGAACACGTACAGTATCCTCGCGCGAGTGCTTACAGGCGTGCACAGAATCTGCAGCCAGGCTGACATCGGTCTGTGTGTCAGTACCGAATTGAGTTTGGGGTTTACATCGCTTTTATTAACTCTTTTTTAATGCTATCAGGCATATCATACTTTTATTTGGTCATTATGCGAGATGGCAGGTGAGAAAGATTCGCCTTTGCTTTCACGATCGCGGAACTGGAAGAACTGGAGAACTGTTAGCTGAAGAATAAAATCCATTTGATGTGTCTGTGGTACAATCCGAAAGAGACTCGCGCCAATAACACGAAAGCTGATTGGCTGCAATATAAGATGCATGTTGGTCTCATTTGTAGTTGTAATACAGCGAACTATAGTTGGACTAGCGAAACAAAGAACTACAACACCCCGGAATAAACACACTCACACTCTCTAAAACACTGCAGGAGCATTTCAATGAGCAATAGAGGTAGCGTTACATGGACGTAGGACAATTAAGACCTGTTTAAAATGATTTAAGACCTAGAACTCAATACTTCAGCGAATTTATGACTTTTCAAGGCCTAAAATTTTGATTTTGAAATTTAAGACATTTAAGACTTTTTAAGACTCCGTGGGTACCCTGTTTATTTGTACTTTTTGGGGCCACTGTAAGAGCTGAAAAAAATACACATTTCAGGTATAACTCGATCACCTCTTTCTTCTTGTGCTTCATCTGATCCAGGAACTTGCCGTAAGCTTTTTCTTGTTCAGCGCGAATGCGTTTGCCCTCGTCCCGCAGCCGTGTGGTGTGATCCAACTCCATTTTCTCTATGGTCTGTTTCTGCTGTTTCTCCAGGGTCTCCAGCTCCGTGTCAAAGTATTTTTTCTTGGCCTGTAAGCACAGCCGCAGACCAATATATCAGCACGGTGCATAATATTGTATAATATTGTGGAAGATAGTTACTATAGAGTTTCTCTTCTCCCAGGAATATTGTCCAATAAAATGCAGAACTGAATGTGAACGCCACTCCCCCTAATACCCCCTGCCAGTGACTAGCAATTGCAAGTATCAAAACATGTACGGCCTGTATAAAAGGGATGAGCCTGTCAATTAACCCACTCTAACTTCCTGTTTAAGGCAAGACACTACACATCCTTCATAGGCCACGTTCACACAGCAGCAGAATACGGTTGTCAGACCTGTATTTGAGTCTTTAATATGCTTACGTTCATACACAGTTCAGTAATTTATGGGAGTGACAACCACATTCTATAATCGATCTCACACCCGTACATTTTCAGGTCTCACAACTGCATTCTTGGAAAACCAGCATTGTGTGAATGGAACCGGACTGGACAACTCGTCAGACAGTGAGAGAGCCGCTCTAGACTAGATAATAATTAATTAGATAATGCCTCATGGGCGTCGGGAACCATTGTATGTTTTTAAGACCAATGATATTGGACCCACTCACTTTTACCGTCTCTAATTCAGCGCATGCCTGTTCACTTACCCCTAAACGATAAACACTTTATTATTAAACACAAGTTAGGCATTTTATTTCCACTTTTCGAAAATTTTCTTCATTTCTATTGAAAATAAATGCCTTTCCGATCTGATATGTGATGGGAAAAGGGAGCAGAGTGAGTTTGGCAAAAGGTGGATTTGAACCTTTCTGCCAACCACACGCCTTACCCCTACACTATTGCCGCTGTAAAAATTCGGTGTCTTCCGTAATTTTGTCTAGCCCAATCAGACTTTTAGTAAACAAGGCAGACTATTTGCACTTAATGTAAATGGCATCTACTCCAGTAAAAAAAAATTCTGGGGGAGGACACACCCACATTATTATTTTTTGCTTCCGAAGCCCATGTGATGCCTCATTTGCATATTTAACCTTAACATTTCAGAAAAATTGTAATACAAAAAACAATGTCTTATGCTGCGTTTCAGACAGATTGGATTTTGGATTTTTCCCACCTCCCTCTAGGAAACAATGTCTGGAATGCCACTAAAAGTCAGACATTCGCCGTGTGAACTCGGGGTACATCGATCAACCCCGACCTCAGCGAGACGCGTCATTTAACGTCAGTTGGCACATCCTGCTTTCAATGAATATGAACTTGCAAACAAACCTCAATGTTAGACATTAAGTTCATGTAACGCTACCTTCGTTTTTTGCTGTTTTCAAAGCGATTTTATATTATTTTTATTCAGTTTTGCTGACTCAAAAACACGATATGCTCTCATTGTGTCATGGCGACATCATGTGGTCAACATGTGTCACGTGTGATTGACTGGAACTCACTGAGGTCTGAAGTGGGACATTTAATTTGGGATATTCCTACATCCAACCTCGTCTGGAACGCAGCATTAGGGTCAGATTTACTAAACAGGGCAAATTAGCATGAGAGCATAATCCCATAAAAGCCCAGATGGGAGTGGACAGCTCTGCTCGTGATCTACTGACGCAGCCGGATCATTTCCATAATGACCAGCACAATCTACCCGTTAGCGTCTGGTTTAAGGCGTGCTTACTTTGGGCGGTAAATAATGATGCAAACAACAGTAAATTAACTAGCAAACCTTAGTAAATCACCTCACATGATTAATTTAAATACTCTCCTCACATTAATTTAGCGTCTGAAAGGGAAACTCCTACAAATGAAATTGCTGTTAGTAAGTCTGGGTCTTAATGTACTGTAATTAATCAACAAGAGGAAGTATGGTGATATTAGTTAATTTTTTTACCCCATTCACCTGTGATGTCTTAATTCGAAAGCCATTTCATAACGTCTTTAAATTGAGTTTAGCTTATTGCACAATAACAAATGTGATGGCAGAGAAAGATGAAGGCCACTGCTGTGGGTGCTGGAGATCTGCGACACTTACGTTCATCTCCTGGTCGAATCTGCGCTGCATCTGTTCCCGCTGATCTTTCAGCTTAAAGTTGAGAACGGCCTGAGCGCGATGCTGCTCTTTCTGCAGCAGACGCAGATCTCGAAGCTCCTGACGCCTGTGTGTATGAATGAACGCAGACATTTAAATATACATTTGAGGAATCGTTTGACTGACTTTACATAAAAGATGATATTTTTGTTTTGTTGGGCACCAAAACTATTTGGATACCAACATTCTTCAAAACATCTTCTTTTGTGTTCCTCTGAAGAAATAACATGAGGGTGAGCAAATGGTGACGCAATATTCATTTTTTGGGTGGACTATCCCTTCAAGCTGAACATGTGAAGTATCCCGCCAACCAAAGAATGTCTAGAATGCAGCAATAGTCTGTTATTCTACTGTCACGGCCCACAGAGAGCACTACAGAGGATTCATGGGAAAGACGCCCCCACCTCATTCATTGCATGACTTCACTGACAGCCAAAAACCAGAGGAATGTTCCACAAAGACATTTCATGTGGGGGTAGATCTCAAGCCTGTCAAAAACAGGTCCCAGACATATTTCATCACGAAACCAAAAGAAAGAAAGAAATTACATTTTGCTTAAGGAAAATTAAGTCTATAATTAAGAAGACTGAGTTCTTATTTTGGGGTAAAATATGACCTGGACATGTTTTTTGTGAAACTGAGCGCTCTCAGTGTAACAGCTGTTACATGCAAGGGCACTATCACACCACTAGATGGCAGAAGTGGCATTGTTTGTAAGTGCAGACGGAGTGCAGTGTGTGTGTGGTGGGAAACACTCTGTATATAATCTACTACCACCAGCTGAGGTGCTTCAAGAGAAAAGGCTAGATTGAAAAGTTCACAAGAATTCAGATGATGGATCTGTTGAAGGGAGATTTGAGCTCTTGATTTGTCCTTTTAAAGCGGCCCACTTCCTCTGGCTGTACACAAAGCTTCCCTTGTGTATTAATGTCCCATTCGTAAAGGACAAGGTCTTGGACCTGAGACCTAAAATAGTCTGTTTACTCAGCCGAGATGCAAGATCAAGTAGGAAAACTAGTTTTTTCCTCTTAAAAGGATAATTCACCAAAAATGAAAATTCAGTCATCATTTACTCGCCCTCATGTCGTTCCAAACCTGTAAGACTTTCGTTCATCTTTAAAACAAATATGAAGATATTTTATTTATCGTTTGAGCTTCAGCGCGAACCAATGAGGTTCATTCTCGTGTTACGCAGCACGTTTGAGCTTCAGCGAGAACCAATGAGGTTCATTCTCGTGTTACGCAGCACGTTTGAGCTTCAACAAGAACCAATGAGGTTCATTCTGGTGTTAAGCAGCACGTTTGAGCTTCAGCGAGAACCAATGAGGTTCATTCTCGTGTTACGCAGCACGTTTGAGCTTCAGCGAGAACCAATGAGGTTCATTCTCGTGTTACGCAGCACGTTTGAGCTTCAACAAGAACCATTGAGGTTCATCCTGGTGTTACGCAGCACGTTTGAGCTTCAGCGAGAACCAATGAGGTTCATTCTCGTGTTACGCAGCACGTTTGAGCTTCAGCGAGAACCAATGAGGTTCATTCTCGTGTTACGCAGCACGTTTGAGCTTCAACAAGAACCAATGAGGTTCATTCTGGTGTTAAGCAGCACGTTTGAGCTTCAGCGAGAACCAATGAGGTTCATTCTCGTGTTACGTAGCACGTTTGAGCTTAAACTAAACTGCTTGATTTACTTCATATGGATTCGTTTTACAGTCTCTTTATGAATATTTTGAAATTACAAAAGTGGTAGTTACGTGGACTGTAATTGGAGGTACAGAAAGCTCTCAGATTTCATTAAAAATATCTTCATTTGTGTTACGAAGATGAACGAAAGTCTTACAAGTAATTGATGACAATTTTTTTTTCATTTTTTAAAGAGCTTGATTAAATAGAGTCATGGCGTGGACTTGCCTGAGGAACCTCATTTCCTCGTCTTTCTTCTCATCATCAGTGATGATTTTGGAGGTGGTGACACTCACCTCTACACCATCAACCAAGAACTTACGGGTGCGTTTGAGCGTCTTCTTGGAGTCCTGTTAAAAAAAATAAGTGAGAAACTAAGAAACAGAAACTGATGTGGTAGTAAGATTTAAGAGAACTGTGGATGGGGGATTAAAAAAAGAAGACATGCACATGAAGGAACTAGGACTGATAGAACTAGAAGCATAATGAATGGGTGGAGAAAGAAAGAAGAAATGAGAAACAGAGACAGAGGGTGTGAACAGGAAGCAGTGAGATTGCTGTTATCCTGTAAAGCAAGTTTTGACAGGAAGTGTCAGCAGCTCATGAGCAGAGAGATTTTGAAGGTGAATCTCACAAAATGTATACATTGTGGCATGTTTTTAAGCACATAACCTAAATATAATATACTATTTAAACTGTGAATATTAATATAATGGCAGTATTTGTTGGATTATAAACTAACATAAGTCAAATATATGAATGCTTTGTAGTTTCAGCGCCTTAAGCCACTCAATTCATTTAATTAATTTAGACACTCGTATTTTATTGGATCTTGTCATATAAATGTCGTCACTTGTCTGCAAACAACACTAAGAACTGTGTCTATTTAACGCAGCTGAGCAAACAGTCACATCCTCTGTCGGCCACAAGCTTGTCGTTTTTATGCCGTACACTTGAAAGTGAGTCTGCTGCGAGTCAAACCCTGCTGTTTGAAGCTGAACGTGCAATTCTCGCCCATCCTGTGATGTGGTTTTGGTGTGATAAAGCCACAGGTCTTGATACAATGCAGTGTGCATGCACAAATGTTTACTAAAAACCATTGTTGAACCATTTTGATCGTGCAGCATCAAAACTAAAGCACAAGACAAGAGAGAGTTGAACTTCTGAATCATGCTGGAAAAATGGCAGACATGAGAAATGAGGTTGTTCTCTGGTGCCCTAAACAAAGAACAGAACGCCAGCAACGGCCGACCCAACAATCATCACATAGTAACTGATGCACAATACTGAATGGATCAGAGACAAAGAGCATTTTGGAGAAATGGGTGGAAAATCTGACATGAGCTTCAAAGACCTGCTGTTTGAAATATGCAACAAATGAATGACTTCATTTACAGTAATGTTCTGGGTTCAAAACCGGAAATGGTGATTACAGATGCATTTACAATGAAAGTCTATGGGGCTAAAATTTTTATCTACTGTACCTGGATGATATAGACAACTTTACAGCTCAAATAGTATCTTTTTGACGAGACGAGACATAATAATTGTCATATTATAATTTTGTAAATCAACAGCATACCAGAGATGCTAGATGCTAACATCCAGAACTAGAACTCATGTTGCTGGCACGTCTTAATTTGGCATCAGATTTTATACAATACTGTTCAAAAGTTTGGGATTTTTTGAAAGTTCACCAAGGCTGCATTCATTTGATCCAAAATACAGTAAATACATTAATATTGTGAAATATTATTAAAATTATAAATATGTTAACATATTTTAAAATGTAAATCATTTCTGTGATGGCGGCACTTAACTAAATATAAATCTTTATCATCATTCCAGTGTACACCTGGTGTTTTAATCCGTCTCTTTTGTCCACTTTCAGCCACTTCTGTCCTGATTTCTTTGAGGGGAGGGTCTATGGGCGGGTGTTTTTCAGATCTTTTGATCTAATAGACGAAATAAGCTCACACAATTTACATATAAACACGACCCGAGATGATGGAGAAACACACGGAGAGCATCAGCTTTAGTTTCTGCTCTGACAGACAAGACCAGCCGAACGCTGTGAATGTGTGTTAGACATCAGGAATGGAGAGAGAACATTGAGCTTGAGACGTTTCTCATCTTCAAACCAAACTTGTGTCTCCAGCTGAGAGTTTAAATCCTGTCTGGCTAGCGCTCGTCCCATAATGTTTAGCATTAGGTCAGTAGGAGGAGAGTAGGGCGTCTTTTAGAGGCTGTTCCAGTGCATTTGACCACATAAGCGTCTACACTACGAAAGCAATCCGGTCCAATGTGTTTTCAACTACCTCTGGAAGTGGACAAAAACGTTACAGACGTTTACAAGCTCAAAACTTTTTAAAACCCTGTTTACACCTGTATTTTGAGTCGTCCATTGACTAAATCTTAATACCAGATATAAACAGGGCCTATAGTATATCCAATTTCATCCGCATACATACAGTATACTCAAATATGCAAATCTTAACTGATCCATTGCTTGTATCGTTGCAAAAATGAAACTACACTATCACCCAGCTCTAATCTGCTGAATGCGATTAGAAGACATGAAGATGTTAAAATACTATAAACATTAACATGCCTTTCAGTAAAAGTGCTTAGGAACAATGTGTATTGTCAAAAGCACTATACAAATAAATTTGACTTCACTACTTAACAGGCTTCAGCTGTACCTGGAAACACTTCCTTTGTTTAGCAAGATTTTGCTTTAAACCTATAAAATAGAAATTACAACTTCAATTGTAGGGTTGTCAATAAATTACAGGGCTGTCGCTTGGCCAAGATACTTTTCCCAAGATACTTTGCAACCTGTAATTCTAATTCATAATTTCTAAGAACTACTTTCTAGCGGCTATTAAAGACTATTTTAATCATTTTACTGACAATGCTAAACAAAGTCCAATACATTTCTGGTTTGGTGTCAATGAAAGGGTGCTTGAGACTTCCTGATGAGGCTTTGGAGATACACAAGACATTAAAAGGTTGAGACGCACGGTTTAAATATATGTAGAACCTCATACATCCCTCCATCCCGCAGTACAGAGATGATTTGGATGGCAGAGGTTTCTGGTTGTGTTTGCAGACAGGCTCGGCTCTGTTTGACAACGTCCACACCCTGTTTGAGCTCTGTACCTTCACTGTACTACTATGTGTACTACCCGCCCAAAGCTGCGGCACCTTCCAGAACGTTCCACTAGCTCTCATAAGCCGGGCTCTGTTCTACTGTGGCCCAACGGAGTAGCTGGCACTGAGACAGTAAACAGAGGACCATATAGCTCACGAGAGCGGAAGTGAGAGTATTAGTAAAAGCAAGCATGTTAAAGACCAAGTGTATCATTAGTGTTCTATGCAGCTCTCCAGACTAACATTTAAGAGCAGTGTCACCAAAGGCACCAAGATCTACAGAGGGTTTCTATAGTTTGGTTGAACAAGAGGCAGTAACAATCATTAAATTACCTTTGTATATTTCAGAAGTACAGTTACTAATAATATTAGTAACTGTACATTGGAGATGCACATTTAACACATTTAAGAATTTACTTTGAGTAGGGATGCAGATGTAAATCTACTTAACAGTAACAACTGTAAAAAGTGAAATAAATATATATATATATACTGGGTATACCAGTGTGAATGGGGATCGTTTTGACAATGTTGTTGTCTGTATGTGAAACTTCTCAAAAATGCAAAGGAAAAACCTTTAATTGGTGTCTTGTAAACGTACCCTTAAAGAGATGGTGCCCATTTCCTTGTTGACAGACATATCGTCTGACAGGTTCAGGCTGATGTCCATGTTTTCACTGGCTGCATCCGAGTATCGATTTGATAATCTGCCATTCGTGTGAGGAAGCAAACTTTCCAGATCCTCACCAGCCAAAGAGGACCTGTTGCTCACCACAGACACACGATTGGTCAGCTCCTTGGAATAAGTTTGGTCCAGCATGGGATATGGTTGCTGGTTAGGCATTACTCCACTGTGAGCTTCTTCCTCCGGTTCCTGTGATTTCTCTGATGCTGCTGAGAGCTGCTCTGTAGTGTCTGAGGAAGATTCTGATGAAGGTTCTGCGGTCCTCCGCAAAGGAAGCTCTGGTTGAGAGCTCTCGACCACCTTGGTGTCCTCCTCAGAGGTGGGTATGCTTTTTTCATCCTCAATGCCGGAGTCGGAGCTGGAGGCCTTGCCTGACGCCTCGCTCTCGGGTTTGTCATGATCTTCCTCTGGAAACTCGCTGAGATTGTCCTCCTGCTCTTTCAAAGGGGTTTTGGTGGACTCAATGGTCCTGAGCTCCTCCTCAATTACCATTGGAGTTTCAGTGTGACGGGTGTCATGCGGATGGTCTCCATAAAAACTGGTCTCACTGGTTACTGATGGGTCTTTGACAGGAGCCTAGAAAGAACACAGACAGAATGAGGCTTATGTGACATAAAAGCCTGACAATTTTCTTTTCTTTCTTCAAAATAATCCACTCTGTCAATCCCACCCAGTACCGAGTCAAAATTTTCACTCAAATGACTTTAGAAAGTTGACAGCATCATTATTTTATTTTTACACAGAGATTGGTAGGTCTATTAGTGAAATCTGTTGACTTTAGCCATCTTTGTTTCATTATATGCCGACAGTGACCGTACAAAAATGGGGAAAAAATCAGTTATTGTGTTTTTTGTGTCAAGTTTGAATGCCTGTAACTCAAGGAGAATTAAAGATCTCTTAATATCCTTTTAGATTCTGATTTGTAACAAACTTTTCTTTTAGTATCTCCATTTTAAAGGCCGTCGATGGTTCAGTCCCAAAGATATGGAGATCTTAATGTGGCTCCATGAGTAAACTGGTAAAGTTCAGTGGTCGAAAACCAAATGTGGGTCAATTTGGATGCAGTTGATGCTTTTTATATTTAAAGAGGAATATCTTAAGAACAAATAATGTTGAAACTAGAAATGCATCTCATTTTTTTCTATCACCTAAATTGCATAGAACATACCTGTCTGAGTGCCATAAGTATTGTTTTTTTCCCCATTTAAGAACTGCTTTTTCCCCATATTTGAACGGTCACTGTCGGCATATAATGCAACAAAGATTGCTAACGTCAACAGATTTTACTAATAGACCTACCAAACTCTGTGTAAAAATAAAATAATGATGCTGCCATTTTTCTAAAGTGATTTTTACACCCCTGTCAGGTGAAAATTGTCATTTTGACCCCCCTCAACAAAACAGTGGATTACTCAGTAAATGTACATACATGCCATCTGATATTTAGGCTTTCACGACTATTTATGTTTGTCTTTCTACAGAAAAAAATATGAACAAAATCGAAAATTTGAGCCGGGGAAGTTTCCGAAATTTGGTTGATTTGACATGAAATGACCCTATGGCTGTTTTTATAAATGGACTAAAATGGACTGAGAAAACAAATAGCAATGATGTACAGCTGTTAATAAAGACTCTAAAGTTGGCGGCAGGCCAGAGACTGACAGTAAGCTCATACACCGCCGCAGGCCTTCACCCTTATAACTGTTTCCTTGACAAAAAGAGGGACTAATTGTCCTGTGCTTTATTTAACTCTAAATAAATGTGGACGGTGTGTCTTTTGTTTCATTTTTACATGTTTGAAGGCCAGATGAGAAGTGGAAGAGGAAGTGTATTAAGAGTTATTTTTGAACACTCATACCATTGTGCCATTCCACCACAACAGCCTAGAATAGATCTTTAAATGGAGACGCTAATGTGAAAGTTGGGTGGGGGACACACGTCCTGTTACAGTCAAATTATATGAGAAGTATTGACATCACAATCACATTGTGACATGAGGGGACATCTCGGTGTAGTGGCGCCCGGTGCCCATGAGACAAGAGTCGGGCTGGTTACGCAATGAAAACTACAGGGTTTCATTTCTTCTTATTATTAGCAGTGTTTTTGCTGCTTAACATTTTTGTGGAAACAATGATACCATTCAAACATTTGTGGTAAGATTAAAAGAGAGAGATAAATTAATACTTTGGATACATCAAGGATGCATTACATTTATCAGAAGTGATAATGAAGACCTTAATAATATCACAAAAGAGTTATATTTAATAAATGCTTTAACAAATTTAATGAATGCAAATTTCTATTCATCACAGAATCCTGAAAAAAAAGAATCATCATTCCAACAAAAATGTTGTCAACATTGATAATAATAATAATAATAATAATAATAATAATAATAAATAATATAGCTGCAAGCAGCAATTAACAGGGTTCAAGCGCTTTAAAGGGTTAGTTCACCCAAATATGTAAATTCTGTCATTAATTCCTCACCCTCACGTCGTTCGGCACCCGTAAGACCTTTGTTCATCTTCGGAACACAAATGAAGATATTTTTGTTGAAATCCGGTGGCTCAGAAAGGCCTCCATTGGCAGCAATGACATTTCCTCTCTCAAGACCCATAAAAGGTACTAAAGACGAGTTAAAAAGTCCATCTCACTACAGTGGTTCTACAATAATTTTATGAAGCGACGAGAATAGTTTTTGTGCGCAAAAAAAACTAAATAACGACTTACACTCACCTAAAGGATTATTAGGAACACCTGTTCAATTTCTCATTAATGCAATTATCTAATCAACCAATCACATGGCAGTTGCTTCAATGCATTTAGGGGTGTGGTCCTGGTCAAGACAATCTCCTGAACTCCAAACTGAATGTCAGAATGGGAAAGAAAGGTGATTTAAGCAATTTTGAGCGTGGCATGGTTGTTGGTGCCAGACGGGCCGGTCTGAGTATTTCACAATCTGCTCAGTTACTGGGATTTTCACGCACAACCATTTCTAGAGTTTACAAAGAATGGTGTGAAAAGGGAAAAACATCCAGTATGCGGCAGTCCTGTGGGCGAAAATGCCTTGTTGATGCTAGAGGTCAGAGGAGAATGGGCCGACTGATTCAAGCTGATAGAAGAGCAACTTTGACTGAAATAACCACTCGTTACAACTGAGGTATGCAGCAAAGCATTTGTGAAGCCACAACACGCACAACCTTGAGGCGGATGGGCTACAACAGCAGAAGACCCCACCGGGTACCACTCATCTCCACTACAAATAGGAAAAAGAGGCTACAATTTGCACGAGCTCACCAAAATTGGACAGTTGAAGACTGGAAAAATGTTGCCTGGTCTGATGAGTCTCGATTTCTGTTGAGACATTCAGATGGTAGAGTCAGAATTTGGCGTAAACAGAATGAGAACATGGATCCATCATGCCTTGTTACCACTGTGCAGGCTGGTGGTGGTGGTGTAATGGTGTGGGGGATGTTTTCTTGGCACACTTTAGGCCCCTTAGTGCCAATTGGGCATCGTTTAAATGCCACGGCCTACCTGAGCATTGTTTCTGACCATGTCCATCCCTTTATGACCACCATGTACCCATCCTCTGATGGCTACTTCCAGCAGGATAATGCACCATGTCACAAAGCTCTAATCATTTCAAATTGGTTTCTTGAACATGACAATGAGTTCACTGTACTAAAATGGCCCCCACAGTCACCAGGTCTCAACCCAATAGAGCATCTTTGGGATGTGGTGGAACGGGAGCTTCGTGCCCTGGACGTGCATCCCACAAATCTCCATCAACTGCAAGATGCTATCCTATCAATATGGGCCAACATTTCTAAAGAATGCTTTCAGCACCTTGTTGAATCAATGCCACGTAGAATTAAGGCAGTTCTGAAGGCGAAAGGGGGTCAAACACAGTATTAGTATGGTGTTCCTAATAATCCTTTAGGTGAGTGTATATAGTGATGGCCGATTTCAAAACACTGCTTCCTGAAGCTTCGGAGCGTTATGAATCAGTGTATCGATTCATGATTCAGATCGCGTGTCAAACTGCTGAAATCACGTGACTTTGGCGCTCCGAACCGCTGATTCGATACACTGATTCATAACGCTCCGAAGCTTCAGGAAGCAGTGTGTGTCTCTTTACGCCCTGAGCTCTTTTCCATTAGCAGTGCATTATTTTTACTCTCTATCAGCACAGTGAACTGAGAGATTTATGATAAAGAGACATTTAGGCGGTGTGCAATAAGTGAGAAAAGTCAGACCCGTACAGGTGTGAGATCAGCCGGGTCTTCATCTTCTCCTTCTTCATGATTGTCCTCGATCTCCTCCAGAAGCTTCGGAGCGTTATGAATCAGTGTATCGAATCAGCGGTTCGGAGCGCCAAAGTCACGTGATTTCAGCAATTTGACACGCGATCTGAATCATGAATCGATACACTGATTCATAACGGTCTGAAGCTTCAGGAAGCAGTGTTTTGAAATCGGCCATCACTATATAAGTCGTTATTTAGGTTTTTTCACACACAAAAACTATTCTCGTCGCTTCATAAAATTATTGTAGAACCACTGTAGTGAGATGGACTTTTTAACTCGTCTTTAGTACCTTTTATGGGTCTTGAGAGAGGAAATGTCATTGCTGCCAATGGAGGCCTTTCTGAGCCACCGGATTTCAACAAAAATATCTTCATTTGTGTTCCGAAGATGAACAAAGGTCTTACGGGTGCCGAACGACGTGAGGGTGAGGAATTAATGACAGAATTTACATATTTGGGTGAACTAACCCTTTAAGGCCTGTACACACTTGTGTAAAAAGCTATGTTTTATTTAGCAAGCATGTAACCACTTAAATCATAGAAGGAAAAGACCATTTACAGCCAATATAAACAATTTACCATAGGAAATATATGGTTTTTAAAGCTTTTTAACAGTTATAGTGCCATCTATTGTTAAATCTCCATAAAATTTGGCATGCTTCTTTAAAATCATATATCGCATATGCTCACCTAATTTAGTGAGGTTCTGAGTTTTTGTTTAGGATTTAGAATATATTTTGCCACACCCATTTTCTAAATTACCCTGTTATAGCATGGGTAGAAGGGTAAAGTTCAACTTTTTTTGATAATTATTCATCTAGAAAGTCCATAGAATTGTACTGCATTTGATTTTATTCAGATTGAGCAAAAAAGCCTAGGACTAGTTTGCAAAAGTTTTTTTTTTTTTTACATAATCACGAATATTTAATGAACGATTTGATTGGCAGTGGTTCTTGAGGCAAAGTTGTTCAGAATGAGGAGATCTATCAAATTATATGAATATTGTGTTGACGTGTGAAACACCATGTTTACAGAGGCGTAAATCTTGTTAGCACCACCTAGGACCTTTAGGATCATGAGTCGAACATGCCCACCGAGATTCGTTCCAATCAGCCTCCGTTAACCTTATCTAAAAGGTGCTCAAACTTCATTGGCCAATGGCGGGCATGTTTTTTGAGATACGCCAATGTCCTAATAGACAATCATGGCACCTTGGACAAAGACACTGCATGCCAATTTTCGGTTGGGTGGTTATTGCCATTTTCATGTTTTTTTGTCCTGTTATGGCCAGAAATTGTGGCTGTGATTAATTCAACAAAGTTAAGTGGAGCACTGCATTGTGGGATACCGCATCCCATGCTCTGTTGTATACTGCTTATGTTGGCCAATTGTAGTATATTATCTGGGTATTCATGCATAAAAAAATTGTGCATACTGTACACAATATATATTGTATGCACTGCAGCAATATTATGAGTAGATTACATAACTTAAATGAGCTCATATCTGCATAATTCATAGAGTTCTTGGCATGCCGTGCTGTACGGCAGTGTTGTTGCCTTTCATATGTACACCTGCATTGAAGCGTAGAATCAACTTTCCATGCAATAACAATTACAGTTGTCAAAGCACTAAACAAATGTGTGTCTCTTTACGCCCTGAGCTCTTTTCCATTAGCAGTGCATTATTTTTACTCTCTATCAGCACAGTGAACGGAGAGATTTATGATAAAGAGACATTTAGGCGGTGTGCAATAAGTGAGAAAAGTCAGACCTGTACAGGTGTGAGATCAGCCGGGTCTTCATCTTCTCCTTCTTCATGATTGTCCTCGATCTCCTCCATCACCTCAGCTTTGGCCTCTGCCACCAGCTCTCTCAATGGACGGTTGGTCTTCACTGAACTCACAAAAGGATGCTGAAACACAGAACGTACATGGAAACATTACTCTGAGTTCTTCATAATGGTACAAACTCTTGTGCATAACAATAACATGCACACGTCACCTTAAGAAGCATGCAAAGTAAATCATATGAGCCTGAGAATGGAAATTGTGAGATCATGTCAATGTTTCTCTCGAGCCATTACTAAAAATTGTATGGTTGGCGTCAAACTGAATCAGCAGTTAAGAATCACAATCAAATTAAAATGACAGAGCAAGTATTTATATCTGAAATTTGGCCATTCTGTTTGAGTCAACTATTTTCAGTTGATTTGGTCAATAATTATCACATTCTAACCTGAGATTTCAAGTTAATATTTTATAAATGTAACAAAAAGTTTGCATGTTCACAGTTCTCTGATATTGGTTAAATTAGTCACATGACATGCAGGTAAACAAATGAAATATTTCATATTTGTTAGTAAGTGTTATTTTAAATATACAGTATAATTATTTTCATTTGACATTTTTAATTGAATTATTGTCTTATCAATTAATTATACCATGGTCTGTGTGAATACTCGATTCTGACTGGCTGGACTGTTTTTATATCATGCAATTCTGACTCTAGATCTCGCAATTCTGACTTTATATCTCGCAATTCTGACTTTAGATCACGCAATTCTGACTTTATATCTCGCAATTCTGACTTTATATCTCGCAATTCTGACTTTATATCACGCAATTCTGACTTTAGATCACGCAATTCTGACTTTAGATCTCGCAATTCTGACTCTAGATCACGCAATTCTGACTTTATATCTCGCAATTCTGACTTTAGATCACGCAATTCTGACTCTAGATCTCGCAATTCTGACTCTAGATCACGCAATTCTGACTTTATATCTCGCAATTCTGACTTTAGATCACGCAATTCTGACTTTAGATCTCGCACTTCTGACTTTAGATCTCGCAATTCTGACTTTAGATCTCGCAATTCTGACTTTAGATCTCGCAATTCTGACTCTAGATCTCGCAATTCTGACTTTATATCTCGCAATTCTGACTTTAGATCACGCAATTCTGACTTTATATCTCGCAATTCTGACTTTATATCTCGCAATTCTGACTCTAGATCACGCAATTCTGACTCTAGATCTCGCAATTCTGACTCTAGATCACGCAATTCTGACTCTAGATCACGCAATTCTGACTCTAGAACTCGCAATTCTGACTCTAGAACTCGCAATTCTGACTCTAGAACTCGCAATTCTGACTCTAGATCTCGCAATTCTGACTCTAGATCTCGCAATTCTGACTCTAGAACTCGCAATTCTGACTCTAGAACTCGCAATTCTGACTCTAGATCTCGCAATTCTGACTCTAGAACTCGCAATTCTGACTCTAGATCTCGCAATTCTGACTCTAGATCTCGCAATTCTGACTCTAGATCTCGCAATTCTGACTCTAGATCTCGCAATTCTGACTCTAGATCTCGCAATTCTGACTCTAGATCTCGCAATTCTGACTTTAGATCTCGCAATTCTGACTTTAGATCTCGCACTTCTGACTTTAGATCTCGCAATTCTGACTCTAGATCACGCAATTCTGACTCTAGATCTCGCAATTCTGACTCTAAATCTCGCACTTCTGACTTTAGATCACGCAATTCTGACTTTAGATCTCGCAATTCTGACTTTAGATCTCGTCAATCCTTTACTTAATAAATATAGTCAAATATTTGTGGTTTGGACCAAAATGCCAGTCCTTGACTTCTCGTGCAAGCATGTCATTTTCCTTGAAATACACTTGCAATTAGCAAAAGTGGTAGTTAATTAAAAAAAACTGTTCTTCAGAGAGTCTGGGGATTAATTAGTAGATCTGCGGAGTTAGACGCTGAGGACTTGAGCTGAACTGTGAAAGCACCAGTGTAATGGAGAGGAACGCTGCTCTCATCTATTATTCAGCTGAGTTGCACCTTGTTTAATTGAAGTGTCCCAGCTGCCGAGCGTATGTGAGGGGGAGTCAAGCGTTAAAAACATACAGCCAGCAATATCAGTTACCCTCACCGATGACCGCAACTCACTGACAGTCAAGAAACAAAACGGCAAGAAACACTGCAGCCCAATTCACACATGATAAATCCGAAATTGTATGAGAGGTCAGAAATAGAGCATCCCAATTCATAGTCCATAGAAAATAGTATGCCATTGTTGGTTGGATAGTGTGTGGTTTACAAGCAGAGATACAGGAACACTACATACACAAAATCAGTAGAGCATGGTGCTAGAAACGGCAAGGTCATGGGTTTGATTTCCAGGAAAAATGTATAATAGCATGTATTGGGTAGGATTAAAGGATGTAGAATATGTTCAAGCAGAAAAGGCATTAATATGTGCTTTAGAAGTACTAATAAACAGCCAATATCCTAGTAATATGCATGCTAATAAGCAACAGTTAATAGTGAGAACTGGACCCTAAACTAAAGTGTTACCAGCATATAATATTTATACACTGCCTATAAAACAGGACAAATCTAAGACTTAGATGCACAAATAGAATTAATACTGCCTGTCCATACAGAACAAGTCCATAAAATCTCAAAATAAATCATGGATCTCAGACCCTTTAACTTAGTTAACCCAAAACGTACGCGAGTCTAGTTCCGGTGGAAGAGTGACCTCTGACGCATGATGTATTGACGAATGCGGAAGCTCAAAGGATTGAGCAAAACAAAACACTGGTCACAAATAGAAGCTAAAACGAGAATTTTAAAAGAGAAATGTGGGAGGAGCTTGAGTTTGTTGTGTGAACCGTCGACTCTTAACTGAGCTTACGCTACTCCTACATCCTACGTCATGTGTCGTACCGAAAGCCAGTGATTATAGTTTATAAAGTTATACATTTGGATATTTTTCTTCGCTTCAGAAGACCTTTATTAACCCCTGGATCTGTATGGATTACTTTTATAATGGAGGGATGCACTTTTTTTGAGCTTCAAATATGTGGGCCCCATTTACTGCCATTATAAATCTTGGAATAGCCAGGATATTTTTAAATATAACTCTGATTGTGTTTGGCTGAAAGAAGAAACTCTTATACACCTAGGATGGATTGAGGGCAAGTAAATTATGGGATAATTTAAATTTTTGGGTGAACTATCCCTTTAAACGTTCTTCTAAACATTTAACTGCAACACAGGGTAACTATAACGTTTGTTTTATTTAACATATAAATATATTTACTATCAATACATATGAATTAGAGGGTCGATATTTGATTTTGCTTATACGATTAAGACTTTTTTATGACCTTAAAGGTGCAGTGTGTAGTATTTATGAGGATCTATTGACAGAAATGCAATATAATATACATAACTATGTTTTCAGTGGTGTATAAAGACCTTACATAATGAACCGTTATGTTTTTATTACCTTAGAATGAGCCGTTTCAATCTTCATACACCGCAGCTCCCCTGACAGTGAAATCGGCATTTTGCGCTGCCATGTTTCTACAGTAGCCCTAAGGGACAAACTGCTCTCCAGAGCACTAGCTACTCTCTGCTGTCTCAGACAACGACATCTTTGTCCTGTGTCGGCCACCGTAGCTTCTCTATGTGCTTGGAAAGGAAGGGGTGAGCAGTGGGATTGCAATTCACAACCTCACCACTAGATGCCGCTAAAATTTACACACTGCACCTTTAAATTCTTTAAACTGAATAGACCCTTTTCACATTTCCAGGTTTCTTAGAGCAGAAGTCGTCATAGCTGGGTTAACTTTTAAAGCGGTGAATACATTAAATATATTTTTTGTGTCCCCATTTGCTGAAATAGCAAAATAAAAACTCCACAATAGAGTGAGATTGAGAAAGTACTATCACTCCCATACACGCTGTATTAGAAACACCCTCACAGCAGCGGTAACTTGTTTTCTGTAATTTGATGCAAAAGTAATAAAATACAAAGTATTAGTGTTATAAATTTACATACATTTAAAAAAAAAAATTAAAATGCAAAAATCTTTGCAGGATTTACGTTATTGATGACCGTTAAAATGACAGTCTGTGAAAAGGGTCTATTTAAGACATTACGATTTTTGAGAACCTGCAGGAACTCCGTATGAAAGAAGCCTTTGTGTCCGAGCATACATATGATACCCAAAAATGAATATGATGCGGTTCTATTTCAGGTATTTTAAGGTCTCTTGACCTTCACCTTGGTTTCAATGATCAAATTAAACTACAGACAAACCTATAAAGACCTTGACTTTGCGGACTCAGGTTTGCCACTCAGGATGAAACCGTGATATATGAACTTAGCATACAACTCTTTACAGGATAACATGTACAGCATATCAATGTTACCCTCTTCACCTTCATCCACCACCTGTCTTTCAGGTTGCTTTGTATGCAGCAGAGCATTAGATTAATATGTAATTTGAAGCACCCATAAGCGAGAGTGATATCAGAACAAGAAGAAGTTACTTTATATTCCTTTTAATTTAATTAGTATATTAATAATTACAATATAGTTATTTTTGTTATTGTATCTTTGTTCCTAAAAATACTTAAAGATCCAAATAAAATTAACTTTTTACTTTTTTTTTAGTAAGAAATCATACAGAAGTTAAATAAATAAATGTAAAAATAACCACTACATAGTCATTAGTGTATTAATTACAAATACATGGATTATTATTAAAGTTACAAAAGTTATTCAGTCAAGAGCAGTGAGTGGTTCCCTCTTTTCTTATGTTATTCTGTTAACATTAATGACACACACAGCAGCAGGTTTATTATATTATATATTATTATATAGACCTAATGCACAGATCCAATATACTGTTACACATCATTTTACTCCAACTGTGTACGTTCACTTAAGACATCATCGACTGTGTTTATGTATGTAAATACTTGTTGACTTTTTTAATTAATTTTTAAATATATAATTGGAGTACTTTATTTATAATAAACACTACATTAAGGCCCAATCCCAATTCTATTTTATACCTCTTCGCCTACCCCTTGCCCCTTGAAACAGAGTGGCAAGGCGTAGGGGTGAATATATTCCCCTAAGAAATAGGCACCACTACTACACCATTACATGTCATAACACGTCATCATACCCCATTTCTTTTATTAGTGTCCTGTAACATTTAACCAGTATGAACAGCAATGAAGTGCACATACTGTATCTAACAGAAATCAGGATCGAGCACGTTTAACAGATTACTCACTCACAACGTTGTTTTGCGCTGTATTTGGACTTAAGAAAACGGCGCTCATTTTCAGTTTAAAAACGTATGAGCCTTTGAGTTTCCTAAGATGATACAGAACATACAAGACTGGTGAAGCTGCTTTTCCATCGGGCCAAACTGTTCTCCTTGTTTGCTAACCGTTCCATTCCGTGCCGATCCGAGCCAGCCGGAACGGATATGGTTTTGTTTTCTACTGTGGTGCTGCGATAATGGAGCTCTTTGCAATGTAATACAAACGAGTCAGTTGTTGCCTTGGAGACGCAAGAGTTTACAGACGATACGCGATATAAATATCGACTGCGTTATGAAGGATGACCAGATTTTTTTTTTAACTGTATTATTAATTTATTAATTATCAGTTCACATCACTCAAATGGTTGTCTATGGAGAAACTGGCATCCAGGCAACACAAGTGATCGATCCCGAGTGGCAACATCACTACACACATTCTAGCAGCACGGTAATCGGTGTATGCAGGTATATTCCCTTATACCCCTTCGTTTGAAGGGCTTTCTGGACCTTCCCCTTATCCCTACCACTCCAGCCAAAAGAGAATCGTGACACCCCTACCCCTTCACGTGAACGCACAAAACGAAGGGGTAGGGGAAAAGGAAGGGCTAAGGGGTAGAAATGGGATTGGGCCTAACTCTTTCCCTGCCAGTGTTTTTTTTTAAAGTTGCCAGCCACCGCCAGCATTTTTGATAATTTTCCCAAAATATTTTGTTGTATGAATATCTGAACATGCAATATTTCAAAAGAAAGAACAGAGCCTCTGCTTTTAATCAAAAAACCTGTTTATTCTAGCTTCATACTTTTTATATGAATCTGTGTTGAAGTGTTGATTAAAAAAAAATCTAAATTTTGAGCAAAAAGCTGAGAAAAGCACATTTGTGTCAAAGACTATGTCCAGATCAGATTCAGAACGATGATCAAAACACTGATGGAGTAGATGGAGTCCATCAACACCCCCAAAGCTTCACAGTCCTAGAGCTCGTCCTGAGTCCACATTAGAGCTGGGCAATATGGCCAAAAAATCATATCTCAGTATTTTTTGGTTGAATGGCGATACACGGTATATATCCCGGTATTTTCTCTGTTTTTCTATTTGGATAAAAAAAAAAATATCTATTTATTTTAATAATAATTTTATTTCACATCCTGCCCAATGATGTCCTAAAAACAATGTTGATATTGAAGGCTATAAACAAATACAGTGAATGTAACGTAGGCTATGCAATACATTATGTGCAAAAAGAGGGTTTACAATCTAAAAACAAAATTAATCATTTTGTTTTTAAATTCACTAAACTAAAAATGAAAATAAAAACAAAAGCATATTAGCCTATATTTGATTACCCCATTATAATGGTCACTTTCATAACAATATACTTACTTGTAGGTTTAAAATTCCACATATGGCACATTTATTGTCCAAAAACAAATCTTTTAGAAATAAAACTTTAGTCAGAATTATTGCCTTCCTATTCTATTGCGCTCTGTCTGTTTGTCGCGCATGTGATTAACTTGCAGAGGCTCCTCTCCGGACAGCAAAATGGACATATTTGCATGACTTTCTAACATGAAATATACCTATGAAATGTAAGTTATGCAGAACCACATTTCACATGTATTAAACAGCGCAAGTATTTATCTGTCTCTCAGTAGCCCATCTGAAAGGGCAAGCTGCTTTAAACTATACGTGTTAACTATATCTTACCAGTTAATTTGAAGCCCTTAATATAAAGCATATGTCATGTTGAGGACAAATTGTATCATGCACTTTCCCTGCATCAGCACACTCTGCATACTCCGCTATTTTTCAGATGCGTTCATATCAATCTACTGTATATCGATATAAACGGTATTGCCTCATTCCATATAGTTTCTAAAAAATATCGATATATTGTACAAACTCGATATACCGCCCAGCCCTAGTCCACATTTCATTCAGTAACATTAGGCAGTTTTGATTTATATGCTGTTTAATGTTGATAATCATGTTATTTTACATGCGCATCTGCTTATATATACTATCGCTTGTTTCTGCTTCTTTGCCTGTATAACAGTGAAAACACGGAAAGCTGGGAATGTTGGCAGGGAAAGAGTTAATATCTATGAAAGGCATATTGAATTGAATTCTGTTGTTTTTATGAATCGATCCAATTCCATTGTTCACCTCTCATCGTGATGCATTGTATGGTGACACTTCAGATTAGGGAAAACGGTTACACTTGATTTTACATTATGTGTACTTACAGTGTAGTTACCAAAGAAAGTACTGGGTAATATAAGGTAAGTCAAGTCAAGTCACCTTCATTTATATAGCGCATTTTACAATATAGATTGTTTCAAAGCAGCTTTACAGTGATAATAGGAAATTAATGGAAGAGAGATTGTTTTGGCTGTACATCAGCTCTAGAAAAAAAGTTATTGTCCAGCTAAAGTAAGTTTTTGATCGATTCATTTCCGTTGTAAATAATCATTAGTTATTTACTTTGGGGCCGCTTACACGACACCATTTTTAACCAAAACAGAAAACTTTTTAATGCGTTTAATGCGGTAGCTACATGGCTTAAGGTTAGGTTTAGGGGTAGGTTCAGGGTTAGTTCCTAGTTATTACCCAGTTATTGTAATTGCTATAAGTACATAGTATGTACATGGGGAACATGACTGTAAAATAAAGTGCTACAATGAAAGCATTCACTATCAACTAGGAGTTTTCCCTCAATAAACTCCTAATTACTGCTTATTGATAGTTAGTAAGGTGGTTGTTGTAGTGGTTAAGTTAAGGTATTGGGTAGGGTTAAGGGATGTAGAATATGGTCATGCAGAATAAGGCATTAATATGTGCTTTATAAGTACTAATAAACAGTAAAATGCATCCTAATAAGCAACTAGTTAATAGTGAATATCTATTCCCTAATCTAAAGTGTTACCATATGAAAATGTAATGATATATTTGAAAGTAAAGTAAATCGTCTAGTGAGGGAAAAGCTTTTCGATGATGTGCGAGTTGTGACATAGATAGTCTATCTGTCTTTGACTTCAATCGCTCGTATCACTACGGTTATCTACGGTCAGATCATCGTTCTTACAATTTGTGATGCAGTTTCTAATTAAATGACTAGCAAGTGTCACCAAAGTCCATTTCACCCAAGTCCACTCAAAGAGAGTTTGCTGAGTGTTCATTTTTGAAGTTTTCAACAAAGCACATCTACTGTACATGTTTGTCATTTTGTAAACTCCTTAATTGTTCAGTTCCTCTTTTCTGATGGGGTGGAGGTGAAGAAATACCCTAAAGGAAAAGCGCAAATTGCTGTAATTCCCTTTATCCAGTGGGACAGGAAGCAGCAACCGCCTTGATAAGGCGTTTTGCTGTGGCAGTTTCTTTCACTTCTTTAACCGTCTTGAAATGCCTTTATGTTAAATTTCGAGTGACTGCAGCAGAGAAGGATAATATACTGTATATGGATTTATGACAAGTGTATATGTGAAATTCCTTACTTCTAGAAGCTGAGCAGCCGTCGGCCTCGTCTCTGGGTTTCTGTCCAAAGCTTTTTTCAGGAAATCATTAAATTCCATTGACCTAAAATATACAAAAACCCTTAAACATTTGGCTAAGAGGGGTATACAATCTCTTAATGTGTAATGGTGATACTGTGATAAAACAACATTCGATGGCCATTCCTTCATGTTCTAGAAATGTCAAAAGTAGGTCACTAAAATCTTGGGTGGTCACTCCCATGTCCCCCGGCTTTGTGGCTTACCACTTGGCAGGCTGGTCCAGGGTGGGTGGCTCAGACTTGGCAATTTTTAGCAGGACCCTCATGGGGTTCAGCTCATGGTGGGGCGGCTCTATCTGAGCCAGCTCTATCAGCGTGATTCCCAGTGACCAGATGTCAGCTTTATAGTCGTATGGAGCGTCCTTCATGGTCTCACACATCACAACCTCGGGAGCCATCCTGAACAGACAGGAAATATCAGAGCAGGTACATCAGAAATGTTCCACTGTAGAGCCAGGTAGATCATAACCAGAGCTTTCAAATACATTCCCAGCAGGGCTTGATATTAATGTTTTTTGCTCACCAGCCACTGTGGCTAGTGGTTTTCCAAAGTTACTAGCCACTCAGCATTTTCACATCGATACCATGGGGAAAAACTGCCATATATATTTTTTTTATATTATGTCATAATTTGTCAGCAGGAATATCAGGCTGCTGTCACTTTAAGACCTGACGCACGGATCCATTACACTGTTACACATGCGCTTTCTTTCTCAACTGTTTACGTTCACTTAAAACAGAACTGACTGTGTTTACGTGAATACTCGCCAAGACCGGCATTTTGACATTATTTTGTGTGCATCTGACTGTTTAAGTGCAAAAATCAGCGAAAAATAACGCATTCAGTACAGAGAGGCGGCTTTATGTGCGCACTTTGGGTGTGAGTGTTTAATGAGTGTTTCAGATATTTCAGTATCGATATGTATCGAAAATCTATATTTTTGACAACACTACATTGCACATAGTTTATTATTTCAGATGCCTTTTTGAAAAAGACTACAATTGAAAAATATTTATATTATATATAAAATTCAACCCTCCAAAGTGCCTAGTAGGAGCGACTGCATTACACACCACTGCTGAAATACACACGCATGTGGCGGGTGTTAACGTCAAGCCCTGACTCCCAGTAAGGAAACGTCTTAAATGACTGCAGATATTTAGACAGTGACTAAAAAAATTTACTACAAGCCACTAATAAAACTCATGAAGTGTGTTCATGAGTCAGATAAGGAGATGTTAATATCAACTAGCTCCTGTGTGTGTACTCAAAGGAAGGACAAAGGTAGGACAGATATTTCAAAACAGGCCTTGAACTCTAGTTAATGATTGCTTTAAGGTCCTGTGGGATATGACAAGACCTTTATCTATTAGCATATTTCTATTAAACTCACAAAACCTGTAATTATTCATTTGAATTATGTTTAATATAATTTATATTTTGTAGTGATGCACTGAAATGACAACAACCAAAGATATTCGCCTGAAAATGTATGTTTTGTTTTGGCCACTCTGAAGGGCTGAAATCATTGACAATTTATGTGGCGCTTCTCTGATGGCAAGTTTTTACTGCGTCAGTAGCTACATTTACATGGACACCTTTTGTTTTAACTGGATGAAATCATTTCGACTGATGAATCCCAATATAGTGTTTACATGAACGGCTGAAGATGCTTTAGTGCCAGCGGCACATGAACCAATCGTCTCTCCATCTTTACTACTAGTTATAGCATGAAATAAACATGAATGAACATCAGAAGGAATGTTCAAAGAAACATTCAATCTCATTTAATCACGGAGACGTCAATAAAACTGCTTGCAGTGATACATTTACCTCAGGAAAGCCATTCGATGTCCAGCTAGAAAAACAACTAGAGAGGAGCATGCTAAATACACTCACCTAAAGGATTATTATGAACACCTGTTCAATTTCTCATTAATGCAATTATCTAATCAACCAATCACATGGCAGTTGCTTCAATGCATTTAGGGGTGTGGTCCTGGTCAAGACAATCTCCTGAACTCCAAACTGAATGTCAGAATGGGAAAGAAAGGTGATTTAAGCAATTTTGAGCGTGGCATGGTTGTTGGTGCCAGACGGGCCGGTCTGAGTATTTCACAATCTGCTCAGTTACTGGGATTTTCACGCACAACCATTTCTAGAGTTTACAAAGAATGGTGTGAAAAGGGAAAAACATCCAGTATGCGGCAGTCCTGTGGGCGAAAATGCCTTGTTGATGCTAGAGGTCAGAGGAGAATGGGCCGACTGATTCAAGCTGATAGAAGAGCAACTTTGACTGAAATAACCACTCGTTACAACCGAGGTATGCAGCAAAGCATTTGTGAAGCCACAACACGCACAACCTTGAGGCGGATGGGCTACAACAGCAGAAGACCCCACCGGGTACCACTCATCTCCACTACAAATAGGAAAAAGAGGCTACAATTTGCACGAGCTCACCAAAATTGGACAGTTGAAGACTGGAAAAATGTTGCCTGGTCTGATGAGTCTCGATTTCTGTTGAGACATTCAGATGGTAGAGTCAGAATTTGGCGTAAACAGAATGCCTTGTTACCACTGTGCAGGCTGGTGGTGGTGGTGTAATGGTGTGGGGGATGTTTTCTTGGCATACTTTAGGCCCCTTAGTGCCAATTGGGCATCGTTTAAATGCCACGGCCTACCTGAGCATTGTTTCTGACCATGTCCATCCCTTTATGACCACCATGTACCCATCCTCTGATGGCTACTTCCAGCAGGATAATGCACCATGTCACAAAGCTCCAATCATTTCAAATTGGTTTCTTGAACATGACAATGAGTTCACTGTACTAAAAGGGCCCCCACAGTCACCAGATCTCAACCCAATAGAGCATCTTTGGGATGTGGTGGAACGGGAGCTTCGTGCCCTGGATGTGCATCCCACAAATCTCCATCAACTGCAAGATGCTATCCTATCAATATGGGCCAACATTTCTAAAGAATGCTTTCAGCACCTTGTTGAATCAATGCCACGTAGAATTAAGGCAGTTCTGAAGGCGAAAGGGGGTCAAACACAGTATTAGTATGGTGTTCCTAATAATCCTTTAGGTGAGTGTATATGCACTATACTACAAATACAACCTGTTGTCTTCATTATTTAATGTATGTTTAAATAAATCTGTCAATACTGCAGCCACTGTTTAAATGCTTATATTTCAACAATGGAGAGTAGATAAGAAATATAATGATATCGTTAAGTAATCTAACTGCCTTATGTGCAATTTAAATGTTTATATAATATATTATTTGAGTGTTGATTATTAAATAAACTTTATTTGCATCACTAATATTTTGATGAAAGTCTAATTGATCTTACATGTAATTATTAATATTATGAATATTAATAGTATTGAAATATAATTAATTTTTGGTGTTGTTTTTCATGAGATTCGATCGATCTTAAGCAGCCTCAACTGCACTTGCCCGATATGTTTTTGCCTGAAGTGATTAAACAGTGGATTTTTAGCACTTACCAATATGGAGTCCCAATAAAAGAGTCTCGTCTTTGGAGAGTTTTGGTGTTTTTTGCAGAAACTCCAAAATCCGCTGTAACAAAAATCAGAGATGTTGAATTACATTTGAATTGTCCCAGTTTCAAAATTGCCATATTACATCCTCCAAAACCCTAAATCAAGTGTTGACTACAAAAAAAAGAGGCTTTTTTCAACAAAGAACGTCAAAGGATGTAAAAATGAGGACTGAATTGTTGCATGATTTTAATTGTAGAATTCAAGTGGGATGGGCCAAAATCACCATGTCAAACTATTTTAGATACTTCAAGTCCTGGGATGGATATTCTTACATTGTAACATTCAAAAGTTTGGGATCAAAGAGTTTTTTAAGTCTCTTCTGCTCACCAAGCCTACATTTATTTGATCAAAAATACAGTAAAAACAGTAATATTGTGAAATATTATTACAGTTTAAAATAACTGTTTTCTATGTGAATAAATAGTAAAATGTCATTTATTCCTGTGATCAAAGCTGAATTTTCAGCATCATTACTCCAGTCTTCAGTGTCACATGATCCTTCAGAAATCATTCTAATATGAGGATTTGCTGCTCAAGAAACATTTATGATTATTGTCAGTGTTGAAAGCAGTTGTGCTGCTTCATACATTTGTGGAAACCGTGATTCTTTAAGCATTTAAATAAAATAGAAATCTTTTATAGCATTATATATGTTTTACAAGTCCTTTTGATATATTAAAAGCTTTTGATTAATCAAAAAGTACAGTTATTGTTATTAATAGTAGAATATATTTACATATTATATTAGCATTATATTTATATAATAATTCATATATTATAGTTTTATTATTATTTCAAATAGTAATAACAATTAACAATATTAATGGTTTTGACTGCATTTCTGATCAATTAAATGCTTTATTATTTATTTATTTTTTTGTAGATTAGGTCCGACATTGCTGCATTGGATTTTCCCAGTAAGGATCAGGAAAAAGACATGCTTAATTGACTGGATAGCAAATGCATGGATTTAATACATATTTGTGTATTAGCTATGACAGATGACTGCCCAAGAAATGTGTGGAGGACCAGCATCTGAAGCAAATGAGCGTGTTTAAAGTTTCTCTCACAGGAAGTGGTAAAGGCCAGATACTCTTGGCCTGACATTCTGGGGTGCCATTAACCAACACACAATGAAGCCACATTCGGTTAGATGTTAAGCAGCATTCAGAGGAAACAATTCTCTCATTGAATTACTAAATCCAATGAGACTTGAGCAGAGAAGTGTAAGGAAATATTGTAAGTCAGCTCTTGGCGAACTGTGGTACTTTACAACACAACCTACAACAATACAATGTGTGTGTGCAAGGGTGTGAGAGAGGTCATACGAATTAGTAAGAGATCTTACAGCACAGACACAAGACACGACGCTCAACCAAAGGTCACACTTCAGCTCCGTTACTAAACCTAGTGAGCTGCCTAACTTGACAGCATTTTAAGGCATTACAGTCAGCACACCTGACGCAAATACAGCAGTAATAATAATATACATACAGTAATGTGCAAAAGTCTTAGGCATGGTAGTATTTTAAGCCAGTAATTTATATATTTTGCTGTAGTGTGTCAGTAGGAAATATCAGTTTAGGTTTCCAAACATTCCTTTTGCCATTAATTGTAATAATAATAATAATAATAATAATAATAATAATAATAATAATAATAATGAGATTAACTTCCCGTCCCTCTTGCAGCGACATCTCTTCTCTTCTCTGATGACGTGTTTACGTTAGCAGCGGTTTCGCTCTGATGTACGTCACAATAGAGGGAAAAAAGACTATCATCGCAACTTCTGTTTCATGCCGACTTTGAACTGCACCTGATTGAAATCAGATCATCAGTCTGACCGATCGGTTCATATACAAACCTAGCTTGATGTCTCCATCCAGTGTGAGGAGAATGTTCCCAGCCTTCAGGTCTCTGTGGATGATCTTCATGCTGTGGAGATACTGAAGAGCCTCCAACATCTGTTTACAGATCACCCGGATCTGAGGTTCCTGAAGACCCCGGTCCAACTCTACAGACACAAACAAACACCAAATAATGTACCAAAATCTCATAATGTCAAAAAAAATCAAAAACAGAAATTAATATAATATAATATAATATGATTAGTGCTGTCAAAATGAACGCATTAACGCACGCAGTGAAGACTGTGAAGTGTTTGATAACTTTATTATATTTCTGTATATTTCCTAACTGTTAAACCTACCTGAAAATTAACAAAAACAAATGTTGTGCATTGTGACAGGGCAAGTACAAATCTGAACTGGTCAGACTGGGCCATTTTAAGTTCACTTAAATAAAAAGTTTTTTATTATTTTAGTATTTTTTAAAGCCTAATAAAATGTTAAAACGTATAGCTTTCAATTATACTGTAATGCTGAATGGTTATAATCGAGAAAGAAAAATCTATTTCGTGTGTTATCAGTCGCAGTATTGGTATTTTAGGGATACAGGCCTTCTTTCATAAAAAGATGCCATTAAACAAATATTTGAAATATAGGCGTTAAATGTGAAATTACAATATAAAAATATATTAAAAACTTTAAAATGTCAGGTGTGATTAATCGCAATTAATTACAGAAAAATGTGTGATCAATTAGTTATTTTTAATTTTTAGTTATTTTTATTTTCAATTAGCAATTTTTTTAATCAACTGACAGCACAAAATGATTAATATAATATTATTAATATAACAGTCGGGCCAGTGCCCTGCCAAAATTTTTACTGGCCCCACCACAATAAAAGTAATAAATAAAATAAAATAGGCCTAGTTATTGTTTTTGATCCATGTAACTTTAAATAAGGTTGACTCCAAAAAGCCTAACTCATATATATTTTAAGTATTGTTAAAGACAGTCTGTAATGAAATAAGAACAATTAATAAAATTACGAGCAACAGCAAAAACATAGAAATGAAAAACAGTTCTTTTCAGGTTTTTCATAGGTCTAAACTAGATTTTCAGGTACAGAAATAGTAATAAAATGTAAAATATCACTTCATAATCTTCACTGTATAAATATAGATGAACTCTTATTAAAATTATTCAGTCAAGAGCAGTGAGTGATTTTCTGTCTTTTATCATCTCGTATTTTATGAGAAAACCATAGACTGTATAAAAGGAGAAAATGCTTCCCTGCCATTGACGATATTTTCCGGATTTGACTTTTGTAGCTTTAATAAGCATTAATCTATATTTAATCCATCATTTATTCAGTTAAAACTGTAAAGTGTTTGATAACTTTATTAAATTTCTGTATATTGATTATACATGAAGGCCACAGGTAAATATGAAATGTATTGTAATGGGTTTACGTGAAGATTGTTTTAAGCTCACTTAATTTAAAAGTTGTTATTTTTTATAGATGTTGAAATTAATAGCTTTCAATTATACTGTAATGTTGAATGTCTATCATTAATGTTTAAAAAAAAATCTATTTCAGAGACATCATTCATAAAAACATGCCATTACAACAAATATTTAAAAAAAAAAGTACTGTCTTTAAGTTGTTTCTACATTAAATTGGAGAGAAACTTACTACTACAATATAAAAAAATCCAATGATTTTAATCGCGATTAATTACAGAAAAAAATTGTGATTAATTAGTTAATTTTTTAATCGATTGACAGCACTCACTAAATAATAATGTAACATAACATAACATAACACAGAGAAAATAAAGACTGTTATTAAGACTATTAATGGGTGTTTTCTCCTGAAAATGAAAATACTGTCATAATGTTAAATTCACACACATGCACGTCTAGTTGTACAGCGTGACCTCTTCATAATCTATAAAACTCTGGTTTAAGAGGCAAAAGCGGTGTAACCAAAGGCAATGAACTCTGAGTGACCTCATTCAGAAAACATCCAAAATAATGCAATATCCTGTTTAAACTTCAGGGAAAAAATTAGTTTTTGAGGGGAAGCAATAGGAGATATACTGGGGGTCTTACCTAACATGGTGGCATCGACCGCACCTCCGGCGCAAAACTCAATCATTATCTGTGGGGGGAAATGAGGTACAACTTAAGATGGTTTTGTGCAGGAGAGAGATTTCAGTAACACTTTATGTGACAGTGTTATTGTTACACATACTACATGTAATTACTATAAATTGTGCATAATTACATGCAACTAACCCTAAACCTATAGTAACTCTGACCCTATAGTAAGTACATGTTGTTAACTATCATTACTCAGTACTTAAATATATAATTACACTGTAACACGGACACCTAAAAAATAAAGTTTAACAGAGATTTCTTGGAAATTCCGATGCAGAAGAACGCAGTTGGAGTTAACTCATTTCACGTAAACAGGAAAAGGTGGCGTAGTGTATGAGAACACAGGACGTTCCCAGTTATTCAGATCACAGAACAATGTCACATTGATCCAGTTTATTCAAGATTATTTGGACCAGTCATCAGAGTTCTCAGGAATAGACTTCATGACTCTTATAAGTTTAAAGTCACCATGAAATCAAAATAGACGATTCTCATTTTTGTATGGAATACTGCAGTATTTATACTTCTCTGATGGCGTGTTTACTGGCACAAGGGCGGGGCAACCTGTCACTCACATGAGATCCACCAATAGCAAAATCACAACTATCCAATCAATTCCTAATCTACAAAATCAAGCCCCGCCCTACATTTGTTCTTGTTTGATAAGCTGTTTCACTCGGATATACGCCACAATAGGGAAGAAAAGACTATCACAACATCGGTTTCATGCGACTTTAATATTTCATAGTTTCTGAATAAATATAATAATATATAATATAATTAATAATAATAATCATAATCATAATATTAAATATAAATATACAAAAAAATAAATGCTGATTATGGTCTGAATAACATTGCCCTGTGATGATGACAATCTGAATGAAATCTAGTTGGTACAAGGATTAAACTGCACAAATAGTTTGTGAAAGGTCATCATTTACATTGTGTCTTAACCAGACATGGCACAACAAGCTTCCAGTAAAAATAAATGTGTTATTGGTGCAAAATTCTGCTCCACATTAGTTTCTACTGTGGGCAGGGCTTAAGCACTGCAAAAAATGACAACTTACTGGAAAGAAATATGAAAAAAATACAAGCAAGTCACTATTATTTATATGGAAATTGAGCAATTTAGAGTCATTGGTCGATTTTGTGCATGTATTGCTAGAATATGCTGATGATTTTAGTTTTTATTCCACTATTTGAACACATTTCAGGATGTTTTATCTGGTTTATTACACCAAGATTCAAGAAAATACCATTAAGAAAAAGTAGAATATGAATAAAATATTCTTTTTCATAAGATGAGGACATTTTTCCTGCATTTTGATTCATTTAGTTCTTAAATTTTCCATAAAAATCAGATGTATTTGTAAAATTTCACAAAAGTGACACTTTTTTGGTGGTTTTTCCAACAGGTTCAACACACTGATCTGAACTACTTCTAGAGGTCATCTGAAATAATTACTCAATATAAACCTGCCTCGGGCAAAATATATATGCAAGAAGTTCTGTATCATAAAATCATATATCATAAAACCTGAAATGCTATGACGTGACTAATAAACGTGTTCATCATGTGCCATCAGCGTGTTCAAATGAGAAACCATATTTTGGGAAGTAGTATTTCAAAGTTATTTATTATTCTTCACTGTGATGAGTTCACAAAATACAAAAATAGTCACGGATTTTGAATAATAACCATCTTCTGCAAAACATTTTGTTTTTGCAGTCAAAGCGCATTCTTGAATCATTAGAAATGCACAGCGTTTTGTCAATGCTCTCTGTGGATTAATGGGGTAAATGCCTCTCTGTTGAAGGTGAGCCAAGAAAACCTACACCTCGCATCGCTTGCCAGAACAAAACCTGCCCAGGATCTTCACATCCTGTCATTTGTCTGTCACTGACATGAGTTTGCAGGTTTTGCACGATGTTCTCCAAATGATAAATGCCAAAAAAATGTCATTAAAAAATCTTTAAGAAATGACAGGAATTTCTCCTGGAGTCTTCACAAGAGTAAAACTAAAAGAATGCGTCACAATTATCATCTGCCTGTCAATCAGATGATAGATCCTAATCAGATCCTGACCTACTTTAAAATGAGGATTCCTCAAGCGTCATAGTTTTGACACCCAAATGCTGTGCCATCATGTAATCACGTCGGTCCAAACCTATAGTACTTTTTTACTTGTGTAGAACACAAAAGTAGATGTTTGGCAGACTGTTTATGCTGCTTTATGTCTATACAATGACAATAAAAACATTATTAAACTAGTCCATATGACTTATGTGCAATAGATTTCAAATCTTCTGAAGTCATACGATAACATTGTGTGATGAACAGGCCTAATTTGTCACTGTAACATTCTTCAAATTCATATGGGTTTGGAACGACATGATTAATGGTTACAGAATTTTTCATTTTTGGGGGAACTACTCCTTTAGGAATGCACTACATTAGACAGATTCTTCCATTTTCATCCAGAACAGCAGAGTTTGTAATGTCTTGTCAATACTGAGCCAAAACTGCAAAAGTATTGGAAGTGATTTGCTCATGGAAACACTGTCCCACCAAAGCAAAGCTCACCACCCTCATGGCTCGACCCAAGTGGACTGGTAAACACAAATGTGTGTATATTTAGTGATGGAGGAGATAACACAATGACACAAGGTTTCATAACTGCCTCCAAGATACATAAACCGCATACCAAAGAGAAGAGACATGGCGTCAGTCTAACAAACCAATGTATCTAATAAAACTGCTATTTTCTGTGGTTGGAGCAACTTCACCCCTGAATCTCTCTGCTTATATTTGCACTCTCAGACAGACATGCAAACAAACACATTTATTTACACTTACTGGTGGTTGGTTGCCAGGGCATTGCTATGTGTGCTTGTTGGGGTGTTCTGGTTAGTTTCTATGTGGTTATTAATGGGTGTAGGTCACCAATGCCCACCCCTTACAAGACACAACATGACACCACAACAAGTGATAAAATGTATCTTTTCCATGTTAATCAGAGTTCTTGCCCAAACCAGCTGTGTGCTTCAGTGTGTGTAATAAACGTATTCAAACGTCTGTGTTATTCATTCACACAGAGACATGCAGAACAAAAAAAATTGTCTTCTTGCGGTTTAATATTCACAGACACTATTCCATATCGCGATGAGATTTAAGTGTACTGACCTAGGCTACTTTTAATTCATAAAAAATTCAGAATCTGTGACATTCCGTGTTATACAGTAAATTCCGTTTTTATAATATAAAACAAGTCCACAACACAACTACAACGATAATGGCACAGAGAAACAACATCATTGGAATCACTTTTAGAAAAAAACATTTCCAGCTGGTGAATGATAAAAACATTGACAGCCAATCAGAATCAATCCTGCTTTAAAGCGTTTGAGTATTTATCCACCAATTTCCTGCACCCCATGATGCTTTGCCAAATTTTGGAAGTCACTTCAGCTAAACTGTGAACAATCAGCGAAAGGGTTGCTCTATGAACGCAATAAGCATTTTCAAAACCTGGGTACAATGAGATGACATTATTCTACTCACCCTTCAACCATCGGACATTAAAAGGACATTTAAAAGTGTAAAAGCATTAACAAATTACTACAACGGACCACGAATAACCCCTGATTATTCCCACAGCAATATTAATGACGTGTTAAATATCACTGTAGTAATATATGTAACATACGTTTCCTTAGTCAAAAATGTTCATTAACTGGATCGAGTGATAACATTTCCGTCATTTTAACAGACAATAAATATTGTATTGTACCTGCTTGAGAAAGATTCCAGTAAACACTGCTACTAGTGATTAGAAGTGAAAAGAGACAATTACATTTTAAAGCGTCCGTGTGGTGAAAAACTTGGAAAGAGACGTGGGGATTTGGGGGAGAAAAATTAGATTAATTCTTTAAAGAGATTCTTATGCATTCCAGTGAATTATTTCTGGGATATATAGTGAATTAAATCGGGAGAGCAGACCCCAAATACACAGTATATGTTTTCTTTTTTCGTACTGTCACAGCTGAATGCAAAGGGAAATAAGAGAGAAAATAATCAGGAGGAAAAGAACACAGCGAATGAAAAGAGCTCTTACCACAGATATTCTTGTCATTCCACGTCACATTAAAATACCAAGTGTTACGTTATTCTCTTGAAGTCTGAACATGAGAACATGAAGGAAATTTTACCGCTCATTCTGTCAAACTGACGGATAAGGATTATTTGTGGCACAACCTTATTATTTGAAATTATTTGTTTTAGTCTTTTTGAGTGGAACTTCCCCAAACCGGAAGTGCCTTTAATAATCTAAAACACAGTCGGCTCGTCAGGAAAAACGTGGATAGTGGCAGAGGACAAAACTGAGCATGCGTATAAAATAAGCAGAACAATATCATGTGTTGGTGTGGACGGTAATATGGTTATCGTTATTAGGGATGCATGATATATCTGTCAGCATATTAGTATCTGCCGATATATATTAAATTTTAAAGCTACACTATGTATTTTTTCACCGCTAGGGGTCGCTAACCTCTTCAAAACAATAACAAACGTGTAGATTAATGATGCAGTGAATGAGCGTGGAATCATGGAACTTGTCGTCATACCGATGGATCTAATAATGTTTATGGGGAAATGATGTTTATGGATGAGTGACGCATTGATGTTTTTTTACATGACTGTGATATGAAGCAGGGCGCGATTACTAATAAGGTACAGATATAAGCGCCACATGCGCAAGTCCTGGCGGTAAGTACTCAACTGAACAAAATATATAACACTGGCCTAGTGGTTTTTGGATATTTTACCGAAAAAATCGTACATATTGCACCTTTAATGTTATTGTTATCGGCCTCATAAAAAAATTTGCTTGGTATATTAAAGCCGATAAATAATGTATTATTTCCTTCAGCTGAGACACTTTAGATATGCACTGTTCGCCATGATCATTTTAAAATGACTGAAATATGATTGGAATCACTTCAAAAAATATTGTTAAGTGCAACATTTGCAGCGCAAGACTGTCATAGGCTACATAAAATTATAATGAGAACATCATAATTGTGTGTTTGGGACATGGCTTTTAATGGTGAGACTTTTGTTTTTGTAATCAGGCTCTCAAAAATTATATAAAAATTGTAGAAAACACATTTGATCTAAGGTAATTTCTCAAACATGCGCATGCCTCTCTTCAAGATGTGATATCCAAAAATTGCAAAGAATTTTGAAATCGTGTACAGCTGAATGGTTTCACATCTCTGCCTTATAAACGCCCCCTAATTAATGTAATTAACATATAAAACAGCACCACTCAACGTCCAAATCATCAAAAATTGCATACTCTGGGTGGCCTTAAGGTAGATTCAAATTTAAATATTTTATCATTATATAATATATATCAGTGCTTGCCTTACAGACATGAATCTGCGCTCATCATAAACAACAGCAGATTGTGAGGCTCATGTCCATCGCCTGTCACACGATCCAACTATTATGTAATTGTTGTGTGACAGGACTGGCTATCCCTACCTATAACCCGACATTAGCACAGGCTCTACCATTCCCATGACCCTGCATCGTGACAAGTGGTTTGGATAATGAATGAATGGATCACAGCAAACAGTAGACATATTTACAGTTGCCATAACAAAAAAGACTCACTTCAGCATATTCATTACTGAACACATGCAATGGCAATGTGTGAGTCACTGGCCCGGCGGACAATCCAGGCGTTTCCAAACAATAGACCCATGACTGTGTGTTTACAGAGGGAATGCACAGGAAGTGCATATCCAACAATACAGCGATTACAAGATCCTGAAAATACGACTGAAAATATAGTCACTAGGTATCAGAGAAGCAATGTAATGCTTAAGATTTGATGATTCGTGGGTCAATGGCAAGAAAAAAATAGAAAGAAATGTGTGTATTCATGTTGGTTTTGGGGGATATCTTGAATATATGTAAATGTTCATATCTTAAACATTGTACATTTTTAAAGCTATCTCTATTTAGCAATATATAAATATCTATAATTTCTATAATTTATGAATCCATTTTTTAACAAAGTGTTCATGAGGTTATTCAATTTGAAATGTGATTGTGAAATAACTGCCATATTATTGAATTATTTGATATTTTAAAGTGACTTTCTGACCTTGGCATAGTCACGTCGCAGGGTCTGTGAAATCATTTCCTGTTCTTATTTGGTTTTTTTGCACATGACAACTAAATGGCTTCTCACATTGCAGTTGCGCATTCAGCTTTGAATAGTTTTTTAAATATGAAAAATATTTTAAAACACATCTGCTCCACACTTCCTGTTCTTCATGTTTTTTACACCAGCTTCACATTTTTTACTTTATTTCTCACAAAACAAAATCAATATTAATTCAGAAATTAGAACCAATAGAAGAGGTGTAGTCAAGTCATTGCCTATATGAAATACATAGTCAAAAACCTTTTTGAATAAATTACCAGATCTGGACTCAAACTAAAAAAAATTTGTATGTTACATTATAAAGAAAATGTCATTTTGATTATTTGTATTATACAGGGACACGTTTACTTACTTATTTTTCTCCATCTCTGGTAAAATAGCAATCATGATGATAAGTGTGTAAGGACCAGGCCCCACGGTTGGGCACGCATGTGATTCATGGATTAACTGCTAAGTTTAACCATCATAGAGTCAAAGTTTATCATTTGGACGAGTTTTGTCTTGCCAATTTACACATGCAAATGATTTTAAACACGGAAGAAGAGGCGACACACAGCCGCACACACACCCAAAACGTGAGCATGCAAAGACAGAGCTCGAATACCGAATTGATTCCTCTTTCGCGTTTACTTGAGCTTGAACGGACACATACAAACAAAATTATGTCAAAATACCCGCCTCTGCAAGTATTCTCTTTGTTAAGTCACAAGTGAACAGTTGAGAAAGAAACCAGATGTGTGTCAGTATTACGGTTGGGTACCGTTCACATTTTAACCGGTATCGGTACTTTAGGGATGTTTAATTTATAGAATTGACATTGGTCCTGGTCGCTGTCTGCCATTGTCTGTGATGTTTGTATACTGTAATATTTACTAGTAAATAGTAGGCAACTAAGTACTAAGTACACATTTTTTTTTTTTTCTTTTTAATTTAATTTCTATGAAAAGATTTCCCACAAATTATGTGTTGTGTATTTTCTGGTAATCAAATGAAGACATAAGACATTAATTTAATTTATCTTTTAATTTAATTAAACTTTTTTGTCCAACAAAGTGCTGCACAACTGAGCTTTACACGGTTAAAATTAAAACATGAAAATGTTTAATTTATTACTTAAAAAATAAAGTTTTGATAATTTATTATTACTACATAGTATTATTATTACATTGAGACGGTATTTAAATTCTACTGTACAACAGTAATGTTTTTGTCAAGTTAAACTGAACTTTTATTTTGACGAGTTGCAAACCTTTGAGTTTGTGTGCGTTTATGACATGACGGAAGTTTTTCTCAAATGAAACCGTAAAATACTCATAAAGTGACTCTCATTGTCTCTGGAGATGACGTTTGTGTGTTCATGTCCTTATATGAGACGGCAGAGATGGAAACATGGGACCGTTACGCGCGATTCTGAGTGAGTGTGTGAGAGAGAGGGGTAAATTAAACCGCGCGCCTGCACCATTCATCCGCACAGAGACACGCATGGTTCGTATTTAAACAGTTTTTTAGCGGTTTTATATTTCACACAGACACTAGTCTATATCACCAGATGCGTTCTCAGGTACCAAAATTTGGTACCAATTGATTTAATGTGAATCTGTACTCTGTAGTACCGACGTAATTAGGTCAGTGCCCTTAAACGTACCGAGTTCGGTACCCAACCCTAGTCAGTATATTCTGTCGGTGCATTCGGTCTTAAGGTATTTCCTGCTGTTGTGTCATTAATGTTAATAAAGTTTTTAAAAAAAAATACAGCTTTAACAAAGATGAACCTATATTTAATTTCTACATTGAACAAATAGTGTTATTTTACATGTAGGCAGCTTGTAGAATAAGTGTGCCACATAAAGTGTGAGCACCAAGCAGCATCTCCAGGTGCTCCCTTGAGAACCAGACCAAAAAAAGTTATGTGCACCCCGGTTATAAAACTGGAGAAACCAGTCACCGTGAGTTGAGTGTCTACATCCACATGTTACTTGCTGACATTTCTGAAATATTCTAGGTGACATACGCCGACGCCTGCAGGTACAGGAAGGCAGAACAACCAGTCAGACCACAAGAACAAAGTCAGATTGTGAGAGTCTGAGCAAACGCGGATTTCTCGAGTGCCTACGCACATATCTCAGGCAAACGCAACAAGAGGTTAAACAAACAGAAACGACTGAGTGTTTAATGAGACAATTCCACAACACTGTTAACAGCTGCGGGAGTCAATAAAGACTGTACTGGACACATGCCCTAAACCCCGTTCAACCAGATAAATAATTAATTATGGTGATTATCACTTTCACCCCACTGGCACAGAGCTCCACACTTACATTTATACGTAAGATGTGCACAACAGGAGGCTAAAACGACCTCATTCAAGTTCCTCGTAGAGAGGTGAATCACAATTATGGATTTTCCATGACGCTTTCAAATAAAGGATATTAATGTAACATGCTGATAAAGGAATGGAAACTGTACAGCCACCTGTCTACTGTTTTTAATAGTATGTAACAATACAATGTGTTAAACAGTTCAATGAATGGATATTTAGTTCATTTTATCTACTATTTTGTCTTCTCACTATCTAACACTTGGAATATTATCAATTTGACACTATCGAATGAGACTGAATTAAGCTGAATAATGACACTTATTGGGCCCTATTTTAACGTTCTGAGCGCATGGTCAAGTGCAAGGCGAAGGTGCACTTAGTCCGAATCCACTTTTACTTTGGTCCAAAAGGGTTCTCCCTAGTCTCTTAATGAGTTATGGATGTGTTTTGGGCGCAACATGCAATAACCCAATCAGAGTCTCATCTCCCATTCCCTTTAAAAGCCAGTTGCGCTCGCACCATGCCGGAAAGACTGAACGCTTCTCCAGAGAGGAATCCTTTTATTTTTAATATTTAAAAATGTGTGTGTGCTGCTGCGCATCCCTGTGTGTGTAATAACCAGAGTATACGTGCGTTGTGCACCGCCTATAGGCGCATATTACTAACACACCCTTTAAATAACACAAAAATACTGCACTATTGACTTTAGAGCAGGTTTTTGTTGGTCAATGGCGCAGTCGTTTTCAGTTCCTCAAAATAGCAACACGCCAACAATGCTCCTGAACACACCTGGTTTACAGACCAGCACGGCCATGGGCGAACAGATGAGCGCGAGTGCATTTGCTATTTAAACAACAGGGCGCTGTCTGTGAAAATGATAACTGCGTCAGGCTTAAACTAGCAAAAAACACTTACGTCACGCCTGCCGTCCCATTGCACCGGGTGTATGATAGGGCACATAATGGCCCATATTCCCCCATAGGGACCATATTTATAATGAAACAATCATATTAAAACATGATACTAATCATATAATATAATAAAATATGATTTGATGTTACTACTGTAAATCTATAATAAATTATCTCATTCAATGCGTTCAAAATCTTTACTTTTTAAAATAATTTTGTTTCTGTTTTTTTTTAAATATATTACAATATTTTAAATGTCAGTATATTTATTGAATTCTTTTATTTATCAAAATAAACCGAAATTAGTAGAAACTTTGCTAAAGTGATTGTTTTGAACAAGTATTAACTTAGACACTATTAAAAGGTCTTAAAGTCTTTGTGTCTTTGGGGGTAAATGGCCTTTTTTCCACCTCATACTTTTATAAGATTTTTAAGCAAAATGAACCACTTTTATGATTTATTTTCACACAAAATCCATTGCTCCATCAATGTTCAATACAAACATATATAGGTTTTCTGCAATCATACACTTTGGGAGTAGTGAAAAGCACATTTTTCTTAAGGTGTGTCTTTAACCCCATTGTACTCTAAAGCTCCATATAAATAAATGTGACTTGGCTGAGTTCTCGACAGATCATGAGAAACACTGACTGAAGATCAGATTATTGCCCATTTAATTCTTCATAGTACACAGCGTCTTCAAATAATGCTAGTTAGTGGAAAACAATCCTATAATTGTTGACCTTCGCTGAGATGTTAGACATAACATGAGTTCATCTGACTGTTGAGGCACACTGTGTTGAAGCGAGAAGCAAGCAAGAGGACGAGAGAAGATTATGTCGCGCACAGACGGAGGAGACCGCAGTCTTCAGCTGACGTCCTTTATCCGGCTGCTTAATTGGATCTTAGAAGTGACAGTTTATAAGAGTTCAGAGAAAACCCCATGGCTGACGTGCGGTGATCGAGACGATCACACACACACACATACACAAACACGAGTCCAGGCAGGGATATGCACTTTTGACCCCTGACGGATGAGGGCAGAGATCCTCACACACCTGTTACATGTTTACACGGCCGCTGACTGCCAGACTTGAACAACAAATCAGCAGATCAATGATAGGTGGTACTGTGGGACAGGTGATGCATAATGTGTGTGTTTTTTTATGTTAAAATACTTTTCCAATTTCCAGAATCCTATTTACCTGTAATACATTCTCATCAGATGATAGTGCCTTTGAGACAATAAAGGAGAATTACAACTGTGGGAATTTGTTTTTGTGGTATGACCACTTCAGAAAACCTGTGCTTCTTCTCACACATATATGAATACCAGTATATACTGTTCTGCAATGACGCAATGCACACTATATGCTATTTTACATACTATTAAAAGTTTAAATTCCAGTTTCCATTCCATGTCAACATACCAAACATCAAAATCTTTCATTGTAAAGCATCAAGGAAAATCCATGATCATGGCTTATCACTTGGATAAAGTCCTTTTAGCCATCTGTTGTGCATTGCTTGCGTCCAAATCAAACAAATGGCCTAAATGCTTGAGGTCTGTGGTCAGTCTGGTGCTTTCAGTTCAGCATCTGTATCACCAGACTTACTGAAGACAACTTGACACACTCAAGTCAAAAAGAACAAGTGTTTCTTATGTTTGACAACAAGTGTGCAGTGATTTCCTTTCACAAAACCCCACACACATTCCCATCCGAATGCTTTTCATCGAGAGCTTTGTCGACCAGATGCCTCGTCCACACCCAAATATGTTCATCAGGCTCAGTTTAGGATTGCCCAGAGAGCTCAGCTATGCCACACCTCTTGCTTTAGTATAACTCACCATACGCAAATGCTAATTATAAACTTTCTATTATTACACATGAGCAGCTTTAAAAACATTAATGAATCAATAGGGCGCTGCAGGGATGACGTACAGTATTTTTGTCACCCTGATTCCCTCAACAAAAACCCAATAGGATTTTTCCATTGGCTTTTGGATTATTGCAGGAGTAAGCTCTGTGACCAATAAAAGTTTATGATTCTTACGTGTTTTGTTGTTTATGATGATCTTCACAAATGAATGCCTGAGGTAATCGGTTAAACCTAGGCTATAAACCACCTATAGTTGTAGAATAGTTTGCAAAAGCACAGATAAACACGACGAGGCTGTGAAAGTGTACCAGTTGAGTAGATGAGTTTACATGTTCAGTGTAATGATGTTTAATGACAACCTATGTGGTCCCATTTAATCACTTATAAGCAACTGCCTTTTTCAAGATAAGTACACAACCAAAAACCCAATGACTTTTCTGACTTTTAGCCAAAAACCCATTGACTTTTAGCCAAAAACCCATTGACTTTTAGCCAAAAACCCATTGACTTTTAGCCAAAAACCCATTGACTTTTCTGACTTTTAGCCAAAAACCCATTGACTTTTCTGACTTTTAGCCAAAAACCCATTGACTTTTCTGACTTTTAGCCAAAAACCCATTGACTTTTCTGACTTTTAGCCAAAAACCCATTGACTTTTCTGACTTTTAGCCAAAAACCCATTGACTTTTCTGACTTTTAGCCAAAAACCCATTGACTTTTCTGACTTTTAGCCAAAAACCCATTGACTTTTCTGACTTTTAGCCAAAAACCCATTGACTTTTCTGACTTTTAGCCAAAAACCCATTGACTTTTCTGACTTTTAACCAAAAACCCATTGACTTTTAGCCCAAAACCCATTCACTTTTCTGACTTTTAACCAAAAACCCTTTGACTTTTCTGACTTTTAACCAAAAACCCTTTGACTTTTAGCCAAAAACCCATTGACTTTTCTGATTTTTAACTAAAAACCCATTGACTTTTAGCCAAAAACCCATTGACTTTTAGCCGAAAACCCATTGACTTTTTTGACTTTTAGCCAAAAACCTTTGGACTTTTTTGACTTTTAGCCAAAAACCCTTTGACTTTTTTGACTTTTAGCCAAAAACCCTTTGACTTTTAGCCAAAAACCCATTGACTTTTAGCCAAAAACCCATTGACTTTTCTGACTTTTAATCAAAAACCCATTGACTTTTAGCCAAAAACCCATTGACTTTTCTGACTTTTAATCAAAAACCCATTGACTTTTCGCCAAAAACCCATTGACTTTTCGCCAAAAACCCATTGACTTTTCGCCAAAAACCCATTGACTTTTCTGACTTTTCGCCAAAAACCCATTGACTTTTCTGACTTTTCGCCAAAAACCCATTGACTTTTCTGACTTTTCGCCAAAAACCCATTGACTTTTCTGACTTTTCGCCAAAAACCCATTGACTTTTCTGACTTTTCGCCAAAAACCCATTGACTTTTCTGACTTTTCGCCAAAAACCCATTGACTTTTCTGACTTTTCGCCAAAAACCCATTGACTTTTCTGACTTTTCGCCAAAAACCCATTGACTTTTCGCCAAAAACCCATTGACTTTTCGCCAAAAACCCATTGACTTTTCGCCAAAAACCCATTGACTTTTCTGACTTTTCGCCAAAAACCCATTGACTTTTCTGACTTTTCGCCAAAAACCCATTGACTTTTCTGACTTTTCGCCAAAAACCCATTGACTTTTCTGACTTTTCGCCAAAAACCCATTGACTTTTCTGACTTTTCGCCAAAAACCCATTGACTTTTCTGACTTTTCGCCAAAAACCCATTGACTTTTCTGACTTTTCGCCAAAAACCCATTGACTTTTCTGACTTTTCGCCAAAAACCCATTGACTTTTCTGACTTTTCGCCAAAAACCCATTGACTTTTCTGACTTTTCGCCAAAAACCCATTGACTTTTCTGACTTTTCGCCAAAAACCCATTGACTTTTCTGACTTTTCGCCAAAAACCCATTGACTTTTCTGACTTTTCGCCAAAAACCCATTGACTTTTCTGACTTTTCGCCAAAAACCCATTGACTTTTCTGACTTTTCGCCAAAAACCCACTGACTTTTCTGACTTTTCGCCAAAAACCCATTGACTTTTCTGACTTTTAGCCAAAAACCCATTGACTTTTCTGACTTTTAGCCAAAAACCCATTGACTTTTCTGACTTTTAGCCAAAAACCCATTGACTTTTCTGACTTTTAGCCAAAAACCCATTGACTTTTCTGACTTTTAGCCAAAAACCCATTGACTTTTCTGACTTTTAGCCAAAAACCCATTGACTTTTAGCCAAAAACCCATTGACTTTTAGCCAAAAACCCATTGACTTTTAGCCAAAAACCCATTGACTTTTAGCCAAAAACCCATTGACTTTTAGCCAAAAACCCATTGACTTTTAGCCAAAAACCCATTGACTTTTAGCCAAAAACCCATTGACTTTTAGCCAAAAACCCATTGACTTTTAGCCAAAAACCCATTGACTTTTAGTCAAAAACCCATTGACTTTTCTGACTTTTAACTAAAAACCCATTGACAAACCCATTGACTTTTCTGACTTTTAGCCAAAAACCCATTGACTTTTAGCCACAAACCCTTTGACTTTTAGCCAAAAACCCATTGACTTTTAGCCAAAAACCCATTGACTTTTAGCCAAAAACCCATTGACTTTTCTGACTTTTAGCCAAAAACCCATTGACTTTTCTGACTTTTAGCCAAAAACCCATTGACTTTTAGCCACAAACCCTTTGACTTTTAGCCAAAAACCCATTGACTTTTAGCCAAAAACCCATTGACTTTTAGCCAAAAACCCATTGACTTTTAGCCAAAAACCCATTGACTTTTAGCCAAAATCCCATTGACTTTTCTGACTTTTAGCCAAAAACCCATTGACTTTTCTGACTTTTAGCCAAAAACCCATTGACTTTTCTGATTTTTAACTAAAAACCCATTGACTTTTAGCCAAAAACCCATTGACTTTTAGCCAAAAACCCATTGACTTTTAGCCAAAATCCCATTGACTTTTAGCCAAAATCCCATTGACTTTTCGCCAAAATCCCATTGACTTTTCTGACTTTTAGCCAAAAACCCATTGACTTTTCTGACTTTTAGCCAAAAACCCATTGACTTTTCTGATTTTTAACTAAAAACCCATTGACTTTTAGCCAAAAACCCATTGACTTTTAGCCAAAAACCCATTGACTTTTAGCCAAAAACCCATTGACTTTTAGCCAAAAACCCATTGACTTTTAGTCAAAAACCCATTGACTTTTCTGACTTTTAACTAAAAACCCATTGACTTTTCTGACTTTTAGCCAAAAACCCATTGCCTTTTAGCCACAAACCCTTTGACTTTTAGCCACAAACCCTTTGACTTTTAGCCACAAACCCTTTGACTTTTAGCCACAAACCCTTTGACTTTTAGCCACAAACCCTTTGACTTTTAGCCACAAACCCTTTGACTTTTAGCCACAAACCCTTTGACTTTTAGCCACAAACCCTTTGACTTTTAGCCAAAAACCCATTGACTTTTAGCCAAAAACCCATTGACTTTTAGCCAAAAACCCATTGACTTTTAGCCAAAAACCCATTGACTTTTAGCCAAAAACCCATTGACTTTTAGCCAAAAACCCATTGACTTTTAGCCAAAAACCCATTGACTTTTAGCCAAAAACCCAATGACTTTTAGCCAAAAACCCATTGACTTTTAGCCAAAAACCCATTGACTTTTAGTCAAAAACCCATTGACTTTTCTGACTTTTAACTAAAAACCCATTGACAAACCCATTGACTTTTCTGACTTTTAGCCAAAAACCCATTGACTTTTAGCCACAAACCCTTTGACTTTTAGCCAAAAACCCATTGACTTTTAGCCAAAAACCCTTTGACTTTTCTGACTTTTAGCCAAAAACCCATTGACTTTTAGCCAAAAACCCATTGACTTTTAGCCAAAAACCCATTGACTTTTAGCCAAAAACCCATTGACTTTTAGCCAAAAACCCATTGACTTTTAGCCAAAAACCCATTGACTTTTAGTCAAAAACCCATTGACTTTTCTGACTTTTAACTAAAAACCCATTGACTTTTCTGACTTTTAGCCAAAAACCCATTGACTTTTAGCCACAAACCCTTTGACTTTTAGCCACAAACCCTTTGACTTTTAGCCACAAACCCTTTGACTTTTAGCCACAAACCCTTTGACTTTTAGTCAAAAACCCTTTGACTTTTAGCCAAAAACCCATTGACTTTTAGCCAAAAACCCATTGACTTTTCTGACTTTTAGCCAAAAACCCATTGACTTTTCTGACTTTTAGCCACAAACCCTTTGACTTTTTTGGCCTACAGAAAAATCATTCCTGCAGCACTCCATAGAAAGAGAAGCCAAAAAAAAAAATAATAATACTAATAATTAGACATTCATTCATGTCCATAGCCCAGCTACATACCAAAGCTTAGCATTTAGGGTTAGAGTAGTTTGTTCAATAGGAAGTCTTACTCAAACACTGAGACCTGGAGACACACATCTTCCAGACAAGCAAATTTACCTTCACACTGAGGAATTCCAGCAATGCTTTAAACGGCTCCTCATGAAAACTTGCTTTTACAGGCAGTTACCTTGACAGCATGTCAACAGTCCACCGCAATCACCCACATTTACTTATTGACTTCTGTTTAGTTTTTAGCTATTCTTGTCCCATCCTGATGAACAACAAATGTAAACTATGGCGATTAGCAAATTATTCATGCACCATCATGAAAAATCATGTTCGTGCACCGTTCAGTTAACGACAGTGACAACAATATTTTATAACCCAACTGACATCCTTATATTTTTCAAAACCACATTTTTGGTAAATGCTGAATGGCATTAATTAAGACTGAATGAACGCAATGGTCGATGTCACCCCAAATCGTCAACGGTTGCTTTGTCCAGGGTTTCTGCAGGTTTTATGAAGGTAAATTTAAGACCTTTTTAAGACCAATTAAAGAAAATTTAAGGAATAAATTGAAGGGAACATAACACCCTAATATGTTCTCTAAATGCAAATGTCTAAGCACACAATGAGTTGTATTAGTGACACTTCACAGTTAGAAAATACAGTTTCCAACAGATCTCCATTACTTTTCAATTAATTTTTCAAAATTGCTTAAAGTTTGAGATAAGAAATCTTGTGAAAAGTGATTGTATGATTAAAACAAGAACAAATAGGCTACCTGTCAATGAGTTCATAAAAATCAACTTAATTCAAAAGTAAGTAATTTTCATACCCAATGACAGATATTTGTTTTTGTTTGAAGCATAAACTCATTAAATTTTCTCAATTTCTGAGAAAACAAGACTTAATTTCTTCATTTTGCATCTCAAGTAAATGTATTTTGATTTAAGGATGTTTTGAATTTGAACTGGAAAACAAAACTCCTGAGGAAGAACATCATTTTTTGCAGTGCATGCTATTTAATTTTGTAATTTTTTTTGTTTTATAGTTTATTCGGTTTTAATTTTTCTGGACTCTGCTTTAATGGTTAAATTAAATTTTACTGACTTTCATTCATCTTCGGAACACAAATGAAGATATGTTTAATGAAATGGGAAAGATTTCTGTGCCTCCATTGACAGTCTAAGCAATTTCCACTTTGACACTTCAAAAAGTACATAAAGAGATAATAAAACTAATCCATATGAATCAAGCGGTTTATTCCAAATTTTCTGAAGAGATACGGTCGCTTTATATGATGAACGAAAGTCAGACGGAAAATTTAAAGTTGCAATTTTCTAGACCGATATGGCTAGGGACTATACTCTCATTCCTGCGTAATAATCCAGGAACTTTGCTGCCGTACTATGGGTGCAGCGGCGCAATGATATTACGCAGTGCCTAAAAATAGTCCCCAGCACGCTCTCTGTGCAAGCAGGTTGTCACGTTGGTTATGCTGACGGAAGTTAGCCTGTTTTCATAATATCATTGCGCCGCTGCACACATAGTACGGCAGCAAAGTTCCTCGATTATTACGCAGGAATGAGAGTATAGTCCCTAGCCATATCGGTCTTTTAATTTTCCGGCGGTCTTAGTACACGATGTAACTATACACATCACAACATGTAAATAGGAAAATGTTGGCGTTATTTTGTCACTTATTGAGCAGTAGGCTAGCTGGAGCCGTTTACCTCCAGTCTTTGTGCTAAGCTAGGCTAGCGGTGGGTGCGTCAGACAGAGTTATGGCATGCACGTATATAAAAATGGTATGTATGGCCTTATCTAACTCTGGGGGATACGGTGAATAAGCTAAAGTCCCAAAAAGTCGGCGTGTTCCTTTAAGACTTTTTTAAGACCCGCGGAAACCCTGTTTGTCACTGCAAAAAGTGGTCAGTGTGAATGCTAGTTTTATATGATCTTAGTGCTGCGCTTGACACTATATTTATAAAATACTCTTAAGATCAACTACAAAATTACACTGGTATTCAGGGACTAAAGGGACTTAATTCAGGTTTAGATCGTATCTATCAGACAGTTACCATTTTGTTTATTTAAACAGGGAAAAATCTAAGATAACGTCAGTAAATTATGGAGTGCCACAAGGCTCTGTGTTAGGCCCTCTGTTTTTCTCAATATATATGCTGCCACTTGATAATATTATTAGAAAACATGGAATTAGTTTACACTGTTATGCCAATGATACTCAGTTATATATTTCATCACGACCAAATGAAATCTCGAAATTATCCAATTTGACAGAATGTCAATAAAATATTGGATGACCTGTAATTTTCTTCTATTAAATTAGGATAAGACAAGAGGTCTTACTTATTGGACCAAAAACCTGTATACAGAATCTAGAAGGATGTACTGTCACTTCATCCTCTACAGTTAAAGACCTGGGGGTTATTAGACAGCAACTCAAAAATCATATTTCATATGTTACAAAAACAGCCTTCTTCCACCTCAGAAACATCGCTAAGCTACGGAAAAGTTAATGCATTCATGACCTCTAGACTGGATTACAGTAATGCATTACTAGCTGGTTGGTTGTCCAGCATTCTCAATAAAAAAAGCTACAATTAGTCCAAAATGCAGCTGCTAGAGTTCTTACCAGGTCGAGAAAATATGATCATATAACACCAATTTTATCATCTGGTTACCTATTGAGTTCCATATCGATTACAAAGTATTGCTACTGACCTATAAGGCCTTAAACGGTTTAGCTCCTGTGTATTTAACCGACCTTACATCGCCCTACAATCCATCACGCTCTTTAAGGTCACAAAACTCCGAACAGAGTACCTAGGATTTCCACTAAAGGAGGGAGAGCGTTTTCACAAAAAAAAAAAATGTAGGGCGGCCACTTGGTTCAATGCATCAGCTGTTGAGAAGTGGGCGTTGCACTCAAACGTAGGGTTTAAACAGACTAAACTATTGGAGAAGTCCTGAACATGTCACCAGAAAGAAGTCTGTCGTTTCATTGGAAAATCCAATTATGACATTTTGATTAAACATTACAAATTAAAATATGAAACGTATGCAAAGAGTAATTGTTCACAATAAGATCTATAACATGCATTTAGATGCAAACATGCAATTTTCATTTCATGTCAAATGATTTTTCACCTTATAAAGTGAAATGATAAATGCAGTATATGGTTCGTTTGAGTCTTTATATTTGATGCTTGGTATAAGTTTAGGTATTCTCATATTATCTATCACATCTGCTATTTTTTTACACCTTTGTCAGGTTTAGGAATGGTTAAAGCGCATGCATCATGCTCAGCGGCTCAGTTGTTTAATAAGGGTGTGTGTATGGTGTCTCCAAAGATTATTCATTTAAACCCGCTGAGCAATTCAGATGATATGTAAGACGACAGAGCTTGTAGTTTTTAAGAAAGGTCAGTTTGGTCAGTTTAACCAGCTTACCGACAGTTTGTTGTCGTAGAAGAAGGCATCTAGCAGTTTGACGATGTACTGATGGTTGCAAGATGCTAAGATGTCAATCTCCACCACATAGTCTTCCAGCTCCTCCTCACTTTTGGTTTCGATCATTTTAGCTGCAGCTAGCACGCCGGTCTCTTTATTCCGGGCCTGAAAGACAAACCAGTTTCACATCAAAACACAAAGTCAGCGTGATTCACATGACTACATCCTGCTGATATCCCTGTTCCACGCTCGTCCCTTTGGTGCAGTTTATTCACCAGGCCTCTGGGATTCATGTATAGCTCCCTGAAATAATGGGCATTACTGCCGTTTTATACTGCAGGGCTGTTGAATGCTTGAATCTGATTGGTTGACGAGCATTCTAAGGTGTACAATTATTTTCAGGGAAACGCACGGATAAACACACAACGACACTGACCAAGCAAATAAATATAGCAAACATTAGGATAAAAACGTCACATTATTTCCATTCACAAAATTACGTTTTATTATGTACGGAGAGCACATACTCTTTCTACAAAGATGCCTTCTGTCTTTTTAGGTAGTTCTCATCACGCCATCACACAAGTGTTAGTTAGATATTTGATGCTATAAGAACGTGGTGTAACGTCTTGATTGACAGCTGTGCTTGCGAATGAGTCTGAGGGAGCAGGAGTGTGGGCGTGGGCGGGACTTGATGCTTGACTCGGGATCGAATGACGCAATCGGCAAACAACCATTACTGGGATATTTTGGCTTAATTTTTCTACAGTGAAAGGAACCGGAGGCACGCTGTCCATCTTTTTTACAGTCTATGGTTCGTGCACACTATCAAATGGAGATAACTTTGAAAGGGTACGTGTTTGACATAAAAAAACTCTGGGCTTTACTGGTGTTTGAAGGTGTTACTTATTTTGCATAAATAAATCTCTGCATGAATCAATGCAAATAAGAATGTCCATGATAAAGCCAAAAAATAATAAGAAAAACATGTACAATGTGTCACGTTTTTTTAGAAACATACAACACAAGTTTATCATGGTTTCATGTTTTAGTCCAAACTTTTATGCATTGATGCACTGATATGAACATTTTGCCTGATACTGATAACCGATAATTGTTTATATTTGAAAGCCGATAACCGATATAATCTAAATCCAAATTTTTATATATTTTTTGAGAGCCCGATTACAAACCAAAGTCTCACCATTAAAATCCATGACCCAAGCACACAATTATGATGTTCTCATTATGATGTTATGAAGTCTATATGACAGACTTGCGCTGCAGATGTTGCACTTAATCATATTTTCCTTTTTGAAGTGTTTTAATCATATTTCAAGCAATTCAAAACCATCATGGTGAACAGTGCACATCTGAAATGTCTCAGCTGAAGGAAATAATACATTATTTATCCGCTTTTATATATCAGACAAATGTTCTTATTGAGCCGATAATGGTAACATTAAAGGGGTCATGAACTGAGAAATAAAATTTTCCTTGAGCTTTTGACATGTAAGAGGTCATCATTCTATAAGAATATCCTGTAAGTTTCAGAACTGAAAACTTCCTCGTTAGTCCAATAAAAGCTTTTATTGACACCAGGCCCAGCAAACGACAGGTTTTTTAAAGTGGGGATCTATGATGTCAAAGGGAGGCAAGCACCGCCTCTGCAGAAGAAGATCAACGCCTACTTCATCACTGCCCGTTTAGCCCCGCCCACCGATTCACGTATGCCATGCAATACAATAGGTAGCTTAAGTAACAGATCAAGCTAAACCAGATCGAGCTACCAAGCAAAAAACATGTTGTTGAGGATTACAAAATATTGTGCAGTTCCTGGGCTCGACAGTAATGTAACATGTAAGTAACTGTGTTCATTCTAATGCCTGATCTGAAACGTAATGATTCATGCACAGTCGGATGTTCTTTGTCTGTGTGTCAGTAAATCAAACCAGTGACTAAACGTCAACTTGCGTTGTTTCTCTTAGTAGAATGAAAATAATCCGTAATTCTATAAAGAAAGCTCCCTTTGCAATCGTTGGAGCAGCGCGCGCTGAACCTGTCAATGAGTTTATCAGTGACGCGTTTATCAGTGACTCCCGTTTTATTCAACGAATCTCTTAACTATATCACGTTTGCGCTGTTAGTGAAGATGAAAGCATTCGTTAGTGTACAGAAACTGAGTTGCAATGACGAGATCGCTGCTTTCATGTGCTCAGCATGTGTGTGATCGGCTACAATGATCATCACTGCAACCTTTCATGCCACGATCTGAATATAATGCCATAGATCTGAATATAATGCCATAGATCTTAATATAACGCCATAGATCTTAATATAACGCCATAGATCTAAATATAACGGCATAGATCTAAATATAACGCCATAGATCTAAATATAACGCCATAGATCTTAATATAACGCCATAGATCTTAATATAACGCCATAGATCTAAATATAACGCCATAGATCTTAATATAACGCCATAGATCTTAATATAACGCCATAGATCTTAATATAACGCCATAGATCTTAATATAACGCCATAGATCTAAATATAACGCCATAGATCTAAATATAACGCCATAGATCTAAATATAACGCCATAGATCTTAATATAACGCCATAGATCTAAATATAACGCCATAGATCTAAATATAACGCCATAGATCTTAATATAACGCCATAGATCTAAATATAACGCCATAGATCTTAATATAACGCCATAGATCTTAATATAACGCCATAGATCAAAATATAACGCCATAGATCTAAATATAACGCCATAGATCTAAATATAACGCCATAGATCTAAATATAACGCCATAGATCTAAATATAACGCCATAGATCAAAATATAACGCCATAGATCTAAATATAACGCCATAGATCTAAATATAACGCCATAGATCTAAATATAACGCCATAGATCTAAATATAACGCCATAGATCTTAATATAACGCCATAGATCTTAATATAACGCCATAGATCTAAATATAACGCCATAGATCTAAATATAACGCCATAGATCTAAATATAACGCCATAGATCTTAATATAACGCCATAGATCTTAATATAACGCCATAGATCTAAATATAACGCCATAGATCTAAATATAACGCCATAGATCTAAATATAACGCCATAGATCTTAATATAACGCCATAGATCTAAATATAACGCCATAGATCTAAATATAACGCCATAGATCTAAATATAACGCCATAGATCTAAATATAACGCCATAGATCTAAATATAACGCCATAGATCTTAATATAACGCCATAGATCTAAATATAACGCCATAGATCTTAATATAACGCCATAGATCTTAATATAACGCCATAGATCTAAATATAACGCCATAGATCTTAATATAACGCCATAGATCTTAATATAACGCCATAGATCTAAATATAACGCCATAGATCTAAATATAACGCCATAGATCTAAATATAACGCCATAGATCTAAATATAACGCCATAGATCTAAATATAATGCCATAGATCTTAATATAATGCCATAGATCTAAATATAATGCCATAGATCTTAATATAATGCCATAGATCTAAATATAATGCCATAGATCTTAATATGATGCCATAGATCTAAATATAATGCCATAGATCTTAATATAATGCCATAGATCTTAATATAATGCCATAGATCTAAATATAACGCCATAGATCTTAATATAACGCCATAGATCTAAATATAACGCCATAGATCTAAATATAACGCCATAGATCTTAATATAACGCCATAGATCTTAATATAACGCCATAGATCTTAATATAATGCCATAGATCTAAATATAATGCCATAGATCTTAATATAATGCCATAGATCTAAATATAATGCCATAGATCTTAATATAATGCCATAGATCTAAATATAATGCCATAGATCTTAATATAATGCCATAGATCTAAATATAACGCCATAGATCTTAATATAACGCCATAGATCTAAATATAATGCCATAGATCTTAATATAATGCCATAGATCTGAATATAATGCCATAGATCTTAATATAATGCCATAGATCTTAATATAATGCATGACCCCTTTAAAAATTTACATATATCGGGCCGATACGGATGTCGTGGCGATATATCATGCATCCCTAATTTAACATAAAAAAATTCAATTCAATGACTTAAAAAAAATGTAACCAAGTAAAAATTAATAACATATTTTCTTTCTTGAATAAATGTGAGCACATACATCTTAATGATCATTTTAATTATTTAAAAAAAAATTGATTCTGAAGAGTCAAACCACAGCATTTAGAAACGTGAACCTTGCCTTGTCAAAGATTAAATGATCTAACATGTTAAGACTTTCTGGCCTTGTGAGGGTCATGAGGGTTTGCAGGTGATATTTATATGATATCATTTTTCATGTTTTAAGTTTTTGTTCTGCATTCTGCGTTTACCACATGACGTTTTGATTTAGTTTTTCAAAACCAATGAGCAGTGAAACAGTTTGGTTAACTTTTTTTCTCTTCCAGATATTAGGCCAGTTTTATCACCTTGCGTGTGATATCTGACAATGCGCTGGGAAACTTGTTGTGGTAGTGTGCAGCACTAACTAAGTCAGTCATTGTGGTCAGCCGGGCATGTTTTTAGAGGAAACTGTTGCCAAACCACTCAAAAGCAAGACTTCCGCTTATTTTAAAAGCAACTCAAATAAAACATGATTTGGCACAGTTAATACAAAGTGGGACTGAGTTGAGTTAGACTGTATAAGACTGGAGAGAACGAAAGTAGGACAGGTTTAGATGCACTGTAAACCCTAAAGCTTGGTACATACTCCCCAAGAACAAAGAATTTTTTTCGTTTTCTCGAGGTGGCAAGAACAAGAGCAAAGTTTGTTCTGGCCAGGACATTTCATACTTCACGAGAAAAGCAGGTGCCGAACATGTCCGTTTCTCCGCATTAACTCCGCCCACTTAAAATTTCGGACCAATCACATAATAGTTCTCGGACACCCACAAGAAAAAAAGTTCTGCTCAGATGATGTGTCGAGAACAAGCTGTGGGAACTCCCAAACCAGGGCTGCGAGAACAAAATGACGTCATTTTGTTCTCGCAGCCCTGGGCGAGAACTTTTTTATCTGTTCTTGCGGAGTATGTAGCGGCCTTAAGGCTCAAAATAATTCATTGGCTTGAGTAGAGCCAACAAATGAGTACCATCAAATGAACCTTTATGTGTATTTAGAACTTACTTTTTCTTTAAATGTATGAATTAGCTTACTCAAATATTTGAAATTAAGAGTCAATAAAATGCATGAGTACAAAATAAAAAATCTGCAAGTTCAGCTTACTTAAAATGTATATTTCTTAACGTAAAAAAATGTATGCAACCGATCGCCTCAATTTTTTTACGTTTACAGTGAGGCTAATTCATTAAACTAGATTTTTTACATTTTATATATAAAACAAACAATGCTAGGGTACTGTCGGTGGATGCTTTGGTATTTTGGGTGGTTGCTAGGGCATTACTGTGCAGTTGCTAGGGTCATGCAGAAAAGTCACTGCAAGTGGTGCAGAAGAGTCACACCCTGATGTGACACTTGACCAAGTAAACACAACTAACTAACATCCGTCTTATCCTCCACTTGATTAAATGTAGAAAAGAAACTCCACAATCTCTGAATATTAAGAACCATATCAGAAGGCCTTTGCATCTTATAGTATAACATCTTCCTTTTCATTACTTCTGTGACTAAAAATATGGAATATGGAGATACATAATGGTCTGAATTCTCTAAGGTTGTTTTCACACTTGGTCCTTTTCAGGGGTCTGAGCGTGGTTCGTGTGATTTTTTTGGCCCATATGTGAACACTCCAAAATGATCTCAGACCCCTTTAAAGCGAACCGAGCCGAGACCACCTCGGGAGGTGGTCTGGATACGGTTCGATCTCATCTTATGGTACGGTTCGCTAAAGACACACAATCTGAACACAAACCGCTCTGGGCTTACTTGATTTCCAATGTAGTTTGGTCATCAGATGCCTCCGTACAAATCGGCTGTTCATCATGTCTTCTGCTTCTGGCAAATCTTTACAAATTATTCGTTCACAACTTACACTTGTTTATTGCAATTTCAACCGCTTCTGAACTGAGATGTGGCTGTGCGCCTTGCCAGTTTAAAATGGTTTTGAGCGCACACACCTAAAGCGCATGCACAGAAGCCAGCTGTCACAGCGCGTGTACTAAACAGAATCTTTAGCGTCTTATTGCATTTATTTTAAAGTGTCAAAAACACACAAGTTTCACATAAACACGTGGTTTTGTCTTAAGTGAATGTAAACATCTGCATTACTAGCCTAATATAAGAATCAGTCAAGTACGTCATACAGTGAAGAATATGCAGCTTTATTTTTTCATGTGATTATTCAATTTCTTACTTGAATGCTGCTTTTAGGCATACTTATACTTTACCTGGAAAATTTAAAGCAGTTTATTTAATTTGCATCTTTCTTTTATTATTTTATTGTATTGTTCATTTTTTGATGCTGATGTTATCATTGCCTTCTGCAATAAAATAAACATGATTCAAGGTAAAACAATTCAAAATAAATGTTATTTACAAAGGTGGATGTGTGATATAGCTAGTGCAAGAATATGTAGTATTGCAAAAAATACTATATACACTCACCTAAAGGATTATTAGGAACACCATACTAATACTGTGTTTGCCCCCCTTTCACCTTCAGAACTGCCTTAATTCTATGTGGCATTGATTCAACAAGGTGCTGAAAGCATTCTTTAGAAATGTTGGCCCATATTGATAGGATAGCATCTTGCAGTTGATGGAGATTTGTGGGATGCACATCCAGGGCATGAAGCTCCCGTTCCACCACATCCCAAAGATGCTCTATTGGGTTGAGATCTGGTGACTGTGGGGGCCATTTTAGTACAGTGAACTCATTGTCATGTTCAAGAAACCAATTTGAAATGATTCGAGCTTTGTGACATGGTGCATTATCCTGCTGGAAGTAGCCATCAGAGGATGGGTACATGGTGGACAAGAAAGTGTGCCAAGAAAACATCCCCCACACCATTACACCACCACCACCAGCCTGCACAGTGGTAACAAGGTATGATGGATCCATGTTCTCATTCTGTTTACGCCAAATTCTGACTCTACCATCTGAATGTCTCAACAGAAATCGAGACTCATCAGAGCAGGCAACATTTTTCCAGTCTTCAACTGTCCAATTTTGGTGAGCTCGTGCAAATTGTAGCCTCTTTTTCCTATTTGTAGTGGAGATGAGTGGTACCCGGTGGGGTCTTCTGCTGTTGTAGCCCATCCGCCTCAAGGTTGTGCGTGTTGTGGCTTCACAAATGCTTTGCTGCATACCTCGGTTGTAACGAGTGGTTATTTCAGTCAAAGTTGCTCTTCTATCAGCTTGAATCAGTCGGCCCATTCTCCTCTGACCTCTAGCATCAACAAGGCATTTTCGCCCACAGGACTGCCGCATACTGGATGTTTTTCCCTTTTCACACCATTCTTTGTTAACTCTAGAAATGGTTGTGCGTGAAAATCCCAGTAACTGAGCAGATTGTGAAATACTCAGACCGGCCCGTCTGGCACCAACAACCATGCCACGCTCAAAATTGCTTAAATCACCTTTCTTTCCCATTCTGACATTCAGTTTGGAGTTCAGGAGATTGTCTTGACCAGGACCACACCCCTAAATGCATTGAAGCAACTGCCATGTGATTGGTTGATTAGATAATTGCATTAATGAGAAATTGAACAGGTGTTCCTAATAATCCTTTAGGTGAGTGTATATTTTTGTGTAAAAAGATAAACAACTTAATTCAACAGCATTTGTGGCAATGTCATTAAATAATAATAATAATAATCTTTACAAACAAATATCTTGGTTACTGAGGCATAAACATTTTAAGTGAATGGTATCAAATGTTGAAGACCATAGGGTCAGCCATCAAACACTGAACTTGACTAGATCCAGAAAGCAACAGTATGAACACAAAGGGGTCTGAGACCACATTCTTACTAAAATTGACCAAAAAAGGATCTGAGTCCTCTTTCAGGTACAGGGACAGTGTGAACAAAGATAACTGGGTCCTTTTTCACTTGGTTCACCTCTTGGTCCACTTAAAGGAGTCTGAGTTCGGTTCTTTTAAAGAGGACTCAAGTGTGAAAACACCCTAAAATGAGATACACAACGAATGTCAGTAAAGGATGGATGTAGAAATGTAGATGTGTGAAAGAAAAATTAAGTGTGAGAGTAATTTTCATCTGTTAAGCGAAGAAAATCGGTAAAGTCTTATACATTTGTTCCAATCATATTGCGCCGGACTGCTTCATAAATGTCTTTTCAACGCTGGATTTTCAAAAAGGTTGATCCTGAAAGATGGGTCAATACCAATGCTTTGTGTGCAAACTTCATATCCAGACAAAGAAAGCATCACACGTCATTATGAGTCCTTCCAAATTGCCTTTCTGAAAGAGCTTGTTGGCACGGCTTATGTTGCTAAATCTAGCTGTTTTCACTGATGCTGCCCTCACGTACTATCAGAATTGTCGTAAATACCAGTTTCCTAGTAAAAAATTGCGCATGAACGCCATTTGAAGTCGGCCACTTGAATGCGACGAGCTCCTAATCACGACTTCAGAAGTTTCTGATAGCACGTGAAGGCACCAGGAGACCAAAGCTATGTCGTTATTTTTATCCCACCATGCTCACCATCTGCGTAATTCATAAACGCCTATTTATTATGCACAGTACAGTCAGATGACTGAATATATAAGGCTGAACATCGCTACTGACAGTTTCTGAAAGTTTCAGTGCGTGACATTGGCCTGTTTTGTTGTTGCCGGTATGCCAGTATTTCCTCCTCTGGAAAGGGGGCTGGGAGCACCAGCTCATTTGCATTTAAAGGGACACACACGGTGTCACCCTCAAAAAGTGACAATCTTTACGTTATAAAAAATTATCTGTGGGGTATTTTAAGCTAAAAGTGTCTGTTAATATTATTTAATGGATCTGAGCTACCATGAAGAGTTATTTTTATTAAGTAACGTTATGCCCATTATGCTAATTTTTCACGTTAAAAAAATGTTGTGCTCATTGTTAGCTACAGTAAATGGTTGGTTAATGCATTAACTAATGACCAACGTTACCTTATTGTAAAGTGTTACCATTTTCTCTAATTTAATCACAAATCCATGCTTAAAACTACTTCCAACTGCTTTTTTAGACTACTTCAGGCTCTCAAGCCAACATTAAAATATTATCAAGTTTTAGTTTTCCGAACGTTGTTTCACTACTGCCTTTCACTGGCTGGACAAACAGATGGGAGAGAGATTGGGGATTTGTGAACAAACTGTACAGCAGCTGTACTGAAACTGAACAACACTTTCAAGGGCTCATCGTCTCAAAGAAGCATAACCATAAATAAAGCCCCAAATCCACTTACATATCCATTGAGAGGATTATGGCACCTGCTCAAGGGGATCGGGCAGAAGTCATCGGAGCTAAATATCCTGGAGGGCCATCACAACAGCAGAATAGTGAACTTTCAACCTGGTGTAATAGTCATGTCAACACATCTATAAAAAGCTACACTGTTTACATCACCTCTGTTGACAGTGACACCACACCTTAAGGAACAGACTTGATTATCAATGTTGGAAACAGTTGTGCTGCTTGATATTTTTTGCAACCTGCGATCATTTTTTTTAGGATTCATTGATGAATAAAAAGTTAAAAAGAATAGCATTTATTCAAAATAGAAATCTTTCCTAACACTAAAGTCAATAGTCTTTACTATAACTTTTTATAAATTTAACACATCCTTGCTGAATAAAAGTTTTTTTTTTTTTTAAATACTGACCCCAAACTTTTGAACGGTAGTGTATATTGTTACAAAATATTTCTATTTTAATGAAATGCTGTTTTTTTTACTTTTTATTCATCAATAATCCTGAAGAAAGTATTACAGGCTATTAAAAAAATATATTAAGCAGCACAACTGTTTCCAACATCGATAATAAATCCTCATATTAGAGGACTGGAGGACTGATGCTGAAAATCCAGCTTTGATCACAGAAATAAATTATATTTTAAAGTATATTAAAATAGAAAACCATTATTATAAATTGTAATAATATATCACAATATTACAGTTTTTTTCTGTATTTTTGATCAAATAAATGCAGACTTGAGCAGAAGAGAATAAAAATTAAAAATAGTAATGTTTCCAAACTTTTGATATATATATATATATATATATATATATATATATGATAAATGATCATTTTTGATGTTATCGATCCTATAAGAAAATTTGACCGATATATTCAAGCCGATAGATAATGTATTATTTCCTTCAGCTGAGACACTTCAGACGCGCCGTCCGCCATTATGGGTTTGAGTTGCTCGAAATATGATTGGAATCACTTCGAAACGGAAAATACAGTTATGCGCAACATGGGCAGCGCAAGTCTAACATATAAACTACATAAATTTATAATGAGAACACGACTGTAAAAGAGCATTGTGTTTCAGCGCATTTGAGGGAAGAGCGCGTCCACGGAGTTACACCTTCATGACAAGCACAGTCAAGTTCGCTTGTGCATTCGCAGCCATTGTAAGTTGCCATTGTAAGTTGCAATATTATATTTATTCTGTGTAGATAATCTCATATGCGTTTGGTTGAGTTAATTAACCATGCAGTAAAGCACACGTCATTATGAGTCCTTCCAAATTGCCTTTCTGAAAGAGCTTGTTGGCACGCTGTACGGCTTATGTTGCTAAATCTAGCTGTTTTCACTGATGCTGCCCTCACGTACTATCAGAATTGTCGTAAATACCAGTTTCCTAGTAAAAAATTGCGCATGAACGCCCTTTGAAGTCGGCCACTTGAATGCGACAAGCTCCTAATCACGACTTCAGAAGTTTCTGATAGCACGTGAAGGCATCAGGAGACCAAAGCTATGTCGTTATTTTTATCCCACCATGCTCACCGTCTGCGTAATTCATAAACGCTTATTTATTATGCACAGTACAGTCAGATGACTGAATATATAAGGCTGAACATCGCTACTGACAGTTTCTGAAAGTTTCAGTGCGTGACATTGGCCTGTTTTGTTTTTGCCGGTATGCCGAGCATGAGCTCTTGAAGCTCCGCCCTAATAATTATTAATTAACCATGCAGTAAAGCACTTCATTGTACCGGTCTTTAGCTTCAGCGCGCACATTTCAAACAGAAATGCACAGCATTAATAACTACTGGGACTGTCATATACATAACACTGTAATGAGAATATTTTTGTAATAAAACGTTGTGAATTCTCTGGGTTTAGTTGTGTTTCAGCGCGCTGTTGTGGGAAGAGCGCGTCCACAACGCATTCTGACCAGCACAGTCAAGTTCGCTTGTGCATTCGTGTTATTTTAAGCATATATAAGTCGTAATATTACGTTTATGTAGTATAAACATCTGATTAATCTCATATAGGATGCGTTTCGTTGAGTTAATGACCCGCAGTGCTTCATTGTACCGGTGATCATCTTCAGCATGCGCTCTCAAACAGGGGGAAGAGCGCATCCACAGGAGTTAGGCCTTCTGTCTACGTAACTTAGTTCACCTGTGCGTGATTTTGTGCAAATATAAGTTGTAATATTATATTTATTTTGTATAAATATCTGAGTGTTGTTCATTCTCTTTAGCAAACAGCAACGTTATTTGATAGACTAATAGACTAAAATTAAAGATGTTTACTATTACTGTAAAACTTTCTTTTTTTTTTTCAAAAACACAGAAGCGTTATTATTAATAACTAGCACTTTTATTGTTCTTGTATTATTTTCATCAACAATATGATTTGATTAAAACCATTTCCTTATTGTCCGAGCGGAGGCTATTTCATGCATGGCACATGCATTTTGATTCTTTATATGCGGCCTCAGCAATGCTGCCCAATGACTAGTTTGCATTATTTAGGTATTTAATTTTTATTTTTTGTTAGGCAATAGAATTGTTGGTAACATTTTACAAATAAGGTCTCATTTGTTAATGCATTAACTAACACGAACAAACAGAGAGCAATAACCTTTGTTAATGTTAGTAATAAAATGTTTGTTTATTAGCAGTCCATTCACAGTGCATTACCTAATGTTAACACACACAACTTTGGATCTGAAAATGTTGAGATTAACATGAACTAAAATTAATAAATCCTGTAGAAGTATTGTTCATTCATTGTTGGTTAACTAATGCTAGCAAAAATTAAACCTTATTGTACCGTTACCATAGGAGTGTAAAATTAATTTGAAAAGTTAAGGAATCTTACACTGGTTCAAATAGGCTACTGTACTGTATAGGTCTGATTCATGTTGAAGCGTTTGGGACATGGCTTTTAATTGTGAGCCTTTTGTTTTTATAATCAGGCTCTCAAAGTTTATTAAAAGTTGTATTTAGATTTATCGGCCAATATATCGGTTATCGGCTTTCAAATATAAAGAATTATCGGTAGCGGCCAATATGTATATGTGCATATATATTATATATGTGTATATATATTATATATGTGTATGTATGTATGTATGTATGTATGTATGTATGTATGTATATATATATATATATATATATATATATATATATATATATATACACATTATATATATATGTATGTGTGTGTGCGCGCGTGTGTGTGCGCGTGTGTGTGTGTATATATTACATACACACCCATTCATTTTGTAGCAAACATCTGATTGGTTTGTGTTCTTTTTATTAAGTGTAGAAGGGTTTTGTCTATTCACCACCGTACTCATAATTTATTTATTTAAAAAATATTGGATCAGTTTAAAGGTGTAGAAACATTGTTCTTATGTTATTACCTCATTCTTACATAAACTGAGTAACCTTGCTCCTGAAACAATATTATCTTTAAACAAAAGCTAGGCCTTGGACTCATTTGTCCTTATCATTGAATTTATTATTATAAATGGGGCCAATTTCACAATTCAATGACCAAATGAAAGGGCATGACAAATACACTTATGTGCATGATTATCTCCCTGTCTTAAAGTTCAGTACAATGACTCAAATGGTTTCAATGAATTGGGCGGCAGCTGCAAAGCTACAAATGATAATGGCAGAAACAATGAGGCCTAAACTAGATCCTTGCGTGCTGTAGTTTAGCTAATACGCAGAATATGTTCATCTCCACCCACGGGGAAGACGCTCTTATCATCGTAAAGCCAACAGCACTGAACGCTGGTGATTAGCAAACGCTCCGGGCTCTACGCCACAAACACGTGATTTCATCTTAAACTTCACTCTGAGGAACCACAACCACCCTCTTCACCACCTGTCAAACTTCAGCCCTAATCCGACAGGTTCACACGGCAGCCATGTGCTTCATGTTCCATCAATAATTAACCATCAAAGAGCGACTCAGCATTAACTAACAGAAACACCGGGAGAAAACAGACACTTCACTTCTGCTCAGAGCCTGAAGTGAAGGAATCCAACCAGCTCCATATTCAAACACTCAAAGAAAGCTGGAAATATTCCTTACTTATGTGACACATCCGACATTTGGCCATGATTTGACTGAATTCACTTGTTATTTTGGTGTGATTCATAATTATTGAGACACAAATGCAATTTCAAAACAGATGTAGACGCAGAGTAAACAGGTCACAAAAGATGCAATCTTGTAATCGTGTCTTTTGGAATTATTTTGTGGAAGAGCAAAAATAAACAAAATAACTGTCCATATTGTGTCTTAAATGTGATATTCAGAACATTTTTGTTTCTGGATCGACATGTTTATTCTCCAACGCAGAGTAGTACAGGAGCTTTGTGGAGTTCTGACCATATTGCATACAGAACTTATGCGTTTCTGATTTGAGCTTCGGGTGTGGTGCAATATTTAAACTTTTGTGGCTACTGTATGCAACCGCCTGACCAGATGTGATGTATTATAATCAGAACCAATGAGCAAGAGTGATATGACCAAAATTGTATATCATAATATGAGTCATTTTACTTCACGATAACAATATCACTATATAGTTATTTTTTGCTTTATTCCCCTGTGGTGAAAATCAAGCTTTTAATGTTGTTTATACACTAATCAGGCATAACATTATGACCATTATGCAGGTGAAGTGAATACGTCACGGCACCTGTTAATGTGTGGGATATATCAGGCAGCAAGTGAACATTTTGTCCACAAAGTTGATGTGTTAGAAGCAGGAAAAATGGGCAAGTGTAAGGATTTGAGCGAGTTTGACAAGGGCCAAATTGTGATGGCTAGACGACTGGGTCAGAGTATCTCCAAAACTGCAGCTCTTGTGGGGTGTTCCCGGTCTGCAGTGGTCAGGATCTATCAAAAGTGCTCCAAGGAAGGAACAGTGGAGAACCGGAGACAGGGTCATGGGCGGCCAAGGCTCATTGATGCACGTGGGGAGCGAAGGCTGGCCCGTGTGGTCCGATCAAACAGACGAGCTACTGTAGCTCAAATTGCTCAAGAAGTTAATGCTGGTTCTGAATGAAAGGTGTCAGAATACACAGTGTATCGCAGTTTGATGACACAGCCCTCAAACGCATACAGTGAAATTATTTGCTTTTTCGTGGTTTACTGCGCTTCAACGGTTTTAAAAAACTGTTTTAAAACGCATGCAAACGATAAGTTTCCACGACGAGTGTAACCGCGATAGAGATGATAGTCCAAAATCTCAACCGGTTGACAAATCTCTACCGGTTAATCATGTCTGCCGGTATATGTAAAATTCTGTAAAATGGGCGGTTATGAATAATTACATCTGAACTAATTGTGATTATTAGTTACGTTGATATGTTTTTCCAACAAAATAAAAGCTCAATGATTTAACGTTTGAAAGCAAGAAATAAATACATCCATAAATGTTAGTGTTGTAATTTTACTGTTGTTCTGTAAATCTTTTTTTATTTTTAAAAGGAATTATATATATATAATTTCATAACTCTATTAATACCTTCAATATATATTCATTATAACTCTTATTAAACTCTTAACTCTTAAACTCTTATTAAAGCCACAATATATAAAACTGTTGCACACTGCAGTGAGCTAGATCATATTAGGCATGGTAAAACATGGTACTCGCGGTAAATCAAGAACACCAGATTTAAACAATAAGACTAACTGTGTTGAGCTAAACAGTTGCTCACCCGTCTAATAAAACGCATCATATATTAAAGCGTCTTTGGTGTTTCCATGGTTTCTACAAAATAAAACCGCAAATTGGGGCTAACGCGGGTACGATGTCCTGGTTAAAATCGCTTATTTCTCTGGATTTAATCATTCTTGGAAACATTTGGGATAATGTAGACAAGTCAACAAAATATATAACATTGTTCTAGTGGTTTTTGGATATTTTAATCCAAAAATCGTACATATTGTGCCTTTAAACTTCTTTTTTGTCTTTAGCTGATCACGTTTGGCTCATTTATGTGACTGCAAACATTTTTTTAATTTATTTATAAAAAATAATTCAATTATTGAGAAATAGGTTTACATGTTTACTACTGTTCCAAATATTCTATATGTTGCTTAAAAATAAATATATTGTGTTTAATAGAGAAAGGCATTTTAAAATAACACTGTATTGATATTTTTGCTCAAGGTTACCATACCGGCTCATGCCTAATGTAACTGTATAGATAGTTTTGTTGATTATAATAAGACTGTTCTCGCTTTATTTCATCACATCCCTCTCGCTGTCAGTGTAAAGGTGCAAAATCCCCAGTACGTGTTCACAGGATGTTGTTTCATAGCGCCGCGTGTTTCAGCATGTCCAGGCAAAAAAAATCAACAGTAGAAGGTGTAGGAGTTTGATGACAGTCTCTGATTTGAGATTTCATGATCATGATCAATTGTTACTTAACAAAGACCAATATAGAGAAACTTTTTAAGCTACTACACTTAAAGCAAAGCTAACCGTTACAGCAGATGAGTCTGAAGTCACAAATATTATGGGTAGGTATTATGAGAATTGAGATCCATTGCAGTATTACTGGATCTGTCTTTACTGAGGTTGTATTTAACTCAACCCGGTCTTCAGGGGTAAGAGTGTTAAAGTTATGTCATGGGCCATTTGAAACGCCCAAAGTCCACAACACTGTTGGGGACAAAAGGCAAATTCAGCGTTTCCTACACGAGGGTTCTTCTCCGCCTATCGAAACTGCCGCACATTCCAGCATCTTCCTACACTGTGACTCTGAGTGGCCCCTGAGGGCCCGAGGCTGAACGCATGTGACCTCGCAGGGTGGCTTTGTGCCTGAAGAGTGAGTGCCATTATCCGGAGCAGTAATTGAGTTATCCGGGCATATCTGATCAGATAGTAAAGATGATTTTACTGAGGGTAGTAACACCCTAAGGGACGCATTACTTCATGTCACACATCACAACACATGTCAGTACATGAAAATGAAATATGAGTTGAATTCTACACCATCCGGTCCTTTTCACAATTCAAATAAAAAAGTAAATAAAGTTGCTTTTTTACCACAAAAAGGATCATAGTAGTATCTTAAGGTACATATTTGTACTCTAAGGTACTAGTATGGTACTAAAAGATATACTAATATATATATATTAGGAGTAAAAAAGGTACAAAGATGTAATTTTAAGGGTACATCAAGCTGTTGTACCCCTAAAGGTACAATTTGACACCCTTTTTCTGTGTGTGTAAATCAAGAGTTCTATGATAAAAATTATCGTGGATAATTTGTTTTGTATACGTGGTGTGTTTTAGACTAAAAAGTGCAACAATAGGTGTCAATAAGAGTGTTTAAATATGTCATGAGCGCAACAGGTTGCCAATTACGAGAACTTTTCAAAACCCTACTATGCTGAAGGCTTGTGCCATGAATATTAATTAGAAAAAACTGACGTACACCAAACATGCCTCACTGATTGGCTAAAAGACCGCTACTGGTAAGCGGCTGCGCTAGTTAGCGGTCCAATCAGCGAATCTGATAAAGCCCAGGCTCATGAATATTAATTATTGTAATCAGTATAGAATGGAAGGTTACGAAGCGACGTTAGCATGACGACGGTAATATTCATGAACGAAACCTTTACCATAGTATACGTTGTAGTTTCGTTTCGCTGTCTAACAGGTTTATTAACTCACCTTATAAACTTTTCCGAAAGCACCGTCACCCAGTTCCCCGATAATTTCCCACATATCGCTTGGATTTACATCCCGATGAACGTGCTCATATTGCTTGGTTTTCTTCTTGATGTCAATTGCAGGAAATCGGATCATCTTGCTGAATTTGGCAAAAGCCATTTTTAAAAAAAAAAATACAGGTAGGAGCCTCAAATGCTATAAAACAAAAAAAAACAGATGATGTAGATGAAGAATTCGCTTACTTCAGGAAAAAAACAAAAGCGCCTGGGCTGAAAACTACCCACTCCACGGGAAATATAGACATCTTCATCACTTAAAAAAGATAAAATAAAATAACATCAAGTTGTCAGACTTATTCCACTCCATCCATGAGAAAGCATTCGCCGTCTGAGGCGAGTGAAACACTCGTGTTCACCTGTTCACTCACTGCTGTTGCGCGTGTGTGTGTGTGAGTGAGACAGAGCCACGCCCACTGCACAGAACTATGGGAATTGTAGTTTTTAAAGTTCATCGTGAAGTATCCTATATGAGCAGCAAGCAATTTTAATGTTTTTGATTAATTGAATTAATGTTTTAATAATGTTATTGTAATAATCTACTCAAGACGAACAGAAAAAAAAACTACTGATAAAATATGAAGTTAGAAAAACAACAACTGCCGCACACAACCTCCACCTTGTGGCGAATCCGAGGTACTGTGGTCATGATGGTGTATAAAAAATACTGTACACAACACTTTATATAGAATATAAAACAATATTCAAAGTAATAAACATTTAAAATACAGAATTGCAATTGTTTGTGAAATATAGGCATACACTAACACTAACTTATATGTTATTTGAAAATACTTAAAAATGCCATTCATAAATACATGTATTCTTATGAAATAATTTTCTTTTTTATATTTGTGTGGGTCTTAAAGTGAACTGTCAAGGGGAACAACTTTAGCATAAGCAATTTTGTAATACTCATATTCATATAAAAGAAGAAGTGAATATTTATTGAAATATTTGAAAAAGATTTTGTCCATTAAATCAAAGTCACGTGACCAACAGATTACTTACAAATTGTAGTTTGTTACTGATTCCAAATAACATGACAAAAATTGTAGTTAGTAATGTAATCCATTACATTACACATTTTAGGTAATATAATCTGACTACTTTTAGATTACTTTTGACCTAACTCGTTTATAAATTGATTTGAATAGGATAATCTTGTACTATATTGATATAAAAATACAAAGAGAAAGAAAATATACTCCATTCTTTGTTATCAATAACATGAAGTGCATTAAATTTTGCATTATGTCAGGGTTTCCCAGACTGGGGTTTATGAGTTCAATGAAAAGCTATTAATTAAATCATAAAAAAAATATATGATATGATTTTTGTTATAATAAAAATTATAACAAAAATGTGTTTGAAAGACAAAAGCCTTCCAAAGACATATACCTGGTTAAATGACTCACTGAGTGATCATTTAAATCATAACTAAATCATGTTTGTCAGGAGCTGATTAGATATGAAATGTTGCAATGAAAACACTTGTTAAAAGTGAAATGATTTCTGTAAATCCAGGGGTCAAATGCTTTGTGGCCTCTCAGTTTTCCATGTAATTATAGCTGGTCCGTGTGTGCAATTTCACAAAACAAGACTTTATGAATGTTTATTAGCGATATGCTTTTTTAGAAAGGAAAATGTAATATATGAAAAAGAAGAATTAGAGATAATTATGAATGATTTACTGCGAGAAAATAACATGTAGGCTACTCATGTAATCAATACAAAGTAACTGTAGTCTGATTACAAGTAGCCATTTCTAAGTTAACTAACTTTACTACGTCTGTACTAGTTTACTATAAGTCTGTTAGGAAAAAAACAGGATATCAGTCCGAAATTGGGAATTTTGTGCAGTGGTGTGAAATAAAAATCACCTTATTGTAAATGCTGTAAATGATAGTGGACCCGAAAAGATTAGGAGATTACAGTCCAGTAATCATTCGTGATAATATCATTGAGTAGCTATAAGTATCTAGGGGTGGTCATTGATTGTTCATTTACTTGGAAAGCACACATTGATTGCAGCATCGATTGTATTTTTTAAGATTTAGGATGTTTGGTGTAAATCAGAGGATTATGCAGTTTGTTAAATTATGGGATGGGATTATATCCAATCAAAATCACAGTTTGTTAAAACGTCTATGACAGTCATGGGTGTAAGAGAATAGACATCACTTCGATTCATTTATGAGTCATTGGTTCTTAAGAAAGCACAGACAACAGTGAGTGATTCAAGTCATGTTTTATTCCCAATGTATCAACTTCTGCTGTCAGGGAAGCGTTATTGTGTATAAATGCAATAGCAACCGTTCTGAAATATAATTCATACCTGTATCTATTAATATTTTAAATAGATGTAGCAATTGTTATGGTATTATTTTTAATGGGTTTTTTTATGTTGTTGTAGTGTGCTGTATGTAAGTAAACTATAACTATATTTTAAAATGTAATATAATCAAATTACAAGTAATTTATTTTTGGAATATGATTAAGTGATCCAGATTACATGTAATCAGTTCCTACCCAGCACTGCCAACATGCAAGATGCTATTTTATTATAATTTATTATAATTATTTGTGATAAAAACATTAAAACATTGAAAACAAAAACTGAAATCATGATTATAATATGAACGTTTGGATGTATTTGAATGTTTTACTTGGTTAAAACTTTTAAAATACATTTTTTTACATGTTTTTATACAACAGTTCTTTCTGGTTCTCGAATCTGATTGGCCATTTCCAACCGTGCGATATTCTCAAGTACAGATATTCTAGGTTGAATCCGAAATCGCACCCTAAACCCTCAATCACTATTCCCTACTTTAGTCCACTAATACAGTTCACTTGAAGGAGTGAATGAAAACAAGTGAGCGAATTCGGGCAGCCGTTGAGTGTACATCAGCTGTACACTCGTTATTGCGGTGCAATGTGGGATTGAGTGAGTGCACTCAATAACGTCCACTATATTTTATTTCAGCCCTGTTATAGTGATAACATACTCGGTTACTTACGTAACCTCGGTTTCCTGAGATAAGGGAATGAGTACTGCGTCTTAAGACGCAATGGGAAATAATCTATTTTTTTTGAATTTTTGTAAAATCACGCAGTACTACTGCCCATTCAAAACAGTGTCGAGACATCTCTCACGCTATTGGCTGGCCAGTGGGAACTGCATGAACCAATAGCAGAACAGCATAACTGAGCGAACCAATGGCCACAATGCCCGTGAAGCAGGGCACAAAGCCCGCAAAGGTGAGCACAAAGCCCACCAAAATGGGTGTATATGGGATATCATAACCTTATTTAAAGCAAACATAACTATATAGTGATATATATATATATTGTTATCGTGAAATAAAATTACTCATATCGCGATATAAGATTTTGGTCATATTGCCCTACTGATTATGAATAACATCTGTTACCATGATGAGTTATAGGCTCTTTATGATCTTTGCACAATCATCCTCCAAACTCCGTCTAATGATGTATGAAATGATTTCAGCCTCTCCATCCTCTGTACTGTAACGCTGCACAGTTATCATGGGTGTAAACCAAGTCCTGAAACAGATAAACAACTTTTCAGGGACCCAATAATAGCAAGGGCACACCCAAGCAAACGTATAAAAAAAGTCTATAAAATAATAATAAAAAAAATTGGGTCACACTTTAAATCAGGTGTCTTTAACTACTATGTACTTAAAAAACATAAAAAATAAGTACAATGTACTTAATGTGTTCATGTTCATGCTTTTGCTGCTATTGAGGTTTAGATTGATGCAATTGCAGAAATAAATTACAGCTGTTATTACATGCAGGTATTTTTTAAAATATAAGTACACTGTAAAAACATGCATGTACACAGTAAGTGCATTAATTTAAATGTTAGTAGTAGAGACCTAATATCAACTGGGACCAAAAATGTATATATATATATATATATATAAAATAAATGCTTGACATACCCCATGACATTTTTGTGACATAATGATTTGGAGTTGTCTGATCATAGCAGCGAGGCTTTGCACTTTCCTGGTGTAGGAACATCGGCGTTCTCTCAGGCCACCCAGCAGAGACAGATAAGAGTTCATGGTGGACATTACACACGCGTTCTGTCATCACAAACAACATATGAATGACAATATAACATCTTTCGTAGCAGACATATAATGGGGGTGGGAGGAATGTACTTAATTGTAATAATAATAAAAATAGCTGCAAGCAGCAATTATCAGGGTTCAAGCGTTTTAAGGCCTCATGTTTTATTTAGCAAGCACATGGAGATGGAAAAGACCAATTACAGCCAATACAGGCAATTTACTATGGAAATATAGTAGTTTTAAAACTTTTTAACAGTTAGCGAGGTTGAGCCAAAAACCTAAGACTATTTCGCACAGCTTTACAGCTTTACAGTATTCCGCCCACCTCAAACATTTTGGCACCCCTTAGTGACCGTGAATTGAAATTTCAAACTTTTTGGGGGGTAATTTTTGATATTTTGACCCCAGATAATCTTTCTGCACTGTTTTTGGTTCAGATCGGGCAAACAACCTAGGACTAGTTCTCGAAAGTAGGTTTTTGAAATAATCTCCCATATTTAATGAATAATTTGATAAACAGCAGTTCTACTATATGTTATGAGTGTCGTGGGCATGTGCGGAAAATCATGTGATATACAATCCTTTCCACACGTGAAAAAAATGTAAAGGCGCCCCCAGTGGCCGATTTGTTTTGTAATTTCTCACAGGCCTTTAGTCAAACAGGCCCAGCGAGTTTCGTTCCGATTGGCATCCGTTAACCTTGTCTGACAGCCGCTCGAACTTGATTGGCCGACAGAGGCAGTGTCTTTCGAGATACGTGATTGTCCTTGTTGACAATCACAGCACCTTGGACAAAGACACCGCATGCTGGTTTTCAAGTCGATCGGACTGGCTGTTGCATAGCTATAGCCTTTTTTAGTGTTTTGTTGTTTTTTTATTATTTTATGGCGCCACCAAGTGGCCAATCGGCATGATTTTTTCCATGTGATCGAAAACTGAGCTCATGAACATGAGTACCGAGATTGGTGAAAATATATAGTTATAGCCACTTTAGTAAACGTGGCCCTGCCCACCTCAAACATTTTGGCACCCCTTAGTGACAGTTTTTTAAAAAAAAGTATAATTATTGATATTTTGACTCCAGAGAATCTTTGGCACTGGTTTTGGTTCAGATCGGGCAAAAAAAACTCTTGACAAGGTCAAGAAAATACGTTTTTGAAATAATCTCCAATATTTAATGAATAATTCAATAGACAGCGGTGATCCTAGAGGCAAAGTTGCTCATAATGAGGAGTTCTACCATATGTTATGAGTGTCATGGACATGTGTGTAAAATAGTGTGATATACAATCCTTTACACACATGAAATATGCAAAGGTGCCCCCAGTGGCCAATTTGTTTCGTAATTTCTCACAGGCCTTTAGGGCCGTGAGTCAAACAGGCCCAGTGAGTTTCGTTCCGATAGGCCTCACTGGCCGACGACAGCTGTGTATGCGCAAGATACGCGAATGCCCTCTTAGAAAATTATTTTATAGCGCCACCAAGTGGCCAATCGACGCATTTTTTTTTCATGCAACCAAAAATGTAGTCCATGAACATGAGTACCAAAGACTAGTTCGCAAAAGTAGGTTTTTTTGAAAAATGTCAGGGTGGCAATCGAATCCGATGAATGGTTTAGAAGTTATGAGCCATTATGTACTTTTGACCGTTGTAGCGCCACCATCAGACCGATTGGGGCGAGCTTTGGTAACGTTGTAGATGGGGTGGGTACTAAGCTTCAAGTCTCTACGACTTACGGTTTGGTCTGCCCTATCACTTTTCAGGGAGAATGCTGATCCTTTAAAAATTCTAACAATTACAATAGGGTTTCAGGGCTACACGCTTGAACCCATAAAAAGATCATACGTTCATTACTATTACTTGCTTTGCGAGATGGGATCTGATCCAGACATGAGATTCTGAATTTACTTCAAATTTGTATGTCAACATTATTTTACATTGCAAGCAAGCTTTATCTCTCAAATGTTGAATGCATAATTAACAGTCATTCTGCAATAGTTTGTTGGTACTTACATGGACATCGATGTACAGGTCGGGCAGGTGAGCCGTGCATCTATACTGCAACACAAAGCACAACAAAAACATCAACTTTTTGTTTTTTTGTCATGCATTGTTGTACTCACCTCAGTTCGATGTGTTAGACTTACATTGTTGTGGTCTTGTTTGATTTCTGCCGCCATTTGAGTGATCTCTTTACCCATGTTCAGCACTTTCGTGTAACACGTTGGTGGTATGGGGTAAGGCTGAGCCCAAACCACGGGCATCAGAACCAGAACCAGCGCTGTGTGTGCAAGCATGCTGTCTGCTCCCTGTGAACAACACTGCTGTCTGTGCACTGCATTTATATTCAAACATGTTGTGTTCATTACCAAGCATGATATGATTTATGAATCACTTAGCCTGGAATTCACATCGTCTTATCCGCTTGTGGTTGCGCCAAGTGTTGTCAGTTGACAACATGGTTACGAAATAAACATGAATCATTTAAAAAATCACCACAAAAATGTTTTGCACAAATTACAACCAACAATTCTGCCCCAATAAAGATAGTTAGTGTGCTTGTTTACCAAGAGGACAGCAGTGCCAATGAAGAACAGATTGAAATACTTCAGTATAGTCTTTGTTAATGTCTGTAGCAACTTATAATGTAATAACTTCACATAATGTAAAAAATGCACATAATGTAATAAGTATTACATTATTATTGTTATAAAATGTTCATATTGTAATCATTTTCTCAAAACGTAATCATATCTTGCGCTAATAATGTAATAACAATTTTTACATTATGAGAAATGTATTACATTATAAACTCACCAAAAACATGCCCTATTTTTATTATTGTAATAGCTTTTAAAACTTATTTTAAAAATTCTTAGTATTCCCTTACAGTATACATTTTTAAAAATCTAAATTCAGTCTTAAGTATCTGCACAATGCAACAGATTTAAATATTCATGCAATTATTATTATTATTATTATTAATAATAAACAAAGCATTGGTATTCCTTTACATCTAAATCCAGTCTTAACCTGCCAAATCCACCAGATTACTGATACTAGTAGTAGTAGTAGATTAAAGGTGCAAAAGTTCTGATTTTATTTATTTATCTGGATTTAGATTTTTAAATTGAACTGTAAAGGAATACCAACGCTTTATGTTTAATAAACATATAATAATAATAAAAATAATAATTGCATGAATATTTAAATGTTGCATTTCGCAGGTAGTTTAAGACTGGCTTTAGATTTGTAAAAATGTTCTATAAGGGAATACTAATATTTTTTATGTTTTAAAAGCTATTACAATAATGAAAATATGACATGTTTTTGGTGAGTTTATAATGTAATAATTTTCTCATAATGTAAAAATTGTTATTACATCATGAGCTCAAGATTTTTATTACATTTTGAGAAAATTATTACATTATGATCATTTTATTATAATAATAGTGTAATACTTATTACATTATGTGCAGTTATTACATTGCTAGTGTCCTTCTATATGTTTTATTGCATAAAAAGTTATTTCCACCACAGAATGCTTTTAAACACAATACATCATGTAGTGGAAATTACATTTATTCATTATAGACCAGGTACAAATGATGGATGGATGTTACCTAGTCACTCTTCAAGAACTACTAGTGATCTGGATCATTATTTTAAAGTGAAAATAATAACTTTAAAATAATGGTCCAGATCACTAGTTGTTGCAGAGTGACTATAGGTAACATTTGAGTAATTAGGGATGCATTTTATGACCACGTTCAGAGTAAAAAAAACAATTGCTCATATCTCAGACAAGTTAATGTTGTGATTATTCAATCAGTCATTCTTTATAATTTGTCATAGTTAGCTATTAGTTCTTAACGAGGCTAATCTCATTCAGTAATTATCAGGGCCATGTACAGACATTTTTGAGGGCCAGTGGTCCAAACCAAAAAAGGGGCACTGGGGATCATTTGATGTCTATCTCTTCTTATTACACTCTAGCATATTCTAAAATTCATTGAATTTGTCACTCACCCTCTCTGAGACTCTGCCTCATCTTGAATGGAAACTGTTAGAAATGAAATGTAATATTATACAGCATAAATCTACACTCACCTAAAGGATTATTAGGAACACCTGTTCAATTTCTCATTAATGCAATTATCTAATCAACCAATCACATGGCAGTTGCTTCAATGCATTTAGGGGTGTGGTCTGGTCAAGACAATCTCCTGAACTCCAAACTGAATGTTTTGAGCGTGGCATGGTTGTTGGTGCCAGACGGGCCGGTCTGAGTATTTCACAATCTGCTCAGTTACAGGGATTTTCACGCACAACCATTTCTAGAGTTTACAAAGAATGGTGTGAAAAGGGAAAAACCTCCAGTATGCGGCAGTCCTGTGGGCGAAAATGCCTTGTTGATGCTAGAGGTCAGAGGAGAATGGGCCGACTGATTCAAGCTGATAGAAGAGCAACTTTGACTGAAATAACCACTCGTTACAACCGAGGTATGCAGCAAAGCATTTGTGAAGCCACAACACGCACAACCTTGAGGCGGATGGGCTACAACAGCAGAAGACCCCACCGGGTACCACTCATCTCCACTACAAATAGGAAAAAGAGGCTACAATTTGCACGAGCTCACCAAAATTGGACAGTTGAAGACTGGAAAATGTTGCCTCGTCTGATGAGTCTCGATTTCTGTTGAGACATTCAGATGGTAGAGTCAGAATTTGGCGTAAACAGAATGAGAACATGGATCCATCATGCCTTGTTACCACTGTGCAGGCTGGTGGTGGTGGTGTAATGGTGTGGGGGATGGTTTCTTGAACATGACAATGAGTTCACTGTACTAAAATGGCCCCCACAGTCACCAGATCTCAACCCAATAGAGCATCTTTGGGATGTGGTGGAACGGGAGCTTCGTGCCCTGGATGTGCATCCCACAAATCTCCATCAACTGCAAGATGCTATCCTATCAATATGGGCCAACATTTCTAAAGAATGCTTTCAGCATTAAGGCAGTTCTGAAGGCGAAAGGGGGTCAAACACAGTATTAGTATGGTGTTCCTAATAATCCTTTAGGTGAGTGTATATTATGTACAATACTATGCTAAGATACAACACATAGAGAATATACATTTATTGTATATTACCTTTTTTTAAATTATATATAGGGTGAGATGGGGGTAAGATGGCATTGTATTATGTTGAATATGTTGAGTTATTTGTGTCTATTTGTTAACGAAGGATTTGTGGACACAATGTTTCTGGATTTGTGGAGTGAAAGTTATAGCCTTCTTCCCAGACCCCAGCCACGTCTACTGCCCCACTCAAAATTTTTCTCACCGCTGTGCCTCCGTTGCCTCCTCTCAGCGACGTGATTACACCGCGGGTCTACTGTGAGCCACGTCCTCCAGGGCATGGGGATCCTGTGTCTCCGCCTCCAGGTTCAGATCACGTCGTTCCACCTCCACCTGTGCTCCTCCCTCCCTCGACGTCAGCAGTGACCATCAGGCATTTCATCCTAGCTGGGCTCTCTCGGACTGTCGACTCCACCCCTAAGGCTCCAGCTAGCTCTACCCTCCCTCAGGCTCCGCCTCCATTCTCGGTCACTCCAGCTCCACCTCAACCCTCCAGATCCTTGTTTCAATCTCGGGGGGTCATCGCTGCAGCTCTGTCGTGGCCACCTAGGTCTTCTGTGTCACTCCTCTCCATTTGCTCTCCGTCTGTGCCGTGGGCTCCCCCTCCAACGTCGCCGTCAATTCAGTTTGTCCCCAGGGCTCCTGGCTGCCTACTCTCCTTCTACCAGCCCTTTGCCTGTTCCTCGTCCGGCTCCTAAAGCGCCTCCTATTCCTCACCCTTCAACGTAATGTCACATATTTAGTCATTTGTTCATTTAGTTTAATTCTCATGGACTTTTAGTTTGCTTTTCATTATTTCCTGTTACCATGGCATTTCATTTGATCATCACACCTGTTAGTCTTTTACCTGTTAGTTCATTATCATTGTATACGTAAGTTTCTGTGTTTCCTCAGTTCGTTGTTGACTATTGTTTGTGTGTAGACACACTGTTGCACTGAGTTTATTCTTTTAATAAATACCTTTGGATTAGAACTTTTGATTCATCTTTGGACCCTTTAAACTGTGACAGTAATATGTACACTAATTCCTGATCGCCTCAGTCCCCTTTAAAACGGCAGGCTTCAGCTCATCCTCGTATTTTAGTCTGCGTTATTCTGTTTGTTCCTCAATACGCATCAGTGTCAGAAAGAGGACAACGTGTGTGTATTTATTGATACATTGTTATGATATCTGCACCTATATAGTTCTTTGTCATTGTTGCGAGGGGTTGCGTGGTTTCGCGAGGTTTCGCGAGGTCTGCACAGGTGGAGAGAATGAGGAGACGAGCGGTAAGAAAGTAGGTCAAGTGCATGATGATAAACACCTGTGTCTAATTGCAGTGTTTGGCGCGGAGAGACCGGATAAAGCCGCTCCCCAAACAGTGCTAGAGGAGAGAGATGGACTGAGGACTCGTGGGAAGAGTGTGTCTATGTGAAAGAGAGAGCGCGTGGCGCCAGTTGATATTATTTCGGCACCAGTGTAACAAAGTTCGATTGTGGAGGAAAGGGAGAAGGCAGGGTCGGCTGTGAACTGGGACTCGTGGGTACTTTATTGACAAACTCAAATAATATCAACTGGCGCCATGCGCTCTCTCTTTCACATAGACACACTCTGTATCTCTCAACTCAGTTTCTCTGAACCGTATCTCCTCCTGGAACACTCTCCCACTCTTCCCACGAGTCCTCAGTCCGTCTCTCTCCTCTAGCACTGTTTGGGGAGCGGCTTTATCCGGTCTCTCCACGCCAATCACTGCAATTAGACACAGGTGTTTATCATCATGCACTTGACCTACTTTCTTACCGCTTGTCTCCTCATTCTCTCCACCTGTGCAGACCTCGCGAAACCACGCCCCCCTCGCCACAGTCATAAATGCATTTTACATAATATGATGCGGGAGCAAATTAAGACGGTTTTCCATCCACTGTAAAATCTGGGCTTTTTTTTAAAATGAAATTCCTTTCATCTTAATGGCATGAGACTTTTCCTACACTTGCTATATACTCTATACTTCAGTGCAATAAAAGAAAAAAAAGAAAAAGATTAGTTAGAATATTAATTTTATAATAAATCCAAAAGCATAACACACGAAAATAACTATAAAAGGGAGTGGAAATGGCAAATGAGCTAATGAGTGGTCCTCTGCAGCCATCTACTGGTTATAGTGGTCATTTCAGGTCATTTTCAAAAAGTTAATTTTCAAAAGTGTTTGTTTTCCACCAGGTGACAGAAAAGCATGGCACATTTTCCATGTTATCTCCATGAATGAAAATAGTAAATGTAGATCTTAATTAAAGTTCATTTTACTGCTAAAAATGTAGTTTAAAAAAAAAAATTATAAAAAAAAATTACATGTTGAAAAAATAAATATTTAAAAAAAATATTTCACCCACATATTGCCAATCTAGACAATAATAGTAATATGAAGTTTGTCTATATTCTTAATGAATATTAATGCTGTCACTGGTGCGTGCAGGCAGAAAGATGAAGACAGGTGAATACAGTTCCAAACGTAGTTTATTAACAAGTTATCCAAAGCAGGCAGACAGACATTACCCTTCAAATTGCGCAAATTAAAACTGCGAATTGAAAAAACTCCCAATGGAAACGCGTCAATTTCGCATAAACTCCCATATATTGCTCAAGAAGTTAATGCTGGTTCTGATAGAAAGGTGTCAGAATACACAGTGCATCGCAGTTTGTTGTGTATGGGGCTGCATAGCCGCAGACCAGTCAGGGTGCCCATGCTGACCCCTGTCCACTGCCGAAAGCACCAACAGTGGCACGTGAGCATCAGAACTGGACCACGGAGCAATGGAAGAAGGTGGCCTGGTCTGATGAATCACGTTTTCTTTTACATCACGTGGATGGCCGGGTGTGTGTGCGTCACTTACCTGGGGAACACATGGCACCAGGATGCACTATGGGAAGAAGGCAAGCCGGCGGAGGCAGTGTGATGCTTTGGGCAATGTTCTGCTGGGAAACCTTGGGTTCTGCCATCCATGTGGATGTTACTTTGACATGTACCACCTAAGCATTGTTGAAGACCATGTACACCCTTTCATGGAAACGGCATTCCCTGGTGGCTGTGGTCTCTTTGGATGCCTTGATACTTCAGCTTTCTGTTAGGGTCATAAGGTTATATATAACAAAACTAAACAGCTGTCTAGTTCTGTTTCCCCTTTTGTTATATCACTAACTTTGGCCCAAGGATGCATATAAATCTTATTCCTGCAAGAAAAAGAAATATGTTTATTTATGTTTAATTAAGTAATTCCTTCACATTAGTTAATTTTGTTACCATATTAGTTAATAGTAGTAGCTGAAGTAACAGATCAAAGAAAGCATCTTGGAACAAGGACCTTGTGAAGTAATCCCAGAAGCTGCTCCTAGGTTGTGGTTTCAAACAGGCTATATCATGAAGAAACATTTTGTCATTGAATATAGTATTGTCTCGCATGAAATCAAGTGTATTATTAATAGGAACTGGGGGGAGGGGGGGTATTCAAATTCATCCAGTATATGTGAGATTCTTCAGGAATCTCCAGTTGTGAGCTATAGAAAGGCTCCCACAATTAGAGCTGTGAGTTACATGCCATGAAACGGGCAACATGGTTGGACAGAGAAACACAAGGAATGTTTAAGTGTGGACATTGCAACCACTGTGAGAATGTAATTCAAACCAAATCATTTGTAGATGTCTGCACAAAGAAAATGTATTGAATTAGATCCTTCATTAATTGTACGCTTGCAATTTATAAGCTTCAATGTCCTTCAACTGTTTCTGTGTGGGCCAGACTAAGCGTTGCAAGATAGATTATGGAATCACAAAAATGCAATTCGTACAAGAAAGAAAGGCCCTATGGCAGTACATTATGCATCCGTACATGATTCTAATCCATCTACCTTAAAAATGATTGGTTTGGAAACTGTAACTGGATCTATTAGAAAGGGTGATAGATTACAAAGACTTTTACAAAGGGAAAGAAATCCCTTTGGATTTTTCAACTAAAAGCTAAAAATTTTCTTGGGCTGAATGAAGAATTAGATTTAACTCCATTCTTGTAAAATTGTTATCATTATGATTATTGTTTATTATGATTTTTTTTATGTATGTGATTATACTTTGTAATAGTTAACAAAATTAGATCCCCCTGTAATGGTTCTTTTAGTTTCTCCCAATTCTACATCTACACCTGCGACTCACACTCCAAAATGCGATGGCCAAAATGCATCAGTGTGCAGTGTCTTAGCCATTTTTAATGTTTCTAGTGTGATAAGCCATGATGTAAATAAAGGCTATTTTTTACTTTTTTGAGGGGACTGGAAGAAAGAACAATGGGTACATAAGAGTGACTGGACAAAGAGTGCAGGGAAGGGTGCAGGTTAAATAACAGACAGAAACGAGATGATTAACAACACAGCTGAAACAACTGAACTCATAATGACAGTGACCATGGAAACAAAGGAGTGGTGGGAAACTGAACAAAGGAACAAATCAAAGCAATAAACAAACTGAATGTGTGACAGTACTCCCCCCTACCAGAAGGCGTGTCCTCATGCCATAATAACTTCACAGGGGTGGGTGCCCTGGAGGCCGACGAGGGGCGGTCGAGTTTAAGGAGGGAGCTTCCATGACGGTATCAGTGCCATAGGGATCCTGGGTGGTGCCGGCAGCCGGTCAGGGACTGGATACGTCACTGGACTCTAGACAGGGACTGGAGACTTCACAGGACTCTGGACGGGGACTGGAGACATCACAGGACTCTAGAACTCTAGAAGGAGACTGGAGATGTCACAGGCACTTGGCAGAGGGCTCTGGCGTGGCGGTGGCCATCTTGGCAGAGGGCTCTAGCCTGGCGGCGGCTATCTTGGCAGAGGGCTCTTGCGTGGCGGCGGCCATCTTGGCAGAGGGCACTGGCATGGCGAGAAGGATGAGCGTTTTTTCTGGAGTGGACCGGCTCAGCAGGAGGGCATAGAGAATGTTTTGTTTTAATGTGCAGTTGTTACTTATCCAGGGTATCATTGAATATAATGGTTCGTCTAATCCTCCATGAAAGATGGTCATTAACATCTTATCCTCCAAATAGATGGTAGAGGCCAGCTGCAGGAATACCTCAGCATATACAGCAAGGGGCAGCCATTTTGAGAGAGAGAACTAAACTAAAAACTAAAAAAGAACTGTAGAGTGTACATTTTCTTTAGATTTACTCTTGACTTAGTATAGCTAATCAGAATTACTGACTCCTAGAGTGCATTGCGGCATGAATAAATTATGCAATTGCTTTGTTTTCCTTTTTTGTTTTGTTTTATTTGGCAATTGTATTTGCTGTCTTGTGTCAGTAGTAGCACAACAAAAACAACAAATACAATTGTTATTGTAACAATTAATAAATAAAATTGAATTGTTACCGTTGTTGTGTTTTGCATGCTGAATGTTGAAGTTTGTGTGTGACTCACTCAAGCAAGGTAATTTGCATGATATTGTCACAAATATAGAGGGATTGTATCAACCTAATTAAAAGTTTCTCAAAGTGTTTATGACATAAGTGTTAGCAATATAATTTTCAAAGATCATTATTCGACATGATAAATAGACTAGTTAATGATTTAGGTAGGTCACTTTTTAAAAACAACCTATTTATTACTTCCCTTCCTTTGAAACCAAATAATTGTGATTTCTTTTTGCATCACTGCATCAATAGGAAGAGAATTACAATAATATAAATGAAGTTCCAAGTGCCCAACCGAATGGAACACTGATCACCATAATGGTGAGTCAAACAATTTTTTTTAGGAAAATCACATCAATTTATGAAGTCAGCTTATGTGATGTTCTCTCAAATTTTTCAGTTGTATTGACAATTCAACATTGAAGATGAGTGAATGCAACTAGAGAAAGATAAATGCAGAAGTGGAGGAAATGAGAGAAAAGTCTATTAAGATTTTTTTTACTTGACAAAACGGCGCTCAAACCAATCAATTAATCTTAACTTTGGTTTTCTGAGTAAACAAGACATAGTATGTGAATAGTACAGTTAAGACATTTAAGTAAAGTTAACTAAAAAGGGTTTGTTAAAACAACTGTTGGATTTTATAGTGTAGTACTACTCATTTGTCCTGCATTACTTCCTGCATAGCTACCTAATAATGATGGACCATTACTCTAAAGTGTTACCAAGAAGTCTTTAACTAAGCTTTAGTCACTCAACATTAAAGAGAATTTATCACAATTCTTCTCTAGCTGAGGTTAGAGAATGCCTGTTTAGGTCTCATATTGTTGAATAGTCATTGCAAAATCCTTCCTTGTGAAAAAGAAGTGCACTTTACTTAATTTTACATACTTTTAAAAAGAGTACTTATTTCAGAAATAATATACTTTAAAATAATTTTTGTGCGAACTGAATGGATATTTGTAATTACACATTTGTAATGATGAAGTTAAAATTTAATACATTTAAAATATACACCAATCAGACATTACAATTATGACCACCTTCCTAATATTGTGTTGGCCCCCCTTTTGCTGCCAAAACAGCCCTGACCCATCGAGGCATGGACTCCACTAGACCCCTGAAGGTTTGCTGTGTATCAAGATGTTAGCAGCAGATCCTTTAAGTCCTGTAAGTTGCGAGGTGGGGCCTCCATGGATCGGACTTGTTTGTTTAGCACATCCCACAGATGCTCGATTGGATTGAAATCTGGGGAATTTGGAGGCCAAGTCAACACCTCAAACTCGTTGTTGTGCTTTTCAAACCATTCCTGAACCATTTTTGCTTTGTGGCAGGCGCATTATCCTGCTGAAAGAGCCACAGCCACCAGGGAATGCCGTTTCCATGAAAGGGTGTACATGGTCTTCAACAATGCTTAGGTGGTACGTGTCAAAGTAACATCCACATGGATGGCAGGACCCAAGGTTTCCCAGCAGAACATTGCCCAAAGCATCACACTGCCTCCGCCGGCTTGCCTTCTTCCCATAGTGCATCATGGTGCCATGTGTTCCCCAGGTAAGCGACGCACATGCATCCACGTGATGTAAAAGAAAACGTGATGGACAGGGGTCAGCATGGGCACCCTGACTGGTCTGCGGCTATGCAGCCCCGTACACAACAAGCTGCGATGCACTGTGTATTCTGACACCTTTCTATCAGAACCAGCATTAACGTCTTGAGCAATTTGAGCTACAGTAGTTGTCAAACTCGCTCAGATCCTTACACTTGCCCATTTTTCCTGCTTCTAACACATCAACTTTGAGGACAAAATGTTCACTTGCTGCCTAATATATCCCACCCACTAACAGGTGCTGTGACTTATTCACTTGACCTGTCAGTGGTCATAATGTTATGCCTGATCGGTGTATTAACTTTAAACGTAGGCTATCAAATAACACAATACAGTTAAAATTAGTATCAGGTATGTGCTTTGAGATGTTAGTCAACACATCAAAATACGTGTACTTTTTAGTTTAGAGCATGACAAACATTTTTTGATTAAAAATGTACTTTAAAGTAAAACTTTTAATTTGACATTATTACAAAGTAGGCCTTAAGAAAAAAGTAGGAGTTAAGAAAACTAGTCATGAATGTTTACTCACTTTAACTTAAGCGGCCTTTTATTTTATTTATATTATCTACAAATACATTTTTTTTTTAAAATATACTTCTAATATTTTAAATAATTGCACACTCAGTACAATTAAGTGCAGGGTTTTGCAACAAAACTATTTCCCGAAAACAAGAACAAAGATGTTGGCAGCACTTCCATTTAGAGAGGTACAGAGGGCTTGTGTATGTATGAGGAAAATTGGCAAGCTTATCAAGTAAACAAATGAACTCTATAAATGTCACATACCTGCAGTCTCCGTGACACATTTCATGTGACTGATCACATACAGCCTGCGCTTGCCAAGAGTGCAAGTGAATACAGGCTTCTGAGAATAAGAGAATGATGTCCTGGACAGACGGATCTACAAACTAGAAAAGAAATGTTCAATGTTGACAAAACCTTGAAAAAAGGTTATAAAGCAATATGTGCTTTGAATACATTTAAGATCTATACTATATAAGTTTAATTGAAATGCCAAATCTAACGACTGTGACTTTAAATCTCCAGGGAAACACATTTTAATTGTAAATTAGTGCAGTATGTGTGTGTAAATAATTATGTGACGATCAAATGTGAATCTAATTCAGTCCTGTGCCACTAGATGGCAGCACATGTTCCTCAGCTGATCATTGCTTGTCATTCCATCACTGTGACCTTTCCTGCTGTGAACCATAGCATTCCATAACGTTCACTTCTCCTGAATAAACAACAGTTCTACCATTTAAGGACACAAGCTCATCAGTTTAAGTCAGTGAATAGAAGCATGCTTGTGCGATAAAACGTGTTGTGTAAGTCTATTCAGGAAAGGTGACTAGTGTATTTGTAAATGCCAGTTAAGCTATAAAAGAGCTGTGTGTGCATGAGGCATCTAATCTTGTAAAGTACTCCGGTGTGCCAAGAGTGTAATGGTGATTTGGCTGGATTTTGAGAGATCCTATTGCTCTCTTACTGCCTAAAAAGAATTTCACTTTTAAGACAGACGACCCAGAACAAATTCATTAACCTTACATTGCCTGTGTATGTAGAAAAAAAAGCAAGCTAAGCAACTATGAAAATTCACATGACCTTGGCCCTTGACATACACAGTTAAGATCTGCAGTGATTAATCTGGTTTTGATGTGGATACATTCTATTCTATTCTATTTTATTCTATTCTATTCCATAATTACAATTTTCCACAATAACTTGGGTTAAATATAAATTAGTGATTTAGTGAAATTAGTAAATCATGATTAATCGCATTTAACAAAAAAGTGTAAATATATAATGTGTGTGTGTGTGTGTGTATATATATATATATATACACATTAAAATAAATAAAAACTTAAATTTAAGGTGCGATTAATCACGATTAATAACAGAAAAAATGTGTGGTTAATTTGTTTAAAAATTTTAATTGATTGAAATTGATTAATCGCATCTAACAAAAAAGCGTGTAAATATATAATATGTGTGTGTGTGTGTGTGTATATATATATATATATATATATATATATATATATATATATATATATATATATATATATATATAAATCAATAAAAACGTAAATTTAAGGTGCGATTAATCGCGATTAATAACAGAAATTTAATTTCTGAAGATTAATTAGTTAACATTTTTAATTGATTGACAGCACTAATATAAATACACACACACACACACACACAAACACACACACACACATATATACAACTTTTTATGTTAGATGGGATTACTCATGATTAATCGATTTGACAGCACTACTATAAACCATTACGATGCAATTATAATTTCCCACAATAACTCACACTTTGGGTTGACTATAAAGTGCTGTCAAATCGATTAATCGTGATTAATCGCATCTAATAAAAAAGTTTGTAAATATATAATATATGTGTGTGTATGTGTGTGCATATATATATATATATGTATATATATATATATAGAAATAAAAAATAAATTTCAAACTTTAATCGCGATTAATTATAGAAACAAATGTGTGATTTAATTAGTTAACATTTTTAATTGATTGACAGCACTAATATAAAACACACACACACACACATATATATATATATACAGTATATGCACACAAACTTTTATGTTAGATGGGATTAATTGCGATTAATCGATTTGACAGAACTACTATAAACCTTTTCTATTCTATTCTATTCCACAATTATGATGCAATTATAATTTTCCACAAAAACACACTTTGGGTTGACTATAAACAAGTGCTGTCAAATCAATTAATCGTGATTAATCGCATCTAACAAAAAAAGTGTGTAAATATATAATGTGTGTGTGTGTGTATATATATATATATATAGACATTCAAATAAATAAAAACCTAAATATAAGGTGTGATTAATCGTGATTAATAACAGAAAAAATGTGTGATTAATTAGTTTACAATTTTTAATTGATTGAAAAATTGATAAATCGTGATTAATCACATCTAACAAAAAGTGTGTAAATATATAATATGTGTGTGTGTGTGTGTGTATATATATATATATATATATTAAAATAAATAAAAACTTAAATTTAAGGTGCGATTAAATGCGATTAATAACAGAAAAATGTGATAAATTAGTTTAAATTTTTTTATTGATTGTTATTATTACATATATATATATATATATATATATACACTCACCTAAAGTATTATTAGGAACACCTGTTCAATTTCTCATTAATGCAATTATCTAATCAACCAATCACATGGCAGTTGCTTCAATGCATTTAGGGGTGTGGTCCTGGTCAAGACAATCTCCTGAACTCCAAACTGAATGTCAGAATGGGAAAGAAAGGTGATTTAAGCAATTTTGAGCGTGGCATGGTTGTTGGTGCCAGACGGGCCGGTCTGAGTATTTCACAATCTGCTCAGTTACTGGGATTTTCACGCACAACCATTTCTAGAGTTTACAAAGAATGGTGTGAAAAGGGAAAAACATCCAGTATGCGGCAGTCCTGTAATGTTGCCTGGTCTGATGAGTCTCGATTTCTGTTGAGACATTCAGATGGTAGAGTCAGAATTTGGCGTAAACAGAATGAGAACATGGATCCATCATGCCTTGTTACCACTGTGCAGGCTGGTGGTGGTGGTGTAATGGTGTGGGGGATGTTTTCTTGGCACACTTTAGGCCCCTTAGTGCCAATTGGGCATCGTTTAAATGCCACGGCCTACCTGAGCATTGTTTCTGACCATGTCCATCCCTTTATGTCCACCATGTACCCATCCTCTGATGGCTACTTCCAGCAGGATAATGCACAATGTCACAAAGCTCGAATCATTTCAAATTGGTTTTTTGAACATGACAATGAGTTCACTGTACTAAAATGGCCCCCACAGTCACCAGATCTCAACCCAATAGAGCATCTTTGGGATGTGGTGGAACGGGAGCTTCGTGCCCTGGATGTGCATCCCACAAATCTCCATCAACTGCAAGATGCTATCCTATCAATATGGGCCAACATTTCTAAAGAATGCTTTCAGCACCTTGTTGAATCAATGCCACGTAGAATTAAGGCAGTTCTGAAGGCGAAAGCGGGTCAAACACAGTATTAGTATGGTGTTCCTAATAATCCTTTAGGTGAGTGTATATATAGAAATAAAAAATAAATTTCAAACTTCAATCGCGATTAATTATAGAAAAAAATGTGTGATTTAATTAGTTAACATTTTTAATTGATTGACAGCACTAATATAAACACACACACACACACACACACACATATATATATATATACAGTATATGCACACAAACTTTTATGTTAGATGGGATTAATTGCGATTAATCGATTTGACAGCACTACTATAAACCTTTTTTATTATATTCTATTATTATCTATTCCACAATTATGATGGAATTATAATTTTCCACAATAACCCACACTTTTGACTATAAAGTACTGTCAAATCAAAGTTTGTAAACATATAATATGTGTGTGTGTGTAATGTTAGGTCCGATTAATCGCGATTAATTACAGAAAATGTGTGATTAATTAGTATATATACGTTTATGTTAGATGCGATTAATCAATTAGACAGCATTACTATAAACCTTTTAAAATGTACTTCCAAACACAAGCCACAAACATACTTAAAAATACTCTTTTTTTCAAATGCTGGTTTCTACAGTTTTTCTAAGGAATAACATAACTTATAACAAGTTTTGATTTAGGGAATGTGTCAAGTGGTGTAACCATCAAGTAAAATATGTTTTTATTTTGTGATTATCTTGATTTAAAAACGTCTTTAAACATACTTTTAATAAGCATATAAATAAATAGTGATTACATTTGGATGGCCTAACCTTGCCATGTCATAAAAGGTTAAATAATCGGATAATTTTAAGAAACTTACTGACCTTGTCCTTGACATATAGGGTCTGTCTTTTCTTGTCACGTGACAACGAAATGGCTTTCTGTTACACCGCACTGATTTTGATTTTGAAATGCTCTTTCAAATATTCTTTTAAACTTTTCTTTCGAATATTAATGATATTTTAATGATTTTGAAGAAATGACAATAAATGATAATGTCACTGTATAAAATTCTTGGTTCTGCACTAACATTGCGTATGTACAGTATTTGAGCCACATTATGCATGAATAACTGAACCTCCCCACCACCATCATCACATGCGATGCCCATGAGATCTGTCCACAGACGCATCGTGATGAGTTTATTCAACAGTTGAGGACGTGAGCTCAGCTGTGCGGCTCGGCTCTCGGCAGTCACACGGTGATCTGCGATCAGGCGATGTCCTCTGCTCGGATCCTCTGCTCGGATGTGTGTGCTGTGATGCAGGCATGAGTCTCTCCGGACTTCAGTGCGCATATGGGAGGTAAAGAGGCATGTGCGCGCGTTCTGCATCAGTGTGTCATTGACTCCGGCTCTGCAAGGATCTTACCACAGCATTGCGGTGAGTGGAGAAGTTGTGTGGGATAGTCTCTGTGTCCAGCACTCGTCTCCACACTGCAGTCTCGTCTGTGACCACTGTTACTGCTGGCATCGGTTGCTTGTCGAGCATCCTCACATATCAAACGGTAAGTTTATGATTACTGATGATTTTACAGCAGAGTTCAGCTACAGGTCTATGATCTTACACTATCAGTTTTCTAACTCGTCTATTTCTGCCACTCTATTTGTACTTGTTTATGTTACTGTGTCCAAGTACAGAGTTACCAGTGAACAACATGTAGGGTACTATGTAATTAAGTGGCCTATTTGCACATTATCCTGCTTAGTAAAGTACTTTTATTAGAGTGTAGTTGTCACACATTTTATCCAGTGACTATATCGTAGCCTTGGTTTATTTATTTTAGAAACTATTGGACATTTCACGTTATTGTCATGGGAATTGATTGACAGTGATCATATCTAATCTTTATTTGCACAAAATATTTGTATTTTAAAAAAGGGTTTTTCAGCAAACAGCATGTCAAAAATAACATTAGCATGTTTTGGCTTAATAATAATAATAATAGAAATATTTTAAATAAAATCTTCTTTCATTATATGTTGTTGGTGAAATATATGACAACCGGTGAGCAGGGATTCCCCAACTTTTTTTTTTTGTCAGCTGAACCTCTTTGACCCAATATATTAGCTGACATTTTAAATTAATAAGTTAGGTCAATAAAAAAATCTATAATATTAATTAATAAAGTTCACAGTATTTGGATGTCGGTTAATAGCCATGCAGGTTTTATCTTTTTTAGTAAGTGTTTTATTGTTTTTTTCTTTACATTTTTAATTATCATGATTTAATTACTTAATAGAGTTTTTTTTTTTTTATTAAACTCACAAACCCCCTGCAGTTCCTTCACAAACCCCAGTCTAGGAAACCCTGACATAATGCAATATTCAATGCACTTCATGTTGTTAATAACAAAGAATGGAGTATATATTTTTTTCTCTTCGTATTTTTATATCAATATGGTACAAGATTATCCTATTCAAATCAATTTATAAACGATGAGTTAGGTCAAAAGTAATCTAAAAGTAGGCTTTTATCAAAAAGTAATCTGATTATATTGTGTAATGTAATGGATTACGTTTCTAACTACAATTTTTGTCATGTAATTTGGTATCAGTAATGGACTACAATTTGTAAGTAATCTACCCAGTACTGAATGTATGCATGGGCGTGGAATACACGGGGGGACGTGTCCTCCGAACTTTTAATAAAATGTAAATTCATCCCATTCAGAGGTTTTCATGGGCCAATGTGATCAAATCTAGATTTAAATCCTAGAGACAACATATTCTATGCATTACATTTTATTCTTATCCAAAACGAGGCGACGTGAGCATTGTGGAGTGCTAAATACTCTTGTGTAATGTGTGTTTCATTCACACTCGAAGCCGGAGGACGCAAACACATGATTGGTTATTGTTCAGCAGTGTATTTGATGTCTTGGCCAATAGAAAGCAAGAAATAAGAAAAAGAAAAAAATGGTATTACACTTTAGTGTTGTCATGATACTGGAATTTCTAACTTCGTACGATACCTTGAAAAATATCGATATTCGATACCATTTTCGATACCACAGGGAAAATTGCCATACACTCACCTAAAGGATTATTAGGAACACCATACTAATACTGTGTTTGACCCCCTTTCGCCTTCAGAACTGCCTTAATTCTACGTGGCATTGATTCAACAAGGTGCTGAAAGCATTCTTTAGAAATGTTGGCCCATATTGATAGGATAGCATCTTGCAGTTGATGGAGATTTGTGGGATGCACATCCAGGGCACGAAGCTCCCGTTCCACCACATCCCAAAGATGCTCTATTGGGTTGAGATCTGGTGACTGTGGGGGCCATTTTAGTACAGTGAACTCATTGTCATGTTCAAGAAACCAATTTGAAATGATTGGAGCTTTGTGACATGGTGCATTATCCTGCTGGAAGTAGCCATCAGAGGATGGGTACATGGTGGTCATAAAGGGATGGACATGGTCAGAAACAATGCTCAGGTAGGCCGTGGCATTTAAACAATGCCCAATTGGCACTAAGGGGCCTAAAGTGTGCCAAGAAAACATCCCCCACACCATTACACCACCACCACCAGCCTGCACAGTGGTAACAAGGCATGATGGATCCATGTTCTCATTCTGTTTACGCCAAATTCTGACTCTACCATCTGAATGTCTCAACAGAAATCGAGACTCATCAGACCAGGCAACATTTTTCCAGTCTTCAACTGTCCAATTTTGGTGAGCTCGTGCAAATTGTAGCCTCTTTTTCCTATTTGTAGTGGAGATGAGTGGTACCCGGTGGGGTCTTCTGCTGTTGTAGCCCATCCGCCTCAAGGTTGTGCGTGTTGTGGCTTCACAAATGCTTTGCTGCATACCTCGGTTGTAACGAGTGGTTATTTCAGTCAAAGTTGCTCTTCTATCAGCTTGAATCAGTCGGCCCATTCTCCTCTGACCTCTAGCATCAACAAGGCATTTTCGCCCACAGGACTGCCACATACTGGATGTTTTTCCCTTTTCACACCATTCTTTGTAAACTCTAGAAATGGTTGTGCGTGAAAATCCCAGTAACTGAGCAGATTGTGAAATACTCAGACCGGCCCGTCTGGCACCAACAACCATGCCACGCTCAAAATTGCTTAAATCACCTTTCTTTCCCATTCTGACATTCAGTTTGGAGTTCAGGAGATTGTCTTGACCAGGACCACACCCCTAAATGCATTGAAGCAACTGCCATGTGATTGGTTGATTAGATAATTGCATTAATGAGAAATTGAACAGGTGTTCCTAATAATCCTTTAGGTGAGTGTATACACTGCCATACAGATTATTATCTCATAATTTTTTGATAATTTTGGTAATTTTGCTGCAATAGCTTACACACAGCACTGGGAGGCATTATTTGAAACTGAACTAAATTTACAAAAAAAATAATGTAAACAGTCTTAACAGTAAACAGTAGCGCAAATAAATAGATTAGAATAAAGAGACAAATTAAATCGTTTTTCGGGTGAGTAGGCTGGTATTCAGGTAAGAAACACAACAGAAATTAAAATGAAAAATTAAATACAGATTAATGGTTACAATTAAAGTTACAAGAGCAGCGAGTGATTTTCTTTTTGTCTTTTGTTCTGTGATTAACGACAGACAGCAGCAGGAATATTAGGCTGCTGTCACTTTAAGAGCTTACGCAAAAGTACAGGTATTTCGGTACCAAGACGGTACTGAAATTTTGAAAATGTGATGATACCAGCATTTCTGTAGTACCGGTAGTACCGAGGATATACGTTACCTACTAATAGGCAGCAGCTTTCAGTCGCTTCCGTGTTTATCTAAATGCAGGGCTCCAGACTAACTAAACGCAAAAAAACTATTTAAATATGAATCCTGCATGTTCTGCATGTCTCTGTGTGAGTGAAAGGCGCAGACACTGAAGGAGGCGCACAGCGGACGAGAAGCGCTGCACCTCGCCACGTCTTTAAAATTCAAATGCATTGTTTTCTATGAGTGTACACACACCGGTGATGCCATTCGCCGTCTGTCTGCGGCGCCCAGCTACGACTCAGCTTGAGCGGTGTTTTCAGCCTCTGCCGTCACACTGGATGATGACATGAATGCATGATGTTCATCTCTAGAGTCGCTCTGAGAGTCACTTCATGAGCATTTTACCATTTCATTTGAGATAAAAACTATTGTCATATCATACGCCATGCACCCACAGAAACTCAAACGGCATCACGGCAGTTTGGTTTAACTTGAAGAAATTGACAGAAATATATTATGCTACTGTTATACAGTAGATTAAGCTACGTCTCAATGTAATAATAATACTAATACTAACACTAATAATAATAATCATTACATTATTATTAGGTAGGTGTGCATATTTTTCACTTGATCTTTTTGTAAACAATGTTTACTTTTAAACAGCGTGTAGCCTTCATGTTTATATGAATTATTTACTTATAATGATCACCATCACCACCAACTATTTTTATCAAATAGTTAAATAAAATAGTTCCAACAGATTTTGCTGGTACCGAGAATCGTAGAATTGTAATGGTATTGGTACCGACTAATGGAATTTTGGTACCATGACATCCCTATTGGAACCATTTCAGATATTTTAGTGTCGATACATATTAAAATATCCATATTTTTGACAACACTATTAGAACGTGTCTACACTGGACGCTCGTTGTGACAAAAGACAGTAGAACCCATCATAATCAGTGATGTTATCTACACTGGATGCAGCGCGACAAGACAAATCCCCAAAAGTAAACTAATGCTTCGTTCTATTTATGACGTACTCCAAGCACTCGTGATACTCATAGGAAGGACAAATGGATTATGCAGCAGTCACTTTGCCGCCTCCGGTGTAGACACGGTGTTACACTTGACATTTCTGACCCCCTCACTTCTGAAATGATGGCTTCGCCCTGGAATGTATGTAACATTAACACTGTAATGTAAAGCCAGATTCGATTCTCAGTAAACTCACACTTCACTCTGTCCCTGTCACAGGTCATTCTTCTATAGAGCTATATATCCTCCTTAACAAACACAGAGGATGTTTCCATTTTAAACTGGAGAACTTCACCTCTTAAGAAGACATGGGACTTGGACAGTCTAGCAGGACATCCGTCAGTGATGACCCAGCGGAGGGTAAGTGTGTTCTTGGACACAAAACACGTTGTTCCAGTTCCTATAGTTGGACTCAAATTATATCTTTTTATTATTTCTTCACACAAATATATAACTGTAAGGATAGTATTTAAACATACTGTGGGTGAATAATTTATTTAAAAATGAAGTGAATGTTAAAAGTTTTTGTAAATAAGCAATTAATAGGTGGATTCCCCTGAAATTGTTCCTATCAGAACATTTGTTTGAGCATCCCAACCAACCCGACACAGCAACACTAAATCGACCAATGGGGTGAGTTTAGGGCAGGACTATCTTTTTGTCCAGACGATGGCAGACAGGATGAGTGTTCAGAAAAGACTGAATATGCCAAAAATGAAATCCTGTCTCCAATTTTCACCCCATTGTTGTTTCAAAACAGTATGACCTCCATTGAGCACAAACAGAGAAACTTGAGCTGCTCTTTTCCATGCAAATGAATGTATACAATGACCAGGGACTGTCAACCTCTAAAAAGAACACAAAGCACAAAGACTTTATTTTAAGTGTACATGTACATTACATGAACTCACTATAGTAATAACGGTAAATTATTATAATTATTATAAACTAACCCTAAACCTAAACTCTAACTCTATAGTAAGTACATGTAGTTAATTAATATTACTCAGTATTGTGTAATTAAACTGTAACAACGTCATCATCATTTAAGGTGTCTTTGTTACACTGTAATTATACATTTAAGTAATATTAAGTAATTAAGACTAAGCCAGGATTAGGCCTTAGTTCAGTTAGGGCATTTAAGTATCTTTTATAAACGTGCCTTAGAAAAAACATTACAGGTGTGCATCTGGAGACAAAACAATGACACTGACATAATTTAAGATATATCAGTGCAAGTTGCTTACAGTTAAAACAGCTCAAACATGCATTTTAGTCTGGGACTAGGCTTAAGCCTTGTCTGTGAAACCAGATGTACATGTATTTAATATAGGGTTAGGATTACGGTTTGGTTTGGTTTAGGGTTAGTCGCTTGTAATTATGTGTAATCTATAGTTTTACAGAATAAAGTGTAACCAAAATCTGCATAAAAGTATTGTAAACGTGGTATATATTCCAAGACTTCTCAAGTTTTACAACAACTTTTTGTGCAAGGTAGAGACAATGGTAGAGGTAGAGAAAATGTAAGTTATTCACTTATTTAGTTGTTATTCAACTTCCCCTGTGCTGCTGTATGTAAATGTAGTTATGTAGTGTAGCTAAAATTAATAATCTGGACAAAACAATCAATGTCAACCTTCACTTTAAAACAGACTTTCTCTAGAGTAAACCCATTCAACAGGATCTGAAGCGGCTGAGTGCTGAAAGTCATTTATTGAGGTTCTCATAAATCTATTTGTGCAGGTGGATCTAAAATTTACAACCTAGATTCCAATACACCTGTGTGTATGTGTGTATACGAGTCAAAGGAAGAGATGGGCTTCCAAGTACAGTTACAGCAATAGCCGATTGGCCCATTTTACAAGGTAATCTTGTATTTGGGTATACAGCAGTGCGCACAATGACTCTGTCGAGGAAACAACTATTAAACAAAAAATTTACATATCCTGAAGAAAATTGAAGTGGTGCAAGTCAATGGGAAAATAACCTACACAATGTGAGAGTGTTGTGGGTGTAAAAAGTTTCCCCAAAGTTTCTATGGCTTTACAGACAGGCAGCAAAAGAAAAAATATACATACAGTTGTTACATATTCCCTGTGTGTGTTTGTGGACTTTTATGTTAGTTCTTGTCTTGAGTGCCATGTTGTATTTCTTTGTAGTTTTCCTCCTTGATTAGTCCCAGGTGTGTCTTGTTACCTTGTTATCTTGTTAAGCTTGTTTCCCGATGTGTATATATTGCCCTTGTGTTTCTCTTGTGCTTGGTCAGTCGATCTGTCACGTTGGGAGGGAGCAGGCAGAGGCGAGAATCTAAGTGCGAGGAGGATGTTTAATAAACAAACAGAAGTACATTCAAAAACGGAGAAACACTGGGAACCAAGCACACGAGAAACACCAAACATCGACTGACAAAGCACAAGAGAAACACAAGGGCTATATACACATGGGGAAAAAAGCTTAACAAGACAAAGAGGTAACAAGACACACATGGGTAGACTAATCAAGGGGAAAAACTGCAAAGAACGTTACCTGCGTAACCCATATTTCTCTGAATAGGGAACAAGGCGCTGCATAACGATGATGCAATGGGAACGCCCTTGGGGCGGTGCCTCCTCAGCAGCGCTACGTCACTCACTCTTAATACAGTGAACGTGAACTTCTCCTCAGATTTTCTACATAAGGAGCTTCCGCACCTCATATGCAAAAGAAATTGTGTCTCTCACTTAATGAGAGATCCTGTGCTTAGAGGTGGCGAGTCCTCTGAGGCTGACCACAAAGCATACAAACAACTGAGACGGCTTGTGCCACTGGTCAGAGCGGTCCACATACACCTTTAAAACCCGAATAGGGCAAGGCAAATGGAGACTCTACTCCTCTGTGGAGGAAAAGGGAGGAGGACAGAAAGAATGACGCATAACCACTTGAGAGTGAAATGACGAGGACAAAACTTTGGGGACATAACCAGGCCTGGGTCGCAGAAACACCTTCACAAGACCCGAGGCAAACTCCATGCAAGGCCCACTAACAGAAAGAGCCTGCAGATCCCCCACATGCTTGAGAGAGGCTAATGCTAACAAAAGCGCCACTTTGAGAGTCAGAATCCCATCAGGAGCTGACTCCAAAGGTTCAAAAGGAGGCTCCAATAACCCCTCCAAAACAACTGACAAGTCCCAGATGGGGAAACTAACAGGACACGCAGGCCTCAAGCTACCTAAGGGGACTTCGTCTGACTCCCTACAGACAGCGATAGCCGCAACGTGAACCCTCAAAGTAGTTGCAGCTGCTCAGGCCGCAAACTTATCCTGCAGGTATTCCAGCACTGAACCAACCGGGCAGCTGACTGGATCCACTGCACGATCTGTACACCAAGATTCAAAAACCCTCCACTTAGAAAAATACAGCCATCTAGTAGAAGGCGCTCAAGCGTCATCAATGGTCTTAGCGGGAAGACCAGAAGCCATTAGTGACCACCCCAATCGGCCACACCCACAGCCTCCATATCTCGGGTTGAGGATGCCAAATCCTGCCTTGGAGCAGGACAACGGTGCCCTTATACCAAGGAGCTCGGCTCCGAAAACCATGTTTGGTTTCTGTCTCGACAGGAAGTCCGCTGCGAGGTTCAAGGCTCCTGGAACGTGAATTGCTCTCAGTGAACCTGGCTTGAACCCATAGGAGGAGGTGACACGCATGTCCTGACAATAACATGACAGTGCCTGAAGGAAGTGATCCAGAGCCAGAGAGACGGCTCGCAACTCTAGGCAGTTTATGTGCCACAAGAGAAGCTTGCCCATCCAAACACCGCAAGCTGGTCTGCCCTCGAAGACCGCACCCCAACCAGTCAGTGATAACCTGACGGTGACAGACCACACCCATATTGTCCCCTTGAAGCAAAAAGAGAGGGTTTTTCCAGTTCCAGAGTGCATGAAGGCAACTCTCAGCAGACGAAAAGCTGGCCAAGAAGGGCGAATGCCCCTGAGTTTCATCCACCACAGGAATGGCCTCATATGAATCAGACCCAAAGGCAGCACAGGAGAGGCTGCTGCCATGAGCCCCAGAGGTCTGCAGCATGTGCCCACCGCGATGTCATGTCAAAGCCTGAAACGGGCCAAGTATGCACAGAGACTGGAATCTCAAACAGGGGCCAAGTGGACCTACATCGAGAGAGAATTGAGCTGGACACCTAAAAACATGCTCCGCTGAGAAGGTGTTAAGACACTCTTCTGAGCATTCAGCCTGAGATCAAGAGAGAAGGACGTCCCTGTGACGACACACTAACTCTCTGGATTGATCCAGAATGAGCCAGTCGTCTAGGTAATTTAGTACATAGATGCCCTGGAGCCTCAAAGGGGCCAAAGCTGCATCCATACACTTGGAGAACGTCCGCGGAGCCAAAGCGAGACCAACTGGAAGGACCTGATATTGGTAACCTTAGGAACCTCCTGTGCCGTGGAATGACCTGGATGTGGAAATAGGCATCCTTTAGGTCCACGGTAACATGTCCCCTGTACGAATCTGTGCCAGGATAGTTTTTAACATCAGCATCTTGAATTTTCCTTTGTAGAGGGAAATTCAGACGACGTAGGTCCAATATGGGATCGTACAGAGAACCCAGCTTAGCACACCTGGCAGAAGCCTCCACGCTGCCATGTGGTAAGAAAAGGGTTGCATAGGAATGGGCACTGGCAGGAGCCCAGCCGCCAGACTTTCTCTGTGGCTGCAAGCGACAGGGGGTAGGCACAAAGCTAAAGTTACTGGAGGAAGGCCTGTGGTGTCCTCTGACAGCAAAGACCATGAGGGCTAATGAGGAGGTTTTTCTCATTTTGGGGTCTGGCGTAGAGGCTGGAGCATCCAACATGGGGAGAAAGCCAGATGCTTCTCCCGTCGCAGGTGAAGCAGCTGGAGTGAGAAGAGGTATTGAGAGGAGATAGCCTGAAGCATCTTTGTCCTTCAATACAGGAAAATGATGCTGGTAACCTAACTCTGTTTCCCGAAGCGTGCATGGTGGCGGGTATAACAGATTTTGATTCAGAGAGCATCTCAAGGGGGAACAAATACGCTTTAGTGGTCCATCCCTCCCTCCTGAGATGGGGAAGCTCTCTTATTCCTGACCCGAAGATCAGGAACAAGCCAGCGACACTGAATGGGACGGGCGCAAGCTCCCCATACCGCGCGAGGTGGGGGATGTCTCGGCTCGTCACTTCTTCTAGAGGTCTCCTTCTTGTGTGCGAGGCGGTCCCTAGGAGCCCTCCTAGGCATGAAGCAGTACAGAATTTATCGACCACTGAGCTGACCGCATCTCCAAATAAACCTAACTGGAATAGGGGCGTCCAGTGGGAAGACTTTCTCCTTTTCACAAATCTCAGTGAGATTCAACCAAAGATGGCGTTCAACAGCCACCAAACCCTTAAGGATGTCCGCTTGGTAGGCCTGAAGAATGGCCATGGCATGAAGCGCCATACCTGCCTGGCCGAACGGCATGTAGGATTTTCCAACAAGGACGGAAGTGGTCCTACAGATCTTGAAGATCTTGAGATCTCGTAATGAAGATTTTTAACCCGATTATGCTTAATAAGCTGACAATGCACTTGATCATATAAACGCGTTAACCTGTTTTCCTTTATCGGCTTAAGCATAAACCGATCGTCACAGCTAGATTGTTGTCCCTTACGCCCATTTCGCCCAGCATGTAAACGCATTAACCTGCTTTCTTTTGGCTTATTGCAGTGTGCATGTGTGAAATGTGACAGGAATGCATCCTTACTGTGGATTTTAGCACATCCAGACAGAACAAGCGTTTTGCAGTAAGGGAGGAGTAAATATATTGCAACTCAGATTCTTTCTTGACTCAAAAATTACAAAAGTGCTCTCTTATATGAAGAAGTGGTATAGTCAAAATGCTGCATCTGTAACTGCATGAGAGGAGATAATATATGAGTCAGGTTGCAATACTCCGGTTTTTAATGCTTTATTTAGTTAGTTATTTATGGTACATCACAACCGACATAACATGAAATACTTGGAGTCAGATACGCAAATTATTAAATTTTGCGTTGTTGGGTTATTTGTTTGCATGTAAACCTGAACAACAGGTTATTTCAAAAAGCTGATTTTTGTGAGTTATCAGCACTGGTGTTGATGTAAACATGCTCAGTTATGCTAGTCCCAGACTAAAATGCATGTTTGAGCTGTTTTATCTCAAAGCAACTTGCACTGATATATCTTAAAATATGTCAGTGCCATTGTTTTGTCTCAAGATGCACACCAGTAATGTTTTTTTTCTAAGGCACGTTTATAAAAGATACTTAAATGTCCTGATTGAACTAAAGTCTAATCCTGACTTAATCTAAGCCCTGTCTGTGGAACCGGACCATAGTAGTTTTTTTTTTTTAAGCAATATGAATTTCTTTAAAAATGAGATTTGATTGCTAAATGTTAATATAAACATACACAAATATTGTGGTTGCTTTATTTTAGGTAGAGTTTATAGTTTTTGTACATGACTTTAACCTAGAAATGGTGTAAACAACAAATTTAAAATACAATATACATTCATAATTATATTTGACATAAATATGAAATATAAATCCACCACATCCCACTGTGTAGCACATAGTGAATGAGTGAATGTGTCAGCGGTTTTGGACACAATATACTGTTTAGTATGCATGATGAGCAGAGGTGTGTATGATAGTGTTTTCACTCCTGTAACTTGTTATTATTGTTATCTGACAGAATTTGACAGCTGATTTTGACTGCTAGCCTGTTTTAAAGTATGCCATGTGAAAATATGTAAGTCAGATTGCTTAGAAAAGTAATTGCACAAGATGCATGATTTGAGGTAACCTTCATGTCTTTAGCAAGCACCACTAATTTGGAAATTGGTCTTCACTTTCTGGTAAGAATTTCCTCTTAAAGATGGGGCATTTATTATTTAGGACAAGCTTATGACCCCTCTGGAAGTCACTGTGAAAAAGGGTGTCAGCGTTCTCTAAGTGGCTGTCCTAGATCGTTTGGCCACACTCAATAGTTCATCACTCAATGGCTCTTGAGATATGGGACAAAACATGTCCCTCAAATGTACCTTTCTTTTTTAAAATAGTACTACATTTAAACTTTGAAGTTTATCACCAGAATGTTCTTTACAAAAATACCATATTAAAAGTACCATTTCATTTGATTTTAAAATCAAATTTTTTTTTAAATCAAATCTAATTTTTTAAAATTAGGACATTTATCAGACCATAATTTTATATATAATTATGCTGTAATTTATATTGCATCATATTTGTGTTCCTGTCAGAAACTGATCAGCCACAACATTAAAAGCCCCTGCCTAATATTGTGTAGGTGCAAAAACAGCTCTGAGACCTCTGTGGTATCTGGCACCTAGACATTAGCAGCAGATCCTTTAAAGTCCCCTTGAAATCAAAATGGAAGTTTTTTGGCTTTTAGTATGAATATGTTAGCCTTACGGTTATATCCAAAATAATGACAAAAATCTCATTTAGAAGATATAAGTGTTCAAAACGTACAGTCTCTCAAATCTGCCAATATGGATCAATGATTTGATGACATCACTCTGCTGCACTTCAGCTTCTCATCAGATTTTATGTCCAATCAAACGCTCTCTAGAATCTGAAGCCCCGCCCCCTACATTATAAATAGACGCTGACGCTGTGACTCAAATCGGTCACTTGTTCACACATTTACTATTTTCTTTCATGGTGAATGGCACATAGTGCAATATATAGGGGATAGGGAACGTTTCAGACAGTGCACTATATAGGAGATATGGAACGATCAGACAGTGCACTATATAGAGGATAGGGAACGATCAGACAGTGCACTATATAGGGGATAGTGAACGATTCAGACAGCGTACTATATAGGGGATAGGGAACGATCAGACAGTGCACTATATAGGGGATAGTGAACGATTCAGACAGTGCACTATATAGGGGATAGGGAACAATCAGACAGCACACTATATAGGGTGTAGGGAACGATCAGACAGTGCACTATATAGGGGATAGGGAACGATCAGACAGTGCATTATATAGGGGATAGGGAACGATTCAGACAGTGCACTATATAGGAGATAGGGAACAATCAGACAGCGCACTATATAGGGGATATGGAACGATCAGACAGTGCACTATATAGGAGATATGGAACGATCAGACAGTGCACTATATAGAGGATAGGGAACGATCAGACAGTGCACTATATAGGGGATAGTGAACGATTCAGACAGCGTACTATATAGGGGATAGGGAACGATCAGACAGTGCACTATATAGGGGATAGTGAACGATTCAGACAGTGCACTATATAGGGGATAGGGAACAATCAGACAGCACACTATATAGGGTGTAGGGAACGATCAGACAGTGCACTATATAGGGGATAGGGAACGATCAGACAGTGCATTATATAGGGGATAGGGAACGATTCAGACAGTGCACTATATAGGAGATAGGGAACAATCAGACAGCGCACTATATAGGGGATATGGAACGATCAGACAGTGCACTATATAGGAGATAGGGAAAGATTCAGACAGTGCACTATATAGGAGATTGGGAACGATTCAGACAGTGCACTATATAGGAGATTGGGAACAATCAGACAGCGCACTATATAGTGGGTAGGGAACGATCAGACAGTGCACTATATAGGGGATAGGGAACGATCAGACAGTGCATTATATAGGGGATAGGGAATGATTCAGACAGTGCACTATATAGGAGATAGGGAACGATTCAGACAGTGCACTATATAGGAGATAGGGAACAATCAGACAGCGCACTATATAGGGGGTAGGTAATGATCAGACAGCGCACTATATAGGGGATAGGGAACAATCAGACAGTCCACTATATAGGGGATATGGAATGATCAGACAGCGCACTATATAGGGGATAGTGAACGATTCAGACAGTGCACTATATAGGGGATAGGGAACAATCAGACAGCACACTATATAGGGGGTAGAGAACAATCAGACAGTGCACTATATAGGGGATAGGGAACGATCAGACAGTGCATTATATAGGGGATAGGGAATGATTCAGACAGTGCACTATATAGGAGATAGGGAACAATCAGACAGCGCACTATATAGGGGGTAGGTAACGATCAGACAGCGCACTATATAGGGGATAGGGAACGATCAGACAGTGCACTATATAGGGGATAGGGAACGATTCAGACAGTGCACTATATAGGGGATAGGGAACGATCAGACAGTGCACTATATAGGAGATAGGGAACAATCAGACAGCGCACTATATAGGGGGTAGGTAACGATCAGACAGCGCACTATATAGGGGATAGGGAACAATCAGACAGTCCACTATATAGGGGATATGGAATGATCAGACAGCGCACTATATAGGGGATAGTGAACGATTCAGACAGTGCACTATATAGGGGATAGGGAACAATCAGACAGCACACTATATAGGGGGTAGAGAACAATCAGACAGTGCACTATATAGGGGATAGGGAACGATCAGACAGTGCATTATATAGGGGATAGGGAATGATTCAGACAGTGCACTATATAGGAGATAGGGAACAATCAGACAGCGCACTATATAGGGGGTAGGTAACGATCAGACAGCGCACTATATAGGGGATAGGAAACGATCAGACAGTGCACTATATAGGGGATAGGGAACGATTCAGACAGTGCACTATATAGGGGATAGGGAACGATCAGACAGTGCATTATATAGGGGGTAGGTAACGATCAGACAGTGCACTATATAGGGGATATGGAATGATCAGACAGCGCACTATATAGGGGATAGGGAACGATCAGACAGTGCACTATATAGGGGATAGGGAATGAACAGACAGTGCACTCTATGTGGGGTAGGGAACGATTCAGACAGTGCACTATATAGGAGATAGGGAACGATTCAGACAGTGCACTATATAGGAGAGAGGGAACAATCAGACAGCGCACTATATAGGGGGTAGGGAATGATCAGACAGCGCACTATATAGGGGATAGGGAACAATTCAGATCATGTGATCGAGTCGGTCCAGAGACACGACAGCACAGAGGGGATCATGTGATTGAGTCGGTCCAGAGACACGACAGCACAGAGGGGATCATGTGATTGAGTCGGTCCAGAGACATGACAGCACAGAGCAGATCATGTGATCGAGTTGGTCCAGAGACACGATAGCACAGAGCGGATCATGTGATCAATTGAGCTACAGTAGCTCTGTGTGATCGGACCAGATTGGTTTTAATGTTATGGCTGATCAGTGTATTTCTAAAAACATTTCTAAAACCCTTTCCACTTTCCATTATTTTCATAAATAATATAGAGTTTAGTGACAATAGTAAAGGCCTAGAAAGTAATGATAATAATAATCATTCAGTTTTGTTTGCACTGGCTTGGTGTAAGTGGGCAACTTCTATGAATTACACGTATATTCATTTTACTATACACACACAGAGTTGAGGTCTTCTGAATGAGTACGGATATTCCTTAAAGGGATACTGCAGTTCTCCCAAAAATTCATATCACTTTATTTTACAGTCCTGTTCTGCATCTACATATTATGAACTTACTATAGTAATGTCAATAACTGGGTAATTGGTATTAACCCAAATCCTAACCCTAAACGTAAACTTAACCCACTTTAAGTCCATGTAGTTGGTAAGTACACTGTGAACATACTGTACATATTTACTCACCATTATGTCATACATTAATACCTCAATGTCTTTATTTCTTCATGCTTTGTGTTGTTTGACTCGAGACATTGGGGTAAATTAAAGCATTCTGGGAAAAATATTATTTGGGACTCACTGGCTCCTGAAAGTTGCATATTAAGGTCTACCAGCCATTTTGAGAAAGCTCTTGCCAATATGCGTAAAAAAAACATATACTGTGAGACTATGAGCATGCTTGCTGACCAACAGAGTAGTGACCACAGAGTAGTGACCATCAAACTGTAATTGCTGCTGACAGCATATATTAGACTGCCTTGGACTGCAGTTTCAGATTTGAGTGCAGAGAGACGGGACGGGTTCATTCACTGGTCAGATGATGAGTTTGGCTGCATTAGATGAGGAGAGACGTTATACTCTGAGTCAGACTGCATAACTGTTTAAATCAGATGAGCAACTTCATGAAGAAATTTAAATTTGCTGTCAGCTTGTTTTATTTACAATTCAGCTGAGTAATTGTCCTTGGGAGGAAAAAAGGAGATTGAATCGGTTCTGTTCCTACCATCTGCTACAGTGTTGGCTGGACAAAGTCAACGTACACTTATTGTTATACATTATGTCCTTTTTGGAGCTTTTTGGAGCTTGAAAAAAAGAAAATATACATATTTGTCAAATATCGTTTTCTGTTTGTGTGTGTGCTCTGTGTTTCACAGAAGAAATCATTGTATCTTGAAATGCACTAACTGTTACATTACATTTTTGTCTCTCCACAGTCAATTTTGACCACTTTCAGATCTTGAGAGCCATTGGTAAAGGCAGCTTTGGGAAAGTAAGTTTTGCTTTATATTTATTTGAAAACAAACAAATTGAAGCTCATAGTACTGAAGCCAAAGCGAATCATCAGTGGCCTTCATTGATTGTGCTTGAAACATTGATAATGTAGATTAAGACTTAATTTGGAGGATTCAATTAACTCAAGAATAAGTGCTCCAGTTGGCCTCAAGACGGTTAATTACTACTATATTGACTCCATAGTATGGCTAACCAACTGTAATTGTCTGTTAATGTGCTTTATTCAATGTTTAAATTCTCTAGTAGATATTTTTTTTTATTCTGAGATTCTATTTATGTTGATTTCTCCATAGGGAAATTGAGAAAAGTGGATTTTTAATGATGGTATATGAACTAGGGGTGTGCGATATTGACAAAAAATTATATCTCGATATTTTCTGGAAATTATATCGATAATGATAATTGGACAATATACTTTTTTAACCTAATTATATGTATGCATCATCTTTTGTGTTAGGGCTGTTACTAATCAAATTAAATCTATATCAACATAATTCATCTTTGCAGTGAATCTGAAGTGGAATTTAGATGTATTTACACAGTCTGTTTAAAGGTGCAGTGTGTAATATTTATGAGGATCGATTGACAGAAATGCAATATAATATACATAACTATGTTCCCCTTCGAGGGAACTCGCACTGCGTCGTGATGACGACACTTTGGGAACGCCCTCAGCGTAGCGCGTCTGAAACATGAATGAAATCTATTCCAATCCTGATTGGTGTTGCGTCATGACGTAGTAGATGACGGCGTACCCGGAAGGTACAAAGGGACGCCGGCTTGCACAACACATTAGCTTTTGCTCTTCAGCTAAGCGCTCTGTGTTTGTCTCACGTCCACAAGCACGTAATTATGGCGAGCGGGCATTTCAAACGGTGTGTGCCTCCGTATCCCTGTTTCATTTCGGGCATGGACACACACCAGTTCTGTGTGCAATGTCGGGGCGCGCAGGACGCTCGGGCAGCTCTCAAGGGGGTTGCCTGCAGCGAATGTGAGAAGCTGCCGCTCAGGGTGTTGCGCTCACGGCTGGCCGTGTTTAATAAGGCCGACCAGGCTCGCGAGCCCCGTGGTTCTCAATGCCCCAGACTTAAAAGCCGCTTCAATCATAACTCAAGGCTTGCGAGCTCTTTGGTTCTGGTCCCGCGCCTATTGAGGCAGCGCGGCGGTATAGATCATAGGGCTCGCAGATGAGTCTGACAGTCCGATGGTTTCCCTCCCCGTGCGGAAGCCCACGCTGCGGCTTCTTCCCCCGGGGTGGAAAACCAGATGCTTGAACCGTCTGATTCTGAGGAATTAGACGTGCTCAGCATCGAGGGAGTGAAGTAGTAATGAGAGCTCGCCACTTCAAAAAAAGTGAAGTTATGCAAGGCTCGATCTCGCGTTGCCGAGGCAGCGCGTAGATTACGGGTCTGCAATAAGAGTGAACACACGCGACCGGTGTGCATGTGATACTGTTTGGGTGCGAGGCAGGCAGTCAGCTCCTGAGGGTGCTGGCTGTGTTCATCTAGAAATATCTCGGGTGTTTCAGCCTCGCGCCTGTGGACTTTCTTCTCGAGGGAGGAAAGCCAAATAGATTGTGAACGGATCAATCTCGCGTTTGCTGAGGCAGCATGTAGATGATGAGTCCGTATAAATAAACAGTATCGTCTGGTGGTTATGGCTGCATTTAATTCTGAGGAATTAAAATGAAATATTATCTGACTTTGAGAAGTTAGATATTTTTATTCAGCCTATCATTCAGATCATGCTCACTGGGGTGATTATGGCAGCATTTAATTCTGAGGAATTAAAGGGGATGTTATCTGACTTTGAGGAGTTAGATATTATCAGCCTATCATCTAAAGCGTGTGCACTGGTCAGTATTCATCCAAGATGGGAGCAGGACATGCATGAGCAGTTTCCTGAGGGGGCTGTTTTCGTGCATTGTAAGGTTGCTCCTCCACGGAGCCCTCAGGAGATCGATGTTGTTCCCACTGCCTCGGGCTTTGCAGGACACATCGGTTTCCAGTAATCTCGCAGTGTTCGCCCGAAATCGTTGCGGCCCTGTCGAGTTGCTCCCTTGGATGAGGCCCCTGCTGGCCAGCCCCCTCTCCCGGAAAGGAGCGATCGAGGTCGCCTCCTCCGTGGAGCTCTTTGGAAGTCGATGCTGCGATCCCGCCGTCTATGGCGCTCGGGGCACATCGACTTCCAGCGAACGCATGCTGCTCCATCCGCCTCTAGAGAGACCTGCGGCTGGGCAGCGAACGCGTCCGCACACACCGAAAATCGTCCTCGACTGCTCCCTGCCGGTCAGCCGCTTCAGGGGGTCGGGAATGAGGCTTGGTTGACACACGTGGCCGGCCTCAAGAGGCTGGTTCCCTGAGCAGATTATCTCGGCGCATGGTTATGCCTCCGAATATATATGCGTGGGCCCTGCGACTGTAGAAAGGGGATACAGACTGCGGTCCGGTTACCCTTCCCCGAATTCTAATGGGGTGCATACAATGGGGTGCATACACAGAGCCACGCAAACAGCACGTGAACGCTGAATTCAGTTCTTTCTTTTGAGCTTAAACGGACATGTGCATGCAAAATTAAGTCAAAATTGTCTCGGCGAGTATCCTCGTAAACACAGTCGGTTATGTGTTGTAAACAATTGAGAAAGAAAACGGATGCGTGTCTGTGCATTCGTCTTAAAGGGACAGCAGCCTAATAAACCCGCAGCTGTTTGTGTCGCCAATGATGATCATACAACAAAAGAGAAAGAGACAATTACTTTTGTAGCTTTAACAAAGATAAATTGTATATTAATTATATTAGTTATATTTCATGAATACAGTGAAGACTATTATTTTACATTTGATTATTGAATTTCTGCACCTGAATACTGTTAGATTTACCTGAAAAACACTGCTTACAATATCATCTTTCTTCTATTGTATTTATCTATGCTTGTAATTTGTTTATTATTTTCTATGCAGATTCACTCCCCTACAAAATCATCCCAATTATTCTAGAATGATTAATTATTTTCAAATAGAGCTATTCATCTGGTGAAATTGTTTTTATATCGCAATATATACGTTTTTTCCAATATCGTGCAGCCCTACCTAGCTGTTTGGTTTGATTCATGGCTTTAGGAAAAATGTAAGAAAATAAATAATAAAGGAACCAACACCACTGAAAAAGTGGGCAGGCACTAATGCAATCTACTGAGTGCAACAGAGTTGCCAAACAGTTTTTCAGCAACCTTGGATTCCCACTTACCACTTACCTTTTTTTCTAGGTATGCATTGTTCAGAAAAAGGACACAAAGAAAATGTATGCCATGAAGTATATGAACAAACTTCAGTGCGTGGAGCGCAATGAGGTGCGCAATGTCTTCAAAGAGCTCCAGATAATGCAGAACCTAGAGCACCCTTTCCTGGTCAATTTCTGGTGAGTTTTTCATCAAGTCGTTAAGTGATTCATTAGTGCTGAAACGGTCCAACAGCAGTATGATTTACAAAATAACCTTGAATACATTTTATGGTGTAATGAAATTTTTTGGTATAATGTAATGAAACAGGTGACCTTGGGGTGTTTCAGCTGCGTATAACATCTGAAAGCTACTTAAAACCTACTGAGCTGACTCATTTCTATGTGTGTAGTTGGCCACATCTTCTAACTGAAATAAAACTTCATGAGTAGATGACTTTAGACACTATCAAAATGTCACTCAGTATATGAGAGACTTGACTAAGTGGCCATTCACACAGTATGCACACCTTCAGGCCTTCTGAAGCGAATCGATGGGTTTGTGTAAGAAAAATATCCATATTTAACATGTTATAAAGTAAAATATCTAACACCCGCCAGACCGCCTTCTGTATTCAACTTTACGAAGAAAGTGTAACGCATCAGTTATGCTTTTTCCGTAAGTTCGTAAGTTGCTTCGCGTCAGAAGGCCTTTATTAACCCCCGGAGCCGTGTGGAGCACTTTTATAATGGATGGATGCACTTTTTTGAGCTTCACTTTTTGAGCTGCCGTTCACTGCCATTATAAAGCTTGGAAGAGCCAGGACATTTTTTAAATATAACTCAGATTGTATTCGTCTGAAAGAAGAATGTCATATACACCTAGGATGAGTAAATCATGGGGTAATTTTCATTTTTTGGTGAACTATCCTTTAAATACTCATTCTTACTATATTTTCTATCTGTAGTGTAGGAAGTATTACGCCACCTCCTTATTTAAGGCAGGAAGAGCCCCATGGGCGTCACTAGGCCCTTTTTAGGGGGGCTTCAGCGTTCTTCAATCCGCAGCGGCGCCGAGCAGAGCGTACGTCAGAAGCAGAGTTGTGTATGCGTGTTCATCTAAGCCTCATTGGTCGGTCACCGCTCGTCAATGTCAAAATATTTGAGAAAACCAATCAAATCAGAGTAGGCTGAGCGCAAATTTTAGCAGCGCGACTCGGCGTCAAGTGAGAGATATGTAAGTAGCTAAACTAAACATTTCATATTTGACAGCTGCTTCAAGTCAGAAATGTTAAACAAATGACAAAAATATTCACTTTTGTCTAATTTCGCCATTTTGAATTGAAAATAGGCCTATATAATGTGATTCATAATGTAGCCTAATTAACGAACAAGAAATATTAACAAAGCCGTTTTCATCAGATTAGGCATAAGATTAATAATGAATGTGTACATATTGTAAATTAATATAATTCCATTTGTAGCCTTCATTAAATAAAAAAGCTTAGCTTTTTTCAGCCTGTATTGGGCATAAGATTAGTAATGAATGTGTGCATATTGTGAATTAATTTAAAAAACCTACCTTTTTTTGGTAGCCTTCAATAAATGAACGTGTCTACGAAAATGATTCATAAAACTTATAAATATCAGTTAACCATATGTTTACTTTCTTCACTGATGAAAATTATATATATATATATATATCAGTCAAAGCTCAGCTTTAGGGGACGAGACAGGGCACAAAGAGAAAAAGAGAGATGTGGGGATAAGAAGAAAGACAAATAATCAACTGCCCACAGACATGGTTTTCAAGCTATATTGTTATCAAATTTTTTGGCCTTCAGAACATCTTAAAATGCACATATGTAGATCATAGAAATAAAAAATTTCTCGGAGGAGCATGCCCCCAACCCCCCTAACTACATCACATTTAGGATCTCAGTGATTATAAAACCCTATCTAAATTCCTGGGTATGATTGAGGGATGTACAATATGGTCATGCAGAATAAGGCATTAATATTTTCCTTTATAAGTAGCCTAATAATAAACAGCCAATATCCTAATAATATGCATGCCAAAAAACTACTAGTTAATAGTGAGAATTGGACCCTAAACTAAAGTGTTACCATTTGTTTCATACCCTCACTGGGGGCTGAGCCCCCCTAAAATGAAAATCCTAGAATCGCCCCTGAGGAGCCCTCCACAAATCACTATACTTGATAAGCATCAAACGTAGATTATCAAAATATCACAATTTTATTGTTCTAACACAGACCATCAAAGATTAAAACACCAATTAAAATATATCTCAGTAATAAAATCCATAAAAGTAGGGAATAGCTCTCCTCAAGGGTCGGGTCTGCTCAAATGCACTGCCTGCCACCTGAAAAAGACAGAAAAAGAAGAACCCACAGCATACGCCGCAAACAAGAAGCAACCTTTAATCACCATTACAGTGCCAACCATCTAATACACACCACACCAGGGGAGGGGTTAAGTGTCAATGCAGGCCCTGCCCTGTACAAAACCACGAAGCACTATAACACACAAAAAGAGGAGAGCAATACCACACAAAAGAAGTAAATGACACAAACAATATTTAATATGATCAAATTAAACATCAATATCAAATTCAGTAGAAAGAGAAAAAATAAACCACGAAAGAAACAGTGTCTGGTCCCTTTAACAAGAAAAAAAACATACACGTTATTACACGTTAACACAACCCGCAATAAAAGAAAACAAACTTTAGCAATAGAACAACTGCGGACTCAAACTCATAACCAATCGGCCTCAGTAGAAAGTATATTGCATTTACCGGTTGTTCACACTCCTACACGGCCGCCAGCCCATAGAAGGTACTGCAGCAATAAATATTTGTCTGCCCCGCATCCCAGACAGAGAGTAAAACCTGTTAATAAATCAGACTAAAGGAAAAAGGGGATCACATAAGAATGAAATGCACTATCAAAACTCAACCATTTAACACAAACAAATCACACAAATAAAAACTGCACATACCTATATGAAAGGGTAAAGAGGCTGCACAGCTTCAGAAACATGCCAATCTCATTATCTGGCCCTGCAACAACTATTTATGCTTTCTTGGTCATATGACCTGCTACCTGCACCTGAAACTCATTGCTGGCCAGTCACCTCCCACATATATTTTTTAAGATTGCCTTGAAGTGCAATATGACGTTGTAATGGAGCGAACCGGCGAACATTTAACAACTTTTTAATAAAATAAACCAACAAAAAAAAATAATGACAGCAGCCCCTCACGGACGACTGCCGCCTACATACAAAACCAAACATAAACAAAACACAACGTAAATTCCAGGCCTGGTCCTCTCTCGTCTTGCACTGTCGTCGCTCCTCCTTTTATGCTCCCGTCACTCCTCCGTGAGACGAGACCGGTGTGGCGTGCAGCTGGAGCTCATTATCACTCGCCACCGGCCCGCTCTCACGGTCCCTCGCCTCACTGCTTGCCACATACGTGATCACGGCGGCCATAGTACCTGGGGGTAAGGACAGAGAGGCGAGAAAAACGGAGCCAGGAGCATGCAGAGCGACAAAACGAGAGAGGGGAGAGACTGCCGCTCGGTCCTCAGCCAGCCGAGAGGCTCTTTCTCGCGGTGCCATGCGATGGCACTGGACGCTTGGTGGACGGCTCGATCCTCCTCCGCCCCCTGGCGGCCGGCGGTGGCTCCTCCTACTGAGGAAGCCGGCAGCGAGTCCCGCGCTCCCTGCTCCTCCCCTTCATGGCGGATGGTAGCAGGCTCCGGCCCACGGCGAACGCCGACGACTCCTCCGCTCCCTCTCGGACGGCAGCCACCCCACCTCGACCCAGGGGCACGGCAGCGAGCTCTCCGTCCCACCGGATCTTCACTCACTCCAGCACCACCGCCTCGGGCAGCCCCTCGCGGTCTTCCTCCATCCGCGCTGCCCGACCTCCTCAGCACCGCGATCCCCCTCAGCAGCGAGGGCTCTTCGACAGCGGCCTTCGGCACCAATGTAATGGAGTATGTATGTTCAGGGAAGAAGGACGCGGGAACCGGCTAACATTTAACAACTTTTTAATAAAATAAACCAACAAAATAAAATAACGGTGGCAGCCCCTCACGGACGACTGCCGCCTACGTACAAAACCAAACATAAACAAAACACAACGTAAATCCAGGCCTGGTCCTCTCTCGTCTTGCACTGTCGTCGCTCCTCCTTTTATGCTCCCGTCACTCCTCCGTGAGACGAGACCGGTGTGGCGCACAGCTGGAGCTCATTATCACTCACCACCCGCCCGCTCTCACGGTCCCTCGCCTCGCTGCTTGCCACAGACGTGCATTTAAAGTGCATTTTTATATTGTTCCAATTTAAAATAATTTCCGGTTTAAACCTGATTTGTTCAATTTGGCTAAAAGCAAACAACACTCTGCATAGATAAATGAAAAAAAAAAAAGTTTGAATAGTATTTTAAATATTGTTGATCTGCAGAACACATGAATGCAGAAATTATTGTGGGTTTTATTAATTTTTTGGTTGTTATAGCACATAACAGACAAGATTATGTATATTATGTTATTATGGTGAAATTAAGTTGTAAAAAGCCAAAATATATTATATTGACCTATGCTGTGCCTAAAATAGCATACTGTAGCCCAGTGATTCTCAACCCTGGTCCTCGAGGGCCACTGTCCTGCAGAGTTTAGCTCCAACCTTGATCAAACTCACCTGCCTGTAGCTTTCTAGTAACCCTGAAGAGCTTAATTAACTGGTTCAGGTGTGCTTGATTAGGGTTGGAGCTAAACTCTGCAGGACAGTGGCCCTCGAGGTCCAGAGTTGAGAATGCCTGCTGTAGCCTATATAGTAGCTACTACATTTGGTTTGAAACTTAAAAAAGTGGGTTCTATATTAATGGTTCCCAACCCTGGTCCTGCAATACATCCGCCATGTTGTTACTGTCATGTGACCTACAGCGTCAGTTGTGTTGCTTCTCTGCCATTCACAAATCCTCTCTCATGGAAGAGGAGTGTCCATCGAATGCACACATCTCGGTGGAAGTAGTAGGTCATCCGTACTTTTCACCTACTGTATTTCAAGTACTACGTATTTGAACATACTTCTCTGTTGGCATACTGTTTTCTCATACTATATAGTAGGGATCGACCGATATGGACTTTTTAGTGCCGATGCCGATGACCGATACGGGCTGCCGGTTTTCTTGAGCTGATATTTAGAAGCGACTGCTTTTGCTCCCTCAATTTACATCATAAAAATGACACAATGATCATGATGATAACAAATGTTACAAGTCTCAATTTTTGAAAAAGGAATTCCTGAACGGTTTACGACTGTGTTTACTCAACAAGATGGCCATTGTGACATCAGCTAAATTTGGCGCTTGTATTTCAGCGGCGGCTTTATTATGTGTGTGCGCGTCGGATGTGAGCGCAAAGTCTGCGTGAATGACTGGAATTATACGCAATCCCGCACCGAAATTCAGACCCGGTCACACAAGCACTATCTAACCGGAGTGAATGAGAGGAGGCGGTGCGTGTCGCTGTCGGACAGGAGAGCAAGAAAGTGCAGCTAGTATCGGTGTATCGATACTGCAGAAAGGAGTATTGGAATCGTTTCAGATATTTCAGTATCGATACATATCGAAATATCGATATTTTTGACAACACTAGTTTCCACTTACAAAGTGTATGGCAATATTTCAGCTAAGTCAAACAGTTAAAAGATGCTTTGAAAGTTTATAACGTACCGTTGTCTTGAAGAGCAGATTCCAGCACTGCTAGTGGGGGAGGGGCAGTGCATGGTCTGCATGTGAACTGCAGCGTCTCCAGCAACACAGATCTGCCTGTGGACGCCTGTCTGTAAATAATGAAAAACTATCGGCGAACTCAGCAGCCAAGTATCAGCCTATGCCGATACACATAAAATAATCAATCCACAGAACAGAATGAAAACCTAACATTACTCCCCCCTCCTGGATAGTGCATCCTCGTGCTGTAAACAGAAACTACACCTTAGAAGGGGGAAAAACTCAGAGGAGACTATAGAGGGAGGAGCCAGGGAATAGATGATGGAGGGAGGAGATGACAGAGGGAGGAGCCAGGTAGCGACCCAGAGCAGAGTCACCAGGATGAAGGCACATGACGGAACCAATGGAGGGAAAAGCCAGGGTGGAGACAGGAACCCGTCCGACTGAGGTGGAGCTGGGAGAGGTGAAGACCCAGTCAGAGGCGAGGAAATGAAAACCCGTGGTGACACCGTAAGCCTGAAGGGCCAAGGTGGAGCCGGAGCCTGTGGGAGTGAGGATAATGGGGGAACTGGCGGAAAGGAGGAGCCTGGCTGAGCCAGAGGGGTGGAGGAAGTGTATCTCAAAGTTACCAACCGGAAGTACCACATGTGGAAAGAAGTCTCTTTGGTGGGTCCTGCAGCCACAGGGAAACCGAACAGTGGAAATACATCTTATGGGATTACCATCAGGGAATCAACACATATGGAGCACCCAACCCAAGTACAAAGGGTTAACCTAAAAAGGAGCTTACTATGAGTAATCAGCCTTGCAGCAAATTCCTCTGGCAAATTCGGTTACCGATGAGTGCAGAAAGTGGAGACTAGGAGGGCATCCAGGGTTTGCCGGACACAAACTCACATGGACAAAAAAACACACATTATCACCTCAAGGAGGGGAAAGGCACTGTTTTCAAGCGTTGCCCAAAGTTTACCTGTTCATACCTGATAATCCTGTTTGGAGATAGTCTTCCCCTCCTGCTGTCTCCCGAAACAGATAAAGAGCTGCTTAGAGCATCTGAAGCTCTCTGTACAGCCCAAGTAGATGCGAAGAGCACGCACTGGACACAGCAAAGACAAGTGCTTACAAGTTCACCACCGGATGATTGTAAAAAAAAAATTCACAGTTCACAAATATTTCAACTATGCAATGATATATACCTTTCTGTAGCGTCTTTGGTTAAACACTAATATATTGTAATATCTACCTTGGGATCAGACTCTGGCTCAAACATGTATAGCTCAATTTCTCTGGTTGCCATTTTTCTGGAAGTTTTCAAAACAATTCCACACATGTAATGGTGGGGGTGTTGAAAATTATTTTAATATGCAAAACTGTTACCTAGTCATAGCAATGGCCATTTACTTCCAAGTCTTGAATGCGCCACGACTTGCTAACATTATGTGTACCTTAAAGAACATTATAAAATAAAGAAATTGCAGTTCATGACCCATTTAATAAACTCCAAGATTAAGTAGTAAATTCAGATTTTGATTTGTATTAGACAAGTATACACATAATATTATATGTTAAAAACTGAGTAAGCTAACTCATTCAATTTGATTGGGGTAACTAGATGTGATGGTCCAAATCCACTTTTGATAGTTTAACGACGGAAAAAACAGTCGGCGCGCCTGGCGCATGGTCCAAAAGGGTTGTCCCTAGTCTCTTAATGAGTCATGGGTGTGTTTTGGGCGTAACGTGCAATAAACCAATCAGAGTCTCATCTCCCATTCCCTTTAAAAGCAAGTTGCGCTCGCGCCATGATGGATTCGCTATTTATATGCCGGAAAGACTGAACGCTTCTCCAGAGAGGAATCCTTTTATTTTTAATATTTAAAAATGTGTGTGTGCTGCTGCGCGTCCCTGTGTGTGTAATAATCAGAGTGTATGTGCGTTGTGCACCGCCTATAGGCACATATTACTAACCTGCCCTTTAAATAACACAAAAATACTACACTATTGACTTTAGAGCAGGTTTGTGTTGGTCAATAGAGTCGTTTTCAGTTCCTCAAAATAGCAACACGCCAACAATGAGCCTGAACACACCTGGTTTTCAGACCATCACGCCCATGGGTGAACAGATGGCACGAGTGCATTTGCTATTTAAACAAACTGTGAAAATGATAACTGCATCGGGCCTGGTGTTGCATTGCGCCGGGTGTATGATAGGGCCCAGTATGTTTACATTGTTTCAGTGTACAATATCATCAATTTATATTTGTCAATCTATTGTAAATAATTAATTCATTTAATTTAAAACAACAACAGCATTGTTAAATATAAAACAAACCAAAACAAATATAATATAATATAATAAAATAAACCAGATTTCTATTAACACAACTTATTATGAATACCTACGAACACTGAGATCATGTTGATCTCAAACACCTCAAATAGTATGACACATCTTGTTTTCTTTATCAGTCTTCAATGAAGCATGGCTGAGCACAACCCGTCATCCTCATCAGTATGTGATGCATGAATGACTAAATCAATGGCAGTGCTTTTTTAATTACAAATTAAATAATACGTAAAAGAGAAGAGAAGAGAAAACAGCCCTCTCTAAATAATAGTCCTGCCGCATGGGGCGGTAAATTTGATAAGAATGCCTGGGGAATGGTAATGTGCTTTGCAGCCGTTTGAAAAGAAGGTAAGCGTTGTGCGTGTTCCCCTGCAGTGCTGCAGATGCATGTGAGTTCCCCTGGACCGAAAGAGGCACTCAAGGTCAGATGTGAGAGACATCAAGCTACTGTACTCTCTCTCTCTCGCTCACTCTGTGTTTGTGTAACAATAAATAGATAAGTGTTATAATATATTATAACTGTGGTTATGATTATTCATGAGAGCATACAATGTATTATAAGGTGCATCACAATGCACAATTAATGCATTAAAACACTTTTATAATGCATTATATATAAAGGCAATTCACCTTAGTTTAGTCCACATTTTTTTACAAATATGAAATAAACATCCGTCTGTTCTCAAATTATACAGTAGTATTTACTGAAGTAAAACAAAACAAGTATTTCAAAATAATGTGTAAAGCACTCATTTCGGAAATGTGACATTGTCGAACAGTGACAGCAGCAGATCAAGTTTCAGAGGGAGGCAGCTCATGGTGTTCTCACTGAGGTCCTAAAGCGTGCATGTGAGGGGGGTTATGGGAGGAGGCGGTGACCGGCTGATCACCCTATCAATGTGACCATCGGCTGCAACGTTTGGATCGTTAGGAAAAGCAACACGTTTCCTGGGTAAAAACCCCATAGTTAAGAAGTATGCAAGTTGTGATTTTGTAAAAGCAATATTAATAGTATTTATTGTGCTGTCTTTACAATTATTGTAATAATTCTAATAAGAATCAGCAGAAAATAATGAGAATTACAAAGAAAACCCTTAAAATGCATGGATGCCTTTTCGAGTGAAGAATGCTTAATTGTCACAAAGCAAAAAAAATGTAATTAAAACAAAAATAATAAAAGTAAATAATAATCTATTTTCTGGTCCTACTTTATATTAAAGGCACATTATGTAAGATTTTTGGATTAAAATATACAAAAAAACGCTAGAACAATGTTATATGTTTTCTTGACTTGTGTACTTACATTATCCCAAATGTTTCCAAGAATGTTTAAATCCAGAGAAATAAGCGATTTTTACCAGGACACGGACCGTCAAAGACATCATACCCGCGTTACCCTTGATTTTTGGTTTTATTTTGTTGAAACCATGAAAACACCAAAGACGCTTTAATATATGATGTGTTTTATTAGACAGGTGAGCAACTGTTTGGATCATTAATGGACATTAAACTAATCATTGTTCTCCAGCTCAACACAGTTAGTCTTATTGTTTAAATCTGGTGTTCTTGATTTACCGCGAGTACCATGTTTTACCATGCCTAATATGATCTAGCTCACTGCAGTGTGAACAAGTGTCTCATAGCAGTGCAGAGCGAACGCACAGAGTAGCATTATAACATAACTTTAGCACACTCAAATATGTGTAATATGGTAAAACAGCGCTGCGTTCCCCCACATACACATGAGCAGAAGAAGCGGAAGCGCTCGTCACTTTTTGCACATACATGTTTTTACATACGTTTTTAAAAAATACCTGCATGTAATTACAGCTGTAATAAATTTAGGTAATTACAACGATAATTATACTGTTGACCTTCCCTTGCACCTTAAAATGTAAATTCTGTCATTAATTCCTCACCCTCATGTCGTTCCAAACCCGTAAGACCTTCATTCATCTTCAGAACACAAATGAAGATATTTTTGATGAAATCCGAGAGCTCTCTGACCCTCCATAGACAGCTATTTAATTAACACTTTCAAGGTCCAGAAAGGAAGTAAAGACATCGTTAAAATAGTCCATGTGACTCCAGTGGTGCAACCTTAGTTTTATGATGCCACGAGAATACTTTTTGTGCACAAAAATCCCCAAAATAACGACATTATTCAACAATCTCTTCTCGTCTGTGCCAGTCTCCTATGCTGTTGATGTAGTAAATACTAGGGGTGTAACGGTTCTCGGTAAAAAAAAAAAAAACCCGTACCGTTCTTTTCGGCTTGAACTTGCACCACGGTTAATCTCATATCTGACGACACATTCTCATCTCTAATATGGTTTGTTGAAAATAAATAAAACAGACAGACAGAGTTAGGCTAATGTATGTTTCTGTTGATGGATACACATTCTGTCATCCCCTAAACTTTGTTCAATGCGAGTGCCGTATGCTCTATCTATATGAACCTTCACGTCTTCATTTACGCCGTCATTACCGGGTGTTGATAGCGCGCGAGTGCAGGTGAGTGCTATTTGTGTTTAAACTAAAGTCATTTAAGCCTTGATATTTTAAACGTTCGAGCGCAAGTCTTGCTAATTTAAACGTCCGAAGCGCGCACAAGGAAACGCATATTCAGCTCGCACATTTTGAGTCCTCTTTCAAGTCTTGCGTCAACATGTCAACATGCCCGTCTTGGTGAGTATCCAAGTAGGTTATGTCTTAAGTGAAATGTAAACAGTCGAGAAAGAACAAAGGGAAAGTTTGTTGTGTCTTAAAGGGAAAGGAGCCTATTCCTGCTCACTCACTGCTCTTGACTGAATAGCTTTTGTAACTTAATTAATAATGATTATCTTTATTTAATTTATACAGTGAAGAATATAATATGCAATGTTATTTTATATTTATACCGGATACCTGATATCTGAAAAACCTAAAAAGCTATTTTATTTGTATCTTTGATTGTATGTATTTGTGCTGTTGCTTGTAGTTTGATTATTTGTTCTTATTTTCTTTATTTTAATTTGACAGTAGTCCCTTTTTCAGTATCTTCTAAAAGACCTTTTACTCTCCTTCCACTGACCTAATGCTAAACATAATGGGAAGAGCGCTAGCCAGACAGGATTTAAACTATCAGCTGGAGACCCATTTTGGTTTGAATATAAAAACGTCCCAAGCTCAATGTTCTCTCTCCATTCCTGATGTCTAACACACACTCACAGCGTTCGGCTGGTCTTGTGTCTGTCAGAGCAGAAACTAAAGCTGATGCTCTCCGTGTGTTTCTCCATCATCTCGGGTCGTGTTCATATGTAAATTGTGTGAGCTTATTTTGTCCATTAGATCAAAAGATCTGAAAAACACCCGCCCATAGACCCTCCCCTCGAAGAAATCAGGACAGAAGTGGCTGAAAGTGGACAAAAGAGATGGATTAAAACACCAGGTGTAAACCGGGCCAAAGAGCCCCCCAAATGCACTCAAAGTGGATCAATCTTTTGCCACCATTGTGCTTGTACAGGAAGTATACCTTTTTCCCTGAACATAGCACACCGTACCGAAACTGTGAACCTAAAACCGTGATAAAAATCGAACTGTGAGTAATTTTAACTGTTGCACCCCTAGTAAATACAGTGCAGCGCTTTCAAAGCGCTACATTACGGTTCACCATTGGCCGACGCTGTTCACATGAGCACCACGATGTATGCGTGTGATGCTGACGCAGGAGCTGGCCAATGGTGAGCCGGCGTTCTGCCGTAGAACTCAGAAGCGCTGCACTGTATTTACTACGCCAAAAGCGTAAGAGACTGATACAGACGAGAAGAAATTGTTGAATAAAGTCGTTATTTTTGTTAGTTTTTTGCGCACAAAAAGTATTCTCATCGCTTCATAAAATTAAGGTTGAAACACTGGAGTCACATGGACTGTTTTAATGATGTCTTTCTGGACCTTGAAAGTATTAAATAGCTGTCTATGGAGGGGTCACAGAGCTCTCGGATTTCATAAAAAATATCTCATTTGTGTTCAGAAGATGAACGAAGGTCTTGCGGGTTTGGAACGACATGAGGGAGAGGAATTATTTTCATTTTTGGGTGAACTAACCCTGTAACCTAACCATAACAGCAAACGTGTTGTATCCCACCTCAATAGCAGTTTTGCAATACAACATGAACACAATAAGTACAAAGTGTTTAACAATTATTATTATTAAATAGTAGTTAAATATACCTAATACAATGTCTGACCCATTTTTTTTATGCAAAATATCTTATTTTTATTTTGATGTTTGGGTCAAATTACGACCCAGACAGGTTTTCATGAGATTATGTCACCCAACTGTATGGGATATTATAACATTTTGTGGTCAGATGAAACCAGGATCAATTCTCCAAACCACAAAACACCCTGGTTGGATGGCTAAGATGTCTAAGATATCATGATACATTTATTGCTTACACCAGACACTTTTGCAGTAAAATGTTTGGCAATAGACGATTACTTCAAATACTTATCTGTGCAGTATTCAGATATAGCAGTGGTCCTTGCATTGCAAGCCTAATTACTTTTAAATGAGATGTAGACAGGCTCCACTCCGATGGCCAACTGAGACTACAGCCTTCTTCATATTTAAAGAGGAGGGCTCTCACTCTTCCTCCTGTCTCACGCTGAGTGTGTTTCCTCAGACTGATGAAACTCTTCTGCTTGTGAACATGAGGTTTGTGGCGAAAGTTGAATTATCCTCTCCTGATGTCTGAATGTCTGACCGTCTAAAACAAAAATATAGTAGCATTTAGACTACAGTTTTCTCATTCAAAAGCCATTGCACTTTAATGGACGTATTCAAATTATGAATAATGTTGCACTATGGTATTAGCTGGTTTTAAACTGGTTTTAATGAACTGTTGTAGAGATAATTACATCATTTTGGCTTGTGTTTATAACAACTAGAATCATTTTCACTAAGGGTCCTGTTTACACCTGGTATTAACCCCTAGAGGTCGGCGCTTGCTTTTTTCTTATCAGTGCGAAAGAGACTCAAAATACTCTGTCGATTTTGGTCATACAGGCAAGTGTTATACATCATTCGAATCTGTTAAGTTTCTACTTTTATTTGTGAACACTCACAATAAAAATGAAATGTTGAAAACAAATATGATGCAGCCTCTCACTCAATGAAGTCCATTCTGATGTCTAAAGAAACGTTGAAATGTCAGGTTTTAAACAATGTAAATCTAATTGAAAACAAATATTCTCTGTTTATGTAATCTGTTTGACAAGAGAGAGATGTCAGTTGTTCGCGAGCACCTCGTTATCTGCTAATGCGGCCACGCCCACAGATGCATTTTTGGTTGATCGGATCATAAGTGGACGGCGCTAAATACAGGTGTAAACAGGGACTAAATCGTTAGTGTAAACGCTCATGTGGTCAAATGCACTGAATCAGCCTCTAAAAGACCTTCTACTCTCCGCCTACTGACCTAATGCTAAACATAATGGGAAGAGCGTTAGCCAGACGGGATTTAAACTTTTTGTTGGAGACCCATTTTGGTTTGAATATAAAAACGTCCCAAGCACAATGTTCTCTCTCCATTCCTGATGTCTAACACACACTCACAGCGTTCGGCTGGTCTTGTGTCTGTCAGAGCAGAAACTAAAGCTGATGCTCTACGTGTGTTTCTCCGTCGACTCCGGTCGTGTTCATATGTAAACTACATGAGCTTATTTCGTCTATGAGGTTTAAAGATCTGAAAAACACCCACCCATAGACCCTCCCCTCGAAGAAATCAGGACAGAAGTGGCTGAAAGTGGACAAAAGAGACGGATTAAATCACCAGGTGTAAACCGGGCCAAAGAGCCCCCCAAATGCACTCAAAGTGGATCAATCTTTTGCCACCATTGTGCTTGTACAGGAAGTATACCTTGACCAAGTAGGCTCACACCTTATGCTTTCTCAGCACCATGGTGTAATTTGGTCCCTCTTTGAACAAGGGCCGCTGAGCAGGCATTGCGAACTGACAAATAAAGCCTGTCAATCAAAGCGCAGTTTAAAATCAATGCGACACCTCTCATGGTGACATCTTAAGCACATTTTCGTGCTCTGCCCTTTTCCTTGTCATCAGTAATTTATTAGATGTGTTCTTCAGTAGTGCAGGATCTTGATGAAGCCCTGAAATACAAATCAAGCAGCCTCAAAGGGTCATTAGACAGCTATAGAGAATGAAAAATTAATGCCACAGAAAATCTGACAGAGATTTTAAAAGTTAAAAACTTTTGTTCATATTTTGTTTAATTCATAGTTTTTTTGCCTTCTGTTTGCAGCACAAAGTAGCGTAGAGTTGTAAATAAGCGAAGCCGATGATAATCAGGTGCGGGCGATCTACTAACAACTCAGCGCCGCAAATTAAATTGAAGAACGTGGCTTGGCAACTGATATGTTGGGATAACATCTTCCTCTGGCTTTCCAAATAAATGAACACGAGTGGAGGAAATTCTCTCCCTTCTACCACACACTCTCTGTTCTCTGTGGTTTATCCTCCTAGCAGCAACTATCACTGCCATGTCAAGCTCAAAATGGGTTAAGACATGCTTTTTTGGCCGTTAAATAATTTCGCAAATACCAGTAAATTGACTACAGCAAGCTTTTATAAATCACATTGCATGATTTATTTAAATCCTCTCCTCCCAAATGTTGCTTCTGAAAGGGAAACTCCTACAAATGCATATGCGATGAGGTCAGCCTTTTTGTCTACACCTTTTCATTGCTGATTTTAGTTTTTTTAATGCCAAAAGAGGGTTTGCACTGCCGTAAGCTGTTAGTGAATCTGGCCCTAAATAATAAAACTGTATATAATAATATGTAAATAATAAAAACTGTACATATTTTTTTTTAAATTACAAAAACAAAAAAATTAGTACAACTTTAATCCAAATTAAAACAGATGAAAATATACAGAGCAAAATCTTTTCTTAAAGGGGTCATGAACTGGCTTTTTTTGATCAAATTATGACGTTTGCGTGTGTTTTACATTCAAAAACATAAGTAATAGTAAATAAGTAATAGGCTGTTTTCTACCCTGGTTTTGAGCCTAGCTCTTGGAATGCTCTGTTTTTATGGGCGTGCCGCATTGAAGACGCCCACTTTGATAAACGCCCACTGCTATGATTGGATAACAGTTTTGCATATTATAATGAGTTTCGACTCCCCCTTCAGTTCATGTGAGGAATTGTTTTGAAAACTTCCAATGTGGAAAAATGGCAACTGGAATGATTCGCCCATACATGTTCGACCCAGAGTCTGATCCCAAATCGCAGGACAATGAACCAACAACCCCTCAAATACAAAGGATACTCCAGCCTGTGACAGCGTGGTAAGTTATCCTTAATTATGTTTAGTTAGACACGTACACATAATCAGTAGATATCAAACGATCTGTAACAATGCAATACTATCACATATAAAAAACATTTTTTACTCACATAAGTGTATTGCACCATTCCTGTCGGATCCAATATAGAAGGCACAGCATAGTTTTTCAATCTCATTCTGTCTGCAAATCCAGTCTCGACCTGTGTCTTGTTTACAAAAGAATCCGCGGTGAAATTAAGCGAACAAAGGCGCAATGTCTTCCCTACGTGAGCTGGATCTTCAACCGCATTCCTAATATTGGAATGTGAAGGAAGCTTATGCAGCGACTGTGTTCTTCCTCAACCAGGCACTGCACACTATTTTTGTTATCTTCAACGGCATGTTTATTGCTTGGTAGCTCGATCCGGTTTAGCGCCACGTAGGCCTGTGTTATTTATCTATTACATGTCATGTGTGCATCGGTGGGAGGAGCTACTGAATGACGCGTTGGTCTTCTTCTGTTGGGGCGGCGTTTCGCTGCTCTCTGACGTCACAGTGAAGCACATTCGCAGATCCCTCATTTGATGAGCCAGCTGTCAATAAAAGCTTTTATTTGACTAACAAGGAAGTTTTCAGCTCTGAAACATACAGGATATTCTTATATTACGATGACTTTTTATATATCAAAAGTTGATTTCTTAATTTATGACCCCTTTAATATTAACAAAAACTATAATAGTATATCTGTGATGCTAAAATAACACTGCTCAATGGATTGGTAAATACTGTCTGTGGATAGAAATTAACTAATTGAGCAACAGCACACAAAATGAATAAGAGACTTGATATCTATCCAAAGAAAACCAATGCTTCTGAGCTCAGTTAAGCTAATGACGATTTACTAGCTTGCTGTTACAAAATATAGTTTTTAGATTTTTATATGCTTCAGGAAAAAGTGTTTTTTTTGCCAAGTAGAGAGTTATCCAGAAGTTATCTAGTTTATTTTATTCCTCTTACGCCCTGAAGTGGCATACTTAAAAGTAATGGCTTATAACTTAAAAAAAACAAGATGTAAACAAGTGCCTGGTCTCATTTGATAGAAAACCTTTCAAATAAAAAATTTAAATAAATAAAAAAAAAATAGATCATGTTTGGAGGTTCTTGTGTTGCATCACTGCTGAGAAAACCAGAGAAAAAGTGATGCAATTAATTTTGTTATTATTGATGATTGACATGATGACTATTAGAAAGTATATACAATTAAGTTTGGACTTCACAATCATGTCAACTGCTTCTGAACCAAATTTTGTGTTGATTTCTCAAAGCATTTAGAAATTATGGCATTTGGAACAAAGGTAGCCTTTTTATCAAAAGTCCCAAACAAAAAAAACTCTCCAAACAAGTGTAAAACGAGTGTTTTGCTGAACATAAGAACTACTTACATGTGTAAACACCACAATAAAGCATAAAAATAGTTATAATTACATAGAATAAGTAACAAGATCCTGGTTAATGAGTGATGAGCACTTCCAGCACTTTTTCAGTTGTGCGCTATTCTATGGCGGTAAATCAAGACCTGTCAATCAGGGCGATCAGCCCGATCCAAGCACCTGTAAGAGAGTGTCCGATTGGTCTCTTCACATCGTCCCACCCACCTGAGGTCCAGTTTCCTTTGAACTTTCAAATGACGCCGCGTCATGATCATGCCACGTCAGATCCCGGAAGTCCTTTGGCTTAAGCATTGCTGCGTCCCAATTCGCCTACTTATACTACACCTTAAAAGTATGTACTCTTTTTGTGAAGATAAAGTACATACTTTTGAGTGTGTAGCAAAAGAGTAGACAAGCTTGACCTGTTGTATCCTGTCACCTTGAAGTGGCCTGTCAATCATCTCGTCACAGTTAAAATCCTCCACATTTCTACTGTATCGGAGAGAAATGTAGTATTAATGCAGTATAAATGCAGTACTCTCCTTATATTAAAGGTGCAGTGTGTAGTATTATGAGGATATATTGACAGAAATGCAATTTAATATACATAACTATGTTTTCAGTGGAGTATAAAGACCTTACATAATGAACCGCTATGTTTTTATTACCTTAGAATGAGCCATTTCTATCTACACACACCGCAGCTCCCCTTACAGTGAAATCTGCATTTTGCGCTGTCATGTTTCTACAGTAGCCCTAAACGGACAAACTGCTCTCCAGAGCACTAGCTACTCTCTGCTGTCTCAGATGACGACATCTTTGTGACGGCCACCGTAGCTTCTCTATGTGCTTGGAAAGGGAGGGGTGAGCGGTGGGCGGTTGCAATTCACAACCTCACCACTAGATGCTGCTAAAATTCACACACTGCACCTTTAAAGCATACTGAGGCATTTAAAAGTTAATGGCCAAACGGCTCTTTATAAAAGTCCACATTGTTATTGCAGGTGAAATATAACATGGATAGCCTTAAATATTTTTTTATCAGGTTAAATGTTGAAACCCCTTTATCTAAACTTCTCACCATTGGTCGCACATATCCGCCATAGGTTTTGTAGTTTTTAACACTTTTTTACTTGTGTTTGTAGTTCTGAAATGAATCTTCCTCCAAAGCGCAATGGGTTGTGGGCAATATTAGCCTTTATAATGTGCACGAATACTTCGAAAATCTACTGCAAATAGTAGACCATCCAGGGTCTTTTGGCATACTCTTTTCAACATACTATGCTTTGGGACACATTTATTCTAATCTCACATACTATGTAGGATGAGTATGAGTTGGGATGTAGGGTTTGTCTTGCCATCAGGATTTTCTCAAGATCTACGTGTCATGTTATGTTGTGTTTTGGCTCGTTTGAATTGAGACAACCTGCTCTAAATAAAGACGTGTGATTTATTATGGTTTACTGATGTTTCTCAAAGTTATATAGCAAAACGTAACGCAAAAGCCTCATCTGTGTACTGTTGATGTGCATCAGCAGCGTTTTTTCTAACAAGATCTTGATATATTCTGGTCACAAACTGAAACAAATATGCTTTTTGTATTCTGCTAGTTGAGACCTTTTCAACAATATGACACAAGATGATCTGTTAAGCATGATGCTTTTAGAGATCACATTTTCAAGTAAAGCTGTACATTTGACATGAAAATGGCACACCTGCAATATTTCAGCAAATTTAAAAGCACTTAAAGGGATAGTTCACCCAAAAATTAAAATTTACAGCATAATTTACTCATCCTCAAGTCATCCTGGGTGTATATGACTTTCTTCTTTCAGACGAACATAATCTGAGTTATATAAAAAAATATCCTGGCATTATATCCCAAGCATTATAATGGCAGCCCAAAATTTAAAGCCCAAAAAAGTGCATCCATCCATTATAAAAGTGCTCCACACGGCTCCGGGGGGTTAATAAAGGGCTCACGCGATAAGATTCCAGCAACAAGCAACTTGTCTGTCCACACCAGACGTGACTACGAGATGCGACAAATCAATCAAAAACAACAGCCAATCAGAACAGCGTGTGGGCGGGCTCTCGCGGCTAGTGCATGGCACCAGAGATTAAGCTTGACGGCACTCGCAAGGAAATGTATAAGTAGCCTACATAATCAAATTCACAAATATTACACCATTTAAACATTACTAAAATACATACTTGAGTTACTAAAACAATCTTTGTCACAGAATATACTTGTTTGTTCACAGTTTGAACGTTCTTGTTTCCACTGGTTTAATTTCAAGATCTGAGGTGAATTAGCCATTGTTGCTTTTAGTACGACTACGTTACACAGCTGGGAGCACTAAATGATATTCAAAGTCACATTACACGCTTTTAACATTAAATAAAGCACATAAACATTACCTGAGATTATCATTGCCATGTTTTATGTTGTTATTCCAGCCGCGACGTCGCAGAAATAGAAACTGTTTCCAAAATAGAATCATCACGTGTCGCTGTCACGGCTGGTTAGGACAAAAACTCTAATTAACATGGAAAATATACCTTTTATCGCATGTCGTGGCATCGCGTCGCGTGTAGTTAGGACACGGTGTAAGCGCTTTGAACTGCGAGAGGCATTACACTTTCTTCGTGAGTAAATCGTGGGGTAATTTACATTTTTGGGTGAACTATCCCTTTAAGAGTTAGTCATATTCATTATATTCACTGTACGCTTTACCTATTTTTCGTTGATCAAGCAAGAGGTTAAGAAGTTACAGGACGACTTTTTTGTTTGACTCTGGCATCCCACGCTCCGTGTTTAACAGCTTAAAATAAAAATAAAAAGCAGTTAAGCGATTGGCTAGTTTCTTCCCTTTACCTCTTGTTTTTCTGCAACTAATGGCTTTTCATACATGTCTTCTTGCTCACTTCTACAAGCTGTTTTAGGACTGTAACTCACTCTGCACTTTTTGTGCTATGGTTTCTCAAATTGTGTGGCTTAGTGAGAAGAGGTGTGCTCTAATTTTTTTATAAAAACATGGACAAACTGTATTTTTTTTGACTGGTGAATAAAGAAACGGACCAAACAATCCTATAGGACAGAGCTATAACTATAGACCAGAATATTGGTTACGACCCAGATTAGGGACCAACCTAAAAAGTCGTTCAAAAAAGGTTTACAAACAAAATGGCAATGGCCAGGGCAAGAAAAAGATCAAATTTATTGGCAGTAAAAGTAACAAAACAAACAACACAAAGGGATTAGTTAGCTCACCAGTCCTGATGAGTTTTGTTTGCTTAATATGTTTAAGCAAACAAAACTCATCAGGACTGGTGAGCTAACTAATCTAGACTACAACTCAGAGTTAACACTTTCCTAACTCCCAAGAAAAAAATCCGGGTCAGCTTTCTTACCTATGCTTTCCCTCTATTCTAGTATAACTAAACAAACAAAACTCACCATCCTGTACAAAAGAAAAAACAAACTCCGAAACCACCAACAACAGGTTTCCTGAGGTAGGCCAAGGTGAAGTGCAAGGTTAGGAATAATCAGGCTCCGCCCCATCCAATTGGCAACTATGCTCAGAAAGAAAAGAGAAAACAAGAGAAAGAGCAGGGGCTCGTAACAATATCATAGAGACTTGCCACCCAGAACACCACCCACTTAGGCCTAGTCCACACGTACTATACTAAGTTTTTCCTCCTCAGTTTAAAAAAAAAAAATCGCGTCCACTGTGTTGGGGAAAGTTACTTTGAAAAGTAATGCATTACAATATTGCTTTACTCCCTTAAAAAGCAACTAATTGCGTTACTTTTTAAGAAAAGTAATTGTTACGTTACTTTTGCATTACTTTTTCTCACCTGGGCTGGTGACCCTAAAACCCTAAAGACCCTTTCACACCAACATTTAAATAATAAGCCTCAAGCTGAGGTAAAAATGCTAATTCACGCATGTACAGTAGAGGGCGCAGCTCAAACCTTACAGCTCTGCTGCCGTTCTGGATCATGGAAGAATAGGACGCAGGAGAAAAAAGTTTAACACTTGCTTCACCAATAAAAACAAAAAAAGTCATTTTTGCTCATAGTTTAACTGAATCATCGAAGGTCAGCAGCAAGACATTGGTCAATAAAGTGAGATTAAATGCATAAAATATTTGTTTTATTTAATATTTAATTATTGGAGGTTTGCTATTCTGATTTTGCATTTGACTGATTTGCAAAATCAGGAATACTGAATCTTTTTTTGTACAAGTGAGATTAGTAAATGCTCACGTTTAGTCTAGATCCACAATAACCTGTTCACACACAACGCCTCTGAACTTACTCTCGATTTTTCTCAACATGGGGACAGGAGAGCTGTCAGTCAAATAAATGTGAAAAAGTAACTTTTGTTGTAAAAGTAATGCGTTACTTTACTAGTTACTTGAAAAAGTAATCTGATTAAGTAACTCAAGTTACTTGTAATGCGTTAACCCCAACAAAAACAAGATATGAAGCGCTGTCAAGAGCATGCCAAATCAACAGGTGGCAATATAACCCTAACCGTAAAGCCATGTTGGCCAATCAGAAGCCTGGAAAAAAGGTTATTGTCGGTTCCGGTTCTGACGTAACACGCCAAAATCTCCGGTTTCACTGTCCACACGACAACACTGCAACTGGAGTTTCTAAAAATCTTCACCCTGGCAGGAGTTTTCAAAAAAGTTTGGTTTCAGTGACCGGATACTGCGTTTGCGTGTGGACGAACAGACAAACCACATAGAAAAAGCTGCGGTTTTGAAAATACCCATGTTCGTGTTGACAGGGCCTTATAACAATGTCCTGAAAACCAGCCATAGCACCAGGAAAATCTAACAGTAGGTGTCTAATGAATTTTGATCTTGACCAGCAATGCTCTAATTTCATCTAATTTGTCTAAAATAACCCCAGACAGCGTGTCGGCCTAGATCCGGCCCACATCTGGTACACGTTGAATCCACACGTACCAGATGTGGGCCAGATCCTGGCCGACATTGTTGCTTTCTGGCATCACTGCATTTTTTATATTTTTAAAGTTTATAATGTAGAATCTCCTCAGATATGATGAGATGTTCCCATCCAGTAGTGCATTTTCAGTATGGCATGTTCACTTAGATGTCTCACACAAGTCTTTTAAAACATTAAGCAATGATATGAGAACATCTGCAGATGGGCAGATTGCTGTTAGTGAAGTTCCTAAACGTAATTTAGTTAGGAACGAGCCCATCTAATCTTCCAATTAACAGCCAACAGCCAGAGTATATAAACAGCTGCTTACCTCTCCACAGTCTCAGCTGTTCCAGCATCCCACCACCTCCCCAAACTCCACCTTTATCTTAGGTACCTTGCCCTACATAATCATATCCTATATTTAGTCACTGTGGGGGTTTATCAGAGCTCGAGTTGAAGCTGCTTCATCGAGCCCCTCATCAGTAGACAGCAAGCCAAATAAGTTTAACCTAATATCTTAAGATTATATGGGCAAACGGACTTGTTAATGTTGCTTAAAAACCCCCAGGATGTGTTGTGTTTGTGTCCACGTGTTGATTACTGAGATGAGTCTAAGAAGATAGTTGCTGAGTTCAATCTCTGATGCTCCTACTTCCTGCATGATATTCACTTTCACTTCCACAGCCAGGATGTCTGCAGCCCCTCGTGCATATTAAAAGGATAGTTCTGGCATCATTTACTCAACCTCAAGTTGTGTTAAACCTGTATGAATTTCTTTCTTCTGCTGAACACAAAAGATATTTTGAAGGTGTCGGTAACCTAACAGCTGATGGGCCCCATTGACTTCCATAATATTTTTTTCCAAACTATATTACGTCATTACACAACCGTTCAGACTTCCTTTTCAAAATAGTAGTCACAATACAATTGAACGCAACATTTCCCCCTTTTTTAAAGAACATAAAATCAAAGCCACACCAACAATGCAAACACATCCACACATCATATAGAAGTAACACAGTCTTTCAACCAACTAGGCTTCTGAACCTCACGTTTAGGTCTAGTGGTATGAGTGTGTGTAGTGAGAAGTGTTCTCAGCTGGAGTTGTTGGTGTGCATGGAAATTTAGTGAGGAACTAGGAACAGGAACATATGTACACACCCCAAGACTTTTGGCAACCGTGAGCGGATTGGTAAACTTTCTGTGTCCCTTAGGAACATACAAGGGTTTCCGTACCCTCACTGTATCCCACTCCTGGAAACAAGGAGTATGAGCACTAGAGATGCACTGATTGCAATTTTCTTGGCCGATTCCGATTTCCGATTTGTTAGAAATTGTGACCTGCCGATACCGATTTTTGACAATTCCAATTTTCTTTTTAAAGAACTATAATTGACAGCATATACAAACAAAAATGTACTTTTCTGCAATGCAAAATTTAAAAGTAAAAAGACAAAAAGAACAAATAAACTAATTTCAAACAACAGCACAAATTAATGCAACAGAATAAAGAGAGATATGAAAAGTTTTTCAGGTGGGTATACAGTATATTCAGGTAAAAAATACTACAGAAATTAAAGTAATCAAATGTAAAATAACATTGAATCGTCTTCATTGTAAAAATTAAATACAGATTAATGCTTACAAACAGTTACAAAAGTTATTCAGTGAAGAGCAGAGAGTGATTTTCTTTTTGTTTTGTTCTTTGATGGACATGACATACAGCAGCAGGAATATTAGGCTGCTGTCACTTTAAGAGTTTATGCACGGATCCAATATACTGTTACACAACATGCATTGTCTTTCTCAACTGATTAGGTTCCAAAACTGACTGTGTTTAACTGAATACTCACTAAGACAGGCATTTTGACATCATTTTGTGTATATTTGACCGTTTAAGCGCAGTAAGCCACTTATTTTGGTATTTGCGGCTCACAAGCTGTTTGAGAGTTTAAGGCCCTATGAAATACGTTTAAATTTTTCCCAAATTCCAAATTTTTCTGGACTTAATTGAATTAATAAAAAATAACTTAATTGATTAATTTGTTTACAATAATAGGATTTTTTACAGAAATTCTGTGCTGTGTATTTTAGTTTTTCTGGTAATCAAATGAAGGCATAAAACAAATTCCTTGACATTCTGCGTTATACAGTAAAAAAAATTTATGACTGGATTCCGTCCGTGTTTTCTGCATCGCGGAAATCATAGAGCCCTAAGAGTTGAGACTGAGGCAGTTTATGTGCTCTCCACTCAGGGGTGTGCGTGCTTCTGGTGTGAGCTCGAAACCTGCAGGAATTAGTCAAATGATGCACAGTACAAGCAGTATTTAACCGGAGTGAATGAGACGAGTGAGTGATGATGTCACTTTGTGTCGAAGAGAAGAGAGCGAGAACGCACAGCTGAGGTTATTACCTGTGCCACTGGCAACAAAACGGACCGGCTCGGAATTGGTAAGACGTGAGACTCGTCAGTCGTTCACCGGTCCGGGCCGATCATGCGGAAAATTGGCCAATTCCGATCCCTGGTCATTTGATCTGTGCATCTCTAACGAGTGACCTTAGCATCAGTGTCAGTTGGCGGGTGCACATCCTTGTGTGTATTTGCCTGCCATAGAGGAGCCGAAAGGCTGAAGTACCAGTTGCAGCACATGGAGTGGCACGGTACACCTGCAAGAAGTCAGTTACCACAGGTTTCCATGGCTGATGTTGCTGGATGGCCAACGATGGTGACGAATGTTCCTTCCTTCCAGAAAAGCAGCAAAAGCAGCAGACTTAAACTGAGCACCGTTATCAGTAACTATACATGGCTGAAAACTGACAGTGAGTAAAGAGTAAAGGAGACCTCAGGCCATTTTCAGTAATAGTCAGTTAAGGGTATAGCAAACCTATATGGTCAGATACAGACTATATCAGATCTCGACTATATCCACAGCCACTTTCTGCCATGGTCCATCTGGCAGCGGTACTGGCTGGAGAGGAGCAGTTACTCAAGAGTTTTGTCATTGAGCTGACACACATGGCAGCATCATGAACCTCAATATCCATCCCTGGCCACCAATAGAGATCACAAAGCCATTGTTTGGTTCTCACCTCTCCATGATGTCCTTAGTGTGCTATGGAGACCAGCACAGAAGCAGGTGCAAACAGCCGTCAGCCTCGGAAGACGAAGCTGTCCTTAACAGACAGTTCCAGACGCAGTTTATAGTATGACAACAACTCAATGACTAGTCCCTTGGGTGTAGAAGGCCAACAATTAGAAATCTGTGTATGAAGTTTGGATAATGCAGGACAAGAAGCACATGCAGAAGACAGAGAATTAGAGGCGGCAGATAGATAAGCAATCTCCTCATTAACAACATCATCAACAGGAGCTGGAGCAACAACATTATCTGCAGGAGAAATAATCAGCAGGGGCATTTTGAGGACCTGGGTGGTAAACCACATCATAATTGAATGACTTGAGACGTGCAGACCACCTTGCTACACGAAGTCCAGCATGGCCGACACTCTTAGTGCTAAGCAGGGTTGCCTGTGATCTGTACGTAGAGTGAAACGGCGGGCACACAGATATGTATGCCACCTCTCAACAGCCCATACGCATGTTAGCCTGTACACGTGATTCATCAGAAAGAAGACCCTCCGCTAAAACAGTATGACCTACGAACAGCAGGTTGGCTAGCCGGAGGTCACACTTGTCTTTATACAAGCCATCAGCTTCAAGTCATTGTAAGACAGCTTGAAGTGCTTTGTCATGCATAGAGATGTCACATCTGTGGATGATAATGCCATCCAGGTAATTTTCAACCCCTGATAAGCCAGTTAGGATGACGGTCATCATCTTCTGAAATGCGAAGAGCGCTGAAGCCAATCAATAAGGAATATGACAAAAACAGAAGAGTCCATTGTGAGTAATAAAGGCCATGACTAGAACAAGATAGAACAAGAGCTTGGACAAGGAGTTGTGTAATATGCTCCGATAGGAAGGGCCTGATCCTTCTGATGTTGTATAAGGCAAATCTACAGGATCGGGCAGTTCTAGCAATGTGGTCTGTGAAGTTTAAATGGTCATAAATCACAACTCCAAGGTTCCTGGCTGTCCTGAATGGAGTTATGGTTGATGAACCTAGCTTTTGGGTTGGCCGAGACCACATGCAGTTCTGTCTTAGCAAGGTTGAGTTGAAGGTAGTGGTCCTTTATCCAGCAAGAGATGTCTCTAAGGCAGGCTGAGATGTGAGTAGCTACCGTCAGATCATTTGGCTGGAATGAGAGGTAGTGATGTGTGTCGTCAGCATAACAGTGATAGGAAAAACCATGTTTCTGAATGAAAGATCCTAGTGAAGACATGTGGATGGAGTAGAGAAGAGGTCCAAGCACTGAGCCCTGAGGGGACTACGTTTCACAACCAAACACACGCGAGAAGGAAAAAATGCGAGATCACGCGTGCTTCAGAGCGGAGTTCTCACGCGAGACTGGAGTTATTAAAAATGATGGACTGCAGAAAGCTTGCGATACAAATTGTCTGTACGCTGATTTGCGTAGGAAATGGTTGGGTAGACGCGGGGAGCAAGGATTGCGTTCTGCAAAGAGAGTTGGAGGTAAATAAATCATTTGTGCTGCTGTTACAGCTGGTCAAGCAAATGTTTGTGCTTTGTTTCTGTTTGATAGAATTGTAAATATATCTATTAAAATACTGATATTCTGGTCTATAACTATAACGGAACTTCCCGCTGCCCTGTATCTTGCTCTCTCATTGGCTGTAGGTCATCGTAGATGTAATTTTCAGTCATAACACATTTCACACAGCAGGATTTTGAATCGCAGACAGGTCCAGATATTTAGCATGCCAAATATCTCATGGGCATCTGCAATTCTCTCGGGTCACGTCTTCATACCGCGTGATTGTCACTCGCGTGAACGAGCACCGATTTGCCTATGATTTCGGGCATTTGTTGGCGATTTCGCAAAACCTGACGGCGAATCAAAATCGGGGCTAAAATCGTGCTGTGTGAACTCGGCATTAGACACCTCACCCCAGCTGCAAGTAATTTAAGTCCTCTGACAAAGCACTACAAACAGAGTGCAGACGGCAAAGTTTTTGGCTCACAGGTGTGACGGCTTCATCCAGCTTTACGTGGTGCATAAAGTTTTTAGCACATCCAAATTCAGTTGACTCAGCATCAGTGCACTAAAAGACTGGCACAGGAGAAGCAGGTGCAGGAAGGGCATTAGGACTTGATTGTTTTCAATCCTCACATGCAGTGCAGACATTAGGTCCCTCCCCATGAGTGGTGTCCCTTTGTTTATAATAAAGAACAAAGCAGGTATGCAGGTATTTCCATGTAGGAAAATGTTCGCTGACAAATATCCAACCACTGGGATTTGGGCTTTTGAATACACAAGCCTGGCTGTGGGTTGCGACAGCACAACATTACTGGTCAATGGTCATGAACACGTCAAAATGAACGAGGCAATGCACTACAATGGACATTCAGAAAGACAAATGTTTCAGTTTATGATGTTAACCCTCTGAACCCGAAGAACGCGCCCACACGTTTTGATGGAGTTTTCCTCATGACAGTGTAAAACAACTTAAAATACTCACAGATATGAACGATATGTCTTAAAGTGTCTACTTTTATTTATGTACACTCAAAATAAAAACGAAATGTTGTGCTTTTCGCTAAATAAAGAAAACAAACAGGATGTGCGTTCTCCCGTCTGTCTCCCCGTGAAGTACATTCTGAAAATGAACTGTAACTCAGCGAATAGTTGCCACACAGACACGACAGATATCTCTTTATAAAGCCTGGAATGAATATATATATATATACACTCACCTAAAGGATTATTAGGAACACCATACTAATACTGTGTTTGACCCCCTTTCGCCTTCAGAACTGCCTTAATTCTACGTGGCATTGATTCAACAAGGTGCTGAAAGCATTCTTTAGAAATGTTGGCCCATATTGATAGGATAGCATCTTGCAGTTGATGGAGATTTGTGGGATGCACATCCAGGGCACGAAGCTCCCGTTCCACCACATCCCAAAGATGCTCTATTGGGTTGAGATCTGGTGACTGTGGGGGCCATTTTAGTACAGTGAACTCATTGTCATGTTCAAGAAACCAATTTGAAATGATTCGAGCTTTGTGACATGGTGCATTATCCTGCTGGAAGTAGCCATCAGAGGATGGGTACATGGTGGTCATAAAGGGATGGACATGGTCAGAAACAATGCTCAGGTAGGCCATGGCATTTAAACGATGCCCAATTGGCACTAAGGGGCCTAAAGTGTGCCAAGAAAACATCCCCCACACCATTACACCACCACCACCAGCCTGCACAGTGGTAACAAGGCATGATGGATCCATGTTCTCATTCTGTTTACACCAAATTCTGACTCTACCATCTGAATGTCTCAACAGAAATCCAGACTCATCAGACTAGGCAACATTTTTCCAGTCTTCAACTGTCCAATTTTGGTGAGCTTGTGCAAATTGTAGCCTCTTTTTCCTATTTGTAATGGAGATGAGTGGTACCCGGTGGGGTCTTCTGCTGTTGTAGCCCATCCGCCTCAAGGTTGTGCGTGTTGTGGCTTCACAAATGCTTTGCTGCATACCTCGGTTGTAACGAGTGGTTATTTCAGTCAAAGTTGCTCTTCTATCAGCTTGAATCAGTCGGCCCATTCTCCTCTGACCTCTAGCATCAACAAGGCATTTTCGCCCACAGGACTGCCACATACTGGATGTTTTTCCCTTTTCACACCATTCTTTGTAAACTCTAGAAATGGTTGTGTGTGAAAATCCCAGTAACTGAGCAGATTGTGAAATACTCAGACCGGCCCGTCTGGCACCAACAACCATGCCACGCTCAAAATTGCTTAAATCACCTTTCTTTCCCATTCTGACATTCAGTTTGGAGTTCAGGAGATTGTCGTGACCAGGACCACACCCCTAAATGCATTGAAGCAACTGCCATGTGATTGGTTGATTAGATAATTGCATTAATGAGAAATTGAACAGGTGTTCCTAATAATCCTTTAGGTGAGTATATATATATATATTTATATACAGTTCCTCAAGCGGTGCCTCATTATCTCCTCATTATATAATGTGACCCCACACATGCGCGCGCAAAGCGATTCACATGCAAATCGTCCACGTGAAGAAACGCAAACCTATAAACGCCCCCCATCACCTCAAAACAAATAATCAGCTTCATCATTCTTCTGATTTTCATCGAGTTTGGAAGACACGCTGTGAGTTTACCTTGGATTTACCTCAGAAGAAACAGAACGTGATTTTAACATGAGAATTTTTAAGGTAAAACATTTCATCTCACTTATATTAGCGTTATTGATGCATAAACTTCACATTGTAGGCTACTAGTTGAACTATTGCCAGACTAAAATGTGTGAAATCAACGGAAACATGTTGAAATATGAAATAGGTAGGCAACCTTTCAAAGCTAAATAAAGATACACATACGACATGGGGATATTTTTATGCTCTATAATATTAAACACAGCATGATATAAAAGTAGGGTTGCCAACTGTCCCGTATTAGCCAGGACGTCCCTTTTATTGGGCCTAAATGTCCCGTACATGACTGTCCTGTTTATTGACTGCTATGCTGATGTAACCACTGACTAAGGGGCCGTTCACATATGTTGCTTCTTTTGTGCGCTCAAGTACGTTATTTTAAATGTAGACCAGTGACAAGCACGCTCAAACAGAGAGACTAATTAGTTTTCGTTCATCTTGCACTGTCCCTGCTTGCACTTTTGCCCTGAATGTCTCTTTTGCACTGTATTTTTTTACCACTGCTCTATGTGTTGTTTTCATGTGTTTCAAAAGTTTTAGATTTTCTAATGTTTTCAAAAAAAAGTCTTCTGCTTAACAAGGCTGCATTTATTTGATCCAAAATACAGCAAAAACAGTAATATTGCAAAGTATTTTTATAATTTAAAATAATTGTTTTCTATTTGGATATATTTTTAAAATGCAATTTATTCCGGTCTTCAGTTTCACATGATCCTTCAGAAATGCTGATTTGCTGGTGTGTCCCCCTCGGTGGAATAGTCAGCCTGTATGATGTACTGAAAAGATTTTTCTTTTACCGAAAATGTATTTAATACGGCAAAAATCTATACAGAAAATAAGGTTTGTTTAATAATCAATTAATTAATCAAATTAATTTAATAATCAACACTCAAATAAAAACATCAACATTGGAATGATATAATTGTTTGTTTTCTTTATTTTACAAAAGCACACATTTTTTGTTGTTTATGTGAGTATACACAAATAAAAGTACAGTTTACAATAATGTATTACCCTTATCTGTATTTTAAGTTGCATTTTAAGTTTAAAATGCAAGTGATCGCGCCGGTGCCTCCATGTCGTGCAGTAAAGTGCGCTATACTTTAGCTTTCACACTCCGCAAAAACACTTAATAATAAAAGCGCACATTTATCTAGGTCAATGTTACAGCGATTGGCTATGTATAGTTGCTGCTATATGTTTCAAATGATAAGCTAAATTTGAGGTCAATGGATGATAGGCGAACGTTTGGATTTCCTGCCCAACATACTGTAATTACCACAAGAACCAGCCGTTAATTAACTGTCCCTCACGGACTGAGTGATTTCAATGTTTAGTCGACTAGTAATTTTTATATCTGCTAAAATTGTTGTCATATTTTAGCATTACAAGTTCACTAAACTACAACTTTGATTTCATATGCATTCGAATATTCTTAACACAACATGAGGTTTGTGATATGGCACCCTATTGTCACACCACATCCAGCCTGAACTGTTAACACACGGCCGGTCACCAGTCTGGTCATTGTCTTTTGACCTCTCTCATTAACAAGGCTTCTTCAGCCGCAGAACTGTCGCTCGCTGAATGTTTTTTTGTTTTTCTGCATTCACTGTAAACTCGAGACTGTTTACTGTGCGTTAAAATCCCAGATCAGCTGTTTCTGAGATACTCAAACCACCTTGTCTGCCACCAACAATCATTCCACAGTCAAAGTCACTTGGATCACATTTCTGCTCAACAAGGATCGGGTTGCTGACACGATTGGCTTAGTAGATATTGGCATTAACAAGCACGTCTATAAGTATACCAGCTGCACTTTATTTTACATGCACAGTGTTCTTACCAAGTGGCAACCTTCAGGTCTCTCTCTTGAATCCAACACTGAAGTGACTTAAACTGCAATTCACCAACTGGCTGCTAGAGACAGGCTCCAAAAGGGAGTCAATCCCATGTTAAAATGCCCAACTTTACAGCAGAAAAAAATATGTTTACACCCTGGTACAAAAAGTGGTTTTGGTCTATATAGCTAATTTTGCCCTTCATGACAACTGTGAGGGCCTTTAAATTATATTAAGCCATAAAGTTCTGCATAAATAAGGGCGTGGCCACTTGAGTGACAGGTGGATTGCCGTTGCTGTCACTACAGTCGAGTTAGGCGGGCGTGGTTTTAGCTTTGGGCTTCAGAAATGCTCTTCAGAAACCTACGGGTGACGTCACGGACACTACGTCCATAGTTTTATACAGTCTATGGTTCTTACCAAAGAGTAAAATAAGGTAACATGGGTTAAGTTTCGGTTTAGGGTCAGATTCAGGGTTAGTACCTAGTTTTTACGAAGTTATTTTAATAGTGATGTACTGAAATTAATTATTATTTTTTTTTTTTACCGAAAATGAATTTAATAAGCCGAAAACCGACAATCAACACTCAAATATAACCATTTGAATTGCGCATAAGGCGGTGATAACATTTGAATGATATAATTATATTTATACTCAAATTTATTATACGTATTTAAACATATAGAAACATTTAAACGATAGCTGTAGTAAAAACTTGTTTATTCATGTTTATCTTGTACTCTAACTTGTACTAAAGAGATGATCACCGCGCTCCTTGTTGACACTTGAACTGAGGCGGTTACACCGAATTCTGTGACCGTAGTAGTCGCACTTGTCACAGAATTCGATGTAACATCGGCTATAGCGATCTGTCACGGGTCAAAACAACACGTGACAGAAATTGACAAAACTTGAAAGCTCAGACTCATATCAAAAGTTACTAAGCACAAAGCTTATTGTGATTATTGGATACTAGGTCGCAGGCGCACTACAAATATTCTTTAGTGAAGTTTTGTTCAAACAGCAGACACTTGTACAGTCAAAACACTGCATCGGAGAAGCACTTAATTAAATGTCACCATTTTTGGTCGATAATTTGGGTCATTCAAAACTGTGCACGTGATACTGACGCACGTCTTTCTGTGCGTTGTGTGTGTGTCATAGTCAGGACATTCACAGACAGCGCATTCTCTTTTGTCTTGTTGCGCTTGAATGGTTTAAAAGCAATAAGAGCGTGATCATATAATGTAACGCTAGCCAAAGGATTACAGAAAAAACTTCATAATGTTAAATATTTTTGAACTGAAAAAATTAATTGCATGCATTAATTCCCCCTCAATTTTAGCCATTAATTATAGCCATTCAGCATTACAGTATAATTTAAAGCTATACATTTTAACATTTATTAGGCTTTAAAAAATATAACCACTTTTTTTTGACACACCTGGGGGCCGGATACTTTTCTGTTATTTTATATATAGCATTCATCTTTACAGTATAATGTCTCTTGGAAACATATGACAGATTTGACAAAATCTTGACTTGACAGTACGATTAGCTTGAGTTGGGATGCATATGTAAATTTAATACTCAAACAGTAACATGTAATACTGTTTCGGCCTAAACCGAAAATTCATTTTCAGCCGAATATTTGGACTTCTAAATTAGACTTTTATTGAAAATAAAAACACTGTCCTAATTTGTCTAATGCAGGTACTCATTTCAAGATGAAGAGGACATGTTCATGGTAGTTGACCTGCTGCTGGGAGGAGATCTACGTTACCATCTACAACAGAACGTGCACTTTACAGAGAGCACTGTGAAGCACTACGTGTGTGAAATCGCCCTGGCTTTGCACTACCTGCGCAACAAGCACATCATCCACAGGTAATGACTGCATGAAAACTGCATAAAGGTTTTGCACATCCAGTAACACACACACACAAACAGGCAAAATGATTTGAAAAAACGACTCAAATGTACACAAATGCAAAGATATTAGTCAGATGCTGATGTACAGTTCATGTTGCCTTTCAATACTTACACTGTAAATAGAGCTGTTGAGTTAATATTGCAACTTAAATTACACACAGTCATGCCTCATAAATGAATTTTAAAGCAGCTTTGGTTTTTAAATCACATAAGTTGCCTAAAAGTTGTTAGCTATGTACTGTAGTAGTAGAGTTTGTGGCAGTTCTTTCAACTCTTTAAAAATAGTGACAAATGTGAGGCCTGGCCTGTACATTTTTGATTAAACACAGTACCCATACTTTATTTCATTCTGACATATGAAATAATAGTCAAAAAAAATCTGTATATATATTATATATCAATTAAATAAATATTTGTTTAATGGCATCATTTTATGAAAGAAGGCCAGCATCACCGATACTAATACTGCGACTAATGTCTCTATGAAATTGATTTTTTTTTCTCAATTTTAGCCATTAATTATAGCCATCCAGCATTACAGTATAATTGAAAGCTATAAATTTTAACATTTATTAGGCTTTAAAAATATAACAACTTTGAATTTAAGTGAACTTAAAACAATCTTCACATAAATCCATTATAATAAATATCACATTTATTCAATATATCAGGGCTCAATTTATTTTATTGGCCCAGTCAGACCGGTTCAGATTTTTACTTGCCCTGTCAAAATGTTATTGTTTTCGTTGTTTTTGACCCATGTGAGATTGTAAACAGTGCTTTAAGATCTTTAGGTAGGTCTAACACAGGCGTGTCCAACTTTTTTAAAAAGGGGGCCAGATTTGATGATGTGGAAAAACCTGGGGGCCGAATACTTTTCTGTCATTTTATATATATATGTAAAGTATTTATCTTTACAGTATAATGTAAAATAATATTACATTAGATGTTTTGTCTCTTGGAAACATATAACAGATTTGACAAAAGCTTGACTTGCCATTACTATCCATTATGACATATAGGCATTTTTCATATGTATGTACACAATAATAATCTTTTACATTTTAATTTTTTCATATTTAAAAGTGTGTGTATAATAATAAGAGTGTATGTGTGTTGTGCACCGCCTATAGGCGCATATTACTAACACACCCTTTAAATAACAAAAAATACTGTGCTATTGACTTTAGAGCAGGTTTGTGTTGGTCAATAGAGTCGTTTTCAGTTCCTCAAAATAGCAACACGCCAACAATGAGCCTGAACACACCTGGTTTACAGACCAGCACGCCCATGGGTGATCAGATGAGCGCGAGTGCATTTGCTATTTAAACAACAGGGCGCTGGACGTGAAAATGATAACTGCGTTGAGCTGAAACTAGCAAAAAACACTTGCGTCGTGCCTGGTGTATGATAGGGCCCCCAAACAGTAACATGTAAAAATTTTAACCTCATTTTAAAAAGTATAATTTAAATGTTCTTACTCTACTCTTATTTAAATTAACCAATAGTCTTTCATGGTATCATGCATTTAGATCACCACGGGTAAAAACACACATGGCACCTCACTACCATGGTAAAAAGTAATGTTTCTATGGTATTGCTTCTATGAAGTGACAGATATAGCTGCATAGCATCTGCATAGCAGTGGTAGCAGAAGCCATGTACCTAGTGAAGTTGTGTAACTGGAGAAAAGAAGAGGAGCGATCACTGAACCTTGAGGCACCCCAGGCACCCCAGGCACCTAACACTGAAGCTACTGAAGTCTTGTACCTGTGATGCCCAAGTCAGAAAGGGTAGACAGGAGGATCGGGGGGTTTACAGTGTTAAAGGCAGCTGACAGGTCTAGTAGAATAAGATGATCTGGAGTTCGCTATTGCCAAATGTAGAGTTTCAGCCACAGTCAGCAGGGCGGTCTCTATGGAGTGGCCAGTTTTGAAGCTACACTGGTTGTCACTGGTTGTTTTAAAGGCTGTTTTAAGAAGAGAGACTGGTCTGTATTTGTATTTAAATGTTAGCTTTTTGAGCAGTGAGGTTACCCGGGTCTGTATATGAGGTAGGGAATTTGCAAGTAGTGAGAGATGGGTTGATAATGTGAGTCAGCATGGAATAGTAATGTTGGTGAGATCTCCTTTAGAAGGTGGGCTGGGATTGGGTCAGAGGGACAGGTTGTAGGATGGCTGGAACAGAGAACTTTGGAGACCTCATTCTCTGTGAGGGGTGAGATGCAAGAGAAGAGTGGAATGTGTGTGGGTGGAGGTTGGTTGTGGATAAGTGGTGCAAAGAACTTATTGCTGATGGTTGCTGGCAAAGTAGCTGGCAAAGTCATCAATCTGGAAAGAGGTGGGAGGAGGTGGAGAAGGGGGATGTTGTGAAAAGATGTTTCTTTCTTTAAATACTGTATATATATATATATATATATATATACAGTGTATTTAATGCTGTCCTGAATAAGATATTTTACATAAAAGATGTTTACATATAGTCCACAAGACAAAAAAATAGCTGAATTTATTAAAATGACCCGTTCAAAAGTTTACATACCCTTGATTCTTAATGCTGTGTGTCGTTCCCTGATGATCCATGGCTGTTTTTTTGTTTTGTGATGGTTGTTCTTGAATCCCTTATTTGTCATGAGCAGTTAAACAGCCCAACGTTCTTCAGAAAAATCCTCCAGGTCCTGCACAATCTTCAGTTTTCCAGCGTCTTTTGCATATTTGAATCCTTTCCAGCAGTGACTGCATGATTTTGAGATCCATCTTTTCACACGGAGGAGGATTGAGGGACTCTATTAAACTATCAATACACAATTATTAAAAAAGGTTCAGACATTCGCTGATGCTCCAGAAGGAAACACGATGCATTAAAAGCCGGGGGTGAAAACTTTTGAACAGGATGAAGAGGTCCAAATTTGTCTTATTTTGTGTAAATATCAATTTTATTCATTTAGTACTGCCCTTCAGAAGCAACAGAAGATACTTACGTTTCCCAGGAAGACAAATTAAGTACAATTTACCTTTATCTTCAAATTCAAAAAATTATATATATATATATATATATATATATATATATATATATATATATATATATATATATATATATATATATATATATATACACACACACAATATAGCACAGGGCTCCAGACTAACATTTGAGAGGGGTGGCACTGGCACCACCAAGTTGTACAATGGCGCTGGGCCTTAATTTGGTGGCACCAGTCATGGGGCGGGGTAAAAAAAAAAAATCCAAAAATGTTTAATGCATTAATAAACTCATTACAAATACAGAGTTTTCTTCTTTATATACATAAACATTCTTTTTAATAACTTTACCATATTCTTAACATATCTTTACTATAAACCACTAAAGGGGTGGTTGATTATGACTTTTAACTTTAGTTAGTGTGTAGTGTTGCTGTTTGAGCATAAACAACATCTGCAAAGTTAAGACGCTCAAAGTTCAATGCAAAGGGAGATCTTTTCTTTTACAGAAATCGCCTTTTAACTTTACATAAACACACAACAAAGGCTATGTTGAGAAGAGGAAGAGTTGTTGTAGTCGAGCACATTTGGGAGTCGCTCAAGCTGTCATCCGTCTTTTCACATTTATTGCAATACAGTACTTAACTCAAAAGCAATAGCATGTCACAAAAGCAAGATGACAACATAAGTTATAACCATAATTAAACTAAACTACACCTGTTCTCTCTTCATGCAGCAGATATTCTCTGGCTCATCTTACAACAGTTCCTACACCAGCGATTTATAGATTATCATGACAGAATATGCTAATCAATGACTTGAAGATAGTTAACTCATAAATCAATCAACTATCCATTCAGAAACGTCCTGTCTCATTCTACATGTCGTCACTTCTTCTTGAGTCTCTCCATCATTGTCCGACTCCGGTTTGAACATAAAAGACAGTTTCTGACATTTTCAGTGTGTGTCTGCGTGAGGTAATCGGAGCTGCTAACATGAGCTCTTGAAGCTCCGCCCTCTTCCTGAAAGGGGGCCGGGAGCAGCAGCTCATTTGCATTTAAAGGGACACAAAAATGGTGCGTTTTTGCTCACCCTCAAAAATGACCATTTTAACATGCTATAAAAAAGGATCTGTGGGGTATTTTGAGCTAAAACTTCACATACACACTCCGGGGACATCAGAGACTTACATCTTGTAAATAAAACCCCTTTTCTTAATTTGTTGTAAAAACTTTACTTTAAAATATTTGCTTTTACTTTTGTGCCGTAATCACTACAAAAAGTCTCCCTGAACTCTGAAGATATCATTTGGGCAGCACTTTGGCCTTCAGGGTCTCTTTCCCTTAGACAGTTCCCTTAGTCCCTTCCCCCCACTCCTCAACACTTTCCCTGGCATCAAAGACTTCCAGTTCTGGCCCTTCTATACTTACTCTGATGAGGTCTGGTTCGAGACATGACCTCATGTCAGACTTGATCCGCTTCTGTGCTGAAAAGCCCCTCTCACGCACAGCAGAGGACACAGGGAGCACCAACATAATATGAACTAACTGAAGGATGCTCTAAAGAATAAGACAGATAAGATGCTTGTGAGAACATTGCTTTAAGTAACAGAATAAATGTGATTATTTAAAAAAATGGTGTAAATATTTTATAGTCAGAGAAGTATGGTTCCTTTGACAAGATCCATGAAAGAGGCCGTGATCATTGTTCTCAGTGCCTGAAACTCCTCTTTAGCTGGATCTTGGTCACATCCATTCCTAATAATAAAATGAGAGATGGTTAGCATTTTGGTTAACATAACCTGATCAAGGCTGATCTTAAGAGGCTGGCTTGGCCCCACAGAAGTTGTCCTTTCCAGGACATGAGAAAAATGCTTAATCAGAAAATCCATAGTCCAGGAGTTTCTCTTTCTCAGTTGTCCAGAAGTCATGAATAAAAATGTTGAAGCATCTCACTGCCTTGGCATCAGGTGTTTCATGCACACTCCCCACTGTGCCTGTCAGCACAAACAATACAAAAATTCATAATGATTAATATTGATATAGCATCATTTCAGTACAATGATACTGCAGAATTCCCAAAAGGCATTTTTGAAAGTGTTTAATGGTGGAGTTCACAATAAACTGACTGATCACAGAAAAAACATCAGCAAGGAAGTGGCAGAAGGCTAAAATTCTCTGACAGAAAGGCTAAAAGGCTAAAAGGCCCTATTCTAACGATGTAAGCGCATGGTGCAGGTGTCTGAATCCACTTTTGCAAAAATGGAGCATGGTCCAAAAGGGTTGTCCCTAGTCTCTTAATGAGTCATGGGTGTGTTTTGGGCATAACACTGGCTTCCTGTTGATTTTAGAGTGCAATATAAGGTCTTGTTAATGGTTTTTAAAGGTTTACATGGTCTTGCTCCAGAGTATATTTCAGGCCTGTTGCAACATCACTGTGCTGCTAGACCCTTAAGATCGTCGCAGAGTCTCCTTTTGAATGTTCCTAAAGACTAAAGGAGATCTTGCTCTCTCTGTGGCAGCGCCAGGCCTCTGGAATAGCCTTCCTCCTCATATTAGATCCTATGACTCGTTGGAATGTTTTAAATCCGAGTTGAAATCGCATCTCTTCTCTCTTGCTTAAAACTGCCCATAGGGGCTTGGAGTCTGAGAAGTGACATGTATTGGGTGTACTGTCAATTTGTATTGGTCTTTTTTTTGGTAATGTTAAGAGTGTAATTGCACTTTGGTAAACTTGTGATAATGTGCAATAAACCAATCAGAGTCTCATCTCCCATTCCCTTTAAAAGCCAATTGTGCTCGCGCAATGACGGATTCTCTATTTACATGGCGGAATTTTCAAGCAGAAAGACTTAACGCTTCTCTAGCTAGGCATTTTTATCTATATGTACACAATAATAATCTTTTACATTGTAATCCTTTTATTTTTAATATTTGGCATGTGTGTGTGCTGCTGTACTTTAAAGTACCCTGTGTGTGTAATAAGTGTTTGTGCGTTGTGCACCCGCATATAGGCGCATATTACTAACACACCCTTTAAATAACACAAAAATACTGCACTATTGACTTTAGAGCAGGTTTTTGTTGGTCAATGGCACAGTCGTTTTCAGTTCCTCAAAATAGCAACGCGCCAACAATGAGCCTGAACACACCTGGTTTCCAGACCAGCACGCCCATGGGTGATCAGATGGGCGCGAGTGCATTTGTTATTTAAACAACGTAGCGCTGGACATGAAAATGATAACTGCGTCAGGCTGAAACTAGCAAAAAACACTTGCGTTGCGCCTGCCGCCGCATTGCGCCGGGTGTATGATAGGGCCCAGTGTCTTCTTGACCTGACATACAGCACCAAAGAGAAAACTTGCTTAACATTCAATAATGCTAAATGATTATTACATTACAACAAATAGTTACCTAATAGTTTGGCCCATCCAGCAACGTCTGTGTTTGCTGATGCACTGGCCAAGTGGTCCATGTGCACATAGACTGCAGTAAACTCCCCAGGGTCCTGAAGAGAACCTCCTCTCTGTCCAGGTTTTACCAGGATGTCCAAAGCTCTAGACACATGTGGTAGCCAATGTGTTCCTTTTTCTACACTTGCATGGGGTATTCACTTTAACTCCTAGTTCTTCCCCAAGGGCCTTCAACTCCCTCATGGACTTGCTGCTGAAATGGTCTGTTTTCCATACCATATTGAGGAGGGCGTAAACTTTTCCAATCATTTCCCAATCTGGATGTTAACTGGTTTGCCCATTCTGATTATCCGTGCATAAATATGTGTCTTCGTGAAGGGCATCTCGCTTTTTGTAATATGTTCGGTCATCTCAGGGGCTCGACTTGCAGCCTATTTTCATTTAAAGCTGATGGCGAGAAGGGCTGTGCTTCATGTCATACATGCATCTCTGCAAAGTTTATGTTTAGAGTGCCCGCTATTTTAAAGTTTTCTCATTTAGTTTGAGTCTCCAACAACAGGTTTACATGCATCAGAGGTCAAAAAACAGTTTCATTTTCTCATAATATACATTGCACATCACCACAATGTTCAATGATTCTCAAACGACTTGTTGGATGAATCAGTCTCTCTAAATCCCTCCTTTCCGTGAGCTACTCTGCTCTGATTGGTCAGATGGCCCAGTCTGTTGTGATTGGTCTACCGTGTACAGCGCGTTTTTCAGAAACAAACGCCCATTACCATAACTGAACTCCAGCTCCGTCCGGAGGCTTCCTAAAGCTCAGCGATAGTACACACTGTAAAGACAGTAACGATGACGTCGATTTTACACTAATCCCAGCGCGAGTCCGAATCGATGATGAATCGATTAGTTATTCAAACCGAACCTTGAGCAGGACGTTTCTCAGTGATGCTACTCAGTTTGAGGTTCATTATGAGATGTTTCAGCTGTAATTCCTCACCATCAGCATTAACAAGTGTGTGACCATCAACAAACCCATGTGTGTATTTCTGATTTATTGCGGTGCACATGCGGGAACAGGATCAATAGCAGCGCATACGTTAGCCAGCACTAACGTGAATGACTGATGAACATTAAAGTTTGCAAAATAAATCTTGCTCCATCCTTTATCTTTACTCAAAGTAGTAAGAATGACAGACAATCTGCATTAATAGACACAGTTTTAGGTAATAGTGACCCACAGCTGATGAGCAGAACTATTTCAGTAAGACAGTAATAACGTGAGTTAGCCAGAAACTTAACTACGTATTTTGAACACACGGTAGAAAATATATACACTCACCTAAAGGATTATTAGGAACACCTGTTCAATTTCTCATTAATGCAATTATCTAATCAACCAATCACATGGCAGTTGCTTCAATGCATTTAGGGGTGTGGTCCTGGTCAAGACAATCTCCTGAACTCCAAACTGAATGTCAGAATGGGAAAGAAAGGTGATTTAAGCAATTTTGAGCGTGGCATGGTTGTTGGTGCCAGACGGGCCGGTCTGAGTATTTCACAATCTGCTCAGTTACTGGGATTTTCACGCACAACCATTTCTAGAGTTTACAAAGAATGGTGTGAAAAGGGAAAAACATTCAGTATGCGGCAGTCCTGTGGGCGAAAATGCCTTGTTGATGCTAGAGGTCAGAGGAGAATGGGCCGACTGATTCAAGCTGATAGAAGAGCAACTTTGACTGAAATAACCACTCGTTACAACCGAGGTATGCAGCAAAGCATTTGTGAAGCCACAACACGCACAACCTTGAGGCGGATGGGCTACAACAGCAGAAGACCCCACCGGGTACCACTCATCTCCACTACAAATAGGAAAAAGAGGCTACAATTTGCACGAGCTCACCAAAATTGGACAGTTGAAGACTGGAAAAATGTTGCCTGGTCTGATGAGTCTCGATTTCTGTTAAGACATTCAGATGGTAGAGTCAGAATTTGGCGTAAACAGAATGAGAACATGGATCCATCATGCCTTGTTACCACTGTGCAGGCTGGTGGTGGTGGTGTAATGGTGTGGGGGATGTTTTCTTGGCACACTTTAGGCCCCTTAGTGCCAATTGGGCATCGTTTAAATGCCACGGCCTACCTGAGCATTGTTTCTGACCATGTCCATCCCTTTATGACCACCATGTACCCATCCTCTGATGGCTACTTCCAGCAGGATAATGCACCATGTCACAAAGCTCGAATCATTTCAAATTGGTTTCTTGAACATGACAATGAGTTCACTGTACTAAAATGGCCCCCACAGTCACCAGATCTCAACCCAATAGAGCGTCTTTGGGATGTGGTGGAACGGGAGCTTCGTGCCCTGGATGTGCATCCCACAAATCTCCATCAACTGCAAGATGCTATCCTATCAATATGGGCCAACATTTCTAAAGAATGCTTTCAGCACCTTGTTGAATCAATGCCACGTAGAATTAAGGCAGTTCTGAAGGCGAAAGGGGGTCAAACACAGTATTAGTATGGTGTTCCTAATAATCCTTTAGGTGAGTGTACATCAATAGTTATTTATACTTACAGGTTGTGATTCTGAGGAGCTGGTTCAGATAAACTGGTACTGACCCATCTTTCCAGAGCAAGTGTTTTGCAAATGAACTCGTAATAAGTGGACGGGCAGTATGCTAATATTTTGTCTTTCGTCTTTCGGATTCGTTTAAAAAATTATTTGTTTAATTGACTCAGAGTCGACTCTTACTTTTGAGAGATAATAACTTTATATACGGTGCACTTTCAGATTAAAAACTTTGCAGGGTGTTTTCATTCACTTAGAACTATGTTACACACTACATGAAAGGTCATTTTTAAAAATCCATAATAGGGGCACTGCTTTCACTGCAGAGTTTTGTAGTTTTGTGTTTAAAGTTTGAACATCTTGTTGCAAATTTTGTGTTTCCTGCACTAGCTCCACATTGTATACAAGATACTCAATTCATTTTGTTACTCTCTTTGTTGTACCTTAGCCATGGAAATTATTGCAGCCATTCTGTACGGAATATAATATTTTTCTTTTTAGCTGCAGGATTTGGCCCTTCACTTGCCTGCTCTTTTTCTTGTTCTGAGTCTGGATCATTGCTCCTTCGGACCTTTAGATGTTGATGGGTTTTTGCTCAAATATGAGGTAATAGACCGTTTCATCATTAGTACTAAATGACAGTGAGTGAGACACACACGTTTGACCGCGCTTTGATAACCTTTAGTGGGCGTGGGTAACTGAGAAGATGATAAAATGGAAGGGGAGGGGAAGCAAAAAGGGACAGTGACTCCCAGACAGCAACATAGTGTCGGCCCAGATCTAGTACATGTGGATTCAACACGTACCAGATGTGGGCCGGATCTGGGCCGACACTATGTTGCTGTCTGGGACTGGATGTTCAAAATACGTAGTTTTGTGTTTTTTGTGTCTTACTGAAATACTACTGTAAATCAGCTGTGGGCTGCAGTATTACCTAAAACTGTTAGTATTACTGCAGATTGTCTGTCATTCTTACTACTTTGAGTAAAGATAAAGGATGGAGCAAGATTTGTTTTGCAAACTTTAATGTTCATCAGTCATTCACGTTAGTGCTGGCTAACGTATGCACTGCTATTGATCCTGTTCCCGCATGTGCACCGCAATAAATCAGAAATACACACATGGGTTTGTTGATGGACACACACTTGTTAATGCTGATGGTGAGGAATTACAGCTGAAACATCTCATAATGAATCTCAAACTGAGCAGTGTATCACTGAGAAACGTCCTGCTCAAGTCGTCCTTGTGATGGAGGTTCAGGTTGAATAACTAGTTCTTCCAATGTTTCATCATCGGACTCGCGCTCGGATTGATATGGTGAAATCAACACCATCGTTACTGTCTTTACAGCAATCACTGCGCTTTAGGAAGCCTCCGCACGGAGCTGGAGTTCAGTTTATGGTAATGAGCTTACGCTGTAAGCGGTAGACCAATCACGACAGACTGGGCCATCTGACCAATCAGAGCAGAGTAGCTCACGGAAAGGAAGGATTTAGAGAGACTGATTCATCCGACGAGTCGTTTGAGAATCATTGAACAATGTGGTGATGTGCAATGTATATTATGAGAAAATGAAAGTGCATCTTTGATGCATGTAAACCTGTTGTAGGAGACGCCAAAACAAAATTAGGAGCCTTTAAAATAGCATTGATATATACAGTGAAGACCATGCAGTGTTATTATTCACTATTATTGTATTAATTTGTACTATTGCTTGTGATTTGTTTATTTATTCTTGTTTTATTACTGACTGTTGTCTTTGGTTAGGCTAGTAGTTTTTGTTGTGGTGTTGAAATTGGAATTGTGGAATTTCAATGGTATCTAAAATTTTGGTGTCATATCCTATTTATTGGAATACAAGAGCACATGGGTCAAAAGCAACGAAAAACAATAATTATTTTACTTTATTTATTAAGTTTTTGTGGTGGGGCAGGCAAACATTTATACCACTAAACCAGGCATTCTCAACTCTGGTCCTCGAGGGCCACTGTCCTGCAGAGTTTAGCTCCAACCCTAATCAAGCACACCTGAACCAGTTAATTAAGCTCTTCAGGGTTACTAGAAAGCTACAGGCAGGTGAGTTTGATCAAGGTTGGAGCTAAACTCTGCAGGACAGTGGCCCTCGAGGACCAGGGTTGAGAACCCCTGCACTAGACTAAATGGGCCAGTAGGAAAAAAAGGGCTTATCACCCTCCAGTGCATTTCCGTCCCTATAATGGAAGATCTCCCCTGAGACAGCCTGAATACACCCTGTTTTTGTTTTTTTGGGGGGGGTTTGCTCCCAGCCTAGTCTAGTGAATTATTAACACTAGAGTACTCTGCAATTAACAACATCTTAAGAGACAAGGCTCTTCAAAACAGGATGTGGTGGGTGGATAGGGAAGACCAAAATTATTATTAACATATCCATTCTAAATTTGCACTATTCAGATGGGATTAGTTTTCTAAACTGATGTTTGCATTACATTTAGGACTGTAGAAAGGCCATGTTCACCACCCTAAAACCAATTAAATTAATAATACTTTTATATTAGATAAATTATATACTTATTACATATACAAGTATATTTAAATTATATATACTACAGTTCAAAAGTTGAAAATCTTTTATCTTATTTTTATTTTATTTTTTAAAGTTGTTGAAAGAAGTCTTGGTAACACTTTACAAAAAGTAAAGTTTCATTTGTTAAAATTAGTTAACTACATTATTTAACATGAGCTAGTGTCGCGTAGCCAGACCTTTTGACTGACGGCAGAAGGTCTGGACTCCATCGCAGCTTTCATTGGTCGAGGACCGCCCAAGAGGACGTTTGACTGACATGTTACGGAACCAATCACAGTTGTTCTGCGTCATGTTTAGGGGTGTGAAAATGTAAAGTCGATGTCCCTGCAATAACAGACCGCTGTGCGTCTAATAAACTATTAATTTGTTGTTCAAGTTTACTGCAACAATGGAGCCGCAAACCTCACATATTTTTTTAAAATCCAGCATTTAGTTGATCCTGATAAGCGCTCAATGTCACAGTTGTAAGCACGATGGCTTTCGTCTTCCATTAGGGGGTTTGGCTTCACGGCAGCTTTATTTCCAGGCGGACCGTAAAAAAAACGCGACACAGATGTCAACCAATCAGATGATGACAAAGTGTTTCCCATTTTGTGTGCCTCTGTCCGTGGGCGTGACATCTGAGGCTTAGACTAAACATGAACATAGTAATCATAGTTAAAGTGCCCCTATTATGCTATTTTAAAGTTTCCTAATTTTGTTTTGGAGGTCTCCTACAACAGGTTTACATGCATCAGAGGTCAAAAAAAGACTATTTTCTCATAATATACATTGCACATCACCACATTTTTCAATGATTCTCAAACACTGCATGAAAGGGAATATTCAAAAAACCATAATAGGGACACTGTAATGTTAATCTCAGCATTTACTAATACAAAGCTCAATGAACATTGTTCAAAATATATTGAATAACTTATATTTAAAACTGAATTTGAATGGTTATTTTGTTTATCTGACAAGGAAAATAATCCCACTACGGCCAAAACATTGGGCTTTGAGTGCCACCAGGAAACGCAGCGACTGAAAGCCTGCTCTCTAGTGCCATTCTGGCTTCTTCAGTTCACGATCACCAGTCACCGGTGTGAGAGAAAACGCTCATTTTTAAAATAACTCACTGCAGGACTTCTCTATTCTCTCTGCTTCAATTTTTCCACAAATATTCCTGTCAAAGAGTCCCGAAAGTGAAGTTGAATCTGCATTTAGAGAGTCAATGGGCCTCATTTATCAATCTAACGTAGAAACGGGCGCAGAAATCATCTTACAACGGGGTTCACGTGTGATTCATGAAACATTCGTATGCCACCAATCCCATCGTACGAATCTTATGTTGATAAATGTGGCGGCTGAAAACAATCGTCACTTAAATATCACGCCCCTAAAAATTCACGGTTGAGAAGCCTCGCCCGTAGAGTTGTCGACATGGAGAAACATAACCCGGATAAAAAGATGAAAGAGAAATGTATCTTACTCCAAAAACACCCGTTAACCTCGTAATTGCAAACAATTATATTAATTTATATGCATATTAAATACCGGTAAATAAAACGAAACATTTACAAACATTAAACACTATAACGCTATTTAATTTCCCCTCACTCCACAACAAATCCTTTAAATTTAACGCTTTTCAGAACAGTACATGAATGAAAAATAAGTAGCCTAGCTATTAAAATATAATATAAAATAAAATACAAATTAGATAAGTTAATCATAGTGGCATTCATTATAAATAACACGTCAAGCCAAAATGAATTTATTTAAAGTGAAAATTTAATTAAACTGTATTGCACTCATCTCTCTCATTCGGCAAGAATCCAAATATGCTTCCATATTTGCCATGAAACGTTAGTTTGCTAAACTATTATGCATTATGTAAAGGCTTTGGATCGTGTTCCAATATCCACAGAAAACCGCATCCTTCACATGTGCAAAAATGTGTTTGGTTAGGCGCTGCCGCGCTGATTTTACAGCGGACCATTTAATTTGAGCAGTGTAACTTTTATGTTTGGTTGACTGCATTTTAGTTTGATGATGAATGGCTGAAATGTCAAGTTAACAGCGCTAGAACTGATATGTTGTGTGTGCGCGTGTGAGGCGCTGCATGCGTGATCAGATTTAATCATATAAAGATATAAAGAAAACAAATACAATGCAGTAGTGTCACAAAAACGAGCATCACGTTTTTTTTTTCTTTTGATAATATGTTATTTATTTCAGTGAAATATTTTTTGCGTAGTCTATTTATTTTATTCCCTATATATAGTTAATTTTATTCTGTTTTTCTCCATTCACAGAAGCGCTGCAGGTGTGTGATGTGACGATGTGTGAATCCTCATGTTCTGTTGTTTATTCTGCTATTTGCGCATGTAAAGCTAACTTAATTTGACATTCTAATCTTAACGGTTAATGGTCGACTAATGAGCTTTGGTTTTCAGTCAGGAAAATAATCCTGATCAAACTGCTCCAGATTTGCTGCTGCACACAAGTTCACACTAACTGAAAAACTTGCGTACACGAGCTGAGACCTGACGTGAGATTTGATCGTAGCCACCGCTCATGTCCATATTGATAAATGCCAAGTTTTGCGTGGAAACGGCCGTACGTCCAGTTTTCTGTTGTACGTTTGTTTCATAAATGAGGCCCAATGGAACTTGCATCTTGTCTTTTACGTCTCATAATCACTGATTATGAATGATTATCAACCCAAATTGTTCATGCTTAACCTTAAAAGACCCCATGAAATTGTTTGACAGTTATGCATGTTTCTGTTTCCAGCATTGATGTATTTCATATTGAAAAAGGAAGTTGGGGCGGGACATTTTGAAGGGTTTCTTTTTTATTAAGTAGCCTTTAGGTTACGCTTTTTTACTTGCAATTGCTAGTATTGGTAGTCAGTATCAACAGGTGGGACATTCTAATCATAAAGATCATATTTTTGGACAGAGGGCCAGTAAAGAGTAACACATGTCCAGCTTTGTCCAGTAAAGCTCAAGGGCAGCCATCTCTCTTCATCAAGTACCACTAGCAAACGTTCAGATGCCAACAAAGGGACGTTATTGAAGAGGTTGTGTGTTGGACTCCAGCTGTCCCTTTGTTCCTTCGTATATCAACAGGGATCCGGTGACCAGGAGGGCAGCTCACTTACAGCCCTCATCATGATATGTGATGTAATGAGGCCATTAGATCCTGCTAATAGGTTGTTGGAGCAGTCAAGCGAAAGAAAAGGCCTGTGGATCGGTTTGCCCGGCCCACTGCTCTCAGGGTGGTCAGATAACACTGCCATTGAGCTCTGAGAAAGGTCAGGTGTGCGAGGTGTGGAGGAGGAATTCGTGATGACTTCCCATGTCACTTTTTTATTGGTGATGCCTTTGAATCGACTCCAAGATATCTTAGTCAATTGATAAGTGATGAGTATGTCACCCGGCTACTTTAGCTAAAGCCAGCTGTCCACTTAACTCAAAGCACCTGGATAATGGAGGGGGATGGAGTAAACTGCTGAAATGTCTCAATAGTGGGCAGAAATAGAAGATGGGTTATCAATGAAGCAGCTGCGTCTGATATTTTAATATCTTGTATTGTATGCCTCATTTTGGCAGAAAGTCAATGTACATTTAAAACAAGTACTATGCAAAATTCACTTTTATATTGTTTTTGAACATATTTATGTGTCCGCAGTGTACACAACCACTCTATTGAGGTAAAATCCATTCACTCCGTTTATTTTCCTCATAAATCTGAAACAGTGTCTCAAAATGAGCCGTTCAGGAATGTACTCAATGTGACGTCACATTGGAACAAGCCCCGCCCACGACTGCTGACGGACTCCGCCCTATTAGTTTAGCCCCTCCCCTGAGTGAGCTGTACACAGTCCGTCATGTTCATCTCCTCCAGAGCATTAACAGCAGCATTCAAGTAATAAATGTATTCTTATTAAAGCTACTAAAGTTATTCAGTCAAGAGCAGGGAGTGATTTTCTTTTGTTGTTTGATTCATATTAACAGCATATATAGCAGTAGGTACTGTATATTACACTGCTGTCACTTTAATACACAGATCTAATACACACATGTGATTTCTTTCCCGGCTGTTTACGTTCACAGACATAACCGACTGTGTTTATGTGAACTTTGTGTGTTTTTGACATAACCGTGTGTGTATTTGACAGTTTAAGCGCAATACGTGAAAGAGAACTTAGTTTAATACTCACGGGACGCTCCGTCTGACAGCTTTATGTGTGTGTGCTTCGGGTGTGTGTGCTCAGAAAACCATATATCAGAAGTTTAGACTGATATGGCTTTAAAACACATGCAGATAATAAACTTTCATGATGATGAAGAACTGCAATGTCACGTGAACGTGATAGAGATTATAATCAAAACCAAACGGATGTTCAACATGTATAATAAATGATCTGTGGGGTATTTTGAGCCGAAACTTCACAGACACAATCTGGGGACACCTGAGACTTATATTATAATATTACATCTTGTAATAAGGGGCATAATAGGTACCCTTTAAAACTTAAAAAAAAAAAAAAATAAAAATAAAAAAAAATAAGAGATTTGCACAAACATAAAAAAAAAAAACAATTTGCATTTTTGTGTAACATTGTCACTATGTGCTGTGTTTCTGTTTGTCGAGGACAAGAAAAATGATACATTTTTAATGAACTAGTAATTAACTACATGTACTTACTATAGAGAAGGTTAGGGTTAAGGTTTGGTTTAGGGGTAGATACTTGTAATTATGCATAATTTACTGTTAATACTAAGTACATGAAGTAACGTGTAACTACGTCACCTTAAAATAAAGTGTTACCAAATATTTCGCTCCACATTTCAAGCTTCGTAAAAGTGGGCAAAAAGCCATGTGTTGACTGTTTAATTATATGCATCTATGTCAATGATCCATGTTTATTTTAATGCAAACAATCACTTTAATTCAGCATGTGCAGCACAGCAAAAATAGACTCTGTGCGGAAACAATTGCTGCACTGCTGCATACGCATCCATGTGTGGTGTGAACGCTCTAACCTGTTAACATATGCACGGAAATAAGTAAGCACCGCATACACACTGCAAACGGAGTATGTGTGAACCTGGCCTAATGTGTGCTGCTGATATGCAGTAGCACTGTGCAAATGTCAGCTAATTAAACTCAACACATTTGACCTTTCTCACCTATAGGCTCTGTTTTGATTTGTGGAGAAACATGTGAACTGTCAACAGCATCTCCTCACTTTGATATGAGTTGACGTAAATTAGTCAGTGGATTCCCATTTAGCATAACAGAAATGGGTAGAAGAGTCTTTTGACTTTTTTGCTTTGAAATGTCCCTGCTTGTCCAGCTCTGTTTCAAAACCTAAAGAGCTTTCTAGCTGCAAACTGCCTACATCCTAAATGAAATAGTTCCTCATATCACTGAATGCTCTACAACTCACCAACAGACCACACAAATGAGGCATGAGTGCCTCTTCATTTTACAACGGACGTTAATGCAATGCTTTACTTGTTTTCTGCTGTATCCAGATTAACTGTTAGTGTGACAAGTCAACAGAACATTTGTCCTAACTGTACTTTATTTATGTGTTCACAGAGACATTAAGCCAGACAACATTTTACTGGACGAGCACGGTAAGCCCCAAAGATACTATACATTACCATCATGCTAGAGCTTTTTGTTAGGACAAGCATCACTATTACTATTGCTCAAACTGACTAGCCCTGGGGGTTTCAATCACCCTGAATTCACCCTACCGTTCATGTCAGACATGAAATGTAATTCAAATCATACAGCTTCTTGAGAAGAGGTGTTAAAACCAGACTCTGTTTACTCCTGATATTAAGATGCGTTTTGGTCGATCGGATCACAAGTGGACGACTCTAAATACAGGTGTAAACAGGGTCTGAAACGTTTTGAGCTTGTCCACTTTCGATCCCCTTCCAGAGGTAGTTGAAAACACATTGGACCGGATTGCTTTCATAGTGTAGACGAGGGAGACCCATTCCCGTTTACACCTGGTGTTTTAATCCGTCTCTTTTGTCCACTTTCAACCACTTCTGTCCTGATTTCTTTGAGGGAAGGGTCTATGGGTGGGTAAATGTATGGGCTTTTTCAGATCTTTCCATCTAATGGACAAAATAAGCTCGCTCAATTTACATATGCTCTGACAGACGCAAGACCAGATGAACACTGTGAGTATGTGTTAGAAATCAGGAATGGTGAGAAAATTGTGCTTGGGACGTTTTTCTTCAAACCAAACTTGTGTCTCCAGCTGAGAGTTTAAATCCTGTCTGGCTAGCGCTCTTCCCATAATGTTTAGCATTAGGTCAGTAGGAGGAGAGTAGGGCGTCTTTTAGAGGCTGTTCCAGTGCATTTGACCACATGAGCGTTTACACTACGAAAGCAATCCGGTCCAATGTGTTTACCACTACCTCTGGAAGTGGACAAAAGTGGACAAGCTCAAAGCCTTTTAGACCCAGTTTACACCTGTATTTAGAGTCGTCCACTTGTGATCTGATCGACCAAAACGCATCTTAATACCAGGTGTAAACAGGTCTTAGAGACCAGAATGTTCGAATGGGGAAATATTGAAATTTTGCTGGCCATGCACATTTACATAATTTATTTCACATCAGCAATAAAACTTGTCATGAAATGTCTCTAGAAAACTTAAAAAGAAAGAAAGCATATTTCAGGTTAGTCCCGCCAATGTGCATGTGCAGTTCTGCTGGCGATATAAAATTAGGAAATATTGTGTATGTTGTGATAATATTAAAAGCCACTTTCACAAGTATGACTGCTGTTAGGTGGCTGTATGTGTGTGAATACTCTGTGAAGGTTTCTATTTACATGTTTTACAGCTTTAAGTAGAGATGCACCGATTGCAATTTTCTTGGCCGATTCCGATTTCCGATTTCCGATTTTTTGTTAGTATGATCTGCCGATACCAATTTTTGCAGATTCCGATTTTCTTTCTAAGAACTATAATTGACAACATACACTCACCTAAAGGATTATTAGGAACACCTGTTCAATTTCTCATTAATGCAATTATCTAATCAACCAATCACATGGCAGTTGCTTCAATGCATTTAGGGGTGTGGTCCTGGTCAAGACAATCTCCTGAACTCCAAACTGAATGTCAGAATGGGAAAGAAAGGTGATTTAAGCAATTTTGAGCGTGCCATGGTTGTTGGTGCCAGACGGGTTTACAGTTTACAAAGAATGGTGTGAAAAGGGAAAAACATCCAGTATGCGGCAGTCCTGTTCGCGAAAATGCCTTGTTGATGCTAGAATGGGCCGACTGATTCAAGCTGATAGAAGAGCAACTTTGACTGAAATAACCACTCGTTACAACCGAGGTATGCAGCAAAGCATTTGTGAAGCCACAACACGCACAACCTTGAGGCGGATGGGCTACAACAGCAGAAGACCCCACCGGGTACCACTCATCTCCACTATAAATAGGAAAAAGAGGCTACAATTTGCACGAGCTCACCAAAATTGGACAGTTGAAGACTGGAAAAATGTTGCCTGGTCTGATGAGTCTCGATTTCTGTTGAGACATTCAGATGGTAGAGTCAGAATTTGGCATAAACAGAATGAGAACATGGATCCATCATGCCTTGTTACCACTGTGCAGGCTGGTGGTGGTGGTGTAATGGTGTGGGGGATGTTTTCTTGGCACACTTTAGGCCCCTTAGTGCCAATTGGGCATCGTTTAAATGCCACGGCCTACCTGAGCATTGTTTCTGACCATGTCCATCCCTTTATGACCACCATGTACCCATCCTCTGATGGCTACTTCCAGCAGGATAATACACCATGTCACAAAGCTCGAATCATTTCAAATTGGTTTCTTGAACATGACAATGAGTTCACTGTACTAAAATGGCCCCCACAGTCACCAGATCTCAACCCAATAGAGCATCTTTGGGATGTGGTGGAACGGGAGCTTCGTGCCCTGGATGTGCATCCCACAAATCTCCATCAACTGCAAGATGCTATCCTATCAATATGGGCCAACATTTCTAAAGAATGCTTTCAGCACCTTGTTGAATCAATGCCACGTAGAATTAAGGCAGTTCTGAAGGCGAAAGGGGGTCAAACACAGTATTAGTATGGTGTTCCTAATAATCCTTTAGGTGAGTGTATATAAACAAAAATCTACTTTTCTTCAACGCAAAGTTTTATTTTCATTAAAAAAACACAATAAAGAGAGCTATGAAACTAAGTTTTTCAGGTTAACTGGGTTTCTATTCAGGTAAGAAATACTACGGAAATTAAAGTAATCAAATGTGAAATAACACATTCAGTGTTATTTTACATTGGTTTCCTTCATTTCTGTAGTCTTTATTGTAAATATTAATACAGATAAATTCTTACCATTAAAGTTATCAAACGTATTCAGTTTTTTTTTCTTTGATTAACATGACAGACCGCAGCAGGAATATTGGACTGCAGTCCCTTTAAGAGTTTATAAACGGTGTTCAGCAGAACCTATACTGTTACACACAACATGGGTTCACTTTCTCAGCTATTTAACGATTCAAAACTGACTGTTTATCTGAATACTCGCCAAGATTGCCTGTGCCGCTGGTTTTGACATACTTTTGTATGTATTTGACAGTTTAAGCACAGTAAATCACTCATTTTAGTACTTGTGACTCTGTTTGACTCCTGTCTCTGTTTGAGACTGAGCGTGGCTTGTTCGCTCCACTTATATAGATCAGTGGTGCGCATGCTTTTGGTGTGAGCGCGAAACCGGAGGGAATGACTAAAATTATGCGCAATACAAGCACTATTTAACCAGAGCGAATGAGACGAGTGGGAGAGAGGAGGCGCCCACGCGAATGTGTGTCACTTCACCGTGACAGAGAAGAGAGCGAGAACGCGCAGCTGACGTTATTGCCTGTGCCGCTGGTAACAAAACGGATCGGCTCTGAATCGGTAAGTATTGAGACTGAGGGATTCCGATCCCTGGCCGATCGATCGGTGCATCTCTAGCTTTAAGCATATAGTAGCCAATCACAGACATCTCTGTTGAGCGCCAAACACAATGACCAATCAGAGAATTAAGAGATTCATTGTGCAGTCTAAAATTTATTGATTATAACGTGAGTTCACAATGGCTGACAGCTTCAGTGATTATAAAGAGAGCGCCCCTTTGCTCGCTTTCTGTTGATAATCCATTCACAATTTGGATAAAACTGACAGTGACAGTAATATCCATGGAAACAGACAGGCCAAAAAAACTGATACAGTATATCAAAATAGATCTGTGCATTCAATTTTGGAGTGTAAATGCAAACTAACAGACCTGCAACTTGTTCTATGCAATGGGTTACTTTGTTCTTTTTGTGTTTCTTTGTTCTTCAAAGAACTTGCTGGCGAGTTTTGCATTAAAATTTTATTGTAAAAAATAAAACTGTAGGTATTCACTTTGATAAGGCATTGAAGGTTATTTATGGCAGTGAGACGTTCTTGCTTCACATAGGTTTGGCTATCCAGTTTTGTCAGGAAGAAAAGGCAAACTGCATAATTTTTCATCAAAATGACAAAACCCAGCAAGCAATTTTGCATTTAAAAGATGTCTAACAGTCGTCCAAGGACAGCCCTGATGTCTAGGTTAAAACAAAGCAAAATCTGGGCTGTCAGTGAAAATGTAATAGATGTCTAACCATATCCCTAGAATAGACTAGTCGTCTAGAACATGAACATGTCAAAGAAATGAAACTAAACACCTTGTAATCACTGTTGACTTTGCTTATGATGGAATATCATACATCTTGCAAGATATTTTGGAAAAACAACATGTAACCAAATTCAAGGTTATTTTGGCTAGAAGTGGGTCACTCATAGCCGGACTATATGAGGTCTATAGTTAACCGAGATGGTGAAATGATGGCTATTGCTTGCTGGGTAGGGAGAGGAATACAAATATGAAGATGGCTATGACCCCATCCCTACACAAACACACACAGCAGGTGGTTGAAGACTACAGAGAAGCCTCGTGAGGTTTCTTTTCTACCTCTACTTTCTCTCTCAGCATCTGTTATTCTCTCTTATACTCTTTTGTGTGGAAAGCAACAATGACCACACACCTTGGTTCTGGAAGTATTCATGTTCATTCTGAAGTCATGAATCAAATCCCTCAGCTCAATCACAACATTACAAGCTTTGCATTGAGAGTATTTCAAAGCTGGCCAATAAAATACACCGATCAGGCATACAACATTATGACAGGTGAAGTGAATAACACTGATTATCTCTTCATCACGGCATCTGTGGGTGGGATATATTAGGTAGCAAGTGAACATTTTGTCCTCAAAGTTGATGTGTTAGAAGCAGGAAAAATGGGCAAGCGTAAAGATTTGAGCGAGTTTGACAAGGGCCAAATTGTGATGGCTAGACAACTGGGTCAGAGCATCTCTAAAACTGCAGCTCTTGTGGGGTGTTCCCGGTCTGCAGTGGTCAGTATCTATCAAAAGTGCTCCAAGGAAGGAACAGTGGTGAACCCGCGACAGGGTCATGGGCGGCCAAGGCTCATTGATGCACGTGGGGAGCGAAGGCTGGCCCGTGTGGTCCGATCAAACAGATGAGCTACTGTAGCTCAGATTGCTCAAGAAGTTAATGTTGGTTCTGATAGAAAGGTGTCAGAATACACAGTGTATCGCAGTTTGTTGCGTATGGGGCTGCATAGCCGCAGACCAGTCAGGGTGCCCATGCTGACCCCTGTCCACCGCCGAAAGCACCAACAGTGGCACGTGAGCATCAGAACTGGACCACGGAGCAATGGAAGAAGGTGGCCTGGTCTGATGAATCACGTTTTCTTTTACATCACGTGGATGGCCGGGTGCGTGTGCGTCACTTACCTGGGGAACACATGGCACCAGGATGCACTATGGGAAGAAGGCAAGCCGGCGGAGGCAGTGTGATGCTTTGGGCAATGTTCTGCTGGGAAACCTTGGCTCCTGCCATCCATGTGGATGTTACTTTGACACGTACCACCTAAGCATTGTTGCAGACCATGTACACCCTTTCATGGAACGGTATTCCCTGGTGGCTGTGGCTCTTTCAGCAGGATAATGCACCTGCCACAAAGCAAAAATGGTTCAGGAATGGTTTGAGGAGCACGAGTTTAAGGTGTTGACTTGGCCTCCAAATTCCCCAGATCTCCAATCGAGCATCTGTGGGATGTGCTGAACAAACAAGTCCAATCCATGGAGGCTCCACCTCGCAACTTACAGGACTTAAAGGATCTGCTGCTAACATCTTGGTGCCAGATACCACAGCACACCTTCAGGGGTCTAGTGGAGTCCATGCCTCGATGGGTCAGGGCTGTTTTGGCAGCAAAAGGGGAACCAACACAATATCTAGGCTCTTCTTATTGTGCACATTTTAATGTGGCATCTTTGCCGGTGGTATCTGACCCTGCATCCCAATTTTCATATTATCTGCCCCTAAATTGTTTCCAATATTAGAATTTGTGTGTCCCAAATCCTGGTATGTTGATGCACACTCTAACGGGGAACACTGCCCAAAACCCATTGCGCTCTGGAGGAGGATTTAGTTCAGAACTAAATGTCTCCCTTATCCTTATCCATTTCGTGTTAGAAACATCAATGTTATGCAGTGTTTCAGGCTCTCCGGGACAGATTTGAGAATCATTGATCTAGACCAGCATCATCTACAATTTCTGTCCTTTAATACAAGCCTTAGGTAAACATCTGTTCCTGTGCTCGAGAACATCTCAGAGGACGTTTTGCGATCTTGGATTGCTTCTGTCTGTACAGATTAATGTCACTGGTCTCAAAGCAGTCATTTCAGATAGATTATGAAGAAAGTATATCATGGAAAGAGCGAACAGTTGCTTTCATCACACTGCACTGAAGGCCTGTGAACACTAAACAGTTATTGTAGCTTTGACACAGACTTTTATGACCCTTATGTATTGCCTCTCCATTTCACACTTGCTCTGAGTTAACTAAATTTTTGAAGTATTTGGTTTCTGTGGGTTTATTTAAGGTTGTCAATGAAGGGTTGTTTATGTAGGGTTGTGATTTATTTGAATATTTCAATTAGTATTATTTTATGATTTTAAATCAATATCAGTATGTATGTGTACATGAACCAGCAACATTGTACAGACTGAATACAAAAACATGTCCTCAGACAGATCAGAATGTGCTAAATTATGCTAGCAACATGCAAATCATGCTTGCAAAATGATAAATCATGCTATCAACATGTTAAATAATGCTAACAATGTGTTAAATCAGTGGTTCTCAAACATTTTATATCAAGTACCACCTAAGAAAATATTTGGCTCTCCAAGTACCAACATAATGACTAACATTAAAATACAGTAGCGTAGTAGGCCTAACTATTCAGCTACAGTTAAAAAACAAGGCAGTTTATTCCTAATAAGAATATTTATTGTCATCCATTTTAACATTGTAAATATACAGTTTGTACATTAACACTGCACAGTGCTTACATACAGGTAAATACAATAATTAAATAATGATTAAATTAAAATGTGTTGTAGCTAAAAGTTCAATTAAAACTGTACTGTTCTTAAATGTAAAAAAAAACCTTTCCTCAAATAAAGATTAAATTAAAATGTATTGTTTTAACATTAATTTATATTTAAAGTCCCTGTAAAGTCAAAATTAAATATTTGTTCTGAGTTTGTCACACCACAGAAAAATTTGTTATTAACCACCCAGACAAATTTAAATGATAAAAAAATGTTTTATCTGTGCTGAAACCACGCCCACTCGCGGGAAAGCTGCAGTAAGCAAACAAGACAACACTGGTGGGCATGTACTGCCAACGATGGCACCAGTTGTTGGCGGGATGGGAGGATGAAGGCCCGGGGCGCGAGATACTCGGTTCGGCCCCATTCTGCAGTGGATTATCTGTGAATCCCAGTTAAACTAAAGTAAAACTATTTGGTGTAAAACGATCACTGGAGAGGCAGGTGTTGGTGTTCACAAAATTAGTCCACCTCTTCTTGATATCAACTAGGTAATATGCATTTACGTGACGAAGGCATAACTAGCTAGCTAACTGTAGGCTGTAGTAACTAACGTAGTGATAGTAACTCGCGATTGAACGGGCGAACTGATGCGAATGTGCTCTAGTTATTATAGTGTTAGGGAGGTGCCAGGCTCAGTGGCTCCAGTGCATCATTGAGCCACTGTTTTAGTACTACACAGTTCACAGTCTTTGTAACGTATTTCAACAATACATTTCTAACATTTATAATGTGTTTAGAAACAAATTTTAGAATTGACTATACACTATATTGCCAAAAGCCTTTACATGCACATGAACTTTAATGACATCCCATTCTTAATCCGTAAGGTTTAATATGGAGTTGGCTCACCCTTTGCAGCTATATCAGCTTCAAATCTTCTGGGAAGGTTTTCCACAAAGTTTAGGAGTGTGTTTATGGGAATTTTTGACCATTCTTCTAGAAGCGCATTTGTGAGGTCAGGCACTGATGTTGGACGAGAAGGCCTGGCTCGCAGTCTCCGCTCTAATTCATCCCAAAGGTGTTCTGTCGGGTTGAGGTCAGGACTCTGTGCAGGCCAGTCAAGTTCCTCCACACCAAACTCGCTCATCCATGTCTTTATGGGCCTTGCTTTGTGCACTGGTGTGCAGTCATGTTGGAACAGGAAGGGGCCGTCCCCAAACTGTTCCCACAAAGTTGGGAGCATGAAATTGTCCAAAATGTCTTGGTATGCTGAAGCATTAAGAGTTCCTTTCACTGGAACTAAGGGGCCAAGCCCAACCCCTGAAAAACAACCCCACACCATAATCCCCCCTCCACCAAACTTGGCACAATGCAATCAGGCAAGTACCGTTTTCCTGGCAATCGCCAAACCCAGACTCGTCCATCGGATTGCCAGACAGAGAAGTGTGATTGGTCACTCCAGAGAACATGTCTCCACTGCTCTAGAGTCCAGTGCTTTACCCCACTGCATCCCATGCTTTGCATTGCATTTGGTGATGTAAGGCTTGGATGAGCTGCTCGGCCATGGAAACCCATTCCATGAAGCTCTCTACGCACTGTTCTTGAGCTAATCTGAAGGCCACACAAAGTTTGGAGGTCTGTAGCTATTGATTCTGCAGAAAGTTGGCGACTTCTGTGCACTGTGCTGTGCTGACCCCACTCTGTGATTTTATGTGGCCTACCACTTTGTGGCTGAGTTGCTGTTGCTCCCAACTGCTAGTGGTTCTAATACCACTAACAGTTCACCGTGGAATATTTAGTGGTGAGGAAATTTCACAAATGGACTCATTGCACAGGTGGCAACCTATCACGGTACCACGCTTGATTTCACTGAGCTCCTGAGAGCGACCCGTTCTTTCACAAATGTTTGTAGAAGCGTCTGCATGCCTAGTGCTTGATTTTATCATTTGTCATTTGGTTTCTTAATGATACAGAAAGATCATGAGTGATGAAAATGATTGATAAAAATGCTTATACTCAGTTTAAATTGAAAAGTGAAAGTACCTGAAGATCTTCAATATGCAATGCTGCCAAAAACTATTAAAGTGTACTATAATAATACCATTGCTTTTGGACATAGTAGCATTACCATGTTTTTTGCACATATAACATTGTAATGCTACGTATGTTCTCTTGGACATTGCACTATATGGTTGTAACAAGGTTTGTTGAAAAGAGAAGAAGTAGGCACATAAACATAAACAACATCATTAGCACTCGTGCCACCGGCCTCACTCCGTTCCCACGGCTCTCGGCCCCGTCCTGCTTGCCACTATGCTATCACCATAGATTTTAGTATGTGTACATGATATTACTGTATCATTGTTTGACATTATATATAAAACTCATTTTATTAGTAAACATTTTTTTTAAACATTCTTAAAAAAAAGATTGATTTGAAGACCAACATTCAGTTGGCTTTTTTATTTTTATTTAAAGTTTAAATATAAGAAAATGTATGACCATGATAAGTCAATGGGCTAAGAAGAATAATTAAATGCTCAATTCAAGATATATTTTCTGTGCTCGCTTTGTTATTTTACTTTAAATATTGCTTGTCGAGAAAATCTATGTGTTGAGGAACAAAACAATAAAATTGATTAAAGTTATTTTTGCAGTGCACGTTTTTTTAGTATAACATGGTAATTCTATGCAGTTTGTTTCAGATGTCCCTTGGAGAATCATGCAATCATTAAATACTATGGCATATATAAAAGTTTACCAACTGACACCATCTTTGTAGCATAGGAACTCTTTCACAGAGCAAATGCATTTTACATCAAGGAAGCATTCATACATCTTGTGACAAAAAGGTTAGTTCACCCACAAATGTAAATTCTGTCATCATTTACTCACCGTCATGTTGTTTTAATCCTGTATGATGTCCTTTATTCTGCGGAAAAGAAGATAATTTGAAGAATGTCTGTAACCTAGGGGTTGAACGACTTCCGATTTTTTAAAGTCGACATTTATGTGATGAAAGTCGAGTCGACGTCGACTAGTCGCTGATGACGTCATACCCATACCCATGAACCTTGAGCTGAGATGCGAACACGGGTTTTCTTGTGCACAGGACAGCTATGGCATATGACACAGAGCTGCCCATAAGGTTATTGCTCCTACATAACAGCTTTTGTATCAGTTCTTTTGTCTTTGGGTCGTTATATTTCTCAAAGATTTCTACAGATAAAGTAGCACATTAATTGATTACGTGTATATGAATGCATTAGTGAGAGAGCGATTGCGTGTGAATTAATTCTACCTGCCAGCGTCTCTCTACTAATAGTGAAGAGTTTTAGTTACTAAGAAATATATGCTATACGTTTCTAAGCTATTTTATTGATAAATCACAGAACAGTGTTGACCATACGTTTCTGCGCTACTGAATGGTTTTGTGTGAGGTGCGCGCAATCTCCTCGTGATGTGCGAGCTATGTGTGTGCATTACAATGCAGAGCGCATTAGTTTAGAACAGTGTTAACTTGCGTGTATAATAAGCGTGCATTCTCTCTATCAATTTTGAGCATCCAGATGGTATAATCAAACATGTCTTGTGGAGAGCTCTCTGAGTATGTATTTATTTGTCATTTTTAACTGTTGGAAACAGAGCCTGCGTGTCAGGAAATGGCTTATCCTGTTGCGCCCTCTATAGGCCAGCGACTAGTCGACGTCAGGCTTAAAGCGTTATGGAAGAGCATTAAAGTCGATTAGTCGACTAGTCGGTGCAACCCCTACTGTAACCAAACTGTTTTAGTGACATTGGACCCTTCACGACGCAAGTGTTTTTTGCTAGTTTCAGCTCGACACATTTTAACGTCCAGTGCCACGTTGTTTAAATAGCAAATGCACTGACACCATCTGTTCGCCCATGGGCGTGCTGGTCTGAAAACCAGGTGTGTTCAGGAGCATTGTTGGCACGTTGCTATTTTGAGGAACTGAAAACGCAGTATTTTTGTGTTATTTAAAGGGTGTGTTAGTATTATGTGCCTATAGGCGGTGCACAACGCACGTACACTCTGCTTATTACACACATGGGCGCGCAGCATGGATAGTCATTGTATGTATCAGAATTACCTATTTGCAGTAAAGATTAATTACATTTCTATTTATTTAACCAATTGTGGCAGTACACACATGTATTTAAACTGACTCGTCAGGTTGAGGGTGTCTATATTCCGCCATGTAAATAGCGTATCCGCCATGGTGCGAGCGCAACTGGCTTTTTAAGGGCATGGGAGATGAGACTCTGCAAAAGACTCTTCAAACATGCCCTTAGTGCCCTTGCGCCATGCACTTCAAACCATGCCCTCAGATCGTAAAATAGGGCCCATTGACATATTTTAGACATTTCACAAAATATGCTCTTTTATGTTTCACAATCATAAAGTCATAAAAGTCACAGAAAGTCATACAAGTTTTGAAACATCATCAAGGTGAGTAAATGATGACAGCATTTTTATTTTGGTTGAACTATCCCTTTTACTGCCTACTGCGGATGAAGCCTACGGCAAAACATCCATTTGCTTTTGACTGAAAATCAGACAGATATTTGGAAGTCAAAATGCTTTTTAAGGCCATCTGCTCAGCTTACAGACACAGAGCAGTGCTCTTTTTAACCCCCGGAGGGTGGCTGCAAACCGCTGACTCCTGCAGACCTCACGTCTAGAGGAGGTGCTCTCTACAGCTCAGTGGACAGTTGGGTTTTTATTCCCTGAGGAAAGAAAAAAAATGTTGCCTCCATTGCCAAGACCACTCACACAGAGAGAGAGAGAGTTGAAAAACACTCAGCATTCTGACATGAGAGATAATGACACAGTTATGAAGGAAGGAAGAGCAGGAAAAATGCCATTATGCTTCATTCACACTCAACATATGTCTGGAACATGTCGATATGCTGGGTAGTAACTGATTATATGTAATCTGGATTACATAATCAGATTCCAAAAATTATATTTTGTAATTAGATTATTGTCACCATTCCTTATTGTGTTGTTCTGTTCTCTTCTTGTGGTTTAGTTCCTGTTTCCTTGTTTCTGTTGCCATCTTGTTAGTTGTCATGTTCATCAAGCCTCATTGTTTGTGAAGTCAAGTCAAGCCAGCGTGTGACAATTATATTACGTTTTAAAATACTCATAATCAGACTACAGTTAATTTTTTTTATCAATTACATGATTACTTAATATTCACAAAATGGCAGTAAATGATTTATAATTTATTGATTCTCACTAATTCTTCTTTTCTATCTTTAAATGGTCCTTCTAAAACAGCTCAAATCTACAAATCTAGATAGAGTCCTTGTTTCAGACTCTAATTCACAGATGCTTTGTTTTGGTTATTAATATAAGCAGCACGGCACAACGGTTAATTTGTGACTCGAAATCAAAGAAAAGCAATTCAAGAGTGTGCGCAAACTATATTCGTGCAGTGTGTGCATGTCATGAAAATAAATTTCAATTTGAAGCTTGTGACACATTAGCATTCATGTAAACACTATATTCGGATTCATCAAAAGGTGTGCATGTAAACGTTGCTACTGTCAGTTATGTTAAAAATTTGCTTTGATACATAACATTTTCACATGTGTGTGTGTAACGCTACTGCTCCAAGACTCAAAGGTTGAGGATCCAAATGCAGCTTTATTGGAGGGTATTCCAGTTCAGGAGGCCAGGGCTCTGGGCTCGTGACTGGAGACAGGGGACGTCGCTGGGCTCTGGAGGGAGACAGGGGACGTCGCTGGGCTCTGGAGGGACTAGGACGGGGCCAGACTCTGGACTGACGGGTACTGTGGGAGTGCAGTGTTCCTCTTCCACAACACCCACAGTAAATGCGGAACCGCTTAGTTGTAGAGCAATGTCTATATAATATTCTAGGGTCCAGTTGGGATGGTGCAATGGCATGCCTCCACGAAAGAATATTATAAGACATACCGTGTCCATCATGGAGAGATATGCCAGTTCAATAAAGTCTTGCACATAGTCCTCGATAGGCCGATCTCCTTGATGGAGACGCATGATCTGTGCGGTTGTACTCATTTTCGGACGGACGTTCACTTGGCTGCTGGATCCGTGCATGGCTAAGTCTTCTATAACGCTACTGCTTCAAGACTCAAAGGTTGAGGATCCAAATGCAGCTTTATTGGAGGGTATTCCAGAATCGTACTCAAAACAATGTAGAAGGTCATACACAGGCAAGCAGTCCAAACAGGCAAACACGGCAGGAGAGACAGGCAAAAGGGTAATCCACGGAACAGGTAAATAATACAAGACCAAGAGGCCAGACACGAGAAACTAGGAAGAGCGCTCAGAATTGCAGAGATTACACTTAGCAACGAATGACAAGGTGAACAGGCTAGATATAGGCAGAGGCAATAAGGCAAATGAGGCACAGGTGTAAACAATGAGTGATGAGTCCGGGCAAAGGGTTATGGGTAATGTAGTCTTTGATGGATTAACAGTCCGGGGTGGAGTGCCCTCTGGTGGTAACCACGGGGCACTCTCACTGGTGATTGTGACAGTGTGTGTGTGTGGCCTGGTAAACCCTACGTTATGGGGACAAAATGTCCCCACAAAGAGGGCAATATCCGAAATCCTTGTCCTTGTGGGGACATTTTTTGGTCCCCATGAGGAAAACAGCTTATAATTCATACTAAGTGATGTTTTTTGAAAATGTAAAAATGCAGAATGTTTCCTATGATGGGTAGGTTTAGGGGTAGGGGTAGTGAAGGGGGATAAAATATACAGTTTATACAGTATAAAAACCATTATGTCTATGGAAAGTCCCCATAAAACATGAAAACCCAACAGTGTGTGTGTGTGTGCGTGTGTGTGTGTGTGTGTGTGTGTGTTACGTGAAAATGTTCTGTGTTAAATTGATAGTCAACCTAAAAATGAATATTCTGTCATCATTTACTCACCCTCATGTTGTTTTAAACCTGTATGGCTTTCTTTGCAAAATAAGATACTTTGAAGAATGTTGTTACCAACCCTTTTTGGTGACCCTTGACTTCCACTGTTTGGACAAAATCACTGAGACATTTCTCAAAATGTTTTCTTATGTTTCACATAAGAAAGAAAGTCAATTTTAAATAGTAAATTATATCATGGTGAGAAAATGATGGCAGCATTTTCATTTTAGGGTGAAATATCCCTTTAAGGTTTTTTGTTGATTGTTATTGGTAGATAGTATACAATTCTGATGAACTACTGATGTTACACAAGCAGTAACAGGCACACAAATTAATAACCATTTCATAACTATGTACATTGCATTCAGAAAATAATTCAAAATTCGAAGTTTACATTATTTTTTCCCTTATCAATCTACATTTCATATATATTAAAACAAGACTACAACTAAATAGCTATGAATAAAAATGAAACTGATGTTGGTTTGCAGGAAACTCTTCCTTTTTCTTTTTAACTATGAGGTCCATTGTTAGTGTGTAAATAATGCAGCTCCTGCATGAAGCTATTTTACATTCATATCAACACTGCACACACCCACAACATCTACTCTCTCTATGATATAGGGACACATATGCATATGCTTAGATAAAAAAAAAATCCCACGTGCCCCTTCCTTCTGTGTCTCGTCATACACACTCAGATACACAAAGCATCTGCTCTAGTTTTCTCATACCCTGAGGCGATGACAAATCTTCATCAAGGTGAGTGGCTTTGGCCACCAGTCACTGTTATTTCCTTATCTGCTCACTACACTGAATGTCATCTCATTACCAGGAATGAGTAGAGAAACAGTCACACAAATCAAACCAAACTGTTTTATCTGGGCAGAAAGGAAGGAGTCGATTTTGGAAGGTGCTGTTTCAACCTTAGCACTGAGAAAATGCTGGATTGTATATATTGTGGTATGGAGGATTACTGTTATAATTCACCGTTCCCAACCTCCTTCTTCCCTTCCTTTAGACAAAAGAGTTGATGACGTGCAACTCAGGCGCACTTTTATGTTCTAAGGCACTCCTAATATAACGTCATAGACTACCATCTGCAAATGATTATTTGTATTTGTTTACACTTGCTTAGACACCAGTCATGCTGATGCCGTCCTCCATAGCGTCAACACCAAGATGCAGCATCTCGTTCCCCTTCTCAGGGAAATGGGTTGCATTCACAACCTGAGTCAATTCATATCAGCTGTGGTAGGCCAAATTTGCTACCCCAGTTGATATGAATTGACTCAGGACATAAAAGTGCGCCTGAGTTGCACGTCATCAACTCTTTTGTCTAAAGGAAGGGAAGAAGGAGGTTGGGACCGGTGAATGTTTCACAAACCTTAATCATATAAAATAAACAAACAACAAAACGAAAGTAAAGTGGCATAAAACATAATAAACATAAATGTCCCAGGCCTGGTCCTCTCTCATCTTTCACTGTTGTCACTCCTCCTTTTATGCTCCTATAGCTCCTCTGTTAGAAACTCAAGGCCAGTGTGGCGTGCCTCTCATTAACAGCCTCGCTCCATTCCTACGGCTCTCGGCCTCGTCCTGCTTGCCACATACCCCCATCACCCCTCGCAGGCCGGGGGGTACCCTTGAGTCTACACTCTACTCACCCCCAGGCTCTGCTCAGCCATGCTCGATGGCACCTCAGATTCCCCACAGAGGTGAGGGCTCTATGACAGAGCGTTCCTCCTTCATCCTAGGTTTTGGCACCAATGTAATGCGGTTCATTGATAAGGGAAGAAGGAGGCGAGAACCGGAGAACGTTTCATAAACTTTAATCATATAAAATAAACAGCAAAACGAAAATAAAGCGACAGCCCCTTATGGACGACTGCAGCATAAAAGCATAATTAAACCACAACATAAATGTCCCAGGCCTGTTCCTCTCTAATCCTTCACTGTGGTCGCCCCTTTTTTTATGCTCCTGGAGCTCCTCCATGAAAAATTCAAGGCCGGTGCGGTGTGCAGGTGATGCTCATTAACACACGTGTCACCTCGTCCTACTTGCCACACATTGCCACACCTTCTCAGGGAGCTGGGTTGCATTCACAACCTGAGACATTCCCTTTCGAAGTAGAACTTTGATGCTGTGCCTTGGTTTTAATGCCATGAGGAATGCAATCACCCACTACGCCATGCTGTAGAAATGCTTGCCCCACTAGGCTGTGTGTATGCACAAACAGAGTAGGCATAGCATTTAAGTGATTCTACTGATCTAACCTGAGTCAGAAGAGCATATCAACACCCAAGGGCACATCCTACTTGTGCAAGAGATGCTCAGTTGCTCTGCTTCCAGGTGCTAAGGGAATAACCCAACCTAACAGTCTACCAAAAGGAGCATACTAGCAGTCAGTACCTCCAAGCTGAGGTTACTGAGAAAGGTGACAGGCGAGGAGTGGACAGCAACCGCTAAATTCAACTCTACTCTGCCCAAAAGCCCATAGCTGCAACTTTAGTATCACCACCATCAAAGGGGGAGCATATATCTCAACCACAACAAAATCATATGAAAGAGATCCCAAAAAGATTCTTGTAAACCAGACTCTATTCTCCAAAGGAATCACAGGGGAGCTTAAGCCCTACTTAAAACCCCAATAACTAATTGGGGAGAGTGGCAATAAGAAAATGGGACGCATTGCGATCCACCCATAATCCTTATTTCCAAGCTCACACCTTGACCAAGGTAAATGGCACTCGAATGTCTATCGATCTCTGGTGCTAAACCAAGAAATAAAAAAGAGGTAATTACCTCTACCTTTACATGGATCTCGCCAAGAAGCCAACAAAGTAAAGGGTATGTCCCTACTTCATACTACAACACTATTTGGGGAGGGATATAAATAGGATAACGGGAAGCTGTGCGGACTTCCAATCATATCTTCATCTACATATACCAACCCTAAGGAGGTAATTGTCTGAAAGGGAAGCATTTAGCCCTACTTAAATTCCTAATGATTAATCGGGGAGGGCAGAGGAAAAGCGTATGGGATGCATAGTGTTCCAACAATCGCAAGTCATACTACCAAGCAACCCATCTAAAGGGGGGCCAAACAATGGTTGGAGAGGGAGATCATTTTACAAAAAAAATATCTCTGGACCTGAGGTTCTCAAAGAGTTTAGCTCCAACCTTGATCAAACTGTCCTGCCTGTAGCTTTCTAGTAATCCTGAAGAGCTGAAAGGCCCCCTGAAATAAAAATTTACGTTTTTTAGCTTTTAGTATAAATATGTTAGCCTTAAGGTTATGAATAAGCTGGTGTGTTCCAAAACAATGACAAAATTCGCATTTAGGAGATATAAGCATTCAAAACTTACAGTCTCTCACTTCCGCTAAAATAGATCACAGATTTTTATGACATCACCGTGGACTTCACCTTCTCATCACATCTTGTGTCCAATCAAATGCTCTCTAGAGTCTGAAGCGTCCTGCCCTCTAAATAGATGCTAAAGCTGCGGCTGAAATCGGTCACTTGTTTACACATTTATTATTTTCTACATGGTAAATGTTGCATAGTGGACTATACAGGGGATAGGGAATGATTCAGACGGTGTAAATATGCTTTCAGCTGAGGCGAATGAAGTCAGTTTTCACGTTAGTTTCACGTGAACCGTCACAGCGCACACACACAGTCTGCTCCGATCCAGAGACACGAGAGCTCAGAGCGGATCACATGCGCGAGTCAGCGCGGACTATCGGACCCATCTGAATTCTGCACAGAATGCTGGATTTCAAAGCGATATGGAGATTATGATAATAAACGGTTAGAGATTAACTGTGATATAAACGAAGCGCTATTGGCTGTTTTAAAAAATGGAAGGAGCTGCTTGATATGTCCCACCCTGTCTTCCTGTTTCACGGGAAATTACGTCAACACATTGAATAATGCTGCACGTTTCAAGGCACTTCAGTGGGCCTTTAATTACATTTACATTTTTGCATTTAGCAGACACTTTTATCCAAAGCGACTTACAACTGAGGAGTACAGGAAGCGATCCGTTATGAAGAGGCGTAGAAACGCAAAAAGTGCCTTAAATACTACGTTTCGGGCATTGCTCTGAGTAGCCTAAGCTAGAATAGGGAGGGTGTAGAGAAAGATAAAGGAAAAAAGAATTATTTTTTTTTTTTTCTAAGATTAAGTGCTCGCGGAAGAGATGGGTTTTAATTAGCTTGTTCAGGTGTGTTTGATTAGGGTTGGAGCTAAACTCTGCAGGAAAGTGGCCCTCGAGGACCAGTGGCGTGGTATGTCCGTGGCACAAGTAGATTGACGTCTGACCAAGGGAGAGCTGGTGGGACGAGGGAACCCGGGGGAGCCACTAGGCCGAGGGTCCCTGGTGGAGCCGAAGGTGGGAGGAGCCAGGACGGAGAGACAACAGGTCAACAGGCTGAGATTTAGCAAAGGGATCAGAGGCCGGAGGCGGAGCCAAAGCATCCTCGTGTACCGGCGCTGCTGGTGGTTGCACGGCCTGCGGTTCAACGTCATAGCGGGGCTTTCTCAGTGATTTCGAACAGACTGACAGATCATAATTTGAACAGTTCTCATTATACGATTCAGATACCAGATGGGATAGGGTGGGAGGCAACAAGTCTCAAATAATTCCTCCAAATCTGCGGGGGGCTTATGTGACTCTTCTGCGGTCGTTCGGGGTGATACTGGCTCTGGCTGTGTTCCGAATCGGGACGCAATGCTCTCCAGACACCAAATGACAGTTTCCCTCCAGTCCAGTCCGCTGGTGTCTGGGAGGTCGATATGTTGGTTGTAGGTGGCCCTGATCCGGAACAGGGTTTTTAGGGTCTCATCGTCCAGGGTGCAGGTGATGACCAAACAACAAAAATCTTTAACAAAAGAAAAGAAATTATGGCTCTCCTGAGCCAGGAAAATAAACATAACCCGTTTGTCCATTTTAGGGCGGTTTGGTCATCTGTCACAGGGTGTTTGCAGGCAGACAGACGAAGACAGATGAATAAAGTTCTCAACAAAGTTTAATAGCAAGTATTCGCAAAGGCAGCCGACCAGGCATTAGCAGAACTCAACCTTATGTAAACATGACCAGACAAAGACTAAGGCCCAATACCAATTCTATTTTATACCCCTACGCCTACCCTTATGCCTACGCCTTCCCCTTGCCCCTTGAAACAGAGTGGCAAGGCGTAGGGGTGAATATATTTCCGTAAGAAATGGGACACCACTACTACAACATTACACGTCATCATACCCCGTTTCTTTTATTAGTGTCCTGTAACATTTAACCAGTATGGACAGCAATGAAGTGCACATACTGTATCTAACAGAAATCAGGATCGAGCACGTTTAACAGATTACTCACTCACAACGTTGTTTTGTACTGTATTTGGACTTAAGAAAACGGCGCTCATTTTTTAGTTTGAAAACATATCCTTCGAGTTTCCAAAGACAATACAGAACATACAAGACTGGTGAAGCCACTTTTCCATCGGACCAAACTGTTCTCTTTGTTTATTAACCGTTCCAATCCGTATCGATCCGAGCCGGCCGGAACGGATATGGTTTCCTTTTCTACTGTGGTGCTGCGATAACGGAGCTCTTTGCAATGTAATACAAACGAGTCAGTTGTTGCCTTGGTAATGCAAGAGTTTACAGACATGATACGTGATATGTAAATATCGACTGCGTTATGAAGGATGACCAGATATTTCTTTTAACTGTATTATTTATTTGTGTTCATATCACTCAAAGTTAGTTAGAGACCATGGTTGCCGATTAGTGGCGGGATCCTCAAACAAAGGAACACAGGAACTGAAGAAATACAAACTATAAGTCCATGAACAAAACTGAACTGAACATAGTGGTGACACTCTAGACCATGCAGGGTTGTCTTTTTTCCGTTCCACTGACCTGAGTCTGGTGTTGTCCTGATTCAGTATCTGCTGTCAGATGAGATGATGTCAGGCTATATGTCAGTGTCATTATTCTAACAGTGTTTTTGTAACTTGTTAGGACCGGTTCGCACAGACTGCGTTTTTGCTGTGCAAATTAAGAGCATACAACATCACATTTACGTTGTCATTTACCAATAAATTATGTATGTGGTACGTTGTGTGTTAGCTGGGAAGGATTTGCATGCATTTATGATGTCATTCTATTCATCAGGATCAGTGTCCATGTTTTATTTACAGTTCATGTTACTATTGTGTATTTACCATGGTAACTGTAGCCTAACCTTAACCCAAAATACCATCAATCCTATATTTTAGATGATTATGGTGGCTCATACCAACTTGCTAACTACTTTGGGACTGCTATTTAATAGCCTTACCTTATAATTTTCATTCGTGCTGGTGAAATTCTTACAATTTATGTGTATGTGAATTAAAGTGGGACAATACTTGTGTGTGTGTCAACCATTTTTGAGAAATAAATTAGCTTGGTTCAAATTCCTAGAAAATTGGGTTCTGGCTCAAACCAGTTGAGAACCACTGTTAGGATAGGAGGAGCTGTTGACTACTTGTTTAGTCTTTGAGGGTTATTCAAAACGTGAAAATGATTTGTACTTATCACATCACAGTTTGTTAAAAATAGCTAGAGTAGGGTTGGGACTCTGCTGTTGTGGGGCCATCAGCCAATCAGCGTTGTCAGTGCGTCATTTCCCAGCGGCTCCAGAGTAATTAGTCACATGTCTCAGGTGACTGCCTCAAAAAGGTATAGAAAACGAAGTGCCCCTGGGCCAAGACGGCATCATGATGAATGTCACATACTTCCGGTCCTGCTCCAACTTGAGCAAATGTTATGGAGATGACTGGGAATGCTAATAGATAGCTATCTCCAGATATTATAGACCTTTCAAGTATCAAGAGATATTAATTCTATGATGTAAACACTCAGCAGTGTGTACTTTCCCATCACCAGCAAAACAAATACTTAGTATTATGCAAATTGGGATGCCATTAGCGTGAGCCCATAAATCTCTGGAAAGTCTCTGTAATCATCCGTTTAACCACTTTTATTTAAAGCAAATTAAGTTTTGGTTACTATTTAATTTGCTTATATTTGTTTTAAATGAATTAAATTTCTTGTAGTCCAATGTTATATATTGTAGTGTACAGTATATGGTTTTGTTGAGTGTTTATCTCTTCTTTGCAGGTCACGCTCATCTGACAGATTTTAACATAGCTGCAATTGTGAAGGAAGACTTGAAAGCCACATCTATTGCAGGGACAAAGCCATACATGGGTGAGAGCTTTCATTCTTTTCTTTAACTTGTAGTTATGCTTTATTTGTGTGGTTAAACACAACTTTAGTCAAAGGTTCCTTATTTTACTCTTCATTAACAAATTGTTAAAGTCACCCTGTAGTCAATAATAATTTTATCCCTTAAAACTAATCTTGATCACCAAAATGACATATTTAAATGAATTTTATCCCTAAAAAAAAAACTCTACACCCTTGCTTTATTTAGTATACGCGGATCTATGAATATGCTAATTAGCCCCGCCTCCACTCACTCGCACCAGCTCAGAGATCCACTTGGTCAACTTATTGAGGTAAACGCTGCACAATGGTATCGCTTTCTACAGCGTCGGACACATAACGGTAATTAATATGATTAACCTTTTGCTTGACTATATTATCAAACATGTTGCTAACGTTACACAAACCATGTTCCCGTTCGCCATCTCAGTCTGCCTTCTGAAAAATCAGCATCCTTAGAAACTCTTTGAACAACTCAGAACGTCAGTGGAGAAAGGCATATAGTTCATCATAACATCGTAATATACATAATACACATAATCACCTGCTATATTGCTAAATGTACCCCGATTTTTCTAGTGCTGGACAATCGATTAATCACGATTAATCGCATCCAAAATAAAAGTTTGTGTTTACATAATATATGTGTGTGTACTGTGTATAATTATTATGTATATATAAATGCACACTCCTTCATGTATATATTTAAGAAATATTTGCATGTATATACTGTGTATATACATTTATATAATTTATCTTTTATATAAATATAACATATTTTTTAAATATATACATGCATGTGTGTGTATTTATATATACATAATAATTATACACAGTACACACACATATTATGTAAACACCAACTTTTATTTTGGATGCGATTAATCACGATTAATCGATTGCCCAGCACTAGATTTTTCATATCAACAAAAAAATATTCCAGGATAACCTGGCTTCTCTTGAGACTCCCTGCTTCAGAGAACAGTTAGTAATATGCTAGAGCCCACCCACACATTGACGTGATTGGTTACAAGGTAGTTTGTGACGTCAGAAACCCCAGCGATTTCAAACCGCGTTTTTATATCACTGCCGTTTTAAGGAGAAAATACTCAGCAATGGTGTTGACTTATGAATTTGCACATGGTTTGTCTTAAATCATATTAAAAACACAACATAGACATATAAAACAACATTAAAAACTTGAAAAGAAAAAACTTAATTTTCATCACAGGGGGACTTTAAATGTTATAGGAAAGTAGTTTTCACAGTTTTTATCAGTTCCCTCAAAGATAAAGTGTTCTTTCTTCTATAATAAAAATTCATTGGCCGAAAGGTCTCACTGTACTGAATTGTCTTTGACTTGACTTTGAATTGTCACGCTGTTTTACTAGATTACTAGATGACACTTGAAGCTGTTCACATCCTCAGTACAAGTCGGAGCTCTTAGAAAATTCACAGTTTACAAGTTTTAATTAGGAATTCTATCAGAATCTCGTAATTATATGGTGTGAAAGTACCTTAAACCAGCCTGTGATTACTGAGATAAATGATTGTGACAAAGCGATGAAGAGACAATGTCCAACCACAGTGAATCCTAGACTGAAATGCCTTTTATAACAGAACTAAAAGCTATGGTTGAACTACTGATTGTACTGACAAGCATTTATGGTAAACTAAAATAGATGCTAATGCTATCATGTACTAACTGAAAATAAGGATTTTTATCAAATAGATGACCTTAAAGCGCAACAGTAGCAGCATTTATGTGTAGCAACTAAACAAACAGAAAAGACCAAAAAGTAGCATTGAATTAGCATAGTTTTTAGGCATGTTACTTTCTAATTTGATGACATTCTTTGAAAGTATTTTTTTATCACATCACAATATTACCGTGGTATCAGGACTGTATAGCTACTATCAGAATATCATTTCAGTAATAGAGATTTGGTAGATAAAAGGTAAGCTATTAAAGCTATATTCCATGTAATGTCAATAAAACCTCTCATTTGAAATTGCTGCAACAAGTGGGCTGTACAAATGACAGTGCTTCATATACTTGTGCATAATCTTTGCTGTTGTGTTGTCTATTGTTGCAGCCCCAGAACTGTTCCAGTCATTTGAGGGAACACACCCAGGTTACTCTTTCTCAGTGGACTGGTGGTCTTTAGGGATTACTGCATATGAGCTTCTCCGTGGACAGGTGAGGGACTCTCAACCATCTATAGATGTTTAATTGACTGTTGCGTCATGGTTGATTTCACCCTGGGTTCTGTCTTCAGAGGCCGTACATCATGCGCACTAACACACCAGCCAATGAGATCCTGCAAACTTTCCACAAAGCGAACCCCTGTTACCCTGCGGCCTGGTCTTCAGGGATCAAATCACTCTTACAGATGGTAACATTAATCACACCACAGTCATACTTTATTTATTTATTAATTGCGTTTATTTTAAGGATCAATTAACAATTATTAATTAATGAAACATTGATTCCAAAAGAAAACATGTTTCCGTCTGTTGTCAGCTGTTGTGTGTAGATGCTCAGAAGAGGATTTCCTGTCTCTCGGAGCTCCAGGATTCGGAATACCTCTCTGATGTCAATTGGGATGCTGTGCTCAGCAAACAAATCCCACCTGGCTTCCTCCCTAATGTAAGTATATAAAAGACACACACACACATTGCAAATAAAGAGACATGCACATGTAAACATTCCAGATATGAATGATTTGAACTGAGATATGGATATGCTTTAAAATCAAGCTAACTATAAATAGGATTTGTAGAAACTGATCATGTTCAAAATAAGAAATAAAGGATAAATCATTGTGATTCTTATGTGTTTGTCCAACATTAGTAAAACATGTTCATAGAATATGAATGTGATCAACTACACTATTGCATTCAGAAGTGATCATATGCCCTATATCAAAATTAAATGCTTTAAAATGCTTGTTGGTTAAAAGTTGGTAAGACTATGTAAAGACATTTTAAATGCTTCATGTTTTAAATCTTTATTTATTGTAGTAAATTGTTATTTAAACATACTCTGATCAGGCATAACATTATGACAATAACACTGATTATCTCTTCATCACGGCATCTGTTAGTGTGTGGGATATATTAGGCAGCAAGTGAACATTTTGTCCTCAAAGTTGATGTGTTATAAGCAGGAAAAATGGGCAAGCGTAAGGATTTGAGCGAGTTTGACAAGGGCCAAATTGTGATGGCTAGACAACTGGGTCAGAGCATCTCCAAAACTGCAGCTCTTGTGGGGTGTTCCCGGTCTGCAGTGATCAGTATCTATCAAAAGTGCTCCAAGGAAGGAACAGTGGTGAACCGGAGACAGGGTCATGGGCGGCCAAGGCTCATTGATGCACGTGGGGAGCGAAGGCTGGCCCGTGTGGTCCGATCAAACAGACGAGCTACTGTAGCTCAGATTGCTCAAGAAGTTAATGCTGGTTCTGATAGAAAGGTGTCAGAATACACAGTGCATCTCAGTTTGTTGCGTATGGAGCTGCATAGCTGCAGACCAGGCAGGGTGCCCATGCTGACCCCTGTCCACCGCCGAAAGCACCAACAGTGGCACATGAGCATCAGAACTGGACCACGGAGCAGTGGAAGAAGGTGGCCTGGTCTGATGAATCACGTATTCTTTTACATCACGTGGATGGCTGGGTGCGTCACTTACCTGGGGAACACATGGCACCAGGATGCACTATAGGAAGAAGGAAAGCAGTGTGATGCTTTGGGCAATGTTCTGCTGGGAAACCTTGGGTCCTGCCATCCATGTGGATGTTACTTTGACACGTACCACCTACCTAAGCATTGTTGCAGACCATGTACACCCTTTCATGGAAACGGTATTCCCTGGTGGCTGTGGCTCTTTCAGCAGGATAATGCGCCTGCCAAAAAGCAAAAATGGTCCAGGAATGGTTTGAGGAGCACAACAACGAGTTTGAGGTGTTGAGCATCTGTGGGATGTGCTGAACAAACAAGTCCAATCCATGGAGGCCCCACCTCGCAACTTACAGGACTTAAAGGATTTGCTGCTAACATCTTGGTGCCAGATACCACAGCATACCTTCAGGGGTCTAGTGGAGTCCATGCCTTGACGGGTCAGGGCTGTTTTGGCAGCAAAAGGGGGACCAACACAATATTAGGTCATAATGTTATGCCTGATTGGTGTATTGTACATATTCATTTTATTAATAAAACTGAAAGAGGTAATTCAGCGGTGTACAATTATTTCATAAATGAAATGACGATATGTATGCTTCTTTAATAGACTTTCAATATATATATATATATTTTTTTTTACTAATGTTAACTAATAACAGATCATGCAAATGTACTGTATAATAACACAAGCCATAACTAGTTATAAAACCATCAAAAGTCATGGTTTCATAATAACAAAGACATTTATAAAACGTCTCGGTTACGTATGTAACCCTCGTTCCCTGAAGGAGGGAACGGAGACGTACGTCGGAACTGACCGACGAATTGGGATCTATTTTCAGAGACCAATCTACTTCGAGTGTTTAAAAACGAGCCAATGAGAATTGGCATGCGGTAGACGCGTCCCACGCTCCGCCCCGCAGCGCGGGTATAAATACGGAAGTGGAAGTACCGCATATCGCTTTACAACTGAGGAGCCGGCTAAGTGGCTCGGCCTACAGCTGAAGCACAGCACCTGGCGACGGGACGTACGTCTCCGTTCCCTCCTTCAGGGAACGAGGGTTACATACGTAACCGAGACGTTCCCTTTCAGTCGGTCACGTTCGACGTACGTCGGAACTGACCGACGAATTGGGATCCCTACTAACACGCCAGAGATGCTGGCCCTTCCAGCGCCCTGACCGAGCTCGCTGGACCACACCTAGGTTGGTGCGGAAGTCAGGGCTCCAGTCAGGGAGGCCAGTCACTGCTGTTCCTGCAAGACCCACTCAGCGTGACTATTGGATAACGCTGGGAAAGCGTGCCCGTCTCAGGAGATGGTACGCTGCGGAGCCACGTCCTTCAGTGGAAGGAGAGGTGGAATTACTCATAAGGACTAGCAGGGTAGTGCTACCTATGGCAGTCTCTGGGGTGGATCCAACCTGGTCCCAGGGGGGAAAGAACACCACCAGAGACGACAGAGCGGGCTCTGTCAAGGGAAAGACACGGGGCTAGCCGAGTAGGGTAGCTGGTACCGTGGAGAATACACATATGGGGTTGCCGTTAGGGAACCGCTACATATGGAACCCAGCCTAACACACACGTTCCACAAGCATACGGGTGTAGGCCTGATGTCAGACGGCCGCAACGTCTGACACCGAAGGGGTGACGGAGGAGCTCGACAGGGTTAGCCGTTTCCAGGGAACACAACTGGAGACAATAGACGCACGTATCCGGCCCGGAGGCGGGAGTGGCGTATGCAAGCCGACACTAGAACGGGTACTTAGCGCTACTGGCCACTGGGGGCGAGGACGCGGGAAGATACCGGCTCTACACGGAGGCTATAAAATCTAGCGAACGTGTTAGGTGTCGCCCAGCCCGCAGCTCTACATATGTCTGTCAGCGAGGCGCCTTGAGCCAGCGCCCAGGAGGAAGCTACACTCCTAGTGGAGTGAGCTCGCACCCCGAGCGGGCAAGGCACGTCTTGGGACTGGTAAGCCAAGACGATAGCATCCACTATCCAGTGGGCTAACCTCTGCTTGGAGACAGCCTTTCCCTTCTGCTGGCCTCCGTAACAGACGAAGAGCTGTTCTGAGGTTCTAAAGCTTTGAGTTCGGTCCACGTAGGCGCGAAGAGCGCGGACGGGACAGAGCAAAGCTAGGGCTGGGTCTGCCTCCTCCGAAGGCAGCGCTTGCAGGTTCACCACCTGGTCCCGGAAGGGAGTGGTGGGAACCTTGGGCACATATCCAGGCCGGGGTCTCAGGACAACGTGAGAGTTGGCCGGCCCGAATTCTAGGCACGATTCGTTGACCGAAAGTGCATGCAGGTCCCCTACCCTCTTGATTGAGGCCAATGCAATCAGGAGCACTGTCTTCATGGACAGGATGTTTAGCTCGACTGACTGTAAAGGCTCGAAGGGAGGGCCCTGGAGCGCTCTGAGCACCAGGGCTAGGTCCCAAGAGGGTACCGAGGTTGGCCGAGGAGGATTTAGTCTCCTCGCACCTCTGAGGAACCTGACGATTAAGTCGTGCTTACCTAAGGACTTACCTTCAACTACATCGTGATACGCCGCTATTGCGGCGACGTACACTTTGAGGGTGGAGGGAGACAGCCTTCTCTCCAACCCATCTTGTAGGAAAGAAAGCACGACATTAACCGAACACCTTCGGGGGTCTTCCCGGCGGGAAGAACACCATTCAACGAACAGGTTCCACTTCAGAGCATAGAGGTGCCTTGTAGAGGGGGCTCTAGCTGAAGCGATGGTGTCTGCCACTGCCTGTGGCAGGCCACCTAGAACCTCCGCGTCCCGTCCAGGGACCAGACATGGAGTCTCCAGAGGTCTGGACGCGGGTGCCATAGAGTGCCCCGCCCCTGAGAAAGCAGGTCCTTCCTCAGGGGGATCGGCCAGGGAGGGGCTGTCGTGAGGAGTGAGAGTTCGGAGAACCAGGTCCGGTTGGGCCAGTAAGGCGCAACTAACAAGACCTGCTCCTCGTCCTCCCTGACCTTGCACAGTGTCTGTGCGAGAAGGCTCACTGGGGGAAACGCATACTTGCGTAGGTCCCGGGGCCAGCTGTGCGCCAGTGCATCTGTACCGAGGGTGCCCCCGGACAGGGAGTAATACAACTGGCAATGGGTCGAGTCCGGAGAGGCGAACAGGTCTACCTGCGCGGCTCCGAAGAGGTCCCATATCAGCTGGACGCTCCGGGGGTGGAGTCGCCACTCTCCCGGAGGTGTCGGCTGACGAGAGAGCTCGTCGGCTGTCTGGTTCAGCGCACCTGGGATGTGAATGGCCCGAAGCGACCTCAGACGCTTCTGACTCCACAGGAGGAGATGGCGGGCGAGCCGGAGCATGCAACGGGAGCGTAGACCACCCTGACGGTTGATGTACGCAACGGCCGCAGTGCTGTCCGTACGGACCAGAACGTGTTTTCCCTGTAGCGGCTTTTTGAAGCGGCCCAGGGCGAGACGTACTGCCAGAAGCTCTAGGCAATTGATATGCCAACGCAGTTGGGGCCCCGTCCACAGACCCGCAACTGAGTGCCCGTTGTACGTGGCCCCCCAACCCGTGGAAGAGGCATCCGTGAAGACCACAGCATGCCTGGACACCTGTTCTAGGGACACTCCGGCCCGTAGAAAGGCAGGGTCCGCCCACGGATTGAAGGTTTGGCGACAGTAAGGAGTAACTGAGACCCGGTACTGGCCGCGCTGCCACGCCCATCTCGGGACTCGGTCGTGAAGCCAGCGTTGAAGCGGTCTCATATGAAGCAATCCGAGCGGCGTTACCGCGGCTGCAGATGCCATATGCCCCAGGAGCCTCTGAAAGAATTTCAGTGGGACCGCTGTCCTGCCTTTGAACGTATTCAAGCAGTTCAACACTGACCGGACTCGCTCCTCTGTGAGGCGCGCAGTCCGGTTGACCGAGTCCAGCTCCATACCGAGATAAGAGATCCTCTGCGTGGGACAGAGTTTGCTCTTCTCTCGGTTGACCCGAAGGCCCAACAGGCTGAGGTGACGTAGCACCAGGTCCCTGTGTTCGCACAACTGCTCCCGGGACTGGGCCAGTATGAGCCAGTCGTCGAGATAGTTGAGAATACGAACGCCGCGTTCTCTGAGCGGAACAATGGCTGCCTCTGCGACTTTCGTGAAGACGCGAGGCGACAGGGACAGCCCGAAGGGCAGGACTTTGTACTGAAATGCCCTCCCCTCGAACGCAAAGCGAAGGAACGGTCTGTGTCGAGGGAGAATGGAGACATGAAAGTACGCGTCCTTCAGGTCGATCGCTGCGAACCAATCCCGGGGACGGATGCATTCGAAAATGCGTTTCTGCGTTAGCATTCTGAACGGGAGCTTGTGTAGGGCCCGATTCAGGACACGCAGGTCCAGGATTGGTCTTAACCCACCCCCTTTCTTGGGCACAATGAAGTAGGGGCTGTAAAACCCCGCCCTCATATCTCACACTGCTGCCCCCTGGCGAGGGGGAGAGGGGAGGAAAGGAGTGGCAAGGCCCGGGGGCGTCGCACACTGCCAACCTGACCCTCTTGGGGCCCAGGGAGGGAGGAAACTGCTCTTTTATTGAGAATGTGGGTACCGCTGGACTCCGGAGAGCCAGCGGCAGGATGTTGACACCAGCGTGGACATTCTCCCCCCGGTCCTCCTCCGGGGGGAGGAGGGGTGCGGACACCACCTCCCCGAGAACAGCTCCTCTCCTCCCTGGGCTGCCCGTCTCAGGGCCGCTTACCCTTGCGCTTGCCTGCAGAGACAGCGGGGCCCTGGACGGGTTGGGCGGCCCCCTTGCGCCTGGCGCCCTGCTTTGCCGGTGGAGGCTGCTGCTTTGGCTTGGCAGGGGCGGAGGCAGGCGCCGGGGGACGCCCTCGGCGACGAGCAGGCGGGGGCGCTGCAGCCGGCGACTGGGTGGAAGCAGCAGCAGGTCGCCGGGGCAGGATATTTTTAATCGCCTCCGTCTGCTTCTGGGCAACCGAGAACTGTTGGGCGAAGTTCTCGATCGCGTCGCCGAAGAGGCCGGCCTGACAGACAGGGGCGTTGAGGAACCGCACTTTGTCGGTCTCACGCATATCTGCCAGGTTCAGCCACAGGTGGCGTTCCTGGACCACAAGTGTGGACATCGCCCGACCCAGGGAGCGTGCGGTGACTTTCGTCGCCCTGAGGGCGAGGTCCGTCGCGGTACGCAGTTCCTGCATAACCCCTGGGTCGGAACTACCCTCGTGCAATTCCATGAGCGCTTTGGCCTGGTAGACCTGCAGGAGCGCCATGGCATGCAGAGATGACGCGGCTTCTCCACAGGCCGTGTAAGCCTTGCCGGTTAGCCCGGACGAGAACTTACATGCCCGGGAGGGGAGACGCGGATTTCCCCGCCAGTCGGTAGCGGTCTTAGGACACAGTTGCATCGCAACCGACCGCTCCACTGGGGGGATCTCCACGTAACCCTTCGCCGCGCCACCGTCGAGGGTAGTGAGGACGGAGGAGTCAGTCGATCGGTTTCTAGCGCTATAGGGCGCTGTCCACGACTTCGTGAGCTCCTGATGCACTTCCGGGAAGAAGGGCACTGGGGCGGGGCGCTGAGAACCAGCACGGGCCGTCCCGAGATACCAATCGTCCAGCCGCGAGGGTTCGGGACGCGGTGGAGGGTTCCACTCGAGCCCGACACTCGCGGCGGCCCGGGAAAGCATAGCCGTGAGCTCTGGATCAGACTCGGGCAACGCTACCACACCCGAAGGGGGCAGCGCAGCCGAATCTTCATCTCCAGAGTCCATTAGCTCGTCCCCCGATGCGGCGATCGAAACCATATCCTCAACCGGAGCCCCAAAAGTAACAGCTGGCCCCCCGCGGGAAGGACCAGCATGCTCTTCCGGAAGCTCAACCGGCGCAGTGGAGGGGGGAGGGGCCCGAGGAGCCTGTTGGCCCGGCGGGAGTGCCCTCACAGTAACCCTCAGGTCCCCACCAAAGGTATCAGCCAAAGTAGCAGCCCTCTGCTTCGGAGCAGGAGGGCCACTAGATCGGGGGATGCGCAATGGGACTCCACCTCTTTCAAGGTAGTCGAGCCTGGACCGTAGTACTGCGATGGTCATATTCCCGCAATGGGAACATGAGTCATCCACGAAAGCCGCCTCAGCGTGCTGAACGCCCAAACACGTGAGACAGCGATCGTGTCCGTCAGCTGGGGACAGGTAACGACGGCATCCAGAAACACACGGTTTGAATGACATCTTGAAAAAGACGCAGGGTCAAACCGTGTTGCTCTTTTAGAGGAAATGCTCTGATCAGTGCCGAGGCACGCAGGGGAAATGGCCGCGGCTCGCAGCGGTTCAAAGGTGCAAGCCCGCTGAGAGCACTCAAAATGCCCAAAGCTGTAAAAACAGCTGTTTGTTTTTTTTCGCGACCACCGCTGCAGGCACCGTCACACCGACACTGGCAGAACTCCAACTCTCTCTGTTCGTCAGGAAACACTCTTCGTAGGAACAAACGCATGAATGTTCGGCTCCGAAGTTGAAAGCGATATGCGGTACTTCCACTTCCGTATTTATACCCGCGCTGCGGGGCGGAGCGTGGGACGCGTCTACCGCATGCCAATTCTCATTGGCTCGTTTTTAAACACTCGAAGTAGATTGGTCTCTGAAAATAGATCCCAATTCGTCGGTCAGTTCCGACGTACGTCGAACGTGACCGACTGAAAGGGAACCATAAATATCAAGGGTTTTCACAGAACAGGTGCGGCTGGTTTCATTTACATTACACTTTGCAAACCTTGTGCAGATTGGTCTGGACTGAGAGCTTTTGCTGCAGTGAATCTTCATTTGACCCCTACAAAAACGTTCATTTTAGAAGGCTCTTTTGATGTTTTTATTTTTTGAAGATTTCTGTTTGGAACAACAGTTCAGCATGGTTACCATGATTGCTCTACCTTCAAAGTGTCCTGCTTAAGCTATATTTATGCTGTTTGGAATGCACTGTGAAAATGCTGAATTCCAAAATTGGCTCAACAAAAGTGAAGCTGGATCTTAGAAAAACTCTGGTACTATTATAGCCAATTGCTTTAATATTTTGCAAGGTCTATCTGTGTGTTTCTAATGTGATGACATTCACAATGTGATGATGAGATTTGAAGTACACTACAAGTGCACATTCAATACAATTAAGTGCACTTCTTTTTCAGAAGGTTGTAACTATAGCACTAAAATACTGTACTGAAATAGTAATGCTTGCCAAAAGATTGTGATTGGTTCATGTGCACATTGTTTATAAATGAGTGTTTGTGTGATGGCAGAGGCGGCGACTAAACTGTGACCCCACATTTGAGCTGGAGGAGATGATCCTGGAATCCAAACCGTTGCATAAGAAGAAGAAGAGGCTGGCGAGAAGGACGAGGGAGAATGGCTCGGATGGATCTCCTCAGGTAGCATCTCTCTAAGAGTAACCTTTTTCATCTTCTCTTTCTCATATTACAGTTATTACTTCAGAACATAATAATCACACCACAGTCTTTGGTAAGAACCCAGGTTCAGTAACACTTGTTAACACTGTCACTGTGGAATGTGGTTATGCAATAACTTGTATAACTGCAAAAAGACATAAAACAATTAAAGTCTTGTTTATTGCAATAACATATTACCTTCAAGTTTTTTTTTGCAATGACTCTGTTCTTCGTTTGTCAGTATGAGTAATTTCTCTGAAGGATTTGCGCAGTGGGAGAGAAGAATCGCTGACCTTTAGAAACGTTTAGAAACAAAATCATGCCAAAATGAAGTTCGTTTGGTGTTCTTTTCGGGAGTTCCAAACCAAAAAAACTTTTTGTTTTTTTTCCCTCCCAATTGCAAGTTTACATCCAGCAATTTTGACTTTTTTTCTCATTTATAATGTCAGAATTGCAAAATATAAATTTGCAATCGCATGTTTATTTTTAGTAATTCTGACTTTATTTCTTACGGTTTGTATCTTGCAATTCTGAGGTTATTTTTGAGTGTGTGTGTGTGAGCGAGTGAGTGTCTGTGAGTGAGTGAATGTGAGAGTGAGTGAGTGAGTGTGAGTGAGTGAGTGAGTGAGTGAGTGAGTGAGTGAGTGAGTGAGTGAGTGTGAGTGAGTGAGTGAGTGAGTGAGTGTGAGTGAGTGAGTGAGTGAGTGAGTGAGTGAGTGTGTGTGTGTAAGTGAGTGAGTGAGTGAGTGAGTGTGAGTGAGTGAGTGGAAAAGTGAGTGAGTAATTAAGTAATTAAGTAAGTGAGTGAGTGAGTGTGTGTGTGAGTGTGTGTGTGAGTGAGTGGAAAAGTGAGTAAGTAAGTGGATGAGAGAGTGAGTGAGTGAGTGAGTAAGTGGATGAGAGAGTGAGTGAGTGAGTGAGTGAGTGAGTAAGTGGATGAGAGAGTGAGTGAGTGAGTGAGTGAGTGAGTGAGTGAGTAAGTGGATGAGAGAGTGAGTGAGTGAGTGAGTAAGTGGATGAGAGAGTGAGTGAGTGAGTGAGTGAGTAAGTGGATGAGAGAGTGAGTGAGTGAGTGAGTAAGTGGATGAGAGAGTGAGTGAGTGAGAGTAATTGAGTGGAAAAGTGAGTGAGTGAGTGAGTGAGTGAGTGAAATACTACTGTAGGAGGAAAACTGTAAGAGTTAGAGTTAGTATCTTACATGCACATTTTCTGAAGCAGTGGGGATCGATACTGTATGACCAGCCCTAGAGTATCTGCTCTTGACTCGCTCTGTTTCTCTCTGTATACTTCAGACTTCCTCCCACTGACTCCATCTGTCCTGACTGCTTCTCACTTCTCTCCTCCCACTGAAGTTTGCAATGTATGGAGAAATGAACTCAATCCAATCACAGATAAATGCAGCGGAAAATTGAACTCTTGTTGTGAGAACAAAATAAAGAGAAGCATCCCACAGCCCAGACTGACTCCCTCCCTTCCTTCCCGGAGTTCATGCTCTGTTCAGAGCAAAATCTCCTCTATTCCTCCAGTCTTGCCTAAACACTCATTAGTATATCATTAGTGTCTATTAGGAATGTTATACAGTTACAACAGCTTCTATCAAACTAATGTTTGGAAAACAAACACAATTAAAGCTCAGTGCTTAGTTTCACCCAAGTGTTAGTTCACCCAAAAATAAAAAAAATGTTAAAGGAATAATTGATTACATTTGAATAAAAAACTATTAAATGCAAGCTTTTCTTGATAATTGAATAATAGCTTTTAAAAACCATATAAAACCGACATGATTGCAAAAATTTGCCACATTTTAATCTAGATTTTCATTGTAAATTTTCTCATTTTCAATAACCCATTCCCACAAGATGAATAAATGTTTGGTGAGTAAATAGTGATTATTTGGGTGAACATCTCTCTGTGTGTTTAGTAGCAGCTAGTGAGAGAATTTCAAAGAGTTCTTTCTATTGGTTGGAGTATGAACAAGCCCTCTCCTCGATTGTAGCATACTAAGCATCAGTCATGCTTACTCAAGGAAATCCCTGTGCTTGCCTGTTGGAATCGTGGAGTTGCATGACTGAGGTTTCTGGAGTAAGCACTAAGCACTTGACACCTGCTGACGTTTAATGACACTCAAAGTCATGACTACACACATTTATAGAGGCAGGAGTTACAACTCTTGTCTTTTTGCTTTGCAGTACGTATTTCACATTTTGTGTTGAATACATTAATGGCCCTCTAATGCTCAATTCAACCATCCCTGAATGAAAGATCTGAATGAGCAACCAGAGTTTTTTTTTATGTCATTTTAGGGACATGTTTTGTCCAAGTAATCGTTTGAAATAATGAAATGGCTCCATCAAGGGTTTAGACTTTAGATTAGGGTCCAATTCTCACTATTAACTTTGACTTTAGCCTCAATAAACTCCTAATTACTGCTTCTTTAAGATTGTCACTTCAAAGGATGACTGATATATTCTTCCAACTTATCCATTTTGTTGTGCATTACAGTATATTATTTTTTTGTATTGTGCCTGTGTATACCTTTTGTTTGTATTGAAGGTTTTATGTCATGTATAAGAAAAAAAATCGTTGTTGCGGTAGTTGAAAATGTGAATGCCCACTTCCCTTAGCGGGGCAAGGGCAGCCTCCGTGACTTCGGTAAAGATGCGAGGAGACAGGGATCCCTCGAAGGCAAACCGAAGTATCGGTCTGTGTTGAGGCAGAATCGAGATGTGGAAGTATGCGTCCTTGAGGTTGATTGCTGCGAACCAATCTTGGGGACGAACGCACGTGAAAATGGGTTTCTGCGTTAACATCTTGAATGGGAGCTTGTGAAGGGCCTGGTTCAAGACTCGCAGATCCAAGATCTGTCGTAAACCACTGCCTTTTACACCGTGAACCATGCGCCACACACAGGAACCAATTATCCAACTGCAAGTGCTTGCGACAAGGTGGATGGTTCCACTCATGTCCGATGCTCACGTTGGTACGGACAAGCATGGCTGTCAACTCTGAATCCGATTCAGTGTGAGCGACCACCCCAGCAGGGGGAAGCTCAGCTTCACCTTCCTCTCCAGAGGACAATAGCCCTCTCTCTCCGATGCAGCTATCGGCAACTGGTCCTCACCCGGAGCCCCCTGAGAAGGACCCGCGCCATCTTCCGACAGCTCAATGGCGCACAACATGCTGGAAGAGCGGGAGGTCCGTGGGGACCGGCCCGGCGGAAGCACTCCCACTGTAACCCTCAGGTCTCTCGGAGTGTTAACCACCGTGACCCTTGGTTGGGTAACATCAGGCATAGTAACATAGTCGCGTCCGCAGTGTCGACATTGTCATGTTCTCTCAATGAGGACATGAATCATCCATGAACGCTGTCTCAGCATGCTCACGGCCCGGACATGTGAAAGAGCGATCATGGCCATCAGTTAAGGACAGAAAGCGACCGGATCCAGAAACACACAAACGGAAAGGCATCTTTAAAAAGATGCTCACCCTCCATTTTGCTCTTTTAGGAAACTGCTCTTTTTCGAGAAAGCAGGGGGGAAAACGCTGCACTTAACTGTGCAATACAATGGCGAAAGACTGCTGAATGTGCCGTATACAGCAGCAAGAGAGCTTCCAACTTCTTTCAAGGCAACTGGAAAGAGTGATCACTCATAAGAGACAACCACTTGGCTCCAAAGCAAAAATCTAATGAGTGCCCATGTTATATACCCGTATGTACGGGGGAGTGGCTTTTTTCATACGTTTATAAAATCTACTGCAATGCCCTGATTGAACTAAGATCTAATCCTGGCTTAATCTAAGCCCTGTCTGTGGAACCAGGCCATAAAGTCATAGGGCCCTATCATACACCCCGGCGCAATGTGACGTCAGGCGCAATGTAAGTGTTTTTTGCTAGTTTTAGCTCAACGCAGCTTATCATTTTCACTTTCAGCGGCACGTTGTTTAAATAGCAAATGCACTCGCGCATCTGTTCGCCCATGGGCGTGCTGGTCTGAAAACCAGGTGTGTTCAGGCTCATTGTTGGCGCTATTTTGAGGAACTGAAAACGACTCTATTGACCAACACAAACCTGCTCTAAAGTCAATAGCGCAGTATTTTTGTGTTATTTAAAGGGTGTGTTAGTAATATGTGCATATAGACGATGCACAACGCACGTACACTCAGCTTATTACACACACAGGGACGCGCAGCAGCACACACACATGCCAAATAATAAAAATTAAAGGATTACAATGTAAAAGATTATTATTGTCTACATAAAGATAAAAATGCCTACATGTCATAATGGATAGTCATTGCATGTATCAGAATTACCTATTTGCAGTAATGACAAATGAAATTGGCTAATTATTTGGCCAATCGTGGCAATCCATTGGTCTTTGTAAACAAACCTTTTCATGAAATATATGCCATTTCACATGGTTGTACCGTGCACCTCCTGACAAAAAGCAAAAGTGAAATGCATGACTTTTGGTTGCTTTATCGTCACAAAATGTTGTCAGTGTGAATGTTCCCTAAGGCCTGTGTCTGCAGTTCTGTCTAGTCTTTCTGACACCCTGCTGTTTAGCACCTGTAGTCAGCGACAGCTCAGTGCAGTAGGGCAAACTCATTGTCTGTCTCTCTTCACTGAGATGACTGCACTGACCTGACAAAACAACACAAAATGGTGAAGACTGTGAAAAGACCTATGAATTAACACATAGTGGCATTTAGTCTATGTCTATTAGATTTGAGGTACTCTTTAACTCTTTCCCCACCATTGGCTGAAATTTCCGTCATTTGTGAGACAACGCTTTCCCACCATTGACGGAATTTTCCGGCTCTCCGTGTTTTCACTGATATATGGTAGGGGGCACTATTACACATCTTCAGATCATAATCTCCAGATCAAAACACAGGCGAAGAAGAAGCAGAAACAAGCGATAGCATATGTGAGCAGATGCGTATGTAAAATAACGCGATCATCAACATTAAACAGCATATAAATCAAAACTGCCTAATGTTTCTGAATGAAATTGACCAGGACGGGCTACAGGACTGTGAAGCTTTGGGGGTGTTGACATATTGCATGTTCAGATATTCATACAACAAACATTCTTGAGGCTATGAAGCATTTGTGAAAATGATCAAAAATGCTGGCTGTGGCTGGCAACTTTTTCAAAAACACCAGCGGGGAAAGAGTTAAAAATGACAAAATGTAACCTTTTAGCAAAAATACAGCAGTTTTTTTTTTTTTTTTTTAACGAGAGAAGTCTGGAAAAACAGACTGTAAACATTGATGACATCATCTATCACTCAGGGGCGTATCCATTTTTTGTCCAATCAAAAGCTCTCTAGAATCAGTATGTTCCTTATCTTAATAGCAACTATCGCTGACTGTCTTTAAATGGCTCTGCTAAAGTTTCTTGTCTCTCACATTCAACTACGAATGACATTACATCAGTTATGTAAATAATATAGGCTATTTTAATTCAAAATGAAGTTTGACAAAAAAAACTATGCATTGTGTTGGAATTTGTGCCCGGTTTCTGTAATTGATTTGATTGGCCATCTCAATCATTTTGACATTGACTATGATGGTTACGGCCCTGCTCATTTCTGAATACATTCACTTTGTAGTATTTAATGTGAAATATTAACTCATTCTTTTCTTTTGATTGTACAGAATGGGCAAATCCAACAGCGCTTAGAGACTGTCCAAAGAGATTTCATCGTCTTCAACAGGGAAAAGTAAGAAAACTTTGACAGTTTAGTAGTAACATATCCAGTTTCATTGTAAAGCAATGTTTTGGATTTTGATATCAACAGCTGTTATGCATTATCTTTATTATATTGAGAATGTGCATTAGTAAAATTACACAATGAAGATTTAACCTCAAGCAGTACTTGTTATGCAAGAGTTTTGAAACACCCTAAGACGAATGAGGTTTTGCACAATGTTATCTTAAATCCCGTAAGTTGAGATTATCATTGAAGACCAAAAATGATTATTGTATTTTTGATTACATTATAATGCCATATGCATGTCAAAATTGTCTACACAAACAGCCTGTTTACTGGATTAAATTTGACCCAGGTTAGTTGAAGATTATTGGTTCAACAAATGAGATTCTATAATTGGAGATACATTTTGCATGTCAAAAAGTTAAGGGAAAAAACTGTTCACTAACAGAAATTATTTCCAGTATCTTATCTTAAACCATACTCAATTTTAATAATTCAGTGCTTGCCAAACACTTTACTTCCTTTTTTTTTTTACTTTTAACAAAAAAACCAAAAAAAGAAAAAAAAAAATATATATATATTATTGTTTGTCAACTCTGTTACTGTCAATTCTGTTACATACTGTTATGTAACAGAATTAACACTGTTTGACAGTAACAGAATTGACCATTTTAAACTTTTTAGCCACAAACTCCACTTGCTAGCATAAATGAAATTGACACTAATGAAATCATGATTAAAAGACTTTTAAACAACCAACTGTGTGATCAGTGATAAATTATGTTTCCATTTTTGACCAATTTTGACGTTTTACAAAATATCTCTTGGTGTGAGAACTTTTTAGATTCAAATATTTTCTCAAAGAGAGCACACACACCTTTCAGTGCTTTAGATCTTATCAGTGAGGGAAAGTGACATCATTTCCTGTATCTTACATAGTTATCAGCAAAGTATGGTATGGTAACAGAATTGACACACGATTTATGGACACATTTTTATCATATAAAAGTTATTTTTAAACAATTTAATGTTGTAGAATTAGGAAAATTACTATTTAGAGCTTTTATAAAAATAATAATAAATAAATAAATATTTTGATTACACGATACATGATACACTGACTAATTCGGACAACAAGAAATCATGATTTTCAGCTATATAAGACACTTTTTACAGAAAATAATATATTGTTATGGCCTGTAACATCTTGTGATCCATGACAATTAGTAACACATTATTAATAATTAAAAATGTAACCATTTGACTTTGACACCTAATGTACCTAGAATTATAGAATATATAAATATTATAGAACGTATATATATATATACGTATACACCAATCAGGCATGACATTATGATGGCGACAGGGTCATGGGCGGCCAAGGCTCATTGATGCACGTGGGGAGCGAAGGCTGGCCCGTGTGGTCCGATCAAACAGATGAGCTACTGTAGCTCAGATTGCTCAAGAAGTTAATGCTGGTTCTGATAGAAAGGTGTCAGAATACACAGTGCATCTCAGTTTGTTGCGTATGGGGCTGCATAGCCGCAGACCAGTCAGGGTGCCCATGCTGACCCCTGTCCACTACCGAAAGCACCAACAGTGGCACGTGAGCATCAGAACTGGACCACGGAGCAATGGAAGAAGGTGGCCTGGTCTGATGAATCACGTTTTCTTTTACATCACGTGGATGGCCGGGTGCGTGTGTGTCACTTACCTGGGGAACACATGACACCAGGATGCACTATGGGAAGAAGGCAAGCCGGCGGAGGCAGTGTGATGCTTTGGGCAATGTTCTGCTGGGAAACCTTGGGTCCTGCCATCCATGTGGATGTTACTTTGACACGTACCACCTACCTAAGCATTGTTGCAGACCATGTACACCCTTTCATGGAAACGGTATTCCCTGGTGGCTGTGGCTCTTTCAGCAGGATAATGCGCCTGCCACAAAGCAAAAATGGTTCAGGAATGGTTTGAGGAGCACAACAACGAGTTTGAGGTGTTGACTTGGCCTCCAGATCTCAATCCAATCGAGCATCTGTGGGATGTGCTGAACAAGTCCAATCCATGGAGGCCCCACCTTGCAACTTACAGGACTTAAAGGATCTGCTGCTAACATCTTGGTGCCCGATACCACAGCACACCTTCAGGGGTCTAGTGGAGTCCATGCCTTGACGGGTCAGGGCTGTTTTGGCAGCAAAAGGGGGACCAACACAATATTAGGAAGGTCACAATATATGGTCATAATGTTATGCCTGATCGGTGTATATATATATTCATTCAGTTAACATTATTTTATTTCAACTAACAACATTTTAAATGGTTTTAGTTTTAGTTCACTTGAATAACTTTTATGCCTTATGGTTACAACTGCACATTTTCAGTTTTAACTGTTGTGAAACTTCATGGATTTGTTATCCTTTCTTTGTTTTGGAGGTTGCGGAAAACCAAAGCAGACGCCGAGACCAACAACCTCAGTGCAGAAGAGACAAACAAAGCCATTCAAGACGGACAGAACAACAACGTACAGCATTGTTTATCAAGTTAACATTTGGCCGGAGGGACACGCCACAGCTTTCTTATTTCGCTCCAAGACGCCCCACTGCAGTTTCCATGGAAAAACCCCAGAAAATGCATGAGAAAATCCATGGAATATCCTGGATTCCGGATGGATTCATCAAGCTAGTGTGACCCTCATGCTCTGCATTCACCCAAAAACTGACGGCGGTTTACAGTGACTGACTGAAAAACTGAATACTGCAAAATGATCCCATTTTTAAAAGAATCAACTGAATGATGATGTTCTCTGCACCTGGCCGTGAAATGTGTGCCTTACTAGTTTAATGGATTTCCCTAATGCGTTTGGAGGCACATGAAGATTTACTGCTGTCTGATTCAGCGAGTGATCAGACTCGAGCCATTCGCCATGATTTATAAAGCTGCTCTTTTTAACGTACAAATGCAGAGAACAGAATGCGAAAGATATTTATTTCACCTCATTATGCGTATGTGATTCATTCAATCCATGTAAACGTGAATCTCACAGAGCTGCAAAATACTGTCATTTATGACACCGAATATTTTTGGCCTTTCTGGATCTAAAGCGTTTTTGGAGATTCATTGTTGGATCCCATTTGTGCTGCTGAATAAGATATTGACCACAGTGAACAGATAAAATGATAATAAAACAACTTAATAGCATCATCTGACAAGTCTGACTACGGTTTGTATAGCCTAGGGATATTCACACAGGGTTGTTTCTGGCTCATTTAGGAAATAAGTTTTAGATTTATAACATAAATACAGCACATTTTTTTAACAGTGCAGGTCTTAAAGTTTGGTGGAAAAATACAAAATGTTGTACTATTCATCTGAAATCTCCATTTCTCACAATGAATCAAAATCGCCATCTAGTGGCAAGGTGAATATTAAATATAACACAAACTACACACAATGTTGAACAACAATGACAATGATTATGATAAATAAAGGTTTTCCTTTTGTTTCGCTTTATTATTATAATCTAAAGTAGAGGATTTTATTGTTCAGTGTGGTGTTTTATGCTTTTCCCATTGATTATAGACTTGTAGACTCAGATTTGCGAATCAACCGTTTCGTTTTTCAATACACTAACCACGTTTGATAGCAAACCATTTATTTCTTACCACTTAATCCAGTGAGAACAATTAAATCAAACGATACTGTCACAGCGTATATCAGATATTTCACTCTTGGTCTGAAGTTAGAAAGCTATTTTTGTCTGGTGGACTGTACGAACACCCCATCATGTGAATTTTCCCTCATTCGCATCCAGCTAATCTCTACTGTACAGTGTCATTGGGGATTGTCATATTTTCCATGTAATTGTTAATAAAAAACCTAACATGATAACCATAGTGTTAGAAATGCTTCATATTTTTATGTTTGTGTGTGTGTGTTTTTTGACTTCCTTGAACTGATAAATAAGCACTCAAGAGTTGATAAATCATACACAGGCAGTCAGTTGTAACTTCTGTTTATTGAGGAACAAGTTTTGCACATCACACATTCACTTTGACCTGCTTTTTTCTCCATCATTTTTGACCCAGCTGTTAAAAGAAAGGGAAAAATACAATCAAACCTATATAAATATTAGGGATGCACGATACATCGGCCACCATATCAGTATCGGCTCATTTTTAATGTTATAGTTATTGGCCCGATAGGAAAATGTGTCCGATATATTAAAGCCCGATAAATAATGTATTACTTCCTTCAGCTGAGACGCATCAGATTCTGAAATATGATTAAAACACTTCAAAAGGGAAAAGTCTGTCATATCGGCTACATAAAATGATAATGAGAACATCATAATTGTGTGCTTAGGACATGGCTTTTAATGGTGAGACTTTTGTTTTTGTAATCAGGCTCTCAAAAATTATATTAAAATTTGGATTTAGATTTATCGGCCAAAATATCGGTTATCAGATTTCAAATATAAAGAATTATCGGTTATCGGTATCGGCCGATAAATGTTCATTTTTTAATGTTATCATTGTCTGTCTGATAGGAAAATGTGCCCGATATATTAAAGCTGATAAGTAATGTATTATTTCCTTCAGCTGAGACACTTCAGAAGGCGCACTTTTCGCCATGATGGGTTTGAATTGCTTGAAATATGATTGGAATCACTTCAAAAAGGAAAATACTGTCATATCGGCTACATAAAATGATAATGAGAACATCATAATTGTGTGCTAAAGACATGGCTTTAATGGTGAGACTTTTGCTTTTGTAATCAGGCTCTCAAAAATTATATAAAAATTTGGATTTAGATTTATCGGCCAATATATCGGTTATCGGGCAAAATGTTCATATCAGTGCATCCCTAATAAATATAATAAACAACAAATTCCACATCAATGAGAAAATCACTTTATGCCATTGTTATTTGGGACGTGTAACTCAAACCTCATCTAGACCTCTACCAAAGTGACATGAAAGATTTAGATTTCAAAAACATATTCCAATATTCCTGTGATTTAAGAAACGACATCGTAGCACCGTTTAATCATCCTTCAATAACTGACATTTGAGCTGTAATTGTATTTGACTGAATATTCGACAAAACTGAAATGCAAAAGGTGAATATCGTTCCCCTGCAGGCGTTCAAAAAAATAACTCCTTTTCAAATGAAATCTAGTTAACCTTTATTTTTCCTTTACTGAGAGCCAACTGAAGTTCAACTATTCCTTCATATGACGGGTCACGGATAAGGAAAGCAGTGCAGTATGGGAATTGGTGTTTGAGCAAATGCAAATGTTTTGTAATTTTCTACACCTGTCCCAGACAGCAACATAGTGTCGGCCTATTTTGCTGTCTGGGGTATATCATTGCATGTTTTTCCTTAACATTCATTTGACTTTATTATACTTAAAAAAATGCGAACACTTCAACTTCATTTACAAAGTAACTAGCATAATCACAGCTGATATATACGCAAATAAAGCTTATGAGGGAATAGAGATCAAGCCCTATGAAACGCATGACAGTAGTCCTTCCTCCACTGAACGCAAACGGGAAATTCTAGAGAGTTAACTGCTTCCTTTTATAAACGTCACATACCAAGTCGGTTTCACGGTAAATCTAGTTTGGTTTATCTAAACACATCTAAACGAACAAAACGCTACACTAAAATGCCCTAATATTTGTACGGGCTTTGCTTTCCTCAGAGGTGGACTACTGATCTTCAGTCACTCAGCAGGAGTAAATCATGAAGGGTAAGGCATGACTTCAGTGTTTTGCTTTCTTTTGTTTCATTTCCTGACTAATCACCTTACGTCTACATGGTTGATTTTATCCTGGTGGTCCCTCTTACATGCTCTTTATGTTTAACTAAGGGAGGTGATATTGGAGCGGCCACCAGGGGGCACAACCACACGTCTTCCAGCCGGTCTGATGGGAGCCTCCTCAGGACCTGTGACGAGACAGACAGAGAGAGTCACGTGAGGTCAGGCTTCTTTACATAGGCTCGGGTCATTCTCTCTGGCACAACGTTTCAGGGATAGGCTGACAGCTGATCTTTCTGTGAGTTTTTGTGATGCTATTTACTGTCAATCCTAAAGCAGTATATATTTGAACCGCACCACAGTAAAGGTGCGGTCGTGGGTGAAATCTAGTGGTTTCCCCACACTGATGTCGCTTCTGTTCAAGCTGGTCGTGTGAATTGAAAGTGACTTCTGTGTGAGCGATGCTTGGACATTGGACTTTTTAAACTTTTTTTATGTGGCATACATTAAATTTGGAATTGATATGCTTATAAATGTAATGTATTCTGACTAGGAAATAGACAATTCTGTTACTTAGTTTCGGTGAACCTACTTTACACATTAAAAAATAAATATACACAAAAAATATATAATTTTCAAATAATATTTATGGTTTTATTCAAATTTTAAATTCTGATCATACCATACTTAATCAATATATTTTCTTTTTTTTTTGGCTTATTGTCACCATAATCAAAAGCTAAATTAGCTATAATATAAAAGAAGATTTTTTACTTAAGATAAAACAAAACATTTTGTTAGTCAATATTTATTTAGTGTACTTACTAAACTTAAAGATAACTTTAAAAAGACCTTAAAGTTTATTGTGATGTCTTTTAAAACTATGCATAATATTTTCTGTTATGTAGTTTTAAAAAAATATATATATTTTTAAATATATATATATATATATAATATAATATAATTTTTAATTAAAATTAAAAAATATATTTTATAATATAATATATTTTTATTTAAAAAGTATATACACACACACATATACATATATATATATATATATATAGATTTTTTTTTTATACTTATATATATTATTTTACATTAAAAAAATTAATAAAACCCACAATAATTAATACAATAATAATAATTTCTGCAGTCAGAAAAGCTAGCCCGTATGTGTTCTGCACATCTGGTGTCAAGCAAATATATTATGTAAACTAAATTGTTTCTTTATTTTTTTTTAAATAGTGAGTGTTATTTATTGAAGCTTGTAAACTCGCTATATCGTGATTAATCGCATCCAAAATAAAAGTTTGTGTTTACATAATATATGTGTGTATAATTATTATGTATATATAAATACACACTATGTATATATTTAAGAAATATTTACATGTATATATATTTATATAATTTATATTATATATAAATATTTTATAAATAAAAATATAATTAAAGTCTTAAATATATACATGCATGTGTGTGTATTTATATATACATAATAATTACACACACATATATTATATGAACACAAACTTTTATTTTGGATGCGATTAATCGATTTGACAGCACTAGTTTAAACATGACTCTGATTATTTGGCAGACAAAAGTTTTTAAATACTTTCAAATATTATAACAAAACTGCAATAATAACAGTAACAGTAATAAATAATTTCAAGAAAACAATAATTCCTTCATTATGATATCAAGGCAGCTGTACCACCCTGACTTTATGCTTCAAAAGAAGTAAACCATGTTCATCACAGAAGTGGTGTATTCACTGAATTTATGAATTGCATTTTTGTGAATTTTTTGAATAGCACATATTGCATATTTGTATACTTTTTATGGATTAACGCTGGGTTCTGCGTCTGTTTTATCCCACTATCCTTCAATAACTACACCAATAAGAAGTTTGCGTCTGCACTGGTGTATGAATATGAGACATCATTTCCAGGGTTACCTGACAGCGTGAAGCCAGACTGATGGAGGTTCCTTACAGGGACTTTAGTGGGTGAAGTACGGGTGGAGGCAGATGGCGTTCCTCCCCTAGACATGGGTGTAAACTCAGACACAGGGCCGTCATACATGCCCCTGGGGACCGCCTTCAGTGTGGCCATCTTTAAGAGAGACACAAACACAACACTTCAGCTTTAAACCGGATAGTGTAGCATACCGGTTAGAGAAAGAGAGAGAGAGAAAGGCCAGTTTGGGTGTTGGCAAGTGCATTCCATAGATACATCTATCCTCATGTGGGCTGTCTTTGGGAACTGTGTGTAAATGTCATGTCCTCTTAGAAATTGGTTCCAGATATCGCTGGCAGATCGTTGAGAAGGTTTATCATGTTGCACTATCAACAATATTTCTACAATGTAAGCAAGATATTTTTGAGATCTGCTGGCTTAAAACTGAAACTGTGGACGAATGTGCAGAGAGGAGAAAAAAACGAACCAATTTAAATATATTTTCAAGATTTCCAAAAACAAGGCAGTTTTCATTAAAGGGATAGTCCACCCAAAATGAAAATTATGTATTGAAATGAATCATTTACTCAAAATCGTTTCATTCCAAACCCATATGACTTTTGTTCAACATAAATGAAGATATTTTTAATGAATTTTTTAATGATCAGACTAGAACAAACCTCATTGGTTTTACACATCAAACAAGCATGAGCATCAGTTTACCATATTTGATGAGCTCTATATATGTGCGTTGATCAAAATGAAATCTATTTGTCATATAATTCAACCGTGTCTCTTCAGAAGACTTAAATGAAACCCCTCTTTTACAAGCTTAAAGGTTTTTTGGTTGAATTGACTTTTAATGGATGGACAGAAATCTCTCAGATTTCATAAAAAAATATTATGTTTATATATTGTATTTTGAAGATGAACCAAAGTCTTATGGGTGAGAGAAAAATTTGGTTGCACTTTATTTCGATGGTCCACTTTATACTTTATACTGACTATAAGTAACTTTGCAAGTACATGTCAACTTATTCTAACCCTAACCCTACCAGTCTACTAAACACTAATAACTGTTAGTTGATATGTAGTTGCAAAGTTACTTATAGTTAGAAGAATGTCTAAAGTGGCATTGCATTTTCTTTTTGAACCATGTGATCACTTTGATATGTATGGAAGCTTGTTTCCGCCACAGAATAAAAAATAAAAAAAGGTAGTTGCAACTATTTTTCTCTCAATTCTGACGTTTATATCTCAGAATATTCTTTTAAATAGTTTTTTTCCGTGGCGAAAAGAAGCTTTGTTGAACTAACACTGGCTCTGTTAAACTAACAGTTTCAACAGTTTCTTTACAGGGCAATAATCAAAGGTCTACAATCCCAATTTTTAAAACCACGGAAATACATGAACCCTTTCCCCGCCATTGACAGAATATTCCGGCTTTCCATGTTTTCACTGTTATACGGTAGGGGACGCTATTACACATCTTCTGAATGAGTACAGAATCTCCTGATCAAAACGTGAGAAATGATATTATACACTATATTGCCAAAAGTTTTGGGACGCCTGCCTTTACATGCACATGAACTTTAATGACATCCCATTCTTAATCCGTAGGGTTTAATATGGAGTTGGCCCACCCTTTGCAGCTATAACAGCTTCAACTCTTCTGTGAAGGCTTTCCACAAAGTTTAGGAGTGTGTTTATGGGAATTTATGACCATTCTTCTAGAAGTGCATTTGTGAGGTCAGGCACTGATGTTGGACGAGAAGGCCTGGCTCGCAGTCTCCGCTCTAATTCATCCCAAAGCTGTTCTATCGGGTTGAGGTCAGGACTCTGTGCAGGCCAGTCAAGTTCCTCCACACCAAACTCGCTCATCCATGTCTTTATGGACCTTGCTTTGTGCACTGGCCCTTCCCAAACTGTTCCCACAAAGTTGGGAGCATGAAATTGTCCAAAATGTCTTGCTAGGTTGAAGCATTAAGAGTTCCTTTCACTGGGCCAAGCCCAGCCCAACTCCACCAAACTTTACACTTGGCACAATGCAGTCAGGCAAGTCCCGTTCTCCTGGCAAACGCCAAACCCAGACTCGTCCATCGGATTGCCAGACTGAGAAGCGTGATTGGTCACTCCAGAGAGCACGTCTCCACTGCTCTAGAGTCCAGTGGCGGCGTGCTTTACTTCACTGCATCCAACGCTTTGCTTTCATGGTGATGTAAGGCTTGGATGAGCTGCTCAGCCATGGAAACCCATTCCATGAAGCTCTTTACGCACTGTTCTTGAGCTAATCTGAAGGACACATGAAGTTTGGAGGTCTGTAGCTATTGACTCTGCAGAAAGTTGGTGACGTCTGCTCACTGTGTGCCTCAGCATGTGCTGACCCCGCTCTGTGATTTTACGTGGCCTACCACTTCGTGGCTGAGTTGCTGTTGCTCCCAATTGCTTTCACTTTGTTATAATCCCACTAACAGTTGAGCGTGGAATATTTAAGTGTGGAAATTTCACGAATGGACTTATTGCACAGGTGGCAACCTATCACGGTACCACGCTTGAATTCACTAAGCGTTCCAATACTTTTGGCTATATAGTGCATGTATCATATTTAAATAATATCATATGTAAATCCCATCCAGATGTAATCTTTGACAAAAATGTGATTTTCTTAGCTTTTTGCTCAAAATGTAGCTTTTTTTAATGAAACTTACCCACATTCAAGTGTTGATAAAAAAGAATGCATGAAGCTAGAATAAAATATTTGTTTGTTTAAAAGCAGAGGCTCTGTTCTTTCTTTTGATATATTGCATGCTCAGAAATTCATACAACAAAATATTCAGGGGGCCATGAAACTTTTGTGAACATGATCAACAGAGGCGGTGGCTGGCAACTTTTTAAAAAAGCGCTGGCGTGTAAAGAGCTAACGACTAGGTTTGATAAATGATGATAAACTGCCGAAAAAGGGGAATTTCAATACAGTGCTGTGGATACAGATGAACTCCTGTGACACGTGTGTCCAGGGCCATCGGGATCAGTGTTCTTCTCGCCAGAGCTGTACCTGTTTCCTGGCTTTGACACGTTTGTAAGCGAAGTCAGGAAATGGGGAGCAGGGGATAAAGCGTCCAGTGCCAGAGGTCGCGTGCAGGTTCCCATCCTCCAGAACAATCTTCCCCTGGCAGACGACCAGCATGGGTGCACCTCTCAGCTCCATGCCCTCAAACACATTATACTCCGCTGCCTAGAAGAACACAAGAACATCATGCTAAGAAAGGGCATTAAACTCCACTTGTGTAACAAAAATGACCTCGGAAGTATCAGAGTTGCCAGCAAGAAATAGCCATCATTTCACCGTCTCGGTTAACTATAGACCTCATATAGTCCGGCTATGAGTGACCCACTTCTAGCCAAAATAAACTTGAATTTGGTTACATGCCGTTTCTGCCAAAATAATAGTTCCCAGCAAGCAATAGCAAAGTCAACAGTGATTACAAGGTGTTTGGTTTAATTTCTTTGACATGTTCATGTTCTAGACGACTAGTCTATTCTTGGGATATGGTTAGACGTCTATTAAATTTTCACTAACAGCCCAAATTTTGCCTAGTTTTAGCCTAGACGTCAGGGCTGTGTTTGGACGGCTATTAGACGTCTTTAAACGCAAAATTGCTTGTTGGTTATACCATGGCCATTTTTTGTTTCGTAATGCAATGTTTGTATCTTAAATCTGTTTGTGTACATATTGGCTTTTTATTCAATTAAATAAATTGAGTAAATAATCAACAGATTAACTGTCTACAGTATTTACACTACCATTCAAATGTTTGTGGTCAGTAAGATTTTAGAAGTCTCTATAAGAAGTCTCTTCTGCTCACATTTATTTGATCAAAAATACAGTAAAATCAGTAATATTATGAAATATTATTACAGTTTAAAAGAACTGGTTTCTATTTGAATATATTAAAAAATGTAATTTATTCCTGTGATGCAAAGCTGAATATTCAGCATCACTACTCCAGTCTTCAGTGTCACATGATCCTTCAGAAATCATTCTAATATGAGGATTTGCTGCTTAAGAAACATTTATGATTATTATCAATGTTGAAAACCTTTCGGGTTACAAATTTGATCCTTTTATGGAAACTGTGGTGCATTTTTTTCAGGATTATTTGATGAATAGACAGACATGAAAAGGTTCAGCATGACAGTTAGCAGCTGTGCTTCACTCAAACTCTTACATGGACACAGTGACACAAACAGCCGTTTTAAGTTTGAGTTTCTGCAAAAAGAGAAACGCTGAGATATTCCACACTAATGAAGATCATGTGTATGAGAGTAAGACACGAATCTGGCCTCCTGTCCTTCATTCACTCTCTTTCTCATTCTCCACCTCTTCGCCAAACAGCTGGATACAGGAAGGACAAAAACATCCTTCTCTTTTTTTCTAGTCTTTTTCTCACACTCTCAGCCTCTTGTTTATTTCTTACTTCTCTTATCACTTCTTTCTAGTTTACTACTCCCCTATTTTCTGATTTCTTGTTCTCCAGTGGACACTGTAAATGTTGTGATGTCCTGCCGTGATCCAAGGTCTCTGCGTTTGGCAATCGTCCATCCTTTGTGTGCGAAAGCAGGAAATGACACGCACGCAATTTCTGCCAAGAATGCTGGCATGGGCCTAAGCTTATGTAGAATAACACAAACGCAAGACTTTCAGGCAGGTGATGAAGTCATGTTTTAGGTGACTTCGCAGTGCATGGAAACCAGAGCCACGGGATAAACAATCAATAAACATCAGCCATTTTGTACACTGTTGAGAGCCATGGCAGCCAATGCTGTTTGGATATGTAATGGTCTCTAGAGAGGAAGCTGAAAGGAAATGAAAACGTGAGGTCATTTTGGCTCTGCTGAATCTTTCTCCCTGAGCACTGCTGGTTTTCAGACGATCTACAAATATAGCTCTTGTAGTATCTGCTCAGGAAATTCCAGTTCCCATCTCACCCGAATCTAAAATCTGATTGTAGCTCTTCTGTCAGTAGTTTTATGCTCTTGTGCTGATGTTGGTAATGTTTTGGAAGAGAAAGAAAGAATGGCGTCCGAGCGTCTGTCTCACAACTGCTGGAAATTTCGTCAAAGTGGCTAAGATTTTTTACAACGGTAATTACATGACCGTCGATGAACATGTCACACTGAAGATGAAAGTATGCTTCAGCTGTCTTGCAAATTCCATCAACAGGGCTGTTCGCTTTCAGCAGTGGTGTCAAATTCAGTTCCTGTAGGGTGTAGCTCCAAACAGGGCTTGACATTCACTTTTTTGCTCATTAGTCACTGTGGCTAGTGGTTTTTCAAAGTTACTAGCCACTCAGCATTTTCACTGGCCACAATTTTGACATTGATACCATGGGGAAAAACTGCCATTTAGATATTTTAATATTATCTCATAATTTGGCAGCGGGAACATTAGGCTGCTGTCCCTTTAAGACCTGACGCACGGATCCATTACACTGATACACATGCGTTTTCTTTCTCAACTGTTTACGTTCACTTAAAACAGAACTGACTGTGTTTACGTGAATACTCGCCAAGACCGGCATTTTGACATTATTTTGTGTGTATTTGACTGTTTAAGTGCAATAAGCAGCGATAAAGACTCAATTTAGTGCTGAGAGACGGCTTTATGTGCCGCATTTTGAGTATTTTAGCACAAAATCTGCTGGAATGAGTAAAATTATGCGCAATACACCCAATCCCATGCTGATATTCAAGCCCTGTAGCAGCAACAATATTCATCCGGAGCAAATGAAGCGAGTGATGAGGGGAGGAGGGTTTGAGGAAATTTCTATTTCTATAGGCCTGTGTGTATGCTTGCGCTGTTGGAGAAAATATTTAAAATATTAAACAAAAATTATAACAATACAATAAACTATAGCTGTCAGCTTAGGGTTTACAAGTATTATCAATGACTTTAGACAGACTTTGGTATTATAAGGTTACATTTCTAAATAACTCCAATATGTGTTCTCGGGATTGTGATTATGGGGTGATTGTTATTATATAAAAAACGGAAGTGGTGATAAATGGTGATATAATTACAACAGGGCGAGATATGATTACATAGCTGAGTAAATAATAATAATGATAATGACATTAGCAGATAAATACATGACCACTATGTTGTAATTTACAGTCTTAGCGATGTGATGTAGTAGAGATTATTACTACTATCATTGTCATTATTATTATCGATATTAGGCCTACTATTGTTATCATAAAACTGTGATTAAACAATATACTAGGATATGGTTATATTTTATATATTACGTGATCATTATAAAAACGGGACACATTCGTAGGATTATTACATTGCATAATGTAATTGGGTATTTTGTATATAAATATTATAATATTACATAAATTATTAGTAATTTAACAAATAATGGCAGTAGCCATATGGTGTAATATAAGGGAATGAATTGGGGGTGGGAGCAAATAAGTTCTACTTTTTTCACTCCCTTTCAAGCAAGTATTATATGTGTAAATAATGTGTGATGACGTGTATCATAATTGTAATGTGTATATAAGTGTGTATGTGTATTTAGGTATATATGTGCATATATATATATATATATATGTGTGTGTGTGTGTGTGTGTATAGTTATTATGTGTAATGTATATGTATAGATTTATAAAACTGAGATAAACTGTTCTATATTTCTATGTATATTGTATTAGTATATGTATATTTTTTTGCTCAATCAATATCATACACTAGAGTTGTGTGGGCTGGGGGTAAATTAAGCGTGATCTGCTGTGATGTCATAATCATGGTGCATTGTGGTCTATGTATATCTATGGATTCTCCTCTCACCTACTGTATCAATACATTTCTAATAAATGTCTGCTGAGACTTAATAAGGAAATCCAAGCTCGACTGAAGGTCTGACTGTCAGATCTGGCCTGTTTCCATCCAGCGGTTTTATTTATGAGGGAAAGCATACAGGCTTCCTGTATTAGCGCACAGTTTGATTAGTTAGAATCGTCTATTTTCGCTCAGAGGAGCTGGAAGGTCAGTGAAAGCCAGCCAATTCAGTTCTCTCTCTATGTTTAGACTTTGCCTTTGAAATGTGTGTTTTTATGCAGCTGGAGGACCTACAGAATGATGTGTTTTAGCAGTGATGGTCCGGATGGCATCTGTGTCCCAGATAACCAGATCGCTGTCTGAGCCCACGGCTATCCGACCCTTGCGTGGATACAGGTTCAGGATCTTGGCGGCATTGGTGCTTGTCACAGCGACAAACATGTTCTCGTCCATTTTACCAGTGACCTGAGCAGAGGAATGACAAACACAACTGAGAATGAAATGCAATGCTTGTTTAATTTCAGGGTCTTAACAGTAGGTAATGATTTAGGGCCCTATTTTCAAATCCACATTAGGGTGCAAATGAAACAATTATTTAACAATTTTTTTTAATGTATTATAATAATTTCACAGTTACTCTCCAAATTAATGTAGAAACAACTTAAAGACAGTATATTTGAAATATTTGTTGTTTTTATGAATGAAGGCCAGTATCACTGATACTAATACTGCTACTGATGTCTCTATGAAACTGATTAATTTAACATTAATGATAGACATTCAACATTACAGTATAATTGAAAGCTTAAATGCAAGCTTCAACATTTATTAGGCTTTAAAAAAATAACAACTTTTAACTTAAGCAAACTTGAAAACAATCTTCACATAAACCCATTATAATAAATGTCATATTTACCTGTGGCCTTCATGTATAATCAATGTACAGAAAGTTATCAAACTGTCTGCATGCACTGTATAAATTATACATTAAAGGGGGGGTATAATGCTATTTCATGCATACTGAGTTTTTTACACTGTTAAAGACTTGGATTCCCATGCTAAACATGGCCAAAGAAAAAGTTTCAAAAACTAAGTTGGACGTTTGATGGAGTATTTCTGTGCAAAAAAAACTCCTTTCGGTTTCTCACAAGTTTTTTTCGAGTACGGGTCTGCGTGACGTCAACAAGGGCGGAATCTCCTTGTACGGGCCGTACGGGCACTTCTCCCGGAAGGGCGCGCACACACGCCGATCAGAGCGAGAGAGCAAACGCACGCCCATCATCGCGCTTTGCTCGGCTTTAGGGAAGTCGTCGGCTGCGCTGCACAGGTCACAGGACTTCACGAAATCAACAACGTCCCCAAAGAAGTGTGTTTTTGGTTGTCAGGGCAAGACAACCCTGTTCAGCTTCCCGAAGAACCCAGCGTTAAGGGGACAGGGGATGGAGTTTGTTTTTCCGGAGCAGCAACGGAGTTGTGCAAGTGTTTTTGTTTGTTCCCTGCATTTCGGCGATGATTGTTTTATAAACAAGGCCCAATTCAACTCCGGATTTGCAGATCGTCTAATGCTGAAAGATGGAGCGGTCCCAACGGTAAAGGTTCACGGTCATGCGCAGGCGGTGAGTAAAACTGTGTTTTTGGCTAACACAGTAAGTACACATCAAGTAAACAACATGATCATGTATAGTTAATTTATCAATGGAGCATGCGATGTATGGTGTGTGTTTAACACATTTGTTTAGCTGACCACTATAGGTGTCTGTTTGTTTATTGTAAAACCACTCCAAACAACAATACACAAAGACTGGGAAAATATGTTGAACTAAATGATTTTTTTTATATTAAACCTAGGGGCTGTTCACACAAAGCGCGCTTCTATTCAAATGCGCTACTATTGTTTTCTATGTAAACACGCACTAGTCTGAAGTGCAAAACCGTTCCTTGCTCCTGCTAAGTCACACACAATGGTTCATAAACCAAATCACGCTCTAAACGCAATAGCTGCGCGTGCTCGTGACTTAGCTCCGCCCACACGATACACCTCCAGCCGCTCGGTTTTATTCGGAAAGACTCGGTACAGCGTATCTGTCTTTTATAAATATGATAAAACTAAAGACTTTTCGGAGATATGAAGGATGCAAGATTAACATGAGATTGACAGAAACAGTGTGTGATACCCCCCCTTTAAATATAGATTAATCCTGATTAAAGCTACAATTTTCTCTGTCCCCTTTGTTCTTTGATGAAAATTAATAACAGACAATATTAGTGGTTACTGTCCCTTTAAGATCTGCCACTGCCGAACATGACGCATCTCATTTTCTCACAACTCTTTAAGTTCATTTAAGACGTTATTTAACTCATTTAAGACTGCTCTTATGAGGATACTCCACAAAACAGACATTTTGGTATAATTGTGTATGTTATTGTTTGTTCAAGCGCAAAAGAGAACATGATTCTGGCTGTGTGCATGATACTGGCGCGCGTCGCTCTGTGCGTCGTGTGTGTGTGTCAGGACATTCACAGACAGCGCATTCTCTTTTGTCTTGTTGCGCTTGAATGGTTTAAAAGCAATAAGAGCGTGATCATATAATGTAACGCTAGCCAAAGGATGACAGAAAATTGCGTTTAATTGCGTTTATTATTCATAACGTGTTAAACGGAAAAAAAATATTGCATGCATTAACGCGCTAATTTTGACAGCACTAATTTAGATATATTATATTTTCTGGATCGGTGGATGTGAACACCTATAGGTAGAATAAACTGATGTGCAGTTACAGATATCAGCATTTTACAGTGGCTGCACATGCAATCTACTGTATCCGCTATGATCCTCACCACAGCCTTGTCCCAGATGACTGACATCCTCTCCTCTGCTCCATTCACTCCTTCAGGAATCTGAGTGAAGTCATCTTTCCCTATGGCCTTCTGAGCCACGGTGAACGTGCAGTGAGCACTACCCGTCACCGACAGATCCCCGCTAACAGAGAGACAGACACGTCACAACACTTCAATGACTAGACTATGTAACAGCCAAAAACAACGTATATAATTAATATCAACCACTGTTAATTGTACTGAATGTACACTTGTAGTGTACTTCAAATTTACATTTTTAATAAGATAAAATAATATTAAATGAATAAACATAAAAGGCCACTTGAAGAGAGTATACTTTCGTGGCTGAATCTTAGAACACTTAAAGGGATAGCTCACCCAAAAATGAAAATTACCCCCTCAAGCCATCTTAGGTGTATATGACATTCTTCTTTCAGACGAATACTAAGTTATATAAAAAAAATGTCCTGGCTCTTCCAAGCTTTATAATGGCAGTGAATGACAGCCCAAAATTTGAAGCCCAAAAAAGTGCATTCATCCATTATAGAAGTGCCTCACACGGCTCCGGGGGTTAATAAAGGCCGTCTGAAGCGAAGCCATGCAAAAATATCCATATTTAACACGTTATAAAGTAAAATATCTAGCTTCTGGCAGACCGTTGGCCGTATTCAACTTACGAAACGCATGGCTTCGCTTCAGAAGGCCTTTATTAACCCTCAGAGCCGTGTGGAGTACGTTTATAATGGATGAATGCACTTTTTTGAACTCAATGGACCCCGTCACTGCCATTATAAAGCTTGGAAGCATCAGGATATTTATTAATATAACTCTTATTGTGTTCATCAGAAAGAAGAGAGTCATATACACCTAGGATGGCTTGACTGTGAGTAAATCATGGGGTAATTTTCATTTTAAAGTGAACTAATCCTTTAAGAATTAACTGACAGAACTACATCCCAAAATAACATAATGTACATATAGGATATACTTGTGTTTACCTGGCCAACAGGGTGTTCAGGTAGTCTGGAGTGGTCGGGTCTGGACTGAGGGGTGGTGATGTCACAAAAGAGGCAGCCTTAGCCCAGTTCTTGCTCCAATAATGAGTCCCATCAGTTCCCAAACTGGCCGTGATTGGCTCCCCAAACACCACGTTACCTAGAAATAAACATTTCATTATCTGGCTCGTTTCAAGTTTCAAGGACACAAAATATGAGAAAGTTGAACCTACTGGCAAGAATACAGTGTCCTGCCAACTGAACACATCTGCTCAGCAGTGAAGTTTAAATGGGAAATAAACACATAAGCAACCCATCAAACAACAGCTACTCAGGCTTAAATGTCTATTACCGCAGGGACATCTGGAAAAAGTGATTAACAAGAGTTCACTAGAAGAGCTGAAGCCTTCTGGATGCGGCTTTCCATCCACGGGAATGGCAGATGAGCTCCTCAGGATTGTGTTTGCATCTTGGTGGTTATTAGGACGTTGCTAAGTGGTTCGCAAAAGAGTCCACCTCCATGTCTCTATGATATTCTGGTCTCTAGATATGGCTTGGGTCCCTCCTTCAATGCAAATATTTTTTTATCCGCCAGCCAAAAATCATGCATCCAGATGTTTAGAAAAGTAAAACCACACCTCTCTTCAATAAACCAGATGATCTGAGCACAAACGTTGTGGGGTGAGTTATGTGGCTAAGTTTAATTCTTAGAGCGAGTAGGGCTTTGTTCAAATCACTAAACCTGTGCATGAGCAATTTTAACAGTGATCACAGCAAACACCACTAATAAATGCACCTTTGCAAATCTTGGCTCAGAACTACCTTATAAATCTCTGCTGACAAAAACCTTTAGTCTCCATTCTGGACAGTCATCAAGAATAAAGGGATGAATCATGAAGACAGTGATTAACTACCCAATCTAACACACTAGAACAGTGATGAATAGTGATGTGAGATCATTTTACAACACTTTTGGGAACGCTCTCAACCTTTTCAGTGACCTAAAACTGCTGCCGTAGAAATGAACTTCCAGGGATATTATGTATTATTTAACAATTTGGTTTAAAGAATTTTTGTTCTTTAAAGACAAATTAGCAAACCACGCCACAAGGGAGAATGACAAGATTCAATAAAAGTTTGATAGAGAAGGGTCATCATGGATTTGTCAATGTGAAATCTGGACAGGTTTCTAAGGCAAAACAGACGCTGATGTCCCCTTTTACACACAGTCTTACAGTAGAATCTATAAGATATATGATAAATGAATGATGAATGGTTCTGCATTAAGCATGGACAAGTTTGTGAACGGACTGCCGGTGCCAGGTAAACGTAAAGCAGCCGATTAATCTACTACGACTACACCAGATGAGAGCAGTGTGACGTGATGCGTCAAAAGCAAATAGAACCCATTATAATCAGTGATGCTGTCTACACTGGATGTGGCGCGACACGACACGACTAATTCCAACAGTAAACTGATGCCCAGCTTCGACCAGAACAACGGTGAGTAATGAAGAGAGACCACAGTGTATGCCTCAAAGTATTAACTTCTGACAGTCTGAAGCCAAACAAGTTAAGTTGAAAATATTTTTGTCTACGAAAGGGAGTCCGGTAGAAAACTTTGGGAGCCACTGCTGAAACACTGCTGTATTTTGATCAGCAGAACGGAGTAGATGGAGTCCATCACCACCCCAAAAGCTTCACAGTCCTGTAGCCCGTCCTGGTCAACATTTCATTCAGAAACATTAGGCAGTTTTGATTTATATGCTGTTTAATGTTGATGATCGCGTTATTTTACATACGCATCTGCTTACATATGCTATCGCTTGTTTCTGTTTCTTCTTCTCCTGTGTTTTGATCTGTACTCTTTCAGAAGATGCGTCATAGCGCCCCCCTACCGTATAACAGTGAAAACACGGAATTTCCGCCAGTGGCGGGAAAGAGTTAATTTACAGCCCTGATATTTACACCTACGAATTACTTATTTGTTTAAATTCCTCCTTTTGTGTTTCACTCCCAAAATAGCAGCATACAGGTTTTAAATAATGTAAATAATGACTAATAATTAATTTGATTACAAGTTTTAACAAATGTACGGCCTTACCATTCACAGTTTGGATTTATACATTTGCAATTTACACATTTTATCGTCAAATATTCTCTATTCTCTGAGTCTCCTGAGTATCTCTCGCTTCCCTGAAACTGTAATCATGACTATTTATTTATATTGAACTAATTTACGTAAGAGAGCATTGTATCTGAATGATTCAACTAAACAGTGAGGACTATTATGATGATGGATTGCGAAACCTTTACAGACCAGGCAGTGCATATAAGAAAAACATTTCATATGAGTGGAAATAATGTATAGACAGCTAATATATAATGAAAGGATACAGTAAAAATAATACATTTATAATAATAAAACTGTTATTTACACATATGCCACACAGAGACAGTTTTATCCAACTGAAGGTCATTACAGTCATGAATATATATGTCAAAGATGACTGTAACTCAGAAAAGGTTTATTTAACTCGGGTGAGAGGAGATCTGTGAAAGCTCAAACGTTACGCTGCTGACATGCTCACACTGCTGTGGTTTATTATTTTATCTGACATTTCAATTGTTTCTCAGGAACCCCAGGAAACGTCTCCATAAAACTGTTTGTATTCACACAATTACAGATGATTATGAATATGTGAAATATGGTAAATATTTTAAAAAAAAAATTGTTGAAAAATGGACGTGTTGATATTGTTTGGGATTGGCCCCATGATAAGACATTAATTAGAGAATCCCTCATTCAAGATTAAAAAAAAACAACAACTTTATTTAAATTTATATATATAAAATATTTTTGTGTTGTTAAATTATGTCATTGTGTATGGCAAGCCGTTTTAACATTTAATCCTTAAAACATACTAGCATCTATTTTCATGCTACTAGTGCCTATTCTTTAGATACTAATACCTTTTTAAAAGATACTGTAGTTATTTATTAGGTACTAGTTCTTATTTTTTAGATACTAATACCTATTAAATATATACTAGTACGTATTCATTAGCTACTAGTACTTATTCATTAGCTACTAGTACTTATTCATTAGATACTAGTACTTATTCATTAGCTACTAGTACTTACTCATTAGATACTAGTACTTATTCATTAGATACTAGTACTTATTCATTAGATACTAGTACTTATTCATAAGCTACTAGTACTTATTCATTAGCTACTAGTACTTATTCATTAGATACTAGTACTTATTCATTAGATAATAGTACTTATTCATTAGATACTAGTACTTATTCATTAGCTACTAGTACTTATTCATTAGATACTAGTACGTATTCATTAGCTACTAGTACTTATTCATAAGCTACTAGTACTTATTCATTAGATACTAGTACTTATTTATTAGATATTAGTACTTATTCATTAGATACTAGTACGTATTCATTAGCTACTAGTACTTATTCATAAGCTACTAGTACTTATTCATTAGATACTAGTACTTATTCATTAGATACTAGTACTTATTTATTAGATACTAGTACTTATTCATAAGCTACTAGTACTTATTCATTAGCTACTAGTACTTATTCATTAGATACTAGTACTTATTCATTAGATAATAGTACTTATTCATTAGATACTAGTACTTATTTATTAGATATTAGTACTTATTCATTAGATACTAGTACGTATTCATTAGCTACTAGTACTTATTCATAAGCTACTAGTACTTATTCATTAGATACTAGTACTTATTCATTAGATACTAGTACTTATTTATTAGATATTAGTACTTATTCATTAGATACTAGTACTTATTCATAAGCTACTAGTACTTATTCATTAGCTACTAGTACTTATTCATTAGCTACTAGTATTTATTCATTAGATACTAGTACTTATTCATTAGATACTAGTACTTATTCATTAGCTACTAGTACTTATTCATTAGCTACTAGTACTTATTCATTAGATACTAGTACTTATTCATTAGATACTAGTACTTATTTATTAGATACTAGTACTTATTCATTGGCTACTAGTATTTATTCATTAGATACTAGTACTTATTCATTAGATACTAGTACTTATTCATTAGATACTAGTACTTATTCATTAGCTACTAGTACTTATTCGTTAGCTACTAGTATTTATTCATTAGATACTAGTACTTATTCATTAGATACTAGTACTTATTCATTAGATACTAGTACTTATTCATTAGCTACTAGTACTTATTCATTAGATACTAGTACTTATTCATTAGATACTAGTACTTATTTATTAGATACTAGTACTTATTCATTGGCTACTAGTATTTATTCATTAGATACTAGTATTTATTCATTAGATACTAGTACTTATTCATTAGATACTAGTACTTATTCATTAGCTACTAGTACTTATTCGTTAGATACTAGTAACACATTTTAAAGGGGTCATGAACTGGCTTTTTTATTTTTTTATACTGTTGTCTGAGGTCAACTTTGCGTTCACACAGACGTTCGCGTGGTTTTTACATTCAAAAACATCATAATGAATAAGTAATAGAGTATTTTCTACCCTGGTTTTGAGCCTCTCTCCTGGAGCGCTTGGTTTTTATGGGCGTGCCGCATTGAAGACTTGGAAGTAAACGGCCACTGCTATGACTGGATAACAGTTTTGTATATTACAATGAGCTTCGACTCCCCCGTGAGTACACGTGAGGAATTGTTTTCAAAGCGTGTGGGAAAACGGCAACCGGAATGATTCACCCACAGGACTCACAAAATGTCTTTATCAAACAAACATGATGTGGGTTTATGATTTATCTCTCATCCACCCGCAATTAATTGGAATGTTATTTTTTATTACTTGGCCCGCCCGATCGGTGGATATAACCGCGAACCGTGCATCACTAACACACACTCACACACAAGCCTCACACATTATCAATAGATATCAAATGATCTGTTACAATGCAATACTATCACATATAAAAAAAAACATTTTTTACTCACATTAGTGTGTTGCTTCATTCATTCATGTAATCTCATCCAGTCTCTTGTTTACAAACAAATCCATGGTGAAATGAAGGAACAAACGCGCAATGTCTTCCCCACGTGAGCTGGATCTTCATTAAAAATAAAGTTCATCCATGCATTCATAATATTGGAATCTGAATGAAGCTTATGCGGCATGTTTATTGCTTGGAAGTTCGATCTGGTTTAGCTCCACAGAGGCCTATGTTATTTATCTATAACATGCCATGCGCAAATCGGTGGGCGGGGCTACAGAATCAGGCGTTCTTCTTCTTCGGTTAAGGCGGTGTTTCACCAAACTCTGACGTCACAGCTTGGCTCATTCTGAGATCGAGCGTTTGCTGGGCCTGGTGTCTATAAAAGCTTTTCTTTGACTAACAAGAACGTTTTCAGCTCCGAAACTTACAGGATATTCTTATATCACAATGAACTTTTATATATCAAAGGCTGAATGAAAAGTTGATTTCTCTATTCATGACCCCTTTACATTTTTGCCATTGATCTGTCATTCAGATATCAACTATTCAGTTCTGACTAGTATGTATTTCAATTGTGACTAGTATGTATTTATTAGATACTAGTAGTTATTGGAATATATACTAGTATCTAAAAAAAGTACTAGTAGCATGAAAATAGATACTAGTTTGTTTTAAGGATTAAATGTTAAAATGGCTTGCCATATATTGTGTACCTTTTTTCCTGGCCTGTGAGATGATATCAGCAGCACTCTTGCTCATCACTCGGGTCACATACAGCGGACAGTTGGTTTGACTGGCAATCGTGACGGCTCGAAACACTGCCTCAGCCTCTAGCTACACACACACAGACACACACACACACACATAATGAGGGACATTGCAAAACAGATTTAGCTGCATCTCTATGTATCTCACATAGTTCCTCTCAAACATACACTATGTTGATTTATTTTTATGCATAACTAAAATACTTTATAAATCTAGTTTCCCTCCCCACTTTCATGGCTGACCTTAGTAAAATTAGATAAAAGATCATGTCTGCAAAAGATCACTAATGTCAGACAAATTAGATCTGTGGGGCAGGCCAATTTTATGTCAACATGAAATCCAATTGACCCAGTGTTGGCCTGGGAAATCCCAAATCTGATACCCTGCCTGTTCAACAGGGAGTTCCTCAGGGTTCAGTGTTGGGCCCAACCTTATTTAGTATATATATGCTTCCACTTGGGCAGATTATCAGGAAGCATAGGCTTCATCAGCCTTCATGTAAACTTAAGACCAGACCATGGGGGAAAGAGCTTTTTTTTAAGTTATGGAATGCGCTTCCCTTCAATATCAGAAATGCTTCAACTTTGGTCCATTTTAAAAAGTTGATTAAGTGCATTCAAGGTTGTTTTTAATTAATCTATTGTTTAGTTTTTTACTATTTTTTCACTGTAGCGCTTTGGGTTTAAGAAAAGCACATTACAAATACAATGCATTACTATTATTATTATTATTATTATTATTTAACAAAATTAATACAAGTTCCTTGTCTCATTGTGGGAAACAAATATTATATGGGGATTGCAGTGATGTTATGAAATTATATACCACTAACAAGCCACCAGATAAGCCAGCATACAACTGTTTTTGTGGTCACTGACCTCTTCCGGGCGGCTGAGAACATGTCCCTCAGGTCCTGTGATGCCCATCTCCAGCATACGGGTCTGCTCCTGAAGAACACACAGGCATAGTAGATGTGTCTGTTTTCTGTGACTCTTAGGCCCTCTTTACACCTGGTATTAAGATGTGTTTTGGTGGATCGGATCACAAGTAGACGAGGGAGACACATTCCCGTTTACACCTGGTGTTTTAATCCATCTCTTTTGTCCACTTTCAACCACTTCTGTCCTGATTTCTTTGAGGGGAGGGTCTATGGGTGGGTGTTTTTCAGATCTTTAGATCTTTGGATGAAATGAGCTGACGTAATTTACATATGAACTCCGGAGACAACGGAAAAACACACGGAGAGCATCAGCTTTAGTTTCTGCTCTGACAGACACAAGACCAGCCGAACGCTGTGAGTGTGTGTTAAAGTACATTTACACAACAACAATGTACGAAAACCGATCCCGACGCAGATCTGTGAAAACTATAAAAAATGCTGTAATCTGCTGCCAGGCCAGTATTTTAAATGTTTGTGTTTTCAGTCACCCAAAACGCTGTGGTTGTGTAAATGAACAGCCAAAATACATACAAACTTTTCCATTTTTAGTTAAAAAGTTGTTTTTAGTTTAACTTGGGTCTCCAGCTGAGAGTTTAAATCCCGTCTGGCTAGCGCTCTTCCCATAATGTTTAGCATTAGGTCAGGAGGAGGAGAGTAGGGCGTCTTTTAGAGGCTGTTCCAGTGCATTTGACCACACTACGAAAGCAATCCGGTCCGATGTGTTTTTAACTACCTCTGGAAGTGGACGAAAGTGGACAAGCTCAAAGCATTTCAGACCCTGTTTACACCTGTATTTAGAGTCGTCCACTTGTGATCCGATCGACCAAAACAGCTCTTTTCCATACCACAACAACACAAAGTCTCCATGGCAAGGTATCAAAATAACATTGTTCTTTCAATTATTTTAGTTAATGTTATTTTACATTATTTTATGATTGAGTTTCCAAACCAGCATATACAGTCACCTAAAGGATTATTAGGAACACCATATTAATACTGTGTTTGACCCCCTTTCGCCTTCAGAACTGCCTTAATTCTACGTGGCATTGATTCAACAAGGTGCTGAAAGCATTCTTTAGAAATGTTGGCCCATATTGATAGGATAGCATCTTGCAGTTGATGGAGATTTGTGGGATGCACATCCAGGGCAGGAAGCTCTCGTTCCACCACATCCCAAAGATGCTCTATTGGGTTGAGATCTGGTGACTGTGGGGGCCATTTTAGTACAGTGAACTCATTGTCATGTTCAAGAAACCAATTTGAAATGATTCGAGTTTTGTGACATGGTGCATTATCCTGCTGGAAGTAGCCATCAGAGGATGGGTACATGGTGGTCATAAAGGGATGGACATGGTCAGAAACAATGCTCAGGTAGGCCGTGGCATTTAAACGATGCCCAATTGGCACTAAGGGGCCTAAAGTGTGCCAAGAAAACATCCCCCACACCATTACACCACCACCACCAGCCTGCACAGTGGTAACAAGGCACGATGGATCCATGTTCTCATTCTGTTTACGCCAAATTCTGACTCTACCATCTGAATGTCTCAACAGAAATCGAGACTCATCAGACCAGGCAACATTTTTCCAGTCTTCAACTGTCCAATTTTGGTGAGCTCGTGCAAATTGTAGCCTCTTTTTCCTATTTGTAGTGGAGATGAGTGGTACCCGGTGGGGTCTTCTGCTGTTGTAGCCCATCCACCTCAAGGTTGTGCGTGTTGTGGCTTCACAAATGCTTTGCTGCATACCTCGGTTGTAACGAGTGGTTATTTCAGTCAAAGTTGCTCTTCTATCAGCTTGAATCAGTCGGCCCATTCTCCTCTGACCTCTAGCATCAACAAGGCATTTTCGCCCACAGGACTGCCGCATACTGGATGTTTTTCCCTTTTTACACCATTCTTTGTAAACTCTAGAAATGGTTGTGCGTGAAAATCCCAGTAACTGAGCAGATTGTGAAATACTCAGACCGGCCCGTCTGGCACCAACAACCATGCCACGCTCAAAATTGCTTAAATCACCTTTCTTTCCCATTCTGACATTCAGTTTGGAGTTCAGGAGATTGTCTTGACCAGGACCACACCCCTAAATGCGTTGAAGCAACTGCCATGTGATTGGTTGATTAGATAATTGCATTAATGAGAAATTGAACAGGTGTTCCTAATAATCCTTTAGGTGAGTGTATATCGCTCATTATTAAGTACTGTAGAGCTTGAGCTGTAGAGCTTGTCAAGTTCAAAGTTCCCTAGACTAAAGGTCAAAACTCATCACTAAGTCCAAAAGATTTCCCCTTCAACATGAAGATTGCAAAAGCTGCCAAACATGGAAATTGCACATCATCTTGTCGAGGCAGCAAAAATTATCCACTGGTTATCAAACAAGAAATAATAATGTCTTTGATGAGACAAGGTTTCAGAAAGGATGTTGCTCAGCTTTATAAATAATAAAAGCATTTAATGTGAATGTATGCAATCTTCAGGATTCTGGGAGTTACTATTTAGCTTATACGAGGCGTCAGCGTCAAAGCACTCCTGTGAAAAAGAAGTAAACTTTAGCATTCTTTTAAAAAAGAGTACAGATGTAATGAAGAAATGTGTGTGCAAACTGAAATGCTTTCAGACAACTGCATGTTAACTGCAAGATAAATGAAAATGTATTATAGTTTAAATTTATATTAAATGGAATTTGTTGAAGTTAAAACAGCTTTTTTTGACCAACATTATATGTAATTTCATAATTACTTCTGTTGTCTTTAAAATGTGGTTAAAGTTTACTGCCGAATGTACTGACAAGCATTTATGGCAAACTAAAATATACTTCAATGTCATTTCTACTGAAACTTGTATGTTATGTATTTAGATATATTTGTAATTACAAATTTTTTATAAAGAAAGATGCAATTTAGTACATTTAAAATATATGAATTTTAAATGCAATGTCAACCAACACGAGCGACTTCAAATGTGCTTTATTATGTTCATCAACACATCAAAATAAGTGTACTTAAGTGGGTTAATAAACATTCATTAAAGTGTACTCTCTTTAAGAAAGTACACTATCTTATAGTACACACACTTCTTTTTCACATGGGCAGAGTCACTTTTGGCTTAACTACAGTTTTCCTTTTAAGTTATTTTACAGAATCTACAATAGGAAGATGATGATGTATGTAAGCAGAGGAACTGATGTTCAAAGGTAATTGCCAGAGAAGAAACATCATCTGTAATGGACTGAGACCACCCGCACACACTGCCGGCTTGATAATGGCCAGATGATTAGATACTGGATGAGGGAAATCAGGACATACAGTATCCTCCCACTCATCATGGACTATCCTCAGCTCACCCTCATTCATGGAAAAGGCAGCATGTCTTTGTGTCATCACGTCACTGCTTTTCTAAACTTTGCACTGGACCCGTGAAAGCATTTCATATCTAATTTGCTCTAGGAATACATGGTGGAGATGCAAAACAACCAAGAGGCCTTAATAGTTATGCATACTGTATAAAAATCTCAGAAAACTCTGAAAAGGTCCAAACTAGGGAGGAGAATAATTAGGTTTTAATGATTCTGCTTCAGATTTAATGTACCCAAGTGCTTCTGTTCATGGTTTATTTTTGTCATTTTAAAGAAGAACGAATGGCTGATGATTGAAAAGCTATTTTTATTTCATTCACTGTTAGGCTGCACGATACTGGAAAAATTGAGATTGCGATATTTCGTTTTTCTGCTATATATTCTGCGATATGCAAAAAATGTTTCACCCGATGACCTGATAGTCTTTGGGAAGAATTAATCATATGCATAAAAAATAAATAAATGAAAATTGCCCATAAATTCGCGAAAAACTCATGACATGGATTTTTTTATTATTTTAATGTCCCTTGAGGTTCACTTATAATGTTAATAAAGTTTTTTGCACAAAAAAACTAATATATATATACGAAAAAACTATTATTTTCAACCCTCATTCTGACCCTCTGAAATGATAAATTTTTAAGGCGCGGCTTATGCTATTGCGGCTTTTAAGGCGCTGCTTTTTAAGGCTTGTCAGTAAACGCCCACTGTTATGATTGGCTAACGTTATTGCATAGGAAACATTATCAACGCCCGCTCGCTATTGCATGTTTTGAAAACATTATCCATCTAAAATTTACAGACAAAGTAAAGCATTATGAAATAATTTACTTGCGGTTTGTGATGCAGCTGCTGTAAGATTCAATACAGTCGCCGCTTCATCTGTCAACAAAAGCTTCTTTGTGAACTCGCCATTACACTGTGCCTCGTTTACAAAATAAAATGCTCCGAACAAACATATTATCTGTGATGTGATCCGGGACGCCATTAAAATAAACCATCCACTTGTTTCTGACAGTAGGATCTGATCTTCTGAAGTCTGTACAGAACCAGCCGTTTAAACTGGACGATCAAAGCTCTTTCACTCTTCAATTTGTCCTGTTTGTCGGCAGATGTCAGAAACTGAAGACACATCTGTATACTGTATCAGTGTAGACAGCGTCAGTCTTTATAATGGCTTCTGTTTGCTTTTGACACGACACATCCAGTGTAGGCAAATGTCACCCATTAAGCGGCTGAACGCCAGTGGGCGATGGTGCGATGATGTATAACTATTGGTCGATGTATTGCTCTGGAGGCGGTCATATGCAAATGTATTTGCCTGTGTGACGTCACAGATCCCGCAATATCAAAACGAGCCATTTTTGGAGTTTGATTAAATAAATACTTAGTTTATAACGAGGACGTTTTAAGCTATGAAACTTGCAGGATGTTTTGATGGTACAAAGACCTCTTGTATCAAGGCAAATTCGATTTCTCATGTCATGACCCCTTTAAAAGTGGCCCAGGGTTATAATAAAGTGCATTGCTGTAATAATTACCTCAGCAATTATTTCTCCATTTTCTGCGTGGACCTGTGCAATTCCTCCATGCTCTCCAAGAAAGGTGAAGATCTCATAAAGCTGTTCAAATATAAATAGAAAAATCATGTTAGATATTAAAGAGTGAGCTTTTAACAAGGAAAGATAGCCTTAAATGTTACAATGAGATCGAGTGGTAATTTTGATATTCTTAAATTACTTAAAATGGTGTTTTGTTCAGATGAACCATAATTTAGTCTAAAAAAACAAGCTATTTTTTGTTAATATAAAAATTATGTTTTTAGACCCTATTATTTATTTAATACACTCTCAGAAAAAAAATGCAAAAATGGTACCTTTAGGAGTACAACAGCTTGTCACTGGGGCAGTACCCTTAAAAGGGCATCTTTGTACCTTTTTTTAAACCTAAAAGGTTCATAGTAGTACCTTAAGGTACATATTGCTACTGTAAATTACTTTTAAGGGTGAAAAAGGTACAAAGATGCCCTTTTAAGGGTACTGCCCCATTGACCCCTAAAGGTACAATTTTTGCATTTTTTTTCTGAGAGTGTAACTCATATGTGTACCAATATATAAATTGGAAAAAAATGTGTTTATCCACTATGCAATCCATTTTTCGTCAGCTCACCTCGCTGTTGCTCATCTGATAGAGGTCTTTATAAGCCATATAGACCTGGAAGGAGTTCACTCCTATATGGACAGAAAGAATAAATCAGCAAACAACATGAAGTCAACATGAATCAGCATTCATCAATTTTTACTTTCATAATGTTATGCAATTCTTATTATCCAACAAGAAAGACAAAAAAGTACAGTAGGGATTGTATACATCATGAATTGATTGAATGGTGACAAAAGAAATACCAGAATGGACGTAAACAATATGTATAAAGTGATAAATCATGCCCAGACCAGGGACATTATGAATTTTGAATTTGTAAAATAGATATGGTTAAAGACAACATTCTTCAACAAACAATAATGGTAACACTTTACTTAAAGCCCTTATGTATAATGCATTACAAAGGTATTTATAATGTACATTATATAATTTCATAAATAATTGTTAAAATGCATTATAATATCTGCAGATTCTGAAATTGGTTGTTTGTCATGTGTTTAAATACACTATACTTTCTAAAGGTCTGTTTAATGAATACATAAGTGTTATAATGTATTATAACTGTGGTTCCCTTTCGTTCAGTCACTCCGAGTAACGTCAGTGACTGACGAATGGGGGTTTCGCCTAGAAGCCTATCATCTTTGAGATCTAGAAAACGCCCAATGGCAGTGCCAATGCCATGGGCATGCGGAATTTGTATAGTGTAACTCCGCCCCACAGCGTGGGTATATAAGGAAGTACGCTGGCAACATCGCATTATGTTTCTGCTTCGGAGCCAAGAGCATCTATCTCTTCACTCCTTAAGCCTTCTGAGTATATCGTCAAGCTTCTTCGAGACGAGTAGCTCTCCAGTCGGTGTTGGTGTGATGGCGCGTTCCAGCGATCTCACATTGCCTGCCTGCTGATCTGTGCAGTGATCTGCATCAGCTGTGTGTGTGTTTCCCTGGGCGCTTCAGCACTCTGCAGAGCTTTCTCTCACAAAAAGAGCTTGCGCGTGGCATGTCTTTTTAAAGACGGTTCGCCCGTGCACTTCTGGGTGCGGTCGATCTCTGTTGCCATCTGATGGGCACAATCGCTTCACATGTTTGGGCTTCAGCACGCTCAAGCAGCGTTTGTGGATGAGTCATGTTCTCACTGCGGGAACATGACCATCACGATGTTGCGGTCGAGACTCAATGACCTCCGTAAAGGAAAGAGAGTCCCCTCTGCCACACCCCAATCTACCGTCTCCGAGAGAGATGGTACTTTGGCTGGTGGCCAAGGTGACCTGAGGGTTACAGTGTGGAATAAACCCCGACGATCATTCCTCGGGCCACACCCCCCTCTTGCACACCGCTACCCACGAGTGTTCGGACTGAGACAGCGGGACCGTCTGTGGACACCCCGCGTGTTTCGTTTGCCGCTCCAGATGACGACGAGACGTTGATCGCCGCATCTCAAGGTGGGCTGGAGTCCTCTGGGGATGAAGATTCGGCTATGCTCCCGCCGTTTCAACTCGCCCGCCATCTCGTTTTAGGAGTCAGAAGCATCTGAGGTTGTTTCGTGACATCCATGTCCCGGGAGTCCTGAACCGTGCAGCCGACAAGCTCTCACGGCTTCAGCCACTTCCTGGGGAATGGAGACTCCATCCCCAGACGGTTCAGCTGATTTGGGAACAGTTCGGCGAAGCACAGGTAGATCTGTTTGCCTCCCCCGACTCTTCCCACTGCCGCCTATTTTATTCCCTGACCGAGGGCTCCCTCGGCACGGATGCTCTGGCGCACAGCTGGCCGCAGGGCCTCCGCAAGTATGCGTTTCCCCCAGTGAGCCTTCTTGCACAGGTTCTGTGCAAGATCAGGGAGGAAAAGGAGCAGGTCCTTTTTGTCGCCCCGTATTGGCCCGGCCAGACCTGGTTCTCCGAACTCGTACTCCTTGCGATAGCCCCTCCCTGGTCGATTCCTCTGAGGAAGGACCTCCTTTCTCAGAGACGGGGCACCATTTGGCACCCGCATCCCGATCTTTGGAACCTCCACGTGTGGCTCCTGGATGGGACGCGGCAGGTTTGAGTACCCTACCACCTCAGGTGGTGGCTACCATCACTTCCGCTAGGGCTGAGTCTACCAGACACGCCTATGCGTTGAAGTGGAACCTCTTCGTCACCTGGTGTTCTTCTCGCCAAGAAGACCCCTGCAAATGCCCGATCGTGTCCGTGCTCTCGTTTCTCCAGGAAGGGTTGGAACGAATGCTGTCTCCTTCCACCCTGAAGGTTTATGTGGCCGCTATATCAGCCTACCACAACCTTGTGGAAAACAAAAAGGTAAGTCAGCACGACCTGGTCATCAGGTTCCTGAGGGGAGCGAGGAGACTGAATCCTCCTCCCCTCGTACCCTCTTGGGACCTCTCAGTAGTTTTAGATGCTCTGCAGAGGGCTCCCTTTGAGCCATTGTGGTCAGTCGAGCTTAAGTTCCTGTCGACGACAGTGCTCCTGATCGCTTTGGCCTCCATCAAGAGGGTAGGGGACCCGCAGGCATTTTCAGTTGACGAAGCGTGCCTGGAATTCGGGCCGGCCAACTCTCATGTGATCCTGAGACCCCGGCCTGGATATGTGCCCAAGGTTCCCACCACTCCGTTCAGGGACCAGGTGGTGAACCTGCAAGCACTGCCTTTGGAGGAGGCAGACCCAGCCATGGCACTGCTCTGTCCAGTACGCACCCTCCGTGCTTACGTAGACAGAACGCAGTGTTTCAGGACCTCTGACCAGCTCTTTGTCTGTTATGGTGGGAAGCTGAAGGGAAAGGCTCTCTCCAAGCAAAGGTTGTCTCACTGGATAGTGGACGCCATTGTTTTGGCTTACCAGACGCAGGGGCGTCCATGCCCCCTAGGGGTCAGGGCACACTCCACTCGGAGTGTGGCCTCCTCTTGGGCTTTAGCGCATGGTGCCTCGCTAACAGACATCTGCAGAGCTGCAGGCTGGGCGAAACCCAACACATTCGCCAGATTCTATAATCTCTGAGTGGAGCCAGTGTCCTCTCTTGTACTCGCCTCTACTAGTGGCCGGTAATGGACTAGGCTCAGGTGTCTTTGCTTGCTTGCCATTCCACTCCACGGACTGGATACGTGCAATATTTTCCTCAGGTGAGTTTCCCTGAAGCCCTAAGCTCCTCCAGCACTGTCGATGCCGACACCAGTGTGTCTGCCTACTCGCTCAGGCCCTCGTGTTAGGCTAGGTTCCACTGTGTGCATGGTTCCCCCCATGGGCGACCCCCACATGTGTATTTCCACTGTAAGCCTCTCCGAGCATGTGTATTTCCCTCGGCAAGCCCTTGACTCCCCTGGGGGTAAAATTCTTCCACCTTCGGCTGGTTACCCCAGAGTTCTTCCATATGCAGCCCCTTGCGGGTCATACGTGTATCCTTAAGTCCTCCCTACGGGCAGGCACTTGACGCATACTTCCACCTGGAATATGCTTCCCAGTGTACCTTGGTATTCCTGTGTTAAGTGGGAGCCCTTCGTCCGTACTAGCTTACGACAGGGAGCTCACGCTTACGCAGGGCACTGGATGACAGCCGAGTGGCGTGATTACATTGGGACCCCCATTCATTAGTCACTGACGTTACTCGGAGTGACTGAACGAAAATATGTAACCCGCTGTACCGCTGGAATGGCCGGGAGTTCAGTCTTGGCTCCTCAGCAGGTAAGCATAATGCGATGTTGCCAGGGTACTTCCTTATATACCCACGCTGTGGGGCGGAGTTGCGCTATGCAAATTCCGCATGCCCATGGCATTGGCACTGCCATTGGGCATTTTCTAGATCTCGAAGATGATAGGCTTCTAGGCGAAACCCCCATTCATCAGTCACTGACGTTATGTCTCCGTTCCCTCCTCAGGGAACAAGGGTTACATACGTAACCGAGACGTTACAGTTATTCATAAGACCATACAATGCATTATAAGGTGCATTACAAGACATAATTATTGCATTAAAAAATACTTTTATAATGCATTATACATAAGGGCTTTAAGTAAAGTGTTAAAGGAAGGCTCATTTTCCAACTCCCCTAAAGTTAAACAGTTGAGTTTTACAGTTTTCGAATCCATTCATCCGATCTCTGGGTCTGGCGATAGCACTTTTAGCATAGCTTAGCATAGATCATTGAATCTGATTAGAGCGTTAGCATCTCGCCAGACCCGGAGATCGGCTGAATGGATTCGAAAACGGTAAAACTCAACTTTTTAACTCTAGGGGAGTTGGAAAATGAGCATATTTTTAAAAAAAGTGGAGTGTTCCTTTATTTAACTAAAATTTTATTTAAAAAAGAGATCACTTTTAAGAATTATGGATCATCATTGATATTGATTTTATAAGTCTTTTCGAACAAACACTAAATGCTCTACTGTATTAAAAGCCCAGTGCTTCATTAGATGTCACATGATTATATGTAGCAGAACTGATTCTGCGCTCATTTGTTGGTTACGCTGTAATGAAGCAGCTTGTTTCTAATAGAAATAGCTCAAATGACCAAGAATAACTTCAGTCAAAGAAACACATTCCCTATGGGATAGCATACTGGTAGATATATTTAGAGCTTCAGATGGATTTTTTAAAGTATGCTGAACTATTTTCTGGAACAATTAAAAAATGAATTTTTACCATCTGGATGCTTAAATCCCTTGCTCAAGGACTTGATAGTGAAAGATCTCTCACCTTTTTCCTTAATGAGGCTCTCGACCTCTTGTTTGGCGCTGTCGTTCCAGTGGGTGATGTCCACATGCAGTGAGTAGTCACAGCAAGTTTTCTCATCGGCCCATTCACGCCAGCGCTCGAAAGCTTCCACCAAACTAGCGCCAGGCTCTGGGATCACATGATCCACTGCAGGTGATACATAAGAGAGAGAGACAGAGAGGCACTGTCATTAGACGACTGCACATGTAGGCTGCGTCCGAAATCGCATAGTAGGTACTCATTTTGAATAGGTAAAAATGTTCTATATAGTATGAATGTAATCTGGACGTACTACAGTCGTCATGTTGTCATTATCATGTGACCTGCCATTCACAAATCCTCTCCCGTGGCCTCATGGGATAGTAAAGTGTCTATCATATGTGCACTTCAGAATTTCGCCAGAAGTAGTGGGTCATCCGAAAAGTAGTTTCTAAAATTAGTAGAAAAGTCCAAAAGTAGTTTGCCTACTTTTGTCACTTAGGGCCCTATCATACACCCGGCGCAATGCGACGCCAGGCGCGACGCAAGTGTTTTTTGCTAGTTTCAGCTCAACGCAGTTATCATTTTCACGTCCAGCGCCCTGTTGTTTAAATAGCAAATGCACTCGGGCTCATCTGTTCGCCCATGGGCGTGCTGGTCTGAAAACCAGGTGTGTTCAGGCTCATTGTTGGCGTGTTGCTATTTTGAGGAACTGAAAACGACTGCGCCATTGACCAACACAAACCTGCTCTAAAGTCAACAGCGCAGTATTTTTGTGTTATTTTAAGGATGTGTTAGTAATATGCACCTATAGGCGGGTGCACAACGCACAGTACAGGTGTTCGATTCCAGGTTTTCTGGAGTCGACTCCGATTCCCGACTCTCACTGTAGGAGTCTATGGAATCGACTCATCGACTCCATTTACTTTACATCAAAACAGGGTAAGAAATAAGACAAAATTGCAGTTGTTACACACTTAATTTATTTTCCCCCGACACAAAGCCTTAAAATCCCCTTTAAAACAGCACACTTTTAGCGTGACCGTCCAAATTAGTCCAATTTAGCGATGACTTAATGAGTGCTATCAACGTTGCTACCTAACTGTTGCCAATACTAATTTTACAGAGGGAAAAAGTCACGAAAAACAGCTGTTGTCGAGTGATAGCGCTATGCACATAATTATTGTCTTAAAAGGTGAGTTAAAGATAAATATTAAAATATATACAATGTACACTTATTGATGTGTTTATTCTTGATGTGAGTTTTTTATGATTTATGGTTACTTTAATGATAATGAACACAAGGTTAACCATGGAAAACCAAATCTATAGGCTACATTTATTGCATTAATATATCATAAATTAAACTAAAGCTAGCATGCATAAATTCTGATTATGCAGACCAACAAAAACCTTGTGGATCGTTTACAGAATAGTTAACAGTTACACTTCCTTTTTTACAGTAGTCCCTTTATAGTAGGTATGCACCGATACCACTTTTTCCAGAATGAGTCCGATACCAATACTTTTATTTTTAGCACTTGCTGATACCGAGCACCAATACCTGTATTTCATTGCATTTTTTAATTTTTAAAAACCAAAAGAATATGAATCAAATTAGTTGGCTTAGCAAATCGATATTTCCTTCGGGCCTGTTACAGTGTTGTAGGAGCTACTCTACTTTCACTGTTCATATTATTGCTCTATCATATTTTATCTTTTATTTAATAGCATAGTGAATATTTAGAGGGCTCAACCAGTCAAAAGCAGTGAGTGATTTTCTCTGTCTTTTGTTGTTAGATTAACATTGAGGACAAAGACAGTAGCAGGATTATTAGGCTGCTGTCATTTTAAGAGCCGCACGGATCCATTATACTGTTACACATGCGTTTTCTTTCTCAACTGTTTACGTTCACTTAAGACATAACCGACTATTTTTTACAAGGACACTTGCTTATGCGGGCATTTTGACATAACTTTGTGTGAATTTGTATGTTCAAGTGTAAGAAGACATAAAAGAGAACACGATTTCATAGGATATTCGCGTACTGTCTGAGAGGCAGCTTTCTGGGCGCGCTTCGGATGTTTGCGCACAGAAAACTTAATGAAAACATCATGTGATTACTGTACCGCCTTCCTGTAATAATGTAGGGAACCACTCGTTATACATAAATTACGTAATATAGCAGCTACCTTATATAGGCCTAAATATTGTTTAACATTCTATTTATTTGATATATTTACTTCATAGACATCCTTCTCTGATATATCCATTCTGCTCTCTGTTTGCTCTGTTGTCGGTGTTTCTTTGTCACTAGAGCTGTACTGTTCACACTGCGTGGCATCGGTTGTTGGTATCAGAGCATTTTAAAGGTGCAGTGTGTAATATTTATGAGGATCTATTGACAGAAATGCAATATAATATACATAACTATGTTTTCAGTGGTGTATAAAGACCTTACATAATGAACCGTTATGTTTTTATTACCTTAGAATGAGCCATTTCTATCTTCATACACCACGGGTCCCCTTACAGTGAAGTTGCCATTTTGTTTCTACAGTAGCCCTAAACGGACAAACTGCTCTACAGAGCGCTAGCTACTCTCTGCTGTCTCAGACAATGACATCTTTGTCCTGTGTCAGCCACCGTAGCTTCTTTATGTGCTTGAAAAGGGAGGGGTGAGCGGTGGGCGGTTGCAATTCACAACCTCACCACTAGATGCTGCTAAAATTTACACACTGCACCTTTAATGAGTATGAGTACGAGTACACTAGCGCAGTATCAGGCCCGATACCTAGTCCACAGTTTCATATTTTCAGACCATTAGGCCAGGAACATATTTTACGCAAGTGTACAAACGCAGCTGCTTGTGTGTGTGAGCATTTGGTTATTTTAGCTTCTTATTAGCATTTGTTTTATTGCAAAATGTGTTGATGCACAATTTAGAACTGAATGCAAGTATGCAAAAACTATGATCCTGGGCTGGCCTTAGACATCAAATTCTCTGTACAATAACACTGGATTCGGTCATCATTAAATGAGGGCTACTAGTGCAGACCACAAAATATACTGTTACATCAAAGGCAACACACAGATCATTTCACTCATGTTAAAGCAAACCTATTTAAGCCACGCTCTAAAGAGATTCTCAGTGTTTTCACTACTTCATTGTCTCTATATTATCTACGTGTATAATCTACTAAACATTTCCTCTGGGAACAAAGGGATACTTACAGCTGGTCTTTAACTCTAAAATTAATCACAGCTAATGGTCCCTGGTAAACGCAGGGTTTACCACTCTTATATACCAGCTGTTGTCACTTTTTCTTCATGGTCTGTAGCCTGCGGTGGTCAGAAAGGGCTGCTGTCTTTCCACAGAACTAGAATTTCACTGTGAGACTGTACAAGAGCTTTGTGTGGTCCGCCGGAAGGGTACTATTGTTGTCAATGTTTATTATTAACACACACACACACTTTCCCAAGTCTGTGAAGCATCGAGCTTCTACAGCTTTTAATGCACTTTACTGGGTCCATTAAAAGTGGTCTTATTTTAATGTGCTTGAATGCTCAAACCACCTAATTTCTTAACAAATGCTTCCTACTGTATTTTAATGCCACATGTTAGGTATACAGTATCCTAAATATTATATAGACAGGGCTCCAGACTAACATTTGAGAGCAGTGGCACCTGATTTGGTGGTGCTGGGGGATTTTTAATCATAAATTTAATTTAATCATAACATTACTATTGTTTTGCATTAATAAGTGCAGTTACTAATAATATTACATGTTTGTTTATTGGAAATTTAACAGTGAATCACTGACCTTCAATTGATATGGAGATAAAATTAACTTTCATTAACAACAGTAACGTGCAAAAACCTCATTTTTTAATTTGAATATTCTGCTCTTATTAAAAGTACCATTGTTCTTCTGTAGTCTCACACTGAACTGACCGACAGCTTCAGTGATTATAAAAGGAGCACTCTTTACTTGTTTTCTGTGTAATTCAGTCACAATTTGAAGAAAAGTTTTTATTTTTCATGAGACTTCCTAGTTCCTACTTTACCATTATATTATGGAGTGGTAATGGTTAAAGGAACACGCCAACTTTTTGGGACTTTAGCTTATTCACCGTATCCCCCAGAGTTAGATAAGTCCATACATACCATTTTTATCTCCGTGCGTGCCATAACTCTGTCTGACGCACCCACCGCTAGCCTAGCTTAGCACAAAGACTGGAGGTAAACGGCTCCAGCTAGCCTACTGCTCAATAAGTGACCAAATAACGCCAACATTTTCCTATTTACATGTTGTGATGTGTATAGTTACATTGTGTACTAAGACCGACGGAACATTAAAAGTTGCAATTTTCTAGACAGATATGGCTAGGGACTATACTCTCATTCCTGCGTAATAATCCAGGAACTTTGCTGCCGTACCATGGGTGCAGCGGCGCAATGATATTACGCAGCGCCTGAAAATAGGCTAACTTCCGTCAACATAACCAACGTGACAACCTGCTTACACAAAGAGCGTGCTGGGGACTATTTTCAGGCGCTGCGTAATATCATTGCGCCGCTGCACCCATGATACTGCAGCAAAGTTCCTGGATTATTACGCAGGAATGAGAGTATAGTCCTTAGCCATATCGGTCTAGAAAATTGCTACTTTTCATTTTCCGTCGGTCTTAGTACACGATGTGACTATACACATCACATCATGTAAATAGGAAAATGTTATTTTGTCACTTATTGAGCAGTAGGCTAGCTGGAGCCGTTTACCTCCCGTCTTTGTGCTAAGCTAGTCTAGCGGTGGGTGCGTCAGTCATGGCACGCACGGATATAAAAATGGTATGTATGGACTTATCTAACTCTGGGGGATATGGTGAATAAGCTAAAGTCCCAAAAAGTCGCCGTGTTCCTTTAATAAGGCAATAACTGCTCCTCTGCCGCCATCTACTGGTTATAGTGGCAATTTCATGTTTTTTTTTAATAAAAGTGTTTGTTTGCCACAAAGTGTTATTTTTCCTACATCTTTGAAAAGTGCCTGAGTTGCCACAATACCATGGTTACAGTTAGAATTGCAACATTAAATCCATGGTGACTTGATTTGTGGATTGAAAAACCTTCTATAACTTGTTCTTTCAGGGTACAATGTCTCCCCTGGTTTCCACGTCAGCGCTGTTTGATCTGATATGGTCGAATTTGAATGCTTCTCATTAGATCTTGCTATTAATTCTGCGACGAATTCAAACGTTTTCTCACTGGATCTCCCAGCTCTGTGTAACACCGTGATCGAGATCATCCTGGGAGTAAACCTGTTCTGAGCCCTATTATTGCGTCAAGCTGATAGTCTGAACAGTCTGCGCAGCGCTGCTCAAACCAGTAGCGTGGTTTTGTTCCGCTTTCGTTTCGTTTGCCGTTTGATGATTCTCATATGCAACAGAAATGGCAGCTCTCATCAGCTGGGCATCAGTGCGACCTCTAACAAAATGTAGTCGCACCATTAGAAAAAAAGGTTGCAAAATGCAACCATTTGCTCGCAGTCTGGAGCCCTGTATAGATTACTGTACTTAGCAGATATATATGACAGTCTACCACAGATCTTACCAATCATGGTGGTTCCTCCAGCAAGAGCAGCCTTGGTGCCCTGGGCAAAATCATCCACTGTTGTCGTACCCCTGAAGGGCATCTGTAAGTGGGTGTGGATGTCAATTCCTCCAGGAATCACCATCTTCCCATTGGCCTCAATGGTCTTCACCCCTCCTGGTACTATCAAGTTGTCACCAATTTGCCTTAAAGTTGACAGAACATGGAGAGTTTTTATTGTTCATCAGCTGGAAAAAATTGTTCTGAAACTGATTCCGATAGCGTTTCTCTGTGCCGTTATCGTTATAGCTGTGGTGTGAACTCTGCTATTCTTCAATATTGAGAATAATTTTTAGAACAATATCTTTATCATTATCTTTATAGTTGTTGTCCTTGGTGTGAGCAGGCCTTAACCCTTCTTAGATCATAAGAAAAAAAGAATTCTTGAAAATTATTAGAAAAATGTATTAATCAATCTTATATAATATTACGGAAACCTCAAAAATTCATTGGGGTATAACAAACATACAGGAAGTCATTTTGTTGTCATGTGGAGTGGCCCCTGTACATGTTGAGTAATGGAAATGGTCAGAAAATGAAAAATATGAATATTTTGACCAAGTTGTTCTAAACCTGAATGATTTTCTTTCATCTGTTGAACAGAAAGGAAGATATTGTATAGAATGTTAGTAACCAAACAGTTGCTGGTCCCTATTGACATCCATATTACAGAAAACAAAAAAAACTATAGAAAGTCAAAATGCTTAAATGTTGTTGTTTTTTAATTTGATTACACCACTAGGAATTTCATTAAATCCAAATGTTTGTTGAAAATGATATAAAAGTTAATTAATACAAATATTGTATTTCTTGAAACTTGGAACATGCGTTTAAAAATATTTGTTATTATTTTGGATCTTTCCATCATCCTTATTTTCAATGACACTAATTCATTTGTGCCCGAACCAATCATATCCAATCATAGCGCGATGGAGGCATTGCCTCCTCCCATGTGACTTTCCCTATTCATTCTCAATTACCCCCTACTAAACCCAGCACATCCTTTAGGGGGTCTGTTAAAGGATTAGTTCACTTCAAAATGAAAATTTCCTGATATTTACTCACCCCCATCTCATCCAAGATGTTCATGTCTTTCTTTCTTTAGTGGAAAAGAAAATAAGTTTTTTGAGGAAAACATTCCAGGATTTTTCTCCCCACCACAGACTTCCATGGCAACCAAAATGTTGAAGGTCCAAATCAATGCAGTTTCAAAGGAAGGGCTTCAGAGGCTCTGCGCGATCCCAGACGAGGAATAGGGTCTTATCTAGCGAAACCATTGGTCATTTAAAAAAAATAAAAAATAAAAATAAAAAATGAATATACTTTTTAACCTAAATTGCCCATCGTGCGCTGCTCTGCTATGTCCCATGGATTGCGCAATCATGGCGGAAAGGTCACGCAAGACGTAGGCGGAAGTACCGCCCCAAGCGAACGTGCGAGGACTAATACAAACGCCCTTTACCAAAAAACACTCCGTCTTTAACTTCAAAATCTTTTTTTTTTGCTAAAATGTGTTTGTATTAGTCTTCGCATGTGCGCTTTGTAAACACGGGGGTGGTACTTCTGCCTACGTCTACCGTGACCTTTCCGACGTCATTGCCAAATCACTGGCACATAGCACAGCAGCGCAAGATGGGCAATTTAGGTTAAAAAGTATGTTCATTTACATTTTTTTTTTTTAAATGACCCATGGTTTGGCTAGATAAGACCCTATTCCTCGTCTGGGATCGCGCAGAGCCTCTGAAGCCCTTCCTTTGAAACTGCATTGATTTGGACCTTCAACATTTTGGTTGCCAGTTGCAAGTCTGTGATGGGGAGAAAAATCCTGGAATGATTTCCTCAAAAAACGTATTTTCTTTTCGACTAAAGAAAGAAAGACATGAGCATCTTGGATGAGATGGGGGTGAGTAAAATATCAGGAAATTTTCATTTTTAAGGGAACTAATCCTTTAAAAGTCAATGGGCTCAGGGGAGGCAAAAGAGAGGTCCCGCTGTGACGTCAACCTTTGGTGTCGCTGTTGGACAGTGTTGCTTTAGAAAAAAGTAATTTATACACTTTTTAATGTCATATTTTGTAATATTTGCATTGTTTTACTTTTGTAATATGGATTATTTTCTCATGCAACTTTTTGAGGAGGCAGTGCCTCCCTTGCCTCCTCGGGAGGAAACGCCCCTGTGACAACTATATGCAGTGAGGTTATACGTTTTTAGGTTGTAGCTGCCCTGTCAACACATACGTAGTGTTATAACAACTGCATGTAAAACAGAAATCTGTCCTGTGCTACTGGTATACGGCACTATCACTGCATCTCCTCTGCAAACTTCTGAGTAGTGTACGAGTCAGACAGGAAAAAGAGGGACAATCCATTCAACCAGAGAGTTCAGCTGCTGCATCTGGAAAGAAAACCTCAGGAAGAACCTGGATTTAGATCCAATATGGCTGTATTTGTGTGCGTGTGAATGCAGCTTACTTGATGACTCCATCCTCCATATAGATGTCTGCATAGAAGGACTGGTCATCGTTCACGACACGGCCACCTTTAATCAGGAGCCTCTCACTCTGAGAAAACATAAGACACAAAGAGAGAATGAGGATCAGAGGGAAGTTTGAGGGAAGTTACTTTGAAAAGTAATGTGCTACAATATTGCATTGAATATAATAGTCAATACAATTATCAGTCGTGTTCATATAGTCAAACGATCACTAAACTGTTGGCTGCATGCTCCAAACACCATGAAAAACACTGCTTGTATGATACATTTATGTTTATGAAGGACAAATATTTTTCCAACACTAGAAATGACTAAAATCAAATTCCACACTTTCCACACTTCTTAGAAACCCTGAAAATGACTGTATGTGAGCTGTGGCAAAAACCTATCTGTGTTTTTAACATTCTCACACAAATTGGACGCGCCAATGAGGTCCATGTAATAAAACATAAAATATAATAAAATGAACATGGAGAATCAAACGCATATTGTGTGAAAAATCAATATAGTAGGAACCCTGAGAGCAACTTTAAATGCTAAATTATTGAGCTTATATGGATCTGCAGTCTGTCTGGGGAAAAAAATTTTTTTGAAGTGACTCTCAGAGCAGCTCTGGAGATGAAGTTCATGTTGTCATATAGTATCTCAGCAAGTGTCACGTGTGCTTCAGTGTGTGCGTGTGGGAAATGAAACTGTGTGTCTGCCACATTCATTCATTCACACAAAGACATGTAGGATTCATATTCAAATAGTCTTCTAGCGCTTTAATATTCACAGACACTAGTCCGTACTGCAATGTGATTGAAGTGTGCTGACCTACTTTTGATTTATTCATAAAAAATTTGACAAATTCCGTGATGTTACGCGTTATACAAGCAGTATTTAACCGGAGCGAATGAGACGAGTGAGTGAAAGGAGGCGGGTATGTCACTTCACCATCGGAGAGAACAGAACGAGAACGGGCAGCTGACGTTATTGCCTGTGCCGCTGGCAACAAAAACCGTCTCGGAATCGGTAAGACGTGAGACTGGCCAGCCGGTCACCGTTCCGGGCCAATCGTGTGGAAAATCGTCCGATTCCGATCCCTGGCCGGTCGATTGGTGCATCTCTAATACGGAGAGCAGCTTCGTTTCTGTTCTGACAGACACAAGACCAGCCGAACGCTGTGAGTGTGTGTTAGAAATGAGGAATGGAGAGAGAACATTGTGCTTGGGACGTTTCTCATCTTCAAACCAAACTTGGGTCTCCAACTGAGAGTTTAAATCCCGTCTGGCTAGCGCACGTCTAATGTTGCATGTTTAGCATGCGGTCAGTCGGAATCTTTTAGAGGCTGTTCCAGTGCATTTGACCACATGAGTGATTACACTACGAAAGCAATCCGGTCTAATGTGTTTTCAACTACCTCTGGAAGTGGTCAAAAGTGGACAATCTCAAAACGTTTTAGACCCCGCTTACACCTGTATTTAGAGTCGTCCACTTGTGATCCGATTGATCAAGACGCATCTTAATACCAGGTGTAAACAGGGCCAGAGATCTATGATAAAATGCCACATAAAACAACACTGAACTATTAATTCATTAACGCTTTACCATTTTTAAGCCCAGACTGCCACTGGTGCCCTTTAAAACATGGGTGCATGATACTGTATTCATACCCAAATCATACTGTAAATCAGTGACAGACATCACTTATAAATGCCTGTTTCCTATGAAAGGCAACAACAAAGAGAAATCTGACATCATTCTGGGACAAGAACCTGAAGAATTACGGCAGGATGCTGACAAAGCAACGGTCCTAGTGTGTAGAAAGTGTATTCACTGTAAAGGACAGACAATTCGACAAATGCCAGAGTCCAATCTAAGCCGCGCACACAAACAGGGCTGTCATTTGTTATGTGCGTATGGGGAGCGGGGGAGACACAGCCAAAGAACGCTGAGCCAAAGGACTTTAAGGCGTGGAGCATTAGCCACGCTTGTGCGGAATAACGGGCTGGGATTGAAGAAAACCTCTCTGTATGCATGCAGAGCTGCAGCCTTGTTGCCTGGTGACCAAAATATTTACCATACGCTCATGAGAGTTTCTTCTTTTCTACCAACATAGCAGCCAAAACACTGCAACTTACTCATCTAGATACATAATGACCAACATCTACATTTCAACACATCCACCCTGTTCTATGACCAAGGGTTGTTACAGCCAGGGCCGTCATGCTCATATTGAGCGGGCACCAGTGACAGTTTTGTCTAAGATTGTAACGATAGTCTATACTTTGTAGTACGCATGGGCCGGGTTCTAACCAATACTATAAATTACTATTGCATATATGCAATAACTAGATGAGTAAAGTTTGTTGGGACAAACTATGATGTTGTCTTGATAAAGCTGTATGAAAGTTTGACTTTTTTTAAGCTTCAAATTTAGTAAAGTGCAAAAAGAAAGAAAGATATTGCTAGCATGAATAAATATGTTTTAACACATTGTTAGCACAAATTAGCATGTTTTACCACATTGCCAGCATGATTTAGCACTTTGCTTACATGAATTAGCATTTTGTTAGCATGAAGTAGCAGGTTTTAACACATTGTTAAACATTATTTGACATGTGGCTAGTATGATTTAACACACTGTTAACAGGAATTAGCATGTTGCTAGCATGTTTTATCATTATGCTAGCATGATTTAGCACTTTGTTAACATGAATAAGTATTTTGCTAACATGAATTTTAGGTTTTAACACATTGCTAATATGATTTATCATATTGTTAACATGTTTTAACACATTGTTAGCATTAATTGGCATTTTGTTAGCATGATTTAGCATTTGGATAACACGTTTTAACATTTTGTTAGCATGAATTATGCTAATGTTTTATCACATTGATAGTATGATTTAGCACTTTGCTAGACTGTTGCTAGCACATTTTACCACATTGCTAGCATGTTTTAACATTTTTGCATTAATTAACATGTTGATAGCATGATTTAGAATGCGGCTAGCTTGTTTTAAAACACTGTTAACATAAATTAGCATGTTGCTAATACGTTTTAGCACAATGCTAGCATGAATTCGAATATTGTGAGCATGTTTTAACACGTTAGCATTGAATTAACATGTTGCTAGCATTATTTAATATGTTGCTAACATGTTTTAGCATTTTGCTAGCATGTTTTAACACATTGTTCATATATTTTCAAATATTTTCTTCATTTTTATTAAAAATAAATGCCTCTCCAAGCTGATTTGTGATGGGAAAAGGGAGTAGAGCGAGTTCGGCAAAAGGTCTATATACGTCAAAACCTTCCGCCATGCGCCATACCCCTACACTATCAGTACTGTCGATAATCCAGCGTCTTCCGTAATTTAGTCTGGCCCAATCAGATTCAGTGGGCGGAGTTCGTGTAAATAGCCTCTGCCAACAAGGCATATAGTGTAAATAGACACTCCATTTTAAAAAGGCGGACATTTAAATATCACATTTAATGCGAAAACACATTGGTTGTGTTGACAAATATGATTATTATCATGTTGTGCAATTTTGGAAGAATTCCCCCAACCTGCATGCAAAACCTCCTTGGTTTAACAAATATGATTCTAATTGGTGCCCATAACAGCTTTCTCCATTGGAGCGTAACATCTGGAATATTACACTACCATGTTCTTTTATTTATTATTTATTTATTTGTTTCAGACATGTACCATAGTAATATGGTATTCTTTTGAATTTTATGTAAATATCATTGTATATTAATATAGTAATCGCATAGCACCATAGTATATTAAAAGTTGGGACGAAACAGAGGTTGCGATAAACTTTTCTTCCCTATTGTGACGTATATTCGAGTGAAACGGCTTCTCAAACAAGAACAAATGTAGGGCGTGGCTTGATTTTGTAGATTAGGAATTGATTGGATGGTTGGGTAGTTGTGGTTTGCTATTGGTTGATCTCATGTGAGTGACAGGTCACTCCAGTAAACACATCATCAGAGAAGAGATGTTGCTGCAAGGGGGAGGGGAAGTTGTTTTGATTAAAGATTACAAGGCACATCAATAAAAAAATCATGATGTGCACAGATACATAATTTATAATAAATACTGTAATATTCCATCAAAAATAAGAATAGTCAATTTGGCTTCGACAATTCTTATTTCGCAACTTCCGTTTCATGCCTACTTCAAAGTCACCATGAAACGGAACTCGCGATAGTCTTTTGTGACAAAAAAAATGTAGGGCGGGGCTTGATTTTGTCAGTTGGACTGTTTGTTGTTTGCTAATTGCTGTGACCTCATGATGTGAGTAACAGAAAAATCCTTAGTAAGTAGTAAAAATACAATGTGCACATATCTTTTAAACCCTAATTGCCTCCCCCCTATTGTTGAGCGTTCACAGGGGCGGGGTTTATGTAAATGTATGTAAATTTAGGGGTTGTGATATCACTAGCCCACAGTCCCTACCAGCTGTTTGTTGTAGTAGTTCTTAAAAAGCGATTTCTGTAAAAGAAAATGTCTCCCTTTGCTATGAACTTTGAGCGTCGTAACTTTGCAGATGTTGTTTATGCTCAAATAGCAACACTACACACTAACTAAAGTTAAAAAAAGTGAAATCATAATCAACCACCCCTTTAAAGTCACCATGAAAGGGAACTTGCGATAGTCTTTTCACGACATATCTCTGAGTTAAACGGCTTCTCAAACAAGAACAAATGTAGGGCGGGGCTTGATTTTGTCAGTTGGACTGTTTGTTGTTTGCTAATTGCTGTGACCTCATGATGTGAGTGACAGAAAAATCCACCTCATTCGCATTAGTAAGTAGTAAAAATACAATGTGCACATATCTTTTAAACCCTAATTGCCTCCCCCCTATTGTTGAGTGTTCACAGGGGCGGGGTTTATGTAAATGTATGTAAATTTAGGGGTTGTGATATCACTAACCCACAGTCCCTACCAGCTGTTTGTTGTAGTAGTTATTAAAAAGCAATTTCTGTAAAAGAAAATGTCTCCCTTTGCTTTGAACTTTGAGCGTCGTAACTTTGCAGATGTTGTTTATGCTCAAACAGCAACACTACACACTAACTAAAGTTAAAAAAGTGAAATCATAATCAACCACCCCTTTAAAGTCACCATGAAAGGGAACTTGCGATCTTTTCACGACATATCTCTGAGTTAAACGGCTTCTCAAACAAGAACAAATGTAGGGCGGGGCTTGATTTTGTCAGTTGGACTGTTTGTTGTTTGCTAATTGCTGTGATCTTCATGTGAAAAATCCACCTCATTCGCATTAGTAAGTAGTAAAAATACAATGTGCACATATCTTTTAAACCCTAATTGCCTCCCCCCTATTGTTGAGCGTTCACAGGGGCGGGGTTTATGTAAATGTATGTAAATTTAGGGGTTGTGATATCACTAACCCACAGTCCCTACCAGCTGTTTGTTGTAGTAGTTCTTAAAAAGCGATTTCTGTAAAAGAAAATGTCTCCCTTTGCTTTGAACTTTGAGCGTCGTAACTTTGCAGATGTTGTTTATGCTCAAACAGCAACATTACACACTAACTAAAGTTAAAAAAAGTGAAATCATAATCAACCACCCCTTTAAAGTCACCATGAAAGGGAACTTGCGATAGTCTTTTCATGACATATCTCTGAGTTAAACGGCTTCTCAAACAAGAACAAATGTAGGGCGGGGCTCCGTTGGACCGTTTGTCGTTTGCTAATTGCTGTGATCTTCATGTGAAAAATCCACCTCATTCGCATAAGTAGTAAGCTCTTTAACAAAAACACAAGGTGCACATTTCTGCTTTTATACCCTCTGGTACACTTGCCTCATAGACGTATAACTTTGTGTCTGTAAACGCGATTTTAGATAGAAACGAAATGGTTGCCTGTGGTAACAGACAGAGCCCAGTGTGCATTCAGACAGTTGTGCAGGCCTGATGCTAATGTGCAGAGATAGATCGGCGTTTTTGGGTAGGTCACTGCTGAACAATAATATTGATGTGTAGAGCATCTGACAGCAGCGTCAGTCCGAGGAAGAGAAAACCACACCTCAGCTCTCAGGCAGCAGAAAGGCTTAACACTGCTCATCTGCTTTTATTTCACATTGTCGGCATATTTTCAGAATAAAGCACGAATTAAGTGCTAAATGTCGTGCGACGCTTGTGTGGGTGTGTGTGTGTGGACTGCGCAGTCGGACAGCATCAGCACCATGAGGCAGAAGATCTCTGAGACAAAGAACATCACTGCAAGAACACCACATTTGATGATTAAAATGATTATAATCTCTCTCCAACACACATGCACACGCACTCAACCTGTAAAAACATCACTTTGCATCACGCGTTTGAGGCTATCACTGTATGTTTTATAAGTATAGTCTCAGTTATGGGCGTGATTTTCTTGCTGCAGTGCTCAAGCCAACAGCATTATTCCTTATTTCTACAATATTTAATATTACATACACCACCGCACTGCCATTTAATGCTAGATAATTATTTAAAACGTCAGTCACTTTAATGCACTCTAAATTATGATCCCTGACATTTATAAGATACATCCCAATTCCTCAATATCAGCTTAACCCAACACATTTTTGACACGACTGCAGCCTGGCATTTAATCCTGCTTTTGTTGCAAACGTGAAGATAAAAAACACAATATGCTTTAAAAAAAAATATGAATATGAATGTATCAACTTACAGTGATCTTTGGGATATTCTTTTTGCCTTGGTAAGACATGATTTGCTCTCGGTTGATGCAGATGTCTTTATTCTGTTCTTTTCTGATGTTGGTGGTTGCGCACACTGGTCTTGATTGTCTGCTTTCTGGGCTCCTCCCTCCATGTCCCGCCGGGTGTCGTGTGTGAGTTCAACCACCAGGAGGCGCCAGCATCAGTGTCGGACTCATTCACTCGAATCGGTTCTCTCGATCACTGAACCGGTTCAAAAAGTGATTCATCGTTTCTTTTACGACATACGACGGTTACCAAGAAGTACTGTTTGTGATATTCAAGCTCTAATTGTTTGAGGTAATGTGAATTTATTTGGCTTTAGTAAAGACCTCTCATAAAACACTGATAATACACTCGTTTTGGTGGCTTAAAATCGCCACATTCTCATAGCAGCTGAAACATTGAAAACACAGTACGAGAACGAGCCTACTTTAGTATTAATTACACAACTGTACCCCAAACCTATATTAATAACAATAATTATAACTTTCATCACCCCTAATACACCGCTTTAGATATGCGAACCGAAAGAACCGACTCCAAAGAATCATTTGTAAATGATTCGGATATCCATTGTCTGCTTGTAAACTAGCTTTCATTATTTCTCTCAACCGTGGAAACACATTAATGACAAATGATTTCTGACAATTAAGATAAATTAACAAAATAAGTCTCATTTGCTAACCCTTGTGAAAAAGAAGTACACTTTAGCATACTTTTAAAATGAGTACGCTACTAATATTGGTGGATTGAATGTAATGTTTTCAGACACTTAATTGCATGTAATCTGCAATTAAATGGAAATGTATTATGATTTATATTAAATGCAATTAGTTGAACTAAAGAGTTTTTTTTTTATATATTTAAGTAGGACTTAAAGGCACAATATGTAAGATTTTTTGATTAAAATATCCAAAAACCACTAGAACAGTGTTATATATTTTGTCTAAATTATCCCAAATGTTTCCAAGAATGTTTAAATCCAGAGAAATAAGCGATTTTAACCAGGACACGGACCGTGCGTCGCCTATCAATGACATCATACCCGCGTTACCCTCGGTTTGCGGTTTTATTTTGTAGAAACCATGGAAACACCAAAGACGTTTTAATATATGATGTGTTTTGTTAGACAGGTGAGCAACTGTTTGGATCATTCATCGACAGAAAGAAGTGGAAGTGCTCGTCTGCAGCAGAATAAAAGCTCCGCCAAATCAGGGCATCATCAAGCCACGCCTTTGTTTTGAATAAGTGACCTCTAGCGAAAAATTACATATTGTGCCTTTAGGTAGATATATATTCGTAATTTCATAATTACTTATACAGTTTTTGAAATATGGTTAAAGTGTACTGCCAAATGTACTGACAATATATTAATATATTTGCCATTTCTATTGAAACGTGTATGTCATGTATTTAAATATATTTCTAATTACACATTTGTAATAATGTAATTTTAATTATACATTTAAAATATATTTACTGGAGATGTAATAACACACTACAGTTCAAAATAAAAATCAAGGGCTGATTCTCACATCGCCCATTTTATCCTTAAATAGGGCATTATTTGAGGGAACAGCCATTTGCAGTGGTGTCTGAAACCATAGCGGACGTTACTGAGTGCACTCACTCAATCCCACAATGCACCGCAATAACGAGTGTACAACCGTTGTACACTCCACGGCTGTCCGAATTCACTCACTCGTTTTCATTCACTCCTTCAAGTGAACTGTATTAGTGGACTAACATAGGGAATAATGATTGAATAATTATTTTTTAATATATACTTTTAATATATAAGATTTGAAGTGCACAACAAGTGCACATTCAATACAATTACACACACCTATTTTTCAGAAGGGCTGTTATTAAAATAAATCTCAGACAAATATAAAATCCTCCATGAACTATAAAGGCTAGTTAGCTTGCTTTACTGTCTTTAAGATTGAATGTTGCTTCAAGGCCTCCGATGCAGAGAGAGAATGATGTATGTCTCAGTTATTAAAGTGCATCTTCACCAATGGGCAAAGACTTTCATTATCAAGGAGTAGACGGGCACTTTCACAGTGATGGTGAACAAAAGAGGAGTGTGAGGAGAGGAGAACAGCTGCTGAGCCCCACCCTAACATGAGGCTCTTTTGTCTATGCAGACCCAACACCCCCCACCCCCTCTCACACACACACACACCCACACCCTCACACACACACAGACAGACACACACAGACACACTCACACACATACAGACAGACACACACGCACACACACTCACACACACTCAGACAGACACACACTCACACACCCGTTTGTTTTTGTGAATTGTGGGGACATTCCATAGGCATAATGGTTTTTCTACCGTACAAACCGTATATTCTATCCCCCTACACTACCCCTACCCCTAAACCTACCCATCACAGGAAACTGCACATTTTTACTTTCTCAAAAAAAAACTCATTCTGTATGATTTATAAGCCTTTTGAAAAATGGGGACATGGGTAATGTCCTCATAAGTCACCCTCTCCTTGTAATACCTGTGTCATACCCATGTCATTATACAAATTTGTGTCCAGATATGTTACAAAAACACGCGCACACACACACACACACACACACACACTCACTCACAATCACACACACACATTCACACACACTCAGACAGACACACGCACACACTCAAGCACACACACACACACTCACAATCACACACAGACAGACACACACACACACACTCACACTCACTGACTCACACAAACACTCATACACACAAACACACACTGACAGATTTGCACAGCACACACACACACACACATGCATACACACTTTCTCTCACACAAATACACTCACAGACACACACACTCACACACAGACACACACACAAACACACATTCACACACACTCAGACAGACACACACATACATACACAGACACATTCACAAACACATACACACACACACACACAAACACTCACACTCACACACAAACACACACACTCACTGACTCACACAAACACTCATACACACTATCACACACCCACACAGACAAACACACACAGACAGACTCGCACAGCACACACACACACACTCTCTCTCTCACACACATACACTCACTGACACACACACACACTCACTCACACACACAATCACACACACACACTCACACAGACACACACACACACAACCTCTCACACAGACAGACAGACACACACACAGACCGACATATACACTCAGACACTCATACACAAACACCCCACACACACACAATCACACACACAGACACGCACACACACAGACAGACACACACGCAAACACACTCTCTCTCACACACACAATCACTCACACAGACACACACACTCACACATACTTACTCACAAATTGTTTTTCTAAAAATGTTTATTTATTCACTCCATAACTTAATGTGTGTCAACTTGGATGCTTAAAAGCATGCTAATTTAATTGAATCTATCCAAAAAACAGTGTAAAGTCTTCAGTTATGTAATAAGTCATAAAATACATTTTCTGTTTATTTTTGTTTGTTTTCACACTATTTTGAACAACACGGTTTCTAAATTTCGTAATTCTCCTCCCTCCTTTTAATATTAAACATATATCACTAATGTTCTTTGGTAATTAAGATATAATATTATGTAGTTCCATTGATGTTTTAACATTTTTACACAATAAATTGACATTTCTTTCAAAATTAACAAAAACCTTCACCTGACGGTGTAAAATACTGACGGTGTTGACAGGTCGAGCTGGGGCCAAATATACAGTATATGTAAACAGAATCATAAAACAGCATTAGAATAATTCCCCATATGCAAAAACATATGAAAAATCACATTAATCAGACTTTTTGAGAGCACTTGTCAACCATCATTCATAAATCCTGACGGAGTTGACGTCTGACAGAGTGGACAAAATGGAATTTTTTTCCACCTTAACCATGTGTTGTACAGTGGAGCAGTTTATTTTTTTTCCCTCAGTTGTAGCTGCCTTAATAAACTTCTCAAAATGGCAAGATTTATCCCACAACTATTTACAGAAACTATTACAGTGCGATGACGGAGTTGACATGTTAAGGCTATGACCGCAGAGACTTCAATAGTGTTTGTTTCAAATATTAAAATGTGTCCTACAGTGAGATCCACAATGAGCAGGAAATAATAAATGCTCCTCAGAGTTAAAGCTGCCCATGACACTGCCGGATTTATTCAGAATTATAAAAAATCCTGACGGAGTTGACACAAAGTGAGGACACAACTTTTATAGCTATTTTTTAATGGAAAATATAATTCAATATTTACTTGTTGTATTGTTTGATATCTTAAAGATCTCCGCCTTTTAATGTAACTGTGTATTTTTTAATTTTGTTTGGCAGTTTTACATTGTGACCTCATGCTGAGGACAGATCATGTTGACAGTCATTTATGTCCACGCTATGTTCAGCATAATTACTCAGAACAATGAATAATATTATAATCACAATATAAAGAACTCGGAAAGCCTTCCTAATCCAGATCTGTGTAGTGCAGTTGGATTCAGAAAGATGAAGAACATTTCTTTGAGTAAAAAAGAAAAGCACAGTGGTTTGCCAGCAACTGTAATCTTAATATTGCACATCAACTTTATAAAATGCATAATGCCACAGTACAGTATATGCACACTATACAGCGAAACCCATCCCACCACACCTGTCCCTAACTTTACCCTTAAACTTACCCATCCCACCACACCTGTCCCTAACTTTACCCTTAAACTTACCCATCCCACCACACCTGTCCCTAACTTTACCCTTAAACTTACCCATACCACCACACCTGTCCCTAACCCTACCCTTAAACTTACCCATCCCACCACACCTGTCCCTAACTTTACCCTTAAACTTACCCACACCACCACACCTGTCCCTAACTTTACCCTTAAACTTACCCATACCACCACACCTGTCCCTAACTTTACCCTTAAACTTACCCATACCACCACACCTGTCCCTAACCCTACCCTTAAACTTACCCATACCACCACACCTGTCCCTAACTTTACCCTTAAACTTACCCATACCACCACACCTGTCCCTAACCCTACCCTTAAACGTACCCATCCCACCACACCTGTCCCTAACTTTACCCTTAAACTTACCCATACCACCACACCTGTCCCTAACTTTACCCTTAAACTTACCCATATCACCACACCTGTCCCTAACCCTACCCTTAAACTTACCCATCCCACCACACCTGTCCCTAACTTTACCCTTAAACTTACCCATACCACCACACCTGTCCCTAACCCTACCCTTAAACTTACCCATACCACCACACCTGTCCCTAACTTTACCCTTAAACTTACCCATACCACCACACCTGTCCTTAACTTTACCCTTAAACTTACCCATACCACCACACCTGTCCCTAACCCTACCCTTAAACTTACCCATACCACCACACCTGTCCCTAACTTTACCCTTAAACTTACCCATACCACCACACCTGTCCCTAACTTTACCCTTAAACTTACCCATACCACCACACCTGTCCCTAACCCTACCCTTAAACTTACCCATATCACCACACCTGTCCCTAACTTTCCCCTTAAACTTACCCATACCACCAGACCTGTCCCTAACGTTCCCCTTAAACTTACCCATACCACCACACCTGTCCCTAACTTTACCCTTAAACTTACCCATACCACCACACCTGTCCCTAACTTTACCCTTAAACTTACCCACACCACCACACCTGCCCCTAACCCTACCCTTAAACTTACCCATACCACCACACCTGTCCCTAACTTTACCCGTATCCCACCTCAATATCAGCTAAAGTGTTTTGCATTACAATATGAACATTGTACTTATTTTTTTATGTAAGTACATAGTAGTTAAGGCCACTTAATATAAAATGGGGCCAAGATATCAATAAAAAGGTACTAGTAAACGTCTTTATCATTCTTTGACCAGCTTCCTGTTGAGTCAGCAATAATGTCTGTCCACTAGATGGCGATGATGCATTCTGTCTATTTCAGAACAAATACTTTATATGACAAGCCTTTTGAGGAATATTTTCTTTATACTCTGTCACATTCTAAACATAACTATAATGAAACACCACATATTTTACATTAACATTTGAAAATAATGCAACCTTATTGACACTTAATTAGTGAAATTATTCTGAACTGAAAAAAAATAGACCATAACCCTCCCGATAAATACATAAACATAACAAAAATCAATGACTGAGCACAGACACTTAGTAAATGATACCAAATGAGCCTGTGCAGGAATTGGATTATGTGAGCAAATGATTTAATATATTTAAATTCTCTCAAAAAGGAGCAGCTGCTTCCTGCAGGACAGCTAATAATGAAAGAGCTTTCTTCTGCTGGTAAGATTCTGCCAACTTTCTATTAAATCAGACTCACATCTAATGAGTGGCTACAGCAAACACCACCTGACATGTGATTCAATATCTTCATAAAGCACACTCAAAAAAACACATCCAATTTCAACAGTTCAGTGAAATGACGTGCTTGACCTTCAGAAAATGTTAAGCGTTTCTGTATGTTGTATGAACTTTTTATATTAAATTAGGAAAAATATTATCTTTATTATTATATATGAGATTTGCACATTTTGCAACACTGTTATATATATATATCCAATCAGGCATAACAGGTGAAGTGAATAACACTGATTATCTCTTCATCACGGCACCTGTTAGTGTGTGGGATATATCAGGCAGCAAGTGAACATTTTGTCCTCAAAGTTGATGTGTTATAAGCAGGAAAAATGGGCAAGTGTAAGGATTTGAGCGAGTTTGACAAGGGCCAAATTGTGATGGCTAGACGACTGGGTCAGAGTATCTCCAAAACTGCAGCTCTTGTGGGGTGTTCCCGGTCTGCAGTGGTCAGGATCTATCAAAAGTGGTCCAAGGAAGGAACACTGGAGAACCGGAGACAGGGTCATGGGCGGCCAAGGCTCATTGATGCACGTGGGGAGCGATCAAACAGACGAGCTACTGTAGCTCAGATTGCTCAAGAAGTTAATGCTGGTTCTGATAGAAAGGTGTCAGAATACACAGTGCATCGCAGTTTGTTGTGTATGGGGCTGCATAGCCACAGACCAGTCAGGGTGCCCATGCTGACCCCTGTCCACCGCCGAAAGCACCAACAGTGGCACTTGAGCATCAGAACTGGACCACGGAGCAATGGAAGAAGGTGGCCTGGTCTGATGAATCACGTATTCTTTTACATCACGTGGATGGCCGGGTGCGTCACTTACCTGGGGAACACATGGCCTCAGAATGCTCTATGGGAAGAAGGCAAGCAGTGTGATGCTTTGGGCAATGTTCTGCTGGGAAACCTTGGGTCCTGCCATCCATGTGGATGTTACTTTGACACGTACCACCTACCTAAGCATTGTTGCAGACCATGTACACCCTTTCATGGAACGGTATTCCCTGGTGGCTGTGGCTCTTCCAGCAGGATAATGCTCCTGCCACAAAGCAAAAATGGTTCAGGAATGGTTTGAGGAGCAGAACAACGAGTTTAAGGTGTTGACTTGGCCTCCAAACTCCCCAGATCTCAATCCAATCGAGCATCTGTGGGATGTGCTGAACAAACAAGTCCGATCCATGGAGGCCCCACCTCGCAACTTACAGGACTTAAAGGATCTGCTGCTAACATCTTGGTGCCAGATACCACAGCATACCTTCAGGGGTCTAGTGGAGTCCATGCCTCGACGGGTAAGGGCTGTTTTGGCAGCAAAAGGGGGACCAACACAATATTGGTCATAATGTTATGCCTGATCAGTGTATATATAATTTGCGTGTAATGTAATGTGTGTAAAAAAATGTCTAAAAGCTTTGACTTTTAAAGTTTATGGAATGTTCCAGTCTTTTTAAAGGGGAATGTGATGATATGTATAATTAAAGTAGGCTAAGTTTATTAAAAAAAATTCTACTATGAAATATCAAATCAAAATATTATGCCATGTTACGACATGTATGGTTTCTGTTTTTGGACACAGTTAAGACGTTTGCTTTGTTGTTAAAATCTCAATTTTGTGAAGAAAAACTAGAACTCTCTTTAACCCAAAACAAACTCTTATATTAGAGTAACATCGAGCCTGAAGGCGTCCATAGGCCTCACAGATATAGATTTTCAGTCAGTAGAATTTCTGTTGCAACAGTGTCAATCTACTGTAACCTACATGACGCACACCTTTCATCTAGAATAGATCTACAAAGCAATTTAACATCCCTTACGAAAATGAACCATGGTTTTACTACAAATAATTTACTAATAATTGTAGTTAAACCATGATAACCACAAATTTTGCTACTCTAACCATAGTTTAACCATGGTATTTGTGGTAAAACTGTGGTTATATAAATGGTAATCAATTAGCCAAAAAAACATGGTTACAACACTTTTACTATATTAAAACCATGGTTATTTTTTGTAAGGGATGATACAGAGCAGTACAGAAGAAAATTATAATAGGCCTATATTTTTAATTGCATATGCATTTTTAAATATCCCACAGATAGATAGATAGCTAGATAGATAGATACCTTCTCAAGGTCTTGGACAGCTTCCTCCTCAAACGCATTCTTGATCAGTGCGCTGTCTGTAGGCTCGCGCGCGCTGTGTGAAGGTGGAAAGTTGGTCTGGTGCTTTGAAGGCGTCTGCTCTTCTCTGTTTGTGGCTCTTGGGCTTCTGGAGTTTCGCTGACCGACACTAAGAGCGTCAAAATCGATGGTTTTACTCTCATACGCTCCTTCTACGTTACAAAACAGACCTCCGTATTTTTGTCGCGGCACCGGGTCGGTCGTCCCGGGACGAGCCAGATACACCGGCAGATCGTCCTCCCTGTCAATGCGTTTGTGCTCAGCCATGCTATGAGACAGACTGAGAACAAGAGGAGAAACTTCAGACGAGCGGTGGCAGTCCTGAGCCCACGCCTCACCGTCACATATCGACGCGCATTTACTGGGTAACAGCTCTCCAACTTTCGCTAGGAACACTGTTCCATATGTCATGTTTAACAGATTAATTTGTTTGGCTACATGCAAAGATGAATTTATACATTTTCAAATTTATATTTGAATCAATTAGAGCACTGGTCTAATTCTTTATGAAGTGTGACATTTTAGCGTTTTTGTTTATGTTCTATAAATAAATGAATAAATTACTTAGCCAGTTGACAGTCAAAAATAATATTTATAGGGAAACAGGAAAAGTATGGACATTTATCTTAAGCTTCATTACATTCAGGCTAATATCCCAGGTGAATGAGTTAGGCTATAAGAGATTAGGCATTTATATTTTAGTTTTATTGATTTTTTATTGACTTTGTTTAACTGAACTTGGCTGTACACTCACCTAAAGGATTATTAGGAACACCATACTAATACTGTGTTTGACCCCCTTTCGCCTTCAGAACTGCCTTAATTCTACGTGGCATTGATTCAACAAGGTGCTGAAAGCATTCTTTAGAAATGTTGGCCCATATTGATAGGATAGCATCTTGCAGTTGATGGAGATTTGTGGGATGCACATCCAGGGCACGAAGCTCCCGTTCCACCACATCCCAAAGATGCTCTATTGGGTTGAGATCTGGTGACTGTGGGGGCCATTTTAGTACAGTGAACTCATTGTCATGTTCAAGAAACCAATTTGAAATGATTCGAGCTTTGTGACATGGTGCATTATCCTGCTGGAAGTAGCCATCAGAGGATGGGTACATGGTGGTCATAAAGGGATGGACATGGTCAGAAACAATGCTCAGGTAGGCTGTGGCATTTAAACGATGCCCAATTGGCACTAAGGGGCCTGCAGTGTGCCAAGAAAACATCCCCCACACCATTACACCACCACCACCAGCCTGCACAGTGGTAACAAGGCATGATGGATCCATGTTCTCATTCTGTTTACGCCAAATTCTGACTCTACCATCTGAATGTCTCAACAGAAATCGAGACTCATCAGACCAGGCAACATTTTTCCAGTCTTCAACTGTCCAATTTTGGTGAGCTCGTGCAAATTGTAGCCTCTTTTTCCTATTTGTAGTGGAGATGAGTGGTACCCGGTGGGGTCTTCTGCTGTTGTAGCCCATCCGCCTCAAGGTTGTGCGTGTTGTGGCTTCACAAATGCTTTGCTGCATACCTCGGTTGTAACGAGTGGTTATTTCAGTCAAAGTTGCTCTTCTATCAGCTTGAATCAGTCGGCCCATTCTCCTCTGACCTCTAGCATCAACAAGGCATTTTCGCCCACAGGACTGCCGCATACTGGATGTTTTTCCCTTTTCACACCATTCTTTGTAAACTCTAGAAATGGTTGTGCGTGAAAATCCCAGTAACTGAGCAGATTGTGAAATACTCAGACCGGCCCGTCTGGCACCAACAACCATGCCACGCTCAAAATTGCTTAAATCACCTTTCTTTCCCATTCTGACATTCAGTTTGGAGTTCAGGAGATTGTCTTGACCAGGACCACACCCTTAAATGCATTGAAGCAACTACCATGTGATTGGTTGATTAGATAATTGTATTAATGAGAAATTGAACAGGTGTTCCTAATAATCCTTTAGGTGAGTGTATATTTAATCATTAAATTCAACAGCCCATATTCATTACTTTTATATTAAGAGATTGATTAAAAAAAAAAACTTTGTTTTTGTTTTGTGTTGACAAATATGATTATTAATAATATTAATATGTTTCTAAAATTTTGGAAGAATTCCCCCAACCACCCGCACGCAATAACTCCTCGGTTTAACTAATAGGATTCTACTTGGTGCCCATAACAGCTTTTTCCATTGGAGCGTAACATCTAGAAATATTACTCTACTATGTTTGTTTATTTTTTATTTATTTAAGCCATGTACCATAGTAATGTAAATAATATTGTATATTGATATAGTAATCACATAGCACCATAGTATATTGAAAGTCGGCATTAAAAACAGAGGTTGCGATAGTCTTTTCTTCCCTATTGTGACGCACATTCGAGTGAAACGGCTTCTCAAACAAGAACAAATGTAGGGCGAGGCTTGATTTTGTAGATTAGGAATTGATTGGATGGTTTTGGTTTGCTATTGGTTAATCTCATGAGTGACAGGTTGCCCCGCCCTCGTGCCATTAAACATCATCAGAGAAGAGAAATCGCTGCAAAACGGAAGATTAGATGATTAGAGATTATGAGGCACAAAAATTATAATAATGATGTGCACAGATAAATCATCTATAATAAATACTGCAATATTCAATAAAAAAATAAGAATCTCCTGAGTTCTAAGGGTCTTCACTTATTAATGGTCTTAATGGTACTTAAATTTAAATAATTTTATTTTAGTAACGAAGTCAAGGATGTACCTATATAAGAAAACTAACCGTTCTAAGAAAGCTACAGTATATGTGTAATCATTTCTATTTGATAGCAGTTGTTTGGCTGGCGCAGGACTTTGATCATGGGCATTGAGTTTTGGTGTTGCACCTTTAAAAACACTTGCTGTGCTGTGAGAGAGAGGGAGAGAGTCTGTGTCACTGATGATGCAGCTATTGCTCCAGTCAGCACAATGAGCAGATTCTGCACGCTGACGGAGTGAATGCTGATGACAACATGAGAACCGGCTCTAGGAGTCGCATGGTAACGCTTCACAATATAAGCTTCCATTTGTTAACGTTAGTGTAACTACATGAACTAATAATGGAATTACTTCCATTACATTACATTAACTAATTGGGACCTTAATGTAGAGTGTCACCAGACACTTTTTACTCCCATTTCTGATTGTTCTTGGTAATTTTTAATGCTATCAACAGTGTATCAAAATGGTATCATCATAGTTTCAGTTCACTCACAGCTCAACATACAGGTGGTTGACACTTGGTTAACACTAGACTGTGTCCTGGTGGAGGGTCACGCTGGACTGTGTCCTGGTGGAGGGGTGATGTAGGACACTATATTGAGCATGACATATCGTTCTAGCCAGAGGCACAGACATACAAGAGTCAAAACAAAGATGAGTGGGAGAGCAACTCACTGTCAACCAGTGGATCATCCATTATACATTCATAAGCAGCACATTTCACCGGATAAAAAGATTTTTCCCCTTAACCATTTTATTTCACTGTAACATGTAGGATCAAAAGTTGTTATTTTGATGGGTAAAGTCACTTTGATTCATATTATTAAAGGAAACCTACTTTTTTTTTTTTTTATAAGGGAAATGTGAAATCCAGAAATGCAATTTCTGATGGAATTTCTAAATTTATGTAGGCCTATAAGTGATCTGCAATGAGCAATAAACCCAGCTGTTCATTTCTGTCAGATTCTTACCATCTGAAGAGAAAGAGAGAGGTTAATGTAACATCTTGATTAGGAATAATAATTGCGAATTTCTATACACACATACACAGAATGCTGTATTTCAAAGAGATATGGAGGAGTGTTTTGGAGTGTTTAGTGTTTTGTTGTTTCAGGTTGTTTCATGTCTTTGTATTCATACTCTTTGTCCTGTTCCTGTTTGTCATGTGTTCTATGTTGTCATGTTCTGATTGGTTCATTGTCTTGATCATTGTTCACAGGTGTGTCTTGTCAGCCATTAGTCCTTGTGTATGTTTTAGGCCCTCATGTTTGCCTTGTTCCCTTGTCTAGTATTTTTCCTTGTACCACTGTTGGTAAGTCTGTTCAAGTAAAGTCAAGTCAAGTCTGTTCAAGTCCTTGTTTGTTTTGTTCACTTGTAATGATCTGCACTTGGGTTCAACTGCAAACTTGCCTCCAGTGGACTATCGTTACAGAATATTGTAACGATACAAGATAACATCTACGCCAAGATAATCGTCCACTGGAAAATTATGTTCAGGAATTCTGTGGACTTTGCGATCAGGTGTGCTTCAACGATGTTGCCCTCAAGGACATTTTTAGAATTGGGTTAAATGAGCCCATTTGTTCACTGCTTCTAGGAGGGAAAATAAACTGATCCCTGGAGGAATATATTGACCATGCTTTGTTTTTAAGTGGCTCATGTTTTACTGTGGGAATTGTGGATGAGGGGCTCCATAATCCCGTAGTGCATACCACAGTCCAGCCTGCTCATGTCTTGCCTGCCAAACCTGAGTCTCTTCCTGACCAGCGACGTCTCCTGTCCATGTCCAGAGTCCAGAGGGGACTCCAGCCCCTGATCAGCATTCAAGATTTGCTCCAGGTCATGACCCCATAGCTCCGCCCAAGACATTTTTTGGGGGGGGCAGTAGGTGCCTAGATAAGGCCGCGCCTCTGTGGTCCCTTGAACTTCCTGCACCACCATGGCTTCCTGAACTTCCTGCGCCGCAATGGTCCCCTGAACTTCCTGCACCACCATGGCTTCCTGAACTTTCTGCACCGCCATGGTCCCCTGAGCTGCCTGCGCCGCCATGGCTTCCTGAACTTCCTGCACCGCCATGGTCCTCTGAACGTCCTGCACCACCATGACTTCCTGAACTTCCTGCACCACCATGGTCCCCTGAACGTCCTGCACCGCTATGGCTTCCTGAACTTCCTGCACCGCCATGGTCTCCTGAACTTCCTGCGCTGCCATGGCTTCCTGAACTACCAGGTCCGCCCGCGCTCCACGGCCCAGGTCCGCCCATGCTCCCAGGCCCATCTCTGCCTTCCCAGGGTCCATGTCCTGTCCCCCTGCACGGGCCTGGCCCGCCATCCCTCCCCATGACCGCCCTCCTAGACTTTTGTTTGTTTTATTGTGTTTTGTTGGCCGTCAGGAGCCGCCCTTAGAGGGGGGGATCTGTAATGTCTAGTGTTTTGTTTCATGTCTCGTTAGGTTTTCTGTTTTGCCATGTTCTTCCCATGTTTGTCATGTTCTAGTCATGTGATCCTGCCATGTGCTCCCTTGTCATGTGTGCTATGTTGTCATTGGTTAATTGTCTTGATCATTGTTCACAGGTGTCCCTTGTTTTATCATTAGTAGTGTGTGTATTTAAGCCGTCATGTTTGCCATGTGTCTTGGTCTAGCTTTAAGTGTAACCCGCTGTTGGTGAGTGTCTGTTCATGTCTCAAGTCTTTTGTTTATTTTGTATCTGTTCACGTTCTAAATAAACTGCAACTTGTCTCCGATAGATACGTTACAAACGGTTAGAGATTAGGAGGAAATTGTGGCTTTACCGAGCTTGACGGCTCTGTGATATAAACTAAACGCTATTGGCTATTTTAAAAGGGGGAAGAGCTGATCCATGGCAGCCCATTTCCTTAAGACTAAGTAGGAATTTTAGCTTTGTAGTAATTTTATTTCCTGTATTCCTAAATATATATAATTTTTAGGATACAGAATATGTTATTTTATTGGCCATCTCACTTATCTATATAAGTATCACAAAACATGTATTGTCCTTTTGTTTAGTTGAGATTTAGGTATTGATCTTTGTGCTTTTGTTTCTCCTTCCTGTTTGTTCTCACCTGTGTCTTGTATCTTGCATTGTTCATTGTCCTTCCATGGCAGAAGCTTTAGTGTGCTTGTTTCTTGTTTCCTTGGATGTTTTAGTATTGGTCTGTTAATTACTGCATTTGGGTAAATGGTCTCGTATTCTGAGATGACATAAGGCTTTCAACCAGGGCCGGTGTTTCCTGCTGTACAATACAACAGAGAGACTTCTGGCCATTTTAGAATTAAAAATGCATGAGAGATCTTCTCACAAGGCTATAGGATCCAGTCCCTATACAAGCATTGTCTGCTTAATAAATCATTTATCAATATGATGCATTGTAGTGCTGTTCAACTATATATGAATGTATCCAAAAGGGCATCCTACAGGGCAGACACTCATCTTTTAGAGATAATTAATGGTGCCACTCTAATGTTTGCTATGATGATATCCAGACTGCATTAGACTGTTCTCCACCTGGCACATAGCAAACCTTCTACTGGTTTGTAATCATTGTTGACTGATCAGTATGCAACCAATGATTTCCGAGCAGCTACATCCGTCTGGATTGCTCAGAGCACTCAGCTGCATGTTCAAATTCACTTATAAAAACCTAAATTAAATGATTGGCTTATCACAGTGTAGCTCTGTTTTTTGTATTTCCGTGTCAGAAGATATTCACCTGCTGTTTTAACATTGCATAATGTTTGCCGTTCTCAACCCTAACTCATAATATTCCAGAGATACTTTACACTCATGGGTATCTCAGTGGTGGCGGCTGAAGTTACGCTTGTTAGAGGAAGCAGAGAAGCTGTTAATATTGCATTAGTGTCAGAGAGAGGGGAAGGGAAGTACAACAGGTATAGGTTGCACTAACTTTCTCTGGTTACAAAGAGGTTACAACAAATACTTCTTGTGGCTGTAGTGTAGTGTGTTTCTTACCAGGCCATAATAAATTGTTTAACCATCCTCAACTACCTTTCATCTATATCAAGTTTAAAGTTGAAAAAAATTCAACTATTCTTTGCAAAGACACACATTGCATTTCTATTGCAGTAAGTTACCAAATGCTGCCAAAAAGTATCACTTGCATGCAGGGCTTGACATTAACTTTGCTCATCAGTCACTGTGGCTAGTGGTTTTCCAAAGTTACTAGCCACTCAGCATTTTCACTGGCCACAATTTTGACACCGATACTATGGGGAAAATCTGCCATATATGTATTTTTAATATTATCTCATAATTTGTCAGCAGGATTATTAGGCTGCTGTCACTTTAAGACCTGACGCACGGATCCATTACACTGTTACGCATGCGTTTTCTTTCTCAACTGTTTACATTCACTTAAAACAGAACTGACTGTGTTTACGTGAATACTAGGGGTGTAACGGTACATGTATTGGTTCCTGAACCGCTTCGGTACAGGACGTCCGGTACGGTGCACGTGTGTCCCAAACGGTACTGAATGCAATCTTTAACAGTTAACAGTCGGCTTGTTTTACACGCGGAACATACTTCAAATCCAAGTTCCCAGTTTCCACACAAACATATTAAGTATTTTATCACGAAATTCAAACGATAAATGCTGTTTTTACGCTCTTTATAGGCGCGTGAGTGAACGTGATCATCTCTTCCTGAAGAATAAACATGAATTAACATCTGAAGGTATGTTGAGGATACATTACAACTTACTGAAACCTATCCTATGTCGTGTAATCGCTCAGTGTTTCAACGGTGGAACAATGTCACGTAGCATTACATTTACCTCAGAAGTCAATCAGTGTCCACAGCTGTTAGTTCACTAGAGAAATCAACTCTTCACTAAATATATGCACTATATTAGCCTATATATTCATTATATTCTACTGAACCTGTTAGTGATGTCTGGATTATTTAATCAGTGTTTAAATAAATGTCATGAAAATGACAGCCACTGTGTATAAATGACTATATTTCAACAATGAATTGGAGTAAAAACATATTTTTATAATTAGATTTAGAAGTTAATGCAAAAACTGCCTTATGTGAAGTCTACATGTTTGCATACAATGTGTTATTTGAGTGTTGATTATTATATCTAAAAGTAAATAGCAACTGAATTTAGGCTAATAGTTTGGGCTCTTTTGTTAACCTTTAATATTATAGTAATGCACTCCCTATATAGTTTACAGCATTATCCTTAAGAAACTTTTAGTAATTGAATTCATTTAAAGACAGACAGACACAATTTGTTCAGTGAACCACTGTTTAATAAAAATAAATAAAAAGCAATTTTATATTTAGTTTTCTCTCCCCTGCTGTACTGAACCATGACTTCAAAACTGAGGTATGTACCGAACCTAATGTAACGTAATATGCATGCTAATAAGCAACAGTTAATAGTGAGAACTGGACCCTAAACTAAAGTGTTACCCTTCAATCTCTTAATCTTCGGCAGAAGAGAGAACTGAATCGCGCTGACTCTCTCACGAGAAGTGAATCACAAATGTTTCAAGGCATGTGATTGGCTGTTCGCTACTGATGTCACACTTTCATGTGCATGCGCTCCATGAACTCAGGATTAAAGTTGATGATCAGAGTCATGGTGCCAACAAAGCCTAATTTTTTTGGTTTTGTCAACTCGAAACTAATCCCATAATCCTCACTTTGTTTAACTACCATCATGGTACGGCCCCCGCTTTGATGTGGTGAGCACAGATTCATCCATGCAGAGCACATAGAAAAATAACTCCATAACTTGCAACTTAAGGTTTCAAACAGAGATGGCGATAGGGAAGCAAAAGGACATATCATATGAGAGCAGCTTGTTCTCAGTGTGTCCAAAGGTGAAAAAAATGGGAGAGATTATCATATTTCTGAGGAGGTATTTAGACTTTAATGAAATGAAGCCAAACCTGGTATACAGAATGCCCCGAAAACATATTTACAAGCCAGAGACACAGCCAATTAAAGGGAGTTAGAAAGATCATTCAGTACAAACCGGTTAGTGAAAGTCCTGCTGGTACGCTACAGCTGTTCATTTGAAAGAGTAGAAAAGAACTAGGCTCAGGGAAGAGATGATTAAATACAGGGACAATTGAGGAAGGCGGAAACATTTTCAGCCGCATCTGCAGCCGTCACCACAATATACATCACGTGTTATAGTCATGAATAAACTCTAAACTGCAGTGACTCTACTGCTCAAGCTGCAGAAGGAGAAATGTATTCACATCAGGAGGATATAGAGACACATGTACATATCAACAAACATATATATTACACTGCAGTCAGAAAGAGGTACTGCTGATCATCATAGACATGGAATATTATTGGACAATAGGCCTCGTTCATGAACCGCAAGCAGTTTCTGTGCAAATCATTCCTAAAAGCATACTTATGTATAATTGTCATTATGTTTCATTTGCGAAAATGTGTTGAATGATGTGACTATTTACTATAGGACGGGTTTCCTTAAATTCTTGCATGGTGACATTTTTTATTTATTTTTTTACGTGGTACAATTACAGTTTAACCTTCATAAACTGTTGTAATGTGACTGTTAACTTATGGATGGTTTTACTTGTGTGACTTCACATGGTGCAAAAATGTAACACTTTCTATGAAGCCCATGCTTATAATGAATTATAGCCTTATTTATACTTATAAGTAATACTGTTCTATAAATATATTTATGAAGATTCAATATTATAAAAATATTGTTTTATAATTACTTATAAGTCATGCATTCGCTTTTTCAATGCACATGCTCATAATCCATTATACACTGATTTATAAGTATTAATTTAACCAGCACCCATATCACCCTGTAGCACAAGACTGGTTTCCCACTGTAGCTAAGCAGGGCTGAGCCTGGTCAGTACCTGGATGGGAGACCTCCTGGGAAAACTAGGTAGCTGCTGGTAGAGGTGTTAGTGAGGCCAGCAGGGGGTGCTCACCCTGTGGTCTGTGTGGGTCCTAACCATAGACTGTAAAAAAATATGGCCGTAGTGTCCGTGACATCACCCATAGGATTCTGAAGAGCAGTTTTGAAGCGTAAAGTAGGCAGCGCGTCACACCCGAATAACTGAAAATGGGCAAAGAGGCGGGACGTGGCTGGAGCTGAGGTGACGTGATGACTAACAGACAGCAGATAAATGGCTGTCCACCTGTCACTCAAAGTGGCCACGCCCTTAATTATGCAGAACGTTAAGGCTTTATATAATGTAAACGAATGAGTTATAAAAAAATGCACCCCCCTCACAGTTGTCATGCTGGGCAAAATTAGTCGTATAGACCAAAACCACAATTTGTACCAGGCTGTAAACATGTTTTTTTCTGCTGTAAAGTTGGGCATTTTAACATGGGGCTCAATGAGATTCTGCTCCCTTCTGGAGCCTGTCCCGATGAATTGCAGTTTAAGTCACTTCTGTATTGGCACACAAACTGGGGGAGGTTGCCGCTTGGTCCTAACACCCCAGTATAGTGATGGGGACACTATACTGTAACAAGCACTGTCCTTCAGATGAGACGTTAAACCGAGGTCCTGACTCTCTGTGGTCATTAAAAATCCCAGGATGTCTTTCGGAAAAAGAGTAGGGGTGTAACCCCGGCATCCTGGCCAAATTTGCCCATTGGCCCCTGTCCATCATGGCCTCCTAATAATCCCCATATACTGATTGGCTTCATCACTGTCCTCTCCACCAATCAGCTGGTGTGTGGGGAGCGTTCTGGCGCAATATGGCTGCCGTCGCATCATCGTGGTGGAGGCTGCACATTGGTGGTGGTTGAGGAGATTTCCCCCCTTCTATATGTAAAAGCGCTTTGAGTACCCAGAAAAGCGCTATATAAATGTAACTAATTATTATTAATTATTATTATTAATTAGTTAGTCGTATGGCTTCATGAATGGTAAGTTTGATCTGTTAAAATCTATATCTTCATGATTTCCTAATATTTGCTTTAGGAAAATTGCATCCTATGCTTTCACTTAAAGCCATCAATGATGCATTTATAGAGGTTAGTAACTGTATTATTACTCACAATAAGTATTTATAAGAACAACACAACACGGCTATTAATGACAATATATTCACTTATTTGACAGAAATAAATCTGAATGACTAAAGTCATTGTAACTATAATATAATAACATTATAGCAATGCAGACTGCATCTTTATAAATACATTCATGGAACCAGATGACCAATTAATACTTATAAATCAGTGAATAATGGATTATGAGCATGTGCATTGAAAAAGCAAATGCATGACCTGTTGGGTTTTCAGATTTTGCACCCAGGGACTTTTTTGTAGGTATTGGGCTGTTACATGTGTGTACCGAATTTCATACTTGTACGTGAAACGTAGCACGAACGGCGCTTAATTGAAATTATATAGGTGGCGCCAAGGCCGTATCCATGTCTTGGACATTGGGGGCGTGGGGAGGAGGTATTGGTCTTATTGGTTTATTTAAAGGAATTAAATTATTAAATTATTAAAAGGGATTTAAGGAAATTTCAGTTCTATTGAAGTAAACTATTTGCAAATAATATATTTTCACCTGCCTAATATAAATGCAAAATGTTTCTTGTCACGTCAAATTCAGTTATGATTTACATAAATAATGTCATATTTTCAATTCAAAAAGTAGTTTGTATCACTGGATATTACTGTTGGTCACTGAACGTTTTTATTGTAAAACCGTCAAATATTAAATGTTTAGCTACTTACATCTTACAACGCACTCTTTGACTGCTATAACTAAAGTGTTGCACTGGAATTCACACTAACAGTAAGCCCCGCCTTCTTTGATTTGATTGGCCGTCTCACTCATTCTGACAGTGACGAGCGCTGTTAGACCGCTGAGGCAGACCAGCCTAAAAATAAACATTTGACTTTTGTCATCCTAGCAACAAACAGAGCGGTGTGTAATGGAGTACAGCAGAGCAGGGAGAGGGGAATTTGGCCATTTCTAATTATTCGGGGGGACTTGTCCCCCTCAATGTCTATTATGGTTACGGCCCTGGGTGGCGCTATCGAGCCATTTTACCACACCTAATTCTGAAACCCATACCAGATGTAAATGTTCGCCACTTCTGACGCGTGTGCAAAGTTTCATGAGTTTTCGAGCATGTTTAGGCCCTCAAAAATGCATTTAATTTCAGAATAATAGACTGAGCAATTCCAATAGGGTCCTCACACCATCGGTGCTCTGGCCCTAATAAATGTAATTATCACTGTTCTTATAATGCAGTTCTTAATGAGTCTTTATAAATATATTTATAGAATAGTAATACTGATAAATGAGTATAAACGGAGCTATAATTCATTATAAGCATGGGCTTCATAGAAAGTGTTACCAAAAAAAAAGTTTTAAAATGTTCAACTAATACAATCATTTACACAATAACAGTTTAAAGTCAGCATGAAATGAAAAATCACCCAATCTGTTTTTTAAATGCATGTTAAATATTTTATGATGAACGATTAATTTTTCAAATTTTCATTCAAATTGTAATTTATCAAAATGTCATAGTTGGATCTTTGGATTTCTGGTGATGTTTGCAGGATTTCTCCAAACATTTAGTTTTGTTTTTACAATCGATTGCAACTCGAGTGCAACACACACATCCTAAAATCCTAAAACCAAGTCCCTGCCCTACATTTTTCACAATAAGGAAGAAAAAATCTGTCGCTACTTCCATTTCATCACAACTGTTGCATGTCACTATTTAATTTATAAATGTGAAACTTGTCAATTTTACATTAAAAAACAGTCACATTGTGCAACAGCTTACGTATGAATGCTTTTCAGAATGATTTACATACAAATGTTGCTTGCGATGGAGGAATGAGGCCCAATACGAGGAACAATTTTTTTAAAGAAATATATTAAAACCCAGACTGCTCAGTATTAGTTTTTCAACTGGACAGCAGGTTGGTTGCAGTTGTCTACTCAACTTTCTAGGGGTGAACAGAAACTGCCAGTGTGGATGGTTTGTAGTGGACGGTCTGGCTTTCTCTCTCAATCTGTCTCTTTGTCCTTTCAGTTTTCAGGCAGTGAGGAAGACACCTCTCCTAAGGGATCCTGACAACAGAGATGCGGCAGTCACCTCACTAACAGGCCCTGAGTCAGCACCCATAACTCCTGCGTGTGTCTGCAAAGGCGTCCATTTCGCTGTTAATTTCCCAAAGTGTGTGTGGGAGGAGAGACAGACAGACAGAGTGAGAAAGAAAGAAAGGGTTTTTTTTGTGGGTTCAGGTTGGTAGCAGTCGCAGTAGATGCGGGAAAGACGTGGTCATGGCGGGTCCCTGCATGGCAGGGATAATCCACAATCCTCTAGTTGTGTTGATGATTATGTTTTTGTCACACTTGTATTGATCTGTAAGTGTGATGTCGAGCATTCTGTCCTGGTACTCCACAGAGGTTTGATCAAATCCAGTGCAGATAATCCCAATAAAATCCATCATCATTTACTCTGAGTTTCCCACTTCCACACAAGCAAAACAAAACAGCCAGTAATACACCTTGAGTCGTTACAACCGGACGACTGCAGTTGCATGCGACAGCTCCGGGTTGCTTCAAATCCTGTGTACACACAAAGACAAAAACTGTTAAACATTGTTGCCACACTGGAACCAATAAAATCCGACAATTAGGATAATGAACAACTGGTGCAAGTTGTCAATTCCAAAATATTATGAAAAATTGGCGATATATCGGTCACCATATCAGTATCGGCTCATTTTTAATGTTATCGTTATTTGGCCCAATAAGAAAATGTGCCCGATATATTAAAGCCGCTAAATAATGTATTATTTCCTTCAGATGAATCACTGATGATGGTTTTGAATTGCTTGAAATATGATTGAAATCACTTCAAAAAGGAAAATACATGTGCAGCGCAAGTCTGTCATATACATCAAATTATTATGAGAATATTATAATTGTGTGCTTAGGACATGGCTTTTAATGGTGAGACTTTTGTTTTTGTAATCAGGCTCTCAAAAATTATATAAAAAATGTATTTAGATTCATCAGCCTATATACACTCACCTAAAGGATTATTAGGAACACCATACTAATACTGTGTTTGACCCCCTTTCGCCTTCAGAACTGCCTTAATTCTACGTGGCATTGATTCAACAAGGTGCTGAAAGCATTCTTTAGAAATGTTGGCCCATATTGATAGGATAGCATCTTGCAGTTGATGGAGATTTGTGGGATGCACATCCAGGACACGAAGCTCCCGTTCCACCACATCCCAAAGATGCTCTATTGGGTTGAGATCTGGTGACTGTGGGGGCCATTTTAGTACAGTGAACTCATTGTCATGTTCAAGAAACCAATTTGAAATGATTGGAGCTTTGTGACATGGTGCATTATCCTGCTGGAAGTAGCCATCAGAGGATGGGTACATGGTGGTCATAAAGGGATGGACATGGTCAGAAACAATGCTCAGGTAGGCCGTGGAATTTAAACGATGCCCAATTGGCATTAAGGGGCCTAAAGTGTGCCAAGAAAACATCCCCCACACCATTACACCACCACCACCAGCCTGCACAGTGGTAACAAGGCATGATGGATCCATGTTCTCATTCTGTTTACACCAAATTCTGACTCAATTCTGACAGAAATCGAGACTCATCAGACCAGGCAACATTTTTCCAGTCTTCAACTGTCCAATTTTGGTGAGCTCGTGCAAATTGTAGCCTCTTTTTCCTATTTATAGTGGAGATGAGTGGTACCCGGTGGGGTCTTCTGCTGTTGTAGCCCATCCGCCTCAAGGTTGTGCGTGTTGTGGCTTCACAAATGCTTTGCTGCATACCTCGGTTGTAACGAGTGGTTATTTCAGTCAAAGTTGCTCTTCTATCAGCCCATTCTCCTCTGACCTCTAGCATCAACAAGGCATTTTCTCCCACAGGACTGCCGCATACTGGATGTTTTTCCCTTTTCACACCATTCTTTGTAAACTCTAGAAATGGTTGTGCGTGAAATACTCAGACCGGCCCGTCTGGCACCAACAACCATGCCACGCTCAAAATTGCTTAAATCACCTTTCTTTCCCATTCTGACATTCAGTTGGGAGTTCAGGAGATTGTCTTGACCAGGACCACACCCCTAAATGCATTGAAGCAACTGCCATGTGATTGGTTGATTAGATAATTGCATTAATGAGAAATTGAACAGGTGTTCCTAATAATCCTTTAGGTGAGTGTATATCGATTATTTGAAAAATATAGAAAATTATCGGTTAGTGGTACCGCCCATTAATTTTATATCGGTGCATCCCTAGAAAAAATAAATAGTTTGTTTCAGTCATTTTATAAATGTAAAAATATAAATGGTTTATAAAATGTTTTCAAAAATGTAGTCAAGTAGTGTGATACAAGATGTCAGAAGAAGGCATTGTTTGATTTGTTTGCTATGCTATGTTTAATTGTGTTTTATGATTTCAAATGAATCCAAATAGGATCCAACAGGATAATAGGAATATCATTTAAAGGAAGTATGGATACTGAAATACTTCTGTGTAAGTAATTATGTTTAACTGCTGGAGAGATGGCACTGTAAACCCTAACGCTCAAAATCATACTTTGGTTTGAGTAGGGCAAACTTAAATTAAACAAATTAGTTCAAAGAAATGAACTTTTATGAGTATTTGTAACTTTCCTTTTCTTTTGAGCTCATAAAACTGACACATTTTGAGTAACCTGAATTGTTTCATTGTTTCTTTTAATTTAGACAAACTTTGTTTGTTTAGGGCTACTGTAGAAACATGGCAGCGCAAAATGGCAACTTCACTGTAAGGGGAGCCGCGGTGTATGAAGATTGAAATTACTCATTCTAAGGTAATAAAAACATAACGGTTCATTATGTAAGGTCTTTATACTCCACTGAAAACATAGTTATGTATATTATATTGCATTTCTGTCAATAGATCCTCATAAATTTTACACACTGCACCTTTAATTTAAAATATTTGATGAATAACTGATTACATAATTTTTTTAATTCGGGTTTACAGTGCAGTATTTCCCTTTAAATACACACTCAATAAACGTAAAGATTTATGTAATGCTACTAATGTACTCAGCAGTGTCATCTAGTGACTCATGAACCCATAATGCAATAGTTTAGTCTTAGTCAGGGTCTAAAAATAAATTCTATTTTCCTCAAAAAACTTGAATAACAAGGAAGCTAAAAAAAAGATTGTGCACTCACCTCTGCAGGAGATGTCACAGACATCAAGGCCAAAGAATAAAGGCAAGAGAGAAGAATAAAAAGAGAAACAAAAACTGAAAGAAAGAAAGAAAGAAAGATGTATTAATTAAGGTTACAAGGTAGGAAAATGAGCAAAATCAATATTAGAACAAACACTGTGAGACACAATCATTCTGACCGAACATCTTCTGTCAATCATTTATTATAAATCTGTCTTACCTTCTCCTCTAGATCTTTAATCTGTCTCCTCTGAATGTCAGTCTTATCTTCCAGGTCTCTGATCCTCTGCATTGAGAGAAACACACATTCAAACATCCTCTGCAGTGTGATTACGCTCAATATGTTATTGTTTGCTAAGTAATCTCGAAACGAGAAAGCTGAGGTCAGTGATTACAGTACAATTATCACATATAAAATACAGTGGGGTCCAAAAGTCTACTAGACCAGTAGTTGAATGCACAGCTGACAAACAAATGTACAGTATGCTTAGTGTTTGGTATTTGCTGCCCTCTTCTGTATATAACAGCTATTGCATCCGATCACCATCTGACATACATCACACAGAACCAACACATTTAAACAAGCATATTTTATAGTGTTTGCACTGCAGTTACCAAATAATTTCTGCATTTCACTCACATTCGTGACTGACTGTACAATACTGCACCGATATTTCCATATTGTCCGTTTGTGCTAATGGCATAATGCCCTCTACTGTTTCCAAAACCAGTTTATAAATCGACTGAACAGTCAAACTTAGAATTCACAGAACTAGTCATCATCACTTTTGGCCACCTGTGAATCAAAATGAACCAAAAACCATTGATTTTCATGATGACCACTCTAAGCTAAGGTTTTGTTGAAGTAAAGTAGGAGGCCTAGTTCCTTGAAAAATCAATGGAATCATTTTAAACGATACTGACATTTCGTTGTTTATATCAGAAGTGAAGCAACAACACACATCTGACTAGGTGAATTTAACTATTATTGACTATTATGTTAAGCATATAATGTCTACTGTGGCAGATTTAGTGGATGACTTCATGACTTTCATGTCGTCTGTACTCTTCTTCTGGCATTTGGTTATTTCTTCAACAGGGTATAATTGATTAATTAGTGAGTCTTTCTACAAAACAGGTCCCATTTGTGTTCCACATATACATATGAGTAAAACATCACTTTAAAAATGAATAGCTGATGATGAATACAAGGATGATTGAGGGATGTGCAAATAAATATTCCTCAAAAGCCTGATGTATCATATTTGATACATACATTTAGCCACGCCAGAAAAATGATCTCAACCACATCACAGAGCAACCGGATCTCCTAGATTTCCCTCCCGTCCTTACATATAAACACTTCAACAAATTTTAAGAAATGAAGAACTTTATATTAATATGATTTTTTTTTCGTCATGAGGATTCTCATCCTCTTTGAAAGTATGACACATACATACATTTAGATGTATTAAATTATTTAATTAAAAATGTAATTTTAAAAATGAAACTTTGGCGTGAGTTGTATTGTTTTGAACAGTACCTGATGGGCTTGATGGAGCAGCTCCATCCTCTCCTGCAGCACTTGACAGTCATACTCTCGGCTCTTACGCAGCATCTGTCTGCGGAGTCTCTCCACGGCCGAGCGTAACTCGTCCTTCTGCAGCTCGTCCAGAGGTTCTCCGTATTTTATCACTTTATCCTGCTGCAATGCGTTGTACAGGGTTGCCTCCAACTCCTGGATTTGCTGTTGCACACACACACACATACAATTACAGATCATGACAGTAAGGTTCTCTTGCATTGCATTTAAAAAAATTACAATAAAGTGTATAAATATATATACACACTGATCAGGCAGCATGACACATACGTACATTTAGATGTATTAAATTATTTAATTAAAAATGGAATTTTAAAAATGAAACTTTGGTGTGAGTTGTTGTCTTGTTTTGAACAGTACCTATATAACAGTGTATATATATATCATATACTGTAGGTGTTATATACACCGATCAGGCAGGGTCAGAGCATCTCCAAAACTGCAGCTCTTGTGGGGTGTTCCCGGTCTGCAGTGGTCAGTATCTATCAAAAGTGCTCCAAGGAAGGAACAGTGGAGAACCGGAGACAGGGTCATGGGCGGCCAAGGCTCATTGATGCACGTGGGGAGCGAAGGCTGGCCCGTGTGGTCCGATCAAACAGATGAGCTACTGGAGCTCAAATTGCTCAAGTTAATGCTGGTTCTGATAGAAAGGTGTCAGAATACACAGTGCATCGCAGTTTGTTGCATATGGGGCTGCATAGCCGCAGACCAGTCAGGGTGCCAATGCTGACCCCTGTCCACCGCCGAAAGCACCAACAGTGGGCACATGAGCATCAGAACTGGACCACGGAGCAATGGAAGAAGGTGGCCTGGTTTGATGAATCACATTTTCTTTTACATCACGTGGATGGCCGGGTGTGTGTGTGTCGCTTAGCTGGGGAACACATGGCACCAGGATGCACTATGGGAAGAAGGCAAGCCGGCAGACGCAGTGTGATGCTTTGGGCAATGCTCTGCTGGGAAACCTTGGGAAACCTGTGTACCTCATTGGTTCTTGTTGAAGCTCAAACGTGATATGTAACACGAGAATGAACCTCATTGGTTCTTACAGAAGCTCAAATGTGCTGTGTAACACGAGAATGAACCTCATTGGTTCTCGCTGAAGCTCAAACGTGCTGCATAACACGAGAATGAACCTCATTGGTTCTCCCTGAAGCTTAAACGTGATATGTAACACGAGAATGAACCTCATTGGTTCTTACAGAAGCTCAAATGTGCTGTGTAACACGAGAATATACCTCATTGGTTCTCGCTGAAGCTCAAACGTGCTGCATAACACGAGAATGAACCTCATTGGTTCTTGCAGAAGCTTAAACGTGCTGTGTAACACAAGAATGAACCTCATTGGTTCTTGTTGAAGCTCAAACGTGCTGCGTAACACAAGAATGAGCCTCATTGGTTCTAGTTGAAGTGCAAACGTGCTGTGTAACTCGAGAATGAACCTCATTGGTTCTTGTTGAAGCTCAAACGTGCTGCGTAACTCGAGAATGAACCTCATTGGTTCTTGCTGAAGCTCAAACGTGCTGCGTAACACGAGAATGAACCTCATTGGTTCTTGCAGAAGCTCAAACGTGCTGCGTAACATGAGAATGAACCTCATTGGTTCTTGCAGAAGCTCAAACGTGCTGCGTAACACGAGAATGAACCTCATTGGTTCTTGCAGAAGCTCAAACGTGCTGCGTAACACGAGAATGAACCTCATTGGTTCTTGCAGAAGCTCAAACGTGCTGCGTAACACAAGAATGAACCTCATTGGTTCTTGCTGAAGCTCAAACGTGCTGCGTAACACGAGAATGAACCTCATTGGTCCTTGCTGAAGCTCAAACGTGCTGTGTAACACGAGAATGAACCTCATTGGTTCTCGCTGAAGCTCAAACGTGCTGCGTAACACGAGAATGAACCTCATTGGTTCTTGCTGAAGCTCAAACGTGCTGCGTAACATGAGAATGAACCCCATTGGTTCTCACACATCAAGCAAGCATACTTGAGCTTCTGTTTACCATATCTAATATGTGCGTTGATGAATGTTTATGTCAATAAAAGCCTAAATTAGATCTGTTCATTTTATAAAGTGATTGAGTTTCTTTCATACGGATTAGTTTTACGATCTTTTTATGAACTTTTTGAAGTAACAAAGTGGCAGTTGCGTGGACTGTCAATGGAGATATATATCTTCATAATGTACACATTAAGTGCATTGTATCAAAAGATGAATTTAAATGTTAGTACATAAAGGCACTTAATATAAAGTGGGACCACATAGATTTTTCGTATTTTTTGTTTAAAATCAAATAATGGTTGGAGATGGTTGGTTTGGTTCATGGTTTAGAGCTCCAATGCAGAAAATATAGTGCCAAAATAGGTTTTGGAACAAAGAAAACGTTGGTGGCTACTGTTGTAGAAAAAACCTTTCAGACTCGAAAAATGTAATTAAATAAAATATCAAAATTAACAACATGTACCACTTTCTAAAACAGAACACCACAGTAATTGTTTCGCTGAAGTTCATAAAAGGAAGAAATGGCTGAAAATTGAGCAATAATTTACCATATAAGCCTGGTCCAGCGCCTGCTTCCTGTAGTCTAGTTCCTCCTCCAGATATCCCTTTTGTTTGCAGAACATCTCCTGCAAGTCAACAGTCAGTGCTTTAGATGACATCAAAACATTAGTACAGTTGTACTGTTAGTACTTAATTACTTAATTTAACAACTTAATTAAACTGACAGACAGGTTACATATAATGCAACCACTTTGTATTATCCTAAAAGTATAGTTCACCCAAAAATGACTGTTAGTGAAAGAATAACAATGATAGATTTTTCATTCATCTTGTAAACAAGTCGAGTCTTTAACTCCCAGCATATCTGAGTGGTCTGTGCAGATGGCTAACGCAAACCTATTTTGCTTAGTTTGTAAATGTAAACCATTTTAAACCTACTGTTTATTTGTATATATTTAAAAACAGAGGAATTCATTATTCATCAACATCACAACATGTAAGACAAGTAATGTGTGACTTGTTGTACCATCTCGAGCTCCAGATCCATCATCTTCTGATGCAGAGCTGCTTCTGTGCCTTCAATCTGCTGAATCCACTAAACCACAACAGACAAAAATACACACATTCTGTGATCTCTTCATTGCAAATGAATACACTGGTCTAGAATTTTTTTTTTTTAGAAGTCGCCTGCTTCAGAAATAAAATGTGCTATTTATTATGTATTTTAATGTGCTGAATTCAAATATGACAATTAAAACAATTGATTGGCTACTGACTGGCTAAGCTTTTACATTTTATGTCGATACCTGTCACCTGTCCTGCTTATGTAACACTTTAGAAATCAGAAAACGGGTTATATAAATAAAATGTATTGTGAAACAAAGGGCAAAAAACTATTATGCACATAATTTAGACCTATTCAGTGTCTACTCTGCGCTTCTTGGCTTGTCTCTTGTCTCTCGTCACTGTCCAGCAATAGTCATGATGGCATTGATGGGCTCCATCTGAAGTTCTCTGCACTGTTCACTCAAGTACGAGGCATCTCTGATCACTTTGGCTAAACAGAAATGTGTCCCTTTGCAAAATCAAACACTGACAAGTAAGAGAGCACAACACTGTATGATTCCTAGAGCAATATAAGGCAATTTGTTTAGCAACGAGTAATGTACGCTCTTTATGATTGTATTATCCATGACATCATCCATCTAGGAATAACATAATGCAATTCATATCAGCTTCAGATTACATGATTCATTGTTTTGCCTATGGAATGGATGTAGGACAGTAAGAGCTGTGCGTGTAAACTTCACTCCTCTGGCCTCAAGAGGCTGCAGTCTTTAGGGTCCTTGTTAGCGTGCCCCGGTTCGAATCCTGCTCAGAGCGGGTTGAGTAGGACCGGTTACATTTGGTGCCGTGACCCGGATGGGAGTGAGGTTTAGGGGGGTGAGTGTAACGTAGGCCAGTATGAGCTGTGCATGTAAACCTCACTCCCCTGACCTTAAGAGGCACGCTAGCAACTGATGCTAGTGGCTGTTGTCTTTAGCGTCCTTGTTAGCATACCCGCCACCCACGCTGGAGACCCCGGTTCGAATCCCTCCGAGTGGGTCAAGTAGGACCGGTAACATTTGGTGCCATGACCCAGATGGGAGTGGGGTTTAGGGGGGTGAGTGTAAAGGGCACAGGCCAGTAAGAGCTGTACATGTAAACCTCACTCCCCTGGCTTCAGGAGGCACGTTAGCTTTAAATTTAAGACCTATATCACGCAATACAAAAACGTACAAAGAAAATGCAGAATCACAAAATGCAAAGCAAATTAATTTATTCAGATTGAACAAAGTATTAGTAAACTTGCACTTCCTCATAGCTCAATCCCACCAGGATTTCACTATATATATATATATATATTTTATACTCCCGCGAGTGCTTATAGGCGGCAAACGCATACATAGAATCCGCAGCCAGGCTGACATCAGTCCGTGTGTCAGTACCGAATTGAGTCCGGGGTTTACATCGCTTTTATTCTCTTTTTTTTTGTGCTATCAGGCATATCATACTTTTATTTGGTCATTATGCGAGATGGCAGGTGAGAAAGATTCGCCTTTGCTTTCACGATCGCGGAACTGGAAGAACTGGAGAACTGTTAGCTGAAGAATAAAATCCATTTGATGTGTCTGTGGTACAATCCGAAAGAGACTCGCGCCAATAACACGAAAGCTGATTGGCTGCAATATAAGATGCATGTTGGTCTCATTTTGTAGTTGTAATACAGCGAACTATAGTTGGACTAGCGAAACAAAGAACTACAACACCCCGGAATAAACACACTCACACTCTCTAAAACACTGCAGGAGCATTTCAATGAGCAATAGAGGTAGCGTTACATGGACGTAGGACAATTAAGACCTGTTTAAAATGATTTAAGACCTAGAACTCAATACTTCAGCGAATTTAAGACTTTTTAAGGCCTAAAATTTTGATTTAGAAATGTAAGACATTTTAAGCAGGTACCCTGGAGGCACACTAGCAGCTTCAGTCTTTAGCGTCTTTGTTAGCGCACCCATCTCCCATGTCGGAGACCCTGGTTCGAATCCCTCCGAGTGAGGTTTAGGGAGGCGAGTGTAACGGACGTAGGCCAGTAGTTGTGCGTGCAAACCTCACTTCCCTGGCCTCAAGAGGCGTGCTAGCAGCTTCGGTCTTTAGCATCCTTGTTAGCGCACCTGCCTCCCACACCAGAGACCCTGGTTCGAATCCCACTCTGAGCGGGTCAAGTAGGACCGGTTACACCTAAAAAGCAAGTACTGTCCAAACCAGTCATAGATTTATTCATAGGTCCAGTCAAAAATGTATTTAAGTCATTTCTGGTTTAAGTTGAGATCCCTTCCCTTTATAACTCACTTATCCTGCGCCATTACCAAGCCAAAGGTCATATACTGACCCAATAGCATATCTTAAAAAATAGAGCCAATCAACAATTTTAAGCATCATTTTCATTTCGAATTAGTAAAGTTTGAGTACATCTATTTCAGAAGCATTTTGGCTGTAGACCAGTGTTATTATTCTCCTTTACAAACAGAATGAGAAAAGTAAATGTTGTGTATATTAGTACTGTGACACTTTTGTTTCTAATGTAATGACATTCAGACATTCAGTGACTGTTTTTGGGCTTCTCTAGTATACTTATATAACCTGAAACAGGCAACCACGTACCTTCTCAGCGAGAGACAGCACAGTACTTGCTTGAATAATGGCCACCTGCTCCTCATTCCTCAAGTTCTGCATAAAGCCAGAAACACATACTGTGCATTTACACTACAACTGGTAATAATCTAGCCCATGACAGAAAGAAAATGTTGAATGGATTGTGGTCTGTGACGTACCCCGTTATCCCCAAGTATATCCAACAGCTTGATGAGGTCTGGTATACACACGTCCTGTTGAGAGCAGATGACAGCAGAACTGGGTCATGGGTTCTTACTGTTATTGAAAGCAAAGAGCCAGTTTATGATTTCATACTTACCTTCACGCCCTCCTTTATACAGTAGATCTGTAGTGCACTCACTCCCTCAGAGAAAGGATGGATTTGAAGGTTGAACGGAGGCGATCTCCTCTCACGCTCCTGACAGATCACATCAAACACACGTTACACATTTACACCAACAGCATTATCATGTGCTCTCCAGTCTATGTCTCCACTATACCATCCGCATAGATAATAGATCATTTCATTACAGACAGCTGTTTCCTTAAAGCATAGTTTTTGTATTTCTGTACTTCCACCACTAGGTGGATGCATCCATCTGAGAATGTAAAACAAGATGGGAGACAAAGAGTGTTCTTGTTTGTCAAGAGGGAGAATTTTGGCACAGCAACTATCCATGGAAGTATGTGCACATTTGCGTTTTACTTAGTTGTGCAAATTTCATGCTGTGTGATATATTGTACTTGCTTAAAGATACCACAGCAGTCCTGTACAGTATATTTCATTTGCCCCCCTTGGTCAAAATTGCAGTCTGAGGATGGAAAAGCCAGATTTGACCACCATTATGCTGCTCTCCTAGTATGCTAGAATAGCCATCTAAAGGAAACTGCAATACTGCTAAATGATAATAATCAGGGCCCAGTCGCACCATGTGTATGTTACAACTCAGCATACGATAATTGTAAGTTACAACTTATGCATTATTATAGATTTTTGCATTGCACTATTTAAATTAGTTAAAACCCCATGGATAAACTAGATATTTACGGAAGCCTCCAAAAACCAGGAATAATAGTACAGACTGACTGAATTGCATCATGAGTTTCTTATGAACTTAAGAACAAATGAAGCAACACAATTAAATTCTGAGTTACTCACAATCTTGTAGTTACATGTTTAAAGGGGACCTATTATGCAAAATTTACTTTTATATTGTTTTTGAACATATTTATATGTCTGCAGTGTCAAAAACCACCCTATTGTGGTAAAAATTCATACAGTCTGTTATTTTTCTCCATAAATCTGAAAGTGTCTTAAAATGAGCCGCTCAGGAATGTGATTCAATATGACGTCACATTGGAAGAAGCCCCGCCCACGACTGCTGATGGCCTCCGCCCTATTAGTTTAGCTCCTCCCCTCAGTGAGCTGTACACAGTCCGTCATGTTCATCTCCTCCAGAGCATTAACAGCAGCATTCAAGTAGAAATGTGTTCTTATTAAAGCTATTCTTAATTCAGTCAAGAGCAGGGAGTGATTTTCTTTTGTTGTTTGATTTATATTAACAGCATATATAGCAGTAGGTACTGTATATTACACTGCTGTCACTTTAATACACAGATCTAATACACACATGTGATTTCTTTCCCTGCTGTTTATGTTCACAGACATAACCGCCTGTGTTTATGTGAACTTTGTGTGTTTTTGACATAACCGTGTGTATTTGACAGTTTAAGCGCAATACGTGAAAGAGAACTTAGTTTAATACTCACGGGACGCTCCGTCTGACACACAGCTTTCTGTGTGTGTGCTTCGGGTGTGTGTGCTCAGAAAACCATATATCAGAAGTTTAGACTGATATGGCTTTAAAACACATGCAGATAATAAACTTTCATGATGATGAAGAACTGCAATGTCACGTGAACGTGATAGAGATGATAATCAAAACCAAACAGTTGTTTTAGTTTTTGGCAGAGTATCTGAGGCATGAGCTGTACAGGCTTCTGGATATGGGGGCGGAGCAGCAGCTCATTTGCATTTAAAGATACATGCACAAAAACTTCCATTTACAACATAGTATAATAAATTATCTGTGGGGTATTTTGAGCGGAAACTTCACATTCTGGAGACACCTGAGTCTTATATTACATCTTGTAAAAAGGTGAATAATAGGTCCCCTTTGAGTAAGGCCATATGAACGGCTGGTGCAAATGATTTGTGGACAGAGATAGAGCTCAAACCTCCAGCTCAAGTATGCGAAACTCCAGAAGTTCATTCTGATCTCTAGAGTCCTGTAGTTCCTGCTGCAGCTTTCCGTTTTCATTCTCCAACTTTTCAACCTATCAAAGAAACACACAAAAAAATGTGACTAATGGACTTTATTAAAGACTTTTTAATTGATGGTGCTTTTTACAAATGGATTTTTGTATGCTACGGACCTCTCAGCATCTATATACACTCACCTAAAGGATTATTAGGAACACCTGTTCAATTTCTCATTAATGCAATTATCTAATCAACCAATCACATGGCAGTTGCTTCAATGCATTTAGGGGTGTGGTCCTGGTCAAGACAATCTCCTGAACTCCAAACTGAATGTCAGAATGGGAAAGAAAGGTGATTTAAGCAATTTTGAGCGTGGCATGGTTGTTGGTGCCAGACGGGCCGGTCTGAGTATTTCACAATCTGCTCAGTTACTGGGATTTTCACACACAACCATTTCTAGAGTTTACAAAGAATGGTGTGAAAAGGGAAAAACATCCAGTATGCGGCAGTCCTGTGGGAGAAAATGCCTTGTTGATGCTAGAGGTCAGAGGAGAATGGGCCGACTGATTCAAGCTGATAGAAGAGCAACTTTGACTGAAATAACCACTCGTTACAACCGAGGTATGCAGCAAAGCATTTGTGAAGCCACAACACGCACAACCTTGAGGCGGATGGGCTACAACAGCAGAAGACCCCACCGGGTACCACTCATCTCCACTACAAATAGGAAAAAGAGGCTACAATTTGCACGAGCTCACCAAAATTGGACAGTTGAAGACTGGAAAAATGTTGCCTGGTCTGATGAGTCTCGATTTCTGTTGAGACATTCAGATGGTAGAGTCAGCATTCGGCGTAAACAGAATGAGAACATGGATCCATCATGCCTTGTTACCACTGTGCAGGCTGGTGGTGGTGGTGTAATGGTGTGGGGGATGTTTTCTTGGCACACTTTAGGCCCCTTAGTGCCAATTGGGCATCGTTTAAATGCCACGGCCTACCTGAGCATTGTTTCTGACCATGTCCATCCCTTTATGACCACCATGTACCCATCCTCTGATGGCTACTTCCAGCAGGATAATGCACCATGTCACAAAGCTCGAATCATTTCAAATTGGTTTCTTGAACATGACAATGAGTTCACTGTACTAAAATGGCCCCCACAGTCACCAGATCTCAACCCAATAGAGCATCTTTGGGATGTGGTGGAACGGGAGCTTCGTGCCCTGGATGTGCATCCCACAAATCTCCATCAACTGCAAGATGCTATCCTATCAATATGGGCCAACATTTCTAAAGAATGCTTTCAGCACCTTGTTGAATCAATGCCACATAGAATTAAGGCAGTTCTGAAGGCGAAAGGGGGTCAAACACAGTATTAGTATGGTGTTCCTAATAATCCTTTAGGTGAGTGTATATATAAACTGCTGTATAACTGTTATATATATAACTGTTGAATAGAAAGTTCAAAAGAACAGAATTTACTTGAAATAGAAATCTTTTGTACCATTATAAATGTCCTTACCTTTGATCAATGTAATGCATTTTTGTTGATTAAAAGTAGTAATGTTTCTTGAGCATCAAATCATCATATCAGAATGATTTCTGAAGGATCATGTGACACTAAAGACTGGAGTAATGATGCTGAAAATTCAGCTTTGAACACAGGAATAAATTACATTTTGTATTGTACCCTGATACCCTTATTACACTGTATTTTTGATCAAATAAATACAGCCTGGTTGAGCATAAAAGACTTCAAAATCATAAAAAAAAATCTTAAATATTCCAAACCTTTGCATTTGATAGGTTTGAGTGTAAAGTTTGATAGGGGTAAGTGTGTGTGTGTGTGTGTGCATGTTTATGTGATTTATGAGGACACACATTTGTATAATGACATGGTTATTACACTGGTATTACAATGTAAACGTGGTTTATGAGGACATTTCCTGTGTCCTCATAATAAAAATAGCTAAACAATGTTTTATTAAAAATGAAACATTTCTGTTATGGGTAGGTTTAGGGGTAGGGGTAGGGGTAGTGTGTGTGTGTGTGTGTGTGATGGGTAGGTTTAGGGGTAGGGGTAAGGGTAGTGTGTGTGTGTGTGTGATGGGTAGGTTTAGGGGTAGGGGTAGTGTGTGTGTGTGTGTGTGATGGGTAGGTTTAGGGGTAGGGGTAGTGTGTGTGTGTGTGTGTGTGTGTGTGATGGGTAGGTTTAGGGGTAGGGGTAGTGTGTGTGTGTGTGTGTGTGTGTGTGTGTGATAAGTAGGTTTAGGGGTAGGGGTATTGTGTGTGTGTGTGTGTGATGGGTAGGTTTAGGGGTAGGGGTAGTGTGTGTGTGTGTGTGTGTGTGTGTGTGTGTGTGTGTGATAAGTAGGTTTAGGGGTAGGGGTATTGTGTGGGTGTGTGTGTGTGTGTGTGTGTGTGTGTGATGGGTAGGTTTAGGGGTAGGGGTAGTGTGTGTGTGTGTGTGTGTGTGTGTGTGTGTGTGTGTGTGTGTGTGTGATAAGTAGGTTTAGGGGTAGGGGTATTGTGTGTGTGTGTGTGTGTGTGTGTGTGATGGGTAGGTTTAGGGGTAGGGGTATTGTGTGTGTGTGTGTGTGTGTGTGTGATGGGTAGGTTTAGGGGTAGGGGTAGTGTAGGGGGATAGAATGTACAGTTTGTACAGTATAAAAACCTTTATGTCTATGGAATGTCCTCATAATGATAGGTGCACCAACATGTGTGTGTGTGTGTGTGTGTGTGAGTGTGTCAGCCTTGTTGAGCATAAAAGACTTCAAAATCATTAAAAAAATCTTAAATATTCCAAACCTTTGCATTTGATACAAATATTTCAACATATGTTATTACACTGTACTTACATTTACCTGAATGTAACTACACATATAACTACACTCTTGATCCTAAACCTACACTTGCTCCTGAACCTACCCTACAATTTTAAAGACACCTAATATAAAGTGAGACCCAGACTTTTGCTAGAAAATTATGGCATTTGGTGACTTGTATGTAATTGGTACTGCCACAGTAAAGGAGAAGTGCTTTGTTTCTGCTTCGTGTCATAGTTCCAATAATCCTGTCAAGGTTTATTTTACAATAATGACTGTACATTATCCCTTACATACACATTATGAGTCACCTTCAATTATTGCTGCTCTTTTCCTGCAGAGGCTCATGAAACCACTACGTAGAATTAAGGGAATGATCTCTTTAGTCATTACTTTGTTCATCCTCTGCAGACTGCATGTACACACACCTTTTCCAGCAGCTCTTGATTACGCCTGAGGAACAGTTGCTTCTCCTCCACCCATCTGGAGTCCTGTGAGTAAGAGAGGAAATGACATGGCCGTACTGTGCTTTATAACCAGATACCCAGTACAAATCAGGTTGTAAGTATGGAGAAACACTCAGCAAGATAAATACCCCATTATAGGTCACTGTGTATGAATTTTGCATCACTGATACCAATAGTAGTGGAAGACTTTTACCTGTCCTTTTACAGCAAGCTCTTTTTCCAGGTCTTCGATTTTAGCCTTATACCTTTGAGTGTCTGCCTGGAGCTGCTCATGAGCCTGCAAAGATAAAATAACAATGAAATACACCAGTACTTTACCTGTCACACGGTGTTTTGGTTATGTTTCATGTGTTGAGTTTGTCATGTTCACAGCCATGTTCACTGTCTATGTTTCTAAGTTTGCCATGTTCACTGTCATGTCTTTCCATGCACTTCCTGGTTTTTGTCATGTGATTCCCATGCCCTCATGTGTTGTCATGTCATTGGTTCATTGTCTCATCATTGTTCACAGGTGTCCCTTGTCTTGTCATTAGTCTTAGTGTATTTAAGCCCTCATGTTTGCCATGTGTCCTTGTCTTGTATTGAATGTGGTAACCCATTGTTGGTGAGGTTCATGTTTAGTTATGCCACGCCAAGTCTTTGTTCTATGCGTTGCCTTTTTGATTTATGTTAAGATTTAGGTTGAATAAAGACTGCACATGGGTTCTTAAAGCTTGACCCCAGTGGATTGAATGTTACATTACCTGAATATGCACTATATAAGCCTGTGGTTTCAATGTAACTGCAATGTGTTCTTCTGAGCTTGTTACCTTTCAGAAGCTCATTCACAGCTGTATTTACTGTATGTTTATTCAAATAACTGTTGGATATGTATTGATTTTTTTTTAGGGTTTTCCCATTAGGTTTTCAAACAATCAATTACATTTTTAACACAATGCAAAAAAGGAAAATGTCTAGTTATTGGATGATTTAGATTTTATATGGTATGGAAAAAAATTCTCATATAAAAAGTTTTTCTGTCAAAATAACTGATTATTAATTTACAAAAATCCTTATGTTTTGTGGGGTTTGTAGCATATGACGTGTAACAACCTGAACTAACCTGGTCATTTACAAAATGACACATGACTGACTTTGACACATAATCATAAGGGCCTTCAGGAGTCCTCTGTATGACACAGAGGACAATTATATACAGTATGTACGGGATAATCCACGGCTAGCTGTGCATTAAACAATTTAAATGCATGACGTGAAGGCAATGAACCGCCCAACGAAGTGCATTAAAATTGCTTAATGCACAGCTAGCCATGGATTATCCCGCTTATGCCATGGTCATATGCCAACATTGAGAACGTAAAGCTGCGCAATATTTGACTGGAAGGGTAAAATTGGCAGTTATTTTCGTCAGATACGGCTTGTTAGATCTAGCATTCTCCCCGCTTTGAATCAGACACAGAGATAAAGTAGTGTGTAAGATTACATTTATTGGAATTAATTAATTATAGCTTTTATTTGAATTAATTATCGAGAGAGAGAGAGAGAGAGAGAGAGAAAACAAAGCTGTGAGTTTAATTACTTCAAAATAGCAATGTAATCCCCTTGTTGCTATGAAATATAATGTAGCGATTCAGTAGCGAAGCTATTTTATTAATAGAAGTCACAGGGCAGCTTTGATAACAAGTTTCTGTGCTCCTGAATGTTTAAGCGCAGTGAGATCTCCACTGTGCGCGAGTGACGTGTGTGTGTGTGTGTGTGCTTCAATGTAAACAGCAAATTAACATACAACGGTGATTCAACTATCTGTGCATTAAAGGGGGGGTCTAATGCTATTTCATGCATTCTGCCTAATTTACACCGTTAAAGAGTTGATTCTCATGCTAAAAATGGCCAAAATGTAAAAAAAAACTAGTTGGATGTATGACGGAGTATTTCTGTGCCAAATACACTCCTTCCGGATTCAAACAAGTTTTTTTGAAGCATGGCCCTTTATGATGCCAAAATGTGTGGAATTCCTTGTATGGATGTGCGCCCATCAACGAGCTTTGTTCGGTTACAGAAGCCGTCGGCAGTGCTGTCATTGGGCCTCATTCATAAAACACGAGAAGAACAAATTTCGTAAAGCAGTTCTGATGTTAATTTTCGGATTCACAAAAATGTTCGTATTTTCAAAATGTTAGTTGGTACGAAATAAATGTACACCTGCTCCCTACCACGTGTAAATGGTGCGTAAAACATTTGAACATTCTGTGTTCTAATTTAGGCAAACTGATGACATTGCATTTTGATGCACTATGTACCATATTTCACGAGTTGATTTGCCCGGTCTTTTTTTTAAACTTCAACTTTGGGTAATAGCAATAGGCAGCACTCAACACTGTCACTGTTTACCGAGCTGTCCAATCACAGTGGAGGAGGGGCGGGACAAATACAACACCGACCAATCATCCTACTTGTACAATGACTGAACAACAATGGAGAAGTTAATATTGCTGGTTAGGCACTACTGCATTTTTATATTCAGTAATATTCTTCAAAATGAGATACTAGTAACACATTACTGTCATGGATATTCTGTATCATAGCAACCAAAGTATCTCAGCTGGAAAAACGCTGCAAAGTGCTTTCGAGCGCCACCAGCTGGCCGTTTTCAGAAGAGCACCAGGCGTTTTTTAGCTGGCTAAAAATTATTTGTTGGACACACAATAATTGAATAGTTATTGCTAGGCATATGGCCAATTGGTCTCTTTAGCATTTATGCAGTATACTGGAGCCAAACCTGAGAAGGAAGTCCAGAAGGTTCCACAGCGTTCCTGGACACGTAATTTGCGTAGTTGTAACTCATGGGCGGGGGTTATGCTAATTATGAATGAGCATGTATGCGCGCCCTATTTACGAATGCTTGGAATTCAGTAATATACACACGTTTAACTACCGAATCCGTGCTATACGAAGTGGTTGTGGTTCATTTTACACACAAATTTGCTCATATATTTACGAAAGATTAATGAATGAGGCCCATTGTGTTTTTAGACCGCGAAAATCAACAATGTCACTAAAGAAGTGTGTTTCTGGTTCTAAGGGAAAGATAACCTTGGTCAGCTTCCCAAATAACCCAGCGTTAAGGGAACAGTAAATGCAGTTTGTTTTTCCGGAGCAGCAACGGAGTTCTGCAAGTGTGTTTGTTCCCGGTCATGAGTGGAAACCGCAGGTGTTGAGTGAAACTGCATCAAATGTGTGTTTTGTTGGCAATCGGCGCGTAAGTGCATATAATGTGAACAACACGAACGTATAGTGAATAGAAAGCTATCCAGGGAGGGATAATGCCACGAATGTATTGTGTGTGCGTGTGTTTGTCATAGGTGTATGTGTCTCTTTAGCTCCGCCCACTGCACGCCGCCACAAGTTCGGCTATTTTCGGAAAGAATCGGTACAGCTTATCAGTCTTTTATAAATCTAATAAAACTAAAGATGTATGTTTGAATTGCATTTTTATCAGGGCAAAACAAACCAAAGAAATGTCATGTCCTTTACCCAATTTCTGTGCGCTGTTTAATATTAATTAGCTACAACAGTTCAGGAATACCTTAGCTTCCATTTCAGCGTCCAGCACACCTCCTTTCTGCTCCTGTAGCAGGGCATACGCTCTCTGAAGAGCCTGATATTCCCGCGTCAACTGCTTAAACCGCAGTTCAGACTCTTCAGCTGCCAGACCCTTAATAAAAACAGCATGAGAAATAATGCACAATAATCAACATGAGAAATACTGCACAAATCAAAACACACCATAGAGAAGTCGTCGGCATAAACACAGGAGCCCTTGAAATGAAAGAAATCAATAGTTAATGTTCCCAAATGCTCACCTCATCTAAATCTTCATCTGGTGTAGCCGGGGTCCGATCCATGCGCAGAGAAGCCACCGAGGAAGTTTCAGAATCCATAGACTCTTCATCATACCCATAGAAAGTATCTACAACAATATGCCTCTGCATGGGAAACGACAAGATAAATCCGGGGTAAATATGGACTTGAAATCTCAGGTAGTCCCAACCCCAGTGTCATTGATTGCGCCAAAACTTAAAAGACAGACTGCAATGTTTTGAAAGCGGCCAGGAGAAAGTATTGCAACCACTAGCGTAGTTAAGGGTGGACCCAGATTGACAGCTTGCCCATCCTGTCAGATACAGGGAAATACATTTTTTTTAAATAATACTATTTTCTAACGTTTAACAAATCTTCAATAATTATTTTAAATGTGATTTATTTTGTCATGCATTAGAACTCTATTCTATATTAATAAAAATATGCTAATTCGTCTCTTCAGTTACGTCACGCCAGTAGTAATGTTCTTCTTCTTGCCAATATCCCGATTCGATTCCAACTAGCAGCGCCCTTTTTATGTTATTAAAAAAATGGCTAAACTGCCATTTATGACACATTTAAGGCACATTTATGACACTCGTTTTTTTCGAGTACGGGTCTGCATGACTTCAACAAGGGCGGAATTTCCTTCTCCCGGAAGGGCGCGCACACACGGCGATCAGAGCGAGAGAGCAAACGCACGCCCATCATCGCGCTTTGCTCGGCTTTAGGGAAGTCGTCGGCTGCGCTGCACAGGTCACAGGACTTCACGAAATCAACAACGTCCCCAAAGAAGTGTGTTTTTGGTTGTCAGGGCAAGACAACCCTGTTCAGCTTCCCGAAGAACCCAGCGTTAAGGGGACAGTGGATGGAGTTTGTTTTTCCGGAGCAGCAACGGAGTTGTGCAAGTGTTTTTGTTTGTTCCCTGCATTTCGGCGATGATTGTTTTATAAACAAGGCCCAATTCGATGCCGGATTTGCAGAACGTCTAATGCTGAAAGATGGAGCGGTCCCAACGGTAAAGGTTCACGGTCATGCGCAGGCGGTGAGTAAAACTGTGTTTTTGGCTAACACAGTAAGTACACATCAAGTAAACAACATGATCATGTATAGTTAATTTATCAATGGAGCATGCGATGTATGGTGTGTGTTTAACACATTTGTTTAGCTGACCACTATAGGTGTCTGTTAAAACCACTCCTAACAACAATACACAAAGAGTGGGAAAATATGTTAAACTAAATGAATTCATATTAACGCAATAGCTGCGCGCTCTCGTGATTCTTTAGCACCGCCCATACGATACGCCTCCATCCGGTCGGTTTTATTCGGAAAGACTCGGTACAGCGTATCTTTCTTTTATAAATATAATAAAACTAAAGACTTTTCGGAGATATGAAGGATGCAATCAATACGACTCTATAGGTACTCAAGATTGACAGGAGATTGACAGAAACTGTGTGTGATACCCCCCCCCCCCTTTAAGAAAGAAACACGTCTTGACAAAGATGACAGGATGCCATAAGTGAACTAACAGATAATTAGGATTATGATGATATTATCAACATCTTCAATTCAAAATCCAGGCAACACCGACGGTTGGGTAGGTTTTTAGTCTGGCCCGCCGTGGCATGGCTATGCAATATTTGCATGTAATATTTGTGGTTTTCTGAAATGTACGTAAGCTAGGGATGGGCGATACCACTTATTTTGTTTTCGATACGATACCGATACTTTCAAGGCCAGTATCACCGATATCGATACCGATGAACTTTTAAATTATTAAATGTATTAAATTATTATAAGATACCCACTTAACATTATATTTTAAAGGCATTTTAACATTCAATACACCTTAATTGCAACTTATTAGATAATATTTTTGTTTACACATGGTTAAAGGATGTTTACTTGTAGTGGTAACCATGGGAATCTACGAATACTAGTTGAACTACGGTCACTGTAGTAAAAAAATAAACTGGTTCTTTTTCACAAGGGATTGCCAGTGACAGGCCGTTGCACCCATAAAATGCAATATTAACAACATTCACACCCATAAAAAAATGTATATTAATTAGTTACAGAAATAGAACACGATCAATATCATTAAATTTAAAGAGAGTAATTGCACTATGTATGCTACAATTTCTATTTGTTTATTGTGAAATAACTCATATGATGTTTTTCTGTCTTCTGATGAGCATTGTTCTGGGCTGCGTTTTCAAAAGCATCAATGGTTTCTTATGGTACTTTTGGGACACGCAGCTCTGTCTGAATACAGTGTCAGCAGTGAGCGAACGCTCGCTCTGTGATCTGATCGATTGGTTCTGTCTTGCAGCATTTGCGTGTGTACTGTGTTCAGATCATGGTTCAGATGAGCAGGAAAATAGTGCACTACACAATTATTTGCTTACATAGGGTTATTCATATTGCATGCATTACAAAATCTTTTTAAATAAAGTAAATTACTGCTAAGAAAAAAACACCTTATATCGATATTTTTATTTGAGTATCGATACTTTTCGATGCTCACGTCAGTATCGATATATATTGATACTTCATACCGATACGCCCAACCCTAACATAAGCCACATGTACTGTATTAGCAAGGGCAGGTTGTCGTTACAGGACTCAGACCTTGTGATTTCTCTTCGTGATATAGTTATCAGGACTCGGGTTGGAATATCTCTCCTGCTTTGTTTTTGTTTTTCAATTTTTTCACGTTGCAGCCGCTCACACTTGATCGCATGGAGCTAGTGCTTACAGGTGAAGTATTTAGTTTCTGCGACACTAGTACAACTAGTGGAATTTCACAAATAAAGCAACCTTGCAAACGGCTGCGCACAAACATCATGTCTTGAGTAGGGATGCAACGATTATAGATTTTGTTGGTACAATTATAGTCTGAGAAATAATCACGGTTTCACGATTATTATGCATTCATTATTTCACAACAATGTATAAAATCACATGAACACACGTTTAAAGTGTTATTTTTTGCTACCTTTTGAACCAGAGATAACACAGTAACCAAATGATACAGCACAGAATAATGATGAAGACAATCTCTCCATCTCTCCCGTTGGAATTAAAGAAAGGAATTAAAGAAAGGCGACCTCTGCTCTGTAAACATCCATGTCAGTGTGAGGGGAATAAACTGAACTGTTACTGTCACTAACTTTCATCCATACGTATTCATTTTAATAATTAATCTAATTTTACATGTGGCCTGAGAAAGTTGTGTCTATTATTTTGGTTTGTTTGTTCGCGTTACTGATAAATTCAAACCTGCTTCCGCGCTTTGGCTGGCGCTGAGCCAGAGATGACGTGCTCAGTGCTTTTCATATATCACTATTCAATCACATAATGTTTATTTGAGGTTTCAGAGACATTTAAATTACTAGCCTATATAAAAAAGACATGTACAGTTTGTTAAATTTAAATCCCATACACTGATATCTATGGAAGCTGCAATAATAATGCTTTCAATTGTTTTATTCATATCAGAAACACATTGTGCATGAAACAATAAAGTTTGTTCTTCTCCCATGTTCACTGGTCACTTATATGTATTTCGGGGAAAACTGATGAATTTACGTGATGTAAACAGATCCTCTGATTTGCAAACTCATGGCGCATTATATCTACTAACATGATCATTATAAAGGTGTTTAAACGACAAAACACGTTCACATCCACATATTTGACAATCGGAATATATCATAACTCATGATATACACTCACCTAAAGGATTTTTAGGAACACCATACTAATACTGTGTTTGACCCCCTTTCGCCTTCAGAACTGCCTTAATTCTACGTGGCATTGATTCAACAAGGTGCTGAAAGCATTCTTTAGAAATGTTGGCCCATATTGATAGGACATCTTGCAGTTGATGGAGATTTGTGGGATGCACATCCAGGGCACGAAGCTCCCGTTCCACCACATCCCAAAGATGCTCTATTGGGTTGAGATCTGGTGACTGTGGGGGCCATTTTAGTACAGTGAACTCATTGTCATGTTCAAGAAACCAATTTGAAATAATTCAAGCTTTGTGACATGGTGCATTATCCTGCTGGAAGTAGCCATCAGAGGATGGGTACATGGTGGTCATAAAGGGATGGACATGGTCAGAAACAATGCTCAGGTAGGCCGTGGCATTTAAACGATGCCCAATTGGCACTAAGGGGCCTAAAGTGTGCCAAGAAAACATTCCCCACACCATTACACCACCACCACCAGCCTGCACAGTGGTAACAAGGCATGATGGATCCATGTTCTCATTCTGTTTACACCAAATTCTGACTCTACCATCTGAATGTCTCAACAGAAATCGAGACTCATCAGACCAGGCATCATTTTTCCAGTCTTCAACTGTCTAATTTTGGTGAGCTCGTGCAAATTGTAGCCTCTTTTTCCTATTTGTAGTGGAGATGAGTGGTACCCGGTGGGGTCTTCTGCTGTTGTAGCCCATCCACCTCAAGGTTGTGCGTGTTGTGGCTTCACAAATGCTTTGCTGCATACCTCGGTTGTAACGAGTGGTTACTTCAGTCAAAGTTGCTCTTCTATCAGCTTGAATCAGTCGGCCCATTCTCCTCTGACCTCTAGCATCAACAAGGCATTTTCGCCCACAGGACTGCCGCATACTGGATGTTTTTCCCTTTTCACACCATTCTTTGTAAACTCTAGAAATGGTTGTGCGTGAAAATCCCAGTAACTGAGCAGATTGTGAAATAGACCGGCCCGTCTGGCACCAACAACCATGCCACGCTCAAAATTGCTTAAATCACCTTTCTTTCCCATTCTGACATTCAGTTTGGAGTTCAGGAGATTGTCTTGACCAGGACCACACCCCTAAATGCATTGAAGCAACTGCCATGTGATTGGTTGATTAGATAATTGCATTAATGAGAAATTGAACAGGTGTTCCTAATAATCCTTTAGGTGAGTGTAGTTAACCAGTTTGTAAATATTTTGAAAAAAGAAAGGGAAAATGAAATAAACGCGATACTTATCTGTATTGTGACTGCATGACGCGTCGGCATGGAAAAAAAACTCACGCTGTGGGCTCAGCTATAGACTGCCGACTTCAGGCGTTTCTTTGGTGGAAATAAAGCGTCGCTGTTTGGTCCCTCTGCCACAGTTAATCCAGTGTGTAGCCTACAGTAGTAGCCTCTGTGTCTCTGATAAGCACTTTACGCTGGTGCACCGCTGGTGTAACTTTGTTTCCGTTTCGTTCCGTGCAAAAGAAACACTCGGTGTAGCAGAGCCTTTACGGTTAATTAACCGTGGCGTTTTTAAGCGCGGTTAATCGAGAAATCGGTTAATCGCTGCATCCCTAGTCTTGAGAAGGCATCAACATGTAGAAGTACACTATATAAATTTGGATTTTTCTTCCAAATTAAGGGGTAATGCGAATTATTCCGGCCCACCCATCATCCACTTTCTGCCTACGCCACTGATTGCAACACTGAGAAAGTTACACACTTCACCTTTATTGGTCTGCTTCGTTTATGCCTCTTCTTTCTCAAGAGTTTTTCTCTATCCTGAAACAGGGAGCATATAAAAGATGTGATACATGAGTGTTCAGTGCTCACTTCTATGACTTCTGTCTCACGGGAAGTACTCACTCGTGTCAGCTCGTCGATCATACTCTGTTGCTCTAGAACCTGCAGCTTGAGGAACTCGATCTCTTGATCATCGTTGGCCTGATCCAGATCATTCAGAGACTTGAGTTTCTTCAGTGGAGGATGGGATGTAATCTTTTCCTTCTGAATGCAACAAAACAATAATAACACAACAGGATAAATGCATTCTGCAACAACCAGTATTTCCACATGCAGAAATCAGTGAACACTTTATTTATAGTTTACAAGAGTTTTTGTAGTGATCATCCAATGATTATTAAATTATGGAGAAAATTGTTATAGCAGGCAAATATCCAGACACTTTCTATAAGGACCAATCCATTGCCTGAATCACCAGTGATGGAGTGAAACTGTACATTCGCAGTAAAGTTGCTAGATCGTGGTAGTTTGTTACATCCTTTACTACCTAACACTGAGAACGAGCTTGCAAGATGAAGAATTGCGCTGTGCAAATTGCATTCAGAATACATTTTAGCCATTATAGTAGGTGCTAAAGCAACACCCAGTAAATAAAATAGGCTAAATAGGCTAAAATATCAATTCTTTGTTAATTCCTTACTCAGGACATTCTTTCATGTCCATCTGAGACATTGACAATTCACATTTAAAAACGTTTAGGTTAACTCTTTTTTTTTTTTTTTAGCAAATAATTATATACACTACCGGTCAAAAGTTTGGAATAATTAAGTCTCTTCTGCTCACCAAGGCTGCATTTATTTGATGAATAATACAATAAAAATAGTAACATTGTCAAATAGATTCTAATATGCTGATCTGGTGCTCAGGAATCATTTCCTATTATTATCAATATTGAAAACAGTTTTATTTATTAGGGCCCGTGCACTGATGGTGTGAGGACCCTATTGAAATTGCTCAGCCTATTATTATTCTTCTCCCAAATGAATCGCATTTTTGATGGCCTAAAAATGCACGAAAACTCACGAATCTTTACACACACGTCAAAAGTGTTGCAAATTTACGTCTGATATGGGTTTCAGAATTAGGCGTGGCAAAATGGCTCGATAGCGCCACCTACAACATTTCAACGAAGTGCCCCTCCCGCTACGTTTCACGTACAGGTATGAAATTCGGTAGACAGATGTAACAGCCCAATACCTACAAAAAAAAGTCTCCTGGTACGAAATCTGAAAACCAACAGGAAGTGAGATATTTTGAATTTACTTTGCAAAATTGTTGCAAATTTTGCCATTTCCAGACGTTGTACTTTAACGAACTCCTCCTAGAGATTTAATCAGATCATCATCATATTTGCACAGTCTAATCTAAAGGCCTTTGCGACGTTAAATTGCGAAGATCTTGAGTTTTCCCTGAAGGGCGTGTCCGTGGCGGCCTCACAAAGTTTGATGTTTCGCCATAAAACAGGAAGTTGTTGTAACTCGTTCATACAATGTCCGATCTGCCCCAAACTTCACATGTATTATTAGAGTCCTGACCTGAAGACATCTACACACCAATATTCAGTTACAGTCATAGCGCCACCTACTGGCAACAGGAAATGTGGCACATTGTAGTGACTTTGCCATATTTCTCCTATATTTACCGGCTTAAATGCATTTCGCCCACTATTCCCTGTTTTCCTGAGGCCACCGGGTGGCGGTGCTCCCGTGTGCGAGGGCCCTTTCATTGCTGCTTGCAGCTTCAATTTAATATGTAATTGTAACAATTCACCAGTGTGAGTGCCCCTGATCACCACCAGAGGGCACTCCAACCCGGACTGTCATTCCATCATAGACTACATCACCCATAATCCTTTGCCCAGACTCATCAGCACTCACTGTTTACACCTGTGTCTCATTTACCTCATTACCTCTGCCTATATCTAGCCTGTTCACCCTGTCATTCTTTGCTAAGTCTTGTTAAGTGTATACTGCATTTCTGAGCATTCTCCCTGGTTTCTTGTGTCTTGTCTTTTGGTCTTGGATTACCCTTTTGCTTGTCTCTCCTGCCTTGTTTGCCTGTTTGGACTGCTTGCCTGTGTATGCCCTTTTGCCTGTTTTTGACTACGATTGTGGATTACCCTCTGAATAAATACTGCGCTTGGATCCTCAGCCTTCGAGTCTCAGAGCAGTTTGTAACAGTAATATGCTTTGGGGTAAATAAGACAAGAAAAAGATTAAGATTAAAAAATGCAAATAAAATGATCTTAAGTGATAGTAAAGACATTTAATGATACAAAATATTTCTATTTTAAATAAATGCTAGTCTTTTGAACTTTCTATTTAAAAAAATATTCCTAATATAATATATTCCAAAAAATATTTCAACATTGATAATAAAAAAAAAGGTATCAGTTGAGCGCCAATAATAACTGATAATAATTGAGCATCAAATCCTCCTGTAAAAATGCTTCAAAACATTACGTGATTTTGTGATCTATGATGAGTCTAAAAATCTTCAGTATGACAGTAACATGCATTTAAAGTTCAGTAAATACAGATGCTTGACTAAAGTAACATTGAGCTGTCTAATCAAAATGTCAATGTTTGTGGTGAGATTAAAATGTAAGTTAGGAACAACATTGTAATGTCTTTCTGTGCTTTGTTAGCATTTGGTAATACACTGGCGTAGTCAAATGAAATACATTTAATCACACACTACAACTGTGATCACAATCCTGCACTTTAAAATGCAGATTAAATAGTCTGGACCAAAGCAGCAACCCCCCCCCCCCCCCCCCCCCCCCTTTTACATTATATAAAGCCTTAACGTTCTGCATAATTAAGGGCGTGGCCACTTTGAGTGACAGGTGGATTGCCGTTTGTCTGCTGTCTGTTAGTCATCACGTCACTTCAGCTCCGCCCACGTCCCGCCTCTTTGCCCATTTTCAGTTATCCGGGTGTGATGCGCTGCCTACTTTACGCTTCAAAACTGCTATCAGAATCCTATGGGTGACGTCACAGACACTACGTCCATGTTTTTTTACAGTCTATGGTCTGGACACATAAAGTTATAGTAAATAGCAGAGGAACCCACCATCTCCAGGTTCTCCTTGGTTATGGATTTAAGCTTATCCTCCATCCTCTGAAGCGAATGGCTGAGATCATCATTTTTCTTACTTAATAATTTGTTCCTCTCCAGTAACGGCTTGCACTGTTTCTCTGTTTCCCGAACACGCTTCAACTGAGAGGAGCAAATCAGGGTGAATTATTCATCAACAAAAGACCACACATAAAAAAAGATGCATACTGTTTTTATAATCCTGTACAAACCAACAATCATTCCACAGTTGGCACAGCTTTATAATAATAATAATAACAATGATCCTTCACTGCGACACTAGTATACAGGAAAACTCATCCCTTGAAACATACCAGCTCATTTCTTTCATCCACTAAGATTGAATTGCGGTCCTCCAGCTTACGAATGGTGGCTTTAAGTTCACTCATGCGTTTCTGGTTTCTTCTCATGTCCTAAAAACACATGTTTGACATTTTCAAGCTTGACACACATAACGTATATTATGCAGCAATGTAAAATGTTTACAATACTAACCAATATACCTGGAACAAAGCTGGCACAGTATCACACCAAACGTGTTTGTGTGTGTGGCTGTTACTGAGAAAGAGCACTTGCTTTTAAGGCAGTCATTCAACTGGCTAATAACAGTAACACTTCATTAATCTTACAAGAATTGACATTGAATTATTTAGATTAGCCATAACCTTTCAGTCGGTTAATCTTTATTTCGATGGTCCACTTTAGACATTCTATAGCTGTAAGTAACTTTGCTACTACATGTCAACTAGCAGTCATTAGAGTATTAGTAGCTTAATATCTGCTCTTACTCTTTATTTTGATGCTCCATCAACAGACATTCTGCTGACTATAATTACTTTTGCAAGCAGGGCCTAAAACAAACTTTTTGCCACACCTGTCAATGGCCGGTGACTTCAGAAAATATACCGGCCATAAATATTTTTTACATTTAACGGCCGGTTTCAGTTCCATTAATAACACCAAAATTTTAGATAACAGTGAAAATTGGTATCCGATTTCAATGCCACAGCTAATAGCCTAACTAATATAAATTTAAAACATTATTAAAGAAACAGTCAGTAATAAAATAAGAACAAAAACTCAAATTACAAGCAAAAGCACAAATAAATACAATATAACAAAGATACAAATTAAATAAACAGTGCTTTTCAGGTTTTTCAGGTAGATTAGAGGTACAGAAATTTAATAAAGCAATCAAATGTATCACTGTATAAACTAAACATCCTTATTAATTAATCAATCATTATTAAAGTTGCAAAAGTTATTCAGTCAAGAGCAGTGAGTGATTTTTCTTTGTCTTTAGTTGTTTGATTAACATTAACAACAGCAGCAGGAATATTAGGCGCCTGTCACTTTAAGAGTGAATACACGGATCTAATATACTGATACATTGATACACATGCGTTCTTGTCTGTACTTGTGTTCTCGTGGACTTGTGAAACGTCATCAGTCGCTAGCCAAGTACAGTTCAAATCCCCGGATGTGTCCTTGATCCGCCCCTTTTATCGAGGATGCATCGAGAGGTGACTTGAGCGGACTTGAGAAAGACAGGTATCCCAGAATGCATCTCGCACCAACCAGCAAGCGTCAATATCGGATGAGAAACCCAGCGTAATTTAAAAATACTACTGTTAATGTGTCACGAAATGTAGTTTTAAGACTTTTTCAGGCGAGAATGTAGTTGTTTAAAGCTCAAATCTGTGGTTATTTATGAAGAGAGCGCCTATTTAAAAATTTGATCTGGCGTTTTTAGAGTTGTGAGATCCAGTTGATCACCTGGTGCTCAGCGCTCATTAACCCCGCCGAGAGCAGCCTTTCCTCGGCTAGTCCTTCTGGCGTTTGCCGCTGACTCTGACGTCTCTGTAGTGGTTAAACATGAGTTATAATTCGTCTTGTGTAGATCTAACGGGCGATCTTTGGTCTCATGAATCTATAATTTGTTCCCTGGCAAATCGTTTTGGCTGAGGGCAGAGTGAAGTTTCATAACTTTATATTTTAGGCTCTTTAACTTTACCGTTGTAGCCCACTTTGTTTGACTGAATTGTTTGCTTTATTTGTTGTATAGCTTCTTATACCTTATACTTTTATAATAGCTATTATTGATATACATAAACTGACATTTAACAAAAAGAGACAGGGTTGTGTTTTCAGTGATAATCATGTATATGCACACTTATTGTCTGAACCACATATTAATATGTTTAATATTTTTTTTAATGTAAATGAAAAGAGGCAGAGTTGTGTTTTATATTTCGTTTTGTTATAATTATACATGCAGTGGAGATAATCAAGGTACGTTGCCTGGACCACATTTGTGTGGCTACTAATATGTTTAAAACATTTTTAAATGAAAATGAAAAGAGGCAGCGTGGTGTTTTATGACATATTTTGTTTTATAGCCTAAAATATACATACAGAGATAACCGGCGTGAGAGCGAGCTGAGTGACGCTATCAAGAACGCTGCTGTTCCATTAGCAGAGTACCGGTCTTGTGTCCTCCCATCCTCGGGAGTTCGTTCTCGAGTCCAACTTGGCAAGCCTGAAGTACCAAGGACGCAAGTCAGGTAAGTACTTGGTATTGAGAAACAGCCATGCATTCACTTTCTCAACTGTTCACATTCACCTAAGACATAACCGACTATGTTTAGTAGGATACTCGCTATTTTTTTACATCATTTTGTGTAAATTTGTCCACTCAAGTGCAAGAAGACGTGAAAGAGAGCTCAGTTTAGTATTCGAGCGCTGTCTGAGGCGTGGCTTTCTAGTAATGTGGGCTCCCTTTCACATCTTCTTGCGCTTGAATTTTTAAATTGTCAAGCCTTAAACTTGCCGATGCAGAGCCTGTCCATCAACTGTCCCGAGCGTCGCTCACATTTGTTCACGTTCATGAACTGTTAGAATTCATAAAGATTTCATATACTCGCCAATGCCCGTTTTTACTCGCATTTGGTGCTTGCTGAGTGTTATTTTAGGCCCTGCTTGCAAGTCATCTTGCCGGACCCTAACCTAACAATCTACTAATACTCAAATGTATAGTACTGTGCAAAAGTCTTAGGCACGTTGGTATTTTCACACGAAAAATGTTTTTAAGCCAGTTATTTATATCTTTTACTGTAGTGTGTCAGTAGGAAATATCAGTTTACATTTCCAAACATTCATTTTGCAATTAATTGTAATAATATTTTTTTTTATGCACAAGAAGTCTGATAGCAGCCGGTATGATCTGATCTCACCATCATCGAGTCTGTCTGTGATTACATGAAGAAACAGAAAAAACTGAGATGGACTAAATCCAGAAGAACTGAGGCAACGTCTCCCAGACACTTGAGGAAACCTTCCTGCAGAACTACAGTACTGTGAAAAGTTTAGGCACTTGTCAGAATGCTTTAAAGTGAGAATGCTGTCAAAAATAATAACATAAATAGCTTTTATTTATGAATTAATTTCTATTAACTAAATCAAATCGATATCTGGGGTGTCCACCCTTTGCGTTTAAAACGGCTTTTGTCACCTGCATCTGTTCCTACACCTATTCATGTAGTTCTGCAGGAAGGTTTCCTCAAGCATCTGGGAGACGTTGCCTCAGTTCTTCTGGATTTAGTCCATCTCAGTTTTTTCTGTTTCTTCATGTAATCACAGACAGACTCGATGAAGATGAGATCAGATCTCCATGTGGAGCATAGAGACTATTGTCAGACTCTTTATGCATACAAAAATCTCACTGGATTATTAAAATTAATGGCAATTAATTTATAAATGTAAACTGATATTTCCTACTGACACACTACAGTAAAAGATATAAATAATTGGCTTAAACCCACTTTTTGTGTGTAAAAATACTAGCGAGCCTAAGACTTTTGCACAGTACTGTAGTTGCAAAGTTATTTACTGTATAGTTAGTAGAATGTCTTAGTAGTAAAGTGGACAATCGAAATAAAGTGTAACCTTTCAGTCTTTTACTCTTGCGCAGAAATGGGATGGTTTAACGTTTTAATTTTCGAGTTGTAGACTATATGTTTAAGACTGCAATGACTTATACTACAACATGTGCATCTGCATATTCGAACATGCATTTGTGTATGTGCATGTTCATTTGTAGATTCGACAAATGTACAAATCTAGTTTCTTTACCGGACTCCCACAATGCTCTGCTCCATCACCAGCGCGGCCGGGGATCTCTCTTTTTGGGCTTCCCAGGTTGCATTCTGCCTCTTTCACCAGAAACAGCTGCTCATCAAGTGCATCCTTCTGTAGCTGCAACTTCTGCACGAAGCCCGACGCTGTTTCGAGCTCTTTCTCCAGCGAGAAGATTGTTCTGTCTTTTGCCTTGATCTCATCCACCTGGACAGTTTAACAAAGGTCGCACTGGGTTAGCCCAAGGGGTCAGGTTTTGGCCTGTCAGCTTCAGTAGTTAGTACTTACCACTACAACATCATGCAGGTCTAGACCTATAATACCGGAGCCACCCAGAAGCACATAATATGAAATCTTTGTCCCTGTTTACACCTGGTATTAAGATGCGTTTTGGTGGATCGGATCACAAGTAGACGAGGGAGACACATTCCCGTTTACACCTGGTGTTTAAATCCATCTCTTTTGTCCACTTTCAACCACTTCTGTCCTGATTTCTTTGAGGGGAGGGTCTATGGGCGGGTGTTTTTCTAGATCTAATGGACGAAATAAGCTCATGTAGTGTACATATGAACACGACCGGAGACGACGGAGAAACACACAGAAAGCATCAGCTTTAGTTTCTGCTCTGACGCTGAACGCTGTGAGTGTGTGTTTGAAATCAGGAATGGAGAGAGAACATTGTGCTTGGGATGTTTTTCATACTCAAACCAAACTTGGGGCTTCAGATGACAAAGTTTAAATCCCGTCTGGCTAGCGCACGTCCCATAATGTTTAGCATTAGGTCAGTAGGAGGAGAGTAGGGCGTCTTTTAGAGGCTGTTCCAGTGCATTTGACCACATGAGCGTTTATACTACTAAGCAATCCGGTCAAATGTGTTTTTAACTACCTCTGGAAGTGGACGAAAGTGGACAAGCTCAAAGCGTTTTAGATCCTGTTTACACCTGTATTTAGAGTCGTCCACTTGTGATCCGATCGACCAAATCTTAACACAAGGTGTGCACAGGGCCTTACATGATTGCTCATTGGGACCACAGAAGTTATTAGACATTTCTACCTTAGGAATAAGAATGACAGCTTACCAATCGACGAATATCTCGCTCACAGTCCCACTTGATCTTGGTAATTTGTTCCTGGTGCGCTTGATGCTCAGTGCGCAAGTCGCCTGCCTTCATCTTGTCGGCTATAATCATAGTACTAAGCGCTTCATCCGTCTGCCGTTTGGAAGACTTCAGCTCTGTTATTTCTTGCAGCAGCTTTACACGCTCCTGGTCAAAGAATCGACGGGCTTCCTCTCTGGCCTCTAGCGTTAGCGCAGTGCGTACTTTCTCACCACTGCCATCGCGCAGTGCACTAAGTGCAGTCCGTAAGCGCTGGATCTCGCCTTCTTTGATCTTAGCTGTGCGGGCTATTTCCTGTTCATGCTGCCGTGTTAGCGATTCCCTCAGCGCAGCGAGTTCCTTTAACTTCTCTTCGTGCCAGCGGGCCCGTTGCTCTGTCAACGCCACAGTGTGCCGATGCTGCTCCTGTTCGCGAATGCGCTTGCCTTCCTGCACCTTGTCTCGCTCCAGTTTGGTCACCTGCAGAAATTAGTTCATGAATAGCTATGCCACAAGTGCTAGTGCTTTTGGTAATATTGCATTTTGGACAAATATGGTAACTAGAAATCAGTACCTTAAATCTGGCCTCATCTATTAAGGCCTGGTTCCACAGACAGGGCTTAGATTAAGCCAGGATTAGGCCTTAGTTCAATTAGGGCATTTAAGTAGCTTTATAAACGTGCCTTAGAAAAAAACATTACTGGTGTGCATCTGGAGACAAAACAATGACACTGACATATTTTAAGATATATCAGTGCAAGTTGCTTTTAGTTAAAACAGCTCAAACATGCATTTTAGTCTGGGACTAGTTTAAGCCTTGTCTGTGAAACCAGGCGTAAAAGTTGACAGATGATGCACACAAAGTGCTACCATCAGTTGATATGGCATTTAGTTTGTGAAATGATTTGTGAAAACTTTTCATTTACTGCAACTGAAATGGATCCAAGGCATGCAACTGGTTAAAAATGGCAGAATATTTTGGCAAAGGATATGAAGGGTCATTATGAATGCTACACTTTCAGATTCACTAGTGTAAATTTGCCTACCTTGCATTTTTCTTGATGCAGTTCAATTTGAATATCGGTTAATTTGGACCTGAGATCTTCATTGGCTGCCTGTAAGGCAGAGATGAGTGCTTCAGGCTTCTCGCCCTTGGCGCGGCCTTTCTTTGCCATTAGGTCAGATGTAGGGGTTTCTCAAACACTCTTATTATCCATCACTTCAAGTTACACTGTCATTTCCAGTTCCGTCTTTTCCTCATTATCCTTGCAGTCAGAATACCTGTGGGGGTAAATAGTAACACAAATTTATATTATGATTTACAGTAACGGTAATAACAGAGACCCAACCAAGCATGCACACATTAGACGAGAGCTGCACGATTAATCATTAAAAGACCACGATCTCCATTCAAACATGCACGCAATCTTATTCTGAAATGACAACGATGTCCATTAAACCTTTGACAAAATCACACCAGAACATTTAAATCTTATTTCTGTATTGTTATTTCTGTCTTACAATAGTTACAATTTTCACAGAAGTACTGGGATAAAAGTTTATAGTTCGGATATAAACACTGATGTTTACGGAAGCTATCAAAATAGAGCAAATACGTTTTTGAAAGTAACTTGGCGCTTCAAATAATCATTTTATCGATTACATTGTTACACCAGTAGGTGGCGACAAGTGACTTGATCATTGATTAGATTCGTTAAAAAACGCTGATTCATCCAGGGCTGCATTTAAGTCCAATCTTTTATGCCCTTCTCTTGTTAACTTCCCTCCATCTCGTCAAAGACTATAGATACAGAAAGACGGTTCACTCCTATTACTTATGAATGGGCGAAACTGCAACGCGCAATATGGCAGAATAGTCCCGCCTTCTGAAGTAAAAGAGCCAATCGCTGATTGGTAAAGTCATTGCGTCACTGCAGCTGCCGTTAGCTGCTCCGGTTCCCATAGAAACCTTAGACTTGCTCTTAGGACTGCACATGCGCATTGGCTCGTCTAGCCTGAAAAAATACGCTTTTTTAACGCTATTTCATAATAGGAAACATTTATGGGACAGTTCATGTTAGATTTTGTTGCTGTGATTTGTGATTTGAAAAATGTTATTTAATTGTGAGTTCGGCAAGCAGATTGTCAGATTCCAGGATTCCCCATTCAAATAGATAGGACTTGGTCTTGTATGCCCGAAATAGCTGCCTGGAGGCATTGCAATGGCCGCGGAGTGAACAGACTTTCCTTGAAACGGACTTTGATCGCGTTCACTCAGATGTATGTCATTGCTTATGTGGCACGAGAGCCCACTAGTGGGGGAACCCTTGAAATGTGTTTCAATGGAAAACCCTAAGCCCTTGATCACTTGGAATCTGATATGGTGCTGGTTTATTATTTAAATATATTTTTCCTTATACATTTGTTTACGCACCATTCTATAGGCCTGTATGTATGCTTGGGCTGTAAAAAAAAATACATATAAACAAATATTAAATATTAATATATTTGAATTAAATATAAAACAAAAATAACAGCAATACAATAAACTATAACTGTGTAAAAAATACTGTCAGCTTAAGGTAGCTACAAGTATTAAATGCGGTTAAATGTCAAAGTAACTCCAATATCATACACTAGAGTTGTGTGGGGTGGGGGTAAATTAAGTGTGATCTGCTGTGACGTCACAATCATGGTGCATTGTGGTCTATGGATCTGCCTGAAGTGTGCATGTTGAGTAGACTTGAGGGGTCGAGGGTCTGTCCAAATAAACTTCCCTTTCCCTCTTGATGAAGTTGAAATGGCGGCAGGGATTTTCCTGAGGGGAAGTGCTAAGAGAATTTCACGAGTGTGTCTAAAAGTGGAGTTAACCGCAGCCCAGGAGCCATCTTAATATGAGGAGTCACATGACTACATTGATCACATGGCCAACTAAACTAGGGTCTACTATCAATCCAAACAACATATGAAATGAACTATGAATGATACATTTTAAACAAGAAAAAAGATTATTCCCAAAACATTATAAACAAACAGAAAATCCAGAAAAAATAACATTTGAAAACAAAATCTTAAAGGGGTGGTTGATTGCCCCTTTTTACAAGATGTAAAATAAGTCTCTGATGTCCCCAGAGTGTGTATGTGAAGTTTTAGCTCAAAATACCCCACAGATCATGTTTTACAGCATGTTAAAATCGTCACTTTTTGAGGGTGAGCAAAAACGTGCCGTTTTTGTGTCCCTTTAAATGCAAATGAGCTGCTGCTCACAGGGCGGAGCTTCAAGAACTCCAGTTAGCAGCTCTGATTAACTCATGCAGACCGGCGATAAAACTGTTCAGCCTTTTATGTTCAAACCGGAGTCGGACAATGATGGAGAGACTCAAGAAGAAGTGACGACATGTAGAATGAGACAGGACGTTTCTGAAGGGTTAGTTGATGAATTTATGAGTTAACTATCTTCAAGTCATTGATTAGCATATTCTGTCATGATAATCTCACACCCTTTGTTGCATGTTCTTGGGGGCGGGGTTTATGTAAATTTCAGGGTTAGTGATGTCACTAACCCGGGAGGAAGCTTGTGTAGTCCCTACCAGCCGTTTGTTGTAGTCCTTACAAAGTGATTTCTGTAAAAGAAAAGATCTCCCTTTGCTTTAAACTTTGAGCGTCGTAACTTTGCAGATGTTGTTTATGCTCAAACAGCAACACTACACACTAATTAAAGTTTAAAAAGTGAAATCATAATCAACCACCCCTTTAAAGCAGAAAAAGAGAACATGAAGAAAAAAATAAGGAAGCATTTAACAAAATTAGCAAAATTCACCAACATGCTGGATCACAAGATTTAAATGTGTCCCGACAGCCTACAGATATATGCAAGTACATTGCTGGACATTGTTAGTAGACAAATTGAAAGAACTAGTAAAAATGCGGTTTCATAGCAAAAAAAAAATCTAGTACTATTAATAATAAACAGCTTTTCTTTGTCCTATAGCATTTAATTTTTGAGGAGACAACTGTAAACTGCAGAAGCTATTGACAGCATAGCCAAGAGTTGCCTTGACAACACGTGCAGTACACCAGTCTCCCACGCACACATGCTGTGACACACAAGTGGTTAAGAGACTAAATCTAGGCTGCTGACTATACTAAACGACAGGGGATGTTGCTAGTGTCAACCACGCTTCACAGCCAAGCACAACGCAAGAGAGTCTACTTCTACAGTGAGACATACAGTACAAACTCAAGACCTTCATTACATAAACAGACTATGTAGAGGCATTATTACTGATGATTAAGAGATTGTGAATGATTATGATGAGGTATAATGGTGATTAAGAGATTGTGAATGAAGAGCTAATCTAACTGTACAACACACCAGCCACCTGAAACCACTAAACATACGACACAATTAGAAGGGCAAAATAAGTACAAATACTAAGTACTGGTGGTACAAGACAGCATGAAGAATTTGACAAAGCAATGTGCACTGAAAATAAGAGCACCTAACAACCTAAAACGGTCCAAAAAATTGAAAGGAAATTGAAATTGAAATTATTTTGATCTTTATGGTGGTGTTAGGTCAGGGGTTTTCAAACCTGTCCTGGAGGACCCCCAGGCCTGCACATTTTGTATGTCTCCCATATTTGACACACCCACTTCAGGTCTTGCAGTCTCTAATAATGAGCTCATGAGTTGAATCAGGTGTGTTAGATGAGGGAGACATACAAAATGTGCAGTGCTGGGGGTCCTCCAGGGCAGGTCTGCCCTGGCCTAAGTCAAAGAAAAAAAAAACACCATTACATCTCTATTATATTCTGGGCCTGGTTGCATGAAAGCCCTTAAGTTAATAAAGCCCTTAGTTATAAGGTTAAGGGTACCTCAGTGAAACATGGGTTGCAAGAAAAAAAACCTAAGGGTCCACTTAAGAAACTTTAAGGCTGTCATTAAGTATTTTCCCTTAATTACTTGAGAGCTCCCTTAAGTTCTGTTATGCGTTGCAACATAGTCCATACTGACCATTTAGCCCTTAAAAATTAAGGGATCAAAACAGGTCCCTAAGTCAACTGCTGACTCAAACGCGACGGATGATTTCATGCTAACTGAGGAGGAGGAAGTACCGATGTGCATTTACACTAAGTGCAAATAGCATATTTTCTTAGCAATAGATGCTATTTACACTAAGTGAAAATAGCGATATATTCTATTTACACCATGTAAAAGTAGCAGTTCTTATATGTGTAAATATGTGTAAATAGTAATTAGATGCTATTTATACTTTATTTTGAAAGATACATACTATTTGCACCTCAGTGTAAATGATTATATTTATTAAAATTATTGAATGGATGCCGCCTTAATGGGACAATAAAAGCCCTCCCTACACTGACCCCTAACCCTACCCAATAAATACTCTTATTATTATTAAACATTACGTTAGGCACTTTATTTCCACTTTTAGAACTTTTTCTTCATCTTTATTGAAAGTAAATGCCTTTCCGATGTGAGATGTGATATGTGATGGGAAAAGGGAGAAGAGCAAGCTCGGCAAAAGGCGGATTCAAACACGTCTTGATCAAAACCAAGTTCCATGAGCCTTAAGCCGTGGTCACACTAGACTTGGAGCATGTGAAATTTCTTTGCACACTGCAACTGTCGTGATATGAGTCTTTTTTATAAACATTAATTCAATATATAGCAAATATTACTACACTCAAAATGTAAAAAAGAAATATACAATCTACTCGACTTTACTGCAAAAATATTGTTCTTTTAATTCAGCCATCGATCTTCTATCACCAAACTTGAACTTTGGAATGCAGCGAAATGCAAAACTTTTCACATGAGCTTGCGTTTCCGGTCTGACGCATTTGCATGCGTTTGAATGGAAGTCAATGGAACGAAAAGTGCAGTGTGACCACCCCTTTATGCTCTACTGACTGCGCCACTGAAGACGTTAAAATACACACGTCTTTTTTAATCTTGTGTGGCCCAACCAGGCATTGTTGGGTGAAGCTAGTGTGAATGGACACTCCGATTAAAGGTGCACTATGTAACATTTTTCCAGTGTTATATATTTTGTTTAATTGAATACTTACAATATCCCAAATGTTTCCAACTATTTGTAAATCGTGAGAAAATTGCTATTTTAACCAAGGAACCGGGACGTGTGAGGGAGTCGCCGGTCAATTGCGTCATATCTGCGTTATCCTCGGTTTCTGGTTTTAATTTGCAGAAATGCTTTACTCTCACTGCAGTGTCATAGCAGCCGCCGAGCGAACGCACAGAGTAACGTCATAACATCATTTTCAACACACTCAAATGTATCTAATATGATAAACAGAGCTGCGTTACCTCATACTCAAGACCGGAAAAGCGGAAATGGCGCCGGCGACTGTGGCATAATAAAAGTCCCGCTGCTCGCGAGGCGTGTGTTGCGCAATCGCTCCAGCGGCCTTGCTCAGCTCACACACCACTCGGGTCTGCTCTGCTTCATGCTACAGTAATGTTAATAATCACATCCATGAACATTATTTTTTCACCGGCTGTGAGGTGATGACCACATGTCCCAAGATTCTGCGCTCAAACTTGGTGTCATCAAACTACGCCTTTGTTTTGAATAGGCGACCTCTAGCGGACGGAAAAGTTACATAGTGCACCTTTAAGACAAGCCTGTTGAAAGTATGACGTGAAATGGTGAGTATTGTCAAAAATAAAATTAAATAAACATTAAACACCAAATTTTTCCACTGTGCGCGTGAATTAATTATCTCATGCCAGGCTTTAATCTTGTGACTGATTATAGCGGCAGGCTTGGGTGTTTTTCCTCTGTCATAAAAAAAAATGTCCTGTTTTGTCCTTGATTCAGTTTGGTTTAGATTTCTTGTTTCCATTACTGTAAAGCCGGTTAGCACACAGGAAGTGTAGAGCCGCGTCGCGTCTAGGACACCGAACGCATCATTCAGTGAATAATCACCAAACATGCAAAATGGCGTTGATGCGTGAGTACAATACAATAAAAACAAGTTGGACATATATAATGTAATTTAATGGAAAACTATGGCAGGATTTTGGTCCGGTGTTGTAGCTGGACTCATAAAAACAATGTGCTTGAGGACGCTTTGTGTCATCCATCAGAACGCCTTTAATATTCTCCATAACTCAAATATTGTAGTACATCTGTATAGTTTAGTAAATGTTGAACTTGTTTAAAAGTCAGTGTTATGTTCTGTTTATTGCGTGAGATTTCGTAACTATAGCAACCGCTTCTCCATTGCCATGTTTTGCCAGAAAATATCGCAAAATGCTTAGTATAAACACTTAGGTAAGGGTTAAGACGTTTGTTGCAACGCTCTTAAAGAAATCCCTTGCCTCAGGGATTTTTCCCCCTCAGGGATACAACCACTTAAGAGGTTTTATGCAACCGGGCCCTGGTCTCTGACTATGACATACATTCCTTGTTCATTAGCTATGTTTACATGCACCCAAATAATCCTTTATTATAGCAATCATAATGGCTCAATCAGACTGAAAAGCCTTCATGTACACACCTCAATCAATCGGATTGAGCTTGATCCAAATTCAATTTTGATAGGATTGAAAGGGGTGGTGTTGACTTGAAGAGGCTAAACATGTACCAAACATTTGCTAAAAAAAAAAAAGCTTTTGTGATCATTTTTAGCTTCAAGGCGAATACATACATGCAAATTATACTTTTGTTCAAAATATATGTAATCCAAATTGTATTGCATCGTTTAGAGTTCATATAAATACAACTTTTAGATTTTGAAATTTAATTTAATTTAGTGCATGTAAAAATGCTGACGGTAAAACTTAAAGCACGACAAAAGATTAAACTACGGGGCTGTTGAATGCTTGAATCTGATTGGCTGAAGAATGTTCTAAAGTGTGCAGTTATTTTCAGGGAAACGCACGGCTAGTAGTTCCAGCAGGTTTTGACCGCATTACAGTTCCAGATCACTCCGCCAAATGATTTCAGTTTTTTCAAAAGATCCTTACAGACGACAACAGCAAAAGAAGCAAAACCTACAACGACACTGACTGAGCAAATAAATATAGCAAACAATAGGACAAAAAACGACACATTATTTCCATGCACAAAATTACGTTTTATTATGTACGGAGAGCACATACTCTTTCTCCCGCTCAAACACACACACATACAGTACGGACACACATTCGCACAGAAACGTGTTGTCAGCGCCGCTCTGATGATTTTATCAGTAAAATAGTTTAACAACTTAAAAGCGACATGACTTTTCTCACTAGCGAGGTAATAACACCGCTGTTCTTGAAGCAGATAAACTTACAGTTTCACTATTAGTAGAGACGCTGCAGTTGAGAGACTCGGGTAATTCATACACACATTCTTAATCTCTCTCTTTCTCTCTAATAACTGCATTACTTACAAAGCACTAAATGGTTTAGCTCCCCAGTACTTGAGCGAGCTCTTAACGCATTATACTCCATCACGTCTATTGCGGTCTCAAAACTCTGGCCAGTTGATAATACCTAGAATATCAAAATCAACTGCAACAGCCTTCCTAGCATTGTTCGGGAAGCAGACACACTCTGTCAGTTTAAATCTAGACTAAAAACACATCTCTTTACTATGGCATACACATAAAACATTTTTTATTAATATTTTATTCAAATTGTTAGGCTGCATTAACTAGGTCAGCCGGAACCGGGAACACTGCCCATAACACCTGATGTACTCGTTACATCATAAGAGGAATGGCATCTACGCTAATGTTAGTCTCTCTGTTTATCCCGAGGTTTACTGCAGTCAGCCGGATCCGGGCCGTATCCAGATCAGATGGTGGACCAGCGCCCAGACATTACCAACGCATCCCTGAAGTGTCTGCAGAGACCGTGTCAATTAGTCTCCCCTCTGAAATTGCTCATCGGCATGGCATCCTCAATGGATCCGTCTCCGGCGTGATGACTCCGATATTTCGAATATTCCTATTTAATAATTGTTTAATCGACACGCCATCCTCAATAAACCCGTCTCCGGCGTGATGCCTCTGATCTTTCGAATATTCCGATCTAATATGACTTCTGACCTGTAAGGCTGCTAAAATAATAAACATACACTGTTTGTTAATTGGCCAGAGGAGAACTGGCACCCCGACTGAGCCTGGTTTCTCCCAAGGTTTATTTTTCTCCATTAGGACACCTGATGGAGTTTTGGTTCCTTGCCACTGTCGCCTTTGGCTTGGCTTGCTCAGTTGGGGACACTAAATTTTCAAATAAACATCCAAATAAATTTAATTACTAAACTAAATTAACTATATCAACTACATTACTTGAATATATATGATAATTGAAATGAGCTGATGACATCACCGTTTTCTCCAGAGCGGCTGTACAGCCGAATCAAATTCGGTTGCAATATTTTCCTGTTTAACACTGTGAAGCTGCTTTGAAACAATTGTAAAAAGCGCTGTATAAATAAAGTTGACTTGACTTGACATTAATAACTGTATTATTCTGCAATCAATGGCTCAAGCCTCCGTTACGAGCTCTAAAATGTTTTGGAATTAGCTACAGAGTTGTGGGATGAGATGCGTAAGAAATTAGTCCCACACACAAGAACATTTTAAGGACAAAAACCTGACAAACGTCTTGAAATAAATCATCTGACAATGTTTTGAGGTGTGGTAACCGTAGCATAAGCGGAATAATTGAGAAATATTGAAAAAATAATGCATTATTTTTCTAATAATTCAACGGCACGTTGTCAATTATTCCTTACATAGTAATTTAAAACTTTTCATTTGACATTAAATTTACATTATTACAAAGTTGTTGTTGTTTTTTTTATTTACTTTTAAGTTTTGAAGTACACTCTACAATGCACATTAAGCAATTAGGGAAGTGGTGACAAGTCTGGAAACATTTGGTTATAAAATTAAATTGCCAGAGTTCCCAGGTGTTGATTTGTTTTTATGCTTCAAATTGTTTAGGAGCCATCACTTAGATGGTGTTCTCCATCAGAGGACAGTTACAATATAAATAAGTATTTTTGCAACCATGAATTTTAACTGTACACTACTGTATGTCTAGTGGACTTATGATCGCTGAGATTGTATTACTGTTTATTAACAGACCAGAAATATCACAATCTGACTTTGACAGAAGGCAGTTCAATATAAAAAGACTAAAATATAGTACATAGCTGGTAATTCACACATACGGTATTTGTAAATAAAATCATTTTATTTCTAGAATCCAAAAAGTCTTGGCTGGGGTAACTGCAGTGCATCCAAAATAGAAATGCTGCCACAACGGCCTTAGTAGACAATGCCAGTGTAGACGGCTCCATTGATTATAACAGATCTAAAATGGATCTGTAGCCATTTTCCATATGACCAGAGTACTTACTGAAACCATCAAGCACAGTGAGATCAGCACAGATTGTGTTAGAGACGTTCACTGTCTCTTGATCATGTGGAAATATATATTTCACTGGTCATCCATCCAGGGTGTTTATAATCCACTGAGCTCAAACCAAGGGAGTTTTAAATGAAGGGTGACTCTGACAGAAAGTTTTAGCACACTCACCACTTTAATACACAACGCATGTCAGCACTTCTCAACTGAAGGGACAACTGACAATTAAACACAACTAGAGGATGCTTAAAATCACACTAATAACAAAAAAATAAACCTATTTATTATAAAGGATAAAACCTAAATGCAATCTTTTAGACAATGTGTGCTCTTGCATTAAAACAACCTCTCCACTGTTGCATGTAACCTACAATTCAATTGACAAAAAAAAAACATTTGCAATATGTTTATTAAAAAGCACATCTAGTGAAAATACTCCAGTGCTTGATCTTGACAGTGGTGTGCGGTCAGATCCTTCAGAGAAACGGTTGTAAAAATGGGACAGTAAAAAGTCTAGATTCAAAAGTTTTGACATTTTATTTCACCCGTTCAATAAAAACCTCATGCATTTAATAAATAAATTAAATTTGATTAAACAACTTCAAATTACGCTGAATTACCTCGTGTCATCCCTGTCTGATGGAGAGCGTAAGAGGTCTGTTGTCTGCATGAAACTGAAGATTATCATATATATCAGAGCATAAACAGGATGGATTTCTTCAGAAACCCCGAAAGCATATATACATAAAGCCAAAACATTATGACCACATGCCTAATATGCTTTAGGACCTCCACGTGCTGCCTGTACAAACAGCGCAACTCTACAAGAGTGTGACCCTGAAGGTGTGCTGTGGTATCTGGCACCAAGATGTTAGCAGCAGATCCTTTAAGCCCTATTTAACTTGTTTTTCCAGCACATCCCACAGATGCTCGATTGGCTTGAGATCTGGGGAATTTGGAGGCCAAGGCAACACCTGTAACTCTTTGTCATGTTCCTCAAACCATTCCTGAACAATTTGTGCAGTGTGACAGTACGCATTATCCTGCTGAAAGAGCTACTTCCATCAGTGAACACCATTGTCATAAAGGGCTGTATCTGGTCAGCAACAATGTTTAGGAAGGTGGTACATGTCAAACTGACATCCACATGAATGGCCAACTGCCTCCGCCGGCTTGTTGTCGTCCCACAGTGCATCCTGGTGTAACGTTTTATCCACTGGAGGCAAGCGTAGATGAACCCATGTGCAGCTTTATTTACAAAACAAACACAGACAAGGACCAAGGCAAACATGAGGGCTTAAATACATAATGACTAACAAGATGTGAACAATGATCAAGACAAAGAACCAAGGACAGAACTGAACTAAGAACCCACAAGACTAAATGAACCAATGACAACATGACACAAGATCACATGAGGGCATGGAAATCACATGACAAACAGGAAACATGAACATGAACAAAACCCAAACACACCCGCTGCGTCCCATTTCGCCTACTTATACTACGACCTAAAAGTAGGTACTCTTTTTGAGAAGAAAAAGTACATACTTTTGAGTGTGTAGCATACATACTACTTCGTCATCTTTAACGGACTCGCTTAGTTACTTGCATCCCTTCACTGTTTAAACTGCCCTGTCAATCATCCTCACAGTTAAAATCCTCCACATTCAGTTTAATTTCCTACCGTATCGGAGAGAAATGTAGTTAGTCGCACGTTGATCTGCCATTTGTGGGTCTTTAATGCAGAGACTCTCCTCATGTGTTTGCAATTGAAATATAATGATGCATTTAAAAGTTAATGGCCAAACCATTAACTCATTACAAAAGTTCACACTGCTGTTGCAGGTGAAATAATGTGGATGACATTGAATAAATATCTTTTTGTCAGGTTAAATACTGATAATTGGTCGCTCAAGCCCCTTTATCTAAACCTCTCTACTTAACCGTCGGACTCGCACATCCGTCATGTTTGTAGATTTTTTTAACGTTTGTACTTCTAATCGAATCCTCGTCCAACTCGCAATGGTTTGTGGGCAATATCAGCCGTTAGAGTGTGCGTCGATCTGCACTTCGAATTCTGACCAAAATAGTAGACCATCCAGGTATCTTTGGAATACTCTTTTCAACATACTATGATTTGGGACATACTAATTCTACTTTCGAATACTATTTAGGACGGATAGTATGCGAATTGGGACGCACCGACCGTGACACCTGGTGAATCACTTCCTCAAGTAAACACCACACATACAGCCGTCCACGTGATGTTAAAGAAAACGGGACTCATCAGACTAAGCAACCTTCCTCCACTTGTCCTTCCTACTTTCAAGGTCCAGTTCTGATGCTGTGTTCCCATTGTAGGCGCTTTCGATGGTGGATATATATATACAGGGCTTGACATTAACCCAAATGCGTGTGTATTTCAGCAGTGGCATAACGCAGTCGCTCCTACTAGCCACTTTGGCGGGTTGAATTTATATATAATATATACATTTTTCAATTATAGTTTTTTAAAAAGACACCTGAAATAATAAACTAAGTGCAATGTGGTGTTGTCAAAAATATAGATTTTTCGATACATATCGATACTGAAATATCTGATATCACTTCCAATACTCATTTTCCTCAGAACAGACCTACGCCACCAACGTCTCTTTCTCTCTCTCTCTCTCATCTCTCCGACAGCGAGTGACACACAAACCCTCCTCCCCTCATCACTCGCTTCATTTGCTCCGGATTTTGTTCTCACACCCGAAGTGCGGCACTTAAAGCCGTCTCTCAGCACAAAATTGAGTCTTTTTCGCTGTTTATTGCACTTAAACAGTCAAATACACACAAAATAATGTCAAAATGCCGGTCGGAATACTTGGCGAGTATTCACGTAAACACCGTCAGTTCTGTTTTAAGTGAATGTAAACAGTTGAGAAAGAAAACGCATGTGTACCAGTGTAATGGATCCATGTGTCAGGTCTTAAAGTGACAGCAGCCTAATAATCCTGCTGACAAATTATGACATAATATTAGAAATATCTATATGGCCATGGTATCAATGTCAAAATTGTGGCCAGTGAAAATGCTGAGTGGCTAGTAACTTTGGAAAACCACTAGCCACAGTGACTGATGAGGAAAAAAGTTAATGTCAAGCCCTGATATATACACTCACCTAAAGGATTATTAGGAACACCATACTAATACTGTGTTTGACCCCCTTTCACCTTCAGAACTGCCTTAATTCTATGTGGCATTGATTCAACAAGGTGCTGAAAGCATTCTTTAGAAATGTTGGCCCATATTGATAGGATAGCATCTTGCAGTTGATGGAGATTTGTGGGATGCACATCCAGGACACGAAGCTCCCGTTCCACCACATCCCAAAGATGCTCTATTGGGTTGAGACCTGGTGACTGTGGGGGCCATTTTAGTACAGTGAACTCATTGTCATGTTCAAGAAACCAATTTGAAATGATTCAAGCTTTGTGACATGGTGCATTATCCTGCTGGAAGTAGCCATCAGAGGATGGGTACATGGTGGTCATAAAGGGATGGACATGGTCAGAAACAATGCTCAGGTAGGCCGTGGCATTTAAACGATGCCCAATTGGCTCTAAGGGACCTAAAGTGTGCCAAGAAAACATCCCCCACACCATTACACCACCACCACCAGCCTGCACAGTGGTAACAAGGCATGATGGATCCATGTTCTCATTCTGTTTACGCCAAATTTTGACTCTACCATCTGAATGTCTCAACAGAAATCAAGACTCATCAGACCAGGCAACATTTTTCCAGTCTTCAACTGTACAATTTTGGTGAGCTCGTGCAAATTGTAGCCTCTTTTTCCTATTTGTAGTGGAGATGAGTGGTACCCGGTGGGGTCTTCTGCTGTTGTAGCCCATCCGCCTCAAGGTTGTGCGTGTTGTGGCTTCACAAATGCTTTGCTGCATACCTCGGTTGTAACGAGTGGTTATTTCAGTCAAAGTTGCTCTTCTATCAGCTTGAATCAGTCGGCCCATTCTCCTCTGACCTCTAGCATCAACAAGGCATTTTCGCCCACAGGACTGCCGCATACTGGATGTTTTTCCCTTTTCACACCATTCTTTGTAAACTCTAGAAATGGTTGTGCGTGAAAATCCCAGTAACTGAGCAGATTGTGAAATACTCAGACCGGCCCGTCTGGCACCAACAACCATGCCACGCTCAAAATTGCTTAAATCACCATTCTTTCCCATTCTGACATTCAGTTTGGAGTTCAGGAGATTGTCTTGACCAGGACCACACCCCTAAATGCATTGAAGCAACTGCCATGTGATTGGTTGATTAGATAATTGCATTAATGAGAAATTGAACAGGTGTTCCTAATAATCCTTTAGGTGAGTGTATATATATATATATATATATAACCTGATTAAACTATTATCCTTTATTGAAAACATCTTCTGCACAAGAAAGTGCACTCTGCCACCAAAACTGCATTCTGTAACACGTTGCTATAATACTGTATGTCCTGACCATCATTGGGGAACCTGGTACATTTACTGTATATGTTCTTACTATTACCTTGTTGGCGGAGGATGATGATCTTGGTTATGTAATTTGTACCAGTTGATGGAGTGGTTAATCTTTCTGCCCACCAGAATCTCTTAAGAGCAGCTTTAGATGTTTGGCAGATATTTTGATTATACTGAGCATGTCTGACAGCAAAATCCATTAGATTACTGATGCTCAGTTCATCCCAAACATACAGCAACATCCCAACACTGTAAAACTAAGAATACCTCTCTTTCATATCCTCCTCAAAATGAATCAACCTGTTTCATTACATGCAGTTAATAGGGAGTCATAATCAGAATTTCCTCTCTGGACATCAGGTTGCGTACCAAATTCTGCTTTTAGCACAATATGCTAACTTTAATAATGCGTAGAGGTTATTATTATCATTAATCACTGTACACATGCATGAAAGACAATCATTTACTCTTTAGAAAAACAGTTCAGGGCAGAATTCATCTTGACGCCACACTAAACCACTATCACTAATACCATATTAACCCAGAAACGGCTGAATCACAAAAGCGCACACTGTAGCCACTGGATGCTAAATTTTAAATATATATATTTGTGTGGTTCAATAATCTGATTTCTCCTCTCCCATCTGTCTACAGACATCCCAAATTAGCTGCTGCATCCGGCCTGATTTAGCTGTCCATCATAGGGTTCTGCATCCATAAATCCATCTGAATGCATCTGCTTCCAGTGTCTATGCGCACATTATCACAAATGGTATGTCCAGTGGGAAACATATTTTTTTAAAGGAGCTTTGCATTCTAGCAAGTGCAACATTTACTGTACATCTGCTAACACATCCGATGCACAAGATGCATAAAATGAAATGAGCTGCTGTATATATTTTGTGAATATTCACATTGTCAGTTTAGCTCACTCTTATATTCACATGTTACTTATTATAGATACATACAGAAAAGGCAAAGGTACAGTAATAGCCTTTTTTTTTTTTTTTTTACTAAAAAAATATATATTTTTCAAGTCAAGTCAATTTTATTTCTATAGCGCTTCATACAATACAGATTGATTCAAAGCAGTTTTACAAAATTATGCAAACAGAGTTCGTTTCGGCTGTACAGCAGCTCTAAAAGACAAGTGTCATTGTTCAGCTGAAGTCAGTTCAGTGTAAAGATCATCAATTATTAAATTAGGTTATTTCATCTATAAAGCAGATCTGCAGAAAACAGTGATGTCATCGTCCAGGTCAGGTCAGTTCTCATCCAATAGTCTCACTACAGGTAAATAAATAATATTATTGAATATTAAGTGTCCCCAACTAAGCAAGCCAGAGGTGACAGTGGCAAGAACCCAACCTCCATCAGGTGACAGAATGGCCAGCAAACGAATGATTCAGGCTGCATCACAAGTCAGAAATCAGATTGTGTAGCATTCAGTATTTCATCCAATTACTTTTGCTTGAAGATCGGATTCAATACGCTAGAATGGAGCCGAAGCTGGTCATAGGTCTGTGCGGAGGACCTGTGCCATAGACTGTAAAAAAGATGGACGACACACCTTCACTATCTTCCATTGTAGAAAAGTGAAGCTGCCAATGTCTGAATATGGAGCTGACATCTTGCGCTGATTTATACTTTACTTTATTTGTCCCTTTAAGGGAAAATTGTTTTGGGGAATACAGGTAAGCTGCATAACAAGATACCCACACCAATACATAATCACACAGTTGTGTCCTTTAAACTAGAGTTTAACAACCTTGTAGCCAGAGGAACAAAATAATCCTTATAGCGGTTGTATCTGAACCTTGGAGTACGAAAACGTCGACCAGATGGAAGTTATTCGAATTCTGGATAAAGCACATGAGAAGGGTCCAAAGTCATTTTCTTTGCCTGTTTAAAAATAATTTTGTTGAATATAGACCGAAGATTGGGGTAAACCCCCAGACCAACCACTTTCATTGCTGTACGCACCAAACGGTTCAACTGAGATCTAAAAGTAACTGTTATATTACCGCTATACCATACAGTAAGATGGATTCAATACAGGCATGATAAAACAGCAACCTGACCCTCTGAGCAACCTTCAAACAGTCTGAGCCTCCGTAAAAAGTACATTTTTTGTTGCACCTTTCGACACCGATTATCCACATGCAAACCTAAGTATTTGTATGAGGCAACCTGTCTAATGGGCTCATTGTTGATCATGATTGGTGAGTGGTTGCCTACTAATTTGGAATCAAAAATCATTTCCTGTTTTTCTAATGTTAATTACAAGAATGTGTTTTTTACTCCATCTAACAAAGTTAGCAATCTCTGTGGTATAATGTTAAATGTCCTTATCCTTATACAGAAGTCCAAGAATGGCAGAATCATTTGAGAATTTTACGACGATATTCCCAGGATGGTGACTCCTGTATTCATTGGTGTACAGTGTAAATAAGAGTGGTGAACATACACACCCCTGGGGAACACCAATACTAATGGACCTACACTTGTTGAGTCCTACCAGTAAGAAATGCATGGAAACATTTGATGCTAAATGGATTAACAGCCATATTTTTTAGTTTGGAGAGCATGAGGTGTGGCTGCACGGTATTAAAAGCAGAGCTCAGAGCCTTGGGATCCTCCAGATGTTGAAAACATAATGCATTTGGGACCTAAGTCTGCGCAGTAGAGAGCAGGCAGTAGAGAGCAGGAAGTAGAGCCGCGATATCAGGACCCTGCCCACACTCCCGCAGTATCTGTTAGTGCAGTTTACTGCAGAACAACTCATTATGTTGGTGTGAAATAAACAGTTGTGGAAATGTAGAAAGCTCCAAACTCCTCCCGAAAAAAGTAAGTTGGTTCTTTAGTGACTACTTCGCTCAGAGAAGCTGTCAATCATGACGTCACACCCCCGTTTTTATAGAATCAAATAACTAACTAAAACCAAACTTATTTAAAGATCGAACACTTGAACTAACATCAGCGTGATTAAAACTACCTAAAATGACAGAAACCGTCTTTAGGGAAAAATGTATTTGAAGTGTAATTTGATTTTTAGTTTGTCTCGTGTCACATACATGGAGGGGGTTTATGAGCTATACTGGGACCAACCACCTGGGGGCGATCGAGACGCTTTGGCTTCACTTTTCAGGACGTGTGCGTGATCTGTGCTGATGGCTGTCATGTCGACGAGGCCTTCACAGGGGACTGTCAAGTTGACAGGATCTCTGCTGACATTCAGGGCTCTAAAAATTAATTCAGTGGCTCAGTAAATATCACAAAATCTCTGAATATCATTTACTCAATGGTTTGAGTTGAACATACCAAAATAATTGACTAAAAATACAACAGTTAATTTTGTCTAAACTGTACAAAAAGCTTTTTTCACTAAAATTATATTGTTTTTGAATAACCAATTATTTATTTAAAATATACTTAATATGTTTGTAAAATTTCTAATCAAAATACTTGAGAATGGAGAATTAAACGGATCTGTTTCAAGAACACTACTTAATTCAAATCTATATTATTAATACTTAACACACACTTAAGAAATTGAGTACGTTTACTCAATTAAAACCCTTTCATGCTTGGCGTCCACTACAGTGGACAGATATTTGGAAGCCATTTTGAACCATTTAAGTTTAAGTACCATGTCCCAACCACCAAGTGGCGAACCCTCAAAGCGTTTCCATTTAATTATTGTCTTTGTATCTCTTTGTTGTTTTGAGATATTGCATCATACATTCAAAATGGCGCAGGAAAGAGGAGGTGCACCAAGTACCTCAGGAATAAGTGTTAAATCCTTTTATTAATCAAAAAATGCCTATTGGGCCTGTATTTAGACTCCACCTTATTTTGTATGTTTTAGTTAAAATGATGATATGATTTACACTTGAATAGTTCTATTAAACAGCAATATTAAATAGTCTTCATATTTTATCATTTATTTCAATGCTTACAGCCTATATAAAAGTGTAGACATATACTTATATTTCATAATTATTTTATTAATAGTTTTAACTGGTGGAAGAAGGTGAGACTAATTAAGATACTGGTTTTAATTGGTTTAAAATAAAATGAGTTCCCATTCAGTCGACGCTGCGTCAGGTTACGACGTTTCGAGACCTAGAATGATATGTTTTTCAAAAGTCCTTTCTGTGGTTGTTGTTATTTAATGTTTTTATGTGTATTCATACCATTTGCTCTTAATGTTCAGACCAAACAATGAGTTCTATTAAATTACGTTTTATACCATTGATGCACTGCAGTGGACAGATGTAACTCCCTCAAAATAAAATATATTGGGGAAAAAAATTATTGGCATGATTTTTCACTTGTTTAAAACAAACATTAAAAAAATATGACTTTGTGATTGAATAATTCATGCATGAATGGGTTAAAACAATGCACCCCACCCTCCGACGTGACGACGACTGAACGGTTGAGTGAGCGCTGGCTGTTTGAATTCTCCAGAGCGGTGTTTTATTTTATCTATAAAATCGTTTTATTTAATGCATAACAACATACAGGGAAGCAATGTGAGTCACCTAATCTCATCTGTCTTTTCGCGTGATTGAAACGCCTGATGCCTTGCATAAAACACGACTTTATTCCTAAAGTTAATGAATATAATTCATTCGGATGATGAAATGTTCTCTAAAGCGTGTATTGTTTGTTTATTGGCAGGTTATGGAGTCATCTTTCGGCTGTGAGTGAAACGCAGGACGGCGGTCTGAAGTGCGAGTCCATCTCAGGCTCGAGAACCAGCTGATACGGTGGAAATGGGTAACCGGTCGATTACACCTGAATTACTTTTCAATTGTTACTTCTTACATGTTTGTTACTTGAGTTTAAATGTAGGCAATATTGTATACATGTTAAATCCGTAATATATGCTGTATTGCTTACTTATCAATAAACAATAAAGGCCAATGTCATGTATGCCTGTGGTTGTGTGGAGTATTTACAAAGGTTTAGAGGAAATTAAAAGTTAATATTACCCATACTATAAAAGTTAATATTACTCATAAATATTGTTCTTTACATGTTTTTCCACAATTATTTCTACTCAATTTTATTTGTTAATGTACCAAATGCAGTTACTCAGATCTAGTTAATTTTTTTACTTACATTTACCCACTTCAAACGGTGTATGTAACTGCTTTAAAATGTAAACAATATTTTTGAGCATAAAAATGTTTCACCAAAAAAATTGAGTAAAAAGAGTTTTTAGAGTGTAGGTGCAGATCTTAGAAAATATTTGTATATGGTGCTTGCAAAATCTGCTGCCATCATGTTAGAGTGATGTGTCCGGCGTGGGACGCACACAAGTTTAAAACTCAGACAAGAACGTAGCAGGAGGATGTTGGGGGGTGGGGGGGGAGTTAATTTAGACAGCTTTTAGCTGACACTGCACTAGTGCTGCACGATTAATTAAAATTAAACCGAAATCATGATTTGGCTTAGTGCGCTTATGAAATCGCAAAGGCTGCAATGTTTTTTTACTTCTAATGAAATAAATATATTCCCAGCGTGTCAGTGAAGAGCGGCTCTGTGTGATCAGTAGTAAACGCTGCTCCGTCTGAAAGCACTGCGAGTTTGAGTCGCTTATAACGTGCGACTGAAAAAGCAACACGCGTCAAACATCTTCACGAACTAGTAATGCAAAGCGTTCATAAACCTGCTGTCAAACAAAGGACATTTAATATCATATTTTTACTACAAACTCACTTCATACATTGATAAAAGGCTATGCCGATTAGCACTGCATTATAAATAAACTTCATTCTTATGAAAATAACCGAGAGGGCTTGAAGAACTCCACCGTATATTGTCGCAGTCGTGTGTTTATTGTCTTCATGTTTAATCAGTCAAAGCATTTCCATCTTCTTTTTATTCAGCTACAGTCAGTGATAGCTGTATTAGGGATTTCCTGGAATGTCATATTATTTTTTAGTTTTTATTTTAGTTATTAAATCGTTTCTGCTCGACGGCGCCCTCTGGCCTCCAGTATGAATGAAACATGCATGTGTTTAGCACCCAGCAGTGCTCACTCCATCCTATTTTGGGTAAAAAATAGGAAAAATAATACTTCTCTCTAAAGAAATGTATATGATAATCAATGTGTTTTTGTACAGTGTACAGGATTTTTTTCCACAGTGGATACATAAGAGGCTCATATTTCATATTAAAGACATGGACGGAGTTCTTGATTTTGCATATTATTGTCATATTTTTATCATAATAACATAATATTTTATAAAAAATCCTTAAGACCTTTCTGATGATTTATAGTAATAGGCTGCCTTCATGTTAACCCTGCAGTTTTTCGTAAAATAAGTTTTCTGTAAAATAATAATTATTATTACTTTCTTAATATTATTGTTATATTTATTCTTAAATACTGTTTTATTTGTAATAATGAAAGTGTTATTACGATAGTAATAGTTCTTTTTTTTAAATACTTTTATTTAGGAATAATAATAATCATACTAATTATTATTAGTCATATTAATATATAAGCACAAAATGTTGGGCTAAATTGTGCAGGCCTACAAACAAGCACAACAAACCAGGTGTTATATTTATTTTTATAAACCTTTATTTATATATATATAATTAATTTGTTTAAAAATCACATTTTAAATTGCAAATCGCATTCAGTAACCAGTCACCATAAAGGCAAGCCTCTCAATTCTTATTGTCAAGCACTTTGAGTCATATGGGTATCCACATGGTATTCTGCCTTTAATAATTTTCTTTTTCTTTTTACACTTTATATCTTTTTTTTCTATATTACATAAGCAAGCCAGCAGCCTATATCAGCTCAAATGTGCACATTCAACTCTTATTTCATAAACACACTGGTGATGTCCCAGGAAATATGCTACAATTTTTACAAAATCCTCTGTTTTCTTTCAATCTTTGGGAATGTGTCTCTTCTTGTATGTCTTCTCTTTTAAATTTTGTTGGCAAATATGTAGGGCACTTAAATGAAATGGGCCCAATTTTTCAAAGCAACAAAAGATCTTGCCAGATTTACTCAAATAAGCTTTAAAAAACTAAAAATAAACAAAGGTTTGGTGTGTTTTCCCATGTACTGTAAAGTTTGTAAAATCCCTAACTACAAGTACGCGTAATAGTGATGCTTGCCTTAGCAAAAACCACTAATAAATCTGCATGTGATGAATCAGTAGACTGACATTTAGTAATATGAGGTAAAAGTAATGAATGAAGACATTTTCCTTGAAGTAGTAACATGGCTGCATCTCATCTTCTAGAATAAAATCCTCTAAAAGCCATCTAATTACTGAGGAAGAGCTGCAGATTGTTGGAGGTACTGGGATGTCAATGGGATGTTACAGTCTTCCAGCGACACTGGCCCGTTTCCTGTTAGCATGAGGCAAACATGCAAACACACTGGCATCGTGACCCAGTTCTGCATCCACTGACACCAAACGCCAGACACCACAAACACAGACACAGAGGCTTACAGAACAGTCACTATCCTTGGGTCAGTTTAACCCACGCAAAAGAAAAAATCCTCAAATCCCCGGAAATGGAGGCCAACACACAAGGGTTCGTCTGAAAACGTACAGTTATGTAATTCAGTTCAATTTAAGCTAAACCAGTGATTAAAAAAGCTTGTTGTGCTCCATCAACTCTAAAGATATTTCCATTCAATTTCATGCAACCGAAGAATTAAATACATAAAATGAATGTGTACAGTTTCTCCAGTTAGAAGACCCGTTCTGTACAATAGATTTTAAGGATAATGCCTCTATCCAAAACCATACTGACAACACTTTTGATAGTTCCAATTAAACAGATATAGATAATATGTATAATTTAATAGCTATTATGATTATATCAATTAAATATGTTTTAAATTGCTCAATATGTTGAACAGGTTCCATAATAAAATGTAAAGCACACTGACCAATTGCTTATTGACATTTTTGTAATATATTGAATATATTGACCAACAAACAGTTAATATATAGAGTAAAAAAAATACATAATATAATGTTGGTTTTAATAACAATAAGCATTTTAATATATATTTACAAAAATGACACAATACTGTTCATAAATTACTTAGATTTTTCAGTTTTGGATTCCCTGGATACTCATATTTGGTCCCGTATTAAAAATGCTTAAAGATTCCTATCATAATTTGGAACCAATCCTAAAAATTCCCTAATGGAAATTTCAATAATGTATTAATATTTTTTTTTTTTTTTTTATAATCACAGTTTAATACAAATACCGTGGTTAATTTGTGGTTAATTTTCATAAGGACTGTACACAATCCTGAAGCATTTTTAAGTAGGGATGAATAGCAATAGCCTTTAATACAAAAGCTAATTTCTCAAGGAAATTCTAAATATTTGAAATATCAATTAATCAATATGCAATTTTTAGATAGCCTATATAGGAGTCACCGTTTCGTTATTTTGACACAGCAGGAGATGCCATGCGATAGACTGCCCTAGGCCTGTCAAAAGATCCTTGTTTGATGAGAACTGGATGCTTATAAATATGAGCAGCATTAGTGAGTATGTGACTGCACGAGCGGTAATGCACCGCATCAGTGTGTCCTCACTCACGGCCTGCAGGGCTGAATCACACGCGCAGGCCGAGCGTTCCCCACTCACATATCCATACAAAAATAACACCCAATCATGAACACCAAGTGCTGCTGGCTTTCTTGCATGCCTTAATTTTTCAGCCATCTGCATTTCTATCAGCCCTGCGGTAATACAGTAATTCTGTCCGGTGAATCTCTCCTCTCAGCGACGGCGCGCGCATACAGTTAAAACAGCAGCGACTCAAATATACGCCCAGAATAAAGTATGCTTACCTAGAAAGCAATCCGCCACGATGTGCCACAGTCCACAAACCTCAAATCCACAATCATGGTCCTACATATTTCTCAGCGCGACCTCTCAGCATCAGCAGCCGTACAATGAAACGACAAGCTCCGATGATGCTGCGTAACACCGCCCTCCTTCTGCTGTCAGAATGATGCTGTGAAGCCCCGCCCACTCCCGCTGCCAGAATGATGCTGTGAAGCCCCGCCCACTCCCGCTGCCAGAATGATGCTGGGAAGCCCCGCCCACTCCCGCTGTCAGAATGATGCTGTGAAGCCCCGCCCCCTTGTACTGTCAAAATGGCCTCGTCACATTCAGTTTACTCACTGCAGTCCTCGATGGATGGATGGATGGGTAGACACACACACACACATAGTGAGTTATTAATATATGTATGATGTATTTGTTCAAAAAATTTTCCAACTTGTGTACTGTTTTAAAATATTCATTCTTTTAATCTTTTTTTAATTAAAATACTTAGAAATATGGGGGATAGGGACTGATAGTCAATATTGTATAAAATGGTATGGTATAAAAATAATTTTGAACAAGTAAATAAATTCTAGCAAAAACCTTCATGTCTAGCAACCCACCACATATTTGTAGAAATAACAAACACTGCAGCAAAAAGTGTTCCCTAAATAAATTGTGTGAATCCATTTTTGCCATGACATCACAAACTGTATCACTTGGATAATGAATGTTTCTGTGCCGTCTGCTTTGGGTCTTCTAGTCAGATTTGATTGTAGAGCACTTTCTTCTGAACTCTTGCCCATAAGTACGAATCCACTTGTTGGCAACTAAAATGAAGAATTCAAAGGAAGACGTTTTACATTACATTGTTTGCATTACATCGTTATTACATTACATTACAAAAATGTCTAGTGCACATATACAGTGCATCCGGAAAGTATTCACAGCGCTTCACTTTTTCCACATTTTGTTATGTTACAGCCTTATTCCAAAATTTTCCTCAATTCTACAAACAATACCCCATAATGACAATGTGAAAGAAGTTTGTTCGAAATCTTTGCAAATTTGTAAAAAGTAAAAAATGAAAAAATCACATGTACATAAGTATTCACAGCCTTTGCCATGACCCTCAAAATTGAGCTCAGGTGCTCCTGTTTCCACTGATCATCCTTGAGATGTTTCTGCAACTTGATTGGAGTCCACCTGTTGTAAATTCAGTTGATTGGACATGATTTGGAAAGGCACACACCTGTCTATATAAGGTCCCACAGTTAACAGTGCATGTCAGAGCACAAACCAAGCCATGAAGTCCAAGGAATTGTCTGTAGACCTCCGAGACAGGATTGTATCGAGGCACAGATCTGGGGAAGAGTACAGAATAATTTCTGCAGCATTGAAGGTCCCATTGACCACAGTGGCCTCCATCATCCATAAATGGAAGAAGTTCGGATCCACCAGGACTCTTCCTAGAGTTGGTCGCCCGGCCAAACTGAGCGATCGCTGTTTTTCAGCGGCAGAAACTGGGAGACTAGTCAGGATTGAGGGAAAGATGAATGCAGCAATGTACAGACTCAGAGAGCCCTCTGGACCTCAGACTGGGGCGAAGGTTCATCTTCCAACAGGACAACGACCCTAAGCACACAGCCAAGATAACAAAAGAGTGGCTACGGGACAACTCTGTGAATGTCCTTGAGTGGCCCAGCCAGAGCCCAGACTTGAACCCGATTAAACATCTCTGGAGAGATCTGAAAATGGCTGTGCACCGACGCTCCCCATCCAACTCTGAGCTTGAGAGGTCCTGCAAAGAAGAATGGGAGAAACTGCTCAAAAATAGGTGTGCCAAGCTTGTAGCGTCATACTCAAAAAGACTTGAGGCTGTAATTGGTGCCAAAGGTGCTTCAACAAAGTATCGAGCAAAGGCTGTGAATACTTGTGTACATGTGATTTTTTCATTTTTTTTTTTTTTTATAAATTTGCGAAGATTTCAAACAAACTTCTTTCACGTTGTCATTATTGGGGATTTTTTGTAGAATTGAGGAAAAAAATAATGAATTTAATCAATTTTGGAATAAGGCTGTAACATAACAAAATGTGCAAAAAGTGAAGCGCTGTGAATACTTTCCGGATGCACTATATTGTTCATTTGATTTTGGGATGAAATTAATTAATAAATCATTTATTTATAAAGCACTTTAGAAGCTACAAAAGCAAAAGCTACAGAAAATAAACACATTTACTACACAAATAATGAATACAATTAAAAATGGATTAACATAAGAACAATACAAATAAATACATATAAAAATATAGCTGCAAGCAGCGATACAGGGCCCCTGAAGGGGCTGTAGCTCAATGCGGAGCAGGAAGAGCAAAAACTTGAAATTGAACATACATGGATAAACAGCTGGTTCAGAAGTATAGGTGAAAATGAACTCAAAATGAACCGAAGTTCAGATGAGAACAAACACAAAATTAACAAAACATACTTATTTCTAATCCAAGAGAAAGAAAAATTTGTCCAAAGCTTACCCAGATAATAAAGAAATCATTACATACAATTTTATAAAGTTGTCCCACACGGAACTCGAATCCACAATCTTGTTTTACCACTGGGAAGACTTCAGTTTGCCCAGATGTCGAAGTTCTATAGTTCAAAGTGAGAATCAACTCAAAATGAAGAATTCGTAATTAAATGCACCGCATGTTATATTTAATAAGATCAGATTAGATCATTCATAGACACAATGCCTGGAACAAAAGCAACTTCTGCATTATTTCTTGCCACAGTACGCTGGGCATGTGAGTTTCGAACCCACGACGTAAAGCATTCAGGATCGGTGGTGTAAAACATTATTCTAATCGCTCATGCACATTCACCTGGCTTCTGAGGAGAGGTTTCAGTGTGAGAATGAGCACACAAAAGCATTACTTAGCATGTTAACCAGATTAGCATGCTAAGCTATCTTGATGCTAATGTAGCTTATGGTTAACCTGATAGCTGAAGAGCCACATTAGAAAGAATGGCAACTGGTTAGCATGCTAATCCAACTAACATAAGACAACAAACACAGGCAGGGTCAACTTTAGGAGGATATTTCTCAGGAACGTTAGCGAATATAAAAAATCAGTTTGTTTTTTTCTGTGCTGCTCATTATCTGAGGTGATTTTGGACAAAATTTTTAGGAGGAGTAGGAGTTTCATTTGCTTCAATAGGGCACATTGTTGGAAAATGACAAATGAGATATCATCGGAATTGAACAAAATGATACAAAGAAACCTAATTTTGAACAATTTGTTTTTGCAAAAAGTTGGCGCTGTGTTCAAACTTCTCAGGACATTCAGAACAAGCTGTCGATGATCCCTACCAAATTTTGAGAAGATGTATTTTTAAAAGATATTGCAATTTATGACAAAATTCCAAATTCCGATCCTGGCAAAATCGGTATCCACGGATTCGACATGACACAAGTAATCCATAGACACCAAGATCATGATATACAGAAGTTGAAGAACGCATATAAAAGGAAGATCATTCCATAATCAAGGGGCCACAACTGTCTGGTTGTAACCTCGACAAAGATGACTGACAAACCCCTGCATATAATGCATTACAATAATCCAGGCATGAAGTGTATAACGTCTCGGTTACGTATGTAACCCTCGTTCCTTGAGGAGGGAACGGAGACGTAACGTCAGTGACTGACGAATGGGGGTTTCGCTTAGAAGCCTATCATCTTCGAGATGTAACAAAGCGCCCAATGGCGATGTAATGCCATGGGCATGCGGAATTTGCATAGCGTAACTCCGCCCCACCTCGTGGGTATATAAGGAAGTACGCTGGCAACATCGCATTATGTTAACTGCTGAGGAGCCGAGACTGAACTCCCGGCTGTTCCAGCGGTACAGCGGAAGTGGCAGAGGGACGTTACATCTCCGTTCCCTCCTCAGGGAACGAGGGTTACATACGTAACCGAGACGTTCCCTTTCGTTCAGTCACTCCGAGTAACGTCAGTGACTGACGAATGGGGGTCCCAATTTAATCACGCCACTCGACAGTCATCCAGTGCCCTGCGTAAGTGTGAGCTCCCTGTCGTAAGCTAGTACGGACGAAGGACTCCAACTTAACACAGGAATACCAAGGTACACTGGGAAGCATATTCCACGTGGAAACATGCACCAAGTGCCTGCCCGTAGGGAGGACTTAGAGACACACGTATGACCCGCAAGGGGCTGCATACGGAAGAACTCTGGGGAAACCAGCTGAAGGTGGAACTTTTACCCCCAGGGTGGCAAGCTTGCCAAGGGAAGACACATGCTCGAGGAGACTTACAGTGGAAATAGACATGTGGGGGTCGCCCAGGGGGGAACCATGCACATGGTGGCACCTAGCCTGAGCGAGTGGGCAGACGCACTGGTGTCGGCATCAACAGTGCTGGAGGAACTCAGGGCTTCAGGGAAGCACACCTGAGGAGAAATCGCACATATCCAGTCCGAGGAGTGGAATGGCGAGCAAGCAAAGACACCTGAGCCTGTCCAACTACCGGCCACTGCTTGAGGCGAGTACATGAGAGGACACAGGCTCCACTCGGAGGTTATAGAACCTGGCGAATGTATTAGGTGTCGCCCAGCCTGCAGCTCTACAGATGTCTGTCAGCGAGGCGCCATGCGCTAGCGCCCAGTAGGTGGCGACACTCCTAGTGGAGTGAGCCCTCACCCCTAGGGGGCATGGACGTCCTTGCGTCTGGTAAGCCAAAACAATGGCGTCCACTATCCAGTGAGACAACCTTTGTTTGGAAAGAGCTCTTCCCTTCAGCTTCCCACCATGACAGACAAAGAGCTGGTCTGAGGTCCTGAAACACTGCGTCCTGTCTACGTAAGCGCGAAGGGCGCGTACTGGACAGAGCAGTGCCAAGGCTGGGTCTCCCTCTTCCAACGGCAGCGCTGAGTTCGGAGAACCAGGTCCGGCCGGGCCAATATGGGGCAACCAAAAGGACCTGCTCCTTGTCCTCCCTGATCTTGCACAGAGTCTGTGCAAGAAGGCTCACTGGGGGAAACGCATACTTGCGTAGGCCCCGCGGCCAGCTGTGCGCCAGAGCATCCGTGCCGAGGGTTCCCTCGGTCAGGGAGTAAAACAGGCGGCAGTCGTGGGAGGCAAACAGGTCTACCTGCGCGTCGCCGAACTGTTCCCAAATCAGCTGGACCGACTGGGGATGGAGTCTCCATTCCCCCGGAAGTGGCTGGAGCCGAGAGAGTTCGTCGGCTGCACAGTTCAAATCTCCCGGGACGTGAATGGCTCGAAGCGACCTCAGATGCTTCTGACTCCATATAAGGAGGTGGCGGGCGAGTTGCGACATCCGGCGGGAGCGTAGACCACCTTGATGGTTGATGCACGCTACTGTGGCCGTGTTGTCTGAGCAGACTAGAACGTGCTGACCCTTGAGCAACGCCCAGAAGCGGTGCAGGGCGAACTGTACCGCAAGCAACTCGAGGCAATTGAAATGCTGGCGACGCTGGGGTCCTGTCCAGGAGCCCGCGGCAACACGTCCATTGCACATGGCACCCCAGCCCGTGGTGGAGGCATTTGTCGATACGACAACATGCCTGGAAACTCGTTCTAAGGGGACACCGGCCCGTAGAAAGCTGAGGTTTGACCACGGGGTGAGGGTCTGGAGGCAGGCCCGGGTCACTGGTACCCGGAGCGTGCCTGTCTGCCATGCCCACCTCGGGACTCGATCGTGAAGCCAGTGCTGAAGCGGTCTAATATGAAGCAATCCGAGCGGCGTTATGCCCCAGGAGCCTCTGAAAGAACTTCAGTGGAACCGCACTCTTGCTCTCGATTTGACGGAGGCAAGTCAGCAGTGACTGAGCGCGCTCGCTCAAAAGCTGCGCGAACATGGCGACCGATCGATCTCTATACCGAGAAAAAAGATCCTCTGCACTGGGGAGAGTTTGCTCTTTTCCCAGTTGACCCGAAGGCCCAGTCGGGCTAAGTGGCGGAGTACCAAGTCTCTGTGTTCGCACACCTGCTCTCGAGAGTGACTCAGAATCAGCCAGTCGTCGAGGTAGTTCAGGATGCGAACCCCGTGCTGCCTGAGTGGCACAAGGGCTGCCTCGACAATCTTTGTAAAGACGCGAGGGGACAGAGCTAGCCCGAAAGGGAGAACAACGTACTGATATGCCCGCCCCTCGAAGGCAAACCGTAGGAACGGTCTGTGTCGAGGAAGGATGGAGACATGGAAGTACGCATCCTTCAGGTCGATCGCTGCAAACCAATCTGCTGGACGAACGCATTCGAAAAAGGCGTTTGGCTGTCAACATCCTGAACGGAAGCCTGTGAAGGGTTCGGTTCAGGACGCGCAGGTCCAGGATTGGTCGTAACCCACCGGTTTTCTTGGGTACAATGAAGTAAGGGCTGTAGAAGCCGGACTTCATCTCGGCTGGAGGGACGGTCTCGATCGCACCCTTCGCCAGCAAGGTAGCAATCTTCGCCCGCATGACAGGGGCATCGGGGCCCACCATGGTGAAGCGGACTCCCCGGAAGCGGGGAGGAGACCGAGCGAACTGAATAGCATAGCCGAGCCTGATGGTCCTGCCGTTTAGCGGGCTGCAGGGCTGGAGCGGACTGGGGCGCCTTCCTACGGCGTCCTCCACGGCGCGGCCCAGGTGAAGGCTGCTGCTGGGGCCGGGCGGGAGGGGCGGGGGCCTTAGGAGGGCGCCCTCGGCGGCGAGCAGGCTGAGGCAACTGTGCCGTGGCGGGGTGAAGGCAGCAGCTAGCCGCCAGGGCAGTATATGCTTAATGGCCTCAGTCTGCTTCTGGGCGGTTGAGAACTGCTGGGCGAAGCTCTCAACCACGCCGCCGAAAAGGCCATCCTGGGATATGGGGGCGTCGAGGAAACGTGTTCGCTCGGCGTCCCGCATATCAGCCAGGTTTAGCCACAGGTGTCTCTCCTGGACCACGGCTGTGGACATCACCTGACCCAGGATGGCCATGGCATGCAAAGAGGCGGCGGCCTGCCCCGCGGCTCTGTAGGATTTCGTAGGAAATGTGACCTGGTTGTGTTTTCTTGATTTTCACCCTAAGAGAAATTATTTTTCAGTAGTATAATACAAGCCTCACAGAACACTTACCCCATTTATTGCCTACAAACACAGGACATGCTGCATGTAACGTTCTGGCATCTTCATTTCCATTTCTTAGCAGGTTAAACCACAGCACTGCTGTACCCTTATGGAACAGAATCATGTAAGCACCATTTAAAGTAAGCCATTTCAATTTCAGATGAAATCATTGGCACTGTGTGGTAAATAAAGATGCTTCAACTAACTCTCTTTGGCTGAAGTGCTGCACCAATGACAGGGAACACTGTTGCCCCGCCAACGTCCACATCACTCATCTACAATAAAGTGGTTAACTGTCAATAATCTGGAAAGTGGGAATTAGTTCAAATATATTACATAAATACTCTCACATAGATTAGGACAGTAGAAATCCGGCCTCCTCTGAGTTGAAAGTCTGAGTCATTTGTCAACTGTGGAGAGATTTTGTAACAAAGTTATGAAATAAAACACAGTGCATGCTCTATTACAGGTAGCCTACATGTCAAACAGGACCAGAGGGATAACAATAACACATATTTAAAAAATGATAACACCTTCATACAATATCCTACCTTTGAGTCATAATGTGGCTCATACTGGCCCCCAATTCCATAATTTGCAATCTGTTAAAAGGTGAATTTTAGTTAACCATAACAGATCAACACAATTCTCATATGAACAGTCAGTTATGGCCTCTGTTTTAATGTTTAAGGCACAGAAATTTGAAATAGATGATTGTGAACTAGATACATAGACCTACAAGACTGTGAATACCTGGAGCTCCTCTGCTGTCTCCAATTCTAGACCAGTGACATCGGCGATTCTTTGGTTGACCTGTGTGATCACAGGATCTTCATCTTCAGAGAGCCACGCACTGAGAGACATGAAGAGGGCGGTCACATTAACACTTTCCCCGCCAGAGTTTGTTTTTTTTAAGTTACCAACCACTGCCAGCTTTTTTTAAATCATTTTCACAAAAATTTAATGGCCCCCAGAAAATGTTGTTGTAGGAATATCTGAACATGCAATATATCAAAAGAAAGAACAGAGCCTCTGCTTTTAAACAAACATTAAAAACCCGTTTTATTTTAGCTTCATGCATTTTTTTTTTATCAACACTTAAATGTGGATAAGTTTCATTAAAAAAAGCAACATTTTGAGCAAAAAGCTAAGAATTTGTTTTTTTCTCAAAGACTACAACATGGTGGTTTGGGGGTGTTTGTAGCACCGAAATCATACGTACGGGGGGTGGAAATCAACCCACAGAATTTTTTTTTACCCATGGCAACAACTTAAAAGTAGTCCAATTCTGCAGGAAAACCGCAGACTTGGCAACACTGATAACAGTGAAAACACGGAAAGCCAGAAAATTCCTTCAAAGGCGGAAAAGTGTCTCTATAAATGACGGAAGATTCTGTCAATGGCAGGGAAAGAGTTAAGAACTAAATGTCCTGTGTCCGTCTTCTCAACAGCAAACTGCCCTGGACTATAAGTATTCCCTTACGGAGTAGTTTTCTGTTTGTGTTTTGTTCTGTTTTTTAATTCTAAGCCTACACTAGTACACATTACAAATGAGTCCAAGTGTGAACTCGTTCAAATGATCTATTCAATCATCATGTCATTCTAACCAGCTGTCAGCATCAGTAATCAACATGTCTACCCAATCAGCACAAGTGAAGGACTATATAAATACCCAGTCAACTCACCAATTGTTCATTGACAGTTTTTCAGTATTTCTCCACCACCCCGTCTTCCTCACACTCACCTGCTTACTTTCCTAACCAGAGATACGGGGGGAGTACTCTGGGTTCGGGCCAAATACCGAGCTCGGAGCCCTCTCCTCGGACAGCACACCAAATACACATACTACTACGCATACTAATACGCATACTATTTACTATCTGATTATTTGTAAGTGTGAACTCGTGAAATCACTGCTGCCAGAGCGTGGTACCCACCCCTTACTTGGACGATATCGGGACATAAGAGGTTGTTAGAGCAGTTTGCCTCTATTACTTGCACCGCCTTTTAAAAAAATCCATTGGTCAAGAAGTTTGGCTGTTCCCTGAAGTGACATTTCAGGGCAGCGAACAGAACGATTCCCAATCCTTATCTCAGGCTCTGCTCCAAGTCAGTCGGGTAGACAAGTACGAGCACGTGATACCTTTTTCAGAACATTTCAGTGTGGCAACTGTGTTATTGTAGAAACCCTGTTTTTAGCACAGGAAGTGCAGTCTCTTTTGGAGAGGGGCTATAGCACCTTTACGAAGTGCATGAGTGCAGCCCTGACTCCATGGCACCCGTGTACTGAATGACCACAATGACTGGCCTAAATCTAGCTCAGTCCGATGCTTTAGCAGTTTCACATCAAGATGTTGTTCTAGCTCACTTAAGGTGTGTAGGTCAGTCAATTTCAAAGGCTTCTGGGTCTAATGGCATCAGAGTCCCTGGTTATTCCGCTGGACCTATTGGGACTCTATATGACACCATTATAATATAGGCTCAAGAGCAGAGGCTTGGCCCTTGGTGTCACCCTCGGCAAGCCACAAGGGTTATGCGCAGGTGCTGTGACCCTAGTATTTGATTTAGGGTGTCCCACAGGGGGGCGTATTTACGTCGAAAAATTATTTAAATGGATGCCTTCTTTACAGGCTGGGGTGCTTCCTGGAAGGCCAGACTCTGGGAAGGCCGTTATCTCACTTGGCACAAAAAATACTTGGAGATGATGGCAGAGCTTCTGGCATTGAGGTACTTTCTCCTAGACCTGAGGGGCTGAACAGACAGCACGTCCACAGTGTCATATATAAATCACCATGGCAGGCTGAGTTCGCACCCACTGTCCTGAACATGCCTTGCTTTGACTACTCTCACTGAGAGAAAAATGGGACAGGCTGAGGGCACGTCTGTATGCTTTCTCCAATGGTGATGCTCCCGGTAGTTCTGGAAAGAGTATGGCAAGACAAGTGTGCCCCTTGTTTTGGCCAGCCTGAATATGGTTCTTAAATCTAGTAGCTCTCCTGGGAGGCTCTCCTAAGAAGATATTTTGAAGAATATTGGGAACCAAACAACAATGACGTTCATTGACTTCCATTGTATGGACCAAAAAAAAAAAAAAAAAGAAACATTTCTCAAAATATCTTTTGTTATGTTCCACAGAAGAAAGAGAATCATACAGTTTTGGAAAGACAGGAACATGAGTAAATGATTTTTCATTTTGGGATGGAGGCACATACCTTTTTGACACACGGGATGCAGCGGAAACTTTTTTCCCAGAAACTGGATCTATGACTTTAGCTCTGGAAAGCTAAATATAAACAGAGAGTTGTGTTGCATTAGATGAATATTGTTAATTACTAATACTAATATTACTAAATGATACAACAAATTATCAATAATACCAGTTATCAATTACAAACACTGAATGCTTCAGCAAATAATTATTACCATATCTACACTGAAATAATAATTTAAAAGAGCAGTTTAAAATATGTAATGGTAACCTGTTATAATTATTTTATATAAATAGATGATGAGCATGTTGTAGTGCTACTTAATCAAACATAAATGGCATTTAATGTACCTTTTATATTAAATTTGCATACCTTTGGCCTGGCCAGTGTTTTGATGGTGTCTATCTCTCCTTCAGAAAGAAAGTCATGGTATCGTAGTATCATAGGCTGATCCCACTCCACTTCCTCTTTGAATAGCACCAGCGGGTTTTCTCTTCCTGTTCTGTACCTGCACACCAGTTTTCTCTCTCTCTGTGGCGTCTGTAAGCCATAATTCAATATTACTCCACATTAATGACTTAATTAAATACTTTTACTTGAAATTTGGAATAAATGTCGTCAGTAGTTTATAGAATAAAACAAAAATGTTCATTTTACTCAAACACATACAAATAAATAGTAAATCCAGAGAAACTGCTAATTTTGCAGTGGAGCTATAGATCTTCTCAGGCACCTACTCACCATCATAACCCTCTTGCCTGTGCATAGAGCCTCATATGCTTTGTCCATGGAGTGAACAGATGAGTCAGAAGGGATGTGTTTTGCAGTCCAGTCCCTGGTCTTAATGCTCTTTATTATGCTTTTGTAAAGTGCAGACTGAAGATCTCCCTCTGTGTGGTCTAAGAACAATTGCAAATTAGATGCATTATAAAAGAGTGAATTAGTGCATTTGTTTCAGGTGATCTTCATTTAACCTTTGTTGGTTATTGTTAAAGCACACTGCTAATATAGCATTGTTTGGGTTTGCATTATTACACATAATGTCAACTTACAGTGGCAAATGTGTAAAAACATTTTAAAAATCGTGGAATTTTTAATGGCAGCGGCTTTTGCTCTAAGTGCAAATTTCTTAGCGATAGATGATATTTACACTAAGTGAAAATAGTGATAGGCCTATTTACACCATGTAAAAGTAGCAGTTCTTTGCAATATGTGTAAATGGTAATTACATGCAATTTATACTTTTCTTTGACAGATACATACTATTGGCACCTCAGTATTGTCATTAACAGGATGCAATAATAACATAGAGTGTAAATGATTATATTTATTAAAATTATTAAAAGATGCCACCTTAATGGGACAATAAAAGCCCTCCCTACACCGACCCCTAACCCTACCCAATAAATACTTTTGTTATTACTAAACATTTCATTTTATTTCCATTTTTAGAACATTTTGTTATTTTTTATTGAAAGTAAATGCCTTTCCGATGTGATATGTGATGGGAAAAGGGAGAAGAGCAAGCTCGGCAAAAGACGGATTCGAACCCTTGTCAATTGCGTCAAAACCTAGAAGCTTGAGCCTTACACTCTACTGACTACACCACTGAAGACATCAAAATATCTGCGTCTTTTTGTAATCTTGTTTGGCCCATTGTTAGGCGGAGCTAGTGCAAATAGCACTTGCCAACAAGGCACGCTATTTGCACTTAGTGTAAATAGACACTCCATTTTTGGATTCACCCATTTAAACCTGGAAATTATTTCAAATAAAAAAATAGGCTAGTTTTTTCAGTGATCATGTGAACCCAAAATTGAGACATTTGGATGGGGCATTAAAACATTTTTTTTTTTTATTTCTCATATATTTCCAGGTAAACGGAAAACCTACTTAAAGAGGCTGTTCCACATTACTAAGCAAGTTTCTCATGCAATATGGGGAGGAACAAAGATCTTTCCTAAGATGAAAAGTATGAAAATGTGCAATGTCTTGCAAAAGACATGAAAACTAGTAGCTTTAAAGTAGCTTTTAAATTTTGTGAAAACTGAACAGAGCTGTCAAAAGATTTAGAGCACAAGAGAACTCTGTCAAACAAATTATTTGCATTTAAAGGACAGCTATATAAAGCCACTGTTGAGCAGCAAACAGGTATTTGAAGCTGCTGGAGTCTCAAAAATCTCTCCGTGCATAAAGTTGCATTTCAGCCGCCCCAAACCAAAGCTCACAAAGAGAAACATTTACAGATTTGTTTATATTAGGTGTCTTTAACGCAGAACCTGATTTCACCATTCCTGGATCAACATTTTTGTTGATTGTGGAACAACATTCCAATCAACCAATCAGATTTGAGGGACATTTTACAGCTTATGTCAAGTTTAGGCTTACAACCAGAGTTAGGTGCTTCTACATCAGTGTTATTCACCATCATTTCCCTCTGATTTTAGGGATAACTTATGGGTAGGGTCAGGTTTAGGACTATAGACTGTAAAAAAAAAGACGCGCCTTCGCTCTCTTCAATTGTAGAAAAGCTGTCAATGTCCCAATATGGTGCTGACATTTTGCGCTGATTTGGGACCTGCGTCTGCGCAGTAGTGACCCTGGGACCCGAGTCTGCGCAGTAGAGAGCAGGAAGTATCAAGACCCTGCCCACACTCCCACAGTATCTGATAGTACAGTTACTGCAGAACAACTCATGTTGGTGTGAAATAAAGATTATGGAAATGTAGAAATTAAAGTTAAAGCTCCAATCTCCTCCCAAAATTCCCAAAAAGAGTCTGTTGGTGCCTCAGAGATGCTGTCAATCACAGCTGTCAATCATAACTTTGGAAAAAAAATTATTTGAAGTGTAATTTGATCGTTTAGTTTGTCTCGTGTCCCATTAGAATACATGGAGGAGGCGGGGTTTATGACCTATACTGGGACCAACCACTTTACCAAGGGTAAAGTTAGGAAAAGGTGAGGTGGTATGGGTAAGGTTAAGGGTAAAGTTAGGGACAGGTGTGGTGGTGTGGGTAAGTTTAAGGGTAAAGTTAGGGACAGGTGTGGTGGTGTGGGTAAGTTTAAGGGTAAAGTTAGGGGCAGGTGTGGTGGTATGGGTAAGTTTAAGGGTAAAGTTAGAGACAGGTGTGGTGGTATGGGTAAGTTTAAGGGTAACGTTAGGGACAGGTGTGGTGGTGTGGGTAAGTTTAAGGGTAAAGTTAGGGGCAGGTGTGGTGGTATGGGTAAGTTTAAGGGTAAAGTTAGAGACAGGTGTGGTGGTATGGGTATGTTTAAGGGTAAAGTTAGGGACAGGTGAGGTGGTATGGGTAAGTTTAAGGGTAGGGTTAGAGACAGGTGTGGTGGTATGGGTATGTTTAAGGGTAAAGTTAGGGGCAGGTGTGGTGGTATGGGTAAGTTTAAGGGTAAAGTTAGAGACAGGTGTGGTGGTATGGGTATGTTTAAGGGTAAAGTTAGGGACGGGTGTGGTGGTATGGGTAAGTTTAAGGGTAAAGTTAGAGACAGGTGTGGTGGTATGGGTATGTTTACGGGTAAAGTTAGAGACAGGTGTGGTGGTGTGGGTAAGTTTAAGGGTAAATTTAGAGACAGGTGTGGTGGTATGGGTAAATTTAAGGTTAAAGTTAGGGACAGGTGTGGTGGTGTGGGTAAGTTTAAGCGTAAATTTAGGGGCAGGTGTGGTGTTGTGGGTAAGTTTAAGGGTAAATTTAGGGACAGGTGTGGTGCTGTGGGTAAGTTTAAGGGTAGGGTTAGGGGCAGGTGTGGTTGTGTGGGTAAGTTTAAGGGTTAGGGACAGGTGTGGTGTTGTGGGTAAGTTTAAGGGTAAAGTTAGAGACAGGTGTTGTTGTAGGGGTAAGTTTAAGGGTAAAGTTAGGGACAGGTGTGTTGGTATGGGTTAGTTTAAGGGTAGGGTTAGGGGCAGGTGTGGTGGTATGGGTAAGTTTAAGGGTAAAGTTAGGGGCAGGTGTGGTGGTATGGGTAAGTTTAAGGGTAGGGTTAGGGACAGGTGTGGTGGTGTGGGTAAGTTTAAGGGTAGGGTTAGGGGCAGGTGTGGTGGTATGGGTAAGTTTAAGGGTAGGGTTAGGGACAGGTGTGGTGGTGTGGGTAAGTTTAAGGGTAGGGTTAGGGGCAGGTGTGGTGGTATGGGTAAGTTTAAGGGTAAAGTTAGGGACAGGTGTGGTGGTATGGGTAAGTTTAAGGGTAAAGTTAGGGACAGGTGTGGTGGTATGGGTAAGTTTAAGGGTAAAGTTAGGGACAGGTGTGGTGGTATGGGTAAGTTTAAGGGTAAAGTTAGGGACAGGTGTGGTGGTGTGGGTAAGTTTAAGGGTAAATTTAGGGACAGGTGTGGTGGTATGGGTAAGTTTAAGGGTAGGGTTAGGGGCAGGTGTGGTGGTGTGGGTAAGTTTAAGGGTAGGGTTAGGGACAGGTGTGGTGGTATAGGTAAGTTTAAGGGTAGGGTTAGGGACAGGTGTTGTGGTATGGGTAAGTTTAAGGGTAAAGTTAGGAACAGGTGTGTTGGTATGGGTAAGTTTAAGGGTAAAGTTAGGGACAGGTGTGGTGGTATGGGTAAGTTTAAGGGTAGGGTTAGGGGCAGGTGTGGTGGTATGGGTAAGTTTAAGGGTAAATTTAGGGGCAGGAGTGGTAGTATGGGTAAGTTTAAGGGTAAAGTTAGGGGCAGGTGTGGTGGTATGGGTAAGTTTAAGGGTAGGGTTAGGGACAGGTGTGGTGTTGTGGGTAAGTTTAAGGGTAAAGTTAGGGACAGGTGTGTTGGTATGGGTTAGTTTAAGGGTAGGGTTAGGGGCAGGTGTGGTAGTGTGGGTAAGTTTAAGGGTAGGGTTAGGGGCAGGTGTGGTGGTATGGGTAAGTTTAAGAGTAAAGTTAGGGACAGGTGTGGTGGTATGGGTAAGTTTAAGGGTAAAGTTAGGGACAGGTGTGGTGGTATGGGTAAGTTTAAGGGTAAAGTTAGGGGCAGGTGTGGTGGTATGGGTAAGTTTAAGGGGAAAGTTAGGGACAGGTGTGGTGGTATGGGTAAGTTTAAGGGTAAAGTTAGGGACAGGTGTGGTGGTATGGGTAAGTTTAAGGGTAGGGTTAGGGGCAGGTGTGGTGGTATGGGTAAGTTTAAGGGTAAAAACATGTATGTACACAATAAGTGCATTGTATCAAATTATTAATTTAACTGTTAGTACATAGTAAAGGCCACCTAATATAAAGTTGGTTCCAAAAATGTCCATGTTGTATTGCCAAACGCTTTTGATACTATTAAGGTGGGTATACGGGTAAAGCAACACTGTAAAAAGTGATCAGTTGACTTAACTTTAAAAAAGTGAGGAAATTCATTGCCTAAGTAAATAAACTTCATGAGTAATTGAAAAAATTAAGTTATGTGGAATTGTTGAGTTCACATAACAATGTTTTCAACTACACATGAAGTTTATTACTTAATGATTTTAAAGCAACAGGTTTCCTTACTTTTTTTTAGTCAAGTCAACTGATCACTTTTTTACAGTGAAATAACTACAACTCTAACATGCAGGTGTTAAATATGAGTACAATTTGATACTTTCATATTATTCTGATTTTTTTTTCTCTTTTTTTAGAGATGAATATAGGAGAGGTGAATATAAGGGAAAAATCTCTGAATTAATTACGGTTCTTGTGAACTCCTTACCTTGCTGAGATGACAGCTGAATCTGATGGGAAAATGAAGCAAGCTGGTAAAGAACCTCCTCTTTAGTAACAACGGCTTCCTCGCCCTGACTGAGTTTCCTGAAGGTTTCTTCCATCCAGAGGAGGGCGTACTGAAAGTGTTGACTGAGATAAGAGACCATGGCGATGTGGAACGTTTCATCTGGATCTAGTCTTAGGTTGTGGTCGGTTTCTGAAAAGCCACACATCGAGTTGACGTCACTAACACCCTCAGACCATCAAGTACAAACTGAACAAGACAAAAAAACAGGCAATTGAGATTTGCTTTACACTGTTAAACTGTTATAGGGTGAGCGGGGCACAATCTAACGCGGGTTAGTTGTAATAAACTTTCCACACATGCCAGCATGACGAAACTTAGTGTATTTACTAGTTGCTATATCAACACTATATAGAGAAAATATTGCACCAAAATTAAAAACATCTTTGAAAGATATCACTGAACATTTATTTAACCGTAGCAAAAGTAAATTTCTTACTGAAGTAAATTTTTCATCTCTGTTTTTTGTGTTTATTTAAAAATAGACAAATCTGATATTATTTTAATCTTATATCTGTTATTTAACAGTTGATAGTTCTTTAAAGCTGATCTAACAGCAGAAGACACGAGCCGGGGTTAAATCCCAGTTGTGCAGGCGGGGCATGTTGTCACAATGCGTTACAATGTACTATTCTATTCTATTCTATTATGAATTCTATTGAAAAAGGTGAATAAAGAGTGAGAGTCAATGTTCAGAAATTATTAATTATTATTATGCTTTTAACTATGCTGTATAGCTGTGTTTTGCAGTGTTTATTGTCAAACTCAAAAAAAAAAAAAATTAGTTATTAAAAAATGCCATTATTTTATATGAAAAAGTTGATAATTGTATTCTATTGACAAAATATTTTGGTTTATTATATATTTTTTGATTATATCAGATAACATTTTAAGCTCTCATATGGTCATGTGACAATGTGCCCCACATATGGGGCATGTTGTCACATTTCACTTCCATTCTTTCAGGGTAAATCAGGAAAAAAGTATACACTGTATTAATGAAACAAAGCGACATAATTGTACTAGGCATGTGGAAAAATTAATGTGGGAAAAAAGAAATACTCTGAACCCCAAGTGGATTTACACAAACTGAGAAAGTCAAAAAGTGTTAGGTTGTGTCCCCGCTCTCCCCTACTTATGATTAGGGGTTCAAATCACTAAACAAACAACACTAATCAGGAGAGTGATAAAGAACACATAAAACCACCATGAAACGCACCAGTGTCACAGACCCGCCAGGCTCCCACGTCACTCAATCACAGCGCACGCCTTCCCCTGAGTACTGATCACACGCACCTGCAGCTCATCATCACTCCAATCACCCACAGTACAAAAGACACACTCACACGCTCAGTCACTGTCCGGTCTCGTTTGAAATTGGTACTTACCTCTACGCTTACTTCAAGGACTTCCTATATGCTACTTACCTTCTTCCATTGTTCCCTCCAAAGAGTCTCCTGTGTTCCACCCTCGTGTGTGTGTGTCTCCATCCTCTTCTCCATTCCACACCTCTCTCCAGCGATCTCAACAGCAAGTATTCCGAGCCACTTCACCAAGATTCCTTCATCCACCTCTCACGATCCTCTTCACCATTCACCTGCACTTCCGTCATCATACTGGTCTGCTCTAAATAAACATCACTTCCCATACTTCTTGTCTCCGTCCCTTCTGTACCGTAACAGAAGACCGGACCACAACCGATGAGCACCAGCATGAGCACTCCGGATCCGTTCCAAGAACTCGTGGACGCTGTCCGACGAGCACTTCCTTCCATTCCACCAGCGATCACTTCCGCAAACACCACGGCTTCTCCCTCTCCGCCAGTCTACGCCAGTCCCATGGCCAGACCAGCGCCCTACTCTGGCCTGGCGGAGGACTGCAATGGATTTTTGCTACAGTGTTCGCTGGTCCTGGAGATGCAACCGCAATTATACCCTGACGATAGATCCAAGGTGGCATTCATCATTTCCCAACTAAGGGGCAAAGCGCTGCAATGGGCTGAGACTCTGTGGACTCAGGATAATCCTATCGTTCGAACCCTGACGAGCTTCATAGCCCATTTCAAGGACGTCTTCGGGAAACCAGCTTGGGATGCCTCCATAGGTGAGCAATTGTATCACTTAAAACAGAATAAAATGCCGATCAATGAGTATGCCCTCCAGTTCAGGACCCTAGCCGCCGCCAGTGGATGGAACGAGCAATCTCTACTCACCACCTATCGTCAGGGTTTGGATCCCCGTGTGCGGTTGCATCTCGCTGCATACGAGGATACCATCGGGCTCGAACGCTTCATCCAACTATCCATACGCTTCGCCACTCGTATGCAGTCGTGTCTCGAAGAGCACCAGGGCCAGGAACTCGTCCTTTCTTCCCTCCGTCAGCCAGAGTCCGTCAGTCCTCCAGAACCAGCTCCCGAGCCCATGCAGATACAGCAAGCACGCCTCACTCAAGGTGAACGTAGGAGACGGCTGACCCAGGGTCTATGTCTATACTGTGGGTCTACGGGGCACCACATTAACCAATGCCCCATTCGTCCTCCTCGTCCTATGGTGAGTGCTATAGTCCCATTTACACATGATATGCACCCTCTCACCACTATTGTTAACCTAACTGCGGCCGGTGTTACCCTTCCAGTATGTGCCCTCCTCGACTCTGGGTCAGCCGGCAACTTCATCTCTGGTGCCCTCTGCCGTCAGCTTCACCTCAAGACCACTGCTACACCAACAACCTACCAGATCCACTCGGTAACAGGGAAACCCCTCAGCCGACGTCAAGTGCGTTCCGTCACCATTCCTATCCAGCTCCAAGTGGGTATCCTGCACACGGAACAACAACAGTTGCTGGTTCTGGAGGAATCCACCGCTGACGTGATTCTAGGGCGCCCATGGTTAGTGCAGCACAATCCCATCATTTCCTGGAAAACCGGCGAAATCCTGAAGTGGGGCGATAGCTGCTTCCCGAGTTGTTTTGAGGCTCTTCCTGTTCCCCCTACTCCATGCTCCAAGAAAATGTCTGTGTGTTCCACCTCCATCGAGAGCCCGGTCGAACAACGTTCGGTTGATATACCATCATGCTATGCCCCCTTCAGTGATGTCTTCTGCCCTCAGCGAGCGTCAAAGCTGCCTCCACATCGGCCATGGGACTGTGCCATCGATCTGCTTCCGGGTGAGTCAGTGCCCCGTGGGAAAATTTACCCTCTGTCACTCCCGGAGGAGAAGGCCATGGAGGAATACATCAAGGAGGCACTCGACCAAGGTTACATCCGCCCGTCTACTTCCCCTGCTGCTTCCAGCTTCTTTTTCGTGGCCAAAAAGGACGGAGGCTTGCGGCCCTGCATCGATTATCGAGCACTCAATAAAATCACAGTCAAATTCCGTTATCCCCTTCCTCTCGTCCCAACGGCGCTGGAACACCTCCGTGGTGCCACTGTCTTCACCAAGTTGGACCTCCGCAGCGCCTACAACCTCATCAGAATACGTGAGGGGGACGAGTGGAAGACAGCCTTTGTGACCCCTACTGGCCACTACGAATATCTCGTCATGCCCTATGGACTTTCCAATGCCCCCTCCGTATTCCAGGACTTCATCCATGAGGTGCTCCGGGAGTTTCTCCACAGATTCGTACTGGTCTACATCGACGACATCCTGATATACTCCCGGAGCCTGGCCGAACATCGCCACCACGTTGCGGAGGTCCTGCAACGCCTGAGGGAGTTCCAGTTGTATCTCAAGGCCGAGAAATGTTCCTTTCATCAACCCTCAGTGCAGTTCCTTGGATACAACATCGACAGCAGTGGCATCCGGATGGACGAGGGGAAGGTGGAAGCCATCAAGAACTGGCCCACTCCCACAACCATAAAAGAACTCCAGAGATTCTTAGGATTTGCCAACTTCTATCGTCGATTCATTTCCAACTATAGTATTATTTCTTGCCCTCTTACTTAACTACTCCGTAGTAAGCCCAAGTCTCTGTCCTGGAACTCCGCGGCCACGAAAGCCTTCGAAGACCTTAAAGAGGCCTTCACTTCGGCTCCCCTCCTAGTGCATCCAGACCCCACGAAGGCCTACGTAGTCGAGGTAGACGCATCTACCACAGGAGTGGGAGCCGTACTCTCACAGCAGCAGGGGACTCCAAGTAGACTCCATCCATGTGCCTTCTTCTCCCGCAAGCTCAACCCGGCGGAGGTGAATTATGACATCGGCAACCGGGAGCTTCTCGCCATCAAGATGGCCCTGGAAGAGTGGAGGCATTGGTTGGAGGGTTCCCAACTTCCTTTCCTGGTACTCACGGACCATAAGAACTTAGAGTACCTCAGGGACGCCAAGAGACTCAATCCCCGCCAGGCCCGGTGGGCACTGTTCTTCACTAGATTCAATTTTACTATCTCCTATCGGCCTGGACCCAAGAATGTGAAGGCAGACGCCCTTTCCCGTCTTTTCAACCCCGAAGAGGACTCCAAGAAGTTTGAACCCATTATTCCTGAGAAACTGTTCGTGAGTCCCATCACCTGGTCAGAGGAGACCTTGCCCTCTTCCAATGTCTCCACCAATGCTCCGCCGGGTTGTCCACCAGGGTTACAATACATCTCACGGACACGACGCACTCCCCTCATTCACACGTCCCACACGTCGTTGGGCACTGGCCACCCGGGGGTCAATGAAACCCTCTCGCTGCTGAAGGAGCGCTTCTGGTGGCCCAACATGGCGACAGACGTCAGAAGGTACGTGAGAGGATGCCAGGAATGCGCCATCTCTAAGAGCCCTAGACATCTTCCCTCCGGCAAACTCCATCCTCTGCCCGTTCCCAACCGTCCATGGTCACACCTAGGAGTAGACTTTATTACTGATCTTCCTGTGTCTGGGGACTGTACCTGTGTATTAGTGGTAGTGGATAGATTTTCCAAATCTTGTCGTCTGATTCCGCTGAAAGGACTGCCTACTGCCATGGAGACGGCAGAACTCATGTTTAATAGGATCTTTAGATACTATGGTATCCCTGAGGACATTGTTTCCGATAGAGGACCTCAATTCATCTCCCGGGTATGGAAAGCGTTCTTCTCACTCCTAGGTGTGACTGTCAGCCTCTCTTCCGGTTATCATCCACAGACCAACGGGCAGACGGAGAGGAAGATTCAGGAGATCGGTCGCTTCCTCCGTACCTTCTGTCACGGCCACCAGGACTCCTGGAACCAGTTCCTGGGTTGGGCCGAGTACGCACAAAACTCCCTACGTCAGTCTACCACCGGTCTAACTCCATTCCAGTGCGTGCTCGGTTACCAACCCCCATTGTTCCCTTGGTCCGGGGAACCGTCGGATGTTCCAGCCATAGACTACTGGTTCCGGGAGAGCGAGAGGGTCTGGGACTCTGCACATCACCAGCTTCAACGGGCCCTGCGCAGACGCAAAATGACAGCCGACCTTCGTCGCTCCAACACTCCCTCCTTCCAACCGGGTCAGAAGGTCTGGCTGTCCACCAGGGACATCAGGTTGCGTCTGCAATGCAGGAAGCTCAGTCCCAGGTTCATTGGCCCCTTTCCTATTGTGAAGCAGATCAACCCAGTCACGTATCAACTCCAACTCCCTTCACAATACAGAATTCATCCCACTTTCCATGTCTCATTACTGAAACCTCACTTTCCCTCCGTTTCTATTCCCACAGAGCCTGGCGTAGCCGAAGAAACCCCCCTCCCACTCATCGTGGAGGACGGTACCGCATACCAGGTGAACGACATCTTGGACTCCCGGTGCCGTGGTGGTCGCCTAGAGTATCTAGTGGACTGGGAGGGCTACGGTCCCGAAGAACGCTCATGGGTACCTAAAAACGACATCCTTGACCCGAACCTGCTCGAAACCTTCCATGCTTCTCACCCCAACAGACCTGCACCCAGAGGCAGAGGCCGACCACCACGACGTCGGGGTCCGCGGCCCTCTGGAGCGGGCCGTGGAGGGGGGGGTAATGTCACAGACCCGCCAGGCTCCCACGTCACTCAATCACAGCGCACGCCTTCCCCTGAGTACTGATCACACGCACCTGCAGCTCATCATCACTCCAATCACCCACAGTACAAAAGACACACTCACACGCTCAGTCACTGTCCGGTCTCGTTTGAAATTGGTACTTACCTCTACGCTTACTTCAAGGACTTCCTATATGCTACTTACCTTCTTCCATTGTTCCCTCCAAAGAGTCTCCTGTGTTCCACCCTCGTGTGTGTGTGTCTCCATCCTCTTCTCCATTCCACACCTCTCTCCAGCGATCTCAACAGCAAGTATTCCGAGCCACTTCACCAAGATTCCTTCATCCACCTCTCACGATCCTCTTCACCATTCACCTGCACTTCCGTCATCATACTGGTCTGCTCTAAATAAACATCACTTCCCATACTTCTTGTCTCCGTCCCTTCTGTACCATAACAACCAGAAAACAACGCGATGCTCCTCGGATCTAATCTGTACATTTCTTGCAGTCTAACCAAAGCCATCACTACACCTTCTACATCATCTGCGCCGGGGAGGGTCTGAGCTGAAGATCTCAGGCTTTCCAAAGCATCTGAGAGAAATCAGAGGAAATCAGACAACCTCGATCTGCAAAACCTGTCACAGATCTACAAACTGATGAAACCTCATCAACAGCACAAGTCTTCACAATTCACTTTACATTTTATGACCTGAATAATATAATAAATCATATCATATCAAGTATAGTGTAATAAAGTACTTACAAATCATTTGCAAACTATTAATTTATAGTTCATAGTTTATAAACTAGTCAATACATTAATAGACTATATACAAATAGTGAGTTCTTCATTCATTCTCACTGTAATTAAGTGTTATTGTTTAATTAGCTCAAATGTAATGAGTTAGATCATGTTTTGTTAACTTATTAACAGTAAATAGTTCTCACCTTAGATTAGATCACAGAAAATGACATTAATGGAGTGCTTTAAACCAAATTTTATAAGACAATAATTGCATGATTATTAATAGTTCATTCAAATGTTTACAATTACATTAAGCATGCACACACACACACACATTGGGTTTACATGTTTTATAGGGATTTCCCTCAGAAATAATGAGTTTTATACTGTACAAAGTGTATATTATTTCCCCTATTTCCTTACTGATGTATTTTAACAGCGTGACCTTATGAGTATTTGTATGCAATTCATATTGACAGCTGTCACAGTTATGTTCTGTTTTGTTCCATGGACTTCCTGTTTTCATTCATGTCGTCATGGTCACCATCATTATTAGTTCATCTGTGTCAGCTGGGTCTTGTAATTATCTTGTTTGTGTTTGCTATTTAAGTTCTCCTGTTTTCTTCAGTCTTTGTCCGGTTTTGTCTATGTACGACCATGTATTGAGTGTGTTCTTTTCTACCTGTATTGACTCACCTGAGATAATCATTAAACTTTGTTTGAGAATTGTATCAGCCCGTCTTCGTCTTCCTGCCTGCACACACCCGTGACAGAAGACCGAACCCAGAATGGATAAAGTGGACTTTGCACAAGACGGCCGTTCACTGGAGAATTATGTGGAGGAGTACCTAGAACTCTATCATGAGGCACGCTGGGACGGTGAAACATTAAAACAGCATTTCTGGAGCATGATGGACGATCTACTCGGCCAGATGCTGCTGTTGGGGGAGGATCACCTTCCTTTCGTCGAGTTCGTTGACTACGCCTTGTGGGTGTGCGGGTCCTCCCTCACTGTGGGGTTCATCGAGGACAATGAGTGTCCAGAGAGGACTTCTTCCGCCACGCCCAAGCCCTTGTCTCTAGCCATGATGGCTGCCACCACGCCAGAGCCCTCGTCTCCAGCCCAGATGGCCGCCGCCACGCCCGAGCCCCCGTCTCTGGCCAAGATGGCCACGCCCGAGCCCTTGTCTCCGGCCAAGATGGCCGCCACGCCCGAGCCCTCGTCTCTGGCCCAGATGGCCGCCTCCATTTCAGTGCCCCAGCCTGAGCCAGCGTTGGACGTCTGGCTAATTGACTTCTGGACTGAACCAGCTCCTGTCTCCAGTCCAGAGTGGACTCCGCCTCCTGTCTCCAGTCCAGAGTGGAGGGCGTCCTGAACTGCCACCCAGCCTCCCTCTCCCACCTCCTCCCATCATTTACACCTTATCCCCGTTTCCGCTGCTGCCTGTCAGCCCCTCTGCTCACCCTCAGCCCACCATTAACTCCATCGGGGTCCAGGGATTCCCGGTCTTCGCCTCCGACCTCCGCGACCTGGACTCTGCCTCGGACCGTCATGCCAGTAGCTCTGCCTTGGCTCCTGCCTCCCTCATCTCCACCGTGGTCCCTCAGTCCACCGGTTTCGCCGGGCTCCCTCGTCTTGCTGGTTCCACCTTGGTCGCTCGTCGACCCGCCCTCACCTCGGGACTGCACTCCTCTAGCTTTGCCACTCCCTCCATCTCCACCTTGGGCCTCTGTCACTCCGGCTCCACCGCGGCCTTCGGGATCCCCGTCTTGATCGCCAGAGCCTGCGGCATCACCATGTCCCGCCTATGTCCCATCACCTGTTCCGCCTCCATCGGTCGGTGCCATGGAGTCTTCCGCCTCACCTCCACCATGGCTCTTCCCTCCGTCGGCTCTGCCCAGGTTCCTCCTGTACTGTCTTTCCATCCTTCACCTACTCCTCGTCCTGCACCAGAGCCCCCTTCCTCCCTCCGCAGTTGATCCATTTTACGGCGCGAGGCCGCGCCTTCTGGGGAGGGGCGTTGTCACAGTTATGTTCTGTTTTGTTCCATGGACTTCCTGTTTTCATTTGTCACATGTTCCTTTTGTTCTAGTTTTCCCGCCACTCGTCTGTCGTCATGGTCACCATCATTATGAGTTCATCTGTGTCAGCTGGGTCTTGTAATTATCTCGTTTGTGTTTGCTATTTAAGTTCTCCTGTTTTCTTCAGTCTTTGTCCGGTCTCGTCTATGTATTGAGTGTGTTCTTTCCTACCTGTATTGACTCACCTGAGATTGCGTAATCATTAAACTTTGTTTGAGAATTGTATCAGCCCATCTTCGTCTTCCTGCCTGCACACACCCGTGACAACAGCATTATTTATTTATTTATAAGTGGTTATGTTTAGTTTTGGGATAGGCTTAATGTATTTGTAAAATTTTAATGAACTCTTAATAATTATGCAATTAATGTCTAATATAGGTTGGTTTAAAGCACTTAATTAATGTCATTTTCCCATTTTCCGTGACCTAATCTAAAGTGAGAAGAACTATTTACAGTTAATACGTTGTTAAAGCATTGTCTAACTCATATGAGCTAATTAAACAAATGTGTTAATTACAGTGACAATGAATAAAGAACTATTTGTATATAGTCTATTAATGTATTGACTACAGTTTATAAACTATTAACTAAATTAATAGTTTGCAAATGATCTGTAGATACTTTACTGCACTATACTTATTATAAAGTGTTACCATGTAATGAGAACTTCCAGTGTCTGAATGATATTGTGAATTTCTACAGTTGTGTAAAGTTGAGCTTCGACCTTTCAAATGTGTTCCCTCTATAAGATCCAGTGCAGTCGGCCAGACTTGACTCAGCTTTCTCACAAGCTGGTACGCTGCAAGAGGGTTGCTGATGAATTTCTCTGGATCTTCAGGAGTGTCATCAACGTCATTCTCAAATGCAATCAGAATCCTGATAAATACATTATATCAATAATAAAAATATTTTAAGGTGTGTTACAGACTGTGGTAAAAACGTGTCTCCATAACTTACTGATAATTAACAGACACTGAACTTAATGCACCATATTTAATTAACATAGGCTTTATTAAAAATTACATTTAACATGTTTTTAATTGTGTAGTTGTTCATAAAATGCATTATGCATTTTGTTAATGTTGAACTCAACTTACATAACACTGTCCTCTCGTTTTTTCTTTGTAATTCCAAAATAAAGTTCTTTGTGGCTCTTTTTATCTTCTGCTCTGCTCTACACCATCACACCGGCCATAACTAATGCTGCATTCCAGGCAACCCGTAACCGGTGCTTTTCCAACCTCCCACCCGTGAAAGTGCACTGGAATGGCAGTCAAACCCATGACTTCCCACCCATGAACTCATACTAGATTGATGTACTCGCAGTTACGAGCTCTGATTTCACATAGCCCGCAAAACAATAATGGCAGCCCCTACGGATGCGGTGTTACATTTCCAAATGTTTCCCTCAAATAAGCAAGGAATAAGCACCTTTGGCGATAGAAATGATTGTAAATGAGCATAAGCCCCGTACGGTCCGCCATGCTTTGTTTACATCTAGCTACCACAATTCCTTGCGCTCAGGCAGTTTGGCGTGATTTTGCCTGGAACGCTACAAAGTCGTGAGTCAGGGTTTGAAGTCGTAACTTACAGGCTCAAAAACCTGCCTGGAACGCAGCATAACACTTACCTTTCCAGAAGGTCTGCTTGGCGCTCCAGCGCTTCTATATATTCATGAAAGCATGTGGCAAACTTTTTTTTGATGTCTATAAGTTGAATCATGTGATCTGCAGATAGCATACCACAACAATTAGCACTTGTTCAAAAACATGCATGGATAAAGAGAGGAATGTTTTTGACAGTGATGTCATAAATGTGCCGTTTTATCATCTTGTAATAGACTAACCTGTTGAAGAGTAGAATTCATTTACAGCAACACAGGACATCCAGCATGTTGAGAACAATACAATCCACTTTGCGTCCATTTCGAGCCGTTAGTTGAGCTGAATGTTCAGTCTCATTCTGTTCAAGGCAAAACTATAGTCTCTGTGTTGTAATGATGAAATGTGGTGAGTTAAGTCACGCCTTTGAAGAAAACAGATTACAGCTAATTGTGTTTTTGTCTGACTGAATAATCTCCTATGATTAGACGCACGCTTACAACCATGACAGGTTAGAGATAGGTAATTACACCAGGTAACATACTGAGACATTGAGGTTTTCACGTTTGAAAAGAGAGCCGTGGTCGCAACAAGCAGGTGTGTTTACAGTAAAAACATTACAAAATCAAATCTAATTGAGAAACAGGTCATTAGATGCTGTTTATGGTTGTGGTGAGTCATTTCACAGTTTCACAATCTTATTTTTGCTTTATATTCACTTGAATTCTAGAGACTATAATAATGTACAGAACTTTAACAGAATTTTTTTTTTTTTTAAATGAGCACAGTGCTCATGTACAGTGGTGGTCAGAATTATCGGCACCCCTGGTAAATTTGATCAAATATGGCTGTAAAAAGTAAATCTGCATTGTTTATCCTTTTGATTTATCATTCAAAAAATGTGCAAAAATCGAACCTTTCATTGAAGTAAAAGAATGGAAAGTGGGGGGTAAATCACATTATGAAATAAATATTTTTCTCCAAAACACGTTGGCCACAATTATTGGCACCCCTAGAATTTTTTATGAGTAAAATATCTCTGAAGTATATTCCCATTAATATTAAAAAAAATTTTTAGCACACCAGGGTGACTAGGAACATGAAATTATTGATTGTTGAGCTTCACAAAATAGAATGTGGCTGTAGGAAAAGAGCTAAAGCATTGAAAATCCCCATTTCCACCATCAGGGCAATAATTAGGGTAGAGTGGGGGAAAACGCCCCCCTTAAGGACTGTGTAACTTTTCTGTGAAACAAAAGTTAAATGTGTCTAGAATAGTTATCCTAGTTTTCAGTGATAATGACATACATTATAAACGAAGTATGACAATTTTTGAAAAGTTTTCATGTTATTAGATTTTTAACACAGGTGGAGTAAAATGCCTCCCAGGGTGGGGTAAAATGCCCCCCACAGGTGCAGTAAAATGCTCCCCAGGGTGGAGTAAAATGCCCCCCACAGATGGAGTAAAATGCCCTCCAGGGTGGGGTAAAATGCCCCCCACAGCTGGAGTAAAATGCCCTTCAGGGTGGGGTAAAATGCCCCCCAGGCTGGGGTAAAATGCCCCCCACAGGTGGAGTAAAATGCCCTTCAGGGTGGGGTAAAATGCCCCCCAGGGTGGGGTAAAATGCCCCCCACAAGTGGAGTAAAATGACCCCCACAGGTGGAGTAAAATGCCCCCCAGGGTGGGGTAAAATGCCCCCCACAGGTGGAGTGAAATGCTCCCCACAGGTGGAGTAAAATGCTCCCCAGGGTGGAGTAAAATGCCCCCCACAGGTGGAGTAAAATGCCCTCCAGGGTGGGGTAAAATGCCCCCCACAGCTGGAGTAAAATGCCCCCCACAAGTGGAGCAAAATGCTCCCCAGGCTGGGGTAAAATGCCCCCCACAGGTGTAGTAAAATGCCCTTCAGGGTGGGGTAAAATGCCCCCCACAGGTGTAGTAAAATGCCCTTCAGGGTGGGGTAAAATGCCCCCCACAGGTGGAGTAAAATGCCCCCCAGGGTGGGGTAAAATGCCCCCCACAGGTGGAGTAAAATGCCCCCCAGGGTGGGGTAAAATGCCCCCCACAGGTGGAGTAAAATGCCCCCCAGGGTGGGGTAAAATGCCCCCCAGGGTGGGGTAAAATGCCCCCACTCTGACAAAGCAATTTGCTTTATATATTTACAGCAAAATAAGAGTACAGGCATGTTTTAGCTTAAAATTAAAAAGACGTCAAAATAAATATGAAAATGTATTAATGAACCATGCTGAAAATCAACCTTTAAAAAAATATATATTGTTAGCTGATGCTAACTGGCTGGCTAACTAGCTAGCTGATGCTAATGTGAGGTCATTTTTAAATATAAAGTCCAAATATTTTTTATTATTCAACCACCTAGTTAGAGAACATTTGATGGGAAAAACAAAGAATGTGATGTTTAGAAAATAGTAACTACAGTAATTATGATAGTGGGAAGCAGCAATGCCCCCTTGGGGAGTTTCACCGCACAGATTATGTTTGGGGAAAAAAATTATATAATTCTGAAAATATAATTATATTTTCTTTAAATAACAAGCAATCCCTAACTACAGGCCTTGCTCCTCTCATATCATATATAACTGTGATGTTCTGCAAAACAGCAAGCTTTAAAACACTTTTTTCTTACTGTTAAAAATATCACTTAACGTGAAATCTGTTTTCTCTCAGGTGCGTCACCAGTGTAAGTTTTGGGGTCAAAACTTCTACATCACTCTGGTCAACGTACAATACATAGCAACAACAAAAACATATCTTGATTTTATCTAGTGGTTATTTTGGGAAAAACAGCATGTTCTACCCCATGAGGGCGTTTTTCCCCACTCTACCCTAAGAAGTTCCAGTCAACTAAAGATGTCACGAATCTGCCTGGAAGAGGACGTGTGTCTATATTGTCCTAATGCACGAGAGGAGGAGAGTTTGAGTGGAGAAAGACTCTCCAAGGGTCACAGATGGAGAATTGCAGAGATTAGTTGAGTCTTGGGGTCAGAAAGCCTTAACAAAAAAAAGATCAAACAACCCCTACATCACCACATGTGGTTTGGGAGGGATTCAAGAAAAATCCTTCTTGCTCATCCAGAAACAAACTCCAGCATATTCAGATCAGACACGACTGGAAATTCAAAAGGGACCTGGTTCTGTAAAAAGAGCTTTTTGGCAGCAAATCCACCAGATGTGTTTGGTGCAAACAGGGATAAAAAGTCCCCCATGTCCACAGTTAAAAATACCGCTGGATCTTTAATGTTGTAGGTCTATTTTTTTGTTGGAGGTCCTGTCCTTCAGACACATGGTATCATGGATTCTAGCAAATACCAACAGATAAAAAATCAAAACCTGACGGCCTCTGCTAGAAATCTTATAATGGGCCGTGGTTGGATCTTCCATCAGGACAACGATCCAAAACAAACATCAAAATCAACACACAAATGTGTCACTGAGCACAAAATGAAGCTTCTGCCATGACCATCCCAGTCCCTGACATGAACCCTATAGAAAATGAGTGAACTGAAGAGAAGAAGCACCAACATGGATCTGGGAATCTGAAGGATCTGGAGAGATTCTGTATGGAGGAATGATCTCTGATCTCCAAACTCATCCGGCATTATAGGAGAAGACTCAGAGCTGTTATCTTGGCAAAAGGAGGTTGCAAAAAGTATTTAATAAAAGGGTGCCAATAATTGTGGCCAACATGTTTTGGAGAAAAGCATTTATTTCATAATGTGATTTACCCCCCACTTTCAATTCTTTTACTTCAATGAAAGGTTCGATTTTTGTGAATTTTTTGAGTAAAAGATCAAAAGGATAAACAATGCAGATTTATTTTTTACAGCCATATTTGATCATATTTACCAGGGGTGCCAATAATTCTGACCACCACTGTATATACACCGATCAGGCATAACATTATGACTGTGAATTATGAAGTGAATAACACTGATTATCTCTTCATCACGGCACCTGTTAGTGTGTGGGATATATCAGGCAGCAAGTGAACATTTTGTCCTCAAAGTTGATGTGTTAGAAGCAGGAAAAATGGGCAAGCGTAAGGATTTGAGTGAGTTTGACAAGGGCCAAATTGTGGCTAGACAATTGGGTCACAGCATCTCCAAAACTGCAGCTCTTGTGGGGTGTTCCCGGTCTGCAGTGATCAGTATCTATCAAAAGTGCTCCAAGGAAGGAACAGTGGAGAACCGGCGGCAGGGTCATGGGCGGCCAAGGCTCATTGATGCACGTGGGGAGCGAAGGCTGGCCCGTGTGGTCCGATCAAACAGACGAGCTACTGTAGCTCAAATTGCTCATCACGAGGATGGCCGGTTGTGTGTGCGTCGCTTACCTGGGGAACACACGACCCCAGGATGCACTATGGGAAGAAGGCAAGCCAGCGGAGGCAGTGTGATGCTTTGGGCAATGTTCTGCAGGGAAACCTTGGGTCCTGCCATCCATGTGGATGTTACTTTGACACGTACCACCTAAGCATTGTTGCAGACCATGTACACTCTTTCATTGAAACGGTATTCCCTGGTGGCTGTGGCTCTTTCAGCAGGATAATGCTCCTGCCACAAAGCAAAAATGGTTCAGGAATGGTTTGAGGAGCACAACAACGAGTTTGAGGTGTTGACTTGGCCTCCAAATTCCCCAGATCTCAATCCAGTCGAGCATCTGTGGGATGTGCTGAACACTAGTCCGATCCATTGAGGCCCCACCTCGCAACTTACAGGAATGAAAGGATCTGCTGCTAACATCTTGGTGCCAGATACAACATCCATGCCTCGACGGGTCAGGGCTGTTTTGGCAGCAAAAGTGGGACCAACACAATATTGGGTCATAATGTTATGCCTGGTCGGTGTATATAATGTGTGTTTTGCTTGTTTTTTTTAAATGTAAAAATGCAGAAAGTTTTCTGTGAGGGTTGTGCTTAAGGGTACAATTAGGGATAGGGAATGAAATATACAGTTTGTACAGTATAATAATCATGTCTATGGAAAATCCCCATAAAAAAAATGGAAACCCAACATGTATGTGTGTCCAGATAGATGGATGAATGAGTGAATGGATGGATTCTGTTCTCATCAGTCAGTGAAAATGACTTACAGAACACCATAAACGGTTCACAAGTATCAAAAGGCGGACAAACAAACATGACTTCAAATTTAGATCATTTTATTGCAAAAGAATACAAAATAAACACTTTAGAACAATAATTTATGCATTACATGAACACAATGAGAGTTCTGTTATGACGCGATACTCTAAAAAAGTTTAATCAATGGGGAAAAATAAGTCAAAATAAAAGAGAAACCCCTAACAGACAGAATGCCTGATAAAGCCCAGCCGGCTCATGTCTCATAGCAGTAAGTCCTGACTGAACTGATGGCGTCTGGAGTGTCTGATTGTGTCCGTGATTGCAGAGTCAAGGCACAGACGGTAGTACTGAGTTCAAACGCTGACATCACTGCATCAGTCCACTTCAGTCAGGCCACATGGTCTTCTGAACTCTTGACCTCTCTCATGGATCCATTTGTTTGAAACTGCCAAAAGAGAGGAACTTGTAAATGCGAATTGCATGCATGGACATTTGATGGATTTAAAACAACGTGATTTTTGCATTTAAAAAGAAACTGAACACCAATCTATTCATGAGCATTGCATAAATGACATAGCCAAAATAAAGAGGTTTCTGCTCCAACACTTGAGAGTTTAAAGTTCAAAACTCAGAATTACTCAGACTGTTATTAATATGGAGATATATAAACTCAAACATAAAAAACTAAAAATCAAAATATTAAGAATATAATTTTTAAATATATAAAAATTAGTGCTGGGCAATCGATTAATCGCATCTAAAATAAAAGTTTGTGTTTACATAATATATGTGTGTGTACTGTGTATAATTATGTATATATAAATACACACACATGCATGCATACATTTAAGAAAAATATGTTATATTTATATATAAGATAAATATATATACACAGTACATACATATTTCTTAAATATATACATGAAGGAGTGTGCATTTATATATACACATCATAATTATACACAGTACACACACATATAAACACACACTTTTATTTTGGATGTGATTAATCGTGATTAATCGATTGCCCAGCACTAATAAAAATATGATGTGATCAAGCCACAAGTGTGGTCATGCTTTATTTCAAATCTGAGGATGATTTCTCTAAAACTATGATTTTTATGAAACATTTCCTAAGACCATTTCATGCGAGTTTTTAGAGAAGGCTGATAAGATGCTAATAAAATACTTTATTGCCCTGTAAACACCTACTTGCAGTCTATTGTCTAAGGTCTGGCGAGGCAAACTGCCACATTCACGTTTCTATTGTTCTCACTCGACAAACCTTTCACACCTCTGACCTAATCTTCATTTGTTTGTATTCAGCCATTATTAGCTTTTATTCTGGCATTACATGGCTTGCCCATCAACACCACCTTGATCCCACTATACATTAATCCACCTATTATTTGAAATCTTTCTAGAAAACAAAATAAATGTGAAAAAAAGTGAATTCTGTTAAAATTAGTTTATGGAATAGAACAGCTACTGGCGCGATAGGTGCATTAGTGCAAAGTTAGCATCAAGCTACATAAAACAATTTAAAAGATGAATATTACGCTTTTACTCAAAACTCACTTTAAACAACCAAAGAGTGTTTGTATTACCTTCCGGTCGCAATCTATTGTGCATTTTAGTTATATAATGATGTTGAAATATGTCATATATATCCTTTTATAAGCAGCCAATCGCTACACCTGCTTAGCATTTAGAAATGTAAACATCCATTATTGATATGAAAATACACCAAATCGCATAAAAATCGTAATCGTGTGTTTATTAGCTTCTTGTTTCACATGTAGAAATGTTTCTTTGGGTTTGTTTTTCACGGAGCTCAGAACAAGGAAGTGTACAGGACAGCGTCACCCAGAAGGGCAGGAATTATGGTCACGTAAAATGATTGACAGCTCCAGATCAAATGAGCGCTTGATGGGTCATAACTGACGCAAATCAGGAAGAGGAGAGACAGAGCGTGCTCTGAACGCTCTATCAGCTCTTCAGATCGTAGAATTTAGTGGGAAATGAATAGAAATTAAATTCTGTATGACGATATATTTTGCAAACGTGAGAATAAATTAATATTTTTCCAAATATGCGCACTTTTGGATTAAGAGCCCTAATTGACACAGTTCAGTGCAGCTGTGTGAACACAAATAAACCGCAGCAGACGTGACTGAATATGAGTGTTTTTATTCTATTCAAAACATCATAAGTTACCGATTGATTATTTTGATTATTGATACAGTGGTCAAATATCGAAGTCTTTAATCTTTCTAATGACACACAATTTTCCAGATCAAGTAAGAGTGTGATGTTTTACTGTGCAGTGAATGTAAACTGCTATAATCTGGGGCGATGTGCTGCAAGTTAAAGGGCACCTATTATGCAAAATTCACTTTTACATGGTGTTTGTGTTGGCAGTGTGTGTACACAACCACCCTATAATGATAAAAATCCACCCAGTGCTTTTTTTTTTTTACATTCACATAAATCATAAGCACTGTCTCAAAACAAGCCGATTCTGGGCAAAGTGACGTTACTTTGCTCAGGCCCCTCCCACGACTGTTAACGGAACAGGAACTTTGCTGCCGTGGCGCAATGACATTACGCAGCGCCTGAAAAATAGTCCCCAGCACGCTCCCTGTGCAAGCAGGTTGTCACGTTGGTTATGTTGACGGAAGTTAGCCTATTTTCAGGCGCTGCGTAATATCATTGCGTCTGCATGGTACGGCAGCAAAATTCCTGGATTATTACGCAGGAATGAGAGTATAGTCCCTAGCCATATCTGTCTAGAAAATTGCAACTTTTCATTTTCCGTTGGTCTTAGTACACAATGTAACTACACACATCACAACATGTAAATAGGAAAATGTTGGCGTTGTTTTGTCACTTATTGAGCAGTAGGCTAGCTGGAGCCGTTTACCTCCAGTCTTTGTGCTAAGCTAGGCTAGCGGTGGGTGCGTCAGACAGAGTTATGGCACGCACGGAGATAAAAATGGTATGTATGGACTTATCTAACTCTGGGGGATACGGTGAATAAGCTAAAGTCCCAAAAAGTCGGCGTGTTCCTTTAACATGCTATAAAATTATCTGTTAAGTATTTTGAGCTAAAACTTCACATACACACTCTGGGGACATCAGAGACTTATTTTACATCTTGTAAAAAAGGGCATAATAGGTGCCACATGAGTCTGTATTTAGTCCACTTACCCCATTTACTGCCTACTAGAACAGGACAGGCTGCATGTCTCGTTCTGTAGTCTCCTTCTCCACTCTTAAAGAGGTTGTACCAGAACACAGCTGTTCCCTACAGAAAGATGAGAATAGGAGTTTAAATGCTGCATCTGTAAAATGTTCAACACTAACCTAACACCAATGCTCGATATGATTCCAATATATTAAATACCATGTAATGACACAAAATCAGATGGCTGAAATTAAACTAACCTACATTTACTTAAAATTCTTTCAAACATTTGATCATACAATATTTATTGGCAAGGCTGTCGGTAGATTTTGAAACTGACACAAGGGAAAGGCAACAGCTCGGGGAAGCAGACATAGTTATTCACCAATGCAATAATGTTAAATAACCAAAAATTAGTTGGTTAATTCCTGTTAACTTATTCACATTCTAACGGATTAAAGACACTGATTATAGCAGTACCATCATTATTGATGTAATGATTTCATACATGCTGTATTTAAGGTTTATAAAATATTTTAAACGGTGTCCGTACCTTTCTAGGCCAAATAGCAGCACCAAAATCAGGGAAAACAGTCGCCCCACCTGCCTCAACATCAGTCATCTGTAATGTAGAAAGATTATTCATTTAAAAGAAATACAACATGGTATGTCATCAGGGATTCACATTTTTGTTGTAGAAGTGTAACAAGACTTACTACATAGTCCAGGAATATGACTTGTATTAGAAGGGTCTAATGTTTGAAGATTTGGACCGCTAATACAAGTTCAGCCCAAAGTAAAGCTATGTTAGGAACTGGAGAAGCACTAAGACCCCAGTTCACATCATTGTATTTTACTTTAGTGTTATAAGAAGTGCTCTGGATGAAATGGATCTGCTATTCATTGTCACAAAATCTACACAAAAGAGCTTTGAAAAGTGTAGTGAAGTGCGTCTCAAGCTTTCGACCCCACTGTCCACTACAATATTCAAAGGCCCCATGACTTTTCCAGGTGTTTGTGATTTACTGGATGAGGATTAAGGATTAAAATCACAGTCTGTCTATAAAATCACACTTTTAAAATTGGCCACCTCATATATCCAGGTTTTCAAGGCAGTGGAAAATCTTTACATGGCAGTTCATTAAATAAGAAATATGTAACACTTTATTTTGATGGTCTACTTTAGACATTCTACTAACTAGAAGTAACTTTGCATCTACATGTCAACTAGCAAATCATTAGAGTATTAGTAGACTGTCTGCTTAATATCTGCTAACTCTTCATTTTGATGCTCCTCAACAGACATTCAACTGACTATAAGGTCCAGTTTACACCTGGTGTTAAGATGCATTTTAGTCAATCGGATCACAAGTGGACGAAATACAGGTGTACACGGCGTAAACGTTTTGAGCTTGCCCATTTTCGTCCACTTCCAGAGGTAGCTGAAAGCACATTGGACCGGATTGCTTTCGTAGTGTAAACGCTCATGTGGTCAAATGCACTGGAACAGCCTCTAAAAGACGCCCTACTCTCCTCCTACTGACCTAATGCTAAACATTATGGGACGCGCGCTAGCCAGACAGGATTTAAACTCTCACCTGGAGACACAAGTTTGGTTTGAAGATGAGAAATGTTGCAAGCTCACCATTCCTGATTTCTAACACACACTCACAGCGTTCGGCTGGTCTTGTGTCTGTCTTTTTATTTTAATTTTCGTATTTTCATGATAATAGGCTCTGTTTTTGTTCACATTAAAATTTTTATTCACAAACTTACAGGACATGCATATAGGCTAGATTATGCATTTATTTATTTTTGAAGAGAAAGTTGAACAGAGACCATGGGTCACTTTTCAGGTTTCATCATGAATATTTGTCCAATAAAATCGCAATAATCTTTGTGCTTTGTTACTTTTGATACAAAACAAAGTCTCAGCTTTCAAATTTTACCACAAAATTCAAACAATCAATACCGTTTTGGCGCTCTTCAATGTGGCGCCGGATCATAGTAGCGCCCAAGTTAAAGTGAAGCGGAGCGTGAGTGAACGCATCCACCCCCTTTACTACATTACAGAACGAAATAAACATGAATGAACATCAGAAAATGTTGAAAGATACAGTCCAACTTACTGAAATCTGTATCATCTCGTGTAATCGCTCAATCAGTTTCAACCGCAGAAAGAAGTCAATAAAACAGCTTTTAAACAATGCAGAAAATACATTTGTGGATCATTAAAGTGAGAATTACAGTAACAAGTTACAATCATCCTCAGTGTAATCTGTCAAAATGACGGACGGCTTTAAGATTTTTCCGTCACTGCTAAAAGAATTCCGTTATTTCCGTTAACGCGACCTCTGAACGGTATAAACATGAATATCTATCGGTTCAATATACGTCGCATGACTAAACATGCATCATCGCTTTCAAATGCCTCCGTTTCAGTCCACACTACAATGCGAAAACGCGTTTTCAAATTTATCCACTTGGGAAAGTGTTTTAATAATGCTCCGGACAAAAATGGCATCTCAGTGTTGACAGAAGGCCAAAACGGAGAGAAAAGGATGCGCTTTCAATGTGGACAAGGCCTAAAGTGGACCATCGAAATAAAGTTTAACCAAGAAATATCTAGATTTTCAGTTGTTGGGCTTATTTGAATGCTTGTTTTGAGGGCCACTGATGTTGTGTGTAGAGTTCATGTGGATCCACAGTAGCCGCTGACACAAGACCTGATGCCAAGTCAAGATCAAATCACATAACACATGAGTTCTGGAACCAGGCACCACAAGATACGCATACTTACATAATTTAAAAAAGTAGCCACACGATTTCCAGTGCCTAATGATTTGAAAGCATCAGGCTCATCTTTCTATGAAGATAAAATTTTAGAGTAAAGACAGGCAGAGAGGCAAGAAACGCTCGTTCCCGAGCGCACACACATGTACTTACGTAGTTCAGATAGGTGGCAAGTCTATTTCCATCAACCTTGAGGTTGCTGTCAAAAGGACGCTGCAACAGACGTGTGTAACTTTTAAACCAGACTGAAGAGCAGCAGTGGAATATCTCCGCCTCTGAGGCAACATTACTTTACACTTGATATGCGACAAAAAAAGCTGAGTGTTGGGGATAATCAATTTACAAACATGTACTCAATGTAAAACAATAGGAAAATACCTTAGCCCCAGTGTTTTATATGAGAGTTGCAGGTACTTCAAAATCAATAATGCATTCAAGTTTTCAATCAATCATTAAAAATCCCAATTAAATTATCAGGAAGATTATTACCACCAGTACAACCTTTTAACTTTTTTGCCATCAAGTGACACACTATACCCGCCCATAAACATATTATTAAACATAATAATAATTTCAAAATTCAATTAAAGGGCAATTATCTTTTTCTTGACTCTACACACGTGAGCTAACGCAGCTGGTCACGGAAGAGAGTGTGTTTGACAGACTGACACTATTCTGTTGTGGTTTCAGTTGAGCTACTAACTTTCTTTCTTTCATTCTGTTGTTGTGTGCTGCTGTGTTGACAGTAAGCTTATTCATTTAGTTTAGTTGGAGAAACTTAGTTGTTGGAAAGCGGGGGAAGTCGTAGAGGGTATTGGGTGCCATCAAAGTCCCTTCAAGTCATTTCAGGCACAGCTCCCATCTTTTTGAATGGGGAAACATAAAATTCTCCAAAACTGTTCGCCATGCTTACGATTAAATTTGTTTTAAATATATAAATGGCAAATGTCCCACCGGTGGGACGGTGACAGTTAATTAATCTTATGAACATTAGAACTAAATATTTTACCGTACACCTGATTTAATTTCACTTTGTTTTTCTTCAGTTATTTCTAATGTAATGTTACCAAGGTTGTAACAGGTCTAAACAAATGTTATATGATTAAACATGAGAAATGGATAGTGTCAATTGACAGTAAAAAACCCACTGATGTAGAGAATTCTTTATTGTCAGAGAAACATTGTTACTAATATTTCTTCATGCACATGCCAATGTTTGTTTTGGTGTGCAATATCATGCCACATAATTGAAAGAAATGCAGTTCTTGCACAACAGTCTTACCCGTGAGAAATCATAATGTGGTTCATATTGACCTCCAACGCCATAGTTAGCAACCTACAATGCAACAGAATTCATAAAATGATCACGAAAATTGTGTTATAGAATCAGAACAGAGACAATTCATTATTCACATAAGAAAACATCAAATTTAATAATGTGCCGTACTACTATTTACCACAATGCAATGCATCATTCCCTAAACATCTGTTTACATTTTTGTTTAAATATCTGGAGGCTGTATACTACCATAGGCGGAGTTTGGGGGGGGCGAGGGGGGGCACTAAATCAGCCCCCCAGACCAGAGCCAATGATTTTGTCTGAGCTATGAATAAAACAAAATAAAAATAATATAATTCATATTTTATCATTGTATTTGTCTTATCTTATCCTTTTAGTGTAGAATGAGTAAAGCTGATTGTTTTTAGGATGACAACATTTTTTAAAAGGTACATTTTTAGGCTGATTATTTTTTTAGGCTGCTCTGCCTCAGTGGTCTAACAGCGCTCGTCAATGTCAAAATGATCGAGATGGCCAATCAAATCAAAGAAGGCGGGGCTTACTGTCATACTGTCACTGTCACAACGCAACAAGAGTTCATGGAAAGATGCAAGTAGATGCAAGTCTTAGACAACTGTTTTATGATACTGACAGTAATAGACTGCAAACTACTCAACTTTTTGTGAAATTTCGCCGTTTGCATTTTCTACATATTAGACATACGAATAAGAGTGAACCCTTTTAAAATAAAATATTTGCAAATAATTTAAATTGATTACTTCATTAACCTACTACAATTAGACCTAGACCTTACCATTCATATTTACTTATTCCCTTAAATCCCTTTTAATCCTTTAAATTATTCAATTAATTTTTTATTATTATTTACTATTATTATCAGGGTGCGATTTGTGAAAAAGAAAACCGAGGGGGATGCTTTGAAAAGTTTCTGTTTTCCTTTAAAAATACATCACAAACCACAGTGGAGCTATAGACTATTTTTTGGCAGCTGTTACATTTACATTTAACGTTGAGCTTTGAAGTATTAAATAGATTAGATAGCTTCGATATTTGACCACTATGTACAATGACACTAATAATTCTTAATTTCTGATAGGAATGCAAAATCAGTCTGTAGTTATTAACATTTTGAATAGAACAACGAGACCTACAAACCTTTACATATTCAATCGCGTTTGCTCCCATTTATTTTTGATCACAGTGCTTCAGTACACAAGGCTACAAACTTCTAGTCCACATTTGGAGAAATATGTATTCACGTTTACCTCATATTTCTTTCGATAGAATACCATAATTTCTTAATGACTCATAGAAAGACGGTTCTCTGCCGATCCATTAGTCAATATTGCGTGATAATTCTTATCTTACGATGTAGGCAAACTTCTGCGTTCTGTCTCATTATACATTTATGCGTCCGTTATTATATATAATATCTGCATACGGTCACAACAGAGAGAGTTGAGCAGAAACATTGTACTCTGGCACTCTGAAATAGATTAATGGTGCGCGGCTGACTTTCTGAAAAGCTCTGCATGGATTGAGGCGTGTGAAACAGGAGACCGGGAACGCTAACTGTTAAAGTCCATTTCTGATTTCTGTATTGTCATGTTGCAGCGTTTTACTTGGCGATGTTGTAAAGGGGGGGGGGGGGGGGGTATTATTATTATTATTATTATTATTATTATTTATAATAATATAAATTATACCCAAGGTGCCCACCCCAGCACAAAAGTCAAACTCCGCCTATGTATACTACTAAATTAAAACTGTTAATTGGGAAATATTTTGTACAAAATTTTACAATTTCATAGTTTAATGTTTTTTATTCTGTAACTCTTTATTTTACAACTTACATGTAGATGTGTAACTATAGTATTAACAGTAAATTACGCATAATTACAAGCAACTAACCCTAAACCATACCTAACCCCAATTATACAGCAAGTACAAGTTTACTAATTTTACTCAGTACTTATTTATATAATTACACTGTAACAAGGGCACTATTCTATATTATATTATACTATATTGGTGTGAGACTGAAGCCGATGGAGAAGAGACCTTTCCTGGAGTATTTTATAAGAATCACCTGTAGCAGTTCGGCAGTGTCCACAGTTAATCCAGTGATGTCCTCTATTCTCTGATTGACCCGCGCGATCACTGGATCATCTTCTCCTTCTAGCCATGCGCTAAAACAAATGACATCTCATAAACAGCTGTATCTCATTACAAACAAGTACACTTATTAATGTATTACCTACTGAGCACTATGACCAAATCACAGAATAAATGTAAAGGTATATATCATAATCTAGTTATTTTACTGGAAATTCAATGAAGAAACCAACTTATTCAGCAATATCACCATGACCAAGAGCACTGTTGTACTACATATCAGCAGCTAAACACGAGATAATCGCAGCTGTGGTGACGTCTTATTTTCACATTACTTCATTACTTTACATGTGGAAATTCTGCGTGTGATCTACAGACAACACGCAAATTAAAGAGCACAGACGCAGCCGGATCATTTCCATAATGACCAACACAATCTACCAGTTAGCATCTGGTTTAAGACACGCTTTTTTTGGCCGGTAAATAATGGTGCAAACATCAGTAAATTGACGAGAGCAAACCTTAGTAAATCACCTTGCATGATTCATTTAAATACTCTCCTCCTATGAATTTTGAACCTGAAAGGGAAACTCCTACGAATGCATATAAAATAAGGTCAGCTGCAAAAATAACCCTGTCCACGCCTTTTCAGCGCTAATTTATCACTGCGTGTCTTTAGTAAATCCTGACAGTAGCTTTTAAATCTGGCCTTTGATATTCTAATCTAGCCAGACATGAATAGAATTAAATGATTTGATGTATATGAGATGCGCTCACCTTTTGGAAACTCTATAATGGGCAACCGTCAGAACGCCTGTTTTGGGATCTCTCACTGTGGCCCTCGCAAGCTACAGAGAATAACTCATTATTAGATTTGAGGTAGAACCAAAATAGAGTAAAATAACATGCATGATATTTCAGTTTCTTCACATTTCACAAAGCACTGGGAACTAGATTACAAAATTTAAAAGGATAGTTCATCCAAAAATTAAAATTTTGACATCTTTTAAAGGCACAATATGTAAGATTTTTGGATTAAAATATCCAAAAACCACTAGAACAGTGTTAAATGTTTTGTTGACTTGTCTACATTATCCCAAATGTTTCCAAGAATTTTTATATCCAGAGAAATAAGCGATTTTAACCAGAACACAGGCCGTGTGTCGCCTATCAATGACATCATACCCGCGTTACCCTTGATTTCCAAATATTGTTATTATTTTGTAGATGCTTTAATATATGATGTGTTTTATTAGACAGGTGAGCAACTGTTTGGAGACATTCATCGACAGAAAGCTAATCATTGTTATACAGCTCAACACAGTACGCTTGGTTACAAAAATCTGGTGGTGCGCATTCAGTACGCGCATACTCTTCTGATGATGAAATTCGAGTCACGTGCACTGTACACTGACCCTCGCGTATGCGTAAAAAGTGAAGTATACTTTGGCCTTCAATCGGTTTGGCTCAAAAGGCTTGTAAATTTTTTCATTTAATACGATTATTAACTTTCATAGTTTTGTTGTTTTACAGCATCTTGTTAAACACGCTGTGTCCTGTGTTCGCTAAAACAAATGATTGCTATTTATTGTTATGATGCAATCTATTGATTGTAAAATTTTTATCAACACTGAGCTGGTTCTTCAAACTGGAGGCAGTGACTGTCAGATTGTCGCATCACAATTTGATGTACAACAAATCATTTTTCTAGTGCTTTCTGTCTTTTTCACACACAAATGGCTCATTTGGTATATGTGATTTGTTTTAAAATAATTTTTGGATGATCTATTCCTTTGAACTGGTCTAATGGTTTACATACTGTCCATTGCACACACTCACCTTGGGTTTGGCCAACTCCTTGATCTTCTCAATCTCTTCGTCAAACAGGGCGTCCAGAAAGCGGACAATATGAGGACTGTCCCACTCATCCTCCTCCTTCATCGGCTTCAGCAGCAGACGCGGGTTCCTGTTGCCGTCCTGATAACGGCAGAACAGTCTGCTACGTCTCTTCTGAGTCTGTTGGGGAATTAAGATTAAATAAAAAAAGGCTTCATGACATTTTAAGATTGTGAGATATTTTATAAGAACCTACGGCTTATTTAGGATGATTTTGAGTCATCAAAATTGGTTCATACAAATTTAAAAAGATTTAAATTAGAAATGATTTATCTGTGCACACAATTCATGAACTTCCCCTTCCTCTTGCAGCGACATCTCTTCTCTGATGATGCGTTTACATGCGTGAGGGCGGGGCTAACTGTCATTCACATGAGATCAACCAATAGCAAACCACAACCATCCAATCAATTCCCTATGGACAAAATTAAGTCCCGCCCTGCATTTTTTCTAGTTCGAGAAGCCCTTTTACAGTCGGATATACTGTATGTCACACAGGGCCAGATTTACTAACAGTTTGCGCCAGCACACTCTTTTAGTGTTAAAAAACTACTGTCAGGATTTACTAAAGACACGCAGTAAAAAATAAATGAGCGCTGAAAAGGTGTGGACAGGGTTATTTTTGCGGCTGACCTTATTGCATATGCATTTGTAAGAGTTTAAATCCCCCAATCAGAGCTTTTCTTTTAAAAGTATACATTTTCTTCCCTGTTTTACTTAATCTTTATAGTTTGTAAAGTTACTTTTATGCTTCAAAGTCAGGTACCATTGACTGCCATTATAAAGCTTGGAAGAGCCAGGAACTCTTGACTGTGTTTGGCTGAAAAACGAAAGTCAAATACGCCTAGGATGGTTTGAGTAAATTATGTGATAATTTTAATTTTGGGGTGAACTATCCCTTTAAGCCTAGTCTCAGACTAAAATGCATGTTTGAGCTGTTTTAACTGAAAGGAACTTGCATTGATGTATCTTAAAATACGTCAGTGCCATTGTTTTGTCTTAAGATGCACAGCAGTAATGTTTTTTTCTAACATTTATAAAAGCTACTTAAATGCCCTGATTGAACTAAGGCCTAAACTTAATCTGACTTCATTTAAGCCCTGTCTGTGAAACCAGGCCTATATGATGTAACATGAGACTAGTGTGATAGAATCTATAACTCTTGATCCCGTTCATACTCTCTGCATAATATATACATATACAATTAACACAGTTTGAAACATGAGCCAGCCACTGTACATAACTCAATAACAACTGCTTACAAAAGCAAAAATATGAATAGTCCTCATGGTGCATCAGGTCTCACCATTTTGACGCCCTCCCCCCTGCAGAGGGCCTCATAGACCTCTCTCTCAGGCAGGTAGTCTTTGGGCCGCTCATACGTGTCAAGCTGAATGGGCCTCTCGTCCGCGAGCTCCTGTTGGCTGCGACCCATGTCCCTCAGCTCCTTAGAGAGCAGCTGCTCAAAGTAGCGCAGGTTTCCTCCTGCCCTCTGGTGGCTGGGATCTGAATTACACAGCATAGGATACACATAATTTGCAATGGTTAGTGTACTTATTAAATATGATGCATTGTATGTATCAGATATTATGGATATTTTCCTTATCTATATATTTCAATATATTATGATATAAAATATTACATCATAAAATTATCTTAATGTGCTTTTTATTTGGCCATTATATTCCCAAAAGAGAGAGACAATGGCCTACCAATGGCCACCAAGCGTCGGGTGAGTTCGATGGCTCGTGGCAGATCACCCATCTGATAGACAGAGTAACTAAGATAATCTAAAATATCAGCCTTGAGCGTCTTGGCGTCTTCTCCCGAGTCCATCTGTCTCAGCGCCTGCTGCATCCACAGCACTGCATGATAGTAGTCGTTCTCATTGTAAGCCAGTTTCCCCATGTCAAAGCAGTCATCCACCGTCAACAGAGCATTGTAGCGCACCCCTGTGGACAGAACATCACATAATTTATCACAGGACTTAGTGAGGATTTTACATCGGACCTTTATATTGGAAATCTTGCTTATTTACAACCTACTCTTTTCAGGAAAACTCATGTAAAGTACATAGTTATAAATAAAATTACACTTAAGAGTGGTTATTCACTGACAGACTAAAAGTTCTGGCTTGTTCACACTCACATACAGCACAGAATGACGCACAGCTGAACATGCCTTTAGAAGTTTCAGAAGAAAGGAGCAAAACAAAGAATATGCTACCATATTATCAAAACAATAATTGTAATTGAGAAGCCAATCACAAAGAACGCTACATCATGCCATCAGGGCTGGGAGCATGAGAAATTTAATACATATTAAGGTTTTAGGCAAAATGGCAAAATGACAAAAATTAAAAATAAAATAAACAAAAATAATGTCCTACGCAGAGGACATTACCCGGCAGTCAAAGCAGCAGGAAAGTGCAGACTCAGAGGAAGACCGTGAGGGTTTAGGGTGCCATTTGGGACCCAGCCTTTCGCAGCATGACCCAAGAAATCTATCAAGACTACTTTCATTACAATATGCAAAGCTAATAAAAAGTTATTCATATTTTTGGAAATTTCATTATAACTTTTGGCCTCAAACTTTTTGAGTTTCGTAACCAGGGTTTGAAATTAACACCCGCCAACCCGCTAAGTAACGCCAAGCCAATTTGGTGGGTAATTTATGTTTGCTCACTTTTCTGGGGAAGTTCGTGTAAGCCAAATCTACGCAGATTTAGTGCAAATACTCACCATGATATATTAAATAAAGCGTATTGCGCAGAATGAACATACACATCACAACGCAACAAATGACGGTACGCTTATCATTTGCATTAAAGCAATAGCAAAGATTAAAAAACATAATAATGTGGCGATACATGCCTGGGGTAACTAACACCAGTGAAAAAGAAAAGACCCGCCAAGCAACGAAGGAAACCAAGAAAAATATCCATATTTAAAACATTATAAAGTAACGTTTCAGCCGATCGCCTTCCATATTCAATTTATGTTGAATACGGTGTTGGAAAAAGTGTTGAAAGTGCCTCTGCAGTTCAAAATGCTTACGCTACCAATTACGCTCGTCAGTTTTGTGTATTTTGGCCAAACCGTTCAAAAGTTGCAAGCCAAAACTATGCAGGTCGCCTCAGGTCATGGTTGTCATAAAATGCACCAAGTTTGGTCAGAATACGCTAAAGCGTTGCGGAGATATAGCCTCACGTTCATTTTGGCTTGCTCTTCATCAAATTAGTTTGTGCATTATTCAAGAACGGTTTGACAAATCAACTTTAATTCCATAACGTTTTGTCAGCATGGTCTTAAGATGATCTGGTTCAATTTTCGTCAAAATCAAAGCAACTGAAAAATGGTGTTCAAAAGTTATTAGCACAAACCTAAGTGAAAATTTGTACAGTTGGTGGCGCTAGAGGGATTGAGTTAGAGACTTCAAAATTGCTATGGTGACAGTTCAGACGGTCCTCTATCTGTGTGCCAAATTTCATAACTTTCCCCTAAGTGGATCTATGAGCTGCCATAGACTCAAGAGCGGAAGAAGAAACAGAAGAATAATAAGAATACTACAGCTTCAACTTATTCTCATGAAGATGCTACTGAAGTCTCAGAAACCAATTGCACTGATAGTGAGAGTGTGCTTAATTTGTTCCCCCTTTAAAGTCTTGCAATGATGGGTTTCATTTTATCACAGTTTTTATTGGAGCACAAGACTCAGAGCCCTGTATTAAATGAAAACAAGAGTTGGAGTTACCAGAGTGCTGCCTCTGACCTGGCAGTTTGCCTTTGGAGAAACTCTCCGAGTCCAATTTATACGTGTCCTGCAGACGCATGAGCGCTTTGGCTGCTCCCTTCTCATCCTCCTCATCAGGGAAATACTGTCTGTGCACAGACATGTTTGAAATGAAGCCTTCAGAGGAAAAGAGAGAAAAAAAGAGCTTTGTGGAGGGTTTTGTATTAGGCATGACTTGAAGGTATCTGGTGTTTGCTGGGAAAAAAGAGATTTGAGAATGACTGCACTTTGCCCAATGACAATTATGTGATCAAATATTTTTGATTAATAAGAGTTTAGCTGTATACCAGATCGATTTCCAACTCTATACAGCTGTGATAGATGCATGTCTCTCAGCTGCATGCCACTTGGTGATCTTTCTTCTTACATTATAAAGTAATTTTAACTCAAGTACTCTCTGTATTTCATAATAATCTGCTTCATGTTGGGGTCCTGATCTCCCTGTCAGGGTTACTTCCTGTGACTGGCTGACTGTACATTATCCTTTACTTGACTTTCATTTTAAGTGGAAACATTCTCAAGAACTCCACGTGTCAACATGTTGCAACACACGCTCACACAAGTTCACATTAGGGTGAGAGTGAAAATAAATCAGCGTCTGCATGAATGACTGTATTCACAACAATCAGGCAGTTGAGATTTGCTATATAGTGTATATGAGTATACTATATGTTTGCAGATTTATGTTGCTTTTTGTTATTCTTGGTTTCTCACAACTTGAGTGTGTTTTTCTGGGTGAGACGGAGTGAACTGCGGCACTAATAGACTCTCACAATCGTGCACGTTGTGCAGAGAAGCCAAGATCAAGAATTGCATTAAATAATACATTACATTTTGGTTTGTTTTTAACAAAATTCTATCGTATACCCCTAGTACACATGGAATATACGGCATGTGTTGCATGGGATCATTCTGTAATACTTGAAGCTGGTCGTTATTCACTGCCATTATATGGACGAGCGCGAGCAGGACAATATTTTTAAAAAATTCTCCTTTTGTGGTCCATAAAAGAAAAAAAGGGCATACAGTTAGAACAACACCAGGGTGAGTAAATGATGACTTAGGCCCCAATCAGACAAAACACGTTTTTTTGCAGTGAGAGGCGCCTTTTTAAAATTGTTTTCTATTGGCGTTTTAGCCGCTTGTTGCGCCTTGCGTTTTTGTATCTTTTCCATTGTCCAATCGAATGAACGGAGAGGCAGGCCTTCCGTTGTTACCTTGATTAGATTGACAGGACAGCTGATTTGGGGGTTAAAAAAAATGCACACTGCTCTTTTCTCAAATAAAAAACATCAACCAAAAAAAGGCAGTGCGGTGCGCCTTGCATTTTCAAACTTGAAAAACGCGTTCTGTCTGATCGGGCCGTTTACACTAGTGAGTTTTCATTTTAAAAAGCATAACTTTTGCTACGGTTACGCCTGTCGTCTGCACTACTCTGGCGTTTTCGAACCTCAAAAATGGAGACTTTCAAAAAACGCTGCATTATGTTTTAATTTGAAAACTCCGGGGTCGCGTTTCAGTGTAAATGGACCAAAACGGAGACTCTTAAAAATGATGGCATGGCTGCCCACATTACGCTTCCTGAACACGACAATATCAGACCAGGGCTGCGTTTCCCAAAAGCACTGTACACCTAAGATGATCGTAGAGATCGTTGGTGGCTATTGTTACAATGCTTTTGGGGAACGCAGCCCAAAGCCGTCTCTCTCAATGGCTGTGTAACATACCAGCCTAGACAACCGTGTAAACAATAACACGGAGACGGATCTGCATGCCCTGCTGACTTTGTGGTCCTTTTTAGCAGCTGTTTTAAAACGAAAACACACTAGTTGTAAACAGGGCCTTAATTTTTTTATTTTAGGGTAAACTATCCCCTTAATGATTCCAAACTTTTGACCAGTAGTGTATATATAAGTGGGCGACCAATATATTGGCCGATATTTGTTATTTTAAATATCGGCTGATATGTTTTTCTGTTTGGCCAATGTGTCGTAAAGCGGGACTCTTATATGGACGCAGTGCTGAGTGTTCCCAATCTCAGACTTCATTAGTTTACAGTCTCTATTTAACAGTCCTACCTAATATGTTATTAGATAGTATTGTTAAACAAAGAAAGTAAACGGTATATGAAAAAATATTATAACGTTTGCTTATATTATTAGTAATAAAAAAGCAAACACTATAATACTCTCTCATTTACCACCAGGATTCAGCAAATAAAGATTTATGTTGTTTAAACAAATCTTTGAATATCAAATAAACATTTCATTTCTCAAACTTTGCAGACTTAGTCGAATTCAGCTGTGAGATCAATATCGGTCGACCACTAGTATACATAACTGTTCATATTCTTATAAGTGTTTTAAATGGTATTAAATTATATTTGATCTGGTCTGGGATCTCTAGCTTACACCACTTCAAATTAAACTGTTGTCATTAGGGTTGGATTTTCAAGGCTTTCCATGGGAATACACTGGGAATTTGCGAAATTGCAGTTTAGCATATAACAGGGAACAATGTACTTTAATCTTGCAGCATAATCTTGGTTAAAACAACCAGATTTAATGCACATTTCAGTTGAATTTCTACTCTGCACATTCCACAGAGCACATTACTCACTGCAGGCTGTTTTTTTTAAATCAAAAATACCACAAAAACTGTCATATTGTGAAATATTATTACAATTTAAAATAATGGTTTTCTATTTTAATATACAGGTGCTGGTCATATAATTATATAATCACTAATTCCATTCAAAAAGTGAAACTTGTATATTATATTCATTCATTACACACAGACTGATATATTTCAAATGTTTTTTATTTTTTTTATTTTGATGATTATAACTGACAACTAAGGAAAATCCCAAATTCAGTATCTCAGAAAATTAGAATATTGTGAAAAGGTTCAATATTGAAGACACCTGGTGCCACACTCTAATCAGCTAATTAACTCAAAACACCTGCAAAGGCCTTTAAATGGTCTCTCAGTCTAGTTCTGTAGGCTACACAATCACAATCATGGGGAAGACTGCTGACTTGACAGTTGTCCAAAAGACGACCATTGACACCTTGCACAAGGAGGGCAAGACACAAAAGGTCATTGCAAAAGAGGCTGGCTGTTCACAGATCTCTGTGTCCAAGCACATTAATAGAGAGGCGAAGGGAAGGAAAAGATGTGGTAGAAAAAAAGTGTACAAGCAATAGGGATAACCGCACCCTGGAGAGGATTGTGAAACAAAACCCATTCAAAAATGTGGGGGAGATTCACAAAGAGTGTACTGCAGCTGGAGTCAGTGCTTCAAGAACCACTACACACAGACGTATGCAAGACATGGGTTTCAGCTGTCGAATTCCTTGAGTCAAGCCAGCGTCAGAAGCGTCTCGCCTGGGCTAAAGACAAAAAGGACTGGACTGCTGCTGAGTGGTCCAAAGTTATGTTCTCTGATGAAAGTAAATTTCGCATTTCCTTTGGAAATCAGGGTCCCAGAGTCTGGAGAAAGAGAGGAGAGGCACACAATCAACGTTGCTTGAGGTCCAGTGTAAAGTTTCCACAGTCAGTGATGGTTTGGGGTGCCATGTCATCTGCTGGTGTTGGTCCACTGTGTTTTCTGAGGTCCAAGGTCAACGCAGCCGTATACCAGGAAGTTTTTGAGCACTTCATGCTTCCTGCTGCTGACCAACTTTATGGAGATGCAGATTTCATTTTCCAACAGGACTTGGCACCTGCACACAGTGCCAAAGCAACCAGTACCTGGTTTAAGGACCATGGTATCCCTGTTCTTAATTGGCCAGCAAACTCGCCTGACCTTAACCCCATAAAAAATCTATGGGGTATTGTGAAGAGGAAGATGCGATATGCCAGACCCAACAATGCAGAAGAGCTGAAGGCCACTATCAGAGCAACCTGGGCTCTCATAACACCTGAGCAGTGCCACAGACTGATCGACTCCATGCCACGCCGCATTGCTGCAGTAATTCAGGCAAAAGGAGCCCCAACTAAGTATTGAGTGCTGTACATGCTCATACTTTTCATGTTCATACCTTTCAGTTGGCCAAGATTTCTAAAAACCCTTTATTTGTATTGGTCTTAAGTAATATTCTAATTTTCTGAGATACTGAATTTGGGATTTTCTTTAGTTGTCAGTTATAATCATCAAAATTAAAAGAAATAAACATTTGAAATATATCAGTCTGTGTGTAATGAATGAATATAATATTCAAGTTTCACTTTTTGAAAGGAATTAGTGTAATAAATCAACTTTTTGATGATATTCTAATTATATGACCAGCACCTGTACTTTAAAATATAAGTTATTTCTGTAATGCAAAGCTGAATTTATCAGCCATTACTCCAGTCCTCAGTGTCACATGATCCTTCAGAAATCATTCTAACATGATGATTTATTATCAATGCTGCTTAATCTTTTTTTATAACCCGTGATACTTTTTTTTTTTTTTTTTCAGGATTCTTTGACGAATATATATATATATATATATATATATATATATATATATATATATATATATATATATATATATATATATATATATATATATATATATATATATATATATATATATATATATATATACACACACACACACACATACATACATACATACATACATACACACACACACACAACAATATACATTACCGTTCTAAAGATTGGGGTCAGTCTTTTTTTTTTGTTGAAAGAAATTAATATTTTTATTTAGCAAGAATGTGTTAAATTGATAAAAAGTGATAGTAAAGACTTATATTGTTAGAAAAGATTGATATTTTGAATAAATGCTGTTCTTTTTTAACTTTTTATTCATCAATGAAAAACATAATACTTTCATAAAGTTGCAGTCCCTTCCAGACCATTTTCTTTGATTATATCATTCTTCAATATAACTTTCTCAAAGTTAAAGATACCATGACTTCTTTGTGATAAACATATCCACCTTTTTTCCTGACAAGCCGACTGCGTTTTAAATTATGGATGGCATTTCCGGTTTGGGGAAGTTCCACTCAAAAAGACTAAAACAAATAATTTCAAATCATAATGTTGCGCTACAAATAAGTTTGACAGAATGAGCGGTAAAATTTCCTTCATGTTCTCATGTTCAGACTTTAAGAGAATAACGTAACACAAGAATATCTGTGGTAAGAGCTCTTTTCATTCGCTTCCTCCTGATTATTTTCTCTCTTATTTCCCTTTGCATTCAGCTGTGACCGTACAAAAAAAGAAAACATATACTGTGTATTTGTGGTCTGCTCTTCCGATTTAATTCACGATATATCCCAGAAATAATTCACTGGAATGCATAAGAATCTCTTTAAAGATTTAATCTCATAAGAATCTAATTTTTCCTCCCTCAAATCCCCACGTCCCTTTCCAGGTTTGTTTTCACACGGATGCTTTAAAATGTAACTGTCTCCCCTTTTCACTTCTAATCTCTATTAGCAGTGTTTACTGGAATCTTTCTCAAGCAGCTAAATCTGTCAAAATGATGGAAATCACTCAATGTTCTAGTTAATGAACATTTTGATAAAGGCAGCACGTTACATAATACAGATATTACTACAGTGATATTTAACATGCATGTAATATTGCAGTGGAAATAATCAGGGGTTATTCGTGGTCCGTTGTAGTAATTTCTTAATGCTTTTACACTTTTAAATGTCCTTTTAATGTCCGATGGTTGAAGGGTGAGTAGAATAATGTCATCTCATTGTACCCAGGTTTTGAAAATGCTTATTGCGTTCATAGAGCAACCCTTTCGCTGATTGTTCACAGTTTAACAGAAGTTACTCCCACAATTTGCGCAAAGCATCATGGGTTGTAGGAAAAAGGTGGATAGACTGTACCATCTGATGGGTCTTGTAGCACCAGGCTCTCTAACTCCGACCACTCCGTGTTGAGCCTCTTCATCAGCTTGTAGGCGTTCACCGGGTGAGCCAGGAAGCCTTCGGGATCCGACGTGGATGCATGCGTCAGCATATCTAGTTTATTAGCCCAGCTGAAGCCAGCAGATGGACACCAAAAAATACAAATGATTCATGGGTTCATGTGAAGTCATACAAAAAAAATCATTTTAGTTAAAGATTCACCTCTTTACAGCTTCAAGTTTCAACTCTTCTGCCTCAATGTACTCTTTCAGGGATTTGACGAGCTCCCTCTCTGTAAATATCAGGTCTGTCATTTGGCCTTTACCATAAAAAAAAAGAAATGACCACAAGACCAAAAAAGCATTAGAAGATGATTCTGCACATTTATTTAAGTTTTACCATCCTTGAGATCCTTCAGCAAAGCCAGCCATAACTGGGTAAAATCTTAGCACGTGAACACTCTAAAAAAACAATGGGTTATTTCAACCCAAATTTGGGTCAAAAACCCAAACCCAACGGTTGGGTTTGTCCATATTTGACCCAAATTTGGGTTAAAACAGCACAGCATGTGGAACACCTAAACTTTAAAATTACAGATTTGCACAAACCTTTTGCAACATGTTTATTGCGAAATGACGGCGTTTCAATTAACCAATGTTATGCGACTAAAACATAATGGTTTCCTCTCGCGATACGTCATTCCAAAAACCATGGCGACGGATGTTGGTAGATTTACATATAATTGCAGCCACCACACTAGGACGTATGCCGCGTTTCAGGCAACCCGTAACCCGTGTTTTTCCAACCTTCCACCCGTGAAAGTGCACTGGAACGGCAGTCAAACCCGTGACTTCCCACCCGTGAACTCATACTAGATCTATGTACTCGCAGTTACGAGCTCTGACGTCACATAGCCCGCGAAACAACAATGGCAGCCCCTACGGATGCATTGTTTATGAAAGTTGTACATTCATACATCCGCAAATGTTATGCATTATTAGCAGCTTTTCTATTGAGTGCAAGAATAAATTAATACCAAATACATTTCCAAATATACAAATAACGTAAAATAAAAGGTATAACAGCTTCTCTTGCCTAATGCACCGTTTGTTCTCCTCCGTTTCCCTCAAATAAGCAAGGAATAAGCACCTTTGGCGATAGAAATGATTGTAAATGAGCGTAAGGCCCGTACGGTCCACCATGCTTTGTTTACATCTAGCTACCACAATTCCTTGCGCTCAGGCAGTTTGGCGTGACTTTGCCTGGAACGCTACAAAGTCGTGAGACGTGGTTTGAAGTCGTAACTTACAGGCTCAAAGACCTGCCTGGAACACAGCATTAGTTTTAATCGAAGGAGATGTAGGTCTGTTATCCAAGCATTAATTGCAAGGAAAGCCCTTTATTTTTGGGAGCGGCCACGGATAGGTGTTTGTGGGTGTTTCTCCCTCATATATGCGTCAAGGTCTTGATAAATTGTGGCATTTCTTTGTTGTTTAGAATCCGATATTCCTGTAATTTCTTTGTCTTTTATGAGTTTAATAAAGAACTGTCTCATCTTCTGTCCAAACATACTGCACCATCTTTAAAGAATGATCGTGTGACTTTTACGTACGCCAGGTGACCTGTAAATGCGAAAAAAACATTGCAGTTTTGCAAAATATTCTTTTTTTGAATTGCCTGGAAAAAACACCTCATGTGAACGTAAAAGCTCGATATATGGGAGTTTTAGCGAATTTGATGCGTTTCCATTGGGCGTATTTTCTAGAGATGCACCGATCGACCGTCCAGGGATCGATTTCCCGCATAATCGCCCCAAATCATGTCTTACTGATTATGAGCCGATTTATGTTTCCAGCGACACAGGCAATAACTTCAGCTGAGCGTTCTCACTCTCTTCTCTCCGTCGGCAACACACACACACACACACACACACACACACACACACACACACACACGGTCACCGAGGTCCGGACCAATGTATTTTTCCGAGGTGTATATAATAAATGTTGTGAAATAATTGACTAATACAGTATTAACACTACTTTAGTGCTGCAAGGATGTTCACAGCACCAAGATCTTCTCATCTGAGCTGCCTGCGGTCTGTCACCGCTTGTCAAAGTCAAAATATTTGAGATGACCAATCAAATCAAAGTAGGCTGGCTTTATGTTCACAGAAGCTGCTAAACACAAATTCGCATTTCGCAGCGCGAGTCGTGCGACGCTTCAGTAAACGGTGCGAGATGTAAGTAGCTAAACTAAACATTTCGTACTTGACAGCTGTTTTAGGATAGAAATGTTAAACAACCGACAAAAATTAAAAATTTAAAAACTCACACACGGGTCCTCTCACTCACTCGTCTCATTCGCTCTGGTTAAATAGTGCTTGTATTGTGCATCATTTCACTAATTCCCACTGGTTGAGCTCACACCGAAAGCACGCGCACCGCGGACGGAATCCAGTCATGAAAACGGAATTTATAGTATAACGCGGAACGTCACAGAATTTTGGATGAATAAATCAAAAGTAGGTCAGCACACTTAAATCACATCGCAATATGGACGAGTGTCTGTGAATATTAAACCGCAAAAGGCTATTTGAATATGAATCCTACATGTTCTGCATGTATTTGTGTGAATGAATGAACGCGCGGTTTCATTTCCCCCCCCCCCCCCACACACACACACACAAGCACGCATGACGCTCGCTGTGTTACTATGACGACATGAACTTCATCTCCAGAGCTGCTCTGAGAGTCACTTTATGAGCATTTTACCCTTTAATTTGAGAAAAACTATTGTCATATCATATAGACACAGAAACTCAAGATCTTCACTGCAAATTATAAATTAACTTAATAAAAGTTTGGTTTAACTTGTGAAAAAAATATATTACTATATTTATAGTATTATGTACTATTGTATTACTATTGTACAGTATAATGCGTGTCTTAATGTAATACTAACAACAACAACACAATAATTATTAGAACTATTTTTAAAGGAATAATCACACAATTATTCTTCCATGTTTAACCTCTGCTGTGCAGCACTTTGTTTGCCAAAAGATTTTATTTAAATTTAATTTGATTAAAAATAAATTAATGTTTTATGCCTTCATTTGATCACCAGAAAAACTAAAATACACAACACATAATTTCTGAAGGAAAAAAATATTTCATATTATTGTAAAGAAATTAATACATTAAGTTATGTCAAAATTCCCATCTTGGCAAGTACTCATTTAAAGAAAACCACTCTCTTGACTGAATAACTAACATAATAATGAATAACTGTAACCAGTTGTAAGTATTAAACTGTATTTAATTTTTACATGAATGAAGTCTGTCCATCTGTTGTTTGAAATGTATTTGTTCTTATTTTAGTACTGCCTTTTAACTCGTTTTTTTATTAAAAACTAAAATTTAGCATTTCAGAAAAGTAGATTTTTGTTTGTATATGCTGTCAGCTATAATTCTTTGAAAGAAAATCGGAATCGGCAGGTCACACTTACCAAAAAAAACAGAATCGGCCAAGAAAATTGCAATCGGTGCATCTCTAGTATTTTCAATTCGCAAATTGCGCAATTTAAAGGGTAATGGAAACGCGGCTAGTGTAAAGTTGACCGTTTAGTAACTGGCTTGCTGAAAAGAAAATGAGTTGTTTTGGCAACTTGGTTTCAATAGAAGCCGTTTTTGGACTAAAAAGGGATTTTTGAGTTCTGAAACTTACAATCCAGTATGTTTTATAGCATAATGACCTCTTACTGTCAAAAATCAGGGAATAATTCTCAAAACATGACCCCAAAACGAAAAGTTTATCATTAAAGCGTCAGTGTGTAATTTCGGCAAGATTAGTATCAGCAAATGGAATTGCAAATGTAATGTTTGCCAAACACTCCACTTGCCAGGCAAACAGCTGTGATGGGGAGGACAAGAAACTCAAACAAACAGCTACATTGTGATAGCACTACAAAGCCTCAGTATTTACACGGTCAAACCTTCCACTGGTTTACTTACAGTCTGCATGTTCAACTGCAAAATCGAATGACTTTATTAAGAAATTTACCAATTGACGTGAAGATTTCTGCTTGCGTGTGAGAAAAGAAGAACAGCAGAGTCAACAGCGTTAGCTCCAGAAATCTTGCCATCGTCAAGCAAAACCTACAAGAAAACCAAACAGACATTTTAGAAATGTGCCAATGTACTGTCATTGGACTTAAAGTCTTCAACTGAAAATGGCTGAGATTGTTAAAATACATTTTGTATTATACACTCACAACACCTGTCAAGAGTTTGGAAACCTTACAATTTATGTTTTTTGAAAGGAGACTCTTCTGCTCACCATGGCGGCATTACATTTCACCAAATGCAGTAAAAGTGTAATTCTGTGAAATAATTTAAAATAATAGTTTTCTATGTGAATATATTTAAAAATGTAATTTATTTCTGTGAATCGTTCAAGAAACATTTACGATTATTTTCAATGTTGAAAAGTTTTTGCTGCTTAACATTTTTGTGGAAACAATGATACCATTCAAACATTTGTGGCAAGATTAAAAGAGAGAGATTCATACTTTATTCATCAAGGATGCATAAATTCATAAAGGACTTCAATTTAATAAATGCAAATAAAGGCTTTCTATTCATTATAAAGAATCCTGAAAAAAGTATCACCATTTCCACAAAAGTATTAAGTAGCACAAACTGTTCTCAACATTGATAATCATAAATGTTTCTTGAGCATCAAATCCTCATATGAGAATGGATCATGTGACACTAAAGACTGGAGTAATGATGGTGAAAATTCAGCTTTGAACACAGGAATAAATTACACTTTAATATTCAAAAAGTTTTTCATTTTTAATATTTCTGTTTTTTAATTACTGTATTAAATAAATGCTGTATTGGTGAGCAGAAGAGACTTTTGACTGTGTGTGTGTGTGTGTGTGTATATATATAGGCCTATATACTTGCAAGTCTACTTGTGTCAAGTATTTTTTTACTATTGAGGGCAGACATTAAATACTAAGCCAAGTCAGGGCATAGTCTGCAGAAAGCACTTTGGTGTTTAACCACAAAATGGGTCAAGAAACAGCTGCAGAGTTTTTCTTAAAGAAGAGTATGACCAGAAAAGATGCTTGTGTACTGTAGATCGGAAAACTTGCCATGTAACCAAGCGACTATATAACAGTATATGTTTATACAGCAACTAATTCAACTAATTTAGCATAAGGCTAAGAAATGGAATAAAATCTGAGACCAATATATTCAGCTTGATGTCTGACTCAGTTGCTGTTGTTTTTTGGTTCAGGTCTACCAAGAAATGGTGCCAGTATGCATTCACCAAGTTTGCATGTAATGTAGCTTATTTATACTTATTATAAATGAGTAATGCTTGAAATAAGATGTAATATAGATAACAGCCACTGAATGGATTATATGCAACTTTATAATTTTTATAAGGGGAATAAGTTGCAGTCACAAACAACAAACTTTTAGTACAAAAGTGAGGTTGAGAACTAACTAATCTTTTAGCTGATGACCAGTCATTACGGTCTCGAAGCATAAAACCTGCCAGAGCGAAGAGTTTAACTGGGCGTGGGTGAAATTGGTTGACCTCGAAATGGAAACCACAGAATCTCTTTAAAAAAGTTCACCATAGAGATCTCACGATTCCATTCGTTTTTAGATTCAGGAAGTCACAATCCAATTCCAACACAATTTTGATGCATCTCAATTTTTTAGCAAGAGTGCCAACAGATTATGTATAAAACTTCTATTTATGCATCAATCCACCGTAGTCTGATTCTGAGAAAGAACCAGAATCTCTCATTTATCTCTTTTTCCTCCACCCCTATAAGAAGCTGTGTATATTTGTGCAATCTGGTTAGTAACTTGACTCAAGCACTCAACCAAATAGTTGATAATACAGTCAGATTCAATCCACTTCTTAAACATCTGGAGTTCAGACTCTGCCTTCGCACCTACTCAAACTCACTGTCATGTAAACTCAGCTGTGTTTGACTCTCTTTAGCCGCTCTTGTTTGTGCTAATGGTCCTTCTTAAGGGCTTTGAATGGTGACAGGTCATTGGATGAAGCTGAAGATTCTTCCGTATGTGAAAATAGGACACAATTCCCTCTCTACCGTTGATCTGCCTGCTCATCTGAACAGAGCTTCGGACGAATCGGCAATGTGCATCAAATCATTTGCCTTAAGGCAAAAAGTGTTAGTGTACTGTTAGAAAAAGACTGATTAAACTTTAAAAGCAAACCAACACTTCCTCTAAACTCTCATGTTTCTGAAGTCAGCGCACAAGAGCGATGACGACACCTTCTAGAAAATTTCCTGTCCACCTCATGAGGATTTGCTGCTTACATGTGCCGCTGCAGAATATCAGCAAAACTCTACCATCACTTAACAAAACTATTAATTATTTCATAGCTTCAGCTGACTTCAGACACAGATGCTTGCTTTTATTAACACACAGTAAATAATATTTATTCATATTAATTAGACTCATCACAGCAGCTCACGGTGACCCTTGAATTCAATGTGAAAAGTGGAATAAAATAAATAAATAAATACAGTACATTTAATCTAACTGTTATACACTTATGTCTGATTTAACATGTAGAAAGAAAAACACTCTTCCAAGACTAAAATTCAGAAATTAACCTAAAGCAAAACTTGAATTTAAGGTGTTCAAGAAAAAAAAAAAAATTAAAAGCCGTATTAAACGAACAAATAACTTTTGTTTTGTTGGTTTACACTAATTAAAACACCATTTTATGAAAATTAACCATGGTTTTACTACAAATAAAACCAAAAAACATGGTTATTGTAGTTAATGGTAACCACAAATGAACCATGGTTTTGTTACACTAGTTTAACCATGGTATTTGTAGTAAAACTGTGGTTATACTTGGTAATCAATCTGCCAAAAAACATGGTTACTACACTTTTACTATAATAATACCTCATTTCATCATCTGCTGATAGGCTGCACTTTCAAACGTGCATGCAACTGATTCCAATAGCCTACTCTGAATAACAAGAATAACGTTAGGATAAGAAACATTGTAATAACTAAGGGTTATATAAAGGTGAAATGTTAGAGGTTTAAGTCATGTTGCTGTTGCATGACATGCAGATTTGATACAAATCAAACACTCGACTTACTTAAATCTGAAAACCATTCAAATGTATGAGCTCTTACCTCGTTTTGAGTTGAAAGTAAAGTGTGATGGGGCAGACCCACTAAAAGAGTTTTATAAACACTCCTCCGCTGTGTTTTGCAGTGATTTTAGTCGCTGCCACGTACAGAAGACCCAACACTTTCCACACGCACTCGCAATCCTTCTAATAAATGCGCACTCGCATTCCAAAACGACACGACGGTCCGCTATATCAGGGGAAACATTTAACAAACAGCACTTAATGGCGTGAAATACAACATTTTATCATCTGATCCATACTTGACTACAACCCATCTTCATATTTAAATTCAACGAATCTCTAATGGCATCAGAGGACAACGTGTAAACTCAGATGAATGATAATCATTTTTCTTGACCAGTCTCTGCGTCGCCATAGCCTTGATAGTTTGAACGAGAAAAACGTTCAGGCGGAATTTACTGTTTTGATCCTCTTATGTCCAAATGAAATGCCGGTTGCTGAATCTTAATCGAGGCACTGAATTATAATACAGGTTTACTCCCCCCTGAGGTTGACCAATATCTGAGCTCGACACCATATACTGATATACGGTGGTTTACGGTAAAAACGAATCATGCTGGACTGCACGTTCTCTTTTTGACTCTGGGGCTCTGGTGAATCATTCATGATGTACGTGACATTACCTATGGGGCTAGAATCGTTCCTTTATTTCAAATAAATAGATTATGAACCATAAATATATTACAAAAAATGAATTAAATTCACACACAAAAAGATTTTCCAATAAAAAACACAACTGCCTGGCATTCATTTGTGAAAGGATTCCTGTGTGTTTGTGGATGGCTTTCTGTGCATCTGTGGATCGCTGCAAGCATTTGTGGATTTTGATACAATTCTAGAGTCAAGCTCAGGGTTGCCAGGTTTTCACAACAAAACCCGCCCAATTGCTACTCAAAGCTAGCCCAAAACAAGCCCAGTGGTGTTTCAGGGGGGGTTCCCCGGTAAAATTCACGTTTTGGGGGTAAGATATGTGTTTTTTGGCTAAAATTCGCATTTCCGGGGCTAAATATCACATAATTGGGGTCGCTTCAAAAACAGCCCGCGCTAACAGTGTTAAAGTAGCCCAATTCCGCGGGAAAACCGCAGACTCAAGCTGTGCAGACAAATCCACTAATAGATGAACTCCACCCACGCTCAAGCCAATCAGGGGCTCAACTCTAAAAACAGAAAACTTTTTAGACCTTTTGGCCATTCATTTATATGACAACGGTGTTTTGGGAGCCTGAAAATGCAAAGTTCCCTTTCGATACAGGTAATAGATCCACGAAGAACTAAAGCCAGGTGTACACGGTGTGATTTTTTTTGCTGTTGTACGTTTTTTTTCTCTCGGGAGAAATCGCGTAGACATCGTGGATGGTCGTGGCTCGCAGCGTGTGAGAGGAATTACGAGACAAGCCGAGCACGTTACGAGCACCTCCCGACCTCACGATAATTTTTAAACAAAAAAATTTCGGGGAGTCGGTCCGATTTTCACCAGCATATAGGCTGTCCCCTATTGCCAAATTATGCACAACCATGTCACATAGGCTAGATTGATAAGTATTACTAGGCTCTAGCTCAGTGGCTGCAACCATACAGCGTGCATGCACACACGCACGCACACACTCACACACACTCTCGCACACACACATGCTCACGCTCACGCACCTAAGCAGCCCTGATATCTTGGGCACATTCCAGACCGCCACCTCCCATCCCTCTGTTCAGTTCTGGACGTTGTGTTTGCTGCCAGTACTGGGTCCCCCCTACCTGTAATATGGGCACCCAGATCTCTTTCCAATGTTACAGTTTTTTTCTTCACAAAAAGAGCATTCCTCTTCTGTTTCATGCTGCTGCAAGCGTCAGCCCCCCGCCACAGTGCTGCCATCTGCGGCTTTCCAACCCCTTGCTGCCTGGAGCCAGGCTTGGGAAGCCATTATCAGTGGATCTAAAGGACGCATACTTTCCTATCCAGATAGCTCCTCAACATAGACCATTCTTGAGATTCACGTTCGAGGGGGTGGCTTACCAATTGTAACAAATGTTCAAATGAGGTGAGGAAAAAGACAAGGGGTCGGCGTTCTGGGACTCGTGAGTACGTTTTATTCTCTCTTTGAATCAGCAAACAAACTGTGTGCACATTGCACAAAACATAAATCATATAAACTCTCTGTGGTTCAGTCAACGGTTTGGGCAGATCCTCTCTGCATGCCTCTCTGCACGTCCCTCTCCAAGTCCCAGGGTAGTGTTTTTCTCTCCTCCCTTGGTCCTCGTTTCGTGCAGGTTATATCCTGTCACTCCACGCCAATTACTGCAACAAGAGACAGGTGTTTATCATTTGCACTTGACCCACTTACGTGCCGCTCGTCTCCCAACTATCTCTCCCATCACCAACCTCACTAGATCACGCCCCCCTCGCCACACTAATATACAGTCCTACCATTCAGACTGTCCCTAGCTCCACACACTTTTATGAAATGTGTGGATGGTCCTGAATTACCTCTACGATTAGTTGCTCTTAGCCCAATTTAATGAACTGTGTGTGCACAGATCTCTGCTCCTCAGCCATCTAAAAGGTCTGGGGATCAACTTGAGCAACAGCTCGCTGTCCCCCAGCCAATGCATCATGTTCCTGAGGGCAGTATTCAATTCGTCCCAAATGCGGGCCTGGATTTCGCTGGAACGTTCCTTGAAAATTCAGAAGTTAGTGACGCTGTTTCGAACATGGACCTCCCCTTGAAAATGTTTCAGAAGCTACTGGCCCTCATGGCAGCAGCCTCTTTAGTAGTTCCCTTAGGCCTATTACACATGCAGCCACTACAACACTGGCTGAAGGCCTGCGTCTGACCTTGAGTGTGGTGCGAGGACCACATTATTCTCAGGGTGACCTATGGTGCACCTGGAAATCGCACCATCTGTATCAGATGGGAGTGGATGGGAGACGCCTCCAAGACTGGTTGGGGTGCCCTATGCGACCGCAGGCCGGCCTTTGGCTCCTGGACAGAGCCAATGTCAGGCTGGCAAATCAACTGCCTGGAAATGATGTCAGTACTTCTGGCCTTCAGAGAGTTCCAGCCAGAGGTCAGAGGGCACCATGTCCTGGTCCGGTTGGACAACATGAAAGTGGTAGCCTATATAAATCACTAGGGGGGTCTCAGGTCCTGTCTGCTGAACAGACGGGTGCACCGTCTCCTCCTGTGGGCACAGGACAATCTCCACTCAGTGAGAGTGATACATGTGCTGGGCTTAATGAACACGGGAGCAGATATTCTGTCCCAGAGAGGACCTCCTCTGGTGGAATGGAGACTCTATCCCCAGATGGTCCGCATGATTTGGAGCATTTTCTGCCAGGTGGAAATGGACCTCTTTGCATCAAAAGAGAATACCCAATACCCTGTATTCTTTTTGAAAGGAAAAGGATGCATTGACCCACAGGTGGCCCTCTCTGCTCCCTCAGGTCATCAGCCGAATCGGAGAGGACATATGCCCGGTACCACTCTGGCAGAACCAGCCATGGTTCCCAGGAATAGTTCAACTGCTGTCAGCAGCACCATGGCCAGCCTTCTGAGGAAGGACCTCCTTTCCCATGTGGAGGGGTCAATCTGGCATCCTCAGCCCAAACTGTGGAGCCTCCATATGGCTGCTTGACGGGAGCCTTCACATCTCTCCCAGGGAGGTCATAAACACGATCTCTGAGGCTAGGGCACCTTCTACCAGACACCTTTACGCACAAAAATGGTCTATCTTTTCTGGCTGGTGCTCAGCCCAGCATAAAGACCCCATGTCTTTGGAGATTGCTTCCATTCTTTCAATTCTGCAGGAGCTGTTGAACGGCGGGCGCACCTCATTCACGCTCAAAGTATACACGGCAGCTATGAACTAAGCTTCTATAACAGGCCAGTCGAATGGGAAACAGGACCTGGTGGTCAAATTTCTCAGAAGGGGCAGGAGGCTAAATCCACCTCGCCCCAATACGGTCCCTACCTGGGACCTGTCCATTGTCCTGAAGGCACTCCGGGACCCTTCGTTTGAGCCGCTCATGACAGCTGACCAAGATGGCTTCCATTCTGCGTTAGTAGCACAGTGTTTTGCAGTGTGTTCCATATATGCATCAGAAACATTGAGACAATGCGAGTGAACCGTATCGAAAGGGAATGCTTCGGTTCCCTGAGATCACAGCTACAAGGATTGCGTTGCTACTGCTACTAAAATTCTTACTCAAAATGGCACAAATTAATAGGCAGTTGGCCCTGCCTGTTTGGCGAGCTGAAAAGCCATGTGTCTGTGCAGGTGCACCAAGAACCAATGAACCAATCAGGCTTCAGTATTCGTTGAGGTTCCCCCTATATGCGTCAGAAACATTGACGCAATGCTTGTTCCCGTTATTTCAGGGAACCGAGGTTACGTTAGTAACCAGAGCGTTTTGAAGATGTTTTTTTGAAAATGATACCGCTATCGCCTCCGTGTACACTACTTAAGCGCGGATCTGTGAAAACGGTAACAGCATGCACGTGTATTACGTTTAGTCTATAGAGTGGTGCAGGTGTTATTATCCCATTATCCCAGCATTTTTACATCTTAAATACACAGTTTTAAATAACAAGTTCAGTCTTTTGTCTAATTTGAAAAAAGTTAAGCTCGATTGGAAATGATACTCAACAAAAATATTCTGTTTATGTAGTTTGTTTCATAGAGACGGAGGCTTTTATATGCTGGAGAACAACATGTCTTTATTATCAGCCATCACAGAGAAATCATCTGTACATAAACTTGCCCTTTTCCCCCAGGAGGCACTCCCAACACAGGAAAGACCATATATGAACATAGCTTCCTTGAACCCATCTCAAGTATATCTTAACTAACTGGATGGCACATCATCAGTTATCTACAGTTTACAAGTGAAATTTACTTTGAATCTTTATTGATACATTGTTATCTCCTCTGTAAATAAATAAAACACTTTTGAAAAAAGTTCAAGTATATTCATATATTCACAAAATTTTAGTTTTTTCTTTACATTATTATATATTTTTTTAATACAATTCATATTTCTAGGGTGGACCTTTATAATTTAGGATTAAAGGTCTTGGTTTGGAACAAAACAAGAGTAAACACACACACACACCGCCTTTATGTGTTATGGGAACTCTCCATAGACATATTATTTTTATACTGTAAAAAATGTGTACTCTATCCCCTAACTCTATACCCTACCCCTAAACCTACCCATCACAGAAAACTTTATGCATTTTTACATTTTCAAAAACATCACTTAGCATGATTTAAGCTGTTTTCCTCATTGGGACCAAAAAATGTCCCCACAAGGACAAGGATTTCGGATATTGCCATCTTTGTGGGGACATTTTGTCTCCATAATGTAGGGTTTACCAGGCCACACACATGATGGCAGATCTCTAAAGGAGTGAGTCATGAGAATATATATTTGTGAAATGATATACAAATAAATTTGAATTATTAATAATCATTTAAAATGATTATTAGTAAATTCTAATAATTATTAATAATTATTTGTAGTAAGATGACAACATAAATGGAAATATTTCATTTTAAATATGTTATGTTTAACGTTTTAAACAAATGTAAATTTATAACAAATTTATCACACTTGCTATTTTTCTATATAAATAAATCCTAAATAATAATAATAAATATTTAGTGTATTTTTGCATTCTTCGGTTGCCCTCCCGTGTGTGACGTAAGCGGTGACGTTCATTCAACTTCAAACGGATTTAACGGACACTACCGATCGAAATGTGAAGAATCGCTGATTTTCAAGAGTACAATGTAAGTAAAGTTAGTAAAATGGATCAAAGTTATCATAACAGTCTTATCCAAATATGTTTATGCTGTTTTTACTTGATTCGGAAAGGTTTTAAGCGGTCACTTGCTTCCTGAATTCAGTATTTAGAAAAACGGACGGTCGAATTGCACAGTTAGCGATCGTGTTTTCTCTTCTTCCTGCTCTAAAATGATATCTGCATTAGTGTAGCTACTCAGTGGTGTGTCAGAGATAACAGCTCGAATCTTGTTGCAGATGCAGGAGACCAAGGAGCTGGAGGATGAGGAGTCGGTTTTTTCTCCGAAGCATCATAACGTTCGCTTGTGGAACGCGTTTATTTCCGTGACATGCCTGGCCGCAGTATTAGTGGATGTGTATGAGGTAAGATGTTTTAATCAAACCGTTGTATGTTAGTTTCAGTCAATTATGGGAGGTTGTAGTGGTACGGTAATGCGTTTCATATGGAAGCCCGTTTCCGCCACAGTTGTGTAAAAAAATATGATTCTTTAAGTAATAATAATGAGAAACTTTCTCGTAATAATGATTTAATATCTCGTAATAATGAGAAACTTTCTCATAATAATGACTTAATATCTCGTAATGAGAAACTTTCTCATAATAATGTCTTAATATCTCGTAATAATGAGAAACTTTCTCATAATAATGACTTAATATCTCGTAATGAGAAACTTTCTCATAATAATGACTTAATATCTCGTAATAATGAGAAACTTTCTAATAATAATGACTTAATATCTGATAATAATGAGAAACTTTCTCGTAATAATGACTTAATATCTCGTAATAATGAGAAACTTTCTCGTAATAATGACTTAATATCTCGTAATAATGAGAAACTTTCTCATAATAATGTCTTAATATCTCGTAATAATGAGAAACTTTCTCATAATAATGACTTAATATCTCGTAATGAGAAACTTTCTCATAATAATGACTTAATATCTCGTAATAATGAGAAACTTTCTAATAATAATGACTTAATATCTGATAATAATGAGAAACTTTCTCGTAATAATGACTTAATATCTGATAATAATGAGAAACTTTCTCGTAATAATGATTTAATATCTCGTAATAATGAGAAACTTTCTCATAATAATGACTTAATATCTCGTAATAATGAGAAACTTTCTCATAATAATGACTTAATATCTCGTAATAATGAGAAACTTTCTCATAATAATGACTTAATATCTCATAATAATGAGAAACTTTCTCGTAATAATGATTTAATATCTGATAATAATGAGAAACTTTCTCGTAATAATGACTTAATATCTGATAATAATGAGAAACTTTCTCGTAATAATGATTTAATATCTCGTAATAATGAGAAACTTTCTCATAATAATGACTTAATATCTCGTAATAATGAGAAACTTTCTCATAATAATGACTTAATATCTCGTAATAATGAGAAACTTTCTCGTAATAATGACTTAATATCTCGTAATGAGAAACTTTCTCATAATAATGACTTAATATCTCATAATAATGAGAAACTTTCTCATAATAATGACTTAATATCTCGTAATAATGAGAAACTTTCTCATAATAATGACTTAATATCTCATAATAATGAGAAACTTTCTCATAATAATGATTTAATATCTCGTAATAATGAGAAACTTTCTCATAATAATGACTTAATATCTCGTAATAATGAGAAACTTTCTCATAATAATGACTTAATATCTCGTAATAATGAGAAACTTTCTCATAATAATGACTTAATATCTGATAATAATGAGAAACTTTCTCGTAATAATGATTTAATATCTGATAATAATGAGAAACTTTCTCGTAATAATGACTTAATATCTGATAATAATGAGAAACTTTCTCGTAATAATGATTTAATATCTCGTAATAATGAGAAACTTTCTCATAATAATGACTTAATATCTCGTAATAATGAGAAACTTTCTCATAATAATGACTTAATATCTCGTAATAATGAGAAACTTTCTCGTAATAATGACTTAATATCTCGTAATAATGAGAAACTTTCTCATAATAATGACTTAATATCTCGTAATAATGAGAAACTTTCTCATAATAATGACTTAATATCTCGTAATAATGAGAAACTTTCTCATAATAATGACTTAATATCTCGTAATGAGAAACTTTCTCATAATAATGACTTAATATCTCATAATAATGAGAAACTTTCTCATAATAATGACTTAATATCTCGTAATAATGAGAAACTTTCTCATAATAATGACTTAATATCTCGTAATAATGAGAAACTTTCTCATAATAATGACTTAATATCTCGTAATAATGAGAAACTTTCTCATAATAATGACTTAATATCTCGTAATAATGAGAAACTTTCTCATAATAATGACTTAATATCTCGTAATAATGAGAAACTTTCTCATAATAATGACTTAATATCTCATAATAATGAGAAACTTTCTCATAATAATGACTTAATATCTCGTAATAATGAGAAACTTTCTCATAATAATGTCTTAATATCTCGTAATAATGAGAAACTTTCTCATAATAATGTCTTAATATCTCGTAATGAGAAACTTTCTAATAATAATGACTTAATATCTGATAATAATGAGAAACTTTCTCGTAATAATGATTTAATATCTGATAATAATGAGAAACTTTCTCGTAATAATGACTTAATATCTGATAATAATGAGAAACTTTCTCGTAATAATGATTTAATATCTCGTAATAATGAGAAACTTTCTCATAATAATGACTTAATATCTCGTAATAATGAGAAACTTTCTCATAATAATGACTTAATATCTCGTAATAATGAGAAACTTTCTCATAATAATGACTTAATATCTCATAATAATGAGAAACTTTCTCGTAATAATGATTTAATATCTGATAATAATGAGAAACTTTCTCGTAATAATGACTTAATATCTGATAATAATGAGAAACTTTCTCGTAATAATGATTTAATATCTCGTAATAATGAGAAACTTTCTCATAATAATGACTTAATATCTCGTAATAATGAGAAACTTTCTCATAATAATGACTTAATATCTCGTAATAATGAGAAACTTTCTCGTAATAATGACTTAATATCTCGTAATGAGAAACTTTCTCATAATAATGACTTAATATCTCATAATAATGAGAAACTTTCTCATAATAATGACTTAATATCTCGTAATAATGAGAAACTTTCTCATAATAATGACTTAATATCTCATAATAATGAGAAACTTTCTCATAATAATGATTTAATATCTCGTAATAATGAGAAACTTTCTCATAATAATGACTTAATATCTCGTAATAATGAGAAACTTTCTCATAATAATGACTTAATATCTCGTAATAATGAGAAACTTTCTCATAATAATGACTTAATATCTGATAATAATGAGAAACTTTCTCGTAATAATGATTTAATATCTGATAATAATGAGAAACTTTCTCGTAATAATGACTTAATATCTGATAATAATGAGAAACTTTCTCGTAATAATGATTTAATATCTCGTAATAATGAGAAACTTTCTCATAATAATGACTTAATATCTCGTAATAATGAGAAACTTTCTCATAATAATGACTTAATATCTCGTAATAATGAGAAACTTTCTCGTAATAATGACTTAATATCTCGTAATGAGAAACTTTCTCATAATAATGACTTAATATCTCATAATAATGAGAAACTTTCTCATAATAATGACTTAATATCTCGTAATAATGAGAAACTTTCTCATAATAATGACTTAATATCTCGTAATAATGAGAAACTTTCTCATAATAATGACTTAATATCTCGTAATAATGAGAAACTCTCATAATAATGACTTAATATCTCGTAATAATGAGAAACTTTCTCGTAATAATGACTTAATATCTCGTAATGAGAAACTTTCTCATAATAATGACTTAATATCTCATAATAATGAGAAACTTTCTCATAATAATGACTTAATATCTCGTAATAATGAGAAACTTTCTCATAATAATGACTTAATATCTCGTAATAATGAGAAACTTTCTCATAATAATGACTTAATATCTCGTAATAATGAGAAACTTTCTCATAATAATGTCTTAATATCTCGTAATAATGAGAAACTTTCTCATAATAATGACTTAATATCTCGTAATAATGAGAAACTTTCTCATAATAATGACTTAATATCTCGTAATAATGAGAAACTTTCTCATAATAATGACTTAATATCTCGTAATAATGAGAAACTTTCTCATAATAATGACTTAATATCTCATAATAATGAGAAACTTTCACGTAATAATGACTTAATATCTCGTAATAATGAGAAACTTTCTCATAATAATGACTTAATATCTCGTAATAATGAGAAACTTTCTCATAATAATGATTTAATATCTCGTAATAATGAGAAACTTTCTCATAATAATGACTTAATATCTCATAATAATGAGAAACTTTCTCGTAATAATGACTTAATATCTCGTAATAATGACTTAATATCTCATAATAATGAGAAACTTTCTCATAATAATGACTTAATATCTCGTAATAATGAGAAACTTTCTCATAATAATGACTTAATATCTCGTAATAATGAGAAACTTTCTCATAATAATGACTTAATATCTCGTAATAATGAGAAACTTTCTCATAATAATGACTTAATATCTCGTAATAATGAGAAACTTTCTCGTAATAATGACTTAATATCTCGTAATAATGAGAAACTTTCTCATAATAATGACTTAATATCTCATAATAATGAGAAACTTTCTCATAATAATGACTTAATATCTCGTAATAATGAGAAACTTTCTCGTAATAATGACTTAATATCTCGTAATGAGAAACTTTCTCATAATAATGTCTTAATATCTCGTAATAATGAGAAACTTTCTCGTAATAATGACTTAATATCTCGTAATAATGAGAAACTTTCTCATAATAATGTCTTAATATCTCGTAATAATGAGAAACTTTCTCATAATAATGACTTAATATCTCATAATAATGAGAAACTTTCTCGTAATAATGACTTAATATCTCGTAATAATGAGAAACTTTCTCATAATAATGACTTAATATCTCATAATAATGAGAAACTTTCTCATAATAATGACTTAATATCTCGTAATAATGAGAAACTTTCTCGTAATAATGACTTAATATCTCGTAATGAGAAACTTTCTCATAATAATGTCTTAATATCTCGTAATAATGAGAAACTTTCTCATAATAATGACTTAATATCTCGTAATAATGAGAAACTTTCTCGTAATAATGACTTAATATCTCGTAATAATGAGAAACTTTCTCATAATAATGACTTAATATCTCATAATAATGAGAAACTTTCTCATAATAATGACTTAATATCTCGTAATAATGAGAAACTTTCTCGTAATAATGACTTAATATCTCGTAATGAGAAACTTTCTCATAATAATGACTTAATATCTCGTAATAATGAGAAACTTTCTCATAATAATGACTTAATATCTCGTAATAATGAGAAACTTTCTCATAATAATGACTTAATATCTCGTAATGAGAAACTTTCTCATAATAATGACATAATATCTCGTAATAATGAGAAACTTTCTCATAATAATGTCTTAATATCTCGTAATGAGAAACTTTCTCATAATAATGACTTAATATCTCGTAATAATGAGAAACTTTCTCATAATAATGACTTAATATCTCGTAATAATGAGAAACTTTCTCATAATAATGACTTAATATCTCGTAATGAGAAACTTTCTCATAATAATGACATAATATCTCGTAATAATGAGAAACTTTCTCATAATAATGACTTAATATCTCATAATAATGAGAAACTTTCTCATAATAATGACTTAATATCTCATAATAATGAGAAACTTTCTCATAATAATGTCTTAATATCTCGTAATGAGAAACTTTCTCATAATAATGACTTAATATCTCATAATAATGAGAAACTTTCACGTAATAATGACTTAATATCTCATAATAATGAGAAACTTTCTCATAATAATGACTTAATATCTCATAATAATGAGAAACTTTCTCATAATAATGACTTAATATCTCGTAATAATGAGAAACTTTCTCATAATAATGACTTAATATCTCGTAATAATGAGAAACTTTCTCATAATAATGACTTAATATCTCGTAATAATGAGAAACTTTCTCATAATAATGACTTAATATCTCGTAATAATGAGAAACTTTCTCATAATAATGACTTAATATCTCATAATAATGAGAAACTTTCTCATAATAATGACTTAATATCTCGTAATAATGAGAAACTTTCTCATAATAATGACTTAATATCTCGTAATAATGAGAAACTTTCTCGTAATAATGACTTAATATCTCATAATAATGAGAAACTTTCTCATAATAATGACTTAATATCTCGTAATAATGAGAAACTTTCTCATAATAATGTCTTAATATCTCGTAATAATGAGAAACTTTCTCATAATAATGTCTTAATATCTCGTAATAATGAGAAACTTTCTCATAATAATGACTTAATATCTCATAATAATGAGAAACTTTCACGTAATAATGACTTAATATCTCATAATAATGAGAAACTTTCTCATAATAATGACTTAATATCTCGTAATAATGAGAAACTTTCTCATAATAATGACTTAATATCTCGTAATGAGAAACTTTCTCATAATAATGACTTAATATCTCGTAATAATGAGAAACTTTCTCATAATAATGACTTAATATCTCGTAATAATGAGAAACTTTCTCGTAATAATGACTTAATATCTCGTAATAATGAGAAACTTTCTCATAATAATGACTTAATATCTCGTAATAATGAGAAACTTTCTCATAATAATGACTTAATATCTCTTATAATGAGAAACTTTCTCATAATAATGACTTAATATCTCATAATAATGAGAAACTTTCTCGTAATAATGACTTAATATCTCGTAATGAGAAACTTTCTCATAATAATGACTTAATATCTCGTAATAATGAGAAACTTTCTCATAATAATGACTTAATATCTCGTAATAATGAGAAACTTTCTCGTAATAATGACTTAATATCTCGTAATGAGAAACTTTCTCATAATAATGTCTTAATATCTCGTAATAATGAGAAACTTTCTCATAATAATGACTTAATATCTCGTAATAATGAGAAACTTTCTCATAATAATGACTTAATATCTCGTAATAATGAGAAACTTTCTCGTAATAATGACTTAATATCTCGTAATAATGAGAAACTTTCTCATAATAATGACTTAATATCTCATAATAATGAGAAACTTTCTCATAATAATGACTTAATATCTCGTAATAATGAGAAACTTTCTCGTAATAATGACTTAATATCTCGTAATGAGAAACTTTCTCATAATAATGACTTAATATCTCGTAATAATGAGAAACTTTCTCATAATAATGACTTAATATCTCGTAATAATGAGAAACTTTCTCGTAATAATGACTTAATATCTCGTAATAATGAGAAACTTTCTCATAATAATGACTTAATATCTCATAATAATGAGAAACTTTCTCATAATAATGACTTAATATCTCGTAATAATGAGAAACTTTCTCGTAATAATGACTTAATATCTCGTAATGAGAAACTTTCTCATAATAATGACTTAATATCTCGTAATAATGAGAAACTTTCTCATAATAATGACTTAATATCTCGTAATAATGAGAAACTTTCTCATAAAAATGACTTAATATCTCGTAATAATGAGAAACTTTCTCATAATAATGACTTAATATCTCGTAATAATGAGAAACTTTCTCATAATAATGACTTAATATCTCGTAATAATGAGAAACTTTCTCATAATAATGACTTAATATCTCGTAATAATGAGAAACTTTCTCATAATAATGACTTAATATCTCGTAATGAGAAACTTTCTCATAATAATGACATAATATCTCGTAATAATGAGAAACTTTCTCATAATAATGTCTTAATATCTCGTAATGAGAAACTTTCTCATAATAATGACTTAATATCTCATAATAATGAGAAACTTTCTCATAATAATGACTTAATATCTCGTAATAATGAGAAACTTTCTCATAATAATGACTTAATATCTCGTAATAATGAGAAACTTTCTCGTAATAATGACTTAATATCTCGTAATAATGAGAAACTTTCTCATAATAATGACTTAATATCTCATAATAATGAGAAACTTTCTCATAATAATGACTTAATATCTCGTAATAATGAGAAACTTTCTCGTAATAATGACTTAATATCTCGTAATGAGAAACTTTCTCATAATAATGTCTTAATATCTCGTAATAATGAGAAACTTTCTCGTAATAATGACTTAATATCTCGTAATAATGAGAAACTTTCTCATAATAATGACTTAATATCTCGTAATGAGAAACTTTCTCATAATAATGTCTTAATATCTCGTAATAATGAGAAACTTTCTCATAATAATGACTTAATATCTCGTAATAATGAGAAACTTTCTCGTAATAATGACTTAATATCTCGTAATAATGAGAAACTTTCTCATAATAATGACTTAATATCTCATAATAATGAGAAACTTTCTCATAATAATGACTTAATATCTCGTAATAATGAGAAACTTTCTCGTAATAATGACTTAATATCTCGTAATGAGAAACTTTCTCATAATAATGACTTAATATCTCGTAATAATGAGAAACTTTCTCATAATAATGACTTAATATCTCGTAATAATGAGAAACTTTCTCATAATAATGACTTAATATCTCGTAATGAGAAACTTTCTCATAATAATGACATAATATCTCGTAATAATGAGAAACTTTCTCATAATAATGTCTTAATATCTCGTAATGAGAAACTTTCTCATAATAATGACTTAATATCTCATAATAATGAGAAACTTTCTCATAATAATGACTTAATATCTCGTAATAATGAGAAACTTTCACGTAATAATGACTTAATATCTCATAATAATGAGAAACTTTCTCATAATAATGTCTTAATATCTCGTAATAATGAGAAACTTTCACGTAATAATGACTTAATATCTCATAATAATGAGAAACTTTCTCATAATAATGTCTTAATATCTCGTAATGAGAAACTTTCTCATAATAATGACTTAATATCTCATAATAATGAGAAACTTTCACGTAATAATGACTTAATATCTCATAATAATGAGAAACTTTCTCATAATAATGACTTAATATCTCATAATAATGAGAAACTTTCTCATAATAATGACTTAATGTCTCATAATAATGAGAAACGTTCTCATAATAATGACTTAATATCTCGTAATAATGAGAAACTTTCTCATAATAATGACTTAATATCTCATAATAATGAGAAACTTTCACGTAATAATGACTTAATATCTCATAATAATGAGAAACTTTCTCATAATAATGACTTAATATCTCGTAATAATGAGAAACTTTCTCATAATAATGTCTTAATATCTCGTAATAATGAGAAACTTTCTCATAATAATGTCTTAATATCTCGTAATAATGAGAAACTTTCTCATAATAATGACTTAATATCTCATAATAATGAGAAACTTTCACGTAATAATGACTTAATATCTCATAATAATGAGAAACTTTCTCATAATAATGACTTAATATCTCGTAATAATGAGAAACTTTCTCATAATAATGACTTAATATCTCGTAATGAGAAACTTTCTCATAATAATGACTTAATATCTCGTAATAATGAGAAACTTTCTCATAATAATGACTTAATATCTCGTAATAATGAGAAACTTTCTCATAATAATGACTTAATATCTCATAATAATGAGAAACTTTCTCATAATAATGACTAAATATCTCGTAATAATGAGAAACTTTCTCATAATAATGACTTAATATCTCGTAATAATGAGAAACTTTCTCATAATAATGACTTAATATCTCATAATAATGAGAAACTTTCACGTAATAATGACTTAATATCTCATAATAATGAGAAACTTTCTCATAATAATGACTTAATATCTCGTAATAATGAGAAACTTTCTCATAATAATGTCTTAATATCTCGTAATAATGAGAAACTTTCTCATAATAATGACTTAATATCTCATAATAATGAGAAACTTTCTCATAATAATGACTAAATATCTCGTAATAATGAGAAACTTTCTCATAATAATGACTTAATATCTCATAATAATGAGAAACTTTCACGTAATAATGACTTAATATCTCATAATAATGAGAAACTTTCTCATAATAATGACTTAATATCTCGTAATAATGAGAAACTTTCTCATAATAATGTCTTAATATCTCATAATAATGAGAAACTTTCACGTAATAATGACTTAATATCTCATAATAATGAGAAACTTTCTCATAATAATGACTTAATATCTCGTAATAATGAGAAACTTTCTCATAATAATGATTTAATATCTCGTAATAATGAGAAACTTTCTCGTAATAATGACTTAATATCTCATAATAATGAGAAACTTTCACGTAATAATGACTTAATATCTCATAATAATGAGAAACTTTCTCATAATAATGACTTAATATCTCGTAATAATGAGAAACTTTCTCATAATAATGACTTAATATCTCGTAATGAGAAACTTTCTCATAATAATGACTTAATATCTCGTAATAATGAGAAACTTTCTCATAATAATGTCTTAATATCTCGTAATAATGAGAAACTTTCTCATAATAATGACTTAATATCTCGTAATGAGAAACTTTCTCATAATAATGACTTAATATCTCGTAATAATGAGAAACTTTCTCATAATAATGACTTAATATCTCGTAATAATGAGAAACTTTCTCATAATAATGACTTAATATCTCGTAATGAGAAACTTTCTCATAATAATGACTTAATATCTCGTAATAATGAGAAACTTTCTCATAATAATGTCTTAATATCTCGTAATAATGAGAAACTTTCTCATAATAATGACTTAATATCTCGTAATAATGAGAAACTTTCTCGTAATAATGACTTAATATCTCGTAATAATGAGAAACTTTCTCATAATAATGACTTAATATCTCGTAATAATGAGAAACTTTCTCATAATAATGACTTAATATCTCTTATAATGAGAAACTTTCTCATAATAATGACTTAATATCTCGTAATAATGAGAAACTTTCTCATAATAATGACTTAATATCTCGTAATAATGAGAAACTTTCACGTAATAATGACTTAATATCTCATAATAATGAGAAACTTTCTCATAATAATGACTTAATATCTCATAATAATGAGAAACTTTCACGTAATAATAACTTAATATCTCATAATAATGAGAAACTTTCTCATAATAATGACTTAATATCTCATAATAATGAGAAACTTTCACGTAATAATGACTTAATATCTCATAATAATGAGAAACTTTCTCATAATAATGACTTAATATCTCGTAATAATGAGAAACTTTCACGTAATAATGACTTAATATCTCGTAATAATGAGAAACTTTCTCATAATAATGACTTAATATCTCGTAATAATGAGAAACTTTCTCATAATAATGACTTAATATCTCGTAATAATGAGGAACTTTCTCATAATAATGACTTAATATCTCATAATAATGAGAAACTTTCACGTAATAATGACTTAATATCTCATAATAATGAGAAACTTTCTCATAATAATGACTTAATATCTCATAATAATGAGAAACTTTCTCATAATAATGACTTAATATCTCGTAATAATGAGAAACTTTCTCATAATAATGACTTAATATCTCGTAATAATGAGAAACTTTCACGTAATAATGACTTAATATCTCATAATAATGAGAAACTTTCTCATAATAATGACTTAATATCTCATAATAATGAGAAACTTTCACGTAATAATGACTTAATATCTCATAATAATGAGAAACTTTCTCATAATAATGACTTAATATCTCATAATAATGAGAAACTTTCACGTAATAATAACTTAATATCTCATAATAATGAGAAACTTTCACGTAATAATGACTTAATATCTCATAATAATGAGAAACTTTCTCGTAATAATGTCTTAATATCTCATAATAATGAGAAACTTTCACGTAATAATGACTTAATATCTCGTAATAATGAGAAACTTTCTCATAATAATGACTTAATATCTCGTAATAATGAGAAACTTTCTCATAATAATGACTTAATATCTCGTAATAATGAGGAACTTTCTCATAATAATGACTTAATATCTCATAATAATGAGAAACTTTCACGTAATAATGTCTTAATATCTCATAATAATGAGAAACTTTCACGTAATAATGACTTAATATCTCGTAATAATGAGAAACTTTCTCATAATAATGACTTAATATCTCGTAATAATGAGGAACTTTCTCATAATAATGACTTAATATCTCATAATAATGAGAAACTTTCACGTAATAATGACTTAATATCTCATAATAATGAGAAACTTTCTCATAATAATGACTTAATATCTCATAATAATGAGAAACTTTCTCATAATAATGACTTAATGTCTCGTAATAATGAGAAACTTTCACGTAATAATGACTTAATATCTCATAATAATGAGAAACTTTCTCATAATAATGACTTAATATCTCATAATAATGAGAAACTTTCTCATAATAATGACTTAATATCTCGTAATAATGAGAAACTTTCACGTAATAATGACTTAATATCTCATAATAATGAGAAACTTTCTCATAATAATGACTTAATATCTCATAATAATGAGAAACTTTCACGTAATAATGACTTAATATCTCATAATAATGAGAAACTTTCTCATAATAATGACTTAATATCTCATAATAATGAGAAACTTTCACGTAATAATAACTTAATATCTCATAATAATGAGAAACTTTCTCATAATAATGACTTAATATCTCATAATAATGAGAAACTTTCACGTAATAATTACTTAATATCTCATAATAATGAGAAACTTTCTCATAATAATGACTTAATATCTCGTAATAATGAGAAACTTTCACGTAATAATGACTTAATATCTCGTAATAATGAGAAACTTTCTCATAATAATGACTTAATATCTCGTAATAATGAGAAACTTTCACGTAATAATGACTTAATATCTCGTAATGAGAAACTTTCTCATAATAATGACTTAATATCTCGTAATAATGAGAAACTTTCTCATAATAATGACTTAATATCTCATAATAATGAGAAACTTTCTCGTAATAATGACTTAATATCTCGTAATGAGAAACTTTCTCATAATAATGTCTTAATATCTCGTAATAATGAGAAACTTTCTCATAATAATGACTTAATATCTCGTAATAATGAGAAACTTTCTCGTAATAATGACTTAATATCTCGTAATGAGAAACTTTCTCATAATAATGTCTTAATATCTCGTAATAATGAGAAACTTTCTCATAATAATGACTTAATATCTCGTAATAATGAGAAACTTTCTCATAATAATGACTTAATATCTCGTAATAATGAGAAACTTTCTCGTAATAATGACTTAATATCTCGTAATAATGAGAAACTTTCTCATAATAATGACTTAATATCTCATAATAATGAGAAACTTTCTCATAATAATGACTTAATATCTCGTAATAATGAGAAACTTTCTCGTAATAATGACTTAATATCTCGTAATGAGAAACTTTCTCATAATAATGTCTTAATATCTCGTAATAATGAGAAACTTTCTCATAATAATGACTTAATATCTCGTAATAATGAGAAACTTTCTCGTAATAATGACTTAATATCTCGTAATAATGAGAAACTTTCTCATAATAATGACTTAATATCTCATAATAATGAGAAACTTTCTCATAATAATGACTTAATATCTCGTAATAATGAGAAACTTTCTCGTAATAATGACTTAATATCTCGTAATGAGAAACTTTCTCGTAATAATGACTTAATATCTCGTAATAATGAGAAACTTTCTCATAATAATTACTTAATATCTCGTAATAATGAGAAACTTTCTCATAATAATGACTTAATATCTCGTAATGAGAAACTTTCTCATAATAATGACATAATATCTCGTAATAATGAGAAACTTTCTCATAATAATGTCTTAATATCTCGTAATGAGAAACTTTCTCATAATAATGACTTAATATCTCATAATAATGAGAAACTTTCTCATAATAATGACTTAATATCTCGTAATAATGAGAAACTTTCTCATAATAATGACTTAATATCTCGTAATAATGAGAAACTTTCTCGTAATAATGACTTAATATCTCATAATAATGAGAAACTTTCACGTAATAATAACTTAATATCTCATAATAATGAGAAACTTTCTCATAATAATGACTTAATATCTCATAATAATGAGAAACTTTCACGTAATAATGACTTAATATCTCATAATAATGAGAAACTTTCTCATAATAATGACTTAATATCTCGTAATAATGAGAAACTTTCACGTAATAATGACTTAATATCTGGTAATAATGAGAAACTTTCTCATAATAATGACTTAATATCTCGTAATAATGAGAAACTTTCTCATAATAATGACTTAATATCTCGTAATAATGAGGAACTTTCTCATAATAATGACTTAATATCTCATAATAATGAGAAACTTTCACGTAATAATGACTTAATATCTCATAATAATGAGAAACTTTCTCATAATAATGACTTAATATCTCATAATAATGAGAAACTTTCTCATAATAATGACTTAATATCTCGTAATAATGAGAAACTTTCTCATAATAATGACTTAATATCTCGTAATAATGAGAAACTTTCTCATAATAATGTCTTAATATCTCGTAATGAGAAACTTTCTCATAATAATGACTTAATATCTCATAATAATGAGAAACTTTCTCATAATAATGACTTAATATCTCGTAATAATGAGAAACTTTCTCATAATAATGACTTAATATCTCGTAATAATGAGAAACTTTCTCGTAATAATGACTTAATATCTCATAATAATGAGAAACTTTCACGTAATAATAACTTAATATCTCATAATAATGAGAAACTTTCTCATAATAATGACTTAATATCTCATAATAATGAGAAACTTTCACGTAATAATGACTTAATATCTCATAATAATGAGAAACTTTCTCATAATAATGACTTAATATCTCGTAATAATGAGAAACTTTCACGTAATAATGACTTAATATCTGGTAATAATGAGAAACTTTCTCATAATAATGACTTAATATCTCGTAATAATGAGAAACTTTCTCATAATAATGACTTAATATCTCGTAATAATGAGGAACTTTCTCATAATAATGACTTAATATCTCATAATAATGAGAAACTTTCACGTAATAATGACTTAATATCTCATAATAATGAGAAACTTTCTCATAATAATGACTTAATATCTCATAATAATGAGAAACTTTCTCATAATAATGACTTAATATCTCGTAATAATGAGAAACTTTCACGTAATAATGACTTAATATCTCATAATAATGAGAAACTTTCTCATAATAATGACTTAATATCTCATAATAATGAGAAACTTTCACGTAATAATGACTTAATATCTCATAATAATGAGAAACTTTCTCATAATAATGACTTAATATCTCATAATAATGAGAAACTTTCACGTAATAATAACTTAATATCTCATAATAATGAGAAACTTTCACGTAATAATGACTTAATATCTCATAATAATGAGAAACTTTCTCGTAATAATGTCTTAATATCTCATAATAATGAGAAACTTTCACGTAATAATGACTTAATATCTCGTAATAATGAGAAACTTTCTCATAATAATGACTTAATATCTCGTAATAATGAGAAACTTTCTCATAATAATGACTTAATATCTCGTAATAATGAGAAACTTTCTCATAATAATGACTTAATATCTCGTAATAATGAGGAACTTTCTCATAATAATGACTTAATATCTCATAATAATGAGAAACTTTCACGTAATAATGACTTAATATCTCGTAATAATGAGAAACTTTCTCATAATAATGACTTAATATCTCGTAATAATGAGAAACTTTCTCATAATAATGACTTAATATCTCGTAATAATGAGGAACTTTCTCATAATAATGACTTAATATCTCATAATAATGAGAAACTTTCACGTAATAATGACTTAATATCTCATAATAATGAGAAACTTTCTCATAATAATGACTTAATATCTCATAATAATGAGAAACTTTCTCATAATAATGACTTAATATCTCGTAATAATGAGAAACTTTCTCATAATAATGACTTAATATCTCGTAATAATGAGAAACTTTCACGTAATAATGACTTAATATCTCATAATAATGAGAAACTTTCTCATAATAATGACTTAATATCTCATAATAATGAGAAACTTTCACGTAATAATGACTTAATATCTCATAATAATGAGAAACTTTCTCATAATAATGACTTAATATCTCGTAATAATGAGAAACTTTCTCATAATAATGACTTAATATCTCGTAATGAGAAACTTTCACGTAATAATTACTTAATATCTCATAATAATGAGAAACTTTCTCATAATAATGACTTAATATCTCGTAATAATGAGAAACTTTCACGTAATAATGACTTAATATCTCGTAATAATGAGAAACTTTCTCATAATAATGACTTAATATCTCGTAATAATGAGAAACTTTCTCATAATAATGACTTAATATCTCATAATAATGAGAAACTTTCTCGTAATAATGACTTAATATCTCGTAATGAGAAACTTTCTCATAATAATGTCTTAATATCTCGTAATAATGAGAAACTTTCTCATAATAATGACTTAATATCTCGTAATAATGAGAAACTTTCTCGTAATAATGACTTAATCTCTCGTAATGAGAAACTTTCTCATAATAATGTCTTAATATCTCGTAATAATGAGAAACTTTCTCATAATAATGACTTAATATCTCGTAATAATGAGAAACTTTCTCATAATAATGACTTAATATCTCGTAATAATGAGAAACTTTCTCGTAATAATGACTTAATATCTCGTAATAATGAGAAACTTTCTCATAATAATGACTTAATATCTCATAATAATGAGAAACTTTCTCATAATAATGACTTAATATCTCGTAATAATGAGAAACTTTCTCGTAATAATGACTTAATATCTCGTAATAATGAGAAACTTTCTCATAATAATGACTTAATATCTCATAATAATGAGAAACTTTCTCATAATAATGACTTAATATCTCGTAATAATGAGAAACTTTCTCATAATAATGACTTAATATCTCGTAATAATGAGAAACTTTCTCGTAATAATGACTTAATATCTCGTAATAATGAGAAACTTTCTCATAATAATGACTTAATATCTCATAATAATGAGAAACTTTCTCATAATAATGACTTAATATCTCGTAATAATGAGAAACTTTCTCGTAATAATTACTTAATATCTCGTAATAATGAGAAACTTTCTCATAATAATGACTTAATATCTCGTAATGAGAAACTTTCTCATAATAATGACATAATATCTCATAATAATGAGAAACTTTCTCATAATAATGACTTAATATCTCGTAATAATGAGAAACTTTCTCATAATAATGACTTAATATCTCGTAATGAGAAACTTTCTCATAATAATGACATAATATCTCATAATAATGAGAAACTTTCTCATAATAATGACTTAATATCTCATAATAATGAGAAACTTTCTCATAATAATGACTTAATATCTCATAATAATGAGAAACTTTCACGTAATAATAACTTAATATCTCATAATAATGAGAAACTTTCACGTAATAATGACTTAATATCTCATAATAATGAGAAACTTTCTCGTAATAATGTCTTAATATCTCATAATAATGAGAAACTTTCACGTAATAATGACTTAATATCTCGTAATAATGAGAAACTTTCTCATAATAATGACTTAATATCTCGTAATAATGAGAAACTTTCTCATAATAATGACTTAATATCTCGTAATAATGAGAAACTTTCTCATAATAATGACTTAATATCTCGTAATAATGAGGAACTTTCTCATAATAATGACTTAATATCTCATAATAATGAGAAACTTTCACGTAATAATGACTTAATATCTCGTAATAATGAGAAACTTTCTCATAATAATGACTTAATATCTCGTAATAATGAGAAACTTTCTCATAATAATGACTTAATATCTCGTAATAATGAGGAACTTTCTCATAATAATGACTTAATATCTCATAATAATGAGAAACTTTCACGTAATAATGACTTAATATCTCATAATAATGAGAAACTTTCTCATAATAATGACTTAATATCTCATAATAATGAGAAACTTTCTCATAATAATGACTTAATATCTCGTAATAATGAGAAACTTTCTCATAATAATGACTTAATATCTCGTAATAATGAGAAACTTTCACGTAATAATGACTTAATATCTCATAATAATGAGAAACTTTCTCATAATAATGACTTAATATCTCATAATAATGAGAAACTTTCACGTAATAATGACTTAATATCTCATAATAATGAGAAACTTTCTCATAATAATGACTTAATATCTCGTAATAATGAGAAACTTTCTCATAATAATGACTTAATATCTCGTAATGAGAAACTTTCACGTAATAATTACTTAATATCTCATAATAATGAGAAACTTTCTCATAATAATGACTTAATATCTCGTAATAATGAGAAACTTTCACGTAATAATGACTTAATATCTCGTAATAATGAGAAACTTTCTCATAATAATGACTTAATATCTCGTAATAATGAGAAACTTTCTCATAATAATGACTTAATATCTCATAATAATGAGAAACTTTCTCGTAATAATGACTTAATATCTCGTAATGAGAAACTTTCTCATAATAATGTCTTAATATCTCGTAATAATGAGAAACTTTCTCATAATAATGACTTAATATCTCGTAATAATGAGAAACTTTCTCGTAATAATGACTTAATCTCTCGTAATGAGAAACTTTCTCATAATAATGTCTTAATATCTCGTAATAATGAGAAACTTTCTCATAATAATGACTTAATATCTCGTAATAATGAGAAACTTTCTCATAATAATGACTTAATATCTCGTAATAATGAGAAACTTTCTCGTAATAATGACTTAATATCTCGTAATAATGAGAAACTTTCTCATAATAATGACTTAATATCTCATAATAATGAGAAACTTTCTCATAATAATGACTTAATATCTCGTAATAATGAGAAACTTTCTCGTAATAATGACTTAATATCTCGTAATAATGAGAAACTTTCTCATAATAATGACTTAATATCTCATAATAATGAGAAACTTTCTCATAATAATGACTTAATATCTCGTAATAATGAGAAACTTTCTCATAATAATGACTTAATATCTCGTAATAATGAGAAACTTTCTCGTAATAATGACTTAATATCTCGTAATAATGAGAAACTTTCTCATAATAATGACTTAATATCTCATAATAATGAGAAACTTTCTCATAATAATGACTTAATATCTCGTAATAATGAGAAACTTTCTCGTAATAATTACTTAATATCTCGTAATAATGAGAAACTTTCTCATAATAATGACTTAATATCTCGTAATGAGAAACTTTCTCATAATAATGACATAATATCTCATAATAATGAGAAACTTTCTCATAATAATGACTTAATATCTCGTAATAATGAGAAACTTTCTCATAATAATGACTTAATATCTCGTAATGAGAAACTTTCTCATAATAATGACATAATATCTCATAATAATGAGAAACTTTCTCATAATAATGACTTAATATCTCATAATAATGAGAAACTTTCTCATAATAATGACTTAATATCTCGTAATAATGAGAAACTTTCTCATAATAATGACTTAATATCTCGTAATAATGAGAAACTTTCTCGTAATAATGACTTAATATCTCGTAATAATGAGAAACTTTCTCATAATAATGACTTAATATCTCGTAATAATGAGAAACTTTCTCGTAATAATGACTTAATATCTCGTAATGAGAAACTTTCTCATAATAATGTCTTAATATCTCGTAATAATGAGAAACTTTCTCGTAATAATGACTTAATATCTCGTAATAATGAGAAACTTTCTCATAATAATGACTTAATATCTCGTAATAATGAGAAACTTTCTCGTAATAATGACTTAATATCTCGTAATAATGAGAAACTTTCTCATAATAATGACTTAATATCTCATAATAATGAGAAACTTTCTCATAATAATGACTTAATATCTCGTAATAATGAGAAACTTTCTCGTAATAATGACTTAATATCTCGTAATGAGAAACTTTCTCATAATAATGACTTAATATCTCGTAATAATGAGAAACTTTCTCATAATAATGACTTAATATCTCGTAATAATGAGAAACTTTCTCATAATAATGACTTAATATCTCGTAATGAGAAACTTTCTCATAATAATGACATAATATCTCGTAATAATGAGAAACTTTCTCATAATAATGTCTTAATATCTCGTAATGAGAAACTTTCTCATAATAATGACTTAATATCTCATAATAATGAGAAACTTTCTCATAATAATGACTTAATATCTCGTAATAATGAGAAACTTTCTCATAATAATGTCTTAATATCTCGTAATGAGAAACTTTCTCATAATAATGACTTAATATCTCATAATAATGAGAAACTTTCACGTAATAATGACTTAATATCTCATAATAATGAGAAACTTTCTCATAATAATGACTTAATATCTCATAATAATGAGAAACTTTCACGTAATAATGACTTAATATCTCATAATAATGAGAAACTTTCTCATAATAATGACTTAATATCTCATAATAATGAGAAACTTTCACGTAATAATGACTTAATATCTCATAATAATGAGAAACTTTCTCATAATAATGACTTAATATCTCATAATAATGAGAAACTTTCACGTAATAATGACTTAATATCTCATAATAATGAGAAACTTTCTCATAATAATGACTTAATATCTCATAATAATGAGAAACTTTCACGTAATAATGACTTAATATCTCATAATAATGAGAAACTTTCTCATAATAATGACTTAATGTCTCATAATAATGAGAAACGTTCTCATAATAATGACTTAATATCTCATAATAATGAGAAACTTTCTCATAATAATGACTTAATATCTCGTAATAATGAGAAACTTTCTCATAATAATGACTTAATATCTCATAATAATGAGAAACTTTCACGTAATAATGACTTAATATCTCATAATAATGAGAAACTTTCTCATAATAATGACTTAATATCTCGTAATAATGAGAAACTTTCTCATAATAATGTCTTAATATCTCGTAATAATGAGAAACTTTCTCATAATAATGACTTAATATCTCATAATAATGAGAAACTTTCACGTAATAATGACTTAATATCTCGTAATAATGAGAAACTTTCTCGTAATAATGACTTAATATCTCATAATAATGAGAAACTTTCTCATAATAATGTCTTAATATCTCGTAATAATGAGAAACTTTCTCATAATAATGACTTAATATCTCATAATAATGAGAAACTTTCTCGTAATAATGACTTAATATCTCGTAATAATGAGAAACTTTCTCGTAATAATGACTTAATATCTCGTAATAATGAGAAACTTTCTCGTAATAATGACTTAATATCTCTTATAATGAGAAACTTTCTCATAATAATGACTTAATATCTCATAATAATGAGAAACTTTCTCATAATAATGACTTAATATCTCGTAATAATGAGAAACTTTCTTGTAATAATGACTTAATATCTCGTAATAATGAGAAACTTTCACGTAATAATGACTTAATATCTCATAATAATGAGAAACTTTCTCATAATAATGACTTAATATCTCGTAATAATGAGAAACTTTCTAATAATAATGACTTAATATCTCATAATAATGAGAAACTTTCTCATAATAATGACTTAATATCTCGTAATAATGAGAAACTTTCTCATAATAATGACTTAATATCTCGTAATAATGAGAAACTTTCACGTAATAATGACTTAATATCTCATAATAATGAGAAACTTTCTCATAATAATGACTTAATATCTCGTAATAATGAGAAACTTTCTAATAATAATGACTTAATATCTCTTATAATGAGAAACTTTCACGTAATAATGACTTAATATCTCATAATAATGAGAAACTTTCTCATAATAATGACTTAATATCTCATAATAATGAGAAACTTTCTCATAATAATGACTTAATATCTCGTAATAATGAGAAACTTTCTTGTAATAATGACTTAATATCTCGTAATAATGAGAAACTTTCACGTAATAATGACTTAATATCTCATAATAATGAGAAACTTTCTCATAATAATGACTTAATATCTCGTAATAATGAGAAACTTTCTAATAATAATGACTTAATATCTCATAATAATGAGAAACTTTCTCATAATAATGACTTAATATCTCGTAATAATGAGAAACTTTCTCATAATAATGACTTAATATCTCGTAATAATGAGAAACTTTCACGTAATAATGACTTAATATCTCATAATAATGAGAAACTTTCTCATAATAATGACTTAATATCTCGTAATAATGAGAAACTTTCTAATAATAATGACTTAATATCTCTTATAATGAGAAACTTTCTCATAATAATGACTTAATATCTCTTATAATGAGAAACTTTCTCATAATAATGACTTAATATCTCATAATAATGAGAAACTTTCACGTAATAATGACTTAATATCTCGTAATAATGAGAAACTTTCTAATAATAATGACTTAATATCTCATAATAATGAGAAACTTTCTCATAATAATGACTTAATATCTCATAATAATGAGAAACTTTCTCATAATAATGACTTAATATCTCGTAATAATGAGAAACTTTCTTGTAATAATGACTTAATATCTCATAATAATGAGAAACTTTCTCATAATAATGACTTAATATCTCATAATAATGAGAAACTTTCACGTAATAATGACTTAATATCTCGTAATAATGAGAAACTTTCTCATAATAATGACTTAATATCTCGTAATAATGAGAAACTTTCTTGTAATAATGACTTAATATCTCATAATAATGAGAAACTTTCACGTAATAATGACTTAATATCTCGTAATAATGAGAAACTTTCTTGTAATAATGACTTCTCGTAATAATGAGAAACTTTCTCATAATAATGACTTAATATCTCGTAATAATGATGTTACGGTGTGTAGTGCAGCAGGGAAGAGAAGATCCAGGGCTTCCACAAAGATGGGTTTTTATTTACAATGGGATACAGAACACGACACACATAGGCATAACACATAAGAACGGACAAGGAGTGCAGGGAAGTGAGATCAATATAAAGGGAGTGCTGATGATGATGACCAGGTGCAGGGAATCCAGGGAGAGTGGGAGAGATGAGGAGTGAGTGATTTCAGGTGAGAGACAGGGAGGATCATGGGAAATGGAGTCCAGGACAGGCGTGGATTGTAACAAATGAGAAACTTTCACGTAATAATGACTTAATATCTCATAATAATGAGAAACTTTCTCATAATAATGACTTAATATCTCGTAATAATGAGAAACTTTCTCATAATAATGTCTTAATATCTCGTAATAATGAGAAACTTTCTCATAATAATGACTTAATATCTCGTAATAATGAGAAACTTTCTCGTAATAATGACTTAATATCTCGTAATAATGAGAAACTTTCTCATAATAATGACTTAATATCTCGTAATAATGAGAAACTTTCTCATAATAATGACTTAATATCTCGTAATAATGAGAAACTTTCTCGTAATAATGACTTAATATCTCGTAATAATGAGAAACTTTCACGTAATAATGACTTAATATCTCGTAATAATGAGAAACTTTCTCGTAATAATGACTTAATATCTCGTAATAATGAGAAACTTTCTCGTAATAATGACTTAATATCTCGTAATAATGAGAAACTTTCACGTAATAATGACTTAATATCTCGTAATAATGAGAAACTTTCTCGTAATAATGACTTAATATCTCATAATAATGAGAAACTTTCTCATAATAATGACTTAATATCTCGTAATAATGAGAAACTTTCTCATAATAATGACTTAATATCTCATAATAATGAGAAACTTTCACGTAATAATGACTTAATATCTCGTAATAATGAGAAACTTTCTCATAATAATGACTTAATGTCTCGTAATAATGAGAAACTTTCACGTAATAATGACTTAATATCTCATAATAATGAGAAACTTTCTCATAATAATGACTTAATATCTCATAATAATGAGAAACTTTCACGTAATAATGACTTAATATCTCGTAATAATGAGAAACTTTCTCATAATAATGACTTAATATCTCATAATAATGAGAAACTTTCTCATAATAATGACTTAATATCTCGTAATGAGAAACTTTCTCATAATAATGTCTTAATATCTCGTAATAATGAGAAACTTTCTCGTAATAATGACTTAATATCTCGTAATAATGAGAAACTTTCTCATAATAATGACTTAATATCTCGTAATAATGAGAAACTTTCTCATAATAATGACTTAATATCTCGTAATAATGAGAAACTTTCTCATAATAATGACTTAATATCTCGTAATAATGAGAAACTTTCTCATAATAATGACTTAATATCTCGTAATAATGAGAAACTTTCTCATAATAATGACTTAATATCTCATAATAATGACTTAATATCTCATAATAATGACTTAATATCTCGTAATAATGACTTAATATCTCGTAATAATGAGAAACTTTCTCATAATAATGACTTAATATCTCGTAATAATGAGAAACTTTCTCGTAATAATGACTTAATATCTCGTAATAATGAGAAACTTTCTCATAATAATGACTTAATATCTCGTAATAATGAGAAACTTTCTCGTAATAATGACTTAATATCTCGTAATGAGAAACTTTCTCATAATAATGACTTAATATCTCGTAATAATGAGAAACTTTCTCATAATAATGACTTAATATCTCGTAATAATGAGAAACTTTCTCATAATAATGACTTAATATCTCGTAATGAGAAACTTTCTCATAATAATGACATAATATCTCGTAATAATGAGAAACTTTCTCATAATAATGTCTTAATATCTCGTAATGAGAAACTTTCTCATAATAATGACTTAATATCTCATAATAATGAGAAACTTTCTCATAATAATGACTTAATATCTCGTAATAATGAGAAACTTTCTCATAATAATGTCTTAATATCTCGTAATGAGAAACTTTCTCATAATAATGACTTAATATCTCATAATAATGAGAAACTTTCTCATAATAATGACTTAATATCTCATAATAATGAGAAACTTTCACGTAATAATGACTTAATATCTCATAATAATGAGAAACTTTCTCATAATAATGACTTAATATCTCATAATAATGAGAAACTTTCTCATAATAATGACTTAATATCTCGTAATAATGAGAAACTTTCACGTAATAATGACTTAATATCTCGTAATAATGAGAAACTTTCACGTAATAATGACTTAATATCTCGTAATAATGAGAAACTTTCTCATAATAATGACTTAATATCTCGTAATAATGAGAAACTTTCTCGTAATAATGACTTAATATCTCGTAATAATGAGAAACTTTCTCATAATAATGACTTAATATCTCGTAATAATGAGAAACTTTCTTGTAATAATGACTTAATATCTCATAATAATGAGAAACTTTCACGTAATAATGACTTAATATCTCGTAATAATGAGAAACTTTCTTGTAATAATGACTTCTCGTAATAATGAGAAACTTTCTCATAATAATGACTTAATATCTCGTAATAATGATGTTACGGTGTGTAGTGCAGCAGGGAAGAGAAGATCCAGGGCTTCCACAAAGATGGGTTTTTATTTACAATGGGATACAGAACACGACACACATAGGCATAACACATAAGAACGGACAAGGAGTGCAGGGAAGTGAGATCAATATAAAGGGAGTGCTGATGATGATGACCAGGTGCAGGGAATCCAGGGAGAGTGGGAGAGATGAGGAGTGAGTGATTTCAGGTGAGAGACAGGGAGGATCATGGGAAATGGAGTCCAGGACAGGCGTGGATTGTAACAAATGAGAAACTTTCACGTAATAATGACTTAATATCTCATAATAATGAGAAACTTTCTCATAATAATGACTTAATATCTCGTAATAATGAGAAACTTTCTCATAATAATGTCTTAATATCTCGTAATAATGAGAAACTTTCTCATAATAATGACTTAATATCTCGTAATAATGAGAAACTTTCTCGTAATAATGACTTAATATCTCGTAATAATGAGAAACTTTCTCATAATAATGACTTAATATCTCGTAATAATGAGAAACTTTCTCATAATAATGACTTAATATCTCGTAATAATGAGAAACTTTCTCGTAATAATGACTTAATATCTCGTAATAATGAGAAACTTTCACGTAATAATGACTTAATATCTCGTAATAATGAGAAACTTTCTCGTAATAATGACTTAATATCTCGTAATAATGAGAAACTTTCTCGTAATAATGACTTAATATCTCGTAATAATGAGAAACTTTCACGTAATAATGACTTAATATCTCTTATAATGAGAAACTTTCTCGTAATAATGACTTAATATCTCATAATAATGAGAAACTTTCTCATAATAATGACTTAATATCTCATAATAATGAGAAACTTTCTCATAATAATGACTTAATATCTCGTAATAATGAGAAACTTTCTCATAATAATGACTTAATATCTCGTAATAATGAGAAACTTTCTCGTAATAATGACTTAATATCTCGTAATAATGAGAAACTTTCACGTAATAATGACTTAATATCTCGTAATAATGAGAAACTTTCTCGTAATAATGACTTAATATCTCGTAATAATGAGAAACTTTCTCGTAATAATGACTTAATATCTCGTAATAATGAGAAACTTTCTCGTAATAATGACTTAATATCTCGTAATAATGAGAAACTTTCTCGTAATAATGACTTAATATCTCATAATAATGAGAAACTTTCTCATAATAATGACTTAATATCTCGTAATAATGAGAAACTTTCTCATAATAATGACTTAATATCTCATAATAATGAGAAACTTTCACGTAATAATGACTTAATATCTCGTAATAATGAGAAACTTTCTCATAATAATGACTTAATGTCTCGTAATAATGAGAAACTTTCACGTAATAATGACTTAATATCTCATAATAATGAGAAACTTTCTCATAATAATGACTTAATATCTCATAATAATGAGAAACTTTCACGTAATAATGACTTAATATCTCGTAATAATGAGAAACTTTCTCATAATAATGACTTAATATCTCATAATAATGAGAAACTTTCTCATAATAATGACTTAATATCTCGTAATAATGAGAAACTTTCTCGTAATAATGACTTAATATCTCGTAATGAGAAACTTTCTCATAATAATGTCTTAATATCTCGTAATAATGAGAAACTTTCTCGTAATAATGACTTAATATCTCGTAATAATGAGAAACTTTCTCATAATAATGACTTAATATCTCGTAATAATGAGAAACTTTCTCATAATAATGACTTAATATCTCGTAATAATGAGAAACTTTCTCATAATAATGACTTAATATCTCGTAATAATGAGAAACTTTCTCGTAATAATGACTTAATATCTCGTAATGAGAAACTTTCTCATAATAATGACTTAATATCTCGTAATTAATGAGAAACTTTCTCATAATAATGACTTAATATCTCGTAATAATGAGAAACTTTCTCATAATAATGACTTAATATCTCGTAATGAGAAACTTTCTCATAATAATGACATAATATCTCGTAATAATGAGAAACTTTCTCATAATAATGTCTTAATATCTCGTAATGAGAAACTTTCTCATAATAATGACTTAATATCTCATAATAATGAGAAACTTTCTCATAATAATGACTTAATATCTCGTAATAATGAGAAACTTTCTCATAATAATGTCTTAATATCTCGTAATGAGAAACTTTCTCATAATAATGACTTAATATCTCATAATAATGAGAAACTTTCTCATAATAATGACTTAATATCTCATAATAATGAGAAACTTTCACGTAATAATGACTTAATATCTCATAATAATGAGAAACTTTCTCATAATAATGACTTAATATCTCATAATAATGAGAAACTTTCACGTAATAATGACTTAATATCTCATAATAATGAGAAACTTTCTCATAATAATGACTTAATGTCTCATAATAATGAGAAACGTTCTCATAATAATGACTTAATATCTCATAATAATGAGAAACTTTCTCATAATAATGACTTAATATCTCATAATAATGAGAAACTTTCACGTAATAATGACTTAATATCTCATAATAATGAGAAACTTTCTCATAATAATGACTTAATATCTCGTAATAATGAGAAACTTTCTCATAATAATGTCTTAATATCTCGTAATAATGAGAAACTTTCTCATAATAATGACTTAATATCTCATAATAATGAGAAACTTTCACGTAATAATGACTTAATATCTCATAATAATGAGAAACTTTCTCGTAATAATGACTTAATATCTCGTAATAATGAGAAACTTTCTCGTAATAATGACTTAATATCTCGTAATAATGAGAAACTTTCTCGTAATAATGACTTAATATCTCTTATAATGAGAAACTTTCTCATAATAATGACTTAATATCTCTTATAATGAGAAACTTTCTCATAATAATGACTTAATATCTCGTAATAATGAGAAACTTTCTTGTAATAATGACTTAATATCTCGTAATAATGAGAAACTTTCACGTAATAATGACTTAATATCTCATAATAATGAGAAACTTTCTCATAATAATGACTTAATATCTCGTAATAATGAGAAACTTTCTTGTAATAATGACTTAATATCTCGTAATAATGAGAAACTTTCACGTAATAATGACTTAATATCTCATAATAATGAGAAACTTTCTCATAATAATGACTTAATATCTCGTAATAATGAGAAACTTTCTAATAATAATGACTTAATATCTCGTAATAATGAGAAACTTTCTAATAATAATGACTTAATATCTCGTAATAATGAGAAACTTTCTCGTAATAATGACTTAATATCTCGTAATAATGAGAAACTTTCTCATAATAATGACTTAATATCTCTTATAATGAGAAACTTTCTCATAATAATGACTTAATATCTCATAATAATGAGAAACTTTCTCATAATAATGACTTAATATCTCGTAATAATGAGAAACTTTCTTGTAATAATGACTTAATATCTCGTAATAATGAGAAACTTTCACTTAATAATGACTTAATATCTCATAATAATGAGAAACTTTCACGTAATAATGACTTAATATCTCGTAATAATGAGAAACTTTCTAATAATAATGACTTAATATCTCATAATAATGAGAAACTTTCTCATAATAATGACTTAATATCTCGTAATAATGAGAAACTTTCTTGTAATAATGACTTAATATCTCGTAATAATGAGAAACTTTCACGTAATAATGACTTAATATCTCATAATAATGAGAAACTTTCACGTAATAATGACTTAATATCTCATAATAATGAGAAACTTTCTCATAATAATGACTTAATATCTCGTAATAATGAGAAACTTTCTAATAATAATGACTTAATATCTCATAATAATGAGAAACTTTCTCATAATAATGACTTAATATCTCGTAATAATGAGAAACTTTCTCATAATAATGACTTAATATCTCGTAATAATGAGAAACTTTCACGTAATAATGACTTAATATCTCATAATAATGAGAAACTTTCTCATAATAATGACTTAATATCTCGTAATAATGAGAAACTTTCTAATAATAATGACTTAATATCTCGTAATAATGAGAAACTTTCTCGTAATAATGACTTAATATCTCGTAATAATGAGAAACTTTCTCGTAATAATGACTTAATATCTCTTATAATGAGAAACTTTCTCATAATAATGACTTAATATCTCATAATAATGAGAAACTTTCTCATAATAATGACTTAATATCTCGTAATAATGAGAAACTTTCTTGTAATAATGACTTAATATCTCGTAATAATGAGAAACTTTCACGTAATAATGACTTAATATCTCATAATAATGAGAAACTTTCACGTAATAATGACTTAATATCTCGTAATAATGAGAAACTTTCTAATAATAATGACTTAATATCTCATAATAATGAGAAACTTTCTCATAATAATGACTTAATATCTCATAATAATGAGAAACTTTCTCATAATAATGACTTAATATCTCGTAATAATGAGAAACTTTCTTGTAATAATGACTTAATATCTCATAATAATGAGAAACTTTCTCATAATAATGACTTAATATCTCATAATAATGAGAAACTTTCACGTAATAATGACTTAATATCTCGTAATAATGAGAAACTTTCTCATAATAATGACTTAATATCTCGTAATAATGAGAAACTTTCTTGTAATAATGACTTAATATCTCATAATAATGAGAAACTTTCTCATAATAATGACTTAATATCTCATAATAATGAGAAACTTTCACGTAATAATGACTTAATATCTCGTAATAATGAGAAACTTTCTTGTAATAATGACTTCTCGTAATAATGAGAAACTTTCTCATAATAATGACTTAATATCTCGTAATAATGATGTTACGGTGTGTAGTGCAGCAGGGAAGAGAAGATCCAGGGCTTCCACAAAGATGGGTTTTTATTTACAATGGGATACAGAACACGACACACATAGGCATAACACATAAGAACGGACAAGGAGTGCAGGGAAGTGAGATCAATATAAAGGGAGTGCTGATGATGATGACCAGGTGCAGGGAATCCAGGGAGAGTGGGAGAGATGAGGAGTGAGTGATTTCAGGTGAGAGACAGGGAGGATCATGGGAAATGGAGTCCAGGACAGGCGTGGATTGTAACAAATGAGAAACTTTCACGTAATAATGACTTAATATCTCATAATAATGAGAAACTTTCTCATAATAATGACTTAATATCTCGTAATAATGAGAAACTTTCTCGTAATAATGACTTAATATCTCGTAATAATGAGAAACTTTCTCATAATAATGACTTAATATCTCATAATAATGAGAAACTTTCTCATAATAATGACTTAATATCTCGTAATAATGAGAAACTTTCTCGTAATAATGACTTAATATCTCGTAATGAGAAACTTTCTCATAATAATGTCTTAATATCTCGTAATAATGAGAAACTTTCTCGTAATAATGACTTAATATCTCGTAATAATGAGAAACTTTCTCGTAATAATGACTTAATATCTCGTAATAATGAGAAACTTTCTCATAATAATGACTTAATATCTCATAATAATGAGAAACTTTCTCATAATAATGACTTAATATCTCGTAATAATGAGAAACTTTCTCGTAATAATGACTTAATATCTCGTAATGAGAAACTTTCTCATAATAATGACTTAATATCTCGTAATAATGAGAAACTTTCTCATAATAATGACTTAATATCTCGTAATAATGAGAAACTTTCTCATAATAATGTCTTAATATCTCGTAATAATGACTTAATATCTCGTAATGAGAAACTTTCTCATAATAATGACATAATATCTCGTAATAATGAGAAACTTTCTCATAATAATGTCTTAATATCTCGTAATGAGAAACTTTCTCATAATAATGACTTAATATCTCATAATAATGAGAAACTTTCTCATAATAATGACTTAATATCTCGTAATAATGAGAAACTTTCTCATAATAATGACTTAATATCTCGTAATGAGAAACTTTCTCATAATAATGACTTAATATCTCGTAATAATGAGAAACTTTCTCATAATAATGACTTAATATCTCATAATAATGAGAAACTTTCTCATAATAATGACTTAATATCTCGTAATAATGAGAAACTTTCTCGTAATAATGACTTAATATCTCGTAATGAGAAACTTTCTCATAATAATGACTTAATATCTCGTAATAATGAGAAACTTTCTCATAATAATGACTTAATATCTCGTAATAATGAGAAACTTTCTCATAATAATGTCTTAATATCTCGTAATAATGACTTAATATCTCGTAATGAGAAACTTTCTCATAATAATGACATAATATCTCGTAATAATGAGAAACTTTCTCATAATAATGTCTTAATATCTCGTAATGAGAAACTTTCTCATAATAATGACTTAATATCTCATAATAATGAGAAACTTTCTCATAATAATGACTTAATATCTCATAATAATGAGAAACTTTCACGTAATAATGACTTAATATCTCATAATAATGAGAAACTTTCTCATAATAATGACTTAATATCTCATAATAATGAGAAACTTTCACGTAATAATGACTTAATATCTCATAATAATGAGAAACTTTCTCATAATAATGACTTAATGTCTCATAATAATGAGAAACGTTCTCATAATAATGACTTAATATCTCATAATAATGAGAAACTTTCTCATAATAATGACTTAATATCTCGTAATAATGAGAAACTTTCTCATAATAATGACTTAATATCTCATAATAATGAGAAACTTTCACGTAATAATGACTTAATATCTCATAATAATGAGAAACTTTCTCATAATAATGACTTAATATCTCGTAATAATGAGAAACTTTCTCATAATAATGTCTTAATATCTCGTAATAATGAGAAACTTTCTCATAATAATGACTTAATATCTCATAATAATGAGAAACTTTCACGTAATAATGACTTAATATCTCATAATAATGAGAAACTTTCTCGTAATAATGACTTAATATCTCGTAATAATGAGAAACTTTCTCGTAATAATGACTTAATATCTCGTAATAATGAGAAACTTTCTCGTAATAATGACTTAATATCTCTTATAATGAGAAACTTTCTCATAATAATGACTTAATATCTCTTATAATGAGAAACTTTCTCATAATAATGACTTAATATCTCGTAATAATGAGAAACTTTCTTGTAATAATGACTTAATATCTCGTAATAATGAGAAACTTTCACGTAATAATGACTTAATATCTCATAATAATGAGAAACTTTCTCATAATAATGACTTAATATCTCGTAATAATGAGAAACTTTCTTGTAATAATGACTTAATATCTCGTAATAATGAGAAACTTTCTCGTAATAATGACTTAATATCTCGTAATAATGAGAAACTTTCTCATAATAATGACTTAATATCTCATAATAATGAGAAACTTTCTCATAATAATGACTTAATATCTCGTAATAATGAGAAACTTTCTCATAATAATGACTTAATATCTCGTAATAATGAGAAACTTTCTCGTAATAATGACTTAATATCTCGTAATAATGAGAAACTTTCTCATAATAATGACTTAATATCTCGTAATAATGAGAAACTTTCTCATAATAATGACTTAATATCTCTTATAATGAGAAACTTTCTCATAATAATGACTTAATATCTCATAATAATGAGAAACTTTCTCATAATAATGACTTAATATCTCGTAATAATGAGAAACTTTCTCATAATAATGACTTAATATCTCGTAATAATGAGAAACTTACACGTAATAATGACTTAATATCTCGTAATAATGAGAAACTTTCTCATAATAATGACTTAATATCTCGTAATAATGAGAAACTTTCACGTAATAATGACTTAATATCTCATAATAATGAGAAACTTTCTCATAATAATGACTTAATATCTCATAATAATGAGAAACTTTCACGTAATAATGACTTAATATCTCATAATAATGAGAAACTTTCTCATAATAATGACTTAATATCTCATAATAATGAGAAACTTTCACGTAATAATAACTTAATATCTCATAATAATGAGAAACTTTCTCATAATAATGACTTAATATCTCATAATAATGAGAAACTTTCACGTAATAATGACTTAATATCTCATAATAATGAGAAACTTTCTCATAATAATGACTTAATATCTCGTAATAATGAGAAACTTTCTTGTAATAATGACTTATCTCGTAATAATGAGAAACTTTCACGTAATAATGACTTAATATCTCATAATAATGAGAAACTTTCTCATAATAATGACTTAATATCTCGTAATAATGAGAAACTTTCACGTAATAATGACTTAATATCTCGTAATAATGAGAAACTTTCTCATAATAATGACTTAATATCTCGTAATAATGAGAAACTTTCACGTAATAATGACTTAATATCTCATAATAATGAGAAACTTTCTCATAATAATGACTTAATATCTCATAATAATGAGGAACTTTCTCATAATAATGACTTAATATCTCGTAATAATGAGGAACTTTCTTGTAATAATGACTTAATATCTCGTAATAATAAGAAACTTTCTCATAATAATGACTTAATATCTCATAATAATGAGGAACTTTCTCATAATAATGACTTAATATCTCGTAATAATGAGGAACTTTCTTGTAATAATGACTTAATATCTCGTAATAATGAGGAACTTTCTTGTAATAATGACTTAATATCTCGTAATAATGAGAAACTTTCTTGTAATAATGACTTAATATCTCATAATAATGAGAAACTTTCTCATAATAATGACTTAATATCTCGTAATAATGAGAAACTTTCTCATAATAATGTCTTAATATCTCGTAATGAGAAACTTTCTCATAATAATGACTTAATATCTCATAATAATGAGAAACTTTCACGTAATAATGACTTAATATCTCATAATAATGAGAAACTTTCTCATAATAATGACTTAATATCTCATAATAATGAGAAACTTTCACGTAATAATGACTTAATATCTCATAATAATGAGAAACTCTCATAATAATGACTTAATATCTCATAATAATGAGAAACTTTCTCATAATAATGACTTAATGTCTCATAATAATGAGAAACTTTCTCATAATAATGACTTAATATCTCGTAATAATGAGAAACTTTCTCATAATAATGTCTTAATATCTCGTAATGAGAAACTTTCTCATAATAATGACTTAATATCTCATAATAATGAGAAACTTTCACGTAATAATGACTTAATATCTCATAATAATGAGAAACTTTCTCATAATAATGACTTAATATCTCATAATAATGAGAAACTTTCACGTAATAATGACTTAATATCTCATAATAATGAGAAACTCTCATAATAATGAGAAACTTTCACGTAATAATGACTTAATATCTCATAATAATGAGAAACTTTCTCATAATAATGACTTAATATCTCGTAATAATGAGAAACTTTCTCATAATAATGACTTAATATCTCGTAATAATGAGAAACTTTCTCGTAATAATGACTTAATATCTCGTAATAATGAGAAACTTTCTCATAATAATGACTTAATATCTCATAATAATGAGAAACTTTCTCATAATAATGACTTAATATCTCGTAATAATGAGAAACTTTCTCGTAATAATGACTTAATATCTCGTAATGAGAAACTTTCTCATAATAATGTCTTAATATCTCGTAATAATGAGAAACTTTCTCGTAATAATGACTTAATATCTCGTAATAATGAGAAACTTTCTCATAATAATGACTTAATATCTCGTAATAATGAGAAACTTTCTCGTAATAATGACTTAATATCTCGTAATAATGAGAAACTTTCTCATAATAATGACTTAATATCTCATAATAATGAGAAACTTTCTCATAATAATGACTTAATATCTCGTAATAATGAGAAACTTTCTCGTAATAATGACTTAATATCTCGTAATGAGAAACTTTCTCATAATAATGACTTAATATCTCGTAATAATGAGAAACTTTCTCATAATAATGACTTAATATCTCGTAATAATGAGAAACTTTCTCATAATAATGACTTAATATCTCGTAATGAGAAACTTTCTCATAATAATGACATAATATCTCGTAATAATGAGAAACTTTCTCATAATAATGTCTTAATATCTCGTAATGAGAAACTTTCTCATAATAATGACTTAATATCTCATAATAATGAGAAACTTTCTCATAATAATGACTTAATATCTCGTAATAATGAGAAACTTTCTCATAATAATGTCTTAATATCTCGTAATGAGAAACTTTCTCATAATAATGACTTAATATCTCATAATAATGAGAAACTTTCTCATAATAATGACTTAATATCTCATAATAATGAGAAACTTTCACGTAATAATGACTTAATATCTCATAATAATGAGAAACTTTCTCATAATAATGACTTAATATCTCATAATAATGAGAAACTTTCACGTAATAATGACTTAATATCTCATAATAATGAGAAACTTTCTCATAATAATGACTTAATGTCTCATAATAATGAGAAACGTTCTCATAATAATGACTTAATATCTCATAATAATGAGAAACTTTCTCATAATAATGACTTAATATCTCGTAATAATGAGAAACTTTCTCATAATAATGACTTAATATCTCATAATAATGAGAAACTTTCACGTAATAATGACTTAATATCTCATAATAATGAGAAACTTTCTCATAATAATGACTTAATATCTCGTAATAATGAGAAACTTTCTCATAATAATGTCTTAATATCTCGTAATAATGAGAAACTTTCTCATAATAATGACTTAATATCTCATAATAATGAGAAACTTTCACGTAATAATGACTTAATATCTCATAATAATGAGAAACTTTCTCGTAATAATGACTTAATATCTCGTAATAATGAGAAACTTTCTCGTAATAATGACTTAATATCTCGTAATAATGAGAAACTTTCTCGTAATAATGACTTAATATCTCTTATAATGAGAAACTTTCTCATAATAATGACTTAATATCTCGTAATAATGAGAAACTTTCTTGTAATAATGACTTAATATCTCGTAATAATGAGAAACTTTCACGTAATAATGACTTAATATCTCATAATAATGAGAAACTTTCTCATAATAATGACTTAATATCTCGTAATAATGAGAAACTTTCTTGTAATAATGACTTAATATCTCGTAATAATGAGAAACTTTCACGTAATAATGACTTAATATCTCATAATAATGAGAAACTTTCTCATAATAATGACTTAATATCTCGTAATAATGAGAAACTTTCTAATAATAATGACTTAATATCTCGTAATAATGAGAAACTTTCTCATAATAATGACTTAATATCTCGTAATAATGAGAAACTTTCTCATAATAATGACTTAATATCTCGTAATAATGAGAAACTTTCTCATAATAATGACTTAATATCTCGTAATAATGAGAAACTTTCTCATAATAATGACTTAATATCTCGTAATAATGAGAAACTTTCACGTAATAATGACTTAATATCTCATAATAATGAGAAACTTTCTCATAATAATGACTTAATATCTCGTAATAATGAGAAACTTTCTAATAATAATGACTTAATATCTCGTAATAATGAGAAACTTTCTCGTAATAATGACTTAATATCTCGTAATAATGAGAAACTTTCTCGTAATAATGACTTAATATCTCTTATAATGAGAAACTTTCTCATAATAATGACTTAATATCTCTTATAATGAGAAACTTTCTCATAATAATGACTTAATATCTCATAATAATGAGAAACTTTCTCATAATAATGACTTAATATCTCGTAATAATGAGAAACTTTCTTGTAATAATGACTTAATATCTCGTAATAATGAGAAACTTTCACGTAATAATGACTTAATATCTCATAATAATGAGAAACTTTCACGTAATAATGACTTAATATCTCGTAATAATGAGAAACTTTCTAATAATAATGACTTAATATCTCATAATAATGAGAAACTTTCTCATAATAATGACTTAATATCTCGTAATAATGAGAAACTTTCTTGTAATAATGACTTAATATCTCGTAATAATGAGAAACTTTTACGTAATAATGACTTAATATCTCATAATAATGAGAAACTTTCTAATAATAATGACTTAATATCTCATAATAATGAGAAACTTTCTCATAATAATGACTTAATATCTCGTAATAATGAGAAACTTTCTTGTAATAATGACTTAATATCTCGTAATAATGAGAAACTTTCACGTAATAATGACTTAATATCTCATAATAATGAGAAACTTTCTCATAATAATGACTTAATATCTCGTAATAATGAGAAACTTTCTAATAATAATGACTTAATATCTCATAATAATGAGAAACTTTCTCATAATAATGACTTAATATCTCGTAATAATGAGAAACTTTCTCATAATAATGACTTAATATCTCGTAATAATGAGAAACTTTCACGTAATAATGACTTAATATCTCATAATAATGAGAAACTTTCTCATAATAATGACTTAATATCTCGTAATAATGAGAAACTTTCTAATAATAATGACTTAATATCTCGTAATAATGAGAAACTTTCTCGTAATAATGACTTAATATCTCGTAATAATGAGAAACTTTCTCGTAATAATGACTTAATATCTCTTATAATGAGAAACTTTCTCATAATAATGACTTAATATCTCTTATAATGAGAAACTTTCTCATAATAATGACTTAATATCTCATAATAATGAGAAACTTTCTCATAATAATGACTTAATATCTCGTAATAATGAGAAACTTTCTTGTAATAATGACTTAATATCTCGTAATAATGAGAAACTTTCACGTAATAATGACTTAATATCTCATAATAATGAGAAACTTTCACGTAATAATGACTTAATATCTCGTAATAATGAGAAACTTTCTAATAATAATGACTTAATATCTCATAATAATGAGAAACTTTCTCATAATAATGACTTAATATCTCATAATAATGAGAAACTTTCTCATAATAATGACTTAATATCTCGTAATAATGAGAAACTTTCTTGTAATAATGACTTAATATCTCATAATAATGAGAAACTTTCTCATAATAATGACTTAATATCTCATAATAATGAGAAACTTTCTCATAATAATGACTTAATATCTCATAATAATGAGAAACTTTCTCATAATAATGACTTAATATCTCGTAATAATGAGAAACTTTCTCATAATAATGACTTAATATCTCGTAATGAGAAACTTTCTCATAATAATGACTTAATATCTCGTAATAATGAGAAACTTTCTCATAATAATGACTTAATATCTCGTAATAATGAGAAACTTTCTCATAATAATGACTTAATATCTCGTAATAATGAGAAACTTTCTTGTAATAATGACTTAATATCTCATAATAATGAGAAACTTTCTCATAATAATGACTTAATATCTCGTAATAATGAGAAACTTTCTCATAATAATGACTTAATATCTCATAATAATGAGAAACTTTCTCATAATAATGACTTAATATCTCATAATAATGAGAAACTTTCTCATAATAATGACTTAATATCTCATAATAATGAGAAACTTTCACGTAATAATGACTTAATATCTCGTAATAATGAGAAACTTTCTTGTAATAATGACTTCTCGTAATAATGAGAAACTTTCTCATAATAATGACTTAATATCTCGTAATAATGATGTTACGGTGTGTAGTGCAGCAGGGAAGAGAAGATCCAGGGCTTCCACAAAGATGGGTTTTTATTTACAATGGGATACAGAACACGACACACATAGGCATAACACATAAGAACGGACAAGGAGTGCAGGGAAGTGAGATCAATATAAAGGGAGTGCTGATGATGATGACCAGGTGCAGGGAATCCAGGGAGAGTGGGAGAGATGAGGAGTGAGTGATTTCAGGTGAGAGACAGGGAGGATCATGGGAAATGGAGTCCAGGACAGGCGTGGATTGTAACAAATGAGAAACTTTCACGTAATAATGACTTAATATCTCATAATAATGAGAAACTTTCTCATAATAATGACTTAATATCTCGTAATAATGAGAAACTTTCTCATAATAATGACTTAATATCTCGTAATAATGAGAAACTTTCTCATAATAATGACTTAATATCTCGTAATAATGAGAAACTTTCTCGTAATAATGACTTAATATCTCGTAATAATGAGAAACTTTCTCATAATAATGACTTAATATCTCGTAATAATGAGAAACTTTCTCATAATAATGACTTAATATCTCGTAATAATGAGAAACTTTCTCGTAATAATGACTTAATATCTCGTAATAATGAGAAACTTTCTCATAATAATGACTTAATATCTCGTAATAATGAGAAACTTTCTCATAATAATGACTTAATATCTCTTATAATGAGAAACTTTCTCATAATAATGACTTAATATCTCATAATAATGAGAAACTTTCTCATAATAATGACTTAATATCTCGTAATAATGAGAAACTTTCTCAAAATAATGACTTAATATCTCGTAATAATGAGAAACTTTCACGTAATAATGACTTAATATCTCATAATAATGAGAAACTTTCTCATAATAATGACTTAATATCTCTTATAATGAGAAACTTTCTCATAATAATGACTTAATATCTCATAATAATGAGAAACTTTCTCATAATAATGACTTAATATCTCGTAATAATGAGAAACTTTCTCATAATAATGACTTAATATCTCGTAATAATGAGAAACTTTCTCATAATAATGACTTAATATCTCGTAATAATGAGAAACTTTCACGTAATAATGACTTAATATCTCATAATAATGAGAAACTTTCTCATAATAATGACTTAATATCTCATAATAATGAGAAACTTTCACGTAATAATGACTTAATATCTCATAATAATGAGAAACTTTCTCATAATAATGACTTAATATCTCATAATAATGAGAAACTTTCACGTAATAATAACTTAATATCTCATAATAATGAGAAACTTTCTCATAATAATGACTTAATATCTCATAATAATGAGAAACTTTCACGTAATAATGACTTAATATCTCATAATAATGAGAAACTTTCTCATAATAATGACTTAATATCTCGTAATAATGAGAAACTTTCTTGTAATAATGACTTATCTCGTAATAATGAGAAACTTTCACGTAATAATGACTTAATATCTCATAATAATGAGAAACTTTCTCATAATAATGACTTAATATCTCGTAATAATGAGAAACTTTCACGTAATAATGACTTAATATCTCGTAATAATGAGAAACTTTCTCATAATAATGACTTAATATCTCGTAATAATGAGAAACTTTCACGTAATAATGACTTAATATCTCATAATAATGAGAAACTTTCTCATAATAATGACTTAATATCTCATAATAATGAGGAACTTTCTCATAATAATGACTTAATATCTCGTAATAATGAGGAACTTTCTCATAATAATGACTTAATATCTCATAATAATGAGAAACTTTCTCATAATAATGACTTAATATCTCATAATAATGAGGAACTTTCTCATAATAATGACTTAATATCTCGTAATAATGAGGAACTTTCTCATAATAATGACTTAATATCTCGTAATAATGAGAAACTTTCTCATAATAATGACTTAATATCTCATAATAATGAGGAACTTTCTCATAATAATGACTTAATATCTCGTAATAATAAGAAACTTTCTCATAATAATGACTTAATATCTCATAATAATGAGGAACTTTCTCATAATAATGACTTAATATCTCGTAATAATGAGGAACTTTCTTGTAATAATGACTTAATATCTCGTAATAATGAGGAACTTTCTTGTAATAATGACTTAATATCTCGTAATAATGAGAAACTTTCTTGTAATAATGACTTAATATCTCATAATAATGAGAAACTTTCTCATAATAATGACTTAATATCTCGTAATAATGAGAAACTTTCTCATAATAATGTCTTAATATCTCGTAATGAGAAACTTTCTCATAATAATGACTTAATATCTCATAATAATGAGAAACTTTCACGTAATAATGACTTAATATCTCATAATAATGAGAAACTTTCTCATAATAATGACTTAATATCTCATAATAATGAGAAACTTTCACGTAATAATGACTTAATATCTCATAATAATGAGAAACTCTCATAATAATGACTTAATATCTCATAATAATGAGAAACTTTCTCATAATAATGACTTAATGTCTCATAATAATGAGAAACTTTCTCATAATAATGACTTAATATCTCGTAATAATGAGAAACTTTCTCATAATAATGTCTTAATATCTCGTAATGAGAAACTTTCTCATAATAATGACTTAATATCTCATAATAATGAGAAACTTTCACGTAATAATGACTTAATATCTCATAATAATGAGAAACTTTCTCATAATAATGACTTAATATCTCATAATAATGAGAAACTTTCACGTAATAATGACTTAATATCTCATAATAATGAGAAACTCTCATAATAATGACTTAATATCTCATAATAATGAGAAACTTTCTCATAATAATGACTTAATATCTCATAATAATGAGAAACTTTCACGTAATAATGACTTAATATCTCGTAATAATGAGAAACTTTCTCATAATAATGACTTAATATCTCGTAATAATGAGAAACTTTCTCATAATAATGACTTAATATCTCGTAATAATGAGAAACTTTCTCGTAATAATGACTTAATATCTCGTAATAATGAGAAACTTTCTCATAATAATGACTTAATATCTCATAATAATGAGAAACTTTCTCATAATAATGACTTAATATCTCGTAATAATGAGAAACTTTCTCGTAATAATGACTTAATATCTCGTAATGAGAAACTTTCTCATAATAATGTCTTAATATCTCGTAATAATGAGAAACTTTCTCGTAATAATGACTTAATATCTCGTAATAATGAGAAACTTTCTCATAATAATGACTTAATATCTCGTAATAATGAGAAACTTTCTCGTAATAATGACTTAATATCTCGTAATAATGAGAAACTTTCTCATAATAATGACTTAATATCTCATAATAATGAGAAACTTTCTCATAATAATGACTTAATATCTCGTAATAATGAGAAACTTTCTCGTAATAATGACTTAATATCTCGTAATGAGAAACTTTCTCATAATAATGACTTAATATCTCGTAATAATGAGAAACTTTCTCATAATAATGACTTAATATCTCGTAATAATGAGAAACTTTCTCATAATAATGACTTAATATCTCGTAATGAGAAACTTTCTCATAATAATGACATAATATCTCGTAATAATGAGAAACTTTCTCATAATAATGTCTTAATATCTCGTAATGAGAAACTTTCTCATAATAATGACTTAATATCTCATAATAATGAGAAAGTTTCTCATAATAATGACTTAATATCTCGTAATAATGAGAAACTTTCTCATAATAATGTCTTAATATCTCGTAATGAGAAACTTTCTCATAATAATGACTTAATATCTCATAATAATGAGAAACTTTCACGTAATAATGACTTAATATCTCATAATAATGAGAAACTTTCTCATAATAATGACTTAATATCTCATAATAATGAGAAACTTTCACGTAATAATGACTTAATATCTCATAATAATGAGAAACTTTCTCATAATAATGACTTAATGTCTCATAATAATGAGAAACGTTCTCATAATAATGACTTAATATCTCATAATAATGAGAAACTTTCTCATAATAATGACTTAATATCTCGTAATAATGAGAAACTTTCTCATAATAATGACTTAATATCTCATAATAATGAGAAACTTTCACGTAATAATGACTTAATATCTCATAATAATGAGAAACTTTCTCATAATAATGACTTAATATCTCGTAATAATGAGAAACTTTCTCATAATAATGTCTTAATATCTCGTAATAATGAGAAACTTTCTCATAATAATGACTTAATATCTCATAATAATGAGAAACTTTCACGTAATAATGACTTAATATCTCATAATAATGAGAAACTTTCTCGTAATAATGACTTAATATCTCGTAATAATGAGAAACTTTCTCGTAATAATGACTTAATATCTCGTAATAATGAGAAACTTTCTCGTAATAATGACTTAATATCTCTTATAATGAGAAACTTTCTCATAATAATGACTTAATATCTCTTATAATGAGAAACTTTCTCATAATAATGACTTAATATCTCGTAATAATGAGAAACTTTCTTGTAATAATGACTTAATATCTCGTAATAATGAGAAACTTTCACGTAATAATGACTTAATATCTCATAATAATGAGAAACTTTCTCATAATAATGACTTAATATCTCGTAATAATGAGAAACTTTCTTGTAATAATGACTTAATATCTCGTAATAATGAGAAACTTTCACGTAATAATGACTTAATATCTCATAATAATGAGAAACTTTCTCATAATAATGACTTAATATCTCGTAATAATGAGAAACTTTCTAATAATAATGACTTAATATCTCATAATAATGAGAAACTTTCTCATAATAATGACTTAATATCTCGTAATAATGAGAAACTTTCTCATAATAATGACTTAATATCTCGTAATAATGAGAAACTTTCACGTAATAATGACTTAATATCTCATAATAATGAGAAACTTTCTCATAATAATGACTTAATATCTCGTAATAATGAGAAACTTTCTCGTAATAATGACTTAATATCTCGTAATGAGAAACTTTCTCATAATAATGACTTAATATCTCTTATAATGAGAAACTTTCTCATAATAATGACTTAATATCTCATAATAATGAGAAACTTTCTCATAATAATGACTTAATATCTCGTAATAATGAGAAACTTTCTTGTAATAATGACTTAATATCTCGTAATAATGAGAAACTTTCACGTAATAATGACTTAATATCTCATAATAATGAGAAACTTTCACGTAATAATGACTTAATATCTCGTAATAATGAGAAACTTTCTAATAATAATGACTTAATATCTCATAATAATGAGAAACTTTCTCATAATAATGACTTAATATCTCGTAATAATGAGAAACTTTCTTGTAATAATGACTTAATATCTCGTAATAATGAGAAACTTTCACGTAATAATGACTTAATATCTCATAATAATGAGAAACTTTCACGTAATAATGACTTAATATCTCATAATAATGAGAAACTTTCTCATAATAATGACTTAATATCTCGTAATAATGAGAAACTTTCTAATAATAATGACTTAATATCTCATAATAATGAGAAACTTTCTCATAATAATGACTTAATATCTCGTAATAATGAGAAACTTTCTCATAATAATGACTTAATATCTCGTAATAATGAGAAACTTTCACGTAATAATGACTTAATATCTCATAATAATGAGAAACTTTCTCATAATAATGACTTAATATCTCGTAATAATGAGAAACTTTCTAATAATAATGACTTAATATCTCGTAATAATGAGAAACTTTCTCGTAATAATGACTTAATATCTCGTAATAATGAGAAACTTTCTCGTAATAATGACTTAATATCTCTTATAATGAGAAACTTTCTCATAATAATGACTTAATATCTCTTATAATGAGAAACTTTCTCATAATAATGACTTAATATCTCATAATAATGAGAAACTTTCTCATAATAATGACTTAATATCTCGTAATAATGAGAAACTTTCTTGTAATAATGACTTAATATCTCGTAATAATGAGAAACTTTCACGTAATAATGACTTAATATCTCATAATAATGAGAAACTTTCACGTAATAATGACTTAATATCTCGTAATAATGAGAAACTTTCTAATAATAATGACTTAATATCTCATAATAATGAGAAACTTTCTAATAATAATGACTTAATATCTCATAATAATGAGAAACTTTCTCATAATAATGACTTAATATCTCGTAATAATGAGAAACTTTCTCATAATAATGACTTAATATCTCGTAATAATGAGAAACTTTCTCATAATAATGACTTAATATCTCATAATAATGAGAAACTTTCTAATAATAATGACTTAATATCTCATAATAATGAGAAACTTTCTCATAATAATGACTTAATATCTCGTAATAATGAGAAACTTTCTCATAATAATGACTTAATATCTCGTAATAATGAGAAACTTTCACGTAATAATGACTTAATATCTCATAATAATGAGAAACTTTCTCATAATAATGACTTAATATCTCGTAATAATGAGAAACTTTCTAATAATAATGACTTAATATCTCGTAATAATGAGAAACTTTCTCGTAATAATGACTTAATATCTCGTAATAATGAGAAACTTTCTCGTAATAATGACTTAATATCTCTTATAATGAGAAACTTTCTCATAATAATGACTTAATATCTCTTATAATGAGAAACTTTCTCATAATAATGACTTAATATCTCATAATAATGAGAAACTTTCTCATAATAATGACTTAATATCTCGTAATAATGAGAAACTTTCTTGTAATAATGACTTAATATCTCGTAATAATGAGAAACTTTCACGTAATAATGACTTAATATCTCGTAATAATGAGAAACTTTCACGTAATAATGACTTAATATCTCATAATAATGAGAAACTTTCTCATAATAATGACTTAATATCTCGTAATAATGAGAAACTTTCTAATAATAATGACTTAATATCTCGTAATAATGAGAAACTTTCTCGTAATAATGACTTAATATCTCGTAATAATGAGAAACTTTCTCGTAATAATGACTTAATATCTCTTATAATGAGAAACTTTCTCATAATAATGACTTAATATCTCTTATAATGAGAAACTTTCTCATAATAATGACTTAATATCTCATAATAATGAGAAACTTTCTCATAATAATGACTTAATATCTCGTAATAATGAGAAACTTTCTTGTAATAATGACTTAATATCTCGTAATAATGAGAAACTTTCACGTAATAATGACTTAATATCTCATAATAATGAGAAACTTTCACGTAATAATGACTTAATATCTCGTAATAATGAGAAACTTTCTAATAATAATGACTTAATATCTCATAATAATGAGAAACTTTCTCATAATAATGACTTAATATCTCATAATAATGAGAAACTTTCTCATAATAATGACTTAATATCTCGTAATAATGAGAAACTTTCTCATAATAATGACTTAATATCTCATAATAATGAGAAACTTTCTCATAATAATGACTTAATATCTCATAATAATGAGAAACTTTCACGTAATAATGACTTAATATCTCGTAATAATGAGAAACTTTCTCATAATAATGACTTAATATCTCGTAATAATGAGAAACTTTCTTGTAATAATGACTTAATATCTCATAATAATGAGAAACTTTCTCATAATAATGACTTAATATCTCATAATAATGAGAAACTTTCACGTAATAATGACTTAATATCTCGTAATAATGAGAAACTTTCTTGTAATAATGACTTCTCGTAATAATGAGAAACTTTCTCATAATAATGACTTAATATCTCGTAATAATGATGTTACGGTGTGTAGTGCAGCAGGGAAGAGAAGATCCAGGGCTTCCACAAAGATGGGTTTTTATTTACAATGGGATACAGAACACGACACACATAGGCATAACACATAAGAACGGACAAGGAGTGCAGGGAAGTGAGATCAATATAAAGGGAGTGCTGATGATGATGACCAGGTGCAGGGAATCCAGGGAGAGTGGGAGAGATGAGGAGTGAGTGATTTCAGGTGAGAGACAGGGAGGATCATGGGAAATGGAGTCCAGGACAGGCGTGGATTGTAACAAATGAGAAACTTTCACGTAATAATGACTTAATATCTCATAATAATGAGAAACTTTCTCATAATAATGACTTAATATCTCGTAATAATGAGAAACTTTCTCATAATAATGACTTAATATCTCGTAATAATGAGAAACTTTCTCATAATAATGACTTAATATCTCGTAATAATGAGAAACTTTCTCGTAATAATGACTTAATATCTCGTAATAATGAGAAACTTTCTCATAATAATGACTTAATATCTCGTAATAATGAGAAACTTTCTCGTAATAATGACTTAATATCTCGTAATAATGAGAAACTTTCTCATAATAATGACTTAATATCTCGTAATAATGAGAAACTTTCTCATAATAATGACTTAATATCTCGTAATAATGAGAAACTTTCTCGTAATAATGACTTAATATCTCGTAATAATGAGAAACTTTCTCATAATAATGACTTAATATCTCGTAATAATGAGAAACTTTCTCATAATAATGACTTAATATCTCATAATAATGAGAAACTTTCTCATAATAATGACTTAATATCTCGTAATAATGAGAAACTTTCTCATAATAATGACTTAATATCTCGTAATAATGAGAAACTTTCACGTAATAATGACTTAATATCTCGTAATAATGAGAAACTTTCTCATAATAATGACTTAATATCTCGTAATAATGAGAAACTTTCACGTAATAATGACTTAATATCTCATAATAATGAGAAACTTTCTCATAATAATGACTTAATATCTCATAATAATGAGAAACTTTCACGTAATAATGACTTAATATCTCATAATAATGAGAAACTTTCTCATAATAATGACTTAATATCTCATAATAATGAGAAACTTTCACGTAATAATAACTTAATATCTCATAATAATGAGAAACTTTCTCATAATAATGACTTAATATCTCATAATAATGAGAAACTTTCACGTAATAATGACTTAATATCTCATAATAATGAGAAACTTTCTCATAATAATGACTTAATATCTCGTAATAATGAGAAACTTTCTTGTAATAATGACTTATCTCGTAATAATGAGAAACTTTCACGTAATAATGACTTAATATCTCATAATAATGAGAAACTTTCTCATAATAATGACTTAATATCTCGTAATAATGAGAAACTTTCACGTAATAATGACTTAATATCTCGTAATAATGAGAAACTTTCTCATAATAATGACTTAATATCTCATAATAATGAGAAACTTTCTCATAATAATGACTTAATATCTCGTAATAATGAGAAACTTTCTTGTAATAATGACTTAATATCTCATAATAATGAGAAACTTTCTCATAATAATGACTTAATATCTCATAATAATGAGAAACTTTCACGTAATAATGACTTAATATCTCGTAATAATGAGAAACTTTCTCATAATAATGACTTAATGTCTCGTAATAATGAGAAACTTTCACGTAATAATGACTTAATATCTCATAATAATGAGAAACTTTCTCATAATAATGACTTAATATCTCATAATAATGAGAAACTTTCACGTAATAATGACTTAATATCTCGTAATAATGAGAAACTTTCTTGTAATAATGACTTCTCGTAATAATGAGAAACTTTCTCATAATAATGACTTAATATCTCGTAATAATGATGTTACGGTGTGTAGTGCAGCAGGGAAGAGAAGATCCAGGGCTTCCACAAAGATGGGTTTTTATTTACAATGGGATACAGAACACGACACACATAGGCATAACACATAAGAACGGACAAGGAGTGCAGGGAAGTGAGATCAATATAAAGGGAGTGCTGATGATGATGACCAGGTGCAGGGAATCCAGGGAGAGTGGGAGAGATGAGGAGTGAGTGATTTCAGGTGAGAGACAGGGAGGATCATGGGAAATGGAGTCCAGGACAGGCGTGGATTGTAACAAATGAGAAACTTTCACGTAATAATGACTTAATATCTCATAATAATGAGAAACTTTCTCATAATAATGACTTAATATCTCGTAATAATGAGGAACTTTCTTGTAATAATGACTTAATATCTCGTAATAATGAGAAACTTTCTCATAATAATGACTTAATATCTCGTAATAATGAGAAACTTTCTCGTAATAATGACTTAATATCTCGTAATAATGAGAAACTTTCTCATAATAATGACTTAATATCTCGTAATAATGAGAAACTTTCTCGTAATAATGACTTAATATCTCGTAATAATGAGAAACTTTCTCATAATAATGACTTAATATCTCGTAATAATGAGAAACTTTCTCATAATAATGACTTAATATCTCGTAATAATGAGAAACTTTCTCGTAATAATGACTTAATATCTCGTAATAATGAGAAACTTTCTCATAATAATGACTTAATATCTCGTAATAATGAGAAACTTTCTCATAATAATGACTTAATATCTCTTATAATGAGAAACTTTCTCATAATAATGACTTAATATCTCATAATAATGAGAAACTTTCTCATAATAATGACTTAATATCTCGTAATAATGAGAAACTTTCTCATAATAATGACTTAATATCTCGTAATAATGAGAAACTTTCACGTAATAATGACTTAATATCTCATAATAATGAGAAACTTTCTCATAATAATGACTTAATATCTCATAATAATGAGAAACTTTCACGTAATAATGACTTAATATCTCATAATAATGAGAAACTTTCTTATAATAATGACTTAATATCTCATAATAATGAGAAACTTTCACGTAATAATAACTTAATATCTCATAATAATGAGAAACTTTCTCATAATAATGACTTAATATCTCATAATAATGAGAAACTTTCACGTAATAATGACTTAATATCTCATAATAATGAGAAACTTTCTCATAATAATGACTTAATATCTCGTAATAATGAGAAACTTTCTTGTAATAATGACTTATCTCGTAATAATGAGAAACTTTCACGTAATAATGACTTAATATCTCATAATAATGAGAAACTTTCTCATAATAATGACTTAATATCTCGTAATAATGAGAAACTTTCACGTAATAATGACTTAATATCTCGTAATAATGAGAAACTTTCTCATAATAATGACTTAATATCTCGTAATAATGAGAAACTTTCACGTAATAATGACTTAATATCTCATAATAATGAGAAACTTTCTCATAATAATGACTTAATATCTCGTAATAATGAGGAACTTTCTCATAATAATGACTTAATATCTCGTAATAATGAGAAACTTTCTCATAATAATGACTTAATGTCTCATAATAATGAGAAACGTTCTCATAATAATGACTTAATATCTCGTAATAATGAGAAACTTTCTCATAATAATGACTTAATATCTCATAATAATGAGGAACTTTCTTGTAATAATGACTTAATATCTCGTAATAATGAGAAACTTTCTCATAATAATGACTTAATATCTCGTAATAATGAGAAACTTTCACGTAATAATGACTTAATATCTCATAATAATGAGAAGCTTTCTCATAATAATGACTTAATATCTCGTAATAATGAGAAACTTTCACGTAATAATGACTTAATATCTCATAATAATGAGAAGCTTTCTCATAATAATGACTTAATATCTCGTAATAATGAGAAACTTTCTCATAATAATGACTTAATATCTCGTAATAATGAGGAACTTTCTTGTAATAATGACTTAATATCTCGTAATAATGAGAAACTTTCTCATAATAATGACTTTATATCTCGTAATAATGAGAAACTTTCTCATAATAATGACTTAATATCTCGTAATAATGAGAAACTTTCACTTAATAATGACTTAATATCTCGTAATAATGAGAAACTTTCTCGTAATAATGACTTAATATCTCGTAATAATGAGAAACTTTCACTTAATAATGACTTAATATCTCGTAATAATGAGAAACTTTCTCGTAATAATGACTTAATATCTCGTAATAATAAGAAACTTTCTCATAATAATGACTTAATATCTCGTAATAATGAGAAACTTTCACGTAATAATGACTTAATATCTCGTAATAATGAGAAACTTTCTCGTAATAATGACTTAATATCTCGTAATAATGAGAAACTTTCACGTAATAATGACTTAATATCTCGTAATAATGAGAAACTTTCTCGTAATAATTACTTAATATCTCGTAATAATGAGAAACTTTCACGTAATAATGACTTAATATCTCGTAATAATGAGAAACTTTCTCGTAATAATGACTTAATATCTCATAATAATGAGAAACTTTCTCGTAATAATGACTTAATATCTCATAATAATGAGAAACTTTCACGTAATAATGACTTAATATCTCATAATAATGAGAAACTTTCTCGTAATAATGACTTAATATCTCGTAATAATGAGAAACTTTCACGTAATAATGACTTAATATCTCGTAATGAGAAACTTTCTCATAATAATGACTTAATATCTCATAATAATGAGAAACTTTCTCATAATAATGACTTAATATCTCATAATAATGAGAAACTTTCTCATAATAATGTCTTAATATCTCGTAATGAGAAACTTTCTCATAATAATGACTTAATATCTCATAATAATGAGAAACTTTCTCGTAATAATGACTTAATATCTCGTAATAATGAGAAACTTTCTCGTAATAATGACTTAATATCTCGTAATAATGAGAAACTTTCACGTAATAATGACTTAATATCTCATAATAATGAGAAACTTTCTCATAATAATGACTTAATATCTCATAATAATGAGAAACTTTCTCGTAATAATGACTTAATATCTCGTAATAATGAGAAACTTTCTCGTAATAATGACTTAATATCTCGTAATAATGAGAAACTTTCTCGTAATAATGACTTAATATCTCGTAATAATGAGAAACGTTCTCGTAATAATGACTTAATATCTCGTAATAATGAGAAACTTTCACGTAATAATGACTTAATATCTCGTAATAATGAGAAACTTTCTCGTAATAATGACTTAATATCTCATAATAATGAGAAACTTTCTCGTAATAATGACTTAATATCTCGTAATAATGAGAAACTTTCTCGTAATAATGACTTAATATCTCTTATAATGAGAAACTTTCTCATAATAATGACTTAATATCTCTTATAATGAGAAACTTTCTCATAATAATGACTTAATATCTCATAATAATGAGAAACTTTCTCATAATAATGACTTAATATCTCGTAATAATGAGAAACTTTCTTGTAATAATGACTTAATATCTCGTAATAATGAGAAACTTTCACGTAATAATGACTTAATATCTCATAATAATGAGAAACTTTCTCATAATAATGACTTAATATCTCGTAATAATGAGAAACTTTCTAATAATAATGACTTAATATCTCATAATAATGAGAAACTTTCTCATAATAATGACTTAATATCTCGTAATAATGAGAAACTTTCTCATAATAATGACTTAATATCTCGTAATAATGAGAAACTTTCTCATAATAATGACTTAATATCTCGTAATAATGAGAAACTTTCACGTAATAATGACTTAATATCTCATAATAATGAGAAACTTTCTCGTAATAATGACTTAATATCTCGTAATAATGAGAAACTTTCTCATAATAATGACTTAATATCTCGTAATAATGAGAAACTTTCTCATAATAATGACTTAATATCTCGTAATAATGAGAAACTTTCTCATAATAATGACTTAATATCTCGTAATAATGAGAAACTTTCACGTAATAATGACTTAATATCTCATAATAATGAGAAACTTTCTCGTAATAATGACTTAATATCTCTTATAATGAGAAACTTTCTCATAATAATGACTTAATATCTCTTATAATGAGAAACTTTCTCATAATAATGACTTAATATCTCATAATAATGAGAAACTTTCTCATAATAATGACTTAATATCTCGTAATAATGAGAAACTTTCTTGTAATAATGACTTAATATCTCGTAATAATGAGAAACTTTCACGTAATAATGACTTAATATCTCATAATAATGAGAAACTTTCTCATAATAATGACTTAATATCTCGTAATAATGAGAAACTTTCTAATAATAATGACTTAATATCTCATAATAATGAGAAACTTTCTCATAATAATGACTTAATATCTCGTAATAATGAGAAACTTTCTTGTAATAATGACTTCTCGTAATAATGAGAAACTTTCTCATAATAATGACTTAATATCTCGTAATAATGAGAAACTTTCTCATAATAATGACTTAATATCTCGTAATAATGATGTTACGGTGTGTAGTGCAGCAGGGAAGAGAAGATCCAGGGCTTCCACAAAGATGGGTTTTTATTTACAATGGGATACAGAACACGACACACATAGGCATAACACATAAGAACGGACAAGGAGTGCAGGGAAGTGAGATCAATATAAAGGGAGTGCTGATGATGATGACCAGGTGCAGGGAATCCAGGGAGAGTGGGAGAGATGAGGAGTGAGTGATTTCAGGTGAGAGACAGGGAGGATCATGGGAAATGGAGTCCAGGACAGGCGTGGATTGTAACAAATGAGAAACTTTCACGTAATAATGACTTAATATCTCATAATAATGAGAAACTTTCTCATAATAATGACTTAATATCTCGTAATAATGAGAAACTTTCTCATAATAATGTCTTAATATCTCGTAATAATGAGAAACTTTCTCATAATAATGACTTAATATCTCGTAATAATGAGAAACTTTCTCGTAATAATGACTTAATATCTCGTAATAATGAGAAACTTTCTCATAATAATGACTTAATATCTCGTAATAATGAGAAACTTTCTCATAATAATGACTTAATATCTCGTAATAATGAGAAACTTTCTCGTAATAATGACTTAATATCTCGTAATAATGAGAAACTTTCACGTAATAATGACTTAATATCTCGTAATAATGAGAAACTTTCTCGTAATAATGACTTAATATCTCGTAATAATGAGAAACTTTCTCGTAATAATGACTTAATATCTCGTAATAATGAGAAACTTTCACGTAATAATGACTTAATATCTCGTAATAATGAGAAACTTTCTCGTAATAATGACTTAATATCTCATAATAATGAGAAACTTTCTCATAATAATGACTTAATATCTCGTAATAATGAGAAACTTTCTCATAATAATGACTTAATATCTCATAATAATGAGAAACTTTCACGTAATAATGACTTAATATCTCGTAATAATGAGAAACTTTCTCATAATAATGACTTAATGTCTCGTAATAATGAGAAACTTTCACGTAATAATGACTTAATATCTCATAATAATGAGAAACTTTCTCATAATAATGACTTAATATCTCATAATAATGAGAAACTTTCACGTAATAATGACTTAATATCTCGTAATAATGAGAAACTTTCTCATAATAATGACTTAATATCTCATAATAATGAGAAACTTTCTCATAATAATGACTTAATATCTCGTAATAATGAGAAACTTTCTCGTAATAATGACTTAATATCTCGTAATGAGAAACTTTCTCATAATAATGTCTTAATATCTCGTAATAATGAGAAACTTTCTCGTAATAATGACTTAATATCTCGTAATAATGAGAAACTTTCTCATAATAATGACTTAATATCTCGTAATAATGAGAAACTTTCTCGTAATAATGACTTAATATCTCGTAATAATGAGAAACTTTCTCATAATAATGACTTAATATCTCATAATAATGAGAAACTTTCTCATAATAATGACTTAATATCTCGTAATAATGAGAAACTTTCTCGTAATAATGACTTAATATCTCGTAATGAGAAACTTTCTCATAATAATGACTTAATATCTCGTAATAATGAGAAACTTTCTCATAATAATGACTTAATATCTCGTAATAATGAGAAACTTTCTCATAATAATGACTTAATATCTCGTAATGAGAAACTTTCTCATAATAATGACATAATATCTCGTAATAATGAGAAACTTTCTCATAATAATGTCTTAATATCTCGTAATGAGAAACTTTCTCATAATAATGACTTAATATCTCATAATAATGAGAAACTTTCTCATAATAATGACTTAATATCTCGTAATAATGAGAAACTTTCTCATAATAATGTCTTAATATCTCGTAATGAGAAACTTTCTCATAATAATGACTTAATATCTCATAATAATGAGAAACTTTCTCATAATAATGACTTAATATCTCATAATAATGAGAAACTTTCACGTAATAATGACTTAATATCTCATAATAATGAGAAACTTTCTCATAATAATAATGACTTAATATCTCATAATAATGAGAAACTTTCACGTAATAATGACTTAATATCTCATAATAATGAGAAACTTTCTCATAATAATGACTTAATGTCTCATAATAATGAGAAACGTTCTCATAATAATGACTTAATATCTCATAATAATGAGAAACGTTCTCATAATAATGACTTAATATCTCATAATAATGAGAAACTTTCACGTAATAATGACTTAATATCTCATAATAATGAGAAACTTTCTCATAATAATGACTTAATATCTCGTAATAATGAGAAACTTTCTCATAATAATGTCTTAATATCTCGTAATAATGAGAAACTTTCTCATAATAATGACTTAATATCTCATAATAATGAGAAACTTTCACGTAATAATGACTTAATATCTCATAATAATGAGAAACTTTCTCGTAATAATGACTTAATATCTCGTAATAATGAGAAACTTTCTCGTAATAATGACTTAATATCTCGTAATAATGAGAAACTTTCTCGTAATAATGACTTAATATCTCTTATAATGAGAAACTTTCTCATAATAATGACTTAATATCTCTTATAATGAGAAACTTTCTCATAATAATGACTTAATATCTCGTAATAATGAGAAACTTTCTTGTAATAATGACTTAATATCTCGTAATAATGAGAAACTTTCACGTAATAATGACTTAATATCTCATAATAATGAGAAACTTTCTCATAATAATGACTTAATATCTCGTAATAATGAGAAACTTTCTTGTAATAATGACTTAATATCTCATAATAATGAGAAACTTTCTCATAATAATGACTTAATATCTCGTAATAATGAGAAACTTTCTCATAATAATGACTTAATATCTCATAATAATGAGAAACTTTCTCATAATAATGACTTAATATCTCGTAATAATGAGAAACTTTCTTGTAATAATGACTTAATATCTCATAATAATGAGAAACTTTCTCATAATAATGACTTAATATCTCGTAATAATGAGAAACTTTCTCATAATAATGACTTAATATCTCGTAATAATGAGAAACTTTCTCATAATAATGACTTAATATCTCGTAATAATGAGAAACTTTCTTGTAATAATGACTTAATATCTCATAATAATGAGGAACTTTCTCATAATAATGACTTAATATCTCGTAATAATGAGAAACTTTCACGTAATAATGACTTAATATCTCATAATAATGAGAAACTTTCTCATAATAATGACTTAATATCTCGTAATAATGAGAAACTTTCTTGTAATAATGACTTAATATCTCATAATAATGAGAAACTTTCTCATAATAATGACTTAATATCTCGTAATAATGAGAAACTTTCTAATAATAATGACTTAATATCTCATAATAATGAGAAACTTTCTCATAATAATGACTTAATATCTCGTAATAATGAGAAACTTTCTAATAATAATGACTTAATATCTCGTAATAATGAGAAACTTTCTCGTAATAATGACTTAATATCTCGTAATAATGAGAAACTTTCTAATAATAATGACTTAATATCTCGTAATAATGAGAAACTTTCTCGTAATAATGACTTAATATCTCGTAATAATGAGAAACTTTCTCGTAATAATGACTTAATATCTCTTATAATGAGAAACTTTCTCATAATAATGACTTAATATCTCTTATAATGAGAAACTTTCTCATAATAATGACTTAATATCTCATAATAATGAGAAACTTTCTCATAATAATGACTTAATATCTCGTAATAATGAGAAACTTTCTTGTAATAATGACTTAATATCTCGTAATAATGAGAAACTTTCACGTAATAATGACTTAATATCTCATAATAATGAGAAACTTTCACGTAATAATGACTTAATATCTCGTAATAATGAGAAACTTTCTAATAATAATGACTTAATATCTCATAATAATGAGAAACTTTCTCATAATAATGACTTAATATCTCGTAATAATGAGAAACTTTCTTGTAATAATGACTTAATATCTCGTAATAATGAGAAACTTTCACGTAATAATGACTTAATATCTCATAATAATGAGAAACTTTCACGTAATAATGACTTAATATCTCATAATAATGAGAAACTTTCTCATAATAATGACTTAATATCTCATAATAATGAGAAACTTTCTCATAATAATGACTTAATATCTCGTAATAATGAGAAACTTTCTCATAATAATGACTTAATATCTCGTAATAATGAGAAACTTTCTTGTAATAATGACTTAATATCTCATAATAATGAGAAACTTTCTCATAATAATGACTTAATATCTCATAATAATGAGAAACTTTCTCATAATAATGACTTAATATCTCGTAATAATGAGAAACTTTCTAATAATAATGACTTAATATCTCATAATAATGAGAAACTTTCTCATAATAATGACTTAATATCTCGTAATAATGAGAAACTTTCTCATAATAATGACTTAATATCTCGTAATAATGAGAAACTTTCTCATAATAATGACTTAATATCTCGTAATAATGAGAAACTTTCTAATAATAATGACTTAATATCTCGTAATAATGAGAAACTTTCTCGTAATAATGACTTAATATCTCGTAATAATGAGAAACTTTCTCATAATAATGACTTAATATCTCGTAATAATGAGAAACTTTCACGTAATAATGACTTAATATCTCATAATAATGAGAAACTTTCTCATAATAATGACTTAATATCTCGTAATAATGAGAAACTTTCTAATAATAATGACTTAATATCTCGTAATAATGAGAAACTTTCTCGTAATAATGACTTAATATCTCGTAATAATGAGAAACTTTCTCGTAATAATGACTTAATATCTCTTATAATGAGAAACTTTCTCATAATAATGACTTAATATCTCTTATAATGAGAAACTTTCTCATAATAATGACTTAATATCTCATAATAATGAGAAACTTTCTCATAATAATGACTTAATATCTCGTAATAATGAGAAACTTTCTTGTAATAATGACTTAATATCTCGTAATAATGAGAAACTTTCACGTAATAATGACTTAATATCTCATAATAATGAGAAACTTTCACGTAATAATGACTTAATATCTCGTAATAATGAGAAACTTTCTAATAATAATGACTTAATATCTCATAATAATGAGAAACTTTCTCATAATAATGACTTAATATCTCATAATAATGAGAAACTTTCTCATAATAATGACTTAATATCTCGTAATAATGAGAAACTTTCTTGTAATAATGACTTAATATCTCATAATAATGAGAAACTTTCTCATAATAATGACTTAATATCTCATAATAATGAGAAACTTTCACGTAATAATGACTTAATATCTCGTAATAATGAGAAACTTTCTCATAATAATGACTTAATATCTCGTAATAATGAGAAACTTTCTTGTAATAATGACTTAATATCTCATAATAATGAGAAACTTTCTCATAATAATGACTTAATATCTCATAATAATGAGAAACTTTCACGTAATAATGACTTAATATCTCGTAATAATGAGAAACTTTCTTGTAATAATGACTTCTCGTAATAATGAGAAACTTTCTCATAATAATGACTTAATATCTCGTAATAATGATGTTACGGTGTGTAGTGCAGCAGGGAAGAGAAGATCCAGGGCTTCCACAAAGATGGGTTTTTATTTACAATGGGATACAGAACACGACACACATAGGCATAACACATAAGAACGGACAAGGAGTGCAGGGAAGTGAGATCAATATAAAGGGAGTGCTGATGATGATGACCAGGTGCAGGGAATCCAGGGAGAGTGGGAGAGATGAGGAGTGAGTGATTTCAGGTGAGAGACAGGGAGGATCATGGGAAATGGAGTCCAGGACAGGCGTGGATTGTAACAAATGAGAAACTTTCACGTAATAATGACTTAATATCTCATAATAATGAGAAACTTTCTCATAATAATGACTTAATATCTCGTAATAATGAGAAACTTTCTCATAATAATGACTTAATATCTCGTAATAATGAGAAACTTTCTCGTAATAATGACTTAATATCTCGTAATAATGAGAAACTTTCTCATAATAATGACTTAATATCTCGTAATAATGAGAAACTTTCTCATAATAATGACTTAATATCTCGTAATAATGAGAAACTTTCTCGTAATAATGACTTAATATCTCGTAATAATGAGAAACTTTCTCATAATAATGACTTAATATCTCGTAATAATGAGAAACTTTCTCATAATAATGACTTAATATCTCTTATAATGAGAAACTTTCTCATAATAATGACTTAATATCTCATAATAATGAGAAACTTTCTCATAATAATGACTTAATATCTCGTAATAATGAGAAACTTTCTCATAATAATGACTTAATATCTCGTAATAATGAGAAACTTTCACGTAATAATGACTTAATATCTCATAATAATGAGAAACTTTCTCATAATAATGACTTAATATCTCTTATAATGAGAAACTTTCTCATAATAATGACTTAATATCTCATAATAATGAGAAACTTTCTCATAATAATGACTTAATATCTCGTAATAATGAGAAACTTTCTCATAATAATGACTTAATATCTCGTAATAATGAGAAACTTTCTCATAATAATGACTTAATATCTCGTAATAATGAGAAACTTTCACGTAATAATGACTTAATATCTCATAATAATGAGAAACTTTCTCATAATAATGACTTAATATCTCATAATAATGAGAAACTTTCACGTAATAATGACTTAATATCTCATAATAATGAGAAACTTTCTCATAATAATGACTTAATATCTCATAATAATGAGAAACTTTCACGTAATAATAACTTAATATCTCATAATAATGAGAAACTTTCTCATAATAATGACTTAATATCTCATAATAATGAGAAACTTTCACGTAATAATGACTTAATATCTCATAATAATGAGAAACTTTCTCATAATAATGACTTAATATCTCGTAATAATGAGAAACTTTCTTGTAATAATGACTTATCTCGTAATAATGAGAAACTTTCACGTAATAATGACTTAATATCTCATAATAATGAGAAACTTTCTCATAATAATGACTTAATATCTCGTAATAATGAGAAACTTTCACGTAATAATGACTTAATATCTCGTAATAATGAGAAACTTTCTCATAATAATGACTAATATCTCGTAATAATGAGAAACTTTCACGTAATAATGACTTAATATCTCATAATAATGAGAAACTTTCTCATAATAATGACTTAATATCTCATAATAATGAGGAACTTTCTCATAATAATGACTTAATATCTCGTAATAATGAGGAACTTTCTTGTAATAATGACTTAATATCTCGTAATAATAAGAAACTTTCTCATAATAATGACTTAATATCTCGTAATAATAAGAAACTTTCTCATAATAATGACTTAATATCTCATAATAATGAGGAACTTTCTCATAATAATGACTTAATATCTCGTAATAATGAGGAACTTTCTTGTAATAATGACTTAATATCTCGTAATAATGAGGAACTTTCTTGTAATAATGACTTAATATCTCGTAATAATGAGAAACTTTCTTGTAATAATGACTTAATATCTCATAATAATGAGAAACTTTCTCATAATAATGACTTAATATCTCGTAATAATGAGAAACTTTCTCATAATAATGTCTTAATATCTCGTAATGAGAAACTTTCTCATAATAATGACTTAATATCTCATAATAATGAGAAACTTTCACGTAATAATGACTTAATATCTCATAATAATGAGAAACTTTCTCATAATAATGACTTAATATCTCATAATAATGAGAAACTTTCACGTAATAATGACTTAATATCTCATAATAATGAGAAACTCTCATAATAATGACTTAATATCTCATAATAATGAGAAACTTTCTCATAATAATGACTTAATGTCTCATAATAATGAGAAACTTTCTCATAATAATGACTTAATATCTCGTAATAATGAGAAACTTTCTCATAATAATGTCTTAATATCTCGTAATGAGAAACTTTCTCATAATAATGACTTAATATCTCATAATAATGAGAAACTTTCACGTAATAATGACTTAATATCTCATAATAATGAGAAACTTTCTCATAATAATGACTTAATATCTCATAATAATGAGAAACTTTCACGTAATAATGACTTAATATCTCATAATAATGAGAAACTCTCATAATAATGACTTAATATCTCATAATAATGAGAAACTTTCTCATAATAATGACTTAATATCTCATAATAATGAGAAACTTTCACGTAATAATGACTTAATATCTCATAATAATGAGAAACTTTCTCATAATAATGACTTAATATCTCGTAATAATGAGAAACTTTCTCATAATAATGACTTAATATCTCGTAATAATGAGAAACTTTCTCGTAATAATGACTTAATATCTCGTAATAATGAGAAACTTTCTCATAATAATGACTTAATATCTCATAATAATGAGAAACTTTCTCATAATAATGACTTAATATCTCGTAATAATGAGAAACTTTCTCGTAATAATGACTTAATATCTCGTAATGAGAAACTTTCTCATAATAATGTCTTAATATCTCGTAATAATGAGAAACTTTCTCGTAATAATGACTTAATATCTCGTAATAATGAGAAACTTTCTCATAATAATGACTTAATATCTCGTAATAATGAGAAACTTTCTCGTAATAATGACTTAATATCTCGTAATAATGAGAAACTTTCTCATAATAATGACTTAATATCTCATAATAATGAGAAACTTTCTCATAATAATGACTTAATATCTCGTAATAATGAGAAACTTTCTCGTAATAATGACTTAATATCTCGTAATGAGAAACTTTCTCATAATAATGACTTAATATCTCGTAATAATGAGAAACTTTCTCATAATAATGACTTAATATCTCGTAATAATGAGAAACTTTCTCATAATAATGACTTAATATCTCGTAATGAGAAACTTTCTCATAATAATGACTTAATATCTCATAATAATGAGAAACTTTCACGTAATAATGACTTAATATCTCGTAATAATGAGAAACTTTCTCATAATAATGACTTAATGTCTCGTAATAATGAGAAACTTTCACGTAATAATGACTTAATATCTCATAATAATGAGAAACTTTCTCATAATAATGACTTAATATCTCATAATAATGAGAAACTTTCACGTAATAATGACTTAATATCTCGTAATAATGAGAAACTTTCTCATAATAATGACTTAATATCTCATAATAATGAGAAACTTTCTCATAATAATGACTTAATATCTCGTAATAATGAGAAACTTTCTCGTAATAATGACTTAATATCTCGTAATGAGAAACTTTCTCATAATAATGTCTTAATATCTCGTAATAATGAGAAACTTTCTCGTAATAATGACTTAATATCTCGTAATAATGAGAAACTTTCTCATAATAATGACTTAATATCTCGTAATAATGAGAAACTTTCTCGTAATAATGACTTAATATCTCGTAATAATGAGAAACTTTCTCATAATAATGACTTAATATCTCATAATAATGAGAAACTTTCTCATAATAATGACTTAATATCTCGTAATAATGAGAAACTTTCTCGTAATAATGACTTAATATCTCGTAATGAGAAACTTTCTCATAATAATGACTTAATATCTCGTAATAATGAGAAACTTTCTCATAATAATGACTTAATATCTCGTAATGAGAAACTTTCTCATAATAATGACTTAATATCTCGTAATAATGAGAAACTTTCTCATAATAATGACTTAATATCTCGTAATAATGAGAAACTTTCTCATAATAATGACTTAATATCTCGTAATGAGAAACTTTCTCATAATAATGACATAATATCTCGTAATAATGAGAAACTTTCTCATAATAATGTCTTAATATCTCGTAATGAGAAACTTTCTCATAATAATGACTTAATATCTCGTAATAATGAGAAACTTTCTCATAATAATGTCTTAATATCTCGTAATGAGAAACTTTCTCATAATAATGACTTAATATCTCATAATAATGAGAAACTTTCTCATAATAATGACTTAATATCTCATAATAATGAGAAACTTTCACGTAATAATGACTTAATATCTCATAATAATGAGAAACTTTCTCATAATAATGACTTAATATCTCATAATAATGAGAAACTTTCACGTAATAATGACTTAATATCTCATAATAATGAGAAACTTTCTCATAATAATGACTTAATGTCTCATAATAATGAGAAACGTTCTCATAATAATGACTTAATATCTCATAATAATGAGAAACTTTCTCATAATAATGACTTAATATCTCGTAATAATGAGAAACTTTCTCATAATAATGACTTAATATCTCATAATAATGAGAAACTTTCACGTAATAAGGACTTAATATCTCATAATAATGAGAAACTTTCTCATAATAATGACTTAATATCTCGTAATAATGAGAAACTTTCTCGTAATAATGACTTAATATCTCGTAATGAGAAACTTTCTCATAATAATGACTTAATATCTCATAATAATGAGAAACTTTCTCATAATAATGACTTAATATCTCGTAATAATGAGAAACTTTCTCATAATAATGACTTAATATCTCATAATAATGAGAAACTTTCTCATAATAATGACTTAATATCTCGTAATAATGAGAAACTTTCTCGTAATAATGACTTAATATCTCGTAATAATGAGAAACTTTCTCATAATAATGACTTAATATCTCGTAATAATGAGAAACTTTCTCATAATAATGACTTAATATCTCATAATAATGAGAAACTTTCTCATAATAATGACTTAATATCTCGTAATAATGAGAAACTTTCTCGTAATAATGACTTAATATCTCGTAATGAGAAACTTTCTCATAATAATGACTTAATATCTCGTAATAATGAGAAACTTTCTCATAATAATGACTTAATATCTCGTAATGAGAAACTTTCTCATAATAATGACTTAATATCTCGTAATAATGAGAAACTTTCTCATAATAATGACTTAATATCTCGTAATAATGAGAAACTTTCTCATAATAATGACTTAATATCTCGTAATGAGAAACTTTCTCATAATAATGACATAATATCTCGTAATAATGAGAAACTTTCTCATAATAATGTCTTAATATCTCGTAATGAGAAACTTTCTCATAATAATGACTTAATATCTCGTAATAATGAGAAACTTTCTCATAATAATGTCTTAATATCTCGTAATGAGAAACTTTCTCATAATAATGACTTAATATCTCATAATAATGAGAAACTTTCACGTAATAATGACTTAATATCTCATAATAATGAGAAACTTTCTCATAATAATGACTTAATATCTCATAATAATGAGAAACTTTCACGTAATAATGACTTAATATCTCATAATAATGAGAAACTTTCTCATAATAATGACTTAATGTCTCATAATAATGAGAAACGTTCTCATAATAATGACTTAATATCTCATAATAATGAGAAACTTTCTCATAATAATGACTTAATATCTCGTAATAATGAGAAACTTTCTCATAATAATGACTTAATATCTCATAATAATGAGAAACTTTCACGTAATAATGACTTAATATCTCATAATAATGAGAAACTTTCTCATAATAATGACTTAATATCTCGTAATAATGAGAAACTTTCTCATAATAATGTCTTAATATCTCGTAATAATGAGAAACTTTCTCATAATAATGACTTAATATCTCATAATAATGAGAAACTTTCACGTAATAATGACTTAATATCTCATAATAATGAGAAACTTTCTCGTAATAATGACTTAATATCTCGTAATAATGAGAAACTTTCTCGTAATAATGACTTAATATCTCGTAATAATGAGAAACTTTCTCGTAATAATGACTTAATATCTCTTATAATGAGAAACTTTCTTATAATAATGACTTAATATCTCGTAATAATGAGAAACTTTCTTGTAATAATGACTTAATATCTCGTAATAATGAGAAACTTTCACGTAATAATGACTTAATATCTCATAATAATGAGAAACTTTCTCATAATAATGACTTAATATCTCGTAATAATGAGAAACTTTCTTGTAATAATGACTTAATATCTCGTAATAATGAGAAACTTTCACGTAATAATGACTTAATATCTCATAATAATGAGAAACTTTCTCATAATAATGACTTAATATCTCGTAATAATGAGAAACTTTCTAATAATAATGACTTAATATCTCATAATAATGAGAAACTTTCTCATAATAATGACTTAATATCTCGTAATAATGAGAAACTTTCTAATAATAATGACTTTAATATCTCGTAATAATGAGAAACTTTCTCGTAATAATGACTTAATATCTCGTAATAATGAGAAACTTTCTAATAATAATGACTTAATATCTCGTAATAATGAGAAACTTTCTCGTAATAATGACTTAATATCTCGTAATAATGAGAAACTTTCTCGTAATAATGACTTAATATCTCTTATAATGAGAAACTTTCTCATAATAATGACTTAATATCTCTTATAATGAGAAACTTTCTCATAATAATGACTTAATATCTCTTATAATGAGAAACTTTCTCGTAATAATGACTTAATATCTCATAATAATGAGAAACTTTCTCATAATAATGACTTAATATCTCATAATAATGAGAAACTTTCTCATAATAATGACTTAATATCTCATAATAATGAGAAACTTTCTCATAATAATGACTTAATATCTCGTAATAATGAGAAACTTTCTTGTAATAATGACTTAATATCTCGTAATAATGAGAAACTTTCACGTAATAATGACTTAATATCTCATAATAATGAGAAACTTTCTCATAATAATGACTTAATATCTCGTAATAATGAGAAACTTTCTTGTAATAATGACTTAATATCTCGTAATAATGAGAAACTTTCACGTAATAATGACTTAATATCTCATAATAATGAGAAACTTTCTCATAATAATGACTTAATATCTCGTAATAATGAGAAACTTTCTAATAATAATGACTTAATATCTCATAATAATGAGAAACTTTCTCATAATAATGACTTAATATCTCGTAATAATGAGAAACTTTCTAATAATAATGACTTAATATCTCGTAATAATGAGAAACGTTCTCGTAATAATGACTTAATATCTCGTAATAATGAGAAACTTTCTAATAATAATGACTTAATATCTCGTAATAATGAGAAACTTTCTCGTAATAATGACTTAATATCTCGTAATAATGAGAAACTTTCTCGTAATAATGACTTAATATCTCTTATAATGAGAAACTTTCTCATAATAATGACTTAATATCTCTTATAATGAGAAACTTTCTCGTAATAATGACTTAATATCTCATAATAATGAGAAACTTTCTCATAATAATGACTTAATATCTCGTAATAATGAGAAACTTTCTTGTAATAATGACTTAATATCTCGTAATAATGAGAAACTTTCACGTAATAATGACTTAATATCTCATAATAATGAGAAACTTTCACGTAATAATGACTTAATATCTCGTAATAATGAGAAACTTTCTAATAATAATGACTTAATATCTCATAATAATGAGAAACTTTCTCATAATAATGACTTAATATCTCGTAATAATGAGAAACTTTCTTGTAATAATGACTTAATATCTCGTAATAATGAGAAACTTTCACGTAATAATGACTTAATATCTCATAATAATGAGAAACTTTCACGTAATAATGACTTAATATCTCATAATAATGAGAAACTTTCTCATAATAATGACTTAATATCTCGTAATAATGAGAAACTTTCTAATAATAATGACTTAATATCTCATAATAATGAGAAACTTTCTCATAATAATGACTTAATATCTCGTAATAATGAGAAACTTTCTCATAATAATGACTTAATATCTCGTAATAATGAGAAACTTTCACGTAATAATGACTTAATATCTCATAATAATGAGAAACTTTCTCATAATAATGACTTAATATCTCGTAATAATGAGAAACTTTCTAATAATAATGACTTAATATCTCGTAATAATGAGAAACTTTCTCGTAATAATGACTTAATATCTCGTAATAATGAGAAACTTTCTCGTAATAATGACTTAATATCTCTTATAATGAGAAACTTTCTCATAATAATGACTTAATATCTCTTATAATGAGAAACTTTCTCATAATAATGACTTAATATCTCATAATAATGAGAAACTTTCTCATAATAATGACTTAATATCTCTTATAATGAGAAACTTTCTCATAATAATGACTTAATATCTCATAATAATGAGAAACTTTCTCATAATAATGACTTAATATCTCGTAATAATGAGAAACTTTCACGTAATAATGACTTAATATCTCATAATAATGAGAAACTTTCACGTAATAATGACTTAATATCTCGTAATAATGAGAAACTTTCTAATAATAATGACTTAATATCTCATAATAATGAGAAACTTTCTCATAATAATGACTTAATATCTCATAATAATGAGAAACTTTCTCATAATAATGACTTAATATCTCGTAATAATGAGAAACTTTCTTGTAATAATGACTTAATATCTCATAATAATGAGAAACTTTCTCATAATAATGACTTAATATCTCATAATAATGAGAAACTTTCACGTAATAATGACTTAATATCTCGTAATAATGAGAAACTTTCTCATAATAATGACTTAATATCTCGTAATAATGAGAAACTTTCTTGTAATAATGACTTAATATCTCATAATAATGAGAAACTTTCTCATAATAATGACTTAATATCTCATAATAATGAGAAACTTTCACGTAATAATGACTTAATATCTCGTAATAATGAGAAACTTTCTTGTAATAATGACTTCTCGTAATAATGAGAAACTTTCTCATAATAATGACTTAATATCTCGTAATAATGATGTTACGGTGTGTAGTGCAGCAGGGAAGAGAAGATCCAGGGCTTCCACAAAGATGGGTTTTTATTTACAATGGGATACAGAACACGACACACATAGGCATAACACATAAGAACGGACAAGGAGTGCAGGGAAGTGAGATCAATATAAAGGGAGTGCTGATGATGATGACCAGGTGCAGGGAATCCAGGGAGAGTGGGAGAGATGAGGAGTGAGTGATTTCAGGTGAGAGACAGGGAGGATCATGGGAAATGGAGTCCAGGACAGGCGTGGATTGTAACAAATGAGAAACTTTCACGTAATAATGACTTAATATCTCATAATAATGAGAAACTTTCTCATAATAATGACTTAATATCTCGTAATAATGAGGAACTTTCTCATAATAATGACTTAATATCTCGTAATAATGAGAAACTTTCTCATAATAATGACTTAATATCTCATAATAATGAGAAACTTTCTCATAATAATGACTTAATATCTCATAATAATGAGAAACTTTCACGTAATAATGACTTAATATCTCGTAATAATGAGAAACTTTCTCATAATAATGTCTTAATATCTCATTAATAATGAGAAACTTTCTCATAATAATGACTTAATATCTCATAATAATGAGAAACTTTCACGTAATAATGACTTAATATCTCGTAATAATGAGAAACTTTCTCATAATAATGACTTAATATCTCGTAATAATGAGAAACTTTCTTGTAATAATGACTTAATATCTCATAATAATGAGAAACTTTCTCATAATAATGACTTAATATCTCATAATAATGAGAAACTTTCACGTAATAATGACTTAATATCTCGTAATAATGAGAAACTTTCTTGTAATAATGACTTCTCGTAATAATGAGAAACTTTCTCATAATAATGACTTAATATCTCGTAATAATGATGTTACGGTGTGTAGTGCAGCAGGGAAGAGAAGATCCAGGGCTTCCACAAAGATGGGTTTTTATTTACAATGGGATACAGAACACGACACACATAGGCATAACACATAAGAACGGACAAGGAGTGCAGGGAAGTGAGATCAATATAAAGGGAGTGCTGATGATGATGACCAGGTGCAGGGAATCCAGGGAGAGTGGGAGAGATGAGGAGTGAGTGATTTCAGGTGAGAGACAGGGAGGATCATGGGAAATGGAGTCCAGGACAGGCGTGGGATTGTAACAAATGAGAAACTTTCACGTAATAATGACTTAATATCTCATAATAATGAGAAACTTTCTCATAATAATGACTTAATATCTCGTAATAATGAGAAACTTTCTCATAATAATGACTTAATATCTCGTAATAATGAGAAACTTTCACGTAATAACATGACTTAATATCTCGTAATAATGAGAAACTTTCTCATAATAATGACTTAATATCTCGTAATAATGAGAAACTTTCTCGTAATAATGACTTAATATCTCGTAATAATGAGAAACTTTCTCATAATAATGACTTAATATCTCGTAATAATGAGAAACTTTCTCATAATAATGACTTAATATCTCGTAATAATGAGAAACTTTCTCATAATAATGACTTAATATCTCGTAATAATGAGAAACTTTCTCATAATAATGACTTAATATCTCGTAATAATGAGAAACTTTCTCATAATAATGACTTAATATCTCGTAATAATGAGAAACTTTCACGTAATAATGACTTAATATCTCGTAATAATGAGAAACTTTCTCATAATAATGACTTAATATCTCGTAATAATGAGAAACTTTCTCGTAATAATGACTTAATATCTCGTAATGAGAAACTTTCTCATAATAATGACTTAATATCTCGTAATAATGAGAAACTTTCTCATAATAATGACTTAATATCTCGTAATAATGAGAAACTTTCACGTAATAATGACTTAATATCTCGTAATAATGAGAAACTTTCTCATAATAATGACTTAATATCTCGTAATAATGAGAAACTTTCTCATAATAATGACTTAATATCTCGTAATAATGAGAAACTTTCACGTAATAATGACTTAATATCTCGTAATAATGAGAAACTTTCTCATAATAATGACTTAATATCTCGTAATAATGAGAAACTTTCTCGTAATAATGACTTAATATCTCGTAATAATGAGAAACTTTCTCATAATAATGACTTAATATCTCGTAATAATGAGAAACTTTCTCGTAATAATGACTTAATATCTCGTAATAATGAGAAACTTTCTCATAATAATGACTTAATATCTCGTAATAATGAGAAACTTTCTCATAATAATGACTTAATATCTCTTATAATGAGAAACTTTCTCATAATAATGACTTAATATCTCATAATAATGAGAAACTTTCTCATAATAATGACTTAATATCTCGTAATAATGAGAAACTTTCACGTAATAATGACTTAATATCTCATAATAATGAGAAACTTTCTCATAATAATGACTTAATATCTCTTATAATGAGAAACTTTCTCATAATAATGACTTAATATCTCATAATAATGAGAAACTTTCTCATAATAATGACTTAATATCTCGTAATAATGAGAAACTTTCTCATAATAATGACTTAATATCTCATAATAATGAGAAACTTTCTCATAATAATGACTTAATATCTCGTAATAATGAGAAACTTTCTTGTAATAATGACTTATCTCGTAATAATGAGAAACTTTCACGTAATAATGACTTAATATCTCATAATAATGAGAAACTTTCTCATAATAATGACTTAATATCTCGTAATAATGAGAAACTTTCACGTAATAATGACTTAATATCTCGTAATAATGAGAAACTTTCTCATAATAATGACTTAATATCTCGTAATAATGAGAAACTTTCACGTAATAATGACTTAATATCTCATAATAATGAGAAACTTTCTCATAATAATGACTTAATATCTCATAATAATGAGGAACTTTCTCATAATAATGACTTAATATCTCGTAATAATGAGGAACTTTCTCATAATAATGACTTAATATCTCGTAATAATAAGAAACTTTCTCATAATAATGACTTAATATCTCATAATAATGAGAAACTTTCTCATAATAATGACTTAATATCTCATAATAATGAGGAACTTTCTCATAATAATGACTTAATATCTCGTAATAATAGAGAAACTTTCTCATAATAATGACTTAATATCTCATAATAATGAGGAACTTTCTCATAATAATGACTTAATATCTCGTAATAATGAGGAACTTTCTTGTAATAATGACTTAATATCTCGTAATAATGAGAACTTTCTTGTAATAATGACTTAATATCTCGTAATAATGAGAAACTTTCTTGTAATAATGACTTAATATCTCATAATAATGAGAAACTTTCTCATAATAATGACTTAATATCTCGTAATAATGAGAAACTTTCTCATAATAATGTCTTAATATCTCGTAATGAGAAACTTTCTCATAATAATGACTTAATATCTCATAATAATGAGAAACTTTCACGTAATAATGACTTAATATCTCATAATAATGAGAAACTTTCTCATAATAATGACTTAATATCTCATAATAATGAGAAACTTTCACGTAATAATGACTTAATATCTCATAATAATGAGAAACTCTCATAATAATGACTTAATATCTCATAATAATGAGAAACTTTCTCATAATAATGACTTAATGTCTCATAATAATGAGAAACTTTCTCATAATAATGACTTAATATCTCGTAATAATGAGAAACTTTCTCATAATAATGTCTTAATATCTCGTAATGAGAAACTTTCTCATAATAATGACTTAATATTTCATAATAATGAGAAACTTTCACGTAATAATGACTTAATATCTCATAATAATGAGAAACTTTCTCATAATAATGAC